>CP092728.1:15407500-17807500 GCA_030273425.1 Microplitis manilae
CAAACCTCCACATACATAAATATATATATATATATATTTATATATATATATATATATATATATATATATATATATATATATATATATATATATATATATATATATATATATATACATATATATATATATATATATATATATATATATATGTATATATATATATATATATATATATATTTATATTTATGTGATATTTATTACGACAACTAATATTTTCACTTATTACGAAGCGTTTTTGTCACTGCGATCACGATAATCACATGCTATTGTTGATGTTTCTCCTACAATCATAAGTTCTAACTTGGACCACCAGGCAGCGTACCGAAATGCTCAGTTTCCCATTAAATTGATTTTTTTTATCTATGACATCAGCAGTGAATACTTTATCGAATATTGAAGTAATTTCCCCCTTGGTATTTACAATTATATTATTTAAATTTTTTTCATCATCTAAATATGAAGAAAAATTTATCGAAATATAACAAATTATGAAACTAAAATAACTAAACAATTAAATTCATGAGATTTATCGGCTCTGAAACTGGCGTTATTCAGGGCCATATGATTATCAAAGCCAATTCTGTAAATTCATCATCCTTCAATATAACAATAGTCTAGTCGAGAAGATGAAAACCTGCGAAAGATAGTTACAAGTCTCCTAAAAATATGGTTGATGGCTTAAACGATCCGGAATGGCGTCCAGAAAAAAGAGTTTTTTGGATTTTTTTAGCATAACAAAATTACAATTGTTATTAACAAAAAACCGTTAAAAAAATTAGCCGTCCAGCTTTTTGGCAAAATCTCAAAAAGTATAAGTGATAGCTCAAATATTAAAAAAGTTTCTGAAAGAGCAGAAAATTTGAGTAAAAAAGTTCTCGACTCCCCGAATTGTAGCTCCAATATTTATAATTTTTATTTAACGTTGAAAATTGGCTTTTGCGCGGCAGTTGAGGCATGCGCGCGCCACCGCTCTAGTCAGCGTAGTTGTCCAATAATTTTTTTATGCAATTAAATATTAATTTAAAAATTTCAAAAAATTCTGGTGTCATCTAGACACTTCAAAGAATACGATTCCGCGGTATTAAAAGTTGTATCACCATTTTTCAAAAAGTTATTTGATTGTTAATTAACATTTTTTTTACGGGTATGTGTTGTCATAAAAGGCGGTGTAAAAGTTTGAATAATTAATCTATAAATTTTTTATTTCTTGGAGCCCTTTTTATAAACATACTCAACAAGATGACGTGAAAAAAGTTTATAAAATATTTTTATTTCATTAGTTATTAATTTTTAAAGTAACAAAAAAATTAAAAATTTAAATAATGTATGTTAAATAATTTTTTTTTTAATTTTAAGCTATTTCTGATTTCATATCCTTGTTAAGCATTATATGATTACTTTTTAAATTTTTTCATGCCATTTGTTTATAAATTTTTTGTAAACAAATGGATTAATTAAATATTTTTGAAAAATTTTTTTTCACCATATTGTTTGCGTTTAAAAATAATGATTTTTAAAAAAAAAATTTTTTCTTAAAAACAATATCTTATTGTTTATAATCGTTTTTTTCATATTTTCATCATTTAAATAAATAATTAAGGAATCGATTTTTTCTTAAAAATCATGATTTGCATTTCTAAATATAATGGCAAAAAAAAATTTTTTTTTTTCAACAATTTATTCATTTATTTTTTAAACAATTTGTTATAAACAATTTTTTTTTTTCATTGTAATTTTTTTCTAGAACATAAAAAAATGACAAAAACAGCAACCTGCAACAATATGGTAAAAAAAATTTTTTTCAATTTTTTAAAAAACATTTGGATTTTGTAGCACGACAAAGTCCAAGCACTGACTCGATTTGTCAACAAACAAATTGCTGTAACTTTGCAACTATTGCAGATACAGTTTTCGACCTTCAAGTCGTTTTTATACAGTATGAGTTAAGCTTTCTTATCAATCTTTAAACTAACGTTTATCTGCTATAGTTTTCCAACAACACGCATTTATTTATAAAAATTAGTATCTTTTATTTCTTACAATGCTTTTATCTCATTAACAAATAATGTTATGACAAATATGCTTCAGGACTTTTTTGTTACCTGATTACTAAACTATTCAAATATATTTTTTTTATATTTTTAACCTTATTTGTTTATGAGATTTTTAAATTCATTTAAATTATTTTCTATTTTTACTCTGATTTTTTTGGAAACAAATCGAAAGCAGAAGATTGGGGATAAATCGTGAGAATAATAAGCAACATTCATCCAAAAATGATTCATATTACCCATAGATATAAAGTTTTCATTTGGCAAACATTAAATAGTTAAGAATTTCAAACCAACAACCATATTCTATGCTTCAATGAGAATAATAGTAAATTAAATTGTGAGGTTGACTTAAACAATGTAATAAACAGTAAGAATTGATAGTTTCAATCACTATGTACTTTAGACATTTTAAAAATCAGCGTAAAAATAGAAAATAATTTAAATGAATTTAAAAATCTCATAAACAAATAAGGTTAAAAATATAAAAAAAATATATTTGAATAGTTTAGTAATCAGGTAACAAAAAAGTCCTGAAGCATATTTGTCATAACATTATTTGTTAATGAGATAAAAGCATTGTAAGAAATAAAAGATACTAATTTTTATAACTAAATGCGTGTTGTTGGAAAACTATAGCAGATAAACGTTAGTTTAAAGATTGATAAGAAAGCTTAACTCATACTGTATAAAAACGACTTGAAGGTCGAAAACTGTATCTGCAATAGTTGCAAAGTTACAGCAATTTGTTTGTTGACAAATCGAGTCAGTGCTTGAACTTTGTCGTGCTACAAAATCCAAATGTTTTTTAAAAAATTGAAAAAAATTTTTTTTACCATATTGTTGCAGGTTGCTGTTTTTGTCATTTTTTTATGTTCTAGAAAAAAATTACAATGAAAAAAAAAAAATTGTTTATAACAAATTGTTTAAAAAATAAATGAATAAATTGTTGAAAAAAAAAAATTTTTCTTTGCCATTATATTTAGAAATGCAAATCATGATTTTTAAGAAAAAATCGATTCCTTAATTATTTATTTAAATAATGAAAATATGAAAAAAACGATTATAAACAATAAGATATTGTTTTTAAGAAAAAAATTTTTTTTTAAAAATCATTATTTTTAAACGCAAACAATATGGTGAAAAAAAATTTTTCAAAAATATTTAATTAATCCATTTGTTTACAAAAAATTTATAAACAAATGGCATGAAAAAATTTAAAAAGTAATCATATAATGCTTAACAAGGATATGAAATCAGTAATAGCTTAAGATTCAAAGAAAAAAATTATTTAACATACATTATTTAAATTTTTAATTTTTTTGTTACTTTAAAAATTAATAACTAATGAAATAAAAATATTTTATAAACTTTTTTCACGTCATCTTGTTGAGTATGTTTATAAAAAGGGCTCCAAGAAATAAAAAATTTATAGATTAATTATTCAAACTTTTACACCGCCTTTTATGACAACACATACCCGTAAAAAAAATGTTAATTAACAATCAAATAACTTTTTGAAAAATGGTGATACAACTTTTAATACCGCGGAATCGTATTCTTTGAAGTGTCTAGATGACACCAGAATTTTTTGAAATTTTTAAATTAATATTTAATTGCATAAAAAAATTATTTAACAACTACGCTGACTAGAGCGGCGGCGCGCGCATGCCTCAACTGCCGCGCAAAAGCCAATTTTCAACGTTAAATAAAAATTATAAATATTGGAGCTACGATTCGGGGAGTCGAGAACTTTTTTACTCAAATTTTCTGCTCTTTCAGAAACTTTTTTAATATTTGAGCTATCACTTATACTTTTTGAGATTTTGCCAAAAAGCTGGACGGCTAATTTTTTTAACGGTTTTTTGTTAATAACAATTGTAATTTTGTTATGCTAAAAAAATCCAAAAAACTCTTTTTTCTGGACGCCATTCCGGATCGTTTAAGCCATCAACCATATTTTTAGGAGACTTGTAACTATTTTTCGCAGGTTTTCATCTTCTCGACTAGACTACAAGTAAGTGTGACCTGTAAGTGTGTACAATATTATTTATACTTTTCCAGAAATACATATAGCAGTTTTTCCAAATTACATACGAACATTTGTTATCCATGGAAAAAACCAATTTTTTTTTAAAGTTAATATTGTTTACGCATATATAAAAAAAAATATCAATCTCGCTTATTTTCAAAACAAATCAGAAATATTAGAAATCAAACAATGTTTGTGTAAATTTGACAGAGATTAATGAAAAAATTTTTTTTTTTTTTGCTTACAAAATTTTCTTAACTTTGTCATTCAAGTCGAAAGATTTGAATTTCTTATAACTTCGAACATAATGAAATTAAAAAAATACAAAAATATGCATCAAGATTTCGGATATTATAACTAAGTAACATTAATTTCGCTAAAATAATTTTTTTTCGATTTTTATACTCTTATCTTTAAAATAAAAACACTCGCGATCACTGGCCAGGACTTTCAATTTTGATTTAGAAGTTTTTTTGGTTTGATAGTTTTTCCACACTACTGTTCCCTCCGCGTCTACTTTGTGGCATTCCTTATCAGTAATTCAGTTAAAAGCACAACATCCGTTTGTGCAGTGTCAATCCACCATATTAATGCGTCTTTCGCTCGTCGAACTTCATATATTTTACTCATTGTTGTTTTTTTTCTGCAATTGAAATTAAATTAATTTTGATTGTATCATATGCTATTTTATGTATTTATTCAATATAATTTACTCAATCTCTGATTATAATTTTCTCAGATAAAAATTTTATTAATCTGATGTTTTTATTTACGCTATCTTTTGTTTTATTTTCATTTAATTTTTAATATTGATGATTCATTTGACTTGAACTATATTCATAGTATTGAATTAACTACAACTATAAACATGAATCGCGGAAATGTAATGAATAATAATAATAAGAATAATAATAATAATAATAATAATAATAATAATAATAATAATAATAATAATAATAATAATAATAATAATAATAATAATAATAATAATAATAATGATAATAATAATAATAATAATAATAATAATAATAATAATAATAATAATAATAATAATAATAATCATAATAATAATAATAATAATAATAATAATAATCATAATAATAATAATAATAATAATTGCTGTCCCGGTACTTCTGTACTCTTTCGGTGTCCTGAAATGGGCCCGAAAAGAGCTCAGAGATCTCGATATCAAGACACGCAAAGTAATGAATATGCATCGGAGCATGCACCCTAAGTCCTCAGTCACCAGATTATACCTTTCCCGGCATATCGGAGGGAGAGGTCTACAGAGCTTGGAGTGTCTGCATGATCGTTTGGTTTTGGGTATAACATACGAGGTTGTCAATTTCACAGCAGATGAAGACGATTTCCTTATGCAAATTGTTCATAGTCATGAAAATAGGCATAAGGGAGCGTTTTTATATAAGGCAGCAATGTACGCGGCAAAATCCCTCGGTCTTGGAAGAGTAAACCCGCTTATTGAACTCCCTAAGGAGGAATTTAAGACGGTCATCAGGAATGCTGAGCAACAAAAACTGCTTAGTACGCATATGGACAAGTCCATGCACAGCGTGTTCTTTAAACACGTGCGTGATCATGGTTTGTCCACACAGCTGACGTTTTCCTTCCTTAAGTCAGCTGGCCTGATGTCCGAGACCGAAGGATATATTTTTGCCTGCCAAGATGGTGTTATTAACACTCTCGAATACCGTGCTAAAGTGTTCCAGACGCAGCTACCCGACACTTTGTGTAGGGTTTGTAAACAGCATCCAGAGACGCTTATGCATCTTTTGTCAGCATGTCCTGTGCTGGCAAGAAATGCATACATCCAGCGCCATAATGCTGCTCTGCGAGTACTTTATTACCATTTAAGACACACGCACGGTATCGATAAAACACCAGTGCTGCCTTACCTGCCAGGAGATATTCCGCAAGTTGTTGAGAATGACCGTTGCCGTATTTATTGGAACGTGCCATTCGCAACAACGCGGAAAATCGACCATAATAAACCTGATATTGTGCTCTTCGATAAAACCGCTCGTAACATTCATGTTATTGAGTTCTCAGCTCCGGCTGAGTATAACATGACGGTAAAAGAGGAGCACAAACACGGGATATATCAGGATCTCCTGTTCGAAATTGGCAAGCTTTACCCAGGCTACCGTGTCAAGCTTGTCGTACTCATTGTTGGCGTCCTAGGAGGGATGAAACAGACTTTTGTGTCTGCATTGGTTGAAATCCCAACTTGTTTATCGCAAGTTGAGTTTTTAGCATCGCGGATGCAAAAGGCTGTAATTCTCGGATCCCTTCGTCTACTTAGGCAACGAAACTTGGCCTGCTGCGCATGCTAATCATCTTGTTGATGAAGCATCGCAGCAGTAACGATTTGGCGCTCAGGTGAGGCCCTCGGTAGAGTCGGACTACCGGGGATAACCCCCTGAGCATTTAACAAAAAAAGAAATAATAATAATAATAATAATAATAATAATAATAATAATAATAATAATAATAACAATGAAGATCCCTGATTAAACAACTGAACTCGATCGACTTAAGCAGAATTAAATTTTTAATTCTATTTAATTCAGATAAATTCTGTTAATTCGGTACCTAACTTAATTATGAATTCTGTCTAATTCGGCAGGAAAACCAGAATTTGTCCAAATTAAAACGAATTTTTTTTTTTTTTTTTTTTTTTTATTCTATTTATTTAAAGTAGCATCAACCAGACGGTCCTTAGCGACTACTATACATATTTTTATTGCTACATTATTAAAAATTCAACCAGTATAATTGGTCTTATAACTTTAAATTTCTTGTAAATAATTGAAGTGCTTGATGATGTCCTTGATAGTCGTCAGGTATTTCTTGTCATTAAGTAGAATCTGTAGATCTGGCGAGAGATGTAGGCTTCTTCTTTTTATCTCCAGGTAGGTGCAACCAGTTAGGACATGTGCGACGGTTATCGTTTCATTACATGCTGAGCAGCGGTTGGATTCAGTTTTGTTCATGATGTGGCCATGTGAGAAGGACGTGTGTCCAATTCTGAGTCTCGTATAAATACATTGATCTCGCCTAAAGTTGAGTTGCGGTTCGGACTCCTAGATAGAGATGCGTATGTTTTCAGCATAGAGACTGTGGAAGACCATATCGAATTCCATTTCATCAGTATGTGATTGTTGATGGCTTTTTTTTATGTGGTTAGTTGGGATTCTGAGTTTGTTAGACAGATCTTTTCCATCTAGGGTAGCAGATTTGGCATTTACATCAGCTACCTCATTGCCGTAAATCCCCTGATGTGAAGGTATCCAGGCTATCGAGATGTTTTTCTTTGATTGTCTCAGTTTGTGTTGACATCTTTGGATTAATTCATCTAAGTTCTGGGGGTTGGCTATAGCATCAATAACTGATTTGGAGTCCGATAAAATTATTGCGTTATCCAGATTAAGTCGTATAATTTTATTTATGCTTTGGTATATAGCAAATGCCTCGCACGAGAAAATAGAAAAGAAATGTGGGAGTTTGTATCGAAAAACTTCCTTGTCAATTACTATAGCACAGCCTCGTCGACCACTGCATATGGATCCGTCTGTGAAGATCTTAGTGTGTGTCTGATATTTGTTCATCATTTCCGCATATAGGTTCTTAAAGACGTTGGCTGAGGTATTTTCTTTATTGTCTGAGTGGTTAAAGATGAATAAATCAAAGTTGTTGAAGCTGGGTTGCCATGGTGGGGTTCGTCTAAGTTGGGGTTTGAATGCTGATATCTCCGCCAGTTCGGAATTTTCCATGTAAGATTCGAGAAATTTAAAAATCGGAGTTGGGAATGTTACCGGAGCAGTGTCCCTGGTGCTTTGAAGCTTCTTCTGTACTTCCGGATTAGATATATTTAATTTTGGTATGAATTTCAAGGTCAGTTCAATCCTCCTTAGTTCCAGTGGGATTTCATGTGCTTCAGCTAAGATACTATATCTTGGACTTGTCCTGAAAGCTCCCAGGCAGATTCGGAGAGCAGAAGTTTGGATTGAGTTTAGTTTCTTTAGTTGCCTGGAAGATGTCATGTTATAGATGATTGCTCCATAATCCAACTTTGATTTGATTATAGCTCGGTAGGTGTTGAGTAGAATATTAGTATCCGCACCCCATTCATTGGATCCGATAGATTTTAATACATTAATTTTCCTGAGACACTGTCCTTTCAAAGTGTCAAGATGCCTATTCCAAGTCAGAGATTTGTCAAAAGTCATAACTAAAATTTTTAGGTGGAATACTTGGCGGAGGGTTGATCCATTTAGTGTTAATTCTGGTTGAAAACTGTAATATTTTCGGCTTTTCAAAAAAATCATATATTCAGTCTTGCTCTCTGAATCCAGTTGAGTCTCCCAAGAGGCCAGTAGATTTAGTGTGTCTTGCAACAGGTCACATATATTTTTTATGTCTTTGCAAGCACAGTATATGGTAAGATCATCAGCGTATAGTAAAGCTTTTGTCGGCGGGATAATCGATTGAATGATGGAGTTAATTGCTACAAGACATAAAGTGACGCTTATTACTGATCCCTGAGGAACTCCGTTTGTAGTAGTTCTGGGTTCCAAAAATCCATCTTCGACTTTGACCTGGAAGGATCGGTTTAGCAAGAAATTTTTAATATATTCAAGCATATGGCTGTTAATATTTAGTCCTTCAAGGATTGTAAAGATCCTCTTTTGCCATACCATTTCATATGCCTTTTGCAAATCTAATTGGACCGCTATGACGTGACAGCTGTTTAAAAAGGCTTCGCTTATAAAATTTTATATTTGTGTTAGGTGAGTAGTGGTTGACTGAAATTTTCTGAAGCCATTTTGGGCTGGAGTGAACCAATTTTTATCTTCGAGAAACTAGACAAGTCTCTTATTGGCCATTTTTTCTAGCAATTTTCTCATGTTGCAAGTTATAGATATTGGTCGGTAATTGGAGAAATTAGATTGGTTCTTACCGGGTTTGTGTATAGGAATGACAGTGGCTAGTTTCCATAGGTTTGGAAAGCAGTTGTTTGTCCATATATAGTTGTATAAATTATGTATTTTAGGCTTCCTTCAAGTAAATTTTTTAGCATACATACAGGTATACCATCTGGGCCTGGGCTGGAGTTTTTGCTGTCTTTTAACACTTTTTTAAGTTCATCAAGAGTGAAGGGAGAGTTGATGAGATCAGTTGGTTCGTTGCTAGGTGCTAGATTGTGTGTTTGTTGAGTTGCTTGGGGGTCTTTATTTTTACTTTTGAATTGTCTGAAGGATTCGGTAAAGTTTTCATCACTAAAGTTGTACGCAAACGAGTCTGCAAGTAATTCAGCTTTTTGTTTAGAGTCAGAAAAAGGTTTGTTGTTGTGGTCTATCAGGATCCTTGACATATTTGACGTATTGACCCCATTAATTTTTTTAATTTTTTTCCAAATTAAGTTACTTGGGGTCTGATAATTTATTGTTGATGCAAACTTTTGCCAAGAGTCTCTTCTGGATGCCTTAAGATTTCTCCTAGCAATGGCTCGTAATCTTTTGTATTCTGTTTTTAATTGGAGATCATGTTTGTGTTTTTTTAGACGATTAAAAGCATGTTTTTTTTCTTCCAGCGCTAATTTTGTTTCCTCTGAGCACTATTCATATGATCTATACTTCCGTTGGGATGATTTGGGAATGCTGATATCTGCTGCTGTAATGATTGCATTGTTTAGGCCTTCTACGACCTTTCTGAGTCAATACCATGTGTGGGATTTGTTGGTAGTTGGAATTTTTTAATTTTTCTTTCTACTATTATGGCGAATTTGATCCATTCAGCTTTCTGCATGATCCATTTTTGAGTCTGGCTTCTGTTGGATTTGGGTAGGTTCTCCTCTAATTTAACATGTATAGGGTAGTGATCGCTGTCATATAAGTCTTCATCTACATTCCAAGATAGCTTGTGGATTAGACTGGGACGAGCAAGACTAAGATCTATGGAGCTTTCAGCTCCCGAAGAAATGCAGAAGTGGGTAGGTGCTCCATCGTTGAGTAAGGTCAAGTTATTTTGATCAATCTAGTTTTCAATCATTTTTCCTTTAATGGAATCGGTAAAAGTGGATCCCCAAATCGTGTTGTGGCTGTTAAAGTCACCCAGAAAGATGACTGGGCTCCTTATCTGAGTTGAAATATTGTATAGTTCATCAGGAGATAAAGTATGACTATTGGGGATGTATATGCTACAAATAGTTATGTTCTCCGGAATTCTACCTTCACTGCTACTATTTCTATTTGGCTATTAATCATAACTTGTTGAGCTGGAATATTAAATCTAATGTATATTGCCACACCACCGCTAGCATGGCTTGTATTCACTCTATTTTTAACAAAGCAGTTAAAACGTTTGATTTGAGGGATATTGTGTTCTTTTAGATGGGTTTCCTGGAGACTTAGTATATCAGGAGTATTTCTGTCGATTAAAATTTTAAGAAATGCATATCTTGCTTTCATGCCATTAAGATTCCATTGGATGATGTGCATCGTTAGTTATAATGTATTAGGTGGTAAAGATTTAAGATAGGAAAATAAATTTGTAAGTTCAGAGAATTAAGAGTCTAAATCAGTTAGTTCCATCTCCGTCTCCGTGGAGTTGACTTCTGATGAGCAGGTCATAGTCTCGTTCACTGTGTTTATGATGGTGAACTCTTTTTTTATCTTATTTCTAAGCTTAGAGAATTTTATTTTCATTCCTCTTGAGTCGATGAAAGGGTATAGGTCAGTTAGTTGACTAACAATAGCTGATGGGTTAATTCCCAGTTCAAGAACAAACTTAGAGACATTCTTCTGTCCAGAGGTGACATCTAGCAAGTTTTGAAGTTGGTTGAAGTTACATGGGAATTTATCAGGATTAGCATTGATTTTATCTCGTATTCTCAGTGGAAGACGTTTCTTAGTTTTTCAAGACTTTTTTTTTTGGTTGACAGCGGGGATTTAAATTCGCTGTCCTTAAGTTGGCAGGTGGCTGCTATGCTCGAAGGAGATGATGAAGTCTCGGAGAGCTGTCTTTTAAGTCCCTGTACTCTTGGTGTGTCTTTAGTATCTAGATGAGAGGTACTTTGAGCTGATGCTGAGATCGGTGTTCGGGTTATTTGGCCCTCGGTTGTTAATGTGTCCTTTGGCAGAGTATCGATTGGATAAGCTGGAATCCCGCCCGCGTCAGAACTGCTTGGGCAAGCTTTGGCCTGATGGCCTACCTGGTGGCATATGAAACAAGCTAACGTATCCATAGAGGTGTAAATATTGTATGAAGTGTCGTCAAAATAGATTGGGATGATTTCTGGTAGTTTTGTAGCGTCCTCTTGGCTTAAAAATATTTGACGTCGGAAACTCATGATGTGGCAATGATTGTGATTAATTCGAAAATAATTCTTCAACTTCTGGTTCTAAATCCGCATTATACTGAATTTGAAATTTCTAAATCGGTTTTATTATGTTTAATTCAAATTCAAATTTTTAATTCAGTTGAGTTCTGTTTTGCGGAATTCAACAGAATATAACAGAATTAAAATTTTGAATTCGGTTGAATTCAGTTGTTTAATCAGGGATGAGGATGACGTAGACTTGATCGGTGATGAGCCATTACATGCTGAAGCGTCTATAAATGTAAGAGAAAGCATGCTTTTAATTTTAACATTGTTGATTAATCATAATCTTCCAATGACTTGCGTTGAAGATATCATTCGAGTCATACAATTACACTGTCTTGCTGAAAACTTGGTAAAGAACAGCTTGTATAAATTTAAAAAGTTCTTTAGTTTAAAACAAGATGATGAGGTGATAAATAAACACTTTTATTGTACGACGTGTGAGCGGGAATTGGAATCAATTGATGATAACTGTTCATCGTGCCAAAATACGAAAAATTCCTATTTTATCACTATGCCTATCTTCAAACAATTACAAGAGATGTTTAATCGAGATACATTTTTTGAATTATTATAGCATCGTTTTCGGAGAGTTGTAAACAATGACGTGATAGCGGACATTTACGACGGATCAATTTATAAATATTGGTTTAATAATGGATTTTCGCGAGAACCAACTAATATTTCTTTTAGTTGGTACACTGATGGCATCCCTATATTTAAATCATCAAAAATTAGTCTGACACCTTTTTTTTTTAACAATTAATGAATTACCATTTCAAGTTAGAAAATTAAGAGAAAATGCTCTGCTACCCTAGTAGAAATAATCAAGGGCCGCCGAGATTACAAACTAGGCCCTCGCTAGCGAAATCGAGATAAAACTAGAAATCGCGCCACCTACAACTCATGCGTAAGTTTTTACTTGAACCAATATCCGTGTACGGTAGTATGTGTGTATTTTATTATATACAGTTAATAACCTATTATATCTCAGTGTATAAACGAATACTTAATTTCAATAATCGATGCAATTAAAAGACTTGATCATTGTCATTTAGATGATTTGTTAAAAATATTGCAATGTAGTGTACTTCCAAAAAAATATGTGATATTAAATCGTTAAATAATAATAATAGTTAATTAATGATATTTATGATGAGAAGAAATAATAAATTTAATGTTACCATAATTAATAAATGTTAAATTATTCAAATTTTAAATTATTAAAAAAATAAATGAAATACATTGTATTGTTTTTTATAATATTCGTTTCATAAAAAAGTGTCTAAATTATTCAGATTATCAATAATTATTATATTTAAAATTAGTAATTTAATTATTACAAATAATTTCTATTTCAATTTTTTAAAATAATAATTTATGATAGTTTATTTGTATTCAATCAATATATAACCTATAATTAGAAATCATGATTTAGTATCGTCATTTTTTATTTGATTTCTAGGCGAACTAGCCAGGCGCTACACAGAGAAAAAGAGTTTCGTCATTATAACAAAAGACGGGATAAAGAAAAATTTTGTTATAGTAACAGACACGCTTAGCTTACGGTAACAAATCGATTTGTTGTGACAACAAATGGAATTGTGTCGTAGTTGAGAAGTCGATTTCTTAGGGCACCACAAGATTTTTTACAGCAACAAATAACATTTTGCTGTCATAGCGAATAATATTTGTTGCAGAAGCAAACTTATTCTTGTAATCATAACGAAGTAGATTCGTTATCATAGCAAACTAAATTTGTAAAAAAAAAAATCTGTTAATGCAATGAGATCATACATCATATAGACATAAAAATTTAAAGTTTAATTAACCAAAAATTCAGGTGTTTCGGAGAAACATAGTTCCGGGTACGAACGAATAAATCATTTAAGGCTCCGAGAACTTAAACATTTGAGTCCTGAACGTTCTGGTTATGTGTCACTAATTCATCCGAGGATTGATGTCGTTAGCTTATAGATGTTAGGCAGGAAGAAATGAAATATGTTTATGGATGGTAATCTTTGGATTTTTAGGGATTTCAGGTCTGCCGTAAGAGTCTGCAACGTCTCCAGGTGCTTCAGAGTAGGTTAGTCACGGGTACAAGGTACAATAAATTAGTTGGGGCCTTAGAAAGTAGGATACAGACATTGTTTAAGTTTTAAACGTTCCATTTGTCGATCACCAATTGGTCCAAGTGTTTCGAAGCTCATTGCTGATAGGTATAGGAAGTAAAAAATTAAATAGAGGATTAACGATGGTATTTTATGCCTCTTTAGGAATTTCAGGTCTGCTGTGTGAGTCTGCATTATTATTTTCATTATCATTATTATTTATCTTTGTTATTATTATTATCATCCTATGCTATACTTTTAGCTGACACTCACACAAGAAATATCTTCATTGATATGTCTCATATGATAGGAAGTGAATTACAGGGCTCAAGTACGTTGTTACTATTTACATTTGAATGAGAGTAACCCATACTCCTTTGAACTCAGGGACAACTGATGACAGGTTCCCCACCGCACTGGGGAACCTAGTTTTGGCACACCTACATTGGCCCATGCTTGGCTTAAGATTGGGTACTCTGTCCTGGCCGTCACAATGATTACCCGGGCTTGGGCCAAGACTGGGTAACCTAGCCCTGGCAATTCAATGGCAAGCCAGGCTTGGGCCTTCCAATGGCAATCCAGACTTGAGTCAAGGTAGGATTATCCAAGTTTGGATATACCTGTGGTTTAATAAGTAGATCATATAAATGCATCAGTTCAACATAACTAATGTAGGTACGTCCAGTAGCTACCCTTCGGACCCAACAATCAAAAAAACGGCAGTTCGTGCCCAGAGCCTGGCAGAATTTTCACCGAGTTTTTGTCACATCATTTATCTCCCTTGGATAGTTGAAACTTTAATGATCATGATTTCTACGAGGTTAATAATAATAAAATTTTTATTCATTAAATTTATTAGTATTCTCGATTTATGGGGTCAATTCTGGCAACGAAGCCTGGGCCAGGTCTAGCAACCAGAACCGGCCCCGTGTTCTCAATCCCGGCTTTTAACAAGGCTGGTTTACAAGCTTGACCCAAGATCTTACATATTTGGGCTAAGCCTGGGCCAAGCCTGCACGGAAAAAAATAATCGGTAGACGCTACCAATTATTTTTCGGTAGACGCTACCGATTATTTTTCGGTAGCTGTTACCGATTTTTTTGGTATCAGTATGCGTACGTGCCCATGTGTGCGCATACGCGTGCTTGTGCGTATGAGTGTGTGCGAACGTATGTGTGTGCCCGAGTGTGTAGGCCGAGTGTGTCAGTGTGGTGGGTCGGTGTGGTGTAAATGCATCGGTTTGAAAATTTTGGTGTGAAAATTACACCGAATCCCGTGTGAAATTTAAGCAATGTGAACTTTTATTTTTTACATCGCCAAACAAGTAAATGTATAAATGTAAGAGAAGGGGGCGCGGCAAAACTGGCCCCCTGAACTTTCTGATGCTTTAATGTATTTGGGAGCAAATTGGACCTACTAAAATTCTGCACATGAAAAGTCTTGGGACGGGGAGGGGTAAAACAAGCCTCCAGGGCAAAATGGGCCACCGCGGCGAATTGGACCTGCCAAAATTCATAACATGAAAAGTGTTGGGAAGGGGAGGGGTAAAATGGGTCACTGAGACAAAATGGGCCCCTTAGGAACAAAATTTTCGAATCCTCAGTTTTTTTTACTTCTTTTACGTTTTTTTACTCTCTTGCTCCGTTTTTGACCTTAATTTTTGCTGTTTATTAAAAATAAAAAATAAAAAAATGTGGTCAAAATAGGCCCCCCTTAAACATTTTTTATAATGTGAGTTTTCAAGCTTGTTTTGCTTTTTTTTCTTCTGCTGAGTTTTTAGTGGTAATTAGCTGTGTTTATTAAAAGTGAAAAATTCTGAAAAGTTGGCTAAAACGGGCGCCAACGAAACTCAATGTATGTTTCTCGTTTGTTTATTGTTTTAAAACTTTTTGTTATGTATTGACTATAAAAAAGAGTTAATAGTAAAGATTTGGATCTTAAAATAACTAAATTTAAAGTATTCTGTTCAAATATTAGTTGATTAATTAAAAAAAAATTGAATTTTCGCGCTAAAACATAATTTTTCAAAAAATTCCCCCGTCAAAGAACCCCTTACCATAATTCTCTATTTAATTCTGTTGAAAAAATTATACGAGCCCATTGGCTAAAAGATATTCGTAGGTTGTCAAAGTCCAGGCAGCCCATTTACCCTACCCCCCCCTCACTTTTCACGTTACGCGTTTTGGCAGGCCCAATTCGCCTCAGTGGCCCAATTTTCCCCTGTGACCCATTTTACCCCTCCCCCTTCCGACACTTTTCATGTTATGAATTTTGGCAGGCCCATTTTGCCCCGGTGATCCATTTTACCCTTCCTCCTCCCAACACTTTTCATGTTACGAATTTCGACGGGCCCAAGTCGTCTCACTGGCCCATCTTGCCCCGCTGACCCATTTTACCCCTCCCCGTCCCAACACTTTTCACATTCTTTATGTTAAGAATTTTGGTAGGCCGAATTTGCCTCCAAATATATCAAGGCATCAGAAATTTCAGGGGACCCATTTCGCCCAGCCCCTTCCCTTACATTTATACATTTACTCGTTTGGCGGTGTGAAAAACTAAAATTCATATTGCTCAAATTTCACACGGGATTTGGTGTAATATTCACACCAAAATTTTTACTCCGATGCATCTACACCACACCGGGTCCATCAAATTTTTTACAGTGTGTGTTATTCTAACGAATCAGTTTTGCTACAGTTACAAACTATTACTTAGCGTAACAAATAGTTTGTTAGTATTACAAAGACAATGTAACTTTAGCAAAAGTTTCGTTGTTCGTGCTACAAACCTAAAAATTGTTACCATAAGTAATTTTAGCTTATGGTTACAAAATATTTTTGTCAGTGCTAAAAGTGCAGTTTGTTACTTTAACAAATCAATTTTTTTACTGTAACACAACAGTTTTGTTACAGTTACAAACCATTGTTAGACAGAACAAGCGATTTGCTACCATTACAAAATCATCGTGACTACAACGAATGTTTCGTTGTCCGTATACTAAGGCAGATATTTGTTACCGTAAGCTATCTTATCTTGGAGTGACGAAATTTCTTTTTTCGTGTAGCCAGCGCCTCGATATTATACTGGCTAGTGCCTGGCTAGAATCTAGTAGAACTAGCCAGGTGCTAGCTAGCGCCTCGAATTCATTTCTCCTAGGGTACTGCGATTATGGTTTGGCAAATCAAAGCCGAATCTATATCTCTTCATGAGCAAGTTTGAAAATCAATTAAATGAGCTAGCCGAAGGCGTTAATATAAGAATACCGAATCGTCTAGAACCTATCAGTTCGAGGTATTTTGATTACAGGTACAGCTGATACTCCAGCAAAATCTGACTTTCTGAACTTTAAAAAATTCAACGGTATGTTTGGATGCATGACATGTTGTATAGAAGGAGAGAGTGTTGACACAGAAAATGGATCAACTCATGTATACCCATATGAAGAACAAGTGATTATGAGAACATCAGAAAATTGTCTCAACTGGGCTCAAGCAGCAACTGATGATAATCCTATTTTTGGAGTCAAAAGTCCCACTGCTCTTGCCAATTACGTGTCGGACTTCATTGGAGGATTAGCAATCGATATGATGCATTGTGTAGATGAAGGAATAATTGAGAAAGTTTTAACTCTTTTATTTGACTGTAAATACCATAATGAAGGTTTTTCATTGTATCAAATGATTGAAACGGTTGATGCACGTTTATTGACGATAAAACCAACCAAATTTATTCATCGGATGACTCCCTCTATTACTGAAATAGTTCATTGGAAAGCATCAGAACTTAGGATATGGGCATTCTATTATTCACTTTCTGTATTACAAGGAACTTTAAGACAAGATTCGTTCAAAAACTACAAACTTTTAATAACTGCATGTGCGATTCTCAGTTTTGATGATATAACAACAGAATTGATTATTGCTGCAGAATAATTCTTGAATAAGTTTACAGAAGATTTCCAAAACTTGTATGGACTCCGATTTTGTTCAATCAACATTCATCAAGCGCGTCACTTACCGGATTGTGTTCGAAGACTTGGACCCTTATGGTCTAATTTATGCTTCGAGTACGAAAATATAAATGGTTTATCTCTAAAAGTGATCCACGGAACCAACCACATTGACTCACAAGTGGCAAAGTCTCTTGTAAGAAACATTCGAAAAGTAAGGTACACCGAAAGACTGCCGGATGGAGATATCTTGGATTTTTGTCTGAGTAATACAAAGCAAGTTAAAATAATTGAAGAAATTGGACCAAGTTCTTATAGCGTTGGAACATATAAATATTTAGATGAAATACCACCTTATTTATTAGGAATGTTGAGCAACGAAAATATGGGCAATTTTACAAGAATCTTTCAATATTTCAGAATGTTACGAAACAAGAAGTTGTATGTGTCTAATTTGTATCCTCAAGAATTACAAACGCGATCAAACGGAACTTGCTATTCAATCAATAATGATTCATGCTTGGGGTTGATTGAGTTTTTCATAAAATTGCAATTTTTCAATTGTAGGTGGGAAGTATGTGGATGTCACGCAGTATACGTCGCAGTTACGCAACAAGTAATCACAAAGCAATTATTTGATGTGAGTAGTGATAATTTCACATTCAATACCCTCGGATATTTACATAAATGTTCAGCTACAGGAAGATCCTCCCTAGTTCCAATTATAAATATTGATACTGTGTGCATTGTTATAAATTTTGAAGGAGAAACATACTTTGGTTTACCTCCCAACAGCTACGAGTTGGAATAAATAATTTATTTTTGTTATTGTGTATTTTTACAAAAAAATATTCACGTTTCGCAATATTATTTTTTTTACGTAATCGAAATGGCTAAACTTTAAAATAAAAATACGCTGGTGCTCTAAAATCTTCTAGAATTTTACTATATATTGTAATGGGTCCACTTATTTTATCAATTGATTGTGGTCTTAATAAAACAAGGGCCCACACATATGTAAAACTTAAGGTGTTCTACGTACCTGTCCAGCTATGCTCAGTGGAATCTCAGGACGAGGGTAACCCCGTACTGGACCACGCAGTATTAAGATTAGAGAGAGATCTTATATTAAACTTATCAGGAAGGTTGTTATTAATTTTTAGGCACTACTGTATTTAATTGAACTATAAAGAGAACTATGGCATTTATTAACGAAGTCGCTTTACACAAGAATAAAGATGAAAAGATGAACAATAATTATAAATGACTGATGAAACTGACTCTAGTATTTAGTTTAATAACTTTCAATAAAAAGACTCGACAGGTTTTACAATTGACAAAGTGACTCGACAGACTAAATACTAAAAATGACTCGACGGATTTTACAATTGACAAAACTGACTCGACAGACTAAATATTAAATAAATTTCCAGATTTTTATAAATTTTACCAAAGCCAAACCTCCACTCACTTCAATCGCACTCCTTCAATCTCCGATCCAATCCTCACGTCCTCCAACCAAGTCCAACTCTCCAACCAATTCCAATATCCTCCAACACCCCAATCCTTCAGGTCCAATCCCAACAATTTTCCGATAAGTTGTAATTAAGGTCAACTTAATTAAGAAAGAATAAGCTTCCACCTGAGGTGGGCTTATATGCTCTTGGCCCAATTTAAATACGACTATCAGCACGTGTGTTAGTAGACAACCAGGATGGTAGTGGTAGTAGTAGTAGGCACGTCCGTCCACGGCGGTTGCTGCGAGCCAAGAGAACGACCACTCGTCGTCTCTGGGCCTCGTACCCCTCTCGACTCAGGCTGGCCAACCCCTAAAACCAAACGTCGAGGAACTCGACCACAGCGACCCAGGCGCATAAGTGGCTATACTGACTTCCGTAGTGGCAGTTGTTGACGAAGGAGGCCGGATCTTTTGGCGCGAGTCGAAATTACATTTAAACGGAATGTCAAAGCATTCCACCCCGTTACAATATCATACTGAGAACAATGAAGCTATGCGAAATACTATTTCTTTAAACCTCGGCCGAAAGTACGCACTTTTGGCCTCGAGTTCAAGGCAGAAAGTCTAATATTCGTGCCGTGCTAGGATTACTCGCGCGCCATCTATAACAGCAGGCCGAAAGAAAGTAATAGCGGGACGAAAAAGTTTTTTTGCGTGCACTGGCGCAACTCGTACCGGTTTTATGTATACTATCGTCACTTTGACAAGATTTGTTGACACTCTCGCTCGTATTCATAACCTCAAAACTTGTTTACAATTAATTTAAAATTTTATATGTCTGTGTTTTTAAAAAAGTAAAATTTACTAAAGATTAATAAAAATTAAAAAATTATTTTTAATAAATTTAATAATTTGAAGAAAAATTAGGAATTATTTATGATACTAAAGTTAGCTGACGTCTAGTAATTTTTTGATTTTTTTTTAAACGATAAATTATATATAAAAAAATGATTTAAAACGTTGTATCTACAGTTTTTTTAATTTCTACAAGTGCATATTTTTAGTTTTTGTTTTTTTGTAATTGATTCTTGAAAAAAAAAAAAAAAAAATCCGAAAATTGTTAATTGTCCATTTACTTCAGGATCATAATTATTTCTTATAACAATGTGTAATGATAATTTTTTTTTGTAGATGTATTTGATGCCTGTCCCCCCCCCCCTCCCCCGACCAGCAGCACTCGCTTCACTCGTGCCGCAAATGTCGGGGCAGGCATCAATACATGCTAAAACGTAGCTATATAATTTATACATCTTTGATTTGTCGACGTACTTTCGTCCGGGCATAAAGAAAAATAGTATACACTACACGGACAGAAAGTTGGAGAGCCCTGCAATGCGTGTCTGATGCCCTCGGCTTCGCCTCGGGCGTCATGACGCGCAGTGCAGGAATCTCCAACTTTCTGCCCATGTAGTATAATATACTATTTTCATTATTTTTATGACGTATCGCATAATTTGCTATGTTTTGAGCCAGTTCATCGAGTAACTGCATGCATAGAATTAGAAAATTAATATATGCATGTAAGTATAATTTATTTTTTAATTTTAGTTAAAGTTAGAGCAAAAATTTTTCTGCTCGTAAAAATTACGTTTCAAAATGTTGTAGATTATTTTTAATATGTGAATTGCTTGCGCCATTATTCTTAAAAATTCATCATTGTGAAAACTTAATTATATTTTCCATATTATTTTGTGTTAAATTATCATGATAAAACGGCAATACTTTTAATGACAGTCACCAGTGCCAATCAATGTTATTCAAGAATATTCCTAAAAATAAATAAATAAATCCTAGAAATTATATAATTTGAGTACCTACAAGTCTCTATAGGTATGTTTCCATTTTCTTTCCTTAAAAAAAAAAAAAATCAAGTTATTTTCTTTCAATGCAAATAATTACTTTAAGAAATAACGTACACATTTTCTGATGAAAACATTTTCTGAGGATTTTTAATGTTCTTCGTAAATTTTTCAACAATCTTGAATTCTTCGCGAATTCTTATGATTAACTAACAATCATCAGGATTAAACTCATAATTTTGAATATTAACAAAATTTGATTTATTACTATTAATATAAACTGATGCTTGAACTGATGGTTCGTAGTCTCCGGGTCTGTTAACCTTTGATCCAACTTCATCAGGTTCGCTGGTCTTGCTTTTACACTGATAGAAGAAATGCCTTGATTGAAGAATAGCATATTACAAACCCAGGGAAGTAAAGTAAGAAATGTCTCAGATCACATGTAATTATTGGCCAAGGCGAAGCCGAAAAAATTTTTCATTCAAAATGTCATTCTTGTTTTAAGTAGTTCAATTCTATCAACTGAGGTAATTGATTCTTAAATCAAGGAACTTGGTTTTTTTTAAATAAGATATACAACTTCACCCAAAAATTTCTTTCGCTTAGATTAAGATAAACGGTAACATTGGTTCAAGATGTTACCGACTTATTCCAAGTATGGCGCAACCCTTGAATTAAGATATTATTTTACTTGTTTTAAGCATATAAATTCTTGTGTTTTTGCTATTGTCTGTTATTAATAAATATTTTTAGTAAATTTTATAAAAATCTAACTGTTGTATTTGTCCTCATGACGCAACTTTTCAAAAATTTCAACATTTTCTATCTATTCGAGTCAAGTAGGTTCCAAAAATAATATTGGTGAAAAAGTTTATATATTTATTTAAATATATATATATATATATATATATATATATATATATATATATATATATATATATATATATATATATATATATACGATATAACGCGCGGTTCTCCCACGATAGCGTCCACAATTCTGTACTAAACTTAATGAAATTTTTTTTTTGCATATTCCTTAGCTAAAAAGCTCGGTTCAGTTCGAAGATGAGCTCAATCGGCCAAAAAGTTTAAAAGTTATAGTCGTTTAAAGATTTTTTAATTTTTCAAAAAATTCAACTTTTCTTAATTTATCTTTAAATAACTTTTGATCCTAAAGAGATAATCCATTTTTGGTGATTTAATCTTTATGTTCATTCGATTCATTTTAATTTGGGCTATGTTGCTTACTCTTTTGATAATTTTTTCTAGTACTTTGATGAATTTCAAAATTTTCAGAAAAATATAAAAAACTATTTTTTTTTACTTTCTCATTTAATAACTTTCAAGTAATTCATAATAGTTGATTTTTGTTAATATTTTTATGTAGCTTATCTAATGAGTTTTATATTTCAGTAATATTTTTTTATATTCAACGAAAATTACTTCTTTATTTATTGAAATTTAGCTATTGCATTCGTTCTTCCACTTTTCAATAAATTCATGTAACTGTTCCAATTCTGATTACTACCGTGTAACACTTTTAGAATCTCAACATTAAAGTATGCATAAAGTATTTTTTCAAAATTGACAAGCATAAATATAATTGATCTTATGAGCTTTAGATGAACCTTTAAACGCCACCGTCTACCTTAAAGATTTAAATAATTAAATAAATAATGAAAAATCTACTTTCATTTCGGCTGCCGAATGGCCTTTTTTCAACATATAGAGAGATACAAATTTTTTTACTTCAAAGTTTTTTTCTGACTTAAACTTATTACATTATGAACAAAACAAAATTTGTTCTTGTATCAACAATCGATAATTCTTAAAAAGAAATGAAATTATTTTTAATTGAATAGAATCCTTTTTGAATAAAGAATTGACTTGTATTGATTGAAGATACTATAGTCTTAAATTAAGTAAAAAATTTATCGATCGGAGTGATTAGACCTCTCAATCCAAGAAATGAATTCAAGACAAGAATTTCTTAAAGTAAAACAACCAGTTCTCTTCAAAATAATTTTCTTAGATCAAGAATATTTTTCTTGAATGAAGGTATTACTTTTATCAGTGAACTATCACCGTATAACTCGAGTAATTTACAGAATTCAAATATTGGCTTCTTTAAAAATTTGACTTTGCTAATGTAAACATCATCAAGCGAATATATACCTTGGCAAGCTTTTTCCATTTTTTAACTTCCCGCTTAGAAAATCGATGATTTTCAAAAATTTCGGGAAGTTATTGTTTTCACCCTGATTTTCTAAAATCGAGTTTTCATCAGATGTCGACGTTTTGAGGTCCTAGGAAGCTATTCTGACTATTTCTAGAATGATGTCCGAGTGTCTGTATGTGTGTGTGTGTGTGTGTGTGTGTGTGTGTGTGTGTGTGTGTGTGTGTGTGTGTGTGTGTATGTAAACTCTTTATAACTTTTTAACTAATAAACCGATTGGGATGGTTAAGGCGGCAATCGAAAGAGTTTTTTGGCCATCAACTTTTCTGAAAATTTCAGATCATTTGACCAAGTAGACTCGAAGATATTGGCCAATTACGAAAAGAAAAAATTTTTTTTTTTTAGTTTTTGATTGATTTCTTGAAAACGACTTATACGATCGACTTCAAAATCTAACCACCTCTAGAACTCAATGAAACGCGTCGATTGCCACCTCAAACATCTAAAGCGAATAATTCGTTCGAGAGTTATCGTTGGAGAAAGAAATGATAAAAAACAGTTTTTTGCGAATATCTTTGAAACAACTCAACCACACAATCCAAAAATCTAATCAGCTTTAGAATTTATTAAAACGCGTCGATTGCCACCTTAAACATCAAAATCGGATAATTTGTTTGAGAGTTATCGCGGGAGAAAGAAATGCTAAAAACTGTTTTTTTCGAAAATAATGGCATGCAAAAGTATTTTCGAGCTCGAAGAGCTCGAAAATGTATTTACAACGATGTTTTTGAGCTCCTTGAGCTCGAAAACAGCGGGAAGTTTTGGGGCTGGCCCGCAGGGTCAACCGATGCCCAGATTTTTTAGTAATGGCATCGGGTAATAACTTGCTAACAACATCCTTAAGATCACTTTTTGTAATATCGTCTGTCGTGAAAATAGACAGTGCTTTGACATCGTACATATCCTTTAAGGTAAAAGGATTATCAATCTTCTTTTTAACGCCCTTTTTGCCGCCTTCGGACAGATCTTTATTTTTCCTGAGTGCCATAGCAATAAAAACAGCTGTGGTAATAAATTAAATGAATGAAAAATTTCATTTGTATAAGTTATATTTATTAAACTATTCAGTTCAGAGTTATAATTGATATGATGATAAAAAACTGCATTACATTATGCTTTGTATAATGACCCGAGTCAAAAAATTGAACTTACATTTAACTTACATTAACTTATAGAACTTACATTGAACTTACATAAGCTTAATGAACTTGAATTAAACTTAAATGACTTATTGGGCTTGATTATAACTTGAATCGACTTAAATAAAAATATTGACTTAATTATAACTTACCTGGAATAAAAGTAAGCCAAAGGGAACTTAGATTTACTCCTGAGTCGGCATTTGAACCGTAAGTCGAACGATGAGATCGTCAGCTAGTTCAATGTTAAAAAAGATGGACAAAATCAATTACCTTCGAATTTTACGTGAGGGATTCAAGTGGGTTGAACGATAAAAATACTCCCGTTTTTGCATTATCTGGTTTACAGACTTGAACTTTGGCACAAATATTCCCAACAATAATACGAACCCTTCACCGTCGGTATTTTTTCCGATAACTAACTCCGAGGGGGATTTCAGTTGGTCCAAAAATAACAATACTCGGGTTTTTGCACTATCTGGCTTACAAACTTGAACTTTGACACAAATATTCCCAACAATCTTACAAATCCCCCACCATCGATATTTTCGCTGAACAATAACTCCAAGGGGGGTTTCAGTGGGGTCAAAAATTGAAACACTCGCGTTTTTACACTATCGGGATTACAGACTTGAACGTTGGAACAAATATTTCCAACAATCTTACGAACCCCTCTACCATCGTAACTTTTTACGATATTTAAGATGTAAATACTCTTGTTTATTCCTTATTTGAGTCAGTTTTTAAAACAAACCAATGAACTGATGGTGAGAAATTCGTAAGATCGTTGATAATATTCATGCTTAAATAAAAGTCTGTTAGCCAAATAATTCAAATACGCTAGTATCCAAATCGCTTACTTCATTGAATATCCTCTCGAAGTTTTCGAAAAAAAATACATGTCGTAGGGGATTTCTAAGATTGTTGGGAATATTTGTGTCAAAGTTCAAGTTTGTAAGCCAGATAGTGCAAAAACTCGAGTATTTTTATTTTTGGACCAACTGAAACCCCCCTTGGAGTTAGCTATCGGAAAAAATAGAGATAGTGGGAAATTCGTAAGATTGTTGGAAATATTTGTGCTAAAGGTCAAGTCTGTAAGCCCGATAGTGTAAAAACACGAGTATTATTATTTTTAAACCCTCTGAAACCCCCCTCGGAGTTAGTTATCGGAAAAATACCGACGGTGAAGGGTTCGTAATATTGATGGGAATATTTGTGCCAGCCAAAGTTCAAGTCTGCAAACCGGATAATGCAAAAACGGGAGTATTTTTATCGTTCAACACACTTCAATCCCCCACGTAAAAGCCAAAGGTAATTAATTTTGTCCATCATTGTTAACATTGAACTAGATGACGATCTCAACGTCCGACTTACGATTCAAATGTCGACTCGGGAGTACATCTAAGTTCCCGTTGGGTTCATTTTATTCCAGGTAAGTTATAATAAAGTCAATATTTTTATTTAAGTCGATTCAAGTTATAATCAAGCCCAATAAGTCATTTAAGCTTATTAAGCTTATGTAAGTTCAATGTAAGTTCAATAAGTTAATGAAAGTTAAATGTAAGTTCAATTTTTTGACTCGGGGATTTACTATGAATTTTTAACTTCCCGCTAAAAAAATCGACGATTTTCGAAAATTTCGGGAAGTTATTGTTTTCACCCCGATTTTCGAAAATCGAGTTTTCATCAGATGTCGACGTTTTGAGGTCCTAGGAAGCTATTCTGACTATTTTTGGAATGATGTCCGAGTGTGTGTATGTATGTGTGTGTGTGTGTATGTATGTAAACTCTTTGTAACTTTTGAACCAATGAACCGATTCGGATGTTTAAGGCGGCGATTGAAAGAGCTTGTTGGCCATCAACTTTCCTGAAAATTTCAGATCATTTGATCGAATAGATTCGAATATATCTGCGAATTACGAAAAAAAAAAAATTTTTTTTTTTAGTTTTTTATTGATTTCTCAGAAACGACTCATACGATCGACTTCAAAATCTAATCAGCTCTAGTACTTAAAAAAACGCGTCGATTGCCACCTCAAACATCAAAATCGGATAATTCGTTCAAGAGTTATCGCGGGAGAAAGAAATGGTAAAAAACGGTTTTTTCTAAATATTTTCGAAACGACTGATGCGATCGATTTCAAATTTTTATCAGCTCTAAAATTCAATAAAACGCGCCGAGTGCCACCTCAAACGTCAAAATTGATCAATTAGTTCGAAAGATATCGGCGTTGAAAAGTTAAAAAAATAACATTTTATGTTATTTTTCCCGGATAAAACATAATATAACTTACTAAAATGTGTCTGAAGTCATACCAACTCATCCTTTATATGGTAACTTTCGATACATAATGTCATCGAACTTGGTTTTTAGTTTAAATCATAATATAAACAATAAAATCGATAAAACGTAGTTTTCAATATTTCTCCCGGATATTTCATATTTGAATGTTTCTCACATGAGTCAAAACTAATTTAAATCTTGATTTGAATCCCTGGCATTAATTTCTGCCTGAATACACTTATTTTATTGAACATAATCAGGAATTCAATTTTAAAAACCGCTTCATTAACAATTCTTGATTCTTTTATAAATTTTCAAACTTCAGCATAATAGGCATCTTGTTAGAGCTTGAGATGATCGTAAAAAAACAATCGCATGTGATAGCATTTTCGAGCTCGAAGAGCTCGAAAATATATCTACACTAATGTTTTCGAGCTCTTTGAGGTCGAAAACAGCGGGAAGTTTTGGGGCTGGCCCGCAGGGCCAACCGACGCCCAGATTTTTTTAGTTGTGATAAGTAAAGAAAACAGTAAAATTTTTTCCCTTTCTATGATTGAAATTTATAAAAGTGTAACCAAAGATTAGTTTCAATAGTCTTTTTTAGAATTAACATAAAATTTATTTTTTAAATTAATTATTATAGGTAAAAATCGTTAAAGTACAAGTATTTTAAGTATAGAAAAAAATCCAAAAGCAGTTTTGTTTCGGGTTAACTCAAAAGATGAAATATATATATATATATATATATATATATATATATATATATATATATATATATATATATATATATATATATATATATATTAGGGTGATTCATTTTAGACCAACATTTTTTTTTTTTCAAGTCCCACTCAAAAATCTTGTAGCATATGAAAAAGAAAAAATTCTCAGCAAATTTGAGCTCTTAATTTCAATTTGTAGAGGTCTCTCAACGAACTTTTAGTTTTTCCATTTAAATAACATGGGAAAACTTTTTTTTTCATTTTTTACTTCCGCATCTCATCTAAAAATTTTTTTTTCGAAATATCGTTCCGACATTTTTATAGTAGACTAAATGCTCTACAAAAAAGTTCTTTGAGTCGAGTTTGTAAGTTCAATATCTCCATCATAATTCGCGTTGCAAATTGTGATTTTCGTGGAAATTCGATTTAAATGCACTTAGAAACGAAACTATTGGTGATAGACAAAAACTTCAAATGGCAATTTTGTAGGTCATTCAATACTCTAAAATAATGCAGTAATGAATATCTCTGCACCACCAATAGTTTAGCCTCAAGACGCTCTTAAAGTTCTATTTTTTCGAAAATATACTTTCAATGAATGTCGAAACGAAACGATTGATGATAAACAAAAAATTTACATCACAATTTTATAGATCATTTAATGCTCTAAAATAATGCCCTCGTGGATATCTTTGTACCACCAATAGTTTAACAGCTTAACGCTCTTAGATTTAAATTTGTTCTTAAAAAAAATAGTGTTGCGATCGATTTCAAGAGCTTGATATTAAAATGGAAATAAACAGAAAATTATGCGGAATTAGAAAAAACTTTCTCTGAGATTATCTATGAGAAATGAAATTGCCTATGAAAAAGATTCTTTGATACTCTATGATATGTCCGATGGTTTCACTGGAAAAGTAAAAAGATCTTAAAATTTACCATAAATCTAATTTCAATCTCCAGTAACTTTTGAAAAGATGGATTTATCAAATAATGAATAGGGACTTCTTTTGAAGAGCGTTCAATTTCCTTCAAAAATGTATCCTGGGCTTATTTGTACAGTACGCCATCACCAAGGTATGAAAATCCAAACTTAATATTTTCTTTTTCCCATGTTCTTTAAATGAGAAATAGAAAATAGGGATGAGACAATTGTCGATATTAATATTTAGGGCTCTAATTTTAACAGACATCTTTTTTTACCTTCTTCCAAGTATAGATACTGTTAGACTGTTGAAAAAAACACGTTGTCATAAAAGAACACACCGTAATAAATACATTGAAAGTGAATTTTAAGAACAAATTGAAATCTAAGAGCGTTTAGCTGTTAAACTATTGGTGGTATAACGATATCCACGCGGGCATTATTTCAGCGCATTAAATGATCTACAAAATTGCGATGTAAATTTTTTGTTTATCATCAATAGTTTCGTTTCGACATTTATTGAAAGTATATTTTCGAAAAAATAGAACTTTAAGAGCGTCTTGAGGCTAAACTATTGGTGGTGCAGAGATAGTCATTACTGCATTATTTTAGAGTATTGAATGACCTACAACATTGCCATTTGAAGTTTTCGTCTATCACCAATAGTTTCGTTTCTAAGTGCATTTAAATCGAATTTCCACAAAAATCACAATTTGCAACGCGAATTATGATGGAGATATTGAACTTACAAACTCGACTCAAAGAACTTTTTTGTAGAGCATTTAGTCTACTATAAAAATGTCGGAACGATATTTCGAAAAAAAAATTTTTAGGTGAGATGCGGAAGTAAAAAATGAAAAAAAAAAGTTTTCCCATGTTATTTAAATGGAAAAACTAAAAGTTCGTTGAGAGACCTCTACAAATTGAAATTAAGAGCTCAAATTTGCTGAGAATTTTTTATTTTTCATATGCTACAAGATTTTTGAGTGGGACTTGAAAAAAAAAAATGTTGGTCTAAAATGAATCACCCTAATATATATATGCAACTAAAAATTTATTGATCACTTACCATCATGTTCAATAAAATATTTGAAAATTAAATTTATCATTTTAATCATTTAAATAATGAACATTTAGTTTAAATATATGGGGCATTCCACGCCAAATCGGACGGTTTTGAGAATTTTAATTTTTAATTTCTGTTCCCTGATTAAAAACTCTGATTGAAACTGATTCGAAACGTCCAATCAGATTTAATCAGAAATTTCTGATTGACTTTCAATCAGTTTCAATCAGATTTAATCGGAAACTTCTGAAGAATTCTGATTGAAAATCAATCGGAAATTTCTGATTGACTTTCAATCAGTTCCAATCAGGTTTAATCAGAATTTCTTATTGACTTTCAATCAGATTTAATCAGAATTTATTATTGACTTTCAATCAGTTTTAATCAGATTTAATCAGAATTTATTATTGAATTTCAATCAGTTTCAATCAGATTTAATCAGAATTTCTTATTGAATTTCAATCAGTTTCAATCAGATTTAATCGGAAACTTCCGAAGAATTCTGATTGAAAGACAATCGGAAATTTCTGATTGACTTTCAATCAGTTCCAATCAGATTTAATCAGAATTTCTTATTGACTTTCAATCACTTTCAATCAGATTTAATCAGAATTTATTATTGACTTTCAATCAGTTTCAATCAGATTTAATCAGAATGTATTATTGAATTTCAATCAGTTTCAATCAGATTTAATCAGAATTTCTTATTGACTTTCAATCAGTTTCAATTAGATTTAATCAGAATTTATTATTGACTTTCAGTCGGTTTCAATCAGATTTAATCGGATATTTTCGGAAGGTTTCGATTGTAAATTAATAAAAAATTACCGATTCTCGGGACAAAATAATTGTATATATTATTAAACAGTAGAAAATCAAAAAATCGAATGTTTCAAAATCTACGTTGAATCTATATTAACAATTAGATTGCATGTCATGAAGTAATATAGAATATACTTTATTACCACCAAAAATTGTACTTGTCACTCAGTCAAAGAACAGAGGAGTGCTCTTGTTAGAATTGCTTCCAAGTCTGGAATATAATACGTCTGAACGAAATTTCTTACCAGGGACACTACACAAGTGGTAGGCGCTATCTAGTGGCGAGAACCAAATTACTCCTACTGCTATTGCTTAGGACTGATAAATTTTCTCTCCTCCATATATATCTTTTCTCTTAAGAAATTTTTCTCTTGGTTCAAGCAACTTTTTTTTCTATTAGTTGCATACGAAAATCCTTGCGTTAAACACCCCCATGAAAAAATTTATTTAAAAAATATAAGTTTAAATACAAAAAATATATTTTAGAATTTATAAAAAATAAATCAGAAAACTATTTTTGTAAGAACTTGATATTGAAATGAAAATAACTAGAAAAAAAAGCAAAACTTTGGAAAACTTCATTCATTATAATTTTTGAGTAATGAAATTACCCACAAAAAAGTTTCTATAAGATTTTCTGATAAAACTGATAGTTTCGTTGGAAAATTAAAAAGATCTCAAAATTTACTATAAATTTGACTTTAAGCTCAAATAATTTTTGAACAGTTAGATTTATCAAAAAATGATGAGACTTTTGTTGTAGAGCATTCAATTTCCTACAAAAATATCTATCGTGCATCATGATTCGTTGATTAGATTATAAGTTAGAAAATTCTAGAATATAAAAAGTTTTTATTTCAATGTTCGTGTCCATGATCAATAATAACTATTACATTAGTAGGAAATAGGACCAGGAAATAAATGAATTAATTTAAATAAATTGAACGTTTCGTCATTTATTTATGACTTCCTCAGCAACTAAAAACAAAATCCAAAATTTTTATCAAGTACATGACACCTGGTAATAACATAAATTAGGTTAGACTGTATACCTTATTATTATAATTCAATTGTCTATTATATAAAAACTATGGAGAAAGACCTTATATTTTATCTTCAATACCATAATCCAACTCATTATTCTTATAAAAGTTTACATTTTAAATTAATTGTTGTTAATTAAAACTCAAAACTTTAATATTACAGTAATTTCTATGCCACAACGTTTTCAAATATGCTTAATCATTATAATTATTATTATTATCAAGAATTTTCTGTCATGCCCTCTGTACTGACTCGTTTGAACTTACTTAAGTTTAAAATTATTTGAATTTAAATTCATAAAAAATATACGTAATTATTTTAATACTGATTATCTAACGTAATATTTAAAATTCAACCTACTTTTCAATAAATACAATAAAATAAAATTACTCAAGTTTGAAATTACTTAATTGTTAAAATCTGATTATAAATTGTGCTGAGGTTATTTACATCTGTTCTGAAATTTACCGTGTCATTAACTTTTATAAAATACATTTCACTAATGTTTCTCTTCATCCAATTTTGTTCTCTGTCCACTATTGTAACATCTCCAAATTTAAAATTATGTCCAGTATCAAAATGGTGAGAACTTAAAGCTGTTTTGTTTTCTTTGATAATGTTAATATTTTTACAATCATTTTCATGTTGTGCTACTCTTTTCCTTAACTTCTGTTTTGTTTGACCCACATAACATTGGTTACATTCACAAGGAATCTTATAAACTATGTTACACTGGTCCAGAGTTTCAATCTTATCTGTTAGTCTCGAGTATAATGATTGTACTTTCTTAACATTATAACTAGCTTATTTGATGTTCGTGCCTTTAAAGCATCTGTCTAACTTTAATGATAACGGAACAATGAATGGAAATTTCACGAATTTTTTTATGATTAAATTGTCCTTAGATGTAGCTATTGTTTTTAATTTAAAATTATTAATTAAGTTACGTAATTTTAAATATAAGGTCTTTCTCCATAGTTTTTATATAATAGACAATTGAATTATAATAATAAGGTATACAGTCTAACCTAATTTATGTTATTACCAATTGTCATGTACTTGATAAAAATTTTGGATTTTGTTTTTAGTTGCTGAGGAAGTCATAAATAAATGACGAAACGTTCAATTTATTTAAATTAATTCATTTATTTCCTGGTCCTATTTCCTACTAATGTAATAGTTATAAAAAGTTTTTTTCCCGTGTTATTTAAATACTCTGTAAATATGAATAAAAACGGCTGGACGCAAACCGTAGTATTATTATTAAGAGCTTGAATTGGTTCAGAAATTTTGGGTGTATGTCAATGCCCCGGGGCTTCAATGTCCCGTGGCTGCAATGTCCCTGGAAAAATATGGCGTCAAAGAGAATTGTAATGGAGAGCCATCTATGGGTTGAAATAATAACTAAAAAATGTAAAAACTACTTTTCCACGAGAATAATTATTTTTATCCTGTACTGATGGTGCTACGATCAAAAACATGTCATATAGAGGACAAGTATGTATCCCTCAGTAAAAATAGACTATTATTTCGTAAAGCGCTTGGTTCTGAAAAATGAGAAGGAGATACTCTTAGCTACAATAAAAATCTCTGCGTTAATGAAAGGGTACAAGGGTAGTTAACCCTAAACTCGGGGTCCAAGTGCTTCCCTCCATAGGTTTACCCTGCCATTGGGTAGGCAACCTACTCTTGGCCGAAATAAAAGGGTACAAGGGTAGTTAACCCTAAACTCGGGGTCCAAGTGCTTCCCTCCATAGGTTTGGCCTGCCATTGGGTAGGCAACCTACTCGTGGCCGAAATGAAAGAGTACAAGGGTAGTTAACCCTAAACTCGGGGTCCAAGTGCTTCGCTTCATAGGTTTGGCCTGCCATTGGGTAGGCAACCTACTCTTGGCCGAAATAAAAGGGTACAAGGGTAGTTAACCCTAAACTCGGGGTCCAAGTGCTTCCCTCCATAGGTTTGGCCTGCCATTGGGTAGGCAACCTACTCGTGGCCGAAATAAAAGAGTACAAGGGTAGTTAACCCTAAACTTGGGGTCCAAGTGCTTCCCTCCATAGGTTTGGCCTGCCATTGGGTAGGCAACCTACTCTTGGCCGAAATAAAAGGGTACAAGAGTAGTTAACCCTAAACTCGGGGTCCAAGTGCTTCCCTCCATAGGTTTGGCCTGCCATTGGGTAGGCAACCTACTCGTGGCCGAAATAAAAGAGTACAAGGGTAGTTAACCCTAAACTCGGGGTCCAAGTGTTTCTCTCCATAGGTTTGGCCTGCCATTGGGTAGGCAACCTACTCGTGGCCGAAATAAAAGAGTACAAGGGTAGTTCACCCTAAACTTGGGGTCCAAGTGCTTCCCTCCATAGGTTTGGCCTGCCATTGGGTAGGCAACCTACTCTTGGCCGAAATAAAAGGGTACAAGGGTAGTTAACCCTAAACTCGGGGTCCAAGTGCTTCCCTCCATAGGTTTGGCCTGCCATTGGGTAGGCAACCTACTCGTGGCCGAAATAAAAGAGTACAAGGGTAGTTAACCCTAAACTCGGGGTCCAAGTGCTTCCCTCCATAGGTTTACCCTGCCATTGGGTAGGCAACCTACTCTTGGCCTGAATAAAAGGGTACAAGGGTAGTTAACCCTAAACTCGGGGTCCAAGTGCTTCCCTCCATAGGTTTACCCTGCCATTGGGTAGGCAACCTACTCTTGGCCGAAATAAAAGGGTACAAGGGTAGTTAACCCTAAACTTGGGGTCCAAGTGTTTCCCTCCATAGGTTTGGCTTGCCATTGGGTAGGCAACCTACTCTTGGCCTTAATATAAGGGTACAAGGGTAGTTAACCCTAAACTCGGGGTCCAAGTGTTTCCCTCCATAGGTTTAGCCTGCCATTGGGTGGGCAACCTACTCTTGGCCGAAATAAAAGGGTACAAGGGTAGTTAACCCTAAACTCGGGGTCCAAGTGCTTCCCTCCATAGGTTTACCCTGCCATTGGGTAGGCAACCTACTCTTGGCCGAAATAAAAGGGTACAAGGGTAGTTAACCCTAAACTCGGGGTCCAAGTGTTTCCCTCCATAGGTTTGGCTTGCCATTGGGTAGGCAACCTACTCTTGGCCTCATAAAAAGGGTACAAGGGTAGTTAACCCTAAACTCGGGGTCCAAGTGTTTCCCTTCGTAGGTTTGGCCTGCCATTGGGTAGGCAATAGTGTGTGTCATTTCAGAGCAACATTTTTTTTTAAGTGCATGAGAAAAAAATCATAGTTCAACACAAAAAAAAAAATTTTCGCACAAGAAAAAAAATTCGATAAAGTTCGTTTAAATAACATGGGAAAATTTTATTTTCAACTTTGAGTATTTTTAACTCGTTAACTAATTAATAGATTAAATAGACTAATATATATTTTCGAAGGAAATTGTACGCGCTACAAAAAAGGTTTCTTATCATTTTTCGATAAATCTATCTGTTCAAAAGTTATTGGCGTTCGAAGTTAAGCTCTAGTAAAGTTCGAGATCTTTTTACTTTTCCGGTGAAACTATCAGACTTATCACAAAATGTCATAAGATCTTTTTTATTAAAAATTTTATTCTCTACAAATTATTATTTGTAATGTTTTTTCAAATTCCGTATTGTTTTGTAGTTATTTTTATTTTAATTTCAAGCTCTTAAAAAAGTAGTGTTCTGATCGATTTAAAGAGCTTAACATTGAAATGAAAAAAACTAGCAAACAATACGGAATTTGAAAAATATTTTTTATTATAATTTGTAGAGAGTAACATGTTCAATAAAAAAGTTCCTATGACATTTTGTAATAAGTCTGACAGTTTCAGCGGAAAAGTAAAAAGATCTCGAAATTTACTAGAGCTTAACTTCGAACGCCAATAACTTTTGAACAGATAGATTTATCGAAAAATGATAAGAAACCTTTTTTGTAGCGCGTACAATTTCCTTCGAAAATATATATTAGTCTATTCAATCTATTAATTAGTTAACGAGTTAAAAATACTCAAAGTTGAAAATAAAATTTTCCCATGTTATTTAAACGAACTTTATCGAATTTTTTTTCTTGTGCGAAAATTTTTTTTTTTGTGTTGAACTATGATTTTTTTCTCATGCACTTAAAAAAAAATGTTGCTCTGAAATGACACACACTATTGCCTAGTGTTGCAACAATCGAATGAGATAATCGATTGTTGACAATCGATTATAATCGAACTGAAATAATCGATAGAGCCGATTAATCGTTTGCAAATAATCGATTTTTCGAACAATCGATTATTTCAAACTCAAAAATAGCAATTGTTTCTTAAAACAACTATATAGTTGCACAATCGAGTGTGTAACAATCGATTATGACAATTGAATTTTTGACGCATATTTTTCGAACTTTAAAAGCTAGAAATGTTTTTGTCAATTTTTTTTTAATAATCGATTTTTTAAACTCAACTTTAAAGTTGCAAAATCGTATAATAAACAATCGATTATGAAATAATCGATTTGGTGTTTTAAAATATCAATTTTGGAATACTTACAATAACTCTAATGATAGACAATGGTTTTTTCATAATTTGTTTTAACTACTTAATTTTTTATTTTTTTAATAATTGTTTTGGTTTCTAAGATTTAAAGACAATCGATTGTTTAATAACTTCAACTTAAAAGTTGCGCAATCGAATTGCTAACAATCGATTATTGTAATCGATTGTGGAAAAAAAATTTGTTTTAAAAAAAATAAATTTCCTCACATATTAGATATGTGATTAATGCACTCATTGAATTAATTGAAAATTATTGTAGGTATTAATCTACGAATTTAAAAAAAATTCTTTTTACCATTATTTTATAAAAAAAAAATCGATTTTTAAAGATCGTATTTTAAAATTTGGATCGATTTTCTATCGATTAATCGAAGCATATAGAATCGATTAAAAAAAATCGATTGTTTAAACTAAAAAAATCGATTATTCGATTAATCGATTGTTTTTTTGCAACACTACTATTGCCTACCCAATGGCAGGCCAAACCTACGAAGGGAAACACTTGGACCCCGAGTTTAAAGTTAACTACCCTTGTACCCTTTTTATGAGGCCAAGAGTAGGTTGCCTACCCAATGGCAAGCCAAACCTATGGAGGGAAACACTTGGACCCCGAGTTTAGGGTTAACTACTCTTGTACCCTTTTATTTCAGCCAAGAGTAGGTTGCCTACCCAATGGCAGGCCAACCCTACGGAGGGAAACACTTGGACTTAGAGTTTAGGGTTAACTACCCTTGCAACTTTTTCTATAGGCCAAAGGTAAGTTTCCTACCCAATGGCAGGCCAAACCTACGGAGGGAAACACTTGGACCCCGAGTTTAGGGTTAACGACCCTTGCAATTTTTTTTATAGGCCAAAGGTAGGTTGCCTACCCAATGGCAGGCCAACCCTACAGAGGGAAACACTTGGACCCCAAGTTTAGGGTTAACTATCCTTGTACCCTTTTATTTCGGCCAAGAGTAGGTTGCCTACCCAATGGCAGGTCAAACCTATGGACGGAAACACTTGGACCCCGAGTTTAGGGTTAACTACCCTTGTACTCTTTTATTTCGGCCACGAGTAGGTTGCCTACCCAATGGCAGGCCAAACCTATGGAGGGAAGCACTTGGACCCCGAGTTTAGGGTTAACTACCCTTGTACCCTTTTATTTAGGCCAAGAGTAGGTTGCCTACCCAATGGCAAGCCAAACCTATGGAGGGAAACACTTGGACCCCGAGTTTAGGGTTAACTACCCTTGTACCCTTTTATTTCGGCCAAGAGTAGGTTGCCTACCCAATGGCAGGGTAAACCTATGGAGGGAAGCACTTGGACCCCGAGTTTAGGGTTAACTACCCTTGTACCCTTTTATTTCGGCCAAGAGTAGGTTGCCTACCCAATGGCAGGCCAAACCTATGAAGCGAAGCACTTGCACCCCGAGTTTAGGGTTAACTACCCTTGTACCCTTTTATTTCGGCCAAGAGTAGGTTGCCTACCCAATGGCAGGCCAAACCTATGAAGCGAAGCACTTGGACCCCGAGTTTAGGGTTAACTACCCTTGTACTCTTTTATTTCGGCCACGAGTAGGTTGCCTACCCAATGGCAGGCCAAACCTATGGAGGGAAGCACTTGGACCCCAAGTTTAGGGTTAACTACCCTTGTACCCTTTTATTTAGGCCAAGAGTAGGTTGCCTACCCAATGGCAAGCCAAACCTATGGAGGGAAACACTTGGACCCCGAGTTTAGGGTTAACTACCCTTGTACCCTTTTGTTTCGGCCAAGAGTAGGTTGCCTACCCAATGGCAGGGTAAACCTATGGAGGGAAGCACTTGGACCCCGAGTTTAGGGTTAACTACCCTTGTACCCTTTCATTAACGCTGAGAGTTTCATTGTAGCTAAGAGTATCTCCTTCTCATTTTTCAGAACCAAGCGCTTTACGAAATAATAGTCTATTTTTACTGAGGGATACATACTTGTCCTCTATATGACATGTTTTTGATCGTAGCACCATCAGTACAGGATAAAAATAATTATTCTCGTGGAAAAGTAGTTTTTACATTTTTTAGTTATTATTTCAACCCATAGATGGCTCTCCATTACAATTCTCTTTGACGCCATATTTTTCCAGGGACATTGCAGCCACGGGACATTGAAGCCCCGGGGCATTGACATACACCCGAAATTTTGGTTTTTAGGTATACTTTCAATTTTTGGATACCAAAAAAAAATTTTTTTTTTTTTTCCAACCTAATGTATATATAGTTTTTTATTAATGCTTTTTTTTATTTTTGTGATAGTTTTAATTCAATCAATGCAGTTCTTCAAAAGAAGTTTATACATAATCCTGAGAAATGCTTGTTTTCACTTTTTACAAAATTTATTAAATTGGAAAGACCGATAGAATTCCATACTTTGATACTTTAAAAATTGCTGAATTCATGATAAATGAAATTCATATCTGCCCAAATTTTAATAATTATTAATATTATCTGAATTGTTATTTTCCAATTGAAACGGATTAAAACTGATTGAAAATTTTCTGTCGGATTTAATTGGATTCAATCGGAAAATAATCGATAAATGAATAATTATTTTCTAATTGAATCCATGTTGTTTGAAACGAAAATTTTTTTTTTCTAGCCAACACAAGATAATTTTGCCGTTTATATTAAGAAAAATTCCCTGAAAATTTTAGCTCTTAAATTTAATTTAAAGTACTTTTTCTCGACTATCAAATTTTTCCATTTAAAAAGTATGTAAATTAAATAACTTTTTTTTTTAAATTGCTATAACTTAACAGTAGAACATTCTAAAGTAAAAAAGATTTATACTATATTGAACTTACCATTTTTAAACTGTCCAATGTTAAACTACTTTTATCTCATAGATAATATGCCCGAGTCAAAAAACAAATTCTAGTTTGGACCTCAAAAAATTCAATTCCTTTGATCTTTTATCTACCGGTAGAAAATAATACAATATTGGCACTCTAAATCTATGAAGTCTAAATGCAAACTCTTCATCGGTTTCGACTTCTAACGGAGCTCTCAAAATCCTCAAAAAAAAAAATTACCGTTTTCTGGACTTGCAAAATTTTCGAGTTAAAAGAAAATCTGAGTACTTAGAAAAATTTATGTGTAAAAATAAAATAAATTGATTAATTTATTATAATTATTCGCTTTTATATATTCCTGGACAAACTTTTAGTAGGTCTCAAAAAAAATTTTTCTTTTAATTTCCGAAATAATATAGAATACAAAATCAAACATTTTGTCCTCAATAAATTTTTGTATTTTAATTGAAGAAATGTATAGGGGAGCCTGGGGCACGAAGGCCCCCCTGGGGGACAAAGGCCCCCCTCAAAAATTAGGTAAAATTTTTTTTTTTATGTTCCGTCAAGTTATGACCTCTATAATAATTTAATCATATTGTAGGCCGATATGTGATATGTGGGGTAAAATGGACCACTCAAAAAAATTATTATTTCAATTTTTCCGTCAAGTTATGACCTTTCTACTAATTTTGTTACATTTTAGATCAATACGTGATGTGCAGAGCAAAATGGAACACTCAAAAAAAATTGTAACGAAATTATTATTTTTTTTTTTTATTTTTCGTCAAGTTAATTTTTTCGTTACTATTTCTTTGTTTTAAGTGGTCCATTTTACTCCACATATTACATATTGGCCTAAAATATGATAAAAACATTACAAAGATCATAACTTGACGGGAAATAAAAAAAAAATTTTGTTTTTATAATTTTTGGGGAAGGGGGCATTTGTGCCCCAGGCTCCCCTACTAAATTTTTTTTCAGTTAACTATTATCTCATAGTAACCATTAAATTTTTTTTGAATGGAGATAAATAAAAATAAATATTCATTTTCGTTCATTATACTTTATAGAGGTTGCGGTAATTTTTCTGCAAATTTGTAATTAATTATTTATTATTGGGTCAACTTTTTTGAGATTCTCCGACCAAAGTATTTATTTTTAACGAAAAAAAGTGAGGGAATCTGCGTAGGTTACGTCATTTGAGAAATTGAGGCCTCAATCTGGAGCACTAAATTTTTTTATATTGTGAGAAATTTGAGCTTTCCACAGCGACGCTAGCGAGGTGCTAGCCAGTGCCTCGTTTCATTTTTACTAGAAACTTTAGCAATATATCTAGCTAATCAGGAAGATAGTTTGAAATCAATTAGAATATTCTACACGGAGAAATATGTTGGCTCGAGACCTAGCCATTTTTATTGTGCTGCTCTCAAAACAGGAAGTGAAGTATCCAAAAAATTATTTTACCTATACGAAAAATTGTTACGCCGCATCAGAATTATTATAACGTATGAAAGTAATTGTAATTAAAGTTTATCTATGAGTCTCTCGCGCGTAGTAAGTATTGTGATACAGCATAATAAATTTTCGTATGAGTGTAATAATTTCTTTTATGCTTCCTTTCCTGTCTCAAGGTCATTGACAGCATAATAAAAATTGCTTGGTTTCGAGCTAACATTTTTCTCCGCGCGACCGGACAGACATACATGAGAGCGAGTTAATAAAAACATGATAAGTAATCTTAAAAATAAAATATTATTCACTCATTGTATTCGATTAAAACTAATAGAGAAAACTTTAATCAGGTTCAATCAGATTCAATCAGAAAATAATAATTAAAAAAAAATTATTTTCCGATTAAATCTGATTGAAACTGATTGGATTTTTCTCTATCAGTTTCTATTAGATTCAATCGGAAAATAAGTTTTCAAAAATTATTTTTTTCTGATTAAATCTGATTGAAACTGATTAGATTTTTCTCTATCAGTTTCTATTAGATTCAATCGGAAAATAAGTTTTCAAAAATCATTTTTTTCTGATTAAATCTGATTGAAACTGATTGGATTTTTCGCTATCAGTTTCAATCAGAAAAAAATAATTTTTGAAAACTTATTTTCCGATTGAATCTAATAGGAACTGATAGAGAAAAATCCAATCAGTTTCAATCAGATTTAATCAGAAAAAAATAATTTTTGAAAACTTATTTTCCGATTGAATCTGATTGAAACTGATTGGATTTTTCTCTATCAGTTTCAATCAGATTCAATCGGAAAATAAGTTTTCAAAAATTATTTTTTTCTGATTAAATCTGATTGAAACTAATTGGATTTTTCTCTCTCAGTTTCTATTAGATTCAATCGGAAAATAAGTTTTCAAAAATTATTTTTTTCTGATTAAATCCGATTGAAACTGATTGGATTTTTCTCTATCAGTTTCTATTAGATTCAATCGGAAAATAAGTTTTCAAAAATTATTTTTTTCTGATTAAATCTGATTGAAACTGATTGGATTTTTCGCTATCAGTTTCAATCAGAAAATAATAATTTTTAAAAAATTATTTTCCTATTGAATCTGATAGAAACTGATAGAGAAAAATCCAATCAGTTTCAATCAGATTTAATCAGAAAAAAATAATTTTTGAAAACTTATTTTCCGATTGAATCTGATTGAAACTGATTGTATTTTTCTCTATCAGTTTCAATCAGATTCAATCGGAAAGTAAGTTTTCAAAAATTATTTTTTTCTGATTAAATCTGATTGGATTTTTCTCTATCAGTTTCTATTAGATTCAATCGGAAAATAAGTTATCAAAAATAATTTTTTTCTCATTAAATCTGATTGAAACTGATTGGAATTTTCGCTATCAGTTTCAATCAGAAAATAATAATTTTTGAAAAATTATTTTCCTATTGAATCTGATAGAAACTGATAGAGAAAAATCCAATCAGTTTCAATCAGATTTAATCAGAAAAAAATAATTTTTGAAAACTTATTTTCCGATTGAATCTAATAGAAACTGATAGAGAAAAATCCAATCAGATTTAATCAGAAAAAAATAATTTTTGAAAACTTACTTTCCGATTGAATCTGATTGAAACTGATAGAGAAAAATACAATCAGTTTCAATCAGATTCAATCGGAAAATAAGTTTTCAAAAATTATTTTTTTCTGATTAAATCTGATTGAAACTGATTGGAATTTTCTCTATCAGTTTCTATTAGATTCAATCGGAAAATAAGTTTTCAAAAATTATTTTTTTCTGATTAAATCTGATTGAAACTGATTGAATTTTTCTCTATCAGTTTCTATTAGATTCAATCGGAAAATAAGTTTTCAAAAATTATTTTTTTCTGATTAAATCTGATTGAAACTGATTGGATTTTTCTCTATCAGTTTCTATCAGATTCAATAGGAAAATAATTTTTTAAAAATTATTATTTTCTGATTGAAACTGATAGCGAAAAATCCAATCAGTTTCAATCAGATTTAATCAGAAAAAAATAATTTTTGAAAACTTATTTTCCGATTGAATCTAATAGAAACTGATAGAGAAAAATCCAATCAGTTTCAATCGGATTTAATCAGAAAAAAATAATTTTTGAAAACTTATTTTCCGATTGAATCTAATAGAAACTGAGAGAGAAAAATCCAATTAGTTTCAATCAGATTTAATCAGAAAAAAATAATTTTTGAAAACTTATTTTCCGATTGAATCTGATTGAAACTGATAGAGAAAAATCCAATCAGTTTCAATCAGATTCAATCGGAAAATAAGTTTTCAAAAATTATTTTTTTCTGATTAAATCTGATTGAAACTGATTGGATTTTTCTCTATCAGTTCCTATTAGATTCAATCGGAAAATAAGTTTTCAAAAATTATTTTTTTCTGATTGAAACTGATAGCGAAAAATCCAATCAGTTTCAATCAGATTTAATCAGAAAAAAATGATTTTTGAAAACTTATTTTCCGATTGAATCTAATAGAAACTGATAGAGAAAAATCTAATCAGTTTCAATCAGATTTAATCAGAAAAAAATAATTTTTGAAAACTTATTTTCCGATTGAATCTAATAGAAACTGATAGAGAAAAATCCAATCAGATTTAATCAGAAAAAAATAATTTTTGAAAACTTATTTTCCGATTGAATCTGATTGAAACTGATAGAGAAAAATCCAATCAGTTTCAATCAGATTCAATCGGAAAATAAGTTTTCAAAAATTATTTTTTTCTGTTTAAATCTGATTGAAACTGATTGGATTTTTCTCTATCAGTTTCTATTAGATTCAATCGGAAAATAAGTTTTCAAAAATTATTTTTTTCTGATTAAATCTGATTGAAACTGATTGGATTTTTCTCTATCAGTTTCTATTAGATTCAATCGGAAAATAAGTTTTCAAAAATTATTTTTTTCTGATTAAATCTAATTGAAACTGATTGGATTTTTCTCTATCAGTTTCTATCAGATTCAATACGAAAATAATTTTTTAAAAATTATTATTTTCTGATTGAAACTGATAGCGAAAAATCCAATCAGTTTCAATCAGATTTAATCAGAAAAAAATAATTTTTGAAAACTTATTTTCCGATTGAATCTGATTGAAACTGATTGGATTTTTCGCTATCAGTTTCAATCAGAAAATAATAATTTTTAAAAAATTATTTTCCTATTGAATCTGATAGAAACTGATAGAGAAAAATCCAATCAGTTTCAATCAGATTTAATCAGAAAAAAATAATTTTTGAAAACTTATTTTCCGATTGAATCTAATAGAAACTGATAGAGAAAAATTCAATCAGTTTCAATCAGATTTAATCAGAAAAAAATAATTTTTGAAAACTTATTTTCCGATTGAATCTAATAGAAACTGATAGAGAAAAATCCAATCAGTTTCAATCAGATTTAATCAGAAAAAAATAATTTTTGAAAACTTATTTTCCGATTGAATCTGATTGAAACTGATTGTATTTTTCTCTATCAGTTTCAATCAGATTCAATCGGAAAGTAAGTTTTCAAAAATTATTTTTTTCTGATTAAATCTGATTGGATTTTTCTCTATCAGTTTCTATTAGATTCAATCGGAAAATAAGTTTTCAAAAATTATTTTTTTCTGATTAAATCTGATTGAAACTGATTGGATTTTTCTCTATCAGTTTCTATCAGATTCAATAGGAAAATAATTTTTCAAAAATTATTATTTTCTGATTGAAACTGATAGCGAAAATTCCAATCAGTTTCAATCAGATTTAATGAGAAAAAAATTATTTTTGATAACTTATTTTCCGATTGAATCTAATAGAAACTGATAGAGAAAAATCCAATCAGTTTCAATCAGATTCAATCGTAAAATCATCGAAAATTAAAATTTTTTTTTCTAATTGAATCTGATTGAAACTGATAGAGAAAAATCCAATCAGTTTCAATCAGAAAATACTAAATATTTTTTTCTGATAGAATCTGATTGAAGCTGATAGAAAGTCAATCAGAACCCTCGAACGCTCCCGAACATTTCTGATTGGAAATTTGTTTCCGATTGAAACTGATAGAATTCTGATTGAGTTTTAATCAGATTCAATCAGATTCAATCAGAGTTTTTAATCAGGGTTATTTTTTCATATTTTTTAGTACTCATCAAAAAACTCATCCCCCTGATTAAAAACTCCGATTGAATCTGATTAAATCTGATTAAAACTCAATCAGAATTCTATCAGTTTCAATCAGAAACAAATTTCCAATCAGAAATGTTCGGGAGCGTTCGAGGGTTCTGATTGAATTTCTATCAGTTTCAATTAGATTCTATCAGAAAAAAATATTTAGTATTTTCTGATTGAAACTGATTGGATTTTCTCTATCAGATTCAATCAGAAAAAAAATTTTTATTTTCGATTATTTTCCGATTGAATCTGATTGAAACTGATTGGATTTTTCTCTATCAGTTTCAATCAGATTCAATAAGGAAATAATAATTTTTAAAAAATTATTTTCCGATTGAATCTGATTGAAATTGATAGCGAAAAATCCAATCAGTTTCTATCAGATTTAATCAGAAAAAAATAATTTTTGAAAACTTTTTTTCCGATTGAATCTGATTGAAACTGATAGCGAAAAATCTAATCAGTTTCTATCAGATTTAATCAGAAAAAAATAATTTTTGAAAACTTATTTTCCGATTAAATCTGATAGAAACTGATAGAGAAAAATCCAATCAGTTTCAATCAGATTTAATCGGAAAATAATTTTTTTTTAATTATTATTTTCTGATTGAATCTGATTGAAACTGATTGGATTTATCTTTATCAGTTTCAATCAGATTCAATAAGGAAATAATAATTTTTAAAAAATTATTTTCCGATTGAATCTGATTGAAACTGATAGAGAAAAATCCAATCAGTTTCAATAAGATTCAATAAGAAAATAATAATTAAAAAAAAATTATTTTCTGATTAAATCTGATAGAAACTGATTGGATTTTTCTCTATTAGGTTCAATCAGATTCAATAAGGTAATAATAATTTTAAAAAAATTATTTTCCGATTGAATCTGATTGAAACTGATAGCGAAAAATCCAATCAGTTTCTATCAGATTTAATCTGAAAAAAATAATTTTTGAAAACTTATTTTCCGATTAAATCTGATAGAAACTGATAGAGAAAAATCCAATCAGTTTCAATCAGATTTAATCGGAAAATAATTTTTTTTTAATTATTATTTTCTGATTGAATCTGATTGAACCTGATTAAAGTTTTCTCTATTAGTTTTAATCGAATACAATGAGTGAATAATATTTTATTTTTAAGATTACTTATCATGTTTTTATTAACTCGCTCTCATGTATGTCTGTCCGGTCGCGCGGAGATAAATGTTGGCTCGAAACCCAGCAATGTTTATTATGCTGTCAATAACCTTGAGACAGGAAATGAAGCATAAAAAAAATTATTATACTCATACGAAAATTTATTATGCTGTATCACAATACTTACTGCGCGCGAGAGACTTATCGATAAACTTTAATAACAATTACTTTCATACGTTATAATAATTCTGATGCGGCGTAACAATTTTTCGTATAGGCAAAATAATTTTTTGGATACTTCACTTCCTGTTTTAAGAGCAACACAATAAAAATGGCTAGGTCTCGAGCCAACATATTTCTCCGTGTAGAATATTCTAATTGATTTTAAACTATCTTCCTGATTAGCTAGATATATTGCTAAAGTTTCTAGTAAAAATGAAACGAGGCACTAGCTAGCACCTCGCTAGCGTCGCTGTGGAAACCTCAAATTTCTCATAATATAAAAAAATTTAGTGCTCCAGATTTAGGCCTCAATTTCTCAAATGACGTAACCTACGCAGATTCCCTCACTTTTTTTCGTTAAAAATAAATACTTTGGACGGGGAATCTCAAAAAAAATGACCCAAAAATAAATAATTAATTACCAATTTGCAGAAAAATTACCGGAACGTCTATAAAGTATAATGAATGAAAATGAATATTTATTTTTATTTATTTCCATTAAAAAAAAATTTTATGATTACTATGAGAAAATAGTTAACTGAAAAAAAATTTAGTAGGGGAGCCTGGGGCACAAATGCCCCCTCCCCAAAAAATTATAAAAACAAAAGTTTTTTTTATTTCCCGTCAAGTTATGACCTTTGTAATGTTTTTATCATATTTTAGGCCAATATGTGATATGTGGGGTAAAATGGACCACTCAAAACAAAGAAATAGTAACAAAAAAATTATCTTGACGAAACGTAAAAAAAAAAAATAATATTTTCGTTACAATTTTTTTTCGAGTGTTCCATTTTGCTCTGCACACCACGTATTGATCTAAAATGTAACAAAATTAGTATAAAGGTCATAACTTGACGGAAAATTTGAAAAAAATAATTTTTTTGAGTGGTCCATTTTACCCCACGTATCACATATCGGCCGACAATATGATTAAATCATTATAGAGGTCATAACTTGACGGAAAATAAAAAAAAAATTTTTACCTAATTTTTGAGGGGGGCCTTCGTGCCCCAGGCTCCCCTATACATTTCTTCAATTAAAATACAAAAATTTATTGAGGACAAAATGTTTGATTTTGTATTCTACATTATTTCGGAAATTAAAAAAAAAATTTTTTTTGAGACCTACTAAAAGTTTGTCCAGGAATATATAAAAGCGAATAATAATAATAAATTAATCAATTTATTTTATTTTTACACATATATTTTTCTAAGTACTCAGATTTTTTTTTAACTCGAAAATTTTCCAAGTCCAGAAAACGGTAATTTTTTTTTTGAGGATTTTGAGAGCTCCGTTAGAAGTCAAAACCGATGAAGAGTTTGCATTTTGACTTCGTAGATTTAGAGTGCCAATATTGTATTATTTTCCGACCGGTAGATAAAAGATCAAAGGAATTGAATTTTTTGAGGTCCAAACTAGAATTTGTTTTTTGACTCGGGATATTATCTATGAGATAAAAGTAGTTTAACTTTGGACAGTTTAAAAATGGTAAGTTTAATATAGTATAAATCTTTTTTACTTTAGAATGTTCTACTGTTAAGTTATAGCAATTTAAAAAAAAAAGTTATTTAATTTACATACTTTTTAAATGGAAAAATTTGATAGTCGAGAAAAAGTACTTTAAATTGAATTTAAGAGCTAAAATTTTCAGGGAATTTTTCTCAATATAAACGGCAATCTTGTGTTGGCTAGAAAAAAAAATTTCGTTTCAAACAAAACGGATTCAATTAGAAAATAATAATTCATTTATCGATTATTTTCCGATTGAATCCAATGAAATCCGACAGAAAATTTTCAATCAGTTTTAATCCGTTTCAATCGGAAAATAACAATTCAGATAATATTAATAATTATTAAAATTTGGGCAGATATGAATTTCATTTGTCATGAATTCAGCAATTTTTGAAGTATCAAAGTATAGAATTCTATCGGTCTTTCCAATTTAATAAATTTTATAAAAAGTGAAAACAAGCATTTTTCAGAATTATGTATAAACTTTTTTTGAAGAACTGTATTGATTGAATTAAAGCTATCACAAAAATAAAAAAAAGCATTAATAAAAAATTATATATACATTAGGTTGGTTAAAAAAAAAAATTTTTTTTTTAGTATCCAAAAATTGAAAGCATACCTAAAAACCAAAATTTCTGTACCAATTCAAGCTCTTAATAATAATACTACGGTTTGCGTCCAGCCGTTTTTATTCATATTTACAGAGTATTTAAATGACACGGGAAAAAAACTTTTTATATTTTAGAATTTTCTAACTTATAATCTAATCAACGAATTATGATGCACGATAGATATTTTTGTAGGAAATTGAATGCTCTACAACAAAAGTCTCATCATTTTTTGATAAATCCAACTGTTCAAAAGTTATTTGAGCTTAAAGTCAAATTTATAGTAAATTTTAAGATCTTTTTAATTTTCCAGCGAAACTATCAGTTTTATCAGAAAATCTTATAGAAACTTTTTTGTGGGTAATTTCATTTCTCAAAAATTATAATGAATGAAGTTTTCCAAAGTTTTGCTTTTTTAACTTCCCGCTTAGAAAATCGATGATTTTCGAAAATTTCGGGAAGTTATTGTTTTCACCCCGATTTTCGAAAATCGAGTTTTCATCAGATGTCGACGTTTTGAGGTCCTAGAAAGCTATTCTGACTATTTTTAGAATGATGTCCGAGTGTCTGTATGTATGTGTGTGTGTGTGTGTGTGTGTATGTATGTATGTAAACTCTTTATAACTTTTTAACTAAGAAACCGATTTGGATGGTTAAGGCGGCAATCGAAAGAGCTTTTTGGCCATCAACTTTTCTGAAAATTTCAGATCATTTGACCAAGTAGACTCGAAGATATTGGCCAATTACGAAAAAAAAAAAATTTTTTTTTTTTAGTTTTTTATTGATTTCTCAGAAACGACTTATACGATCAACTTCAAAATCTAATCAGCTCTAGAACGTAATAAAACGCGTCGATTGCCACCTCAAACATCAAAATCGCATAATTCGTTCGAGAGTTATCGTTGGAGAAAGAAATAGGAAAAAACAGTTTTTTGCGAATATCTTTGAAACGACTCAACCAAAAAATCTAAAAATCTAATGAGCTTTAGAATCTATTAAAACACGTCAATTGCCACCTCAAACTTAAAAATCGGATAATTTGTTTGAGAGTTATTGCAGGAGAAAAAAATGCTAAAAACTGTTTTTTTCGAAATTAATGGCATGCAAAAGTATTTTTGAGCTCGAAGAGCTCGAAAATGTATTTACAACGATGTTTTCGAGCTCTTTGAGCTCGAAAACAGCGGGAAGTTTTGGGGCTGGCCCGCAGGGTCAACCGATGCCCAGATTTTTTTCTAGTTATTTTCATTTCAATATCAAGTTCTTAAAAAAATAGTTTTCTGATTTATTTTTTATAAATTCTAAAATATATTTTTTGTATTTAAACTTATATTTTATTTTGTATTTTTATATTGTATTTTTAAATAAATTTTAAATAAATTTTTCACATGGGGGTGTTTAACGCAAGGATTTCCGTATGCAACTAATAGAAAAAAAAGTTGCTTGAACCCAGAGAAAAATTTCTTAAGAGAAAAGATATATATGGAGGAGAGAAAATTCATCAGTCCTAAGCAATAGCAGTAGGAGTAATTCGGTTTTCGCCACTAGATAGCGCCTACCACTGGTGTAGTGTCCCTGGTAAGAAACTTCGTTCAGACGTATTATATTCCAGACTTGGAAGCAATTCTAACAAGAGCACTCCTCTGTTCTTTGACAGAGTGACAAGTACAATTTTTGGTGGTAATATAGTATATTCTATATTACTTCATGACATGCAATCTCATTGTTTATATAGATTCAACGTAGATTTTGAAACATTCGATTTTTTGATATTCTACCGTTTAATAATATATACAATTATTTGTCCCGAGAATCGGTAATTGTTTATTAATTTACAATTGAAACCTTCCGAGAATATCCGATTACATCTGATTGAAACTGATTGAAATTCTATAATAAATTCTGATTAAATCTGATTGAAACTGATTGAAAGTCAATAAGAAATTCTGATTAAATCTGATTGAAACTGATTGAAAGTCAATAATAAATCCTGATTAAATCTGATTGGAACTGATTGAAAGTCAATCAGAAATTTCCGATTGACTTTCAATCAGAATTCTTCGGAAGTTTCCGATTAAATCTGATTGAAACTGATTGAAAGTCAATCAGAAATTTCTGATTAAATCTGATTGGACGTTTTCAATCAGTTTCAATCGGAGTTTTTAATCAGGGCCTCCTGAATTTTGAGATTTTTTTGATCATAGGTTCAAAAGATATGAAATTCTCCATAAAACCGTTCTTTTCATGGTTTTTTGCTTATAACTTTTTGAAAAATATTTTAAATATAAAAACTGAAGGAATAAAAAAGTTTCGTTATTCCATGTTCTTTTAGAAAAAAAATACAAATAATTTTTTAGAAAAATTTTTCCGCGTTATTTTTTAGTTTTAAAACTTTAGTGTCGTTTTCCGAAAATCATGCACATGTTGATTTCCCTGAAAATTTCGTGTCAACAAATTACTACCTATTCCTCAACTTTTCAGTTGGTTCGTGTCGTGGGACCTTCGTGGCTAAAATTTTTTTTTTTGATTATTGAAAATTAAAAAAACTTTTTTTTCGCTATAGATCATTCTCCGTACCGATTTTTTTTAGTGTGCACTTGTTTTTCTTACATATTAAAAATTGATTTTGATATTTTTTTATTCTTAGTATGGATTTAAAATCAGTAAGCAAAAGTTAATGCTATTTGTGAGCAGTTATAATAAAAGTTTTGATTTATTGGGCAGCAACTATTTTGAAGCAAAAGAAACATTAGATTCTCTCTACAATTCAGCCAAGACCATTACAGGAGCTCTAAAATATCATATAATTATTCGAATCACAAATGTAAAATTTTTAAAAGGACACGGAAATAATTGAAAACGTTTGTCATACAGTTTCGTCGCTTATTCGAATAGTTATATGATATTTTTAAGCTCCGTGTAACGATCTTAGCTGAATTACATAGCAAATCTAATGTTTCTTTTGCTTCAAAATAGTTGCTTCCCAATAAATCAAAACTTTTATTATAACTGCTCATAAATAGCATTAACTTTTGCTTATTGCTTTTAAATCCCTACTAAGAATAAGAAAATATTGAAATCAATTTTTAATAAGTAAGAAAATCAAGTGCACAGTGTAAAATATCGGTACGGACAATAATTTATAGAGGAAAAAAAATTTTTTCAATTTTCAATAATCGAAAAAAAATAGTAGCCACGGGGGTCCCACGACGAGAACCACCTGAAAAGTTGTGGAATATATAGTAGTTTGTTGACAGAAATTTTCAGGAAAATCAAAATATGCATGATTTTCAGAAAACGACTTTAAAGTTTTAAAACTGAAAAATGACGCAGAAAAATTTTTCTAAAAAATTATTTGTACTTTATTTCTAAAAGTACATAGGATAACAAAACTTTTTTATTGACTGAGTTTTTTTATTTAAACAAATTTTCAAGAAGCTATAAGCAAAAAACCACGAAAAGAGCGGTTTTTTTCGTAAATTTCATATCTTTTGAACCAATGATCAAAAAATCGGTCTGTCGGTTGACCCTGCGGGCCAGCCCCAAAACTTTCCGCGTATTTCGAGCCCCTTGAGCTCGAAAAATTGTAGTATATACATTTTCGAGCTCGAAAATACTTTTGTATGCTTTTGTTTTCAAAAAAAAACGTTTTTTACAATTTTTTCTACAACGATATCTCTCGAACGAATAAACCGATTGAGACGTTTAAGGTGGCAGTCGACGCGTTTCATTGAGTTCTATAACTGATTAAATTTTGAAATTGATTCATCGAGTCATTTTTGAGAAATTTTTGAAATACTAAAAAAATTTTTTTTTTTTAATTCTTTCGACAACGGTTTCTCTTGCAAGAATCAACCGATTGAGAGGTTTAAGGTGGCATTCGACGCGGCTTATAAATCTCCAGAGCCTAGTTCATTTTGGAATTAATCCATCAAGCCCGTAAAAAGTTATCCAAAAAAAACATTTTTGAAAAAAGTTTATTTTTGGAATATCTCCGAACGAGCCCTGCCGATCAAGCTCAATTTTTTTTCAGCTTCAAGATATTAAAAAACTGCGTCGAATGACACCTTGACGATCAAAATCGGTTGATCCGTTCAAAAGTTATAGATATTTACATACGTACGTACATACGTACGTACGTACGTACGTACGTACGTACGTACATACATACATACATACACTCGGACATCATCGTGAAATTAGTCAGAATAGCTTTCTAGGACCTCAAAACGTCGACATCTGTTGGATTTTCGATTTTCACAAATCGGACTGAAACCAATAACTTCCCGAATTTTTGAAAATTTGCAATTTTCTTAGCGGGAAGTTAAAAAATCTCAAAATTTAGGAGGATGAGATTTTTAAAGAGTACTAAAAAATATCCAAAAATGACAGAAATTAAAAATTAAAATTCTTAAAACCGTCCGATTTGGCGTGGAATGCCCCATATGTTCTTCTTTTAACAACAATTATCAGGCCTGTCAGCCTGTCAGCTGATTACATTCGATTGGTCACAATCGATACTACAATGCACACAAATGATTCTCATATAATCGATCAGTCGAAAATTCGATAAGTCTGATACAACGAGTAGTTTCGATCATAGACCATTTACTAAACACCAAAACAAATAATTTTTCACTACCGCAATAGATAAATTTATTTATTTAGGAACACCTGACTCGAGGAAACTTATTTCATAACAATAAACTATTTCGGATTTTTCCTGCACGGAAGAAAATAAATAGAAGTGGCTGCTATGGCAGATAGCAGTCAGTGCCATCTGTAGAAAAAAAAAAATAGAGATAGCAGTAGGTAGCACTGGCTACTCCCTACGTTGTGCTCAGCGCCATGTCGAATGTTACTCACTACTATCTTACAAATTACAATTCTACATGTTACCCAGTTCTATGTACATAGCTGCCAGTCGTATGTCAGATAGCAATGGTTACTTTTAAACATATTACCCACTGCTATCTGCAGGTAGCGCCTGCGTCTATGTTTACATATTTCTGGTTACTGTGTTACGTAGTAGTGGCTTCTATGTAAGATGGTACTGTAATGAGTATTATCTGAGATATTTTTTCCCATAACGACTTGAGTAATTTTTTTATAGAAATGGCGCTAGTATTTATTATTGACAATAAACAAATAACATTATAATCATAATTAAATTAATTATGAATTATTCAACGACGTTTACGTATTTAAATATATAATTATATAATGTGAGTTAATTAACTAATGAACACTTAAATTTAATATTTTATTTTATAAATCAAATTTTTTTCATTTATGATAATAAATTTATTATAATAATGACTGTTATGATTAAATTGATAATGATAATCGTAATTTACTAATATAAATAATAATAATGATTATTATAAATTTTTTATCATAAATAATAATTATTACTATTATTATTAACATACAATTGAAATGAAATTCATGTTTGTAATGCTTTCAAAACATGGATTTTACATTTGCAACGTCCGAGACGCTGGAGTTACGTTTGTAACACTCGAGACGTTGGATATACACTTGAAACGCTCGAGATGTTGGAATAACACTTGAGACGCTCGACACGTTAGAATAACACTTGAGACGCTTGACACGTTGGAATAAAACTTTAGATTTCGATTCGGGATAACAGCATACATCTTGTATTCATTAAACTATATCTCTTTTGCTTTCTTTTACTGCTGTTAATTGTGGTGTTGTTATTTCTAGTATAAGAGTGTTGTCATTGTGGTATAAGTGATATTAATGTATAAGGTACGTTACTACAATATATATATATATATATATATATATATATATATATATATATATATATATATATTTTAGACTGGGCCAAAAAAATCGGCTATTTTTTTTATTTCTTTCGATACTGTGAAAATATTATTCCTGATGACCAAAAAAAATTATTGTGCAGGTTTGAGCCCTTAATATCAATATTAAGAAGTGTATCGTTACGATAATTGGTTTTTTTTTTACATAAATTTCATTTTTTACCCAAAACTCGTAAATCATCTATCTAAAAAATTTGAGCAAGGTATATTTTTACAGGAAATTGAATTCCCTACAAAAAATCTCATGTAGTAAATTGACGTAAAACGAGCCGTTTTCTTGTAATCGAGCTTTAAGTATTGATTTGTTTTTTAAAATCTTTGTTTCTATTTTGGATTTTTGTAACTACTAGAAATATTAAAATTTTGTCTAGTCAAGATACGCATTTTTTGAGGAAATTTAATGCTCTACAAAAAAGGTCTCTTAACATTTTTTGGTAAATTCACTCCTTCGAAAGTTATTCAAGGTTAAAGTTGAATCAAAACGACTTAAATGACCTGAATAACTTGCGAAAGAATGAATTTAGCAAAAAATGTTGAGAGACCTTTTTCGTAGAGCATTAAATTTCCTTAAAAAATACGTATCTTGACTGGATAAAATTTTAATGTTTCTAGTAGTTTCAAAAATCCTAAATAGAAACAAAGAATTTTAAAAACAAATCAATATTGAAGGCACGGTTACAAGGAAACGGCTCGTTTTACGTCAATTTACTAAAAGAGATTTTTTGTAGGGAATTCAATTTCCTATAAGAATATACCTTGCTCAAATTTTTCAGATAGATGATTTACGAGTTTTGGGTAAAAAATGAAATTTCTGTAAAAAAAACCAATTGTCGAAACGATACACCTCTTAATATCAATATTAAGGGCTCAAACTTGCACAATAATTTTTTTTGGTCATCAGGAATAATATTTTTTCAGTATCGAAAGAAAAAAAAAATAGTCGTTTTTTTTGGCCCAGTCTAATATATATATTCATTCGGGATCACTATATACTATGTAAGCATTACCTTGCAATTGGATTCGCCAGTGTAGCTGTTAAACTGGCTCGATAGGAAACAGTTATCAGGATTGTATAAAGCCACCACCATCCTATAAACACTCTGATAGCCCAAACTTCAGGAAGCCGTGGCAATGAAACTTGCAAAAGCATACTATAAGTATAGAGTAAACTATTTTGCATTTTGGTAAATAATGAAAAGCCACTGTTCTTTCTATTGTTAATTTTATGAAGCACGGTTGTTTTCCGTGCTAATATCACACTTGATCTAGAACTTGTGTAATTATTTTTAAAAGATAGAATCTGTTTTCGATACAACAAAGTGAAACCTCGTAGGATATAAGCAACAAATAAAAGAACGAAAACTATCGCTACCCAAGTACAGAACCTGAAAAATATCATTTTTATTTGAAAATTATTTATATAATTATATGTAGCTTAGAGTAATATTTTTAATAATTAAAATTCAGATTGAATGAGATTTACAGAAGTAATTTTCCGCACCAAACGTAAATAAAGAGGAATTTTTTCTCTCAGTCATACCAAAAATTATTCTGTTAACTTAGTAGAAAACGTACTGTAGAGTATGGTGCAAGTATATCGATTATGCAGTTACATACCCTTTAAAGCATACAAAAATCGATAGGTTTTTAACACTATTCAACACCCAAAGCGATGTGAAAAAGTGGTTCGGTAAAAGACAGGCTTGTGTAAAACGTAAGCCATCTATTTTCTCACACTCAAAGAATTGAATAAACTTTTTAACTTCCCGCTAAGAAAATCGACGATTTTCAAAAAATTCGGGAAGTTATTGGTTTCACCTCGATTTTCAAAAATCGGGTTTTCATCATATGTTGAGGTTTGAAGGTGCGAGGATGCTACTCAGACATTTTCAGAGCGATATCTGTATGGGTGTATGTATGTGTGTATGTGTGTGTGTGTGTGTGTGTGTGTGGACGTAAACCTCTCATATCTTTTTAATGAATGAACCGATTTACATTTTTTTTTGCAGCATTCGAAAGATTTCTTCTCAACTTAGATTTTCAGAAAATTTTAGATCATTTAGTCAAATAGTCTCTGAGATATTTAAGAAATACAAAAAAAAAAATTTTTTTAATCAGCTTTTTCTAATCAGCTCTAGAACTCGATAAAAGCTTTCGATTGACGCCAAGAACGTCTCAATCGGATAATCTGTTCGAAAGATATCGTCGACAAAAGAAATAGTAAAAAACTGTTTTTTGCGAATATCATCGTAATGACCAAACCAATCATTCACAAAATTTTATCAGCTCTAGACCTCAATAAAACGCGCCGATTGCCACCTTAAACGTCTCAATCGAATAATTCATTCGAGAGATATTGTCGACGGAAGAATGAAAAAAAATCGTTTTTTTTTCGTTTTTCGTGAATATTTCGGAAACTATTGAGTCGATCAATCCCAAAGTTTAATCAGCTCTAGAACTCGATAAAAGCATTCGATTACTGCCAAGAACGTCCCTATCAGATAATTCTTTCGAGAGATATCGTTGACGGAATAATTAATGTAAAATCGGTATCAGCTTTTTTCATTGAATAACATCATAATTACTGAACAACATAACTCAAAACTAATAAGTTCTTGTTTATGTAAGTCATTGGAAGTGACTTCTTGAAAATCATCATGTTTGCTCGTTTTACGATATACTTACACCATATAGATACAACGTATCACGTAAACTTATTTTTGAGCCAACTATTGAACATAATTGTAAATAAATATGTAAAAAACGCTTATTTATTTATTATTTTGGAGTCTAAATTTTTCAATTTTAATATAATACGTAATCCTTTTGAGCTTGGAAAGCTCATAAAAAAGTGAAACAAAGGTATTTTCGAGCTCGAAGAGCTCGAAAATGTATTTATACTAATGTTTTCGAGATCTTAGAGCTCGAAAACAACGGGAAGTAACGGGGCTGGCCCACAGGGCCAACCGATGCCCAGATTTTTTTTATTGTACTCATACAGCTCTTGAGTGGGTGCAATCTTTGTTTTGGGTTCAAAAATCAAAGTGCCTGAAAGCTTGAAAAAGCTTAATCTCTAAGGGACTGGGCAAATGGGTAATACCTCGTCTATAACTTGATAGCGATATAAATGAAGAGAGATCAGCGATATAAATGAAGAGAGATCATTTGAAGTTAATAAAGTGAGGCCCATCTTACTATTTCATCTCAAAGCAGCCTGTTCACAAGTAGAGATTACTGGTACCAAGGACGGGCCTATTCGAGCCCACTTTATCCAGTCTCTTTATTTCCTACTGCGGAAGGAGTCTCAGGCTCACAGAGGTATGGACTCGTGGTAGTTATGATTAAACACCAAGTGTTAATGGGGTGAATTCTTTCGACTCACCTTCCGTTAATTTCCACTCCTGGCCGTCACTTGATTATATATTTCGATTGAGAGTGTCTTCTGGGAGTGAGCATTGAAAGTAACAGCTCTTCAGTCACCTCCATTACATTAATTATTTCACTTATATTATAGAGGGGACTTCAAAGACAATTATTTTTCAGGAACAATCAAAATTTTTTTGAAAATACGGAATTTTTGAGTTTTCATAGAGATGCCACAAAGCGCTGAAAAAAATCATTTGTGAGTTTTCCAAAGCTGTTTGGAAAAATGAGTTAAATCAAAAGTGATTTGCTGGTATTCCTTAATGAGGCTATACATCTGAACCGTCTTAACTGGTTAAAAAAGTTATCCAAGTTCATTAGCCGGCTATCTCATCAGCTTAGCTGATTTAACCACCGGTTAACAATTAGCTTGGCTCATTAGCTAAACGCTTAACTGGTTAACTCAAATTAGCTTAGCTACTTAGCTAAAAGTTAAAACGGTTAAACAGTTAATTTAATTTTTGGTTAATTTGCTATTCAATATTAGGATACAAGTAGGTATAATCAAATTAAATGAAATTAAAAGCTGAAGAAGCAATTGTAATATAAATACATAGAAAAATTTTAAAATAATAATAATTTATAAGATTATTGAATTAAGAAAGTAGCTTTGTTTATAATTTTAACTTACTAAATCACTAAGTCCTTTGGGAATATGTCTAATTTAATAGACAAATATTAATAGATTCGAATTTTCTGACAACAAACAGATTGTTTTAGCAGAAATAATATTTCCCGCCGTCGAAAAAACTCGTTGACTAAATTTGTTAGACAATATTCGGCTAATTCAGCATCGGATATGCCATCAGAACAAGTTTTTTTGGCAGCAGGGCATATTATTTTTGCAAAAAAAAACTGTTTGTTGACAGAAAATGTGAATCTATTAATAATTCTCTATCAAAATAGAGATATCACTCATGGACTCAATGATTTACTAACAAGGAAGGTATCCCGTATCCCTCTCCGATTTCAATGTGACTGAGATATGGTATTCGCTCCGTTCGCGACAGCAGCATCAAGTAATATATGAACTAAAGGAGGATATTGAAATACGTAGAACATACAATTTGATAGGAGTTCGCATTATAAATTATAATTTTTGATTTTAACAAAAATTCTATGGATATAAAAAGAAAGTGAAAAGTTTAATAAATTCTTATTATAGATTATGATCAATTTAGCTAACAAAAAATAAGTATGATAAGTAAAATAATACCAAATAAAATACTTGAAACGCAATGAGAATTGGGTATAACTGTCAAAGCTTAGCAATATAATCATACAAAATTAAAATTTTTTGAAAAACTATTATTAATATTTTTTTTAACAAATTCTTTTATATTTATAAAATAAATTTTTATTTTCTTTATATTTAGTTTCACATAAAACATGAATTTGATTATGAAAACTGTCACAGACATCGAGTAGAATTTGCTGAAATAACTGAATGAAATGGTTGCATTATACATAAAAAAAAAGTTACACACCTCAAAATGCAAAGTTTCTTAATTATTGTTTAAAAATAATAATAGTGTTTATAAAAAAACCTATTAATTTTCTGATGTCTGCAATTTTCAGTGTCACTTTCATGATTAATAATCGAATGGGACCAACGGCATGATTTTCGAGGTGAAAATTATGAAAAATGCCTTTGTTGTAATAAAAAAGTAATTAGTAGAAAAATATTACAACGGTTGAAATTCAAAAAACTTTTATAGAAAAAAAGGCCATTCGGCATCGGAAATGTAAGTAGATTTCTCATTCTTTCTTTATTTTGAAGTTCTAAGATAAAATCAAAGTATAAATTAATTTTTTATTGACATTTTTGATAAATTTCGAGGTCGAAGACCACCAGAGATAGAAAATTGGAATTTTAACCATAACACAAAACTACTCAATCATGTAACTTTAAGCTTTTATCAAAATTTGAAAAATTATTTTGAAACATAAAGTATAAAAAGGTAAGTTCAGCTTATTTTCTCAGCTTCGACGTTCTCTATTCGTACTAAAAATAGGAGTTTCCGTTAGGCAGATATTAAAGAAAAAACCATATAAACAACATTTTTCATTAATTTGAAAACTTTAAATTGCCTAAATACTCAATCGATTTTTAGAATTTTTGAACTTGATCAATATATATGCCTGAAGCATCAGTATACAAAATTTAATAATCATCCGTCGAAAACTTTCAAAGGTATATAAAAATGAGTTAATGACATTTTTATCGTAACCCAGGAGTGAATCATGAAACTTTAAACCCTTATTAAAACTAGAAAAATTATCGTAAAACAAGATATAAAAAAAGGAAATTATAGCTGTTCAAGATTACAAGTTCATTTGATATTTTCGATATATTTCAAATTTTCATACAATATGTATTTTAACACACTTGCACGTTATCGTTACTTGAAGGCTTTGACCTTGTTTTTATCTTTGCTCTGTTGTTGCTTCATCTTTTCTAAACGTTCCAGTAGGCATTTTCTATTATTTTAATCCCTATATTTGAAATAACAAATTTCTTCAAGTACTTTATTGCCCTCCATAAAATTCACTTAAAGAACGAAAATCCTTGGACATCTGGTAAAAGAATTACTGTAACTTAAAAATATTCCTTACTTTCTTCGCCTCTTGCCTCTGAGCACTCATCTGTTTTACCTTTGACCGTACATTTTTTTTCTAAACTTTGCAATTACCATATACCTACAATATTCCCACCTAATTCTCTACGCCATAAGGTTTCTCACCAATCATAAGCCGATTTTTTCTCCCAACGAAAAAAGTCCTTTTTCTGAACTTGAAGTAACTTAACAAAATTCTCGGGTTAGTTAGTAGAGAATTATCACTCGAGAGAGCTGGTCACGTATTTTTGTTTATACAGCTAATTTATTCGCATACCTACATTTTATTCTTTGCCTCTGTTTATACCCCTATCATGTTCATATACCGGTTAACTATATTGTTTGCAATCATAATTGTTCAACTCAAAATCTATACTATGCCAATAAATTGAATTTGTTAGGAAAACAGTGTAACCCAGTAAACACATTGACGTAAATTTAACGTCATCGTGACATTACGCTATGTCATCATTTACGTAAATGAGTCATTAATGAGTCAGGTTTGAGTCATTATTTCGCACTTTTTTACGTAAGATTATAATGTAAAATCAATGACGTATACATGACGTAAATGTGATGTCTGTGTGACATTCTATGACGTCAATATGGCATAGAGGGGATGTCAAAATTATCAATCCGGAAAAAATATTTTTGAAAAAAATAAAGAAAAACCGAATTTTTGATTTGATCATTACCGCGCGAACGCATCACGAATTCAGAAACATGATTAGATAACATTAAATGATGAAAAAATCCTGGGCGTCTGCTGGGTTCGAACACGGCTTCTCTTAGCTGGTGGTCCTGAACGTTACTCACTGATCCACATTACGAGAGTTCAAGTTTCGTGCTTAACCCTTTAACGGCGAAGTCGGACAAAATAGTACGCACGGCACTAGAGTGGGGATCGCCTCTCACGTGCGCTTTTAGTCCCCACTACCGCAGTTTATGAGACTCAGGCTCGGACATTACTGAGATTCACTTATCTGATGGGTTCCATTAGTGCCCCTTCATTTGTTTTGTAATGTTTTTGCTGATTTTATTTTTTTAAATAATTGAAATCATAAAACTATACAAAATGAAACGTAAAAATTTAAAACCTTTGAACAAAAATAACACACCTAATAAAATTTCAAAACAAACAAAGAAGAGAAAAATTCAAAATAAAATAGCGGCAATAAAAAGAAGTCAAAGTTGTAGTCGTACTGAAGAATACGAGGATTATCACAGTAATAGTCCGAATTGCTCTTTTAATGATGACGATGATAGTATCGATGATGATTATAATAATAATAATAATAATTTTGAAGGTAACAAATGAGTTTATCAATTTAAAATTATAAGTTAAATAAATAGCTGTAGGTTGATAATAAAGTTTTTTTCTTGGTTTCATTGACATAGAATGTAACTATATCAAAAAAAAAAAAAAGTAATTTAAAAAAATTTGCTTTTATAGATAAAAATACTGTCGTTAAATGGCTTAATGAAATAGAAAAAACAGAAGTAGACAAATTTGTTGGGTATACTGGGCCTCTTCGTATGTTCACTGAAGGTAGTACTGAACAAAATTATTTACAATCATTCCTGGACGACGATTTTTATGAAATGACAGCTGAACAAACAAATTTGTACGCCCAACAAGAACATGGAGCTGGTCGCCCTAATAAACGCTGGAAACCTGTAACAGGTCGCGAAATACAAGCATTTATAGGCATTATTATTTACATGGGAATCGTTACCTTACCACAATTAGATATGTACTTTCAAGCTGATTTTGTCCAGTGTCCAATAGTCAGGAATGCAATGACCCGTGATAGATTTAAGTTGATAAAGCAATATCTCCACTTTAATGACAACACTAAAATGCCGAAGTTAAGTTCAACTGACTATGACAGACTCTATAAAATACGCCCTGTATTAAATATTATAGATAAATTTAAATATGTTTATCGTCCCAATCAGGACATCTCAGTAGACGAGGCTATGATTGCATATAAAGGCAATTTTTCAGCTAAATAGTATATGAAAGACAAGCCAACACCGTGGGGTTTAAAATTTTGGGTTATAGCTGAAGCTTCAACTGGCTACACACTTGATGCGAAACCATATCTTGGCAAGAAAGAAGAAACTGATAAAGATTTATTATTGGGCGAGCAGGTTGTTTTAAGCTTATCAGATTTCTTTGGTCAAAAGAATCATCATCTCTACTGTGATAATTTCTTTACTTCAGTAAGATTATTTAATAAATTAAAAGAAAATAAAATTTATGGCTGTGGGACTATTAGACAAAATAGAAAAGAATGGCCGGTGGAATTTAAAAATCCAAATAATTTAAAGTTGAAGAGAGGTGATTTTTTGCAGATGCAAATGAATGGCATTACTGCAACTGTGTGGCAGGATAATCGTCCAGTTACAGTTTTGTCATCTAATTGTGATCCTACAGAAACGGTCATGTTAAAAAAATACTCAAAAAAAGATAAAACGTATGTTGAAATTCCTTGCCCTTTGCCTGTGAATAATTATAATAAATATATGGGTGGAGTAGATCTCGCAGATCAGAAAAGAACTTATTATAGTATTTCTCGTCCATCCAAGAAGTGGTGGAAATATTATTTTTATTTTATACTAGATGTATGTATCATTAATATTCATATTATTTATAACGCAAGTGAAGCTAAGTCAATCACTCAGTTGCAATTTCGGCAGAATTTAGTAAAGCAGCTGATTGATAATTTTTCTAATCGAAAGCAAAGAATTGCTGTTGCACAGAATATGCCCGAGCCCGATGAAAATTTGAAATCACACACATTAATAAAAATTAATGGTCTTCGCCGTTCATGTGCATTATGTTCAAAAGAAAAAAAAAGAACAACTAAAGGATATTACGTACAAACTAATTTCCAATGTCTTGATTGTGATATTCCACTTTGTCGATTTGATTGCTTTGCTCGGTTCCATCGTATTCAATGATTAACTCATTATTATAATAATAATTACAGTGAGTTGAGATAATATTTTTTTTTTCAGGGTAATTTCAATTTAACTTTTAAGTACGTTTGAACTTTGGTATCCTGATACTTAGTATATTCAGAGTTAAAACAATTATTTTGTGTTCTTGATAGGCTCAAGTATCATAATTTACTATATCAAAATACTATTTTATTAATATAAATCTCATAAGATAAATATTTAATTTTATGCAATGTTTTATATGAAATATATTCTATATAGTAAATTATACTTCAAATGTTTTATGAAATAAAATTTTTATAAAAAAAAAATATTGTTATTTTTAAGTTCTAAAAAAAAAATAAATTTAACTTTTTTTTTTTAATTATGAATCTCTCATAGTTATTTATTTTTTAAATTTTTTTCTTTAATTGTGAGGACCTCATGATACGGTACTGCTCACGGATACACACTAACGCAGATACGCGCCACCCGCTTGATCGGCTGCAAAGTGGGGAAACGCCCAGAAGCGTTAAAGGGTTAATTGATGTATTTAGAGTGAAATGCCGGAAAAGACAGAGTTCATAAGTTTTCGTGATGGATTTTTATAGTATTAAAAAAAACTCTATGAACTTATATAAAATTTCATAAAAATAACATTTGTCGGCCTCGATAATAATTATATAAAATTGTATTAAGTTCCTTCAAATTTTTTAATTTCTTGTATTGATGTAAAATTAAAAAAAATCTTTTATAAATTTTGCGAAACAATAAATAATTCCATAAAATCATATGAAATTTAATCGATTAAAAAATTGCGATACTAATCTTTATAGTCTTAATATCAAAAGCGTTTAAACTGTTGTAACATTTTCTTTTTCATCTTAAATGATATTTTCGGTATATCATTTAAAACAATAAAGTTAATTTTTTTCTGTTCACTCTAATCCCGATGAAAAAAGATTTCGTCTAATCATATATGATCATGCATAACTGTCTATATATGATCAGATCCAAAAATTGTCCAGGTCCGATCATACATAACTTGATCTGGTTATATATGATTATATATATGATCAGATCTATTTATACATGATCATATATACTCATCTACATGTAATTGGATCCGAAAATTGGCCAGATCTGATTATATATAATCATATATGATTATATATAATCATATCTGGCTGGATATAATCATGCATAAACGAATATAGTAATTTTGAGAATCTCATTTAGAATATCTGTAAATTATTAATTAAATAATTAAATTAGGATTTATTGTCTTCATCAATGTAAATGTCGGTTAAATTTAAATATAAAAAAAAAAAAAAAAATTACTATCCGTTGACTACTACTTTACTACAAGGTCACCCGTCCAATTAATGTCCTACGCCGACGCTGCTTAACTTTGGTGATCGCTGGATTGTAGTCTGATCCTCTAGTCTGTTATGAACTTACAATAAAGAAAAGTTTATGGTACTACTTAACTCAAATAATGAAATTGATACATATCCTACGGAAATAATGCACCTAATGATGAAAATGATTTTCTACACTAATTACAATATAATTCATTAGATATATATAATCAAATCTATTTATCTTTAAACTTATAAATATTCGTAGATAAATCGATATTGATTAATACTTTTAAATTGCTGCCGAAATCTTTGAACATTTTTTAAGTATTGCCCCGATGAAAAAAATTTTTGTATAATTATATATGATTATATATGGGTCATTCTCAGTTAAGACGTAAATTCGACGTCCACGGTGAAAAATCATCTTTTTCAAAAAAATTTATTAAAAAAAATGTAATTATCTCTTAAAACTCGTGCTCATGTAAGTGGTCACTCAAATTCATTTCTTAATTTTATTTAATTTAGTCTCAATTTCATCTCAAAGTCGGAAAACATCTCTCCCCCGGCTTGTCCCCGGGCTGATTCTGTTTATGAATTAGTAATTTAAAGTATTTAGAAATCAAATAGATTATTCAAATTATATATTTCAACAAAATACATTAAATAAATTCCCGTAATCAAGCGAGTAAAATTGCATGATATTTTTTTTTTCTTAAAAAAAATTACGTTTAAGTTTGTCCCCCACTTTTTGCGACTCGTCCCCTGGCATGTTTATTTTCCTGTAAAATCGGCATTTGTTTACCAACTCGCGGGAATTGAAGACCTTGAATGAACGTCATTGAATTTACACTTTGTAGTCAGAACCACTGGAACTAGGCGCGCAGACATTTTGTTATTTATTTCATCACTGACACTGTGGATACAGTTGAGATTGAGTGAATGGAGTCTCTCCCCTGGTAAGTTTTATTTTAAAAATATTTATCTAAAAATTTTAATTCATCTGTATATTTACTACTTGTTGTGTATAGATTCTAAGTTTTTTTGCTTGATTGCGTACAATGAATACATTTGTCATTACTTCTGTTTTTGTTACTAAAAAGTATCTCCCCTGTGTGTATCTCCCCTGTCTTGTACATGCCAAGGGAAAGACACGATATCCAGGGGAGATATGAAACCTTCAAACTAGAATTTTTTTTACTGTTTTTTTATTGTTTAAAGGTTGCATATTGTTATTTAATTTAACGTATAAATATATTCACAATATAGTTCATTGAAAAAACTCGATTATTATGTTTATTTTACAGAACATGGTACTCTGTTTATCAAGTCTCTCCCCTGGATTGAGTATCTCCCCTGGTTTCTTATAAAACAAGATAAAATTAATCAATTGACTGACCGCCTTGCAGACACGTTTAGAATGATGGTTTTGATCGAAACATTATAAAATTTAATTAAATTTTCAAATTTTTTATCGTGCCGCATTTTATCAATAAGCGATTTACGTCTAAACTGAGAATGACCCATATGTTCATATATATGACCATTAGGGTGGCGCAAAAAAACCGACTATTTTTTTTTTCGAGTCTCTTATGAAAATTTGTTGGTTTACAATGTTTTAAGAAGCCTCTCCAAAAATCAGCTCGATAAAAAATTTTCAAGAAGTCGCTCACCAATTTTGAAAATATCAAAAATGATCGAAATTCGATTTTTTTATATCAAACTTTTTCTTTCTCATGGTAGCAATAGTTTATATTTGTAAAATCATGACTACGTTGAAAGTTTAAGCCCAAAATTTAAATTTTTAAACCTCGCTCAAGAATTTTGAATGTTTCCGAGTGCTGTCTTTTGAACGTTTTCGAGCGAACCTTAAATATTAATAATAAAGCTTCTCGATTTTTTCACCATCAATTAGCATCACAGTGAACGAAAATATAACCCGAGAAATAGAAATAATAAGTTATTTACATACTTTTTTATATTTCAATTCAATTTGTAGGTTTTTTCGCTTATTCAACACTATTCAACGACGCTTATTCAACAAATTTTATTGTTTAAGACTGTCCTGTATATTTTTGGTTATGCGAAAGTTATATTTTACTGAAATGAAAATAATTGAGTCATAAAAAAATACAAAAACTAATTCAAACCATTAGTTACGAATTATCAGTTAATAGGAAGCTTTTATGACTATTCTCAAACGGATGTCCGAGTGTCTGTATGTGTGTGTGTGTGTGTGTGTGTGTGTGTGTGTGTGTGTGTGTGTGTGTGTGTGTGTGTGTGTGTGTGTGTGTGTGTGTGTGTGTGTGTGTGGATGTAAACTCTTAATATCTTTTTAATGAACTGACCGATTTAAATGTTTGAGGTGGCAATCAAAAGAGTTTGTTGGCCGTCACCTTTTTCAAAAATGTCTCGATCGATCAATTCCAAAATCTAATCAGCACAAGAATTCAATAAAACGCGTCGATTGTCGCCTCAACCATCTCAATCAGTTTATTCGTTCAAGAGAAATGGATCGAGAAAGAAATGGTGAAGAACGGTTTTCTTCTTTTATCTTCGAAGCGACTCATTCGATCAATTCCAAAATTTGATCAGCTCTAGGATTCAATGATATGCGTCGATTGCCGCCTCAACCATCTCAATCGGTTAATTTATTCGTAAGATATCGTGGGAGAAAGAAATGCTAAAAAACGGTTTTTTCCGAAAACAATGGCATGCAATAGTATTTTCGAGCTCGAAGGGCTCGAACATGTATTCGCAACAATGTTTTCGAGCTCAAGGAGTTCGAAAACAGTGGGAAGTTTTAGGGCTGGCCCGCAGGGTCGACCGATAGACAGATTTTTTTTTCTTTCGATACTGTAAAAATATTATTCCTGATGACAATAAAAAATTATTGTGCAAGTTTGAGCTCTTAAATTGATATTAAGACGTATATCGTTACGAATGTTCGTTTTTTGACAGAAATTTAATTTTTTATCCAAAACTCGTAAATCATCTATCTGAAAAATTTAAGCAATGCACATTCTTAGAGAAAATTAAATCACCTACAGAAAATCACTCCCAGTAAATTGTTGTAAAATGAGCCGTTTCCTTGTAATCGTGCCTCAAATATTGATTTGTTTTTTAAGTATGATCATGTCTAATTATAGATAGAGTCATATATGATTAGATCTGATCATATATAGGCTTATATATGGTTATATATGGAATTATAACAGCCAAGTATGATCATATCTAATTATATGTAGACTCATATATAATCAGATCTAAATACCCGTAAAAAATTTTCCGATATGGCCTGATATGGCCTGATTTTGGCGGTTCATATCAGGCCTGATATGGAAATGGGCCATATCAGACAATATATGTACAGATAAGATTTGATATGTTCTGATATGGACATATCAAACTATATATAGTGAGATTAACATTGTTATCTCGGGAACTAAATTTATAGATAATTTTATAAAATTGTGTATACCTTTGTAAAGTTGTATATGCAATAATTGTCATGAAAAAAATAAATAAAAATAAAAAAAAAATCCAGTCAGGTCATGGGTTCGAACCCGAGTACTTCTGATTCAAAGTCTGATCTATTAACCACTCTACCAAATCACAAACTTGAAATGTAAGGTTGATTATATCTATTTGGATAAAAATGAAACTAAGAAAATTAAAGACATCAGATAAATGATTGATTTGGTTACTTGTATTTTATTCAATTGTTGCTGTTTATAGAGCAACGGAGCCATTAACGGTATACCCACCAGTAACGGGGCAAGAACTACTTCTTTTGGTAAAAGAAAAAAAAAAGAAGTTAAAGATTTTTGAACTTACATGGAGAAAAATGTTGGCTCAAAACCTACCAATTTCTATTATGCTGTCGACCAAACTTGAAACAGGAAGGGAAACATGCAAAAAATTATCATGCTCATACGAAAGATTATTATGCTCGTACGAAAAATTATTATGCTCATACGAAAAATTACTATGCCGCATCATAATTATTATAATGTATGAAAGTAATTGTAATAACATCTCATCGATAAGTTTCTCGCGCGTAGTAAGTATTGTCTATTGTGATACAGCATAATAATTTTTCGTATGAGCATAGAAATTTTTTGGATGCTTCCCTTTCTGTTTCAAGTTCAGTCGACAGCATAATAAAAATTGGTAGGTTTCGAGCCAACATTTTTCTCCGTGTAATTAAACTTTTTTCAATTTAAAATCTCAATTTTTTATATTTAAATTCATTACGAAAATTTGAAATTCTCTCAGATATTTAAAAATTGATCTCGTTAGCTTATTGGAAAAATTTTTCAACAAAGTTTGTATACTTTATACTATTAATAAATGCGGTAAATTAAAATATTTAACAGACCTCATAAGATTTTATGAATCATTATAAAATCGGTTTTTCCGAACAATGTTACGTTATTTGGTCATTTCTAAATTATTTTACTAAACGTATGTATACGGAAAACTCGAAAAAACTAGTATATGTGCCCATATCAGGGCATATCAAGCCATATCAAATCTAATCAAGATTTTTTCTGACAAGCATATTAAAATATATATACCCATATCAAGTTATATCAGCTGATATCAAGACATATGAAAAAAATTATATACAAGCATATCAAGTCAGATCAAGACATCTCAAATCTGATATCGACATATCAAGTTGATATGGCTTGATATGGCCAATTTTTATATCAGACGATATCAGAATATATTAAAATTTATATATGGGCATATCAGATCATATCAGGTCAGATATGAATATATCAAATTTTTTGATATGGCCATATCAGGTCATACAAGGTTCGATCAGAAAATTTTTTCACGGGTATATATAGACTTATATATTATCAGATCTGATCATGTATAGACTTATATATGGGCTTATTACAGCCAGAAATGATCAGATCTATTTATGTATGAGGTCATATATAATTATATATGACTTCATACATAGTCATGCATGATTATATATAACTTCATATATGATTATATATAATCATATATGGTCATTGTTCACTCACGAGCTTAGACAATTTGAAAAGCTTCGTGCATTTCCGCTACATCCGGGAGTTGCCCAACTCGCTACTGACTTTAAGGTCAGAACAGTGCTGGGTCACTCGCTAGTTGGGCCTGACACATACAATTTCTTGCGCATAACCGAGTCAAGACGGCATGAGAACCCGCTACCAGTTGGCCAATAAGAAAAATTGGTGGCTAACTATTTCCTGTTGGCGCACTTTTAAGCCAATGGGAAAATTCGTTTCATCCATTGAGGCTGCCACGTCACCACCAAGCGGCCACATCACTTTCAACAACATTCTCTCCGTCGTCTTTTCGCTCCTGAACTCAAGAGAACAATCTCGTGGTCTAAAACCGCTCTGCTTCACTATAATTTTCTTGGTTGCATTCGCTATCGCGTATACATTTTGTTGCATTCGCTGTTTCATAGTATCTTCTCACAGTTTTAAGTGTACATAGTGTCAATAAATATCTAATTTATTTCTTATTATAATATATGTAATTTTTTAGTTGTTAAGATTCCATCACACCTAAACCAGATCCTTTTTGCGCATTTGCTCATTTCACACTCATGTATATGAATGTATATAATCGTTTATAATTAGACAAAAACTTTTTGCATCGGGATGTTTTAATCTAAAACATCTGAATAATCTATTATTGAGTTTATCGATTACTTTGGCCCCAAAAATGTTCGACTTTTAGTTGTTATTTTTACAGATTTATACATTTCAAAAAATTCATTACATGATTGTTTTATTTCAATACATAGATGATAAAAACCTATGACTTACAATGAATTACATTAGCTTTGCGTAAAATACTGACTTGCCACTGATGTAGAGATATGATCTAAAAGTGACATCCATATTACGTATAACCACGACTTTGCTACTAACATAAATGTATGATTTTAAAATTACGTCATTATGATATGCGATGATGACTTTATTGCAACGTAACAATGTGGTGTAGATTTTATGTCAAGCGTACGTAATACATAATTCATAACTGTGAGGTCATAGAAAAGTCAGGTTTACATCAATATGATGTGACAAGTTTTCACATCATATTAAAGTCATGTAGAACGTCAGATTGACATCAAATTTACAAAAGATGCTGTGACACTTCCATGACCTACGTATGACGTCAAAATAAGGTTATGGGTTCAATGGAAATTTTATATAGTACGAAGTTTGTTTTGAATAAATATTCAGCCACGTATTGATTCTGAATCTCATTGCAACAATTATTTCAAACGCCAACTATCTATTTTTTAGTAACATAAACAATAGGAAAAATTGTTTAATGCAATTTACAATTGCATATTTTATCAGCTACGAAGTTTTTTTTTACAGAGTAAGCATAGAGATATCTGTTTAAAAGTAATTCACGAATAAAGCCGAAAAAGTAGCATTTTTTGTTATTTTCAGAATTTTAAATGCTCACCATTTCTAATCTAGTTGACCGATTTTGCTCATCATTGAACAACCGAGGTAATCGTTCATTGAATAAGTGTGCCAAGTTTCATTAAGATCCGTTGAAAATTGTGGCCGCTATCGTCGCAACATTGCGCATTATATTACACACGCATATATATATATATATATATATATATATATATATATATATATATATATATATATATATATATATATATATATATATATATATAGATATTAGGGTGATTCATTTCCGCAAAAGTTTTTTTTTTTTAAGTGCTCAAGCAAAATCTCAATCTACATCGAAAAACAAAAATTCTCACCAAATATGAGCTTTTAATTCCAATGCCAAGTACTTACTATTTGGTTTCAAAGATTTCCCATTTAAAATACACGTAAATTAAATTACTTTTTTTTTTAACTTTCTAATACTCAGCTGCGTTTCATGATATCAACACGGTTTTGGTCGCAAATTGTAGGGCATTTGGTGTTCTTCAAAAGTGCCCATAGTTACTTAGCTGTTATTCCAGCTGTTTCACTTGTGTCCGCTGCGGAACTCATTTTTCCTATGAAATTGACCATTATTGGCTTGCAGAACGTTAACCAATGAAAGTACACTAAAATCGCTAATGGGAATTTTATAGGAAATTTTATTCCCTTCAAAAAAAGTCCTATGAGTCAAGCCGCTAAAGTCCATAGTTTCCGAGTTATAGTCATTTTAATAATTTGAAAAATATAATAAAAAAATTACAATTGATATTTTATTCTTTAAATTATTAAAATGACTATAACTCGGAAACTATGGACTTTAGCGGCTATATATATATTAGGGTGGCCCAAAAAAACCGACTATTTTTTTTTTTTCGATCTCGCATGAAAATTTGTTGGTTTAAGATGTTTGAAGAAGCCTCTCCAAAAACCAGCTCGATAAAAAATTTTTAAAAGGTCGCTCACGAATTTTGAAAATATCAAAAATGATTAAAATTCGGATTTTTTACTTCTAAATTTTTTCTTTCTCGTGGCAGCATAAGTTTACATTTGTAAAATTATGACAATCCTGAAAATTTCAGCCCAAAATTTAAATATTTAAACGGTGCTCAAGAATTTTGAATATTAACTGATAATATGTGATTAATACTTTTAATTAGTTTTTGTATTTTTTTATAACTCAATTATCGTCATTCCACTGAAATATAACTTTTGCATAACCAAAAATATACAGGACAGTCTTAAACAATACAATTTAGTAAGTTTTAAATAAGCGAAAAAACCTGAAAATTGAATTAAAAAATAAAAAAGTGTATAAATAACTTATTATTTTCATTTCTCGGGTTATATTTTCATTCATTGTGATGCAAATTAATGGTGAAAAAATCGAGAAGCTTTATTATCAATATTCAAGGGTCGCTCGAAAACGTTCAAACGACAGCACTCGGAAACATTCAAAATTCTTGAGCGAGGTTTAAATATTTAAATTTTTGGGTAAAATTTTCAGCGTAGTCATGATTTTACGAATATAAACTAATCCTGCCACGAGAAAAAAAAAATTTTGAAAAAAAAATCCGAATTTCAATCATTTTTGAAATTTTCAAAATTCGTGAGCGACCTCTTAAAAATTTTTTATTGAGCTGATTTTTGGAGAGGCTTCTTAAAACATCGTAAACCAACAAATTTTTATACGAGATCGAAAAAAAAAAAATAGTCCGTTTTTTTGGGCCACCCTAATATATATATATATATAGCATTGGAATTAAGAGCTCATATTTGGTGAGAATTTTTCTTTTTCGATGTAGATTGAGATTTTGCTTGAGCACTTAGAAAAATAAAAACTTTTGCGGAAATGAATCACCCTAATATATATATTAGGGTGTGCCAAAAAAAAATCGATATTTTTTTTTTTACTCTCACCCCAAAATATCATTGGATAAATTCAAAAAAAAATTATGTCCAAAGGACAGCTCGTAATTTCAATTTTTAAAAGTTCTCCACGGGACTTTAAGATTTCCCATTTAAATAACACAAGAAAAAAGTTTTTTAACAGTTTTTTCTCTTGCAAACTGGGAAGACGTTTTTTTCGATAAAATGAATGCATAGATCTTTTCTGGCATTAACTTTTGGAAAAACAATTTCATTGAGTCGAATGTCAATCGTTGGTATTCGAGTTTCTTCGAATCATTAAAATTAAAATTTTCTAAAATTTCGCGTTTTCTGCATTTTGCAGCAAAGCTATTGGAGATAGAAAAAAAAATCAAATGACGATTTTGTAGTTCGTTTGATGCTCTATCAAAAAGTTCGCAACAAATTTTTTATATCAGTAATAACAAGAAAGTTACAGACTCACAAAATTTGCTTTTTCTAATTTTTCGCTTTTATCAATTGAACAATTGATGATAGAACAAAAAATTTCGTACAAATTTTTTAGTGTATCAAATTCGCAACAAACTTGTATAGGTGAAATTTTCCGTATTATAAATAGTTTAAAGTTACAGACCCGCTAGTTCTTATTTTTATGATTTTTCAACTATATTATGTAATATACTAATGATATATAGAAAATTTTAATAACAAATTTAAAGTACATTTACTTATAGATTATTAATTGAATACGAAGTACAAGAAATTAATTTCAGAAGTAAATTATTTCTTCAGTAGAAATCAGAAGAAGGAAATAAAAAGTATTTATAAAATCGAGTCCTTTTTAAAATAGTTCATTATGCGTGGATTATTATAATTTCAATTAAGAATCAAATTTACACTAATAGGTAATTGATTACTCTAGCCGTTCAAAAGATATTCGTATTAAAACTTCAATGCTTTCTGATTTCAACAATTTTTTTATAACTTTTTGAAATTCATCCATTAAATTCATGGATTCTAGAATTATTTCTAAGAATTTTAGCTCATTACAATAAAGTTAAGGTATTTACTTCATATTTAATTTTTTTTTAAGCCTACAATATTTTCTAATCAACTTTTATCAAATATATTTTTTTTGAATTTATTTTTCCTTTAAAATCATGACTTACTGTTTTTAAATGGTTCTTAAAAATTTAATTCTAAATTTCTTCCCCATAAAATAAATAATTGAATATATATTTATTAAATATTCAATTAATATATAGGGCATTCTATGTCAAATCGTTCTACCAATGGATTTTGCATCTCTAATTTGGCTGAAATTGGGTCACTTTTTTATACCGCTAGAGAAAGGTTTTTATGGATTTTTTTAAATTTTTTCATCCAACCAATCGGGAAATATGAATTTTTTAAGATTTCGTGGATTTTATTTTTAAATGGCCATAACTTAGTGGAAAATTGTCCGATTTGGGTCTTTTTTTTTTTCAAAATTCGTGTTTTCCGTTGAATGTCCTAGAAAATTCATACAAAAAAGTATTCATTAGGAATTTGATGGTTTTTTCATTATTTTAAACTTAAAACAGCGATTTTAAGATTGTTTGTATTCTTCGATTTTTTTGAAAAAATTTTCAAAAATATTGCTCCCCAAAACACGAATTTCGAGCCTAGTCACGTAATGGGATAATGATGGGTTATAATATTTTTTTAACTTCCCGCTAATAAAATTGAAAATTTTCCGAAATTCGGGACGTTATTGGTTTTGGTCCGATTTCCGAAAACCGAATTTCCATCAGATCTACGGCGTAGCAACTGAGAGAGAGAAATTCAACCACGCGGTTTCTCTCGTGCACACTGAGTATGCTTGTGAAGTTGAGACCCTGATTATCAATCCACCGACGACGACGCCATACGCCCAGTTGAAAGCCACGCTCCTTGCGTGTTATTCTAAGTCTGAAGAAGCCAAACTGCGTCAGCTTCTAGATGGCGAAGCGATCGGTGACCGATCACCTTCGCAGTTCCTCCGCCATCTTAAATCACTCGCGCCAACCATTGATGACGCAGTCCTGAAGGCAAGATGGCTGGCAAACTTGCCAAAGAAGACACAAGAGCTTCTAGCTATTTCTCCAACCACGGCTACCATCGATGAGCTAGCCAAGACAGCCGACAAGCTACACGAGATGTTTCCGGTGACCCACACCGCTGCCGTAGCTGCATCATCATCGTCGCAGGAGACGATGGCGCTGCAGAGACAAGTCAGCGAACTATCTCGTCAGGTAGCAGCACTGACGACAGCGTTCAACCAGAATCGCGGCAGAGCACCCAAACGAGGACAAAACCAACGCTCCCGAAGCAATTCGAAGCCACGCAAGCTTGGTAAAACAGGCATGTGTTATTATCACACCAAGTTTGGTAAAACCGTGTACAAATGTACGCCAGGCTGTAAGTTCTCGAGAAACGTAAACGAGAGTCACTAGCGGCGGAAAGCGCCTCTCTCGCATCTTCAAACCGCCTCTTCGTCGTCGATCTAACCACGAATACTCAATACCTGTGGATTCTGGTTCAGATCTCTCTGTTTATCCATACGGGCGGATGAAATGCAAGCCTACGCCAGTACGTTACCAACTACATGCAGCAAATGGCTCGTTGATAGAAACATACGGTTGCATCACCCTCTCGTTAAACCTTGGTTTACGTCGAGAATTTACGTAGAGATTCATCATCGCTGACGTCACGAAACCAATAATTGGCGCCGATTTTCTAAGTCACTTTAACTTGTTAATCGACCTCAAACACAAACAATTACGTGACGGCTCCACTGGTCTCCAAACACGCGTAGATTCAATACGCTCGGATGCAAAATGCATCAAATTAATTGAAGGTGATACAGTTTACCATAAACTGTTATCAAATTACCCGGCTATAACTCGCCCTGAAGGAATAACTTCAGCCAAGAAGCATTCCACAGTGCACCATATCAAAACGACATCAGGACCCCTAGTATCGTGCAAAGCGCGACGTCTCGCGCCAAATAAATTAAAGATCGCGCAAGAAGAATTTCGGAAGATGGTTCAACTGGGTATCACACGTCCATCGACCAGTCCTTGGGCATCTCCACTCCATCATGTACCTAAGAAATCTGGAGATTGGCGACCATGTGGTGACTATCGACCACTTAATGCGCGTACGATACATAATAACTACCCAGTTCGACGACTCGACGATTCTACCGCAACGCTGCACGGTAAAAAGATATTTTTAGTGCTAGATTTGGTTAGAGCCTTTAACCAAATTTCCCGTCGCCGAAGAAGACATCGAGAAGACAGCCATCATCACTCCTTTTGGCTTGTTCAAATTCCCATACATGACGTTTGGACTTCGAAATGCCGCACAAAGTTTTCAAAGTTTCATCGTTGAGGCCACACGAGATCTACCATTTGTCTTTCCATATATCGACGACGAGCTAGTAGCTTCAGAAAACCAGGAGCGACACCTCGAGCCCTTAAAAATTTTATTTCAACGCTTACAAGACTACGGACTTGTCATCAACGCAGCCAAATCGGTGTTGGGCCAGCAGGAAGTAAAATTTTTAGGTCATCACATCAGCAATAAAGGTATCAAGCCGTTGCCCGACAGGGTAGACGCAATTACTAACCTAAAATTTCCTAGTACGATTTCTGTATTACGTGATTTTCTAGGTATCATAAATTTCTACAGGAAATTCATCAGAAACGCTGCAGAAATCCTTGCACCGCTGAATAAACTGCTCGAGGGACCAAAAGTGAAAGGATCAACGCTGATCGTCGAGACACCAGAACTTCGACAGGCTTATGACAATCAAACGGCGCATCCAAACGACGACGCAACTTGGGCTATTTTCTCAGACGCATCAAATACAGCCATTGGTGCAGTTCTGCAACAACTAGTTGACGGAGAATGGCAACCACTTGCTTTCTTTAGCAGAAAACTTCAACCATCCATTCAAAAATTATCGACGTACGATCGTGAACTTCACGCCATCTACGAAGCTGTCCGACACTTCCGTCATATTTTTGAATGTAAACAAGTTGCAATTTACACCGATCATAAACCATTGCTCTTTGCTTTTCAGCAACGTACTGAACGAGCATCACCGTGGCAATTTTGTCCCCTAGACTCTATTGGCCAATTCACGAGTGATTTCAGACACATCTCTGGACACGAGAACATTGTTGCAGACACGCTGTCGCGCGTTGAAGCCATTTCGACGCCGATTGCCACGCACGAGCTGGTAAACGCTCAGAAGAACGATCCTGAACTTCGAGATCTTCTTGGCAACACAGCAGCGTCACTACAGTGGCAACAAATCATTTTCAACGACCATCCGGCCGCAGTTTATTGTGATGTTTCATCAGGTAAACCACGTCCATACGTTCCTGGTCAACTACGAAAGAAAGTTTTCGATGCGCTGCACTCTCTGGCACATCCTGGCACCAAAGCATCTCAGAAACTAGTGAGCAAACGCTACGTCTGGCCATCAATCCAGAAAGATCGTCGAGAATGGGCCAAAGCTTGCATCAACTGCCAGCTAAACAAGATCCATCGTAATGTATCTTCACCTCTTGCTCGTTTTGAATTGCCGACGCAACGTTTTGAGCATATCCACATCGATTTAGTCTCCTTACCAGTATCTCGCGGCTACAACAAGTGCCTGACGATCGTTGACAGATTCATCCGGTTTCCAGAAGCCATCGCACTTAAAAATGGAGACGCAGATACTGTCGCACTCGCGCTATTCAGAGAGTGGATCTCAAAATACGGTGTACCAGCCAGAATAACGTCCGACCAAGGAGGACAATTCAGATCATCGTTGTTTCAATCGCTGAGCAAATTATTTGGCATAGCATATTTGGTGACGACGCCGTATCATCCTCAATCTAATGGTCTGGTGAAACGCCTACACCAACAACTCAAGGCCACACTGCTGTGTCACGATGACACTTGGTATGACGCGCTACCCGTTGTCTTACTTGGTCTACGAGCTGCCTGGAAAGAGGACATACAAGCTACCCCAGCTGAGCTTGTATATGGTGAACCGATTCGCATACCACGTGAACTGCTAGTTCCGTCAAATAAGCACGCAAATGCAGAAAGCGTTTTACGTGATTTAAAAGCATATTTTAATAACTTGGCACCGACCGAAACCTCGCGTCATGGACAACGTTCTGTTTTCTGTTTCAGAGACCTCAACACTTGTTCCCACGTACTGGTGCGAGTTCGACAGATTGGACCATCATTCTCAGCTCCGTATGAGGGTCCATACGAAGTCGTCGCGCGACACGATAAATACTTCATCGTGAATTACAAACGCACAAATACTGCGATTTCCATCGACAGACTGAAACCTGTATATTTCGTATCCGACGACGCATAAAATCATTTTGTTTTATTTTTATAATTTAAACCCGTTTAAATTCATTTTTTTTTTCGTTTATTATTAATTGTATTCTCTCTAGTTAGTACTTTCTTCACAACGTAGCAAACATGCTCAATTTATTATTTTTTTTTTGCATTGTAAATATTTCTTATTATTTTTCATTTGTAAATAAGCATCATATTTTTTTTTTAAGAGGGAAAGTACTGTAGCGACCACGTCACTACTTATATTGTTTGATATTCATAATTTCGGATAAGTCCGTCAATCATCGATCGTCATCGATCGCCGAATATTTCCCCCACGCGGATACGATATTCGGTAGCAACAGTTCATACAAGTACACAGTACACGCGTACAATTAGAGAGATACACAGCAACTAGCTAATACATATCTAAGGAACTAGCATTATCTTGTATTATATAATTTAAATAAAACTCATTATTTATTATTTTGTTAATACTAAAAATTGGAGCCAGATAATTTATTTATCGTAGTGATTAAGTTCCAAGAACCTCATCCTAGTCACTACATACATATATATATATATATATATATATATATATATATATATATATATATATATATATATATATATATATATATATTAGACTGTTTCAAATTAGGGGACTATTTTTTTTTTTTTGATGAACATTGAAAAATCGAAAGGGTATCTTAAAATATGGTGACAGTTCAAATTTGAGCTCTTAATATTGATATTGGGAGGTGGCTATTTGTAATTTTCGATTTTTCATTTAGAAACATGGTAAAAAATACATAACTTCCGAAAAAATCGAGATACGAAAAATCTCTTTTCAACTATTTTGTAGGAAATTTACTGATCTACAAAAAAGGTCTTCTATGATTATTGCATAACTTCAACCATTCTCAAGATATCCGACGTCAAAGTTTAATAAAATTCAAAGAACTTGTTTTTGCTCGTTTTGAATTTTATACCATGTCAACCAATGAGAATTCAGAAATTTTTGATATAGTTTTTTTATAGGAAATTGAATGCTCTACAAAAAAAGTCTCTTATTATTTTTTGATAAATCCATCTGTTCGAAAGTTATTAGAGCTCGAAGTAAAGTTGGAGATCTTTTTACTTTTCCGGTGAAACTATCAGACCAATCATAAAATGTCATAGAATCTTTTTTGTGGGCAATTTTATTCTCACAAATTACTTTTGATAAATTTTTTTTGAACTCTGCATTCTCTTCTAGTTATTTCCATTTTAATGCCAAGCTCCTTAAAAAAGTGTTCTGATCGATTTTAAGAGCTCGACATTAAAATGGAAATAACTAGAATAGAATGCAGAATTCAGAAAAAATTTATCAGAGATAATTTGTAGGAAATAAAATTGTCTACAAAATAGATTTCATGACATTTTATGATTTGTCCGATAGTTTCACCGAAAAAGTAGAAAGATCTCCAAATTTACTATAACTTGACTTCAAGCTCTAATAACTTTTGAACAGATGGATTTATCAAAAAACGATAAGAGACATTTTTTGTAGAGCGTTCAATTTCCTACATAAAGTTGTTTAAAAATTTCTAAATTCTCATTGGTTGGCATGGTACAAAATTCGGAACGAGCAAAAACAAGTTCTTTGAATTTTATCAAACTTTGACGTCGGATATCTTGTGAATGGTTGAATTCATGAAAAAATCATAAAAGACCTTTTTTGTAGATCAGTAAATTTCCTACAAAATAGTTGAGGAGAGATTTTTTGTATCTTGATTTTTTCGGAAGTTATGTATTTTTTACCCTGTTTCTAAATGAAAAATCGAAAATTACTAATAGCCACCTCTAAATATCAATATTAAGAGCTCAAATCTTAACTGTCACCATATCTTAAGATACCCTTTCGATTTTTCAATGTTCATCAAAAAAAAAAAAAAAATAGTCCCCTAATTTGAAACACTCTAATATATTTATATATTAGGGTTCTTCAAAATAAGCGAATTTTTTTTTTTAACATCCGACATTGAAAAGTTGGTTCTCTGGCACCTCTTGAAAATACTCACCAAATTTGAGCTCTTAATATTAATAGGAAGATCCTCCTCATCACAGTTTTCCATTTTTTCTTTAGTATCTTATAAAAAACATCATATCTCATAATTAATCAATTTTTAAACTAAATCTTTATACATATTTTTGTAGGAAATTGGATGATCTACAAAAAAGATCTGATATGTGTAAGCGATTACTTTCACTATTTCAGAGATATTCAAGATCAAAGTTTAAAGAAATTATCAAAAAAAAATTTTTTTTCTTTTATTTTCTACCTTATTGAAAAATAATTATTGTCAAATGAGCATGACATAGTTTTGTAGGAAGTTTAACGCTCTACAAAAAAGGTCTGATGTACTTAATTTATCCATTAAATTCATGGGTTTTAGAATGATTCATAAGAGTTTTAGCTTATTATAATAGAGTTAAGGTATTTACTTCATATTTGATTTTTTTTTAAGTATATAATATTTTCTAATCAACTTTTATTAAATATTTTTTTTTAAATTTATTTTTCCTTTAAAATCATGACCTACTATTTTTAAATGGTTCTTAAAAATTTAATTCTAAATTTTTACCCCATATTTATCTAGTAAATATTATATATATATAAGGGTGCTTCGTTTCCGGCGAAAGTATTTTTTTTGTTGCTCATCAAGCAAAATATTGTTTTTTATGCTAAAGCAAAAATTCCTGTCGAGTTTGAGTTCTTAATTCCAATCTTAAGTACTTTCCATTTGATTTCCAAGATTTCCCATTTAAAATACACGTAAATTAAATTACTTTTTTTTTAACTTTTTAATACTCAGCTGCGTTTTATGATATCGACGCGGTTTTGGTCGCAAATTGTAAGGCATTTGGTGTTCTTCAAGAGTGCCCATAGTAACTTAGCTGTAATTCCAGCTGTTTCACTGATGTCCGCTGAGGAAGTCAATTTTTGTATCAAATCGACCTTTATTAGCTTGCAGAACGTAAACCAATTAATGCACATCAAAAATGTTAATGGGAATTTTATAGAAAATATTATTTCCTCCAAAAAAAGCCCTATGAGTCAAGTCGCTAAAGTCCATAGTTTCTGAGTTATAGGAGCTTTAATAATTTAAAAAATAAAATAGCAATTGTCATTTTTTTTTTTTAATATTATATTATTTAAATTATTAAAACTCCTTCGTATCTATTATAAATACATCATATAACATAGTTGAAAAATCATAAAACTAAAAATTAGCGGGTCTGTAACTTACAACTATTTAGAATACGGAAAATATCACCTCTATAACTTTATTGCAAATTGGATAAACTAAAAAATTTGTACAAAATTTTTTGTTCTATTATTAATAGTTCAATTGACAAAAGCGAAAAATTAGAAAATGGAAATTTTGTGAGTCGGTAACTTTGTTATTGTCAATGATATGAAAAATTCATTGAGGACTTTTTAATAGGACATCGAACGAACTACAAAATCGGCATTCAACTGTTCGTTTTAAGTCCAATAGCTTAGCTGCAAAATGCAGAAAACGCGAAATATAAGAAAATTTAAATTTTAAAGATCCGTAGAAACTCGAATATGGATGATTGACATTTGACTGAATGAAATTTTTTGTCAAAAAGTTAATGCTAAAAAAGATATATGCATTCACTTTATCGAAAAAAAATTTCTTCCCAGCTTGGAGGAGAAAATATACTATTAAAAAACTTTTTTTCCATGTTATTACAATGGGAAATCTAAAAGTTCCATGGAGAACCTCTAAAAACTGAAATTAAGAGCTGTCCTTTGGACAGAATTTTTATTTCGATATATCCAATGATATTTTTGGGTGAGAGTAAAAAAAAATCCAGGCGTTGATTGGCCCTGTGGGCAAGCTTCAAAACTTCCCGCTGTTTTCGAGCTCAAGGAGCTTGAAAACATTAGTGTGGATATATTTGTGAGCTCTTCGAGCTCGAAAATACTATTTCATACAGTTGTTTTTTTATGATCTTTTCAAGCTCTAACAAGTTACGTTTTATGCTGAAGTTTGAAAATTTAAGAATCGAAAATCATTAATGAAGAAGCGGTCTTTTAAATTTAATTTTCGATTATGTTCAATAAAATATGTTTATTGAGGCAGAAATCAATGTCAGGGATCCAAATCAAGATTTAAATAAGTTTTGACTCATGTCAGAAACAATGAAAGATGAAACATCCGAGAAAAATATTAAAAACTGCGTTTTCTCAATTTTTATGTTGATAATATGATTTGAACTGAAAAGTAAGTTAGATGACATTATATGATGATCAAAAGAAACCATAAAGGGGAAAAGTTGGTATGATTATACGCATAGACACATTTTAGTACAATATATAGTACAATATATTATGAATCCGGAAAAAATAACATAAAATGTTATTTTTTTAATTTTTCTACGCCGATATACTTTGAACTAATGAACCGATTTTGACGTTTAAGGATGCAATCGGCGCGTTCTATTGAATTATAGAGCTGATTAAAATTTGAAATCGATCGGTTGAGCCGTTTCGAAGATATTTGGAAAAACCCGTTTCTTACCATTTCTGTCTCCAACGATATCTCACTAACGAATAAATTGATTTTGATGGTTGAGGCGGCAATTTACGTATTTTATTGAGTTCTGGAGCTGATCAGATTTTGGAATTGTTTGGTTAAGTTATTTCAAAGATATTAAAAAATAACTGTTTTTTACCATTCTTTTCTCCCGCGATATCTCTCGAACAAATTAACCGATTGAGATGACTCAGGCAGCAATCGGCCCGTTTCATCAAATTCTAGAGCTGATTAGATTTTGAAGTTGATCGTTCAAGTCATTTCTGAAGAATCACTAAGAAACTAAAACAAAAAAATTTTTTTAACTTCCCGCTAAGAAAATTGCAAATTTTCAAAAATTCGGGAAGTTATTGGTTTCAGTCCGATTTGTGAAAATCGAAATTCCAACAGATGTCGACGTTACGAGGTCCTAGAAAGCTATTCTGACTAATTTGACAATGATGTCCGAGTGTATGTATGTATGTATGTACGTACGTACGTACGTATGTAAATATCTATAACTTTCGAACGGATCAACCGATTTTGATCGTCAAGGTGTCATTCGACGCAGTTTTTTAATATCTTGAAGCTGAAAAAAAATTGAGCTTGATCAGCAGGGCTCGTTCGGAGATATTCCAAAAATAAACTTTTTTTAAAAATGTTTTTTTTGGATAACTTTTTACGGGCTCAATGGATTAATTCCAAAATGGACTGGGCTCTGGAGATTTATAAGCCGCGTCGAATGCCACCTCAAACATCAAAATCGGTTAATTCTTTCAAGAGAAACCGTTGTCGAAAGAATTAAAAAAAAAAATTTTTTTTAGTATTTTGAAAATTTCTAAAAAATGACTCGATGAATCAATTTAAAAATTTAATCAGTTATAGAACTCAATAAAACGCGTCGACTGTCACCTTAAACGTCTCAATCGGTTTATTCGTTCGAGAGATATCGTTGTAGAAAAAATTGTAATAAACGTTATTTTTTGAAAACAAAAGTATACAAAAGTATTTTCGAGCTCGAAGAGCTCGAAAATGTATCTTTTACAGTTTTTCGAGCTCAAGGAGCTTGAAATACGCGGGAAGTTTTAGGGCTGGCCCGCCGGGTCAACCGACAGACCGATTTTTTTTTTCGTAATTTGCAAATATTTTTGAGTCTACTCGATCAAATGATCTGAAATTTTCAGGAAAGTTGATGGCCAACCAGCTCTTTCGATTGCTACCTCAACCATCTGAATCGATTCATTAGTTAAAAAGTTACAAAGAGTTTAAACACACACACACACACACACACACACACACACACACACACACACACACACACACACACACACACACACACACACACACACTCACACACACACTCACACACACACAGATATCATTCTGAAAATAGTCATAATAGCTTCTTCGGACCTCAAAACGTCGACATCTGATGAAAACTCGATTTTCGAAAATTGGGGTGATAACAATAACTTCCCCGATAAAAAACGTTTGGGTCCAACCAGATATGTCTGGATCTCGTTATATCTGTTTTTATCCAAATACATCCAAATATTTGTTCTTGCTAGATATAAGCATACACAATTATATCTGCACAGATCTGATCATAGATTAGCAGATATAGAGATGTATTAAGATTGATATCCAAGTAGATATACGTATATCCAAACATACACTAGTCCCAAAAATTAAGAGATAGAAAAAAAATTCGAAATTTTTGGGTGATTTTCAACATGTTGTAACTCGGTAAAAAATGATCGTAGGGTGAAAATGAAAAAAGTTTATCGTAGCCTCAAGTTTCTAGTTTTCAGATCTGGACCTCACAGTTTTTTATCATGCATGGTTCCGGAGTAATCTTAAGCAAACCGACGAAAAAAAAAATTTCAAAATTTTTGCTCGTCTTTTAACAAGTCTATAGGCTTCAATAAATTTTTTTTGATAATCTGACTTCACGATTCTTTTAGAAAATTTTATGCCCTTCAATTTGGCGGCCTCAAAAAGTCTCTACAACGAGTTGGCGCCGAGTTATCATTGATCAAAGCAAAAAAGTTCATTTTGGCTTTGATAATCAATAACTCCGGACGTATTGGTCGTACAGAGAATGAAAGTAGGGTTTTGAACACTGAAAAACATTCTCTATAAGATAAAATTAGTCGCTCTTGATAAAAAAAATTTTTTTGAAGCGATAATATTTATTAAAAAACAGGTCAAAATTCGCATATTTAAGGATATTTTGTAATCTTGCTATAACTTTGGATATAACGGATGAACAAAGGATATCGTCATTTTTTTTTCAACCTCAAAGTGTCCTGAAAAAACCCTGGAAATTTCGAAGCGCTGCGATTTTTCTTTCTTAGTGCCCCGAAGCTTTAAATTTATCGATTTTGCCAAAAATCTCCATAATTGGTAGTTTCTCGGTATTTGTTTATTTTTTCGATTTTGAAATGTTTTTTTCACCAATAACCTTGATTTCTTCGATCAAAAAGATTGATTATCGAAAAAAATTGAAAAAAAAAAAATTTTTGAAACTTTTTTTTTTTTTCAATAATTTAAAAAAAAAAAAAATTTTTTTTTTGTGTATCCGCAATGATTTATCATTGTCAAAAAAAATTCCTCAATTTTTTTTTACCGCCGGCATTAGCGTTACCCAAAGCGTACCTCTCGGAAGTTCCTCGGTCGAATTTACGCTTCTTCAATTTTCGGGACTAGTGTATTTAAGTATATTTGCTGAGACCCACCTTTATATAAGCAGATATAAAAATTGATATCCATGCAGATATGCTTATATCAAAGCATGGACAAGTATATATAGTTATATCTGCTCAGATCCAACTATATATAAGCAGATATAAAAATTTATATCCAAGCAGACATACTTATATCCAAGCATATATAAGTACATAGAGTTATATCTGCTCAGACCCAACTGTATGTGTGTGGGTATATAGATGCAAAAATAATTCATATCCAAGCAAATATACGTATATCCAAGAATTTATGACTATATACAAAAATGTGTGTCTGTATGTAATCATATTTGGTCAGATCCAATAATATTTAAATACAGGTAAGGCTCCTGAATCGTCAAACTGTCGGGGTTCCACTGCGAATAAGACAATAAGTATAGAGTTTTTTTTGTCTAATTATACACGAATATCTGAGTTATATACGAAAATTAAAAAAATTTTTTTTCTTACTAATTTTGATGTATACGTTATTTAAATCATATACTTGATATTGTAGTGAATAAATAAAATAAATCAGTCTGATCAATGTTTCTGAAGTATTTATCTATTCCTTTTGACTTAAATATCAATTGACTTTTGATATATGTTATACATAGGTTCAACAAAAGCATTAAGAGGTAATAGCAATGAGATCCATGATGTGAGTAGATATTGTTTTTAGAATGGTCAAAAGTATAATTTATTTGCATATACATATACATGCATTCATTATAATGTAGTGAAAATTCTTTAGATATATGTGCTTAAATCTATGTAGTTTTATTTAAAGATCGACATTTACGCAGATCTGCTTGGATACACTTATATATTCGTGGATATAGTGAAATCTGTTTGGATCTCTTTCGATATTTTAAGATATGTTTGGATCTCGTTTGATATTTTAAGATCTGTTTGGATATACTTAGATATAGTGAGATCTCTTTGGATATTGTCAGATCTGTTTGGATCCGCTTAGATCGCGCCGAAATTTGGATCCAAGCATATCTGACTGTTTGGATCCAATTATATATGCTTGGATCTAAACATTTTTTATCGGGTCTCGAATTTTTGAAAGTTTACAATTTTCTTAGCGGGAAGTTAAAAAAATATCGATTTTTTTGACACACCCTAATATATATATATATATATATATATATTATGGTACGTCATTTTGGAGCAACATTTTTTTTCTAAGTGCGTGTGGAAAAAATCATAGTTCAACACAAAAAAAAAAATTTCGTGCAAGAGAAAAAATTCTATGTCGATTACAGACCTAGCTCATTGAAAAATTCGATTTTCCTATTTAAATAACACGGGAAAAATTTTTTTTTTTGCTTTAAGTATTTTTATATCTTTAACAAATCAATCGAAGAGACTAACACAAAATTTGTAGGAAACTGAACGCTCTACGAAAAAGTCTCTTACCATTTTTCGATAAACTTATCTGTTCAAAAGTTATTCCTGACTAGAATTTCTTCCTGATTTGCCTGAAGTACCATAAGGACCTTATCAGGTTAATATAAGGTTTGCCTTATTAGGGCAAACCTGACAAGTTCCTTGTCAGGACCTCATCGGGATATCCTTATTCAAAAAAAAGTTATTTGCCATCGGGTCAACCCGACGAGTTTCTTATTAGGACCTCGTCAGGAACCTCTTGTTTAAAAAAAAGTTATTTGCCATCGAGTCGACCCGACAAGTTCCTTGCCAGGACCTCATCAAGATATCCTTGTTCAAAAGAAAGTGATTTGCCATCGGGTTGACCTGACAAGTTCTTGATCAGGACCTCGTCAGAATATCCTTATTCAAAAAAAAGTTATTTGCTATCGGGTTAACCTGACGAGTTCCTGATCAGGACCTTATCAGGATATCCTTACTCAAAAAAAAGTTATTTGTCATCGGGTCAACCCGACGAGTTCCTTATTAGGACCTTATCAGGAACTCCTTATTTAAAAAAAAGTTATTTCCTATCGGGTCATCCTGACGAGTTCCTGATCAGGACCTCATTAGGATATCCTTATTCAAAAAAAAGTTATTTGCGATCGGGTCAACCCGACAAGTTCCTTGCCAGGACCTCATCAGGATATCCTTATTCAAAAAAAAGTTATTTGCCATCGGGTCAACCCGACGAGTTTCTTATTAGGACCTTGTCAGGAACTTCTTGTTTAAAAAAAGTTATTTGCCATCGAGTCGACCCGACAAGTTCCTTGCCAGGACCTCATCAGGATATCCTTGTTCAAAAAAAAGTGATTTGCCATCGGGTCGACCTGACAAGTTCTTGATCAGGACCTCGTCAGAATATCCTTATTCAAAAAAAAGTTATTTGTCATCGGGTCAACCTGACAAGTTCCTGATCAGGACCTCATCAGGATATCCTTATTCAAAAAACAAAATATCCCATTCCTTCAAGTATTTTATTTACAGACTAAAAATTAAACAAAGTACAAAAGAATATTGTATAAAAATCTCGTCGATCATTGCAACACGGATTTTTTACTTCTTTATCAGTTATTCTTTGACATCACAATGTATATTATATTGACACTTCCGAGATCACATATGTATGTCGGCGCAGTGGATAGCATCGAGGACTTTGAATCGGAAGGACGCAGGTTCGAGCCCAGCAGTCATCGGGATTTTTTCATCAATAAAAACTATGTTTACTTTCTCTAATCAGTGCTCTTAGTACAATAGATAACATTCTCAATCGAATTAAAATTCTCTTATTTTTTTTTTGCAATTTAATATTTTTTTTTAAATAATTACTAATAAGGTAATTCTGATAAGGATTTGATGAGGATATCCTGGTAAGGACCTGATAAGGTAATCCTGATAAGGATTTGATGAGGATATCCTGATAAGGACCTTATAAGGCAATCCCGATAAGGACCTCATGGGTCTTAAGCGTTACATCCACATCAGGATCCTCGTCAGGATACCCCGATCGGGACCTTATTTGAAATAAGGTTAACCTGATGAGGGCCTTGTCAGGTCCTTATGAAAAATTCTAGTCGTAAACTATAGTTTAGCGTTAATAGAATTCTTAAAAGATCACGGGCGGGGTGTTATTACCATTAATAAATGTACGTGATACTTACTATTGCTTTTTCTTTAAAAGGGTTTGGAAGTGATCTTTCGAACAAAATAATCGTTATAATTATGATCGAGCTTCGCTCGCTTTCGGCGACCATATAATTATAATTCATAATTTGTTCAAGAGATCATACTTGTAGGATGTTTAGAGTGTACTAAAATGAAATTTTATTTAGAACACATATTCATTCATTAGTAAACCTTGATACAATTTTTTTTTTTTTTTATAAAACAGTATAATTACAATTTTTGACAATAATAACTTATTGAGCCTTAAATTTATGAAAGAATTGCTTTAGCAAAAACATTATTATTTTTATCAATAGGTCTATTATAAAAAATATTAAAAACGTTCGACTTTTCAGGCCACCCAGCTAGTTTTTTAATAATTTCAACATCAACACTTTTAGCCAAAGCTGATGATGTTGCTGCATGCCTAACACTATGAGGCGCATATTTAGGATTAATACCACATTCCCCCAAAGAAGTCCTAATCCAACGACTTATAGTGTCCTTAGAAGCTTCTCGATAGGGTTTTTTAGTTGTAATAAACAAAGAATCTGTGGTAACTAACATTTTTGTAACATCAAGATATTTTTCTAATACTAACACTACACACAATTTTGGATTTTCGATAAATTTTGGTAAAATTAATAAAGGGTGACAAACTCCTGGTCTAGAAGTTTTTATCACATCGGAAATTTCAATTTCATAACCAGTATGGGTTCTCTTAATGTTAGATCTTTTAATAAGACTAAAATTCTGTTTCCGATGGGCAGTAACTAAAGCTAAAGTCATAAGCAATTTAATTGTTAGCTGTTGCAAATTTAAATTATCCAAAGGATACATTCCTTCTAATTTATTTAAAACTGGATCCAAACTATAAATACGATCGTATTTAGGTTTAGACGGTCTTAATTTAAAAACTCCCTTAAGAAACCGACATATTAAAAGACTCTTTCCAATAAAATCTCCGCATAAAAAAGATAGCGCCGACCGATATGTATTTAACAAACTATATGATAATCCTTCGTTAAATTTTTCCATCAACCATTCCATAACCCATTGCTCGTCAGGGCTAAAAATATTATACTTATTTTTATTGCAAAAAGAAATCCAATCCACTATTGGTTTCTCATATTGTTTTACAGTTGATGGAGTGATTAAGGACATTAATAATTCAAATGAATTTTTTTTTCTTTTATTTAAAGTTTAACTTATTCTAATCAAATGACTGAATCAAAAGGTATAATTGCAAAAAATTGTCCGAGAATAAAACTTAATGGATTACTTTGATATTTATTAACAATTACCTTTTTCAAAAGTTGAATCATCATCAGAGGCCTTTTCAGAAGATAAAACCTTAGCTTCATCAATCAGTTTCTGGTACTTTTTTAATTTTTCCGCATAAATATTTATTTTATTTATAGACTCTTCATTCTGACGTTTACTCACAATGAAGAAGAAATTAGTTTTAAAGATTAAGAAATCAATAAAATATTAATTTTATAACGTATATCTACTCGAAAAATTCGCGACGGAGACGCGAATTCGTTAAATATATCGTATGCGGCCGCCCACGCGCTTAAAACAAATGATAATAAATGAATTTAAATAATATTAAATGATAACAACGGTTTTAAATATTTTTCTCAAAATTTAAATAAATAATAAGCTTTAAATAGTAATTAAATAATAAATAAATAATACTTGATGTGCCTGAACCAGCTCCTCAGGCTGGGTTAGTGCACGCAGGCGCCAGACCGTTTTCCAAAAACGGACAAAATTTAATTCAGGGGGAATTTACGACCGCTGGGGTACATAAATCCAAATAATAATAATTATTTACTTTCTTTAAATAATGTGAAATAGAAGTATTGATACAAATAATAATAATAATAATTTACTATGATAATAATTCCAGTAAAAACCAAAAAGAAAAATACCTCAAATACTTTGGGTAAATAATTACGCCATGAGATCAGACTTGAGGAATTTTCAAGTCCGGCGTGTGTAGTATAGATATATATACTACCCGTATATATCTATATACGTACCGGCAACGTTTTACTACGTTGCGTACGTTGGATTGAATTATTTATATATAAATATGGATATTTTTCACCAAAGTCACCAATTAATAATTAATAATAAGTAATGGTATTAATTAATCCATGTATCACCCAATAAATAACAATTGTAAATTAATTATTCCTTTTTTTTTTTTTTTTTCTCACGGCGACCAACAACTACCGGGGGAGGTTAGCACGTGAAAATATTTATCCAGCAAACGAAATGCAAAGTACTTACTCAACCAGCAAAATCTCCAAATTTATTTAACTTAGTTTATTCACCCGGTGAATATCAATTAATAATTTTACTCAAGTTATCAAACAGTACAGTACACTAAAGAAAAATCACGTCCGCACACGATGATTATCCGTATCTTTCTCTCTCTCACGAGTGATGGGAGATTAATTTAAAAAGAGATATTGTTGTTATTATTATTTATTGTTTATGACAACGAAAATTTAACGGAAATTATTATTTATGTATATGTGATTTTTATAATTAATTATCTTAAGACAAAGTATTATTTTTGATTTTGAGTATTAAGTAAAAGTTTTGATGTTGAGGTAATCGCAGACAAAATTGTATCCCCAGTGGTAAAGATATTTAACCAATTGTTATCGTATTTTCTTTTATAACCACCGAGTGTTTGTTGTGGTTAATTAAACAAGACTTAATTATTGTAAAATAGTATTATTTATATTGATTATTATTTAAATAATTAAAATACGGAAACCAACAGCTGTCGGGGAGAATTTAATACTTATTTTCCTCTGGATCTTTTCCCACTATTTTCGCCTATTTCTCTTTTAATTATTTATTATTTATATATAACTGTTTATTATTGTTTCACTATATTTGCTATTGTTTATTTAATTTTCTGGTGTCTTTCTCGGATGTTTTTCCGCTTGGTCGCGAGTCACTTGCTCGGATTCTCCTCGTAAATTCCCCCTGAATTAAATTTTGTCCGTTTTTGGAAAACGGTCTGGCGCCTGCGTGCACTAACCCAGCCTGAGGAGCTGGTTCAGGCACATCAAGTATTATTTATTTATTATTTAATTACTATTTAAAGCTTATTATTTATTTAAATTTTGAGAAAAATATTTAAAACCGTTGTTATCATTTAATATTATTTAAATTCATTTATTATCATTTGTTTTAAACGCGTGGGCGACCGCATACGATATATTTAACGAATTCACGTCTCCGTCGCGAATTTTTCGAGTAGATATACGTTATATGGCGCCCAACGTGGGGCCAGGGGGTCAATAAGTTAATTTATAAATTTTTGATTAAATAATAGAAATTTACGAGGTTCCAGTGGGGCCAGGGGGTCAATAAATTTAAAATTCATAAATTTTTGGTTAAAATAGAAATTTACGAGGTTCCACAGGGGCCAGGGGGTCATTGATTTAAAGTTTAAATTTTTGAGTAAATAATAGAGTCACGGGATTGTCCACGGAGGAGTGATCGAGTGTATGAATTATTTTTTCCGCGGAGTTGACACCGATTTAAATCTTTTAATCCATTATTGAATAGTATTTTTGTATATATTTGTATTTTTGGGTATATTATTTATTTACTGATATTATGGAATCGTGGCAAGAAATTTTCGCGGAATCGGATCGTTTAATTGGTATTATGTCGTTATTACGGTTACACGGTGGCGCTAGTGGTAATGAAGACGACGAAGTCACCGAGTGGGAGCGCCCATCGGATTTTTCAGTTCATCGGGACGTTGAAGTATTAAACGATCGATCGAACGCAGAATATTCGCGAGTTTCAGTTACACACACGGCTGGAATTGCAGCGTTGAGTGAGTCTAGCCAACTAGCCCATGCGACTGACCCTGGGTCTAGGGTTCGGGGACGCGAGGACGCGATTCGGACGAACCAGGTAGACAGACCTCAAGCTTTGCAAGTTCCATTGCCTGTCGCTGAACTTTTGCCAAATCAGATACCAGGTGACATGACTGATTACGTCACGGAGAGGATTTTCGTCCAGGCGCTGAAAATGTTGGAGGATAAGATGGACCATAGGCAGCAAGAGCTTCTTCGATTAATAAGAAGATTGCCAGAGGATATTGACATACGAGCTCCGTCGCCCAACAGTGGTCCAAATAGAACTTCAGTGTTGCCGGATTGTTGTGAAAATCCACTGGTGTCTCGAGTTCAATTTGATGGTATTCCAAATAGAGATCGAGACCGTCGTCATGACCCACCGAGGTATCAAGACGATCTCCGTAGTCAGTCAATATCAAGAGATAATCATTCGTCATCGTCAGTTAATTCAAAAATTTATCGGAGCTCTACAAGTGACCGAATGCAGAAAACACACTCACATTCCAGAGATTATGGTGCAATTGCTCGGAGTTGGGGATTGTTATTTTCTGGCGATGGATCTGTGACGTGTGACGAATTTTTGCGTCGTCTCGTGCGTATGATGCGTAGTGCAGGGATTCGACGATCTGAGCGGCTCTCAGTGCTACCGGAAGTTTTCACAGGGGTCGCTGAAGTATGGTTCAGTGCAAATCATCGGCGATGGACTACCTGGAGAGAATTCAAAGGAGATTTCCGTTGTTGGTTTAAAGCTGGAAGCCGTCGGAGTGAGATTCGCTTCGACATTCGCATGCGGAATCAAGGTCACGATAAAAGTGTCCGTGATTACTTGATTTGCTTGCAGAATCTGTACTCGCGTTTGAGATACCCGCCGTCGGAGAAATCTCAAGTTAAACGTGCAACAAAAGGGTTGTTGCCAAAATACTGGGATTATTGGTAGGCGAACATGATACCTATCAGTCGTTACTTGCGCAGGCGACTCACCTTGAAGAGAGATGGAGAGCTGCTCGTAATCATCGTCAGCCACCTTCAGGGGAAGAATCGAACATTAAGGAGTGTTCGTATTCTGTAGAGCCGAATCATCCGAGAGAACACGCGGTGTTGATTCATGCGCTTGAGTCAACGGCTGGAACCGACTCGATGGGCAGTTCGCGATCGAGTAGTGGTGGATCTCGACACCGAAGAAAACGTCACCGGCGTAGGAAAAAGGCTGCGAAGCGTAATATCGCGCCAGTTTCACCCGTTGATGTCATTCCGGCGGGTCAAACTACCATCGATAGGAGTGGAAGTACTCCCGATGAGGATATGGTACTCAGTAGTGCTTCAGGTGACGTGGGTGGACCCTCACTACAAAATAACGCGGTCAACGTGGGCATCCAGAGGCCGTTGAACGCAGTTGTAGATAGTTTTGGTATCCGGTATAATATTGACAGACCTCTGAGGCGAATGAGGTTCTGTTTTAACTGTGGTTCACGCGATCACTTGTGTCATATGTGTCGTGAACCCAGACGTGATGTATGTTTGAGATGCGGTCTGATTGGCAAAACAACGAGGACGTGTACTTGCTATCCCGGGACTCAGACACATTTTTACCAGCAATCAAAAAACTACATGAGAGGCCGCAATTAGAGGGTAGCGGTACTCATGCAATATCTACCCCTCTATTGATGAGTTTTCGGAAGTCCAGTCCGGTGAGTAAACACCAGGTGAAAGTTGAAGTTGATATTCATACTGTACAGTTGTCAATGTCACCAGTACCCCGTTGTGAAGAAGATGCCACGATGGATGTGATATCTGCGGTAGATGTTGATTCAAGAACAGTACCAGTGTGGAATATGAAAAGAGGAAATAAAGTAAACAACTCGATTTTGCGACTTCGCGGTGGACAGCTGAGAACCGGGGCTAGAAAACATAGTAGAACGATTGCAGTCGACATTGAGCCGAAAGTTACCGAACATGAGGACTGTTCGCGAGTGATAAGTAACGATGGTTATCTGTTTCTCATTGATACGCGTTCGATACAGTTTGGACGTAATCAGGTCGGCTGATGCCGGAATTATTTTTGGAATATGATTTGTTTATTTGGTAAATAAGTACTCTGTCCCCCTCGCGGTAGATTTTTGAGCGAGAAGGTAGGTGACAAGCGGTATGATTTTTATTGTTTGATTTTCTGTGTAAATTTAATATCCAGGTGGTAGATGGATAAATGGCGCAGCAGGTGAGATGCAGTTGTTAACGGCGAGTGGAAATGCGAGGTCTCTCGGCCTGTGTTTCCCGCGGGATAAGCACGGCCTGGTGGGGGGGTGTCATGTAGCGATTCAAACGTGAATCGCTGCGCGCGCTTTCCCATCTCGCCGTGAATTTAACAACACCTCCTAGCTCAAATTAAGCGCATTTATTTATTATGATTTGTTATTATTTAAATATTTATAGTATTTTATTGGATTATTTTATTATGATTTAATTATGAATTTATTGATATTATTGTTTATTATGTTTATATTTATGTTTTGATAATTATTTTGAATTTTATGTACTTAATCGATATTTTCATTTCAGTCAGTAGCACCCGTGTTATAGAGCGTACATAAAAATATCGACCGAAGGGAGAGTAAGTCGATAAAGTGGGGATAAAAATCGATATTTTTCTCCAGTCACGTGGTGCACCGAAATAATTATTGTTTTATTGTTTAAAGGATTAATAATCATTATGTTTATGTTTATATATAGAAAATATTATTTAATTTATTATTATGGTATAACTCAGGTCGCTTAATGATTTAAATGTTTATTTTAATTGATAATTTCGGGTCCGAGGTAGTTAGAGGGGATAACACGTGAGTGATACCCCTCCCTCGGAAAAATCAACGAAAATATAGTCAGAGAGGACCGGGTTTTTGTAAAGATAGGACGTGTTGTTGTCCGCGATTATTTTTGAGTAAATTGTTCTGGCCCAGGTGCCTTAATAAAATAATTACATAGTTAAAGTATTTAATTTGGTTTGTGATATTGATTATTGAAAAACTCAAGAAGTAAATTGTTGTCAACGCCGGTAAGTCAATTGTGTCATCATTGTTGCATCGGCTATCGCTGGTCCTTGAGTAGAGTTGATCGCGGTATTTGGTTGATAAATAATTGAACCTGAGTTATATTGTTATAATAAGTTGAATTTGTTCGGCGTACGTTTCATGTACGTATAGACGCGTCGAGCGAATTCCTTAGAGGATTAGACAAGGATAGCAAGTGTGGCTCCTTGTCTTACACTAGTATTTTACATATTATTTTAAAAGTATATTTGAGTATTTAATATTATTTCTCTGGGTAAAATTTATTTTATAATTTGATGGTATGCAACCCAGTGTTGCCAAATATATTGAGTACCCGCGTCTTTCTCTCCCCAGAGTAAATAATTTAAAATAAAGGAAAAAGATTATTATTATTTTATTAGTTTACAATGTCTATGTTATATTATTTGTAAGTTTGTATTTGAATTCCCCAGTGGATAATTTAAATGAATTATTATTATTATCATTTGATTGTAATGAGTATATTTTAATTTGATAAAAATTTATTATAGAGAGTTAATTATATTAAACAATATTTGGGTATTGTAATCATTTATTGAGTTTATTTAAATATCTTGTGAATTAAATAATTTAGAAAAAGGAATCCAGTGATAGCCAATATTTGTTTGTTTATTTCCTGGATATATTTAATAGTAATTATTTCTTATAATTATTATTTTTGTTCATTATATATTTATTTGGTTGTCATTTCGCTTGGTGCATACATTCTCGCTCAAGATACTGTCCCGTGATCTCTCCCCTGAATTATTATTTTTGTCCGTTTTTTGTAAAAACGGAATGGCGCCCTCGTGCACTAACCCAGCCTAAGGAGCTGGTCCAGGCACAACTTTACTTTATTTATAATTATTTATTATTTTGAGTTATATTTATCATTTTCATTTTTAATTTTTAATACACTTGGGTGACCGCATACGACTCCGGATTTTTATTCGCGTCTCCGTCGCGAAAAGAAAAACGGTTTACGTTATAATTTAATTTGTGATTGAATTTGTTTATTAACAAATGACGTGTAATTTCTAAGCGCACCAAAAACGTAATGAACAGGTGAGTATTGAAGTGACAAGAGTGAGATTCATTTTTGATTTTTAATAAATAATCTGAAGTTGGTGAAAAATATTAGCGTACTGGAACGTTGCTACAAGTATGATCTTTCGAACAAAATATGAATTATAATTCAATATTTTCAGAATTTTCTCGATAATTTTCATCACATAATGGTTCGAAACTTTTTGGATGATTTTCATGAAAGAAGTTCGGAAAAAGTTCGATATTTTCAGAACTTTTTCGATAATTTTAGTCTAGAAGTTCAAAAAAGTTCGATATCTTCAGAATTTTTTCGATAATTATTATCACGGAACTTCGAATGCTTCAGAACTTCTAGGATGATTTTCATTAAAGAAGTTCTAAAAAAGTTCGATATTTTCAAAACTTTGTCGATAATTTTAGTATAAGAGTTCTGAAAATATCGAACTTTTTAGAACTTTCACAGTCAAATTATCGAAAAAGTTCTAAAAATATCGAACTTTTTCAGAACTTCTTTCATGAAAATCATCCAAAAAGTTTCGAACCATTCTGAGATGGAAATTATCGAGAAAATTCTGAAAATATCGAATTTTTCCACAACTGCTACAATTTATCAATAAAGATCTGGAAATATTGAACGTTTTTAAAAATCTTTCACTTAATTTGTAGGGGAGTATTTTTTCCTCGGGGGTCTATTTTCCTTCTCCCAAAAATTTTTTTATGCTAAAATTTTGAGGAGTACCATTTTGCTTCTAATTTTTTGAGGCATCTAAAAATCTAGGGGGCCATTTATCTCCGATAGCCCATTTTACCCTCCCGCCTTCTTTCCCACACACACACATACATTTCATGTCACAAATTTTGGGGGCATTTTTTTTGTCCCTCGAGGACAATTTCGCCCGATTACCACCTCCCCTCTTCCCCAACTTTGTGAATGTTAAAAATTTAGAGATACCATTTTGACCCCAAGGGTCTATTTTATTCTAGTGGGCCATTGTGCCCTCCCCCCTCCCCACTTTTCATTCTAAAAATTTTGGGGGCCCATTTTACCCTTAAAGTCTCAAAGGCATCTAAGATTTTAGTTTGTAATGCTATTTGTATTGTCTTACAAAAGTTCGAAACAAAGTTCGGTTTTGTAACAAATTTCGAAGTTCGACATGTCGAACTTTTTTCAAACTTTTTTTTTACACGGGCTGTGCGAATGCCGGTGAATGAGATAATTAATCAATGTAACAGGACCGAAGTCCTCCTCCGTTTTGTGAGAGGCCTTTATCTAACTCTTTTGGGCATACATGCGTTTCGTAACATCCCTATTTTCCACCATAATATTATAATAGCGAAATATGAACATAGACTCTTATTAGCTTGCCCTAGAATCAGTGATCAGATCAAACATCCTTATGTGTATGGGTGCCCCACCGACAACCACCACTAGTCCATACCTCTCTTGGGCCCAACACGACTACCATCTCACGAAATAAAGAGACTCCGGTTGAAGTGGGCTTGGAAAGGTTTCCCGTGGTACCAATTTCCTATAATGGTCAACATGTTGCATAGATTAGTGGTGAGACGCAACTTCACCTCAATACTCTAAAAAAGGTTTTTTCTACTTATAATCACAAAGATTTTAGATACGCCATTGCACAAACTTGCCCTCATCCATCACTAAGTGATCTCTAATCTTCGAGCTTTTTGGGCGCCATGATTTTTAAGACAAATCACAGCAAGGTATGTCCAACTCGGGCCGGTGAATGAGATAGTCGATTTTTAGAGTTGCTTGTGTACAAATGTACTAGAGAGTTGATTTTGGAGTTTGGTAGCGAATGGTTGCGAGTCGGAGGGCCACTGAGCTGGACCTCGACCGGAGCCCTTGATTGATGTCGTTCTGGAGCTAATGGCTCCAGGTATTATGCTGTAGGAGCCGATTGTCGTGGTGTTTACCGTTCCCGAGGTGGACCTCCGTGAGTTACCACATTCTTTATTTATTTTCAAAGATTTCTATGGAAAGTGTATTGAGAGTTTGAGATTCGTCGCTGTCGGAAGGTTCCCGATATTATGTTCAGGTATTTATATGGCTGACGGGCTAGAAAGACTAGACCGCGGGCCTTTTAGGCCCTCAGCGTCCCTCCTGCGTCATGCTTACGGTATTTCATTTAGTTTCTTTCCAGCATATTGAACGCACCAGGATATGCCACTACAACCGATCATGTCTCTCATCGCTACAGTATTTAGATTTTAGATTTTAATTTACGTGTACGTTTATACTGGTTGTCGATACCGGGGAAATAAAAGTCAGCTGGCGCCGGTCAAGATTCGGAGGAGATGAGAGTGATGACCGGTGGGTGAAGTGTAACGTGGTCTGACTTTGTTTAAAGTCCCGAATTTATTCATTTCAAGTATTAGAGTATTTTATTCAGTGACTTTATGGTATTGAGTTTTAAGATAATAAATTATCACGTTACAAGTTGGGAATTCATGTTATTTAGCGTTAAGTATTAAAATTTCACGTTACAACTGTTATGGGTGCATATATCATAAGCGTGATAGAAATAGTTGCTATAATATTCTCTCCGTGTACCGAATCATGAATAGTTTTTCACACCCAACGATAATCATAATAATTCGTTCTCTAAATTACACTAATATTTTCTAATTATTTGATAAACAATAACAAATCATTTTCAGTTAAAAAAGACCAAAATCTATTATTGACGTATTAAATGATTAGTTCTTTAAATAACACTAATATTTTTTAATTATTTGATAAACAATAACTAATAATTTTCAGTTTAAAAAGTCTAAAATTTATTATTGACGTATAAAATGCTATTCACTGAAGGCAGATTGCAAATTTGTTATTTTTGAACAAGAGTAAATTTTATTAATTTTTCTCATTTCTCTGAAAATTTTTAATAGAAAAATTCATACATGAGATTTAGCCAAAAATATGGTCTAAATCGTTGAATCGTACTTAACTTCTGCCAAATATCTCTTTTCACAATAACTACAGATTTTTAGTGACACGAATAATACATATATACATATATATTACGGTTGTCCTTAGCAGGGATGTTTTCGAACTTCTTTAATCCCAGTGGTTCGAATGCTTCCAAATGGATAAAAAAAATTCCCTCAAAGATAGTTCGGATTCCAACCAAAGTTTCTCTTATGGAAATAATATGGGAAAAATTTCTTTCGTTCTTTAGAATTTTTTAACTCGGGGACCACTAATTCTAAAATAATGAGACATACATAGTTTCATAGCGAATTTAATGCTCTACAAAAAAGGTATCTTATGGTTTCTCGCTAAGTTAATTGGTTCAAAAGTTATTTGAGCTCAAAATTTAATTTATGTATAATTGTTAATATTATCAAGCATATTTATAAAATAAACCTATGTGTTACGAAATTCACTTGTATTTTTAATTTTTAAGCGTTCCAATTTTCCAAACCGTTGTCCGAACTCTTCAGCGTAATCACCATTCAAAAGAAATAAAAAATATTAGTGTCGTATGTATAATCTGAACATAGTATCATTCATATCGTTAAGGTCACTCCAGTTTTTGAAACGGTTAGAAATGAGTACTGATTCTGTAAGCCTAAATCAGTCTGAAAGGTTTAGTAATGGAGATAGATGAACATTAAAATTGTATACTAAGTCAGAATCCAGAGCAACAGCAATATATAGTTGTTTTTTTACAGAATATAAGCAATATTATGTTGACACTCGAAAAAATTCAATCGTTGAAAATAGGAAAATTAATTCATGTTAAGTATTCAAACGGTATCAAATTTCATCTATACCTTGATTTAGTATTCTTAAATATTGAGAAACTTTCAGTTTTTTAATTGACGGAACATGCGTATTGATAGCAGTTACAAAAAAATTTTGGGCATCGGCTGGCCCTGCAGGCCAGCCCCAAAACTTCCTGCTGTTGCACACACACACACACACACACACACACACACACACACACACACACACACACACACACACACACACACACGCACGCACGCACTCGGACATCATTTTGAAAATAGTTAGAATAGCTTCCTCGGGCCTCAAAACGTTGACATCTGATGAAAACTCGATTTTCGAAAATCGGGGTGAAAACAATAACTTTCCGAATTTTTGAAAGTTTACAATTTTCTTAGCGGGAAATTAAAAATTATATTAACATGAATTGATCATAAGTAAAATAACTAAAAAAAAAAATGTCAAAATTTTATAGCACAAGTAGATATCTCATAAAAATACTTAATTATATTGACAATTATATAGAAATTAAACTTTGAGCTCGAATAACTTTTGAACCAATAAACTTAGCGAGAAATCATTAGATATATTTTTTTGTAGAGCGTCAAATTCTCTGTAAGAATATATATGTTTCATTTGTTTCATATTTATATATATATATATATATATATGTGTGTGTATATAGATATGTATATATAAATTTTAATTCACATATCCTAGTATAAGCTATAGTATGATGACTTCTTATCAATAAACTTAATTCTGATGTAAACATCTCATTCAATCCAATTCAAAACTATCAAAAAAAGGTTTCTCTAATTTTTTTAATAACAATCAAATTTTAAGAGCTTGTAGACAGTAAAAAGATAAGGGAATAACTAACGACTTGTTAGTTATTATATTTGTCATAATACATACGTAAATGGATTAATCAAAAGTTTCCAAGAGTTATCGGAAAACGACTCTGGAGTAAGGAAAGTAAGGCACTCAGTATTGTATGGAAAAGAAAGATCAAGAAGTTTATGATGAAGAAGAGTGTAATGAAGGTCTCCAAGGAGAAATGCTGCTTTTGCTTCAACCGCTTCACCAAGAAGTCCATTGAAACTTCCATTGCTTAGTAATGTCCCCCACTTCGTAATTTCCACATTTTTAGGACGATAAAATGTCGGTTGAAAATTTATTTGATCAGCAATAATTCTTATCATCTATAACAAAAAAAAAAATATTTTTTAACTTCCCGCTTAGAAAATCGATGATTTTCAAAAATTTCGGGAAGTTATTGTTTTCACCCCGATTTTCGAAAATCGAGTTTTCATCAAATGTCGACGTTTTGAGGTCCTAGGAAGCTATTCTGACTATTTTCAGAATGATGTCCGAGTGTCTGTATGTGTGTGTGTGTGTGTGTGTGTGTGTGTGTGTATGTGTGTGTGTGTGTGTGTGTGTGTGTGTATGTGTGTGTGTGTGTGTGTGTGTAGGTGTGTGAATGGTCTATAACTTTTTAACTAATGAATCGATTTGGATGTTTAAGGCGGCGATTGAAATAGCTTGTTGGCCGACAACTTTCCTAAAAATTTCAGATCGTTTGATCAAGTAGACTCGAAAATATTGGCGAATTACGAAAAAAAAAAAATTTTTTTTTTTAGTTTTTTATTGATTTCTCAGAAACGAATTGAACGATCGACTTCAAAATCTAATCAGCTCTAGAACTCAATCAAACGCGTCGAATGCCGCCTTAAACATCTCAATCGGTTAATTTGTTCGGGAGATATCGTTGGAGAAAGAAATGGTAAAAAACGGTTTTTTTCAAATATCTTCAAGACGGCTGAATCGATCGCTTTCAAATTTTATTTAGCTCTAGAATTCAATAAAACGCGCCTATTGCCACCTCAAACGTCAAAATTGGTTTATTAGTTCAAAAGATATCAGTGTTGAAAAGTTAAAAAAATAACATTGTATGTTATTTTTTCCAGATAAATCAAAATGTACTGTACTAAAATGTGTCTAAAATCTTACAAACTTTTTTTCTTAATGGTCTCTTTTGATCATCGTATAATGCCGTCAAACTTGTTCTTTAGTTAAAACCATATTATCAACGAAACAATTGAAAAAACACAGGTTTTAATAAATTTCTCGGATATTTTATATATTATTGCTCTGACCTAAGCCAAAACTCATTCAAATCTTGATTTTGATCACTGACATTGATTTCTGCATCAACATATTTATTTTATTTAGCATAATCGGGAATTGAAATTTAAAAACCGCTTGTTCATTAATGATTTTCGATTCTTAAACTTTTAAACTTTAGCATAAAGCATAACTTGTTAGAGTTTGAAAAACTCATAAAAAAACAATCGCATGCAATTAGATTTTCGAGCTCGAAGAGCTCGAAGATATAGTCACATTAATATTTTCGATTTCCTTGAGCTCGAAAACAGCGGGAAGTTTTGGGGCTGGCCCGCAGGGTCAACCGACAGACCGATTTTTTTTTTTTTTGTTGTGCTATGTAGTAGAATATTTACCTCAAATTCTATCCCCAAAGCCTTTACACTATTATTCAAATAGTTTTCATATAACATTCTAGAATTCATTGTAATAGCTGGAATATGTTCGAAAATAGCCACTTCTAACATGTTTCTCGACATATCTGTTGTTTTATCCGCAAAATGGTTTTTACTATAACGGAATCGTCCTTTGTACCATGTATCGACATAATAAGTTCTAACAAAATATTTACTATGGGTAGGATATTGAACGGTTTCCAGGTTAAACCATTCGTAATTCATCTTTTCCCCTGATTGTGGTCTGAGTGTGCTAAATCGTCTTATAAAAATAACATTTATTATTCTATTCCATAAGTATTTCATGTCAGGATAAAAAAGTCTTGAATCGTGCATGAGAAGGAAAGAGCCCCGTGTATTTAACAATCTTTCTCTGCAATGTTGTTAAATTTTTATTAAAATAAATTAAAAATTCATAACGCATATAATGAAAACACCCTGATTAGAATATAGATTGATATAGAATATACGATTGATGATGAGTAAAAATGTTTCAATCGTTTGAAATATTCATGAATTCTCAATTGACAATTAAAGAGTATTAAAAACGATTGAAATTCTTAATTGTTTTTAATCCTCATGCAGGACCAGAAATTTTAATATTATCTTACGATTCAAAACGATTAAAAATTTCTAATCATCATGAATCGTTTTCAATCCTCATGCCGGACTAGAAATTGTAATATTATTTTACGATTAACCCTTGTCAAGCACACATCTAAACGGTATACCTCTTTAGGCATTGAGAGTGAAAAGTACCCAACATATTTTATTTTAAAATATCTTGGTTCCAAATAAAGTTAGAAAATTTTTTTTTTTTTAATTAAAGCTGAGAAAATTCTGTAATATATATACAATATTATTTGTATCTATTTATCTATCTATATTTAACAAAAGAGCCCTTTACTAAATATACACAAAGAATTATAACGAAATAAAATTTCGTGGTGGGTACTTTGTACCCAGTGTACTTGTCAGGGGTTAAAGATGATTCATGATGATTAAAAATTTTTAATCGTCATGAATCGTTTTTAATCGTAAAATAATATTATAATTTCTAGTCACGCATAAGGGTTAAAAACGATTCATGTTGATTAGAAATTTAAATTGTCATTAATCGTTTTCAATTGTAAAATACTGAATAATCATTTGGTGATTGGAAATAATTGAATGTAAAAAATCATAATGATCATGAGTAATAAAGATGATTAATGATAATTAAATTTTTAATTGTTTTTCAAGATCACAAATTATATTTTCGAATTACGGTAAAGACAAAACTGAAAACCTTTCTGCGTATCGTAAAAAATTGATCACTTGAAGTCCATTAGCAATAAGAATGATGTAGTTATCACAGCCAGAATTTTTACTATTTGTTAAAATCGTTTGAACTGACAGCTGAGGTGGAGAGAATTCTTCACTTTCACGTACAAAGATCTATATCAAGTTATATTCAGTAAGAAAAATTTGTTTGCCAATATTGTCTAGACTTTTATTTACACTGTAATAAGGTAATAGTAGATTTTTGTCCTCATTATATTGAATCAAATGTTTATAAAAAGGATCAAATACGTAGACAATACATTCACTTCGTTCAGATATCTCTTTTATGATGAGATTAATCGTGTTTCTTAATGGCTCTTTTGTTTGCTCATAACATTTTCGTAGCTTCAAGCTAAGTTGATAAACAATATGTTCATTAAATTTGAATACATATAAATAGTTTTTTTATCAGTTTACCTATCATTGGCTGCAATCAGCTGAAAAATTATGAAAAGACTTATTATAATATCGAAAGTATACTTTAACATATTTCTTCAAAACTGTATCTATGGATCCTAAAACTGAAATTAGGTCCCGAAAGTAATACTGACATTATTACTTCCACGATACTGATACTAAATTATTTAAAGTGTATTTAGCGGCATACGTGATAAATTTGATTGAAGAGACTCCGTAGTATTGCATAGAAATCGATTCATTAAAGTCTCAATATGTATACTAAGGTCAATTGAATTCTAAAGTTCAAGCCACAATCAATCACTGATAAATTACTGTCATTTCTATTTTTATTGATTAGTTCTTATAGTATATCATGGTCAATTGAGATATTTTACTTGTTCTAATCAATCAATTTTGTTGCAGTAACTGTGGATATGAAGCTGCTCAAAATTACAGAATTGATCCGTGATATTCCAAATGGAGGACCATTAGGAATTTTTAGAAATCGAGCAAGTTTTGATTGGAAAGAATTGAAATTGAATATTTATGGTGTTGATTATCTTGAGTATCATGTATTATTATTTATTTTTCATTTTACCTATTTTGTTTAATCTATAAAATTTATGTAATTTGTCCGAATTTAGGAAAAAGTTTACAGGTTTATTGAAAATTCACCCGATTTCCAAAGACCTACGAAATCTCTCACATTGGATGAATATCGACAAAGATGTTTCAATCAGATTAAAGTTCTCTTCAAAAACGATTTTATTGTAAGATGCAAAAATTGAAAAGTAGTTAAACGAAAAAGTATCTAAATTTTTTTTTTTTTAGGTATCGAATGGTTCGTGTTTAAATGCTTACATTGATTATGACTCGTCGTTGCCAGTGACTATAGGTGTTTTATATGCCATGGTTCCAGGAGTAATTTTTTCTCTTGGTACTGAACGTCACATAGATTACGTCAGCAAGTTCTATAGTGGTCAAGTAAAAACAATATGTTTAAATTAAATCGATAGCCGGCAAAAAGTACTGTTGATAAGTAAATGTTGATAAATAGCGATGCGGAATAACCGTCATTTTGAGTTTTGGTCACAAGACGGTCCGCTGACGGTCTTGTGATCGACAGGCCTAAATGACGAGTGTGTTCTAATGTGAAATGACCGTCACAAATTTTCCGGTCAAAGTCCGTCATTTCGGACCGTCAAAATTTTTATTGTCACAAATTTTGTCAGTCACAACCAGCTAGATGATTAGACGCAATCTTGGCTGCCTAATTTCAAAACAAGGTAACTGACAAAAAAAAATTTTTGAAATATGCATTGAATCAAGTTGACGAGACTCCATTGGAACTAAAAATACAAAAAAATCGATTTAGAAAAATTTGTCAATAACTGTGTTTTGAAATTGGGCAACCGATCTTTTTTGCAAATGATTAAAAAGTTTATTTTTCCCTTCGTATTCTTATCTCGTAGTATTTTTAAGAAAATGGCGGTTTCAAAATTTGAATTTGTATGAAAGTTAGAAAGGCGTTTGTAAGATATCGCCACAATTGTGACGGTCCGGCATTTTATGAACGGTCCGCTGCCCTTAGAGGAAACGGTGATTGGTCCAAGCTTGGTAAACGACTGGCGCAACTCTACTTAACTTTGGGACAAGAGTTAAATTGAAGCTTTGCCCAAGCCAGTCTAAGCCTCGAAATGATAACCTCCTCCCAAGCTTGGCTGCCAGACTTGTGCCACGACTAAATTTTAGTATTGGCCCAATAACCAGTGCTAGTATTGTGCCAGGACTGTATTTAAGTATTGGCCCAATATCGAGAGCCAGTATTGTGCCAAGACAGTTGCTAAATAAGCACCTATAATTATTAAAAATAAATTAAAAAAAAAAAAAAATATTAGTAGACATGTGCGTGATGGTAACATATGGAAATAAATTTGTACACAGAGAAATCGATAAATAATTTTTCGATTTTTAATCCAATATTTTTGAATTAAAAATTATTTTTCAATTTTTAATCCAACATCTTTGAATAAAAAATAATTATTTAATTTTCAATCCAATATCTTTAAATTAAAAATAATTATTTAATTTTTAATCCAATATCTTTGAATTGAAAATTAAATTTCAAATTTTAAATTCGTAAAGTAGTGTTAAATATAATTGCTCAGTTTTTAATTCTACTTTAAAAAAAAAAAAAATTAAATAAAAAATTTCAATTAGGAAAACCAGATTAAATATTAACTTTCTAATCTTTGATTCTATACATTTGAATTAAAAATTGGATTAAATATTTTAATCTGCTAAAAGGGTTAAAAAATCCCGTACTTTTAAATAAAAAATTAAATTAAAATCTTTTATTTATACACCAGAATAAAAAAAATTCTTTCTGATTTCTAATTTCTAATTTTTTCCTCGTGTTGGAATTGATAAGTAATTTTTTAATTTTTAATCTAACGTGTTTGAATTAAAATTAATATTGGAATTTTCGATTTCACGTGTCAAATTAAAAACTAATTTTTTAATTTTAAATTTCACGTTTCTATATTAAAAATTTATTTTTGACTTGTCAATCCTACGTGTTTAAATTAAAATTAATTTTTGAATTTTCAATCTTACGTGTTTGAATTTAAATTAATTTTTGAATTTTTAATCCAACGTATCAAATTAAAAATTAATTTTTCAATTCTCAATTTCAAATTGTTGAATTGAAAATTAATTTCATAATTTTAATCGATACGATTTCAATTATGGATTAAAAATTTAATTTTTAATTGCGATTATTTTCATTAAAGAATTCGCAACCCTGCTTGAGTAGTGGCTGAATCTTGTCCCAAGACTGGCAAACCAAGACTTGTCACTTGAGTATTGGCTGAACCTTGTCCCAAGACTGGCAAACCGAGGCTTGTCACTTGAGTATTGGCTGAACCTTGTTCCAAGACTGGCAAACCAAGGCTTGTCACTTGAGTAATGGCTGAATCTTGTCCCAAGACTGGCAAACTAAGGTTTGTCAATTAAATGTTTGTTGAATCTTGGCCCAAGACTGGCAAACCAAGGTTTGTTACTTGAGTATTGGCTGAACCTTGTTCCAAGACTGGCAAACCAAGGCTTGTCACTTGAGTAATGGCTGAATCTTGTCCTAAGACTGGCAAACCAAGGTTTGTCAATTAAATGTTTGTTGAATCTTGGCGGAAGACTGGCAAACCAAGGCTTGTCACTTGAGTAATGGCTGAACCTTGTCCCAAGACTGGCGAACCGAGGCTCGTCACTTGAACGTTGGTCGGATCTCGGACCAGCCTTGGGAGGCCGAGCCTTGACAGTCCAGTATTGAGCCAAGACCGGCCCCGTTGTCAATATTCTTTTTCCTACAAGGGTGACGGCCTCGTGACCATGACGTGACGGTCAAACAATGACTAGTCGGTCAGCTTCACATCACTGTAAATAGATTTATATACGTATATATATATTAGGGTGCTTTTTATGTTTTGAACATTTTTTTTTTCTTAGCCCATATGAAAATTTTATTGTAGGCGACAAAAAAAAAATTTCCTGAAAATTTGAGCCCTCAATTTTAATTTTAAGAGGTCGCTATTTATTTTTAAAGTTTTCCCATTTAAAAAGCATGGGAACGATATCACATTTTTTTATAAAAATTCCTACCCAGGCAGGTCTTGAGCAATTCACTCGTTTTTGGGCTCGTTTCATAGGGCTTATAGTCCTCTTTAAAATTGATTTTAGTGACATAAATGCATTTACAAAAGTTCAAAAGTTATGAGACTTCAAACTTCGGAAATTTTAATTTTGCCAAAAAATAATAATTAGTGGCTATTATTATTCCAGCTATCAACTTTCTGGAAAAAATGACATACAACTTTTGTAGTGTGTTAAATACTCTGAAAGAAATACCTAAAACAATGCAATATTATCAACGTTATTGTTTATTTTTTTTAACTTTTCTCTTTTAAAGGGTTTTAGAATTATTTAATTTTAATTTTATTCTCGTGACAAATTGAACTTTTGTACTTATCCTTTTTTTTGGTATTAAATTAATCGAGCTTCATCAATTTTTATGTAGTTCTATGATTAAAAAATAAAATAATATTAAAAAACTGATGATAGATTTGTGACTTGTAATTCAATTTCAGTCATAAAGACTGAGATTTTAGACCGTCGAAAAGTATCGGCGCTTCGATCGATACGTTAAATCATTGAACTACATAAAAATTGATGAAGCTCGATTAATTTAATACCAAAGAAAAGGATAGATACAAAAGTTCAATTTGTCACGATAATAAAATTAAAATTAAATAATTCTAAAACCCTTCAAAAGAGAAAAGTTAAAAAAAATAAACAAAAATGTTGTTAATATTGAATTGTTTTAGGTATTTCTTTCAGAGTATTTAACACACTACAAAAGTTGTATGTCATTTTTTCCAGAAAGTTGATAGCTGGAATAATAATAGCCATTAATTATTATTTTTTGGTAAAAATAAAAATTTCTGAAGTTTGAAGTCTCATAACTTTTGAACTGTTGTAAATGCATATATGTCACTAAAATCAATTTTAAAGAGGACTACAAGCCCTATGAAACGAGCCCAAAAACGAGTGAATTGCTCAAGAACTGCCTGGGTAGGAATTTTTATAAAAAAATGTGATATCGTTCCCATGCTTTTTAAATGGGAAAACTTTAAAAATAGATCACGACCTCTTAAAATTAAAATTAAGGGCTAAAATTTTCAGGAAATTTTTTTTTGTCGCCTACAATAAAATTTTCATATGGTCTAAGAAAAAAAAAATGTTCAAAAAATAAAAAGCACCCTAATATATATATTAGGCTGATTCAAAAAAATTGACTATTTTTTTTTTTTGATATCCCCTGTGGAATATATTTAGCGAGACAAGAAAAAACGCCTGTAAAAATCAGAGCTCTTAATGTTAATATTGAGAGGTCACGCATCGCAAATTTCTATTTCCCGTTTAAATAACATGGGAAAATTTATTTTTTAAGGTTTGGAATTTTGTAGCTCACGGTGGGACTAATACTTTTGAATGTTTAAGACATATTCTTACGGGAAATTTGACACTCTATAAAAACGGTCTCTTTTAATTTTTTGATATTTTTATTTCTTCAAAAGTTATTGGATGTTAAAATTAGATTGACGATAAATTTTTATAATTCTTAAATTTATTGTCGCAACCATCAACTTTATCGGAAAATTTTATCGGACATTTTTTGTAGAGCATTTTATTTCCTACAACTTATCTTGAAGAAACTTTTCCAAATTTCTCACAAGTCGTAACTTATTTGCAATTAACTAAAAATCTTCTTTAAAAATCCAAATTTTTTTGCTTGAAATTAATTATATTAAAATTTTCAGTTTACTGCAAATAAGTTACGACTTGTGAGAAATATCGAAAATTTTCTCTAAGATTAGTTGTAGAAAATTAAATGCTCTACAAAAAATGTCTAAAAAAATAAAATTTTCCGATAAAGTTGATGGTTGCGTCAATAAATTTAAAAATTGTAAAAATTTATCGTCAATCTAACTTTAACTTCGAATAACTTTTGAAGAAATAAAAATATCAAATAATTACAAGAGACCTTTCTTATAGAGCGTCAAATTTCCCGTAAGAATATGTCTTGAACATATCTTACAAAATCGAATTCCCTACAAAAAATATCTCTTAGTAAATTGACGTAAATGAGCCGTTTCCTTGTATCCATGCCTTGAATATGGCTTTGTTTTTTGAATTCTTCGCTTCTATTTTGGATTTTTGTAACTACTAGGAATATTAAAATGTTTTTTAGTCAAGATACATATTTTTAAAGGAAATTTAATGTTTTACGAGAAAGGTCTCTTAATATTTTTCGCTAAATTCACTCCTTCAAAGGTTATTCAAGGTTGAAGTTAAGTCAAAACGACTTAAATAAACTGAATAACTTTTGAACGAGTGAATTTAGAAAAAAATGTTAAGAGACCTTTTTTGTACAGCATTAAATTTCCTTCAAAAATATATATCTTAACTAGAAAAATTTTTAACATTTCTAGTAGTTACAAAAATCCAAAATAGAAGCAAAAGATTTAAAAAACAAATCAATATTTAAGGCACGGTTACAAGGAAATCGCTCGTTTTACGCCAATTTACTAAGAAAGATTTTTTGTAGGGAATTCGATTTCCTTTAAGAATATACATTGCTCAAATTTTTCAGATAGATAATTTATGAGTTTTGAGTAAAAAATGAAATTTCTTTCAAAAAACAAATAGTCGTAACGATACGCCTCTTAATATCAATACTAAAGGCTCAAACTTGCACAGTAATTTGTTTCGATTATCAGGAATAATATTTTTACAGTATCGAAAGAAAAAAAAATAGTCGTTTTTTTTGGTCCAGTCTAATATATATATATATATATATTGAGATAAATCGCTTTTTAACTTCGCGATTTTTACCAGCAGCCACCAGAATTCGCGGGTTGAACCCTGGCTTAGGCTGGCCTCTAACAAATTTTTATTTACTTGGACAGAGCAATGGGCGAGGGTTCTTGCAAAGCAAGGACCCGCAATTATTTAAACTCGGCAACGTATGAAAAGGTCATCAACTTACCTCACGGCTTATTAATTATCAATAGATTTCTTATACTAAACTAAACTCATCAGTTCTTGGTTCATAATAATATTCTTAATGGACTATTGAGTAGTTCTTACCAGTAAAATAGGAAAATAGATAATGTAAATAAGAGATAGAGTGATCAGAGTTAACTAGAAAAATGCAAGTTTTATTGCCAATTGTAATAATGTTCAGTTACTTACAATAAGTGTTCTGCAATTAACAATATGTCGAATATCCTCGTAGATATCGGATACAATATTCCTCCCAGTGGAATAACGCAATTACACACAATATTTAATATTTAATAAACTATTATAGTTACTACCGCGATTGACTCGCCAGTAACGTACAATCTGATTTACTTTATTAAATCTTTATTTAGAATAATTATAACAATTCATAAAAAGTAATGAATGATATTGCAAGTAAATTTGCCAGAGTAATTATAGAAAATATAGCAGTATACTAAGTATAAAATAATTATCACAAACTGACAATAAAAGAAAATATGTCTGAACGCTAATTGATCTAGGATCGAAGTGATCGACCGATAATTGAGGGCCTGGGACTCTCCTCTGAACTCTCCCCACTTCACCCTTACGGACATGCGTCGACGTGAAAATTAAGTCATGTGACCATGGCACTATGACGCACTGAATTTAGGCGGCAACGAGACGAAGAAAAATTGGGAACCGCAAGGCTGAGGACGACGAAGACAATTCACATTGTCTCAATATATATATATATATATATATATATATATATATATATATATATATATATATATATATATATATATATATATATATATATATATATATATATATATATATATATATATATATATATATATATATCGTAACATTTTAAACAAAATTCAAATATAATTCGACGCCGACACGTGGTCACTTGATTTGTAATCCGTACATTATTATTTTATCCTTACATTATTCCTTTAATAATGTAAGGTTATGTTATTTTGACAGCTGTCGTATTTTGACTTGGCCGATCACGACTGTTTGAATACTTTCCCGCGTCAAGTAAATCAATTCCTTCGTTCAGTTGGCAGCGTGGTACGAGAAGGATCCGAGACTCAAACGACTACTACTAAATATAATAATCATAGTAATAGGTTGATTAGTAATTAAGTTAGTTTAAGTTGGTAATCTTAGGTTAAGATTCAGGTACTCGTTTGCTGGTCACCAGAGCCCAAGAGGACATGACCGAGTCGCTGTCCATCATTCCACGGACCGAGTAGGGAACAGCCAATTGCCGCTGAGCGACGAAAGATGGAAATTACCGCTAGCGGAAATGTCCGGATTTGACGTCGGATCGTGATTCCGCCGCCCGGACGATCGAAACCTTCGAACAGCTGAATCAAAGGGCACGAACAGCCAGAACAAAGCATTGTACAGCCGATAGTAGCCGGAACCGAGTAATTCGCATTAAATCCGGAGTGACTTCGAGTTGACCGACCATCAAGTGGGAGCTGTAATTGACCGTCATGATGAGAATGATTGCCAGGTTGAGACCCCGTCGAAGCGCCGCCACGTGAGGAAGCCCTGAACGAGAGGAGGGAACCGGAGAAAGAAAAACAGCCAACGCCATTCTGGATCGTACCTCGCTGTGATTGTGACGTTATTTTTATCAGCTTGTGCAATCGAGTATTGTTTAAACCGATTATTGATAAACCAAATTTAATTACGTAGTTTCGATATTGTGGAGATCAGCTGACCGAGAATCTGTTGGATTTAGCCGTAATCGGCGTAGTTATTGACCTTCCCGTACCTGTGGGATCGCGAGACGCCGTAACCGGCTAGCCTTACCAGTCCATTGACCACGTGGAGCCGGAGAGCATTGTGAACGACGAGACTATCGACCGGTGAGCGAGTCTAGAGATTTGTTTCGAGGAATAACTCGATTTGTCGCCAAGTTAATTTGTTCTATTATTTGGTTTTTTTGTGTCAAATACTAAATTCAATTATTGTTTAATCCGATTGGTGCGGGCTGGCAACTCGAGTTATTCCGCTGGTACAGTTTTTTTGTTGGTTTTTTTTTGTTTTGTAACTTGCAATTGGCATCGTTTTGGTACCGTATTTGCACGTACGGCTAACATGAGTAATTGAGAGTTACTGTAAAATTTGATATCGTTCATTATATTTAGATACTTTATTTGATTATTGTTTACCGCGCATTTCGAGTCTCGTTATCGGCGATTCTATTCGCGTGTTTTCCGAATCTCGGTTATTATTAGTATTACCTTAGTAGTATAATTGTTATTAGTTTAGTTAGTTTAAGTAACAGTTGAACGTCAATTGAAATATTGTCGGCTTAAGCGAGTTACCGACGGTCGACTGTACCTGTAACTTGACATCACATTGCCGGTAAGTCACCATACCGGGTATTATCCGGAGTACAGAGTTGGTTGTTATAAAAATTATATCGAGTCAAGCCGTTCACGGTAATTTATAACAAATTGTAACCGACTATTCGTGTGACATTGAATAACATAATTCTTCTTTTTTGGTTTAATATACGATTCGTTAATTCTGTTAAGTCTGACAATTATTTGACGTTAAGTATAAGTGCCTTCCCTATTCCCGATCCGCCACCCTGAGCCGACTTCTTCCGAGCATCGAACTCGGTGATTGATACATCACCTGGCGCCCAACAACTGCAGAAGCCCCACGTTGGGCGCCTAATTTGTGACCGGTTATTTAGCTCGACTGGAATCCGTCAGTCGAACTATCCCCGCACAATCTCTTTGGCTTACCTGGTTCGGCTTGGCTACCTACCGACTCTTTTACTCGCCGACTACTTACCAACTCCCCCTGGGAACCAGGGGAGAGTGGATGGAAACAACGAGACGACCCAAACGGCGTTTGAGGCTATGATTGCTGAACATGCCAGCCTCTCAGCCGAGCGAATCTGGTTAGAGGTGGTTCAGCGCGAGATGGCCAGACAGATCGAGGACATTCGACGTCAGGCGGATGCAGCGGCGGCTGCCCTGCGGGAGCAGGAAGGTCTCTCACCAAGTTCGGCGTTATCCGAGTCAGGATACGACTGGATCAACGATTCGTCGTCGATGCATGTCCGTGAGTTCCTCCTGACATTAAATGCATGTGCACTAGGCACCGACGAAGTTCGCCGTGACCGACTGTACCGTGCTCTCCGGATGAAACGACGTCCCGACACGCCATGGACCACGGCAGACCAGCCATTGCCTGACCGCGAGGTATTGGATGCGTATGAACGCAGTGTTCGTGGGCTGGACCGAACAGCGGTGGTAACGACTATCCAGGTGACCACTACACCTATTACGACCGTCACAAATACACCTGCTGGATTATTAATGATCAATACAGCTCATACTGACCGTTTACCGCCTCGTACGATTACGATGGGACCTGTAATGGCCACAGGGCTACCGGCAGGCCCCTCGAATCAACCGATAGGAAGCCCGCCACGCCAGATTCCACAACCAAACGCGCCACCAGCGGCAAATTCGACACACGTGGCGTTTCAACCTCGACCAATACCGGAGTATCATCCGTTCGCATCTCCGATTAATCGCCCCGAACCTAACCACCACCAGCAGACGACGACATTACGCGTGGGAGAGGTACATTACCAACCGGGAATGTATGAACGAGTGGCTAAATGGAACATTAAGTTCTCGGGGCTGGCATCAGACCGAGTGGAAACGTTCCTGAGTCGGCTTGAAGAATGCCGAGACACCTGTGGCCTGAGTGATGCCGATGTGCTCGGGTGTGTACCGATCCTGTTTTCCGGTTTGGCTAAAACGTGGTGGTCACACAAGAAATACCGAATTGGCAGTTATGACCAGTTCTGCTACGAGCTCCGAAAACGGTTTGGTGAACCTGCTGTCGAATGCAGGATACTGGGTGAAGCTGTAAACCGCACCCAGGGCCCATTGGAGTCTGGATTGGACTATTTGAACGCTGTATTAGCCATGTGGGCTCGTGTATCCGATCCGATGCCACTTAAATTCCAATTGGACTTCGCATTCAACGGATTACGCTCCGATTATCACTCCGTGATCCGGCGAAGTGATTTTATGTCATTTGATCACTTATATGAATTAGTGGGGGAGTTCGACAGTCCCCGAAACCGGCGTCAACCGAGAGTACCCGTGCCACCAAACGAGAGTGTGGTACCCGAGTTTGCGTATCACCCAGAACGATACGATCATCCGAATCAGAAGAAGGCTTCGAAAACGTACGTGGCCGCTTTCATGCAACAGAGTCCACGTGGTGGGTCACCGCCGAATAATTCGAACCAAAGTTTATCGGGAACATCACCTCGGAACCAGACTCGGGATCGATCAAATCAGGATCGACTAAATCGAAACGTCAGCGATGCACCGAGAATGGGGAACCAAATCCCGACGTTACGCCGATTCACTACACCGAGACCATTTACCATTGCTGTTGAACGACGAGGTAAATGCTTCAACTGTAAACAAGAAGGCCACGGACAAGCTACTTGTCCGAGACCATTACGAGATAATTACTGCCGTAGCTGTGGCACGGAAGACGTAGTTACGCCGGGGTGTTTGAGTTGTGCTCAATGGCAACTCGCTCAGGCGGGAAACGCCCAGGGGGGTCAGCAGTAATAGGTCCAACGCTGATCACCGGCGAGGAACGGACCTCGATGCCTGTTGTACTAGACGTACCGCAAGAAACCGTTCCGCTACCTGACATATTCGCCATCGACATCGAGATACATGTAACTGACCAAGTGAAAGACGCTAGACTACCGGTAAAACGGCCAGCATTGGGATGGAATTCGAATCAACGACTCAAACGATACAAGCAGAGCGTCACGCCTGACGATAATCAACGAATGCTGCGCGAAGTAGCTGAAGAAGTTTGCCCCGTGCAGACTAAAGACATCGACAAACGACCGTACATACCGGTTACAATCGGAAACGTTATGATAAATGCCTTATTGGACACCGGTGCGACCATAACGTGTATTCGAGAGATACATGAGTACGAGTGGGTACGTGAATTGGGTACACGAGTGCGCGCAGCACCGATAGGAACCACTGCAGTAGCCGATGGGTCACTCATGACCGTTCAGTCGATTTTAACGCTACCAGTGGCTATTAACAACGAAGTAATGCCACTGGAAATCCGTGTCGTACCAACTTTATCATACGACATGATCTTGGGCATGGATGCCATCAAAACATTCGGTATTGGGTTCGATGGAGCGACCGGTAAATGGTGGTTGACCCGAGATTCTGACATATTCAACTGGCAAGCCAGAAGTTGGCTTCAGAACTCCGAAATCGCAGCTATAATGGAAATATCTCCCGACCAGAAAGCCGCCCTCGACGACTTATTAACCCGACGATTACCGGATATCTGATATACCGGTGAAACGACTTTTACGACGCTCATGACCCATAGGATCGACGTACAAGGCCATGAACCAATCCGACAACGGAGTTATCCGACTTCACCGATCATCGAACAAGAAATGTGCCGACAAGTCGATGAACTCCTCGCGGCTGGCATAATTGAACCGTCAACCAGTGGATGGTGCAACCCCATCATTATGGTACGTAAACCGACCGGCGAGTATCGCATGTGTTTGGATTTCCGACGTCTGAACGAAATTTCGAAACCGTGTGCCTACCCCTTACCATTAATAACGTGGATTTTGGACCAATTGAGTGGTGCCAAATTCATCTCAAAGATCGATTTAAAACATGCATACCACCAAGTCAAACTTGATCCCGATAGCCGGAAGTATACCGCGTTTTGTGTACCAGGACGAGGTATGTTCCAATATGTCGGTATGCCATTTGGACTGACAGGTGCGCCACCGCATTTTCAACGATTAATTGATACCATGTTAGGCCAGAGACGGGGTCTACGGGTATTCGGTTATCTTGACGACTTGATTATTGTTACCGAAACGTTCCAAGAACATCTTGAAGTTCTAAATGAAGTCTTCGACGCCTTGAAGAAGGCAAATTGGAAGATTAACCTCGATAAATGCGAATTCTTCTAACGAAGTCTGCTACTTGGGTTATCGAATGAACGAAAAGGGCCTTTTGGTTGACCCGGACCAAATAAAACCGATGGTGGAATTTCCGAGACCGGTGAACATGAAGAAACTACGTCGTTTTATTGGTATGGCTTCGTGGTACCGCCGATTTATCCCGAACTTCGCAACGATCGCGGAACCATTAACACGATTAACGAGCAAGAAAGTTCGATGGAACTGGGGTCCGGAACAAGAGTCCGCGTTCGAATCCTTGAAGGTTGCGTTAGCAACTGCTTCCGTTTTATCGTGCCCCGATTATTCAAAAACGTTCATGTTGCAGACTGATGCGAGTGCAACTGGATTGGGTGCAGTATTGACCCAACAGCACGAAGACGAAGAACGAGTCGTCGCATACGCGAGTCGCGTTATGAATCGAGCGGAACGCAACTATTCAGCCACCGAACGTGAATGTCTCGCCGTCTTGTGGGCATGTGAAGACTTTCGACGATACCTGGAAGGGTATCAGTTCAAGGTGATAACTGACCACAGTAGCTTAAGATGGCTGCGTGATTTGAAAAGCAAAACGCCCCGTTTAAGTCGCTGGGCAATGCGACTAGCCGAGTATCAGTTTCCGATTGAATATCGGAAAGGTTCACTGAATGTTGTACCTGATGCGTTGTCTCGTATGTACGAGGATGAAGAAACTGACGAGATAATAACCGCGATTGTAGCGGTTGACGACCAATTGGCGTTAGACGACGACATTCCGGCAGCGGAGTTAATTGACGACTGGTATACCCGACGTAAGCAAGAAGTGCTCGAATCACCCGATCGATGGAAATACTGGCGAGTAGAAGACGACCGATTGTACAAATACCAACCGAATAAATTCATCGGCCAAGTCATGGAAGACTTGGATGCCTGGAAGTTGGTACCACCAAAAATCGCCCGCGAGGGCATAATCGAAGAAAATCACTGCCCGCCTCGTGCAGGTCACCTGGGCATAGAGAAAACCGTGGATCGAGTAGCGGTGGACTACTATTGGCCAGGCCTGAACGAGGACGTTCGGAAATTCGTCAGTGATTGTGAAGTATGTCAGACATCGAAAGTATCGCAACAACAACCCGCAGGATTAATGCGACGACGAGTAGTAACGACACCGTGGACGGTAGTTGCTGCGGACAGCATGGAATTTCCGCTTAGTAAGTCCAATAATAATTACATGCTCGTATTTCAGGACTTGTTCACGAAATGGATCGAATTGGTACCTCTGAAGAAGGCTGACGGACCGAATATCATCCGGGAGTTCGATAAATTAATCGTACACCGATTCCGATGTCCGGAAGTATTGTTGACCGACAACGGTACTGAATTGACAAATAAATTAATGGAAGAAGTCGCTGCAGCGTATGGCGTTCACCATTCCCGAATCCCACCATACCATGCTCAGGCAAATCCCGTAGAACGGGTTAACCGGGTTCTAAAGACTATGATTATCTCGTTCGTTGAATTAGATCACCGTTTATGGGACGAACATGTCCACAAGTTTCGCCATGCGTATAACACCGCGGTTCATAGTTCATTACACGTATCGCCGGCGATGCTGAATTATGGATGGCAACCGAAGGCCCCGAAATATTATCGACGTATGCTAGAAGAGGCCCCTGAAATTCCGTGTCCGGATACCGACGCGTGGTTAAACCGAATTAACCGACTATCGCAACTACACGACTTGATTGCGGATAATTTGGGTCGTTGCTTCCAACGACAAGCCCGATATTATAACCGACATCACCGGGATGTCCGATTTGCCGTAGGTGATCAGGTACGTGTCCGACAACACGTTTTATCCCGCGGTGCGGAACGCTTTTTATCGAAATTAGCTCGTAAATTCTCGATCGAAATTTATACGGTATCAAACGTAGTTTCACCCGTCGTATATGAGGTAACCGATGCTTGAGGCCGACCCGCAGGTCGACAGCACGTCAAAGAATTAAGATTAGTTCGCGTACCGGATAGCGATAATGAATTAGAGGAATAGCGAGGCTCGAGACGCACGCGTGATTGTGACTGTTGTATGTATTAATTGCATGAACATTGGTTATGGGTTAATTTACAGGTATCAATGGAACCAGCGGCAAGCGACCTCAGGGCAATCCTAGAGGGGATGCGCCTAACAAACCCATCAGTATACAATGCGGTATTTGCGGAGGAATACAGAGAACGGATTCAGATGGCTGGGATCGTTGCTGTCAGACCATCACCACCACCAAAGCCATCTGCACGGGGCCGTGCGTTGGCTAAGTTGCGAGCTGCTGCCATGCCGAAATTAGGCTGGCCAAGACCTATACCAGCACCATACCCATGTCCAGCTTGCGGGCTGTACTTAAAAAATTACCGGGACCGGATACTGGAAGCTGTGGACTTGGTTATTAATCGTCCTCCACCGATGGTCCTACCTGACCTTCCACCGAAATTAGCTCGCCAAAATGCCGAGAAGTTAGCCCGGTCCTTGAAGGAGAATCCGACACACCCTAGAACACGCTACGCTCTGTGTCCTAATTGTAGCTTAGACCACTCCGCCCGAGTATGCCCGTTCCGCAGAGGAACGAGATGTGGCAGTTGTAACCAGCAAGGGGTTAGAACGGAAGAGTGCCCGTACTGTAACCCGAAGCTATACGGCCTCAAGTAATCCGAGGAGGATCGGAGACCGGGTTATCTAATCTGACAAACCATATTAGTAATTTCTTTTGTTTTAGTTTTGTTTTTTGTTTGTTCTTCTTTCCCTCTTATAAGTTATGTTAAGATAAGCCGATAACGGCTTGAGAAACCCGTTGGGTGCAATCTTTTTCATCCAGTATAATTTTTTTTTGTTTGTGTTGTTTGGTATGATCGATGTACGTTGGATTAACCCTGAGTACATGTAACATAGCCAAGGCGAGTAAAAGAGTCGGTAGGTAGCGAGTCGGCGCCCAACGTGGGGCACAAAAGGTCAGAAAGCACGGATCTACACGAGATTACGATCGATATTTCCGAACAAACCGTTTACGACTCGACTAATTATATTGATCAACTTCGTCAAGATGTTCCATTCACCGCCAGCGATTTTCGAGACCGATCTGAACGCGACATTGCAGAACAATCGAGTTATGGAACAAATATCATCACTGACCGACCAGGTCAACCGAACGATTGAACAACGACTGACACCGATGAATATCCGAACCGACATGATGCCGTCTTCTTCGCTGACAACACCGAGATCGAGTATATCGCCGATACCGACACCGCCTATTCGAACAAGTTTGACTAATACTTGCGTTGAGGCCATGATAGCACAACATACGAGTCTATCCGCTGAGCGAACACGTCTTGAAGTTATCGAACGAGAGATGGCTCGACAACTCGAAACCCTCCGTCTCAAGGAGGACGCTGCCGCTGCTGCATTGCGTGAAAAGGAAGCTCAGACACCGAGTTCGGTAGGATCCGAATCCGGCTACGAGTGGATAAACGACTTGGAATCGAAGCAGGTTCGCGAAATCCTGATTACCCTAAATGCTAGTGTATCAGGAACCGAAGAATTACGCCGCGACCAGCTATATCGGGCACTTCGCATTAAGCGACACCACGACACACCCTGGACAATCGACAACCAACAACCGCCCGATCATACGGTACTAGCTGCAGACGACTGCAGTATACATTTAAATAGCTCAGCTGGGGTAAGCACCGTTCAGGTGACCACACCACCGACTACAACCATGAACAGCCATGAACAATGTTCATCGAACAAAAGGAGACGACAACGATTTGAGCAGTGGCTACGCATCTAGTGGCTCAACCGGATCAACTACGCCGACAACCTCACTGGAACCGGCATCGACAACATCGCTGAATACGACACCGACACCATCGCCGAATACGACACCGAAAACATCGCAAACACCGATATTAAATCTATCGTCGAAATCAAAACCGATTACATCACCGAAAACGACACCGATATCAATTCTAGTGTCAAAATCGACACCGATAACATGGCCAAAATCGACACCGATAAAATCGCTGGAAATGACACGGATTGCATCGCCAAAATCGACACCGATTGCATCGCCGAAACCGACACCGATAACATCGCCGAGAACGACACGGACATCGATTATATCGTCAAAAACGACTTCGACATCGAGTATACCTCCGAATCCGACACCGATAAGATCGTTAAGAATGAAACCGAAATCGATTATACCACCGAAAATGACACCGACACCGATAACATCGCCGAAACCGACACTGAACACATCGCCAAGAACGACACGGACATCGAGTATACCGTCAAAGACTGCTCCGACAAGTCGACGAACCGATTTAACGCCGACAATCGATTTGAAGCTCCGTGGTAAATGCTTCAACTGTCGACAAGCAGGTCATGGCCACCATGACTACTGGAAACCACGCCGATTTGGATATTGCTGGTCCTGTGGTATCGAAAACGGCCCGAACCTGACTTGCAGGACTTGCATTCGATACTGGTCAAAACGGAGAAATGACCAGGCCAAGCCACGACCGCTGAGCAACCGATTTTCAGTAACGACGACCAATGAACAACCGCCGATTTATCGACTATCACCGAACAACGAACCGATACGATCAAACGACCAACCGAAAAAGTAAATTAGGCTACGAGGTTCAACCTGATAAGCTTGCCGAACAACGACACCGAAGAACAACCGCTAATCGACTCGATCAAACCGACCAAACACCTCGAAACCCCGAGTCAATGTCTGGGGGAAGGTTTTGTAACATGATGAAAAATTCGACATCGACTCGTGGTTTGAATTTAGTTGAAATCGTCAATAGTTACCGGATGAGCAAATTCTAGTGACATCTAGAATCGAGAATTTCGACTACGACCGAGCAATAGATCGACCGCATGGATTTTACGAGAGATCCGGGATAGACGTCGTACTGAACGGCCGCGTTTTTGTATTTGAACAATTCGTCTCGACTAAAAGAACAATTTTGATTTCGATATTTTGAACAATTCGATATATGCCGTCCCGAACAATTCGAAGTGAACCACGACTGATTGTTGCGTGAACAAATTTCGATTATTTCTGTGAACAAACCGAAGCATCGGCAAACTGATCAAGTGTACGACCGACCGATAGTCTGTATTGAACAAGTGAAACGCGTGTTCGGTAGATAATAATTAAGTTAATAATTAATTACGCGTAGTATTTGTGTGGTAGTGAAATTAACGCGTTACCGAAATATAAAATATTATTTTATATTTTATTTTATTTCACTCGAGCAACTCTGGGAATTACGGATTATCTGTGTCTCATTCACCACGGCATTAGAGTCTTGCCGTGTACAATACTCTGACGTCACTAGTCAAGTATTCGGTAGAGTGTATGTGTGCCTGTAAAATAAAATGAGTTTATTTTCTATTTCGACAACTGACTGTTTTTTTTTAGCAACGAACTGACTGTTTCGATTAACTACGTTTTTTGTGTTTATATAGAGTCAAGCCGATAACGGCATTTATTATTTTTTTTGTAACCGATAATTTGTAACACCGATCAATTATTTTGGTTATGTAATATACGAGTAACTTGTTTTAATTCTGATCAATCATTTATCGTAATCTTAAGTGCGTGACCTTTCCCCGATCCACCACCCTGAGTCGACGTTTGATAATCGTTTATTTGGTGATTCCAAAATCACCTGGCGCCCAACATTTTAATTTTGAACAAGGGTGCCAAAAATCATAAGTATACTCTGCCTTCACTCCAGTAGATCCCCGGTGGTGAAAAACCCGTTATAATATATATATATATATATATATATATATATATATATATATATATATATATATATATATTAGGGTGCTTCATTTCGGAGCAACATTTTTTTTTTTTAAGTGCATGTGGAAAAAATCATAGTTCAACGTAAAAAAAAAAATTTTCGCGCAAGAAAAAAAATTCTATGTCGATTACAGACCTAGCTCATGGAAAAATTCGATTTTCTCATTTTTCGTAAAAATCAGTTTTTAATCACTCTTAAAGCTTATATAACTTCAAAACTAATATTCATAGACAATTTCCATTTAAAGTATCTGAAAGCTAGTCTAATAATCTTTAATTTATGATCTTAAGCTTCATATTTTGACCATTTCTTCCAATAATTTGATAGCCTTGAAATTTTTCATGAAATAAAAAAATGTTAGAAATATTGTTTTTATATTACCTAACTTATGCATTTCCCATCATAATACAATTCTGTCACGTGTATTTTATTGTGAACAAAATAACCTATAAATTTCACAGCTATTTTATATTTTAAAATTATTTCTCTTATTATTTATGATGTTCCAATCGAACCTGTACGTCCTACAATTATAACTGGTCTTGCCATTGTAACAGCAATTACAATTATGATCAAATACTCATTAAATTTTCAATACTTTATTTATGAGAACGTTAGTTTGGTAAATTACCTATATAGTGTTATGTCAAATCAATTATCTGAAGTTCTCTACTGAACATAATCGTTGTCCTTTTTTACCCTCACTTTTAGAAAACGAGTTAAATTTCATGTCATGACTATACACAAACATATATCTCGAGATATGTATGTATAATAGTATATTACACACCTAGGGAAGGAAAGTAAGAAATGTCTCAGATCACATGTAATTGTTGGCCGAGGCGAAGCCGAGGTCAACAAATATGTGATCTGAGGCTTTCTTATTTACTTCCCGAGGAGTGTATACTATTTTTCTCGTCGACGGAGGCGGAAAGCGGCATCTTCGTTTTGCACAGCGGGACGAAAGTTGACGCTTTCCGCCCGGAGGCGAGAAAAACTATTTTTTCATATCGATGAATTGAAAAATCTACCTTCCATTTCGGCTGCCGAATGGCCTTTTTGATAAATCCATTTGTTCGAAAGTTATTAGAGCTCAAAGTAAAGTTGGAGATCTTTTCACTTTTACGGCGAAACTATCAGACTTGATACAAAATGTTGTAGGACCTTTTTTGTTGACAATTTTACTCTCTACAAATTTTGATCAATAAAGTTTTTCCGCATTGCGCATTGTTTTCTAGTTATTACCATTTTAATGTCGAGCTCTTGAGATCGATCAGAACCACTTTTTTAAGAGCTTGTAATTAAAATAAAAATAAATGGAAAACAATGCGGAATTCGATAAAACTTTACTTATAATAATTTGTAGAGAGTAAAATTGTCAACAAAAAAGATCCCACAACATTTTGTAATAAGTCTGATAGTTTCGTCGTAAAAGTGAAAAGATCTCCAACTTTACTTCGAGCTCTAATAACTTTTGAACAAGTGAATTTATCGAAAAATGATAAGAGACCTTCTTCGTAGAGCGTTCAATTTCCTACAAAAATATGTATTAAGCTATTCGCTCTATTGATTTGTTAAAGAGTTAACAATACTTACCCAGTAAACACATTTACGTAAATGTGACGTCAAAGTGACGTTACGCTGTGTCATGATTCACGTAAGATATAAGTCATGAATGAGTCAGGTGTGACTCATTATTTCACACTTTTTTACGTAAGATTATGACGTAAAACTAATGACGTATACATGAAGTAAATGTGATGTCTGTGTGACATTTCATGACATCAGTATGACATATGGGTGATGTCAAAATCATCAATCCGGAAAAAATATTTTTGAAAAAAAAAAAAAAAAAAAGTAAATACTGAATTTTTGATTTGATCATTACCGCGCGAACGCATTACGAATTCAGAAACAAGATTTGATAGCAGTAAATTACGAAAAAATCCTGGGCGTCTGCTGGGTTCGAACACGGCTCTTCTTGGCTGGCAGTCCTGAACGTTGCTCACTGGTCACATCACGAGAGTTCAAGTCTTGTGCTTAATTGATGTATTTAGAGTGAAGTGCCGGTAAAGACAGAGTTCATGAGTTTTCGTGATGGATTTTTACAAAATTTAAAAAAACTCCATGAACTTATAAATGATAATTATAAAAAATTATATAAAATTTTATTAAGTTTCTTCAAATTTTTTAATTTTCTATTGTGATGTGAAATTTAAAAAATTTTATATAAAATTTAGTAAAACATTAAATAATTCCACAAAATTTTATGAAATTTATCGATTGAAAAATTGCAATAACAAACTTTACAATCATAATATCAAAAGAGTTCAAACTGTCGTTACATTTTCTTTGTCAACCTCAATAATATTTTCGGTATATTATTTAAAAAAATAAAGTTAATTTTTTTATGCTCACGCTAATGTTTTAATCTAAAACCTCTGAAATCTATTTTCGAGTTAATCGATTAATTCGGCCCCAAAAATGTTCGACATTTAGTTGTTATTTTTACACATTTACACATTTTTGAAAATTCATTCTATGATTGTTTTATTTTAATAAACAGATATTAAAAACACTATGACTCAGAAATTACATCAGCATTGCGTAAAATACTGACTTGTCACTGATGTAAAGATATGATTTAAGAGTGACATCCATATTACGTATAATCGTGACTTTGCTACTGACATAAATGTATGATTTAAAAATTACGTCATTATGATGTACAATATTGACTTTATTACTACGTTACAATGTGATGTAGATTTTATGTCAAGTGTACGTAACACATAAGTCATAACTGTGACGTCATACAAGAGTCATGCTTACATCAATATGATGTCGAGTTTTTACATCATATTAAAGTCTTTGTAGAACGTCAGATTGACATCAAATTTACATAAGATGCCGTGACATTTCTATGACCTACGTATGACGTCAAAATAAGGTCATGTGTTCACCGGGTAAAGCTAAAAAAAAAATTTATTCTCGTGTTATTTAAATGGGAAAATCGAATTTTTCAATGAGCTAGGTCTGTAATCGACATAGAATTTTTTTTTCAGGACCGCCAGGGTGACCGTAGTCAATACACGACGCCGGCTAGTCACGATACTACATTGCTCTTTCATGCGCATGCGTTGGCACGAATTTTATTTTTTCATAAATGTAATTGTGATTCCGAAATTTTTAAATCATCGGAATTTCTTTATGAGAATGTTCGACTCTTCTCTTTTCGATAGTTTTGACAGATGTAAAAAAATACTTAAAATAAGATATTTTCGGCAATAAACAATAAATTTCGATATACATAATGATGATTTTTCGTTCAAAACGAAAAAAAATGAATAATCATTTCTAGTTCAACTTTGACCCTAAATAACTTTGACGCAAGTGATTTTTTCGAAAAATGTTAAGAAAAAGTTTTTGTAGAGCGTTCAATTTTCTACAAAAATACACGGGTTATTATCAATATTAAGGGCTTATATCGGTTGGTTATTTTTTTTTGGACCATTTACTAAAAATTTTAGGGGCGCTGCAGAGTCAAAAACCAATTTGGGAAATAACGGACACCCTTATATATATTTAATATATATATATATATATATATATATATATATATATATATATATATATATATATATATATAAATATATATTAGGGTGATTCATTTCCGCAAAAGTTTTTTTTTTTTTAAGTGCTCAAGCAAAATCTCAATCTATATCGAAAAACAAAAATTCTCACCAAATATGAGCTCTTAATTCCAATGCTAAGTACTTACTATTTGATTTCAAAGATTTCCCATTTAAAATACACGTAAATTAAATTACTTCCTTTTTAACTTTCTAATACTCAGCTGCGTTTCATGATATCAACACGGTTTTGGTCGCAAATTGTAGGGCATTTGGTGTTCTTCAAAAGTGCTCATAGTTACTTAGCTGTTATTCCAGCTGTTTCACTTGTGTCCGCGACGGAACTAATTTTTCCTATGAAATTGACCTTTATTGGCTTGCAGAACGTAAACCAATGAAAGTACACTAAAATCGCTAATGGAAACTTTTATAGGAAATTCGATTCCCTTCGAAAAAAGTCCTATGAGTCAAGCCGCTAAAGTCCATAGCACTTTTGGAGAACACCAAATGCCCTACAATTTGCGACCAAAACCGTGTTGATATCATGAAACGCAGCTGAGTATTAGAAAGTTAAAAAAAAAGTAATTTAATTTACGTGTATTTTAAATGGGAAATCTTTAAAATCAAATAGTAAGTACTTAGCATTGGAATTAAGAGCTCATATTTGGTGAGAATTTTTGTTTTTCGATGTAGATTGAGATTTTGCATGAGCACTTAAAAAAAAAAAAAACTTTTGCGGAAATGAATCACCCTAATATATATATATATATATATATATATATATATATATATATATCTATATATATATATATATATAGATATATATATATTAGGGTGATTCAAAAATAGCGAATTTTTTTTTTTTAACTTCCGACATTGAAAAGTTGATTCTCTGGCACCTCTAGAATATACTCACCAAGTTTGAGCTCTTAATATTAATAGGAAGATCCTCCTCATCACAGTTTTCCATTTTTTCTTTAGTACCTTATAAAAAACATCATATCTCATTATGAATAAATTTTTTAAATTAATCTTCATACATATTTTTGTAGAAAATTGGATGATCTACAAAAAAGATCTGATATGTGTAAGCGATTACTTTCACCATTTCAAAGATATCCGAGATCAAAGTTTAAAGAAATTATCAAAAAAAATTTTTTTTTTTTATTTTCTACCTCATTCAAAAATAATTATTGTCAAATGAGCATGACATAGTTTTGTAGGAAATTTCACGCACTACAAAAAAGGTCTGATGTACTTAATTGATCACTCCAACCTTTCAAAAGATATTCGTATTAAAACCCGAATGCTTTCTGATTTCAACATTTTTTTTATAATGTTTTCAAATTAATCCATTAAATCGATGGATTCTAGATTGATTCATAAGAGTATTAGCTTATTATAATAGAGTTAAGGTATTTACTTCATATTTAATTTTTTCTTAAGAATATAATATTTTCTGATCAACTTTTATTAAATATTTTTTTTTGAATTTATTTTTCCTTTAAAATCATGACTTACTATTTTTAAATGGTTCTTAAAAATTCAATTCTAAATTTTTACCCCATATTTATCTAGTAAATATTAAATATATATATATATATATATATATAAATATATATATATAAGGGTGCTTCGTTTCCGGCGAAAGTATTTTTTTCGTTGCTCATGAATATATTTAATTGAATATATTCAATTATTAATTTATATATATTTAATGAATATATTCAATTATTAATTTTATGGGGATAAAATTTAGAACTAAATTTTTATTAACCAGTTAAAAATAGTAAGTCATGATTTTAAAGGAAAAATAAATTCAATAAAAAATAATTAATAAAAGTTGATTAGAAAATATTATATACTTGGAAAAAAAATTAAATATGAAGTAAATACCTTAACTCTATTATAATGAGCTAAAATTCTTACGAATAATTTTAGAATCCATGAATTTAATGGATTAATTTGAAAAAGTTATCAAGAAATTATTAAAATCAGAAAGCATTGGGGTTTGAATACGAATATCTTTTAAACAATTGGAGTAATCAATTAAGTACATCAGACCTTTTTTGTAGAGCGTTAAATTTCCTACAAAACTATGTCATGCTCATTTGACAATAATTATTTTTCAATGAGGTAGAAAATAAAAAAAAAAATTTTTTTTTGATAATTTCTTTAAACTTTGATCTCGGATATCTTTGGAGTGGTGAAAGTAATCGCTTACACATATTGGATCTTTTTTGTAGATCATCCAATTTTCTACAAAAATATGTATGAAGATTTGATTAAAAAATTTATTCATAATGAGATATGATGTTTTTTATAAGGTACTAAAGAAAAAATGGAAAACTGTGATGAGGAGGATCTTCCTATTAATGTTAAGAGCTCAAACTTGGTGAGTATTTTCTGGAGGTGCCTGAGAACCAACTTTTAAATGTCGGAAGTTAAAAAAAAAATATTCGCTTTTTTGGAATCACCGTAATATATATATATATATATATATATATATATATATATATATATATATATATATATAAGGGTGGGTCAAAAAAAGCAAGTATTTTCTATTTTGATCTGACTCACGAAAACTAGTTGGTAGGTGCCTCTAGAAAATACTTACCAAGTATGAGCTCTTAATATTTACGGGCAGACGATCCTCATCATAGTTTTCCATTTTCAATTTAGTTTCATATAAAAATGGTCATATCTCATCACCAGTAGATTGTTCAACCAGTTGCATCATCAATCTTCATAGGAAATTGAACCCCTAGCGGTTTTGACGACACCGTAGAAACGTGGTGCAAACACGGCGTTTCGACAGTGTTAACTCCCTTACAGTGTTTCCACAGTGTATCGACGGAGTTACGACGGTGTTTTGATGGTATACGGGCGGCGTTTCTTGTGCAGTTACGAGACAAGATTTCTCTCGTGTTTTCTTCGAGTTTGGTTGGTGTTCGCCCGGAGTTTCCACTGTATTTTTTTGGACGTTCGTCGGTGTTTCGCCGGTGTTTTCGTGAAGTTTTGTCGGTGTTTCTCTGGAATTTTGTTAGGATTTTTACGGAGTTTCGTCGGTGTGTCATCGGAGTTTTAGCGGCTTTGACACTTGGAGTTTTGTCGGTGTTTCTCCGGTGTTTTGTAAGGGTTTTCACGGAGTTTCGTCGGTGTATCGTCGGAGTTTTAACGGCTTTAACACGGAGTTTTGATGGAGTTTTTGCGGAGTTTTGAGAGTGTACGATCGATATATTCTTAAAATTTTTTTGATAGATTCGCGGCTATCTAACGGTATTAAGTATATCATGTAGTGTATAGTAGAATTTGATTATGAAAAACGTTATTTCAAAGTAAATGATATTTTGTTTTTTAATTGAAAAATTTATTTAACATAAGAATAAAGTATAAATTATAGAATAAAGTATAAATTATAGAATGCATATGTCTGTAATTATGAGTAAATCTATTTTTAAATTAAATTTTCATCACATTGGTTTATATTAAATAATTTATTTGATTAAAGAATAATCGATGACTTAGAAGTGATACCCTGATAAAACATTGCTTACACCTATGTACTGTCGTTGTCAAGGTACATTTACATAATGTACTAAATAACCTCAAATTCATGATAAAAATTTGCTAAGTAAAGTGCTGTGTAATTGAACATAATAATAACTATATAATACAAATAATTTTATACGAATTCGTTTATATATAATTTATTACTATGCTAAATTAGTGTAATAAACAGTTTATTATCGTGATTAACAAGTAATACCATAAATAACAATTCTGTGAAAATTAATATTTCCAAAGGTATAAAAGACTTGATACTATCGTGGAAATTCAACTGTGGGCGATCAGAACAAATATTTATTTTAAATTGTTTATTTTATAATGTGAATTAATTAATGATGATAATTAATAAGTGATAATATTAAATTGTAGCTATAAGTGAATAGTAACTGTCATTAAAATTTTAAACTATTCAAATGGTTTAAAGTATTTCATTACTTTTATTAAAAATTAATTTTTAACAATTGTTAATTTTATAATAAAAGTAATTAATTGAATTTAAACTTGTAATTTGATTATATTAATTTATTTAATATTATTTCTTAAATAAATTTGTATAAATTTTTTAAATTAAATGAAATTGATTTATTTACATTAATCTCTACTCTACTATATATTTATGTTAATTTAGTCAATTCATCTACGTATTAGTTTGTTTTTATAATTATAATTATCATTTTAATATTCTAACGTATAACCTAAAACTTTAAATTGTTAATGACATCTAAACAATGTAAAAAATTTGAAGTCCACGGTGTGGTGTGAATGATTTAGTGTTAAAATTTTCAACACTGCCGGTGTAAAAGTCACACAACGCACAGTGTTAACTTTTAGACTGAGTGAATTAGAACGTTCACACCACCGATAGTGTAAATGTTCAAGTTTTTTATTTCAAAATGCCATGAGTATGCCTCACAAACTCTAAGTTACCACTACCAAAATGACGAAAAAACCCTCAATATACTCCGCAAAAACCATGAGAAACTACCATAGACATTCCGAGCAAGCTCAAACTCTACTCCGCGAAAACACCGATGAAACTCCAAAAGAACACCTACGAAATTCAGCAAGAACACCGACAAAACTCCGTGTCGTAACTGAACACAAAAATACTGCGTGTCTACCATAAAAATGCCGTCAAAACTCCCTTGGTGTACCTAGTTTTAATCGAGTTTTTTCCGAATTCTTACGGTGGCCCTAAAAGCGCGAGAATCCGTAAAAACTCTGACTAAACTGCAAAGAAACACATTAAAAACTCCCACAAAACACCAAGAAAACTGTGTGATAATACCGACGAAACTCCAAGAGAACACCTATAAAACTCTGAGAGAAAACCAACGAAAGTCAGTAAAAACACCAACTAAACTCCGCAAAAAATCCGTGTCGTAGCTGTATACAAATATACCGCGTTAATGCCATGAAAACGCCGTCGAAACTTCCACGTCACAGCCAGTTTCGCTCGAGTTTTTTCCGAATTTTTACAGTGGCGCTAAAAGCGCTAGAATCTGTAGAAACTCCGACTAAACTGCAAGGAAACACCCAAAGAACTCCGATAAAACACTAAGAAAACTTGGCGATAACACCGACGAAACTCCAAGAAAACACCAACAAAACTCCAAGAGAAAACTGGCAAAACTCTTCAAAAACACGGACAAAACTCCGTAAAAACTCCGTATCGTAATTGCACACGAAACGCCACGTTTATACCGCGAAAACACTGTCGAAACTCCTTCGAAACACCGAGTTTCTGTCGAGTTTCTTCCGAGTTCCCACGGTGGCACCAAAACCGCTAGGGACGCTCTACAAAAATAGTCTCTTATACTTTTTTCATTTATCTAATCATTTAAAAGATATTCAAGTTTAAAGAATAGAGTATTTTAAGAAAAAATAACTTTTTGTTCTAAATTTTGTAACTTACTAAAAAATAGTTATTGTCAAATGAGTTTCGATTATTTTTATAAGAAATTGAACGCTCTACAAAAAAGGTCTCTTGTAGTAAATCGATTACCCGTGAAAAATGAATCATACATGGCCATGCATGGCCATATATGGTTCATGCCTGGAGCATACATGGCCATGCATGGAGCATACATGGAGCATACATGGTCATACATGAATCATGCAAGGCCATGTATGGCCATGCATGGACATGTATGACTATATATGGCAGTGATTAATTGAACATACATGGCCATGCATGGCCGTATATGTTTCATGCATGGAGCATACATGGTCATACATGGTCATACATGAATCATACAAGGCCATGTATGGACATGTATGACTATATATGTCAGTGATTAATTGAACATACATGGCCATGCATGGCCGTATATGGTTCATGCATGGAGCATACATGGCCATGCATGGAGCATACATGGTCATACATGAATCATACAAGGCCATGTATGGCCATGCATGGACATGTATGACTATATATGCCAGTGATTAATTGAACATACATGGCCATGCATGGCCGTATATGGTTCATACATGGCCATGCATGGAGCATGTATGGCCATACATGGGCATACGAACTTTTTGAATACAGTCATGCATGGCCATATATGAATCATACAAAGCCATGTATGGCCATGCATGGTCATACATAGTCATGGATGACTATATATTAGACTGCTTTTTTTAGCGACTATTTTTTTTCCGCTCCCATCCCGAAATTTTGTTGGAAATACCCTCCAAAAAATTTCCTGAGAGTTTAAGCCCTTGATATTAATATAAAGTACTTTCCCAGAGCAGGCGAAGATTTCCCATTCAAAATACACGTAAACTTGGGTTTTTATGTTTTAAACTTTTGTAACTCCGTGGCATTTTATGACATCATCTCGCCCAAAGTCGGGATTTTCTCAGAATTGAATGCTCTTCAAAAGTACCCATTATCGCGAAGTCGTAACTCATACGAGTGGGGTAGTACGGACCGCTAAACTAAATTTTTTCATAGAATTCTTGTTTCTTCTCTCATTATCTCATAAGCGACAAGACCTACAGAAAAAATATAAATAACAATTCTATAGAAAATTCAATTTTCTACAAAAAAGGTCCTCAGCACTAAATCACTACGATCGATATTTTCTGAGATATTAATTATTGAAGTTTACGTAGCATTGAATTCCCATAAAATGTCGAATCAAATCTTAGAAAATACTGATTTTTTATTTGACTAATATCTCAGAAAATATCGATCTGAGTGATTCGGTGCTAGGGTCCTTTTTTGTAGGAAATTAAATTTCCTATAAAATTGTCATTTACATTTTTTTTGTAGGTCTTGTTGTTTATGAGATAATGAAAGAAAAAAAATTAAAAAAGTTCGTATGCCTATGTATGGCCATATATGCTCCATGTATGGTCATATATGCTCCATGTATGACCATGTATGAACCATATACGGCCATGCATGGCTATATATGTCCAACTAATCACTGACATATATAGCCATACATGACAATGCATGACCATACATGGCCTTGTATGATTCATATATGGCCATGCATGGCCATGTATGATTCGTTTTTCACGGATATAAGAAATTTGAGCTGACTATTACAATTACTTATAAACAGGATGTTGTAGTGAAAAAAAATAGAAAATTTTTTTGATATCACTAACAGCATATTGATGATTATATTTTGCTTTTTCGAAAGTGATTATATCCTTTCAATCTTACGTAGCACAAGTAAACTTCGTTGTAACTGTCGGTCGCATAGCTTAGTCGACAAAGCGTCGGTCTCTCGTACGGAAGGTCCCGGGTTCGAATCCTACTAAAGCGGGTGGTGTTATTAATAAGTCTAGCGTTTTTTCTCTGAATTAAAAATTTCCAATTCGATTAGGAATTCAATTATTCGCATATCTGATAATCTCTGCGTTGCCAAAATAATTAAAAAAAAAAAAAAAAATTAAAAAAATTTTTTTTTATTTAGTTAAAATTTCTATACCTAGTCATATCAAGTCATGTATGGCCGTATCAAGCTATGTATAGTCATACATGGCCATGCATGGTCATACATGGTCATATATGGCCATACATGGCCATGCCTGGCCAATTTACATACATGGCCATGCATGGAGCATTCATGCATGGCCATGTATGATTCATTTTTCACGGGTACTCTAACCATTTAGAAGATATTCGCATTGAAATCCGAATGCGTACTGATTTTAATAATTATTTTAAAAATATTTTCAATTTATCCATTCAATCTATGAATTTTGAGATAATTTATGATCTATTCTAGCAAAAGACGGTTTTTATTCAAGAAATATCATTAAATATATCAGCAGAAAAAGAAATTCTATTTTACAGTATGAAGTTTCATAAATTGATATAGTATTGATACAAAAATATATTTTGTCTTTTAGTTTAAGTTCCAAAAATTGACTTTTATTACAATTCGGAAATTTCGGTCGATGTTCCTTGACAACTTGCAGTAAATATTGAAACTGCTCTTCGTTTTTTATCAAGCATTGATTGTATTCAGATACCAGCGCTACCCCACGCTTTGCTGCGTCATTTACAACTTGTAATTGCTTAAAATATTCTTCATTTTCTTTATAACTATCATCCGAAGTCCACAGTTCAATGTCAAAATCAAGAAAATCATATGGTAGGTTGAATATTTTGGACAAAGTCAATGATTTCTGAGAAACAAAGTCACTCAAATTTTTTAGAATGATTGAATTTATGTTCTTTCGATCGATTTCAAATTTTTTAACCTTAGAATTTATACTATCTCGAGTTTTTACAGCTTCGACTACTTTTTTTTTCATATCGAGTGGAACAGTATTATCAAACAGTGATAAAATAGCGAGTTCATCATTTAAATACCACAAATGTGAAGTCATTTTGTCAACAGTTGCTGATGAAATTGAAGCATCAATCTTTTGGTATTCAATCAGTTGTTTTAAAAATTCTAAATCGTGATAAGCAGCTGCAATCGCAGAAGTTGGTGAAAACCAAGCCTTCCAATATACCATTATTGTAAAAATGCAAATCTGCCGTAGCCTATTTAATTCTCTGGCAGTGAGATCAAACTCATCTCTAAAAATAAACATTTTTAGGCTATAAATGGCCTTCGCCATCCATCTTGCATGATGGATTACACCAGGGAATTTAGAAGAAACTTAATCTCGAGGGACCACTCCAAGAAAAATTAATGACAATTCTAAAAACTCCTCATAATCATCTCGTGGTTGTTTCGACTAGCAAACAAAAAAGTTAAATTCATATGAAGAATTACTAATTTAATTTTATGTTCATTATTTATAACTATTTCTTAACCATACTTGCAAGCATTGTGTGACGAAAGAAAATATTTCATTTTTTTTATCCAACATCAGTTCTGTCTAGTGCAGAAATGACCTCTGGAGTTAAAACATTAATTTTTGGTTGTTTATTCGGCATTGGAGGTTCATAAGATAAATCGGAACCGAAATTTGTAGCTTGGCTTAATGATTGCACTAATAATGATTCCGACTTTCCACTGGCAATAATCGTAGGGCAGGATGACAAAGCTTGACTTTGATCTAGAAGAAAACAGTTTTTATTTTTTTTTTTAATAAGAGCAAACGAAAAAATTAGAGATTTAAAGAATTCAGAAGTGCGTCAATCATTAGGCTCACTCAATTTGTCATAGAAAATATTTTCCGTACTTTTTCTTGCTCATCAAAATTTTATTATTGTACAGATTGCCCTAACGTGTTGCATCATGAATTTTGTAATATTGAAAACGAATTTCATCAAAAAATACCAAAAGAAATCAATTTAGAATAGTAAGCAATTATAATTACGAATCATCTACTTTATAATAAAGTTGGCATAGATACTTACTGCCTTCTTCTACTTCCATCAAATTTTCACTTATGTTCGGAGCATGTACGGCATGATGAATAAATTCTTTCCGGGTGCCGCTTTTTTGATTCAAATATAAGTCTTTAATTCGGTCATCGAGCACTTTCAAAGATTTTTGATCAACAATATCGAATAACAATTTGAGCTCATTCTTAAATGGTGATTCTTTCTTTTTTTGTGCTGGCGATTTTTTACGCTTGCGGTTTTTTTGTATTCTTGTTCATTTGTTATAACATCGTAGAATTCTTTTCACTACATTAGGATCACCAGAAGTCGGATTATCATTATTTTTCCATAGCTTTATAACCTGATCTGCGACATTCTTAGCACTTTGTTTCACAGAATATTTAAGGATATTAACTTGATGAAAAAATACGCACATAACCTCTTTTACTGTTGGTAATTTTAATTCAAGAAGTTTTGACATCGGTATGACAATTAAAGGGATTTTTTTTATTCATATTAGATAATTAGAAGATGAATCACAATAATCGTAAATATATTAAAACTCAGTTGTTGATAAATTGGTTTTATTTATACTTCAGTAGACACAACTCAGAGCTCCAAAAACTATATACGCAATGAAGAAATATAGAAAGAAACATAGAATTGACATACAACAACAGATGGCGCTATTATGACAAGTAATGAGTAACAGAACTACTAAAATTTGAAATTAAATCCTCAAATTCCTCAAACAAAAAATATTCAATTATAATATTTGTGGAAAAAAGAAATTTGAATGACATTTTAAATTAATCCGTCGGAAAATATTAAATTACGATCCTAAATTGTGATAGAAGTTATAAATAGAAAATATCGTTAAAAAATTGATTCGAAATAAATATATTCTCAAACAAAAGATAAGACATAACTTGCAAACTGTCATTCTATCAAAATAAACTCAAATTTTTATGAATATTGTCAAAATATTAAAATCAGTACGCATTCGGATTCCAATGCGAATATCTTCTAAATGGTTAGAGTAATCGATTTACTACAAGAGACCTTTTTTGTAGAGCGTTCAATTTCTTATAAAACTAATTGAAACTCATTTGACAAAATTATTTTTTAGTAAGTTACAAAATTTGGAACAAAAAGTTATTTTTTCTTAAAATACTCTAATCTTTAAACTTGAATATTTTTTAAATGGTTAGATAAATCAAAAAAGTATAAGAGACTATTTTTGTAGAGTGTTTAATTTCCTATGAAGATTGATGATGCAACTGGTTGAACAATCTACTGGTGATGAGATATGACCATTTTTATATGAAACTAAATTGAAAATGGAAAACTATGATGAGGGTCGTCTTCCTGTTTTCTAGAGGCACCTACCAACTAGTTTTCGTGAGTCAGATCAAAAAAAAAAAAAATACTTGCTTTTTTTGACCCACCCTAATATATATATGGGGTATGACGCAGTTTTGTCATCACAATAGCGTCTACAATTCTTATCAGATCCTAATGAAATTTTCTACACTTATTCTATAGACGATTATCACGGTTAAGTTCGAAGATTTGCTAAATCGGTCAATTAGTTCAGAAGTTATGACTGTTTGAAATTTCCACGATTTTTCGAAGGAACTTTTTCAAGTTCATATAATTTTAAAACTAATAGACAATTTCCGTAAACAGCATCTGAAAGCTTGTCTAATGAGCTTTAATTTGTTACCTCAAACTTTATGATTTGACCTTTTCTTTCAATAATTTGATAGCCTTGAAAATTTTGATGGAATAAAAAAAAAAATTAAAATATGGTTTTCATTCCACGTAGATTATGCATGCCCCATTAAAATTTAGTTTCCTCAATTGTCTTTTATTGTGCACATAATAACCTGTCAATTACACAGCTATTTCATATTTTAAAAGATTTCTTTTCTTGCTTATGATATATCAAATATACCTCTACTCCTTATGATTATCACTGGTCTTTTGATTACGATAGCACCCACAGTTCTTAGCTAATTTTAATCAAATTTCAATGATTTTTCTTAAAAATCAGTTTTTAATAACTTCTAAATCTTACATAACTTCAAAACTAATAATCATCGACAATTTCTGTAAAAAATGTCTGAAAGCTTGTCTAATAACCTTTAATTAATGACCTCAAACTTTATGTTTTGTCCTTTTCTTCCAATAATTTGATAGCCTTGAAAAATTTCATGGAATCAAAAAAAGATGAAAATATGGTTTTCATTCCACCTAACTTATGCATTTCCCATCATGATAGAATTTTATCATTTGTATCTTAGTGTGCACAAAATAACCCGTAAATTTTACAGCTATTTTATATTTTAAAAATATTCTTTTTATTATGCATGATGTTTCAATCGTACCTGTATGTCCTATAATTATGAAAGGGCTGGCAATAGCCTATCGAACAAGGTACTTGCTTACCACAGCGTTGGACCAGGTTCGATTCCGGCATGCACCAATGAATTTTATTTTCACAAAAATTTGGAAAATCCAAAAGTGCACGACTCATAATGCTCATTTATTATGAACTAATGAAATAATAATAAAAAAATAACGGGAAGCATGAATAAATTTAAAATATATACAATTTTCTGTCATTAAAATTTGTTGTTGTTTTTTTTTTTTTTTTTAATTATATTAGTAATTTTTTATAATTATAAAAGAATTTTCTCAAAATATCTCGATTAATAACAAAAAAAAAATATATGTAAATAAAAACAAATAAAAAAAAAGAATTGAATTGAAAAAATTCAGGCTTACCAATTAGCAATAACACAAAAAAAAAAAAAAACAGCTGTACTAGGACGGTAATGTGTAAGCGCTTCTGGTGGAATAAATGTACGTATAATGTATAGATATATCACCATCCATGTTAATTTTACATAGATATATATATGTATAGTTATACAGCCTTTTTATTCTTTTATTAATTGTAATTAAACGACACTGAGTTACCATTTTCAATGGGGGATCTACAAATCTTTCAAAGAATTTTTTAGAAAAAAATTTGATTCAATTACTGGATTTTTTCGCAAGTTATTGTGCATGCGGGATCCGTACTTGACGGACAGGAAATTTTTTTTAACTATTTTGATGTTTTTTCGGCTTTTATTGAACTTTAATAAATTTTTGAAAAATATGGAATTAATCTCCATGAAATTATCTTCAAAATGGTGTGCAACATATCTTAATTCCGTGAATCAACAAAGGTATAATAATTGAAATAGTTGCCGAAGTGAGGCGAAAAAAAGTTTTCGATCGTAAAGCACACTCTGATGCTTCGCATCATGAGTCGTGCAATACTATTCATGTGCATTACATTGGCAGCCCCCTGGTAGTGGAATACCGACGATTTTTCGAGCGAGTGGAAGTGGCGCCGACTTCAATACAAAATGATGGCGGAACACAAAAACTCGATCGAATCTGCAGGACTCTGCTGCCTCTATGACTAGGCTAGCGGGTGGGGCTTCTTATCAAAGAAGAACAACTGTACCGGCCGAGCATTGATGGCGGCGGAGGTCCATAAACATTCGCAGAACCTCTAGCTTTGGTGTAAGCCAACGTGTCAAAGCAATAATAGAGGGAGTCCTCCACCACCAACGTTGCCCTTGGATAACAGACATCCTCCATTGTATAAGTGCCTTATCTTACACAGTGGGCTCTGTAGGATGGACCATAATAAACCCACATTAACTTCCCTGGTGACATAATATCGGTCGACAAGACCCCCCGACGACAAGGACTCGACGTAAGATGGCCACGGCGGTGACACAACCGATGATCCGAAGACAATTTATCCGTCGACAATTGATCCTAGTGACAGTTAGTACGAGCGATAATTCATCCACCGATAATTTATCCGAAAATTGATTTATCGACGATTGATCCTAATGATTTATCGATAATGCATCAAATACACTTATCCAAAAAATTAAAGGAACAAGAAAATTTTATAGAATTTTTAGCAATTTCTGGAAGTCTGTATTCTCGTGAAAAATGATCGTATCGAAAAAATAAAAAAGCAATTTGAAGCTTGAGATCTCTAGTTTGAAGATCTTTCAGCCAAATAATTTTCTAAGCCACGGTTTTTGCGGACTCATAAGAAATAGGCCAAGACAAAATTTTTCTAAATTTTCCGGTTTTGTTTTTTAGGTCTACGGGGCCAAGAAAATTTTTTTCAAAAAAACCAATTTAAGACTCGTTTAGGAAATTTATTCAGCTACAATTTGCTTTTTTTTGTTCCTCTGTACGACAACATGCTGCTGAGATATCAGCCTTCAAATAAAAAAGGATCCTTTTGTCTTTGATTATCAATATCTCAGCAGCTAATGGTCGCACAGTAATTTAAAGGGCAGTTTGAGAAACTTGAATGATTGCCCTACAAGCTCTATTTTCGATTTCTTTGAAAAAAAATTTTTTTTCATCCTTAATATCAATTTGAAAAACCCACGAAAAATGGCCATTTTCTGGTTTTTTAGTCGACTCATCGCTACTTTGTAAATATCGATAAAAAAAATAATGTTGCCAGGTGATTTTACAGCTTAATGTACCCCCAAAAACCCTGGAAATTTTCAGATTGATCCATCGAACCGTTTGTCCGGACCGATTGCTTAAAGTTTTATAAAACAATTAAAGGAACAAGTTTTGTTCCTTAATTTGTGTAATCATTACCAAAATGAAAAAATTCATTTTTTTCGGATTTTCTTTTATTTTCACGTTAGTTATTCGGTAAATGTAAGGAAAGAAAAAAAAAAATTTTTTTTTTCAAAAATCGAAAAAAAAAAAAAAAACCCCGAATAAAACGTAAAAAAAAAGTGTCAAAAAAACTCTTGTTTTATCTTGTTTTTTAGAAAAATTAGAAAATTTAGAAAAATTTTGTCGTGGCCTATTTCTTATGAGTCCGCAAAAACCGTGTCTTAGAAAATTATTTGGCTGAAAGATCTTCAAACTAGAGATCTCAAGCTTCAAATTGCTTTTTTATTTTTTCGATACGATCATCTTTCACGAGAATACAGACTTTCAAAAATTGCTAAAAATTCTATAAAATTTTCTTGTTCCTTTAATTTTTTGGATAAGTGTATATGAAAATATGTATATATATATTTATATATGTTTTTGTCTTTAGCATTTTTGAGTTGAACTAAGTATATAAATTAAAGTCATTTTGATTTTTGATTGTTTGAATAAAAAAAAAAAGTTACCATTCCACTTAAATTTATAAAATCCGAACGTGGTAAATCATTATTAGTAAATGAAGGTTACATATACTCTCTTAAAAGCGTTAATGTTTCAAATATCACTTGGCGTTGCTGTGAAAATAAGAATAGGTTATGTGGTGCAATAATTCACACAACAAGTGATAAGAGGACAGATATGTTGCGTAAATTAAATTTTATAATAATTAATATTTTATTTGTTATAATTTAGTTTATCAGTTATATATGTGATATTTAATTGTTATTTTTATTTTTTAAATTAGGTGAAATTATAGGTAAACTCCCAGAACACAATCATATTGCCAAAGTAGCAACTATTGAGGCTAAAAAAGTTAATGTACAATTAAAAAAAAAGGCTAAGAAGGGTTGTGACAATAATTTGGTAATGATTTCTAGTGTGTTGAATAAAGTCTCATCACCTGTTCGTGCTCAAATGCCAAAAATGAAATCTTTAGTTCGTACAGTTCAGCGTGCAAAAAAGTCCAAAGATGAAGTTGTAAATCCAAAAACATTGGAAGAATTAGTTATACCTGATTTATTCAAAATGGTCAATAATGATGAGTTATTTTTATTACATGACAGTGGTGGTGGTGCGGATCGGTTTTTTATATATGCTACTGAAAAAAATTTGGATTTATTGGCTGAATGTACTATGTGGTTTTGTGATGGAACCTTTAGTTCAGTTCCACTTATTTTTAAACAGCTGTATACTATACACGGTTCATATAATGGTAAAATTTTGCCATTTGTTTACATACTTGCTCCTAATAAAAGTCAAAAACTTTATTCGCGAGTATTGAAAGTCATTAAACATCACAAACCAAATTTGAATCCGCAACGCGTTATGGTCGATTTTGAGCGTGCATTTATTAATGCTTTTAAGCATCAATTTGCTAGATGTAATATTATCGGATGTCGTTTTCATTTCTGTAAATGTGTTTGGAGCCATATTCAATCAACTGGATTGCAGAACCAATATACTACAGATTTGAAATTTTGTATCAATTTGAAAATGATCATGGCGCTGGCATTCGTTCCCATAGACGATGTGATTGAAGCATATGAAGAGCTTATTAAATCATCATTTTATCAAGAAAATGCTAACATATTAACCGACTTTGTGAGTTACGTTGAGCGTACTTGGATAGGTGAACTATCTCGTTTAGGGAACAAGCGAACGAAACCTTTGTTTGATTTATTGTTATGGAACTGCTATCAAGCAATTCTTGACGAGATTATGCGTTCCAACAATTGCGTTGAAGGATGGCATAACTCATTCAATAGGAAGGTTTGTGTAATTCATGCCATTTTTTTAGTTCTTTCATCAATGTCATTAAAAGTGAACAAGTAATCACGGAAACAACCATAACTCAAATAGACGCCGGAATTAATAATGTTGCTAAAAAACGTAAAATTTACGCTGACAAAGATGAGCGCATAATGGATATTGTTTTGCAGTACGACCCAACAAAAAAATTAAAATATTTGAAGAACATCGCCTCAGCTATGTTTGTGTAAATGATTAATATTACTACCGTGACAAAATTGAAATTATATGAATGAACGTTGTTGAAAGAAATATTTATTGTTGTGTTCATTGGATTAAAGTATTAAGGAATATTTATTTTTGTGTTTCAATTTACGCTGACAAAGATGAGCGCGTAATGGATATTGTTTTGCAATACCATTCAATAAAAAAATGAAAATATTTGAAGAATAACGCCTCAGCTATGTTTGTGTAAAAGATTAATATTACTACAGTGACAAAATTAAAATTATAAGAAATAACGTTGTTGAAAGAAATATTTATTTTTATGTTCATTGTATTCAAGTAATAAACGCTATTATAAATTAAATTCAATTGCAATATAAATATTTATTGTCATTGAAAAACAAAAATTTTTGATTAGTATTTATTGTTGTTATATATATATATATATATATATATATATATATATATATAGTGATGAGAATATAAATATACCCTGGTTAAAAAAAAGTATTTGACAGCATTAAAAAGATTGAAATTTTAGGATTTCCAGTATTTAGCAGGATTTGAAAGTATTAAGATTTTAATCCTTTTGAATCCTGTCAAATACTTTTTAATACTTTTTTTTAATCAGGGTATATAATATATAAATCAATAAAACAACAAAATAAATTTTATTAGTATTTTAATATCAAGTACGAAATTCCGCATGGATCAATTATCGGTGGATGAATTATCGCTCGGATTAATCATCAGCGGATAAATTATCGCTCGTATTAATTGTCGTTAGGATCAATTGTCGACGGATAAATTGTCGTTAGGATCAATTGTCCTCGGATCAACGGTCAGGTAATCGGCCACGGCAGCTGGCGGCTAGGACTTATAGCGACAGGAGTACGACGATAGGTTTAGCTAACGCCAGGTCCCGGTTCTTCCTGAACTAGTGGGGACTACTGACAGCGGCTGTGTCCCGCGACGTGTTTCCTTAGACTCGGGGCAGGGAATCACCGAAATAAAAACTATGTCTCCTCCACCAATCAACTCACAAACAATAGTATCTAAAATAGTTAAAAAGTATATATAGTTGTCGGAAGGACAGTGGGCTTGCTAAGTTTATTGTTAGGTGAATTGGCAAAAATGTTAGGCTTAATAACAATGATCACCAGGACCGCGATCCTCTCCGATAACTATAAAAATTGTCCTCAATGGGCCCGGGTACAATGGCTAACACAAGCTGAGTGCCCGGTTAAATTCAATTCATTCATTCATTCCTATAATTATAACTGGTATTGCTATCGTAATAGCGATTACAATTATGATCTCATAATAATTTAATTTTTTACACTCCGTTTACGTGAAGGTTAGTTTGGTACATTACCTATATAATGTTTTGTTAAATTAACTATCTGAAGTTCTTTGCCAAAAATAGTCGTTGTCCTATTTTACCCCCTCTCTTAGAAAATGAGCCTAATTTCATATCATGACTATATCCTAACAAGTATCACAAGATATGTATGTATGAAACTTTTTATATAGATTAATTGGAAAATCTGCCTTCCATTTTGGCTGCCGAATGGCTTTTTTTAAATTTAAACAGATTAAGTAGGATTTGAATGTTTTGAATTATCTTGGTTAAACAAAGTATTTCCTTGTGTGTAATCTAATATAAAAAGTTTGGTTTAGTTATATATGCTCAAGTATCATTTGTTTCCGAAATAATTTCATCATTATTATATGAATTATTGTTTATAGTATAGAGGATGTTTTGCCCTTACTGAAGTTTCTCATGGGACAAACGCAAAAGGTATGAGAACGACTGCGACTTATGACGTTAGTTCACGATGTTTTATTTTAAATACACCAGACTTCGAAGCTGCTAAATTTTGGATCGGAGGGCTAGGTACATTATGAATATTTTCTGTATTATTGTTTTAATATCCTATCCACTGTATTGCTATTTGGTTTAGGTAAACAAGCGACACATGCAGTAGTTTTCGCTCAATTAATAACACCAGATAATATTTGTCACGGTCTCAATATTTTTGTCGTTCCCATTAGAGACCCAAATACCATGGTACCGATGCCAGGGTTAACGATAGGTGATTTAGGTGAAAAAGTTGGACTTAATGGTGTAGATAATGGTTTTATGATGTTTCACAACTTTAAAGTACCGAGAAAAAATTTGTTGAATAAAATGTGTGATGTTACACCAGATGGAAAATTTGTATCAATGATTAAAGATCAAAGGAAACGATTTGGTAAATTTGAATTATTGAATATTAGTTCATAATTTATAAAAATATAAATTTGAAAATAAATTGTAATAGGTGCGTCACTCGGAACTCTTTCTCTTGGCCGAGCTAACATAACCAATATTTGTTGTAAATACAGTTCATTAGCAATGGTTATTGCAGTTCGTTACTGTGCTGTTCGTAAACAATTTGGACCATCAGAAACTGAAGAATGGCCAGTTCTAGAATATCAGGCATTAGTAATTAAACTTTCTATTATCATTGTTTTTTATGGTTCTACAAAATCAATTAATTGTGCTATTTACAGTATGGAAGATTAATGCCGTGGTTAGCAGCTACATATGCCATACTTATTTTTTCAACAACTTTTTTAAAACAAGTTCAAATATTTCAAGCACATTTATTAAATCCCGAAACAAAAGAGAAAGCAGCTGCTGAAGGTTTGGAAATTCATGCTCTTTCTTCAGCTACAAAACCTCTTTGTTCTTGGACTGTTAGAGATATTATTCAGGATTGCCGAGAAGTTTGTGGTGGAATGGGATATCTTAAAAGTAATTTTTAATATACGATGCATAATACAGGCTTGGGCCATAAGAAAATATTTATATATCTCATGGTTTTAGTCGCTCGCCTAGGAGATTTGAGGGCAGATCATGATGCTAACTGTACATACGAAGGTGAGAATAATGTTTTAGTTCAACAAGCAAGCAATTGGCTTCTGACTTTCTCTTCTAACTTTACCACTGGTACATCTATACCTTCACCTTTGAAATCAATTGATTTCTTAGCTCATGGTAAAAAAATTCTTCGTGATAAATTTACTTGTACGACCTTAGAAGAAACTTTGGAACCTAAAAGTAAGTTTAATAATTAATGTCATAATTGAGAATTGATCGAAATTAAATGGAGTCAATTTGGATTTTTTCGATCAAAGTAGGGTGAGTGCTCCACTAGGTGGCAATGCTACTTTCGTATATAACTAACTGCATTCTTTATCCAAAAATCGAACATGAACACTCTTATTGACCATATACGAGCATGGTAGCGAGCATTAGATATCGGTTCATTTTTTTTTTACAGAATGCTACTATAGTTGCTAGGGATCAATTTGGAAATTTTTAAAGAAATGTCACCAAGGTATTTAAATCAATATTTGCCTTCAAACATTAAAATTTAATACATTGGTCTTATAAACTAACACGTAAAAATTTACAGAATTTTCTATGTTAAAGTCTTGAATGTAAAAAATAAACAGAAAAAGAATATTGGTTCAAGAGGAAATTTATTAGTGATGATTTAAGCCAACAAAGTTGTTGTCATCCCTAACTCCCTTTATTTCGAGACAGTCACTATCTATATTCACTTTGATATTGTGCTCATACATTCTTCAGACACCATTTTTATAGTAACCTTTTAATTTTGATCACAATTATGACGAAAATCTCGTTTCAAAAAATCAACTGATGTAGTTACGCTATTATTGCCCAGGTGTCACCATAGATTCTTAGTTTAACATGAAAATTACTTGTGTACCTACCACTCTGTTACGTCCTGGTTGATGTTTTGGCGCTGGCGTAGTTGAGCGGTCGATTTAAATTGGACGTAATGAAAACTTACATATCATTATTTATAACTAGCTGACCTGGCAGACTTCGTACTGCCTCAATCGATTGTAGGGCAAAATAAAAAAATCAGCTCTGTTTAGTTTTCCTTTATATAAAATCGGTGTATTACCGTACGATGGACGGTGCGGCTCAATAACTTATAAATTTAGTTTGAATGGAATATAGTATAGTGCCGGATCGCTCAACTGGTAAAGCACTCGGCGCGATACCGACAGAGTCTGGGCTATATTCTCAGTTCAGGCTATCTATATTTTTCTCAATTTATCTATAAATTGTCTTATTGAGAAGGATTGCATGTTTAAGTTTCCACTATATTAAAATTATTTCCACTATACAAAATCAAATTTAATATAGTGGAAACCTAAACATGCAAACCTTTTGAATAAGACAATTTATAGATAAATTGAGAAAAATATAGATAGCCTGAACTGGGAATATAGCCCAGATCATGTCGGTATCGCGCCGAGTGCTGTACCAGTTGAGCTATGCGGCACTATACTAAACTCATATTTATTCACCTTTCAAACCTTTTTTGGACTCCCAAAAATAATTCAAAACCAAAATTCCCAGTGAACACACTAACGTAACAGTGATATCACATCTAGAGAACATGTAACGTAACAAAGTCAACGTAAATTTTACATTCTGATTATATAAATTGTAATGTAAATGGTACGTCAAATTTGTGACATAAATGTGACATTAACATTACATGCATGTTACTGACCGAGTGATATCACATTGGTGACCTTAATGTGACAATATATTTATATCGCATACTAACATTAGCTTTACATTCTAGATATAACCTTAAAGTTACGTAACAAAATCGACTTAAAAGTGACATAATCTTGGTGATTCTATTCTATCGTCACATTTACATCACAATGTAATGTTTCGGATATGTTCATACTGTTACATCACTCTGACATAAAAAATAGTTATATTTATTTTACATCGAAAAATTTCATCACATTTATGTAGAAATTTGACTTTAAAATGATGTACGTATTTCGACGGCATTGTGATAGAAAGGGCTATGCATAAAAAGTATGTATTTGTAATAATTAATATTTTTGCATTTTATTTATGTAAAAAATAATATTTAACATTGAAACGCACTGAGGATTATGTCGAATCGATGGAGTAAACGTTTTCATTAATTTATATAAATTTACATCTGTATTTTTATTTGCTTATAAATATATTTATTTTATTATTGGACATTTTCATTGGTTTTTTAAATTTTTATTGTTATTATTCTTATTGATTGAATTCAATACAAATAAATAACGATAAAAGTAATTTTAAAATAATTATTTACAAGCAGGCGGAAAAAATTAATAAAGTGTCTGACGTGAGTGCATGCAGTTGCTGCACAATAAATATTTGGTAGTTCAGGAATCCACCGCTAAGATATTCGTAGGCGCGCAAATTGTTCCTCCAAGGATACATGCAATCCACTTTTTATCCCCCAATCGAATGCACATTCGAGGAAACCAGTACACCGGATACATTTTTATCGTATCTGCCCATGTGGGACGATAATTGAATAAAAACAAAATATTTCTGTATTGAAAAAAAGAAACAAAAATAGGAACTTGGAGATTTTTAAATATTTATTAAAAAAAAATATACTTTCGTATAAAAAAATGTATGTTTGTTTTTCAGCCAGTAAATCAAATATTAATATCTCCCCAGTGAACACATGACCTTATTTTGACGTCATACGTAGGTCATAGAAATGTCACGGCATCTTATGTAAATTTGATGTCAATCTGACGTTCTACATGACTTTAAAATGATGTAAAAACTTGACATAATATTGATGTAAGCATGACTTTTGTATGACCTCACAGTTATGAATTATGTATTACGTACGCTTGACATAAAATCTACATTACATTGTTACGTAGTAATAAAGTCACTATTGTATATCATAATGACGTAATTTAAAAATCATACATTTATGTCAGTAGCAAACTCACGGTTTTACGTAACATGGATGTCACTTTTAAATCATATCTTTACATCAGTGACAAGTCAGTATTTTACGCAATGCTGATGAAATTTCTGAGTCATAGTGTTTTTATCATCTATTTATTAAAATAAAACAATCATAGAATGAATTCTCAAAAATGTGTAAATGTGTAAAAATAACAACTAAATGTCGAATATTCTTGGGGCCAAAGTAATCGATAAACTCGATGATATATTTCAGACGTTTTAGATTAAAGCATTAGCGTGAGCATAAAAAAATTAACTTTATTTTTTTAAATAATATACCTAAAATACTATTGAGGATGACAAAGAAAATGTAACGACAGTTTGAACTCTTTTGATATTAAGATTGTAAAGTTTAGTACTGCACTTTTTCAATCGATTAAATTTCGTACAATTTTGTGGAATTATTTAATGTTTCACAAAATTTTATATAAGATTTTTTTAAAATTCACATCACAACAAAAAATTAAAAAATTTGAAGAAACTTAATTAAATTTTATATAATTTTTTATAATTATCATTTATGTTCATGGAGTTTTTTTAAATTTCGTAAAAATCCATCAATTCTAAATACATCAATTAAGCACAAGACTTGAACTCTCGTGATGTGACCAGTGAGCAATGTTCAGGACTGCCAGCCAAGAGGAGCCGTGTTTGAACTCAGCAGACGCCCAGGATTTTTTCATAATTTACTGCTATCAAATCTTGTTTCTGAATTCATAATGCGTTCGCGCGGTAATAATCAAATCAAAATTGTGGTATTTAATTTTTTTCTTTTTTTTTTTTTTTTTTTTTTTCAAAAATATTTTTTCCGGATTGATGATTTTGACATCATCCATATGTCATACTGACGTCATGGAATGTCACACAGACATCACATTTACGTCATGTATACGTCATTAGTTTTACGTCATAATCGTAAATACGTAAAAAAGTGGGAAATAATAAGTCACACCTGACTCATTCATGACTTATATCTTACGTAAATCATGACATAGCGTAACGTCACTCTGACGTCACATTTACGTAAATGTGTTCACTGGATCTTATATTTTGTCTTTATGATTTTATTTTTTTTTTAATATTGCAATTATAATTTCTAGCGCATAAAAGTGCTTTGTACAATTTAATAGAAAATGATGTCACTTAGAGGTCACTGTTCTATAACCTCAACGTAAAAATTGATGTATCTTCATGACTTCTATGTTATGTAAATATGATATTCAAATAACATCACCGCTATATCACCAATGTAACATTGTACATCACATTAATATCACATTTACGTTTACTATGTTACGTAAATGAGTGTGAAATTGTGATATACATGTTATGAAGATGTGATGTACTTGTGACTTACTATTTTACGTAACCGAAAGTTTTCATTCTATAAATGTGACATCCCTGTTACGTTGATGTGTTCACTGGGTTAGCCAAATCAGCTCAGCCGTTCTCGAGTTTTCGCGAGACTAACGAACAGCAATTGATTTTTATTTATATAGATAGATAATTCAGTATGGATTGAACAGCCACTATTTGGTGGTTGTAATAAACTGGTTGTTTGATTGTAGATGGGGCATTCCACGCCAAATTGGACGGTTTCAAAAATTGATTTTTCCGAATCCCTTATTTTGTGGTATTTTTTAGTAGCCCTCAAAAGAGGCATTCTGGTAAATTTTGAGATTTTTTAAATCAATGATTCAAAAAATATCGAATTTTAGAAAAAAACCGCTCTTTTTATGGTTTTTTGATCTGTTACGTCCAAAATTGGTACGTAATTATTTAAGTTTGTGAGTATTTGGTCCGAGCCGAAGTCTACAGACCGGAAACTCCAGAGGTTTCTGTCTTAATAATATTGTTGGTGAAGGTTAAGTTAAATGATAAATTCTCGGTTTAAGTTTAATATATATATATTGTAAAAACCGTACAAATGTTATGGTTTGTTAATTAGCTATTACGAAAATTTTGCTATTAGAATTATTCAAATACAATTTTTAAACCACCCAAAAATTATTGATTCCAATATAAATTCTAAACAGAAAATTCAATGTTAAACAACACTTAAATAAGATTGATCACTCAAAATACAGTTCAAAAATAAAATTCGTGACCGGACTATTTCTCAAAGTCTCTTACAAAATTTTATTATTCTGCTGTAAAATTATTCAATACTATTTCTTAACGGCTCTTAGAATATTTTATCTAAACTTATTTATTGTAAAATATTCATTGACATACCTGGTTTGCCGTAGTTTCGTTGCAACACAATTTAAACGGAAATAACAATGATACAAAATACTTGAGACTTTAAATATAAATGGTCACTGAGTCGATATTAAAATATACTTTATACTTCGGCATGGAGAAAACCCGGCCACTGAACTTAATTAATATTTTCTGATCTGCACCCTGGGAAATCCTAGTCAAGAGAGAGAGTTCACGCGACCAATTTTTTGGGTCTCGATTTTCAGGGCGTCCCAATTGACCTCAATTGGGGGAAAACCGTGACCAATTAGAGTCCGGTTTCTTGGGCCCTTACCCTCACTCCTTTATTTTCCGGGAAGCATCGCCTGAACTCCCTCTATGATTGGAGGCTCTCCGTTATATCTATGTGTCTATTCGTGTAAGTGTGAGTGTGTGTGCGTATGTGTCCACCAAAAATCTAGGTATTGTATTTGTCCTTATGGTCGATTTTTCGAGGAATTTTGTCATAACCTATCATAATTTGTCGAGTAGAGTTCGAAAATACCGTTCGTTCAAAAATTTAAATAATTTGAAAAAGATAATATAAAAAAAAAATTACAATTGCAATTTTATTCTTTAAATTATTAAGATGACTATAACTCGGAAACTATGGGCTTTAGCGGCTTGACTCATAGGACTTTTTTTGAAGGGAATAAAATTTCCAATGTAATCCTATTAGCGTTTTTAGTGTACTTTCATTGGTTTACGTTCTGCAAGCCAATAAAGGTCAATTTCATAGGAAAAATGAGTTCCGTAGCTAACACAAGTGTAACAGCTGGAATAACAGCGAAGTAACTATGGGCACTTTTGAAGAACACCAAATGCCCTACAATTTGCGACCAAAACCGTGTTGATATCATGAAACGCAGCTGAGTATTAGAAAGTTAAAAAAAAAAGTAATTTAATTTACGTGTATTTTAAATGGGAAATCTTTGAAATCAAATAGTAAGTACTTAGCATTGGAATTAAGAGCTCATATTTGGTGAGATTTTTTGTTTTTTGATGTAGATTGAGATTTTGCTTGAGCACTTAAAAAAAAAAAAACTTTTGCGGAAATGAATCACCCTAATGTATGTATGTATGTATGTATGTATACACTGATAAAAAGAAACCTTTGAGTCAACTTGGTGTGAGTCGAGCCAAATACGCCACGACTTTAAATACGGCGAAACACGCTTCGACTTTGGCTGAAAAGCCACACGTATTTGAGGGGAATTATCTACTCAAATACATGGCGTACTTGTGAGCATACCATTTGCATTTGCGACGACTTTTACGCACTCAATTAAAGAATATATGTAATTGAATCAACATACTAGAGACTTTATTCCACCTTCTTTTGCTTTTGTTTCTAGAATACTTAAATTTAATGTAAAAAATGATGATATTCTATCTATTTTTTTTTAATTCGAGTAAACTTACATTTAGTCGTAAGAATATAATTTTTTTTCAACTCGATTGGTTTATATCTTTCTTCTAAAACATCGTAAATTGTAAGAAATTCATATTACGTTACTGCAATTTATTCAAGTTGTCGAGTCATTAATGGTGAATCTTGCATCAAAACAATTCTTTGTAGAATAGAATGGAACCAGGGTGTATCCAGAGTAAATGAATACTAAAAAAATTTTTTTTTAAAATTTACCGAAATTTATTATTTTTAGATTATTCAAGAGCATTTATTGAAAACAAAAATGATTTTTTTTATTACCTGAAACGTATTTTATATATCTGGATAATAAAACAAAATTATCCAAGTAAACAAAAATAGACATTGTTGTCACAATGTAATATAGAATATACTATATTACCATCAAAAGAGGCACTTGCCACTAGGTCGGACGACAGAGGAGTAGCCGTGCCAGAGTTGCTTTTGAGTAAAGAATATAAGAACTCTGAAATATATATCTAACCAGGAACAGCACAAGAGGTTGCGTGCGATCTAGTGGTGAGCACTGAACTACTTTTACTGCTGCTTATTCGAGTTCGGTGCCTTATGAAAAACATTTATAAAAAAAATATATGAAAAATACATAAATATATATATAAAATATGTATCGAAAATAAAGTTTTAATAGCTAACTTTTGGCTGATTTTTGTATATATTTTAAATGTAATTTAAATTTTTTTAAAATAAATTTTAAGGCGTATAAAAAATACATGCTTGAAAATATATAAAAGTTATCTTAATAATATATTTCAAATATATAGAAAAATATAATTATGAAAATATGAAAAAAATATTTTTAATTTAACCAATAGCGTAAGAAAAATATATAATAAAATTATATATTTTTCATTTATTTGAAATATATTTTCTTTATATTTTTATATATGTATGTTTCATATATTCTAAGATACAGAGAAAGAGGAAGCAAAATAGAGTACCCCCAAAATCTCATAAAAAAACAAACATTATATTTTTTTGAACCTTCGAAATTCACTTTTGTAAATGTGATTGACCATTGTTTTGAATTTTTTTCGTTAAACTTTTTCGAAAATCGAAAGTGTCAGTCAAAAAATGTTAATAACTTTTGTTTTATGATAAAAACAATTGAAAAATTTTTAATTTTCCCTTGCATCTAATAATTACGTGAAATGTAATTTTTCTTTATGTAAATTACTTACAAAAAAATTTAATGTAATCGAAATTATTTAATATCCAGAAATTTTTTATTCTTTTTACTTTTTTAGAAGGTACCTTATTTTGCCCGCAAAAATGAAAATTTTTTTTTTTTAATGGCCTCAGAAAATTTTTTCTAATATTTACTTTGGATGTCATTGAAAGAATAAATTCACAGTATTCGAATTCTCAATAACTTAGAATTATTTTTACTATATTTTTTTTATACTAAAAATATATATTTTAATATATTTTTTTTATAAACGTTTTTCACGAGGGATATTTTAGATAAAAGAAAAAGTGATTTTTGTATTCCATTTATGCTCTTGAATATTCTAAAAATAATAAATTCCTGAAAAATTTTTTTTTCAGTTTGTATTCATTTACTCTGGATACACACAGTCAATGATATATTTGACTTCTTCAATTACAAAAGTACATTGCAGGTAGTAAATTATTAGTCATATAAAAATGAAATAAAATTAAGTCAGTGGTGCAAGTTCCTTGTGGCCAGAAAGTATCCAATTATTTCAAAGTCATTTGTATTATTATTGAGTAAATCATATGATTGACTCCCCGATATAATATATTGAGGAAAATAAAAAGTAAGTTAAGATAATTGCATAAAACTTTTCATCAACAACATTAGCAAAATTGATTGAAAGAAATCAATAATTTCCATCAGCTTAAAACAGTATTTTTTTCAAATTCATAGTTGTTTTTATCACATACATAGACGACTTCAGCTCCATCTCTTATTTTTTACTGTAATCTCACATTTGGTTTCATCAAATACATCGTTTTTGAAAGAAATATTTTTATAGTAAGCCTAAAAACGTAAAGTCTTTTATTCTAATCTCCCTTGAACTTGTTTCAATTTTCATGTTTTTAAATCAATTGAAATTCAGTTGACTCAAGTTCGGATAGGCCAAGTACGCAACGTATTTCGGAGGAAAACACGATTTTTATCAGTGTATATATATATATATATATATATATATATATGTTATACAACCAGCCTTGTCATGACGATAGCGCCTACAATTCTTATCGGACCTTAATGAAATTTTTCATGTTTATTCTATAAGTGATTACCTTGATCAAGTTCGAAGATGGGCTAAATCGTTCGATTAGTTCAGAAGTTATGGCTGTTCGAAATTTTCAAGATTTTTCGAAAAAAACCAGTTCTTCACTGTTAAAGTTCAAATAACTTCTAAACAAAAAGTCATAGACAATTTTCGTAAAAAGTATCTAAAAGCTCGTTAAATAAGCTTTAATTGTACTTGTACGTCCTATAATTATAACTGCCCGGGTAAAAAAAATTATATATAATTATATATAATTATGTAGAACTATATATAATTGAATTCCTATGCAATTTGTTAAATAAATTGTGAATTTTTGTATAGTAGAGGCTCTACGCTTTTTATTTAAATCATTTTTTTTTTAAGTCCAAATTTAATTTCTAAAAAAAATTATTTATGGAAACATTGATAATAAATATTTTTGTCATTATGTAATATAGAATGTACTATATTACCATCAAAAAAGGTACTTGTCACTCTGCCAAATAACGGAGGTGTACCCGGGCCAAAATAGTCTCAAGTTTCGAATTTAACAGTTCTGAAATAAGTTTCTTACTAGAGACACACTACAAGTGGTAGGCGCGATCTCGTGGCGAGCTCCGAACTACTTCCACTGCTGCTTATAGCACCGGTGACTTCCCTCTCCTACATACATATATATTGGGGTGTCCCAAAAAAAAACAAATACTTTTTTTTTAAACTCTTATGAGCCCAAAAGTTACTTTATATTATAAAAAAAAACTTCAGGCTCCTAATGGTATTAAGGTTTGTCTCAATCAATTTTTCTATTTTCCGTTTAAATAACACGGAAAAAAAAAAAATTTTTTTTTTAATTTTTTAGCTCACAAAGCAATCAACGGATTTTTATGCACAATAAATGTTTCCGTAGGAAATTAAACGCTCTACAAAAAAAGTCACACATAATTTTTTGATAAATCCCACTGTTCAAAAGTTATTTAAGCTTCAAGTCAAATTTATAGCAAATTTAGAGATTTTTTTACTTTTACGGTGAATTTCGAAAAACTTTGTTCGTAATAATTTGTAAGGAATAAAATTATCGACAAAACGAATCCTACGATATTTTTTGATAAGACCGTTATATTCACCGGAAAAGTAAAAAAATCTCAAAATTTGCTATAAATTTGACTTGAAGCTAAAATAACTTTTTAACGGTGGTATTTATCAAAAAATGATAAGAGACTTTTTTTGTAGAGCGTTCAATTTCCTACGAAATCACTTATGGTGCATAAAAATCCGTTGATTGGTTTGTGAGCTAGAAAATTAAAAAAAAAAATATTTTTTTTTTTTTTTAAACAACCATATTTACATATATATCTTCACTCCCAAGTTATTTTTCTCTATTTTCTATTTTTGTATAGAATTAAATATGATTCATATAGAATTATATGTTTTTATATATAATTATATATAACGCTAAAAAAATGACAGATGATCATATATAATTATATGCAATTATATATAATTGTATGCAATTATATATAATTGTATGTAACTATATATAATTATATATAATCATCTGAGATTTGTCTTAGCGTTCTATATAATTGTATATAATCTTGTAAAATTATATATAGTTGTATATAATTATATATAATTCTATATGAATCATATATAATTCTATATAAATCATATATAATTATATAGAATTATATATGATTATATTGAATTATATATAATATTTTTTACCCGGGTGGTCTTGCTATCGTAATAGTAAATATAATTATGATCTCATACTAATTAAATTATCTATACTTTGTTTACATGATGGTTAGTTAGGTACATTACCTATATAGTGTTTTGTCAAATCAACTATCTGAAGTTCTCTATCGAAAATAGTCGTTGTCTTTTTTTACTCTGACTCTTAGAAAAACGAGCCTAATTTTATATCATGACTATACACTAACATGTATCACAAGATATGTATATATGAAACTTTTTATACAGATTAATTGAAAAATCTACCTTCCATTTCGGCTGCCGAATGGCCTTTTTTTTTTAAAAAAGGTTTTCGAATCTTATCTATAATTCGAAAAATACTAAAGTTTTTATGATGTTTGTTTTGGGTCTTAAGCCGTTAAAAGCTCTGTGACGCACGAAAGTAAGTTTCTAAATAACCAGCGAGACACTTAATGTATACTCTCATTATTCTGTTTTAAAATTATAACATGAAAAAAAATAAAATGTTTAAATTTTGCCAGACGTAACAGATCATAACTTTCGTAAGAATGGTCGAACTTCAGTGTTTTTTTTTTTCAAAATTTTCGTTTTTAGATGGCCTTTACAGCAAACAATACAAAACAAATACACGGAATGTTTTTAATTGAGATTTTTGAAGTTTAAGTTTTCAACTGTGTTTTTTAAAAAATATATATCCTTCGATTTTCTTGAAAATTTTCTATCTTAAACTTCTATCCGTTCTGCAACTTTTAAGCCTGGTTCAGCAGTGGGCTTTCCATAATTACTATTTTTTTTCGATTTTTGAAAATTAAAATAATTTTTTTTTTGCGATAAATGATTATCAGTACCGATTTGTGACACTGTATACTTGTTTTTCTTGCATATTATAAATTGATTTCAATATTTTTTTGTTCTGAGTAGGGATTTAAAAGCATTAAGTAAAAGTTGATGCTATTTATGAACAGTCGTTTTTATTTATTAAGAAGCAAATATTTTGAAGCAAAAGAAAAATTAGATTTGCTAAACAATACAGCTAAGATCATTACAGGAGCTCAGAAATTCCATGTAATTATGCGAAAATCCGCAAAGTATGAAACAATCATTAACATAAAATTTTCGAAAGAACACGGAAGTAATTAAAAACGTTTGTAATACAGTTTCGGCGCTTTTTCAAATAATTATATGGAATTTTTGAACTCCTGTAATGGTCTTAGCTGTATTGTATAGCAAATATAATTTTTCTTTTGCTTCGAAATAGTTGCTTCTTAATAAACAAAAACATTTATTACAACTGTTCATAAATACCATTAACTTTTACTTAATGCTTTTAAATCCCAATAAACAAAAAAATATTGAAATCAATTTATAATATGCAAGAAAAACAAAAATACAGCGTCAAAAATCGGTACTGATAATCATTTATAGTGAAATAAAAATTATTTTAATTTTCAGAAATCGAAAAAAAAATAGTAATAATTATGGAAGGCCCACTACCGGACCGGGCTTAAAAGTTGCAGCATGGATAGAAGTTTAAGGTAGAAAATTTTCAAGGAAATCGACATCTTTTTTTAAAAACACAGTTGAAAACTCAAAATTCGAAAATCTCGATTAAAAACACTTCGTATATTTGTTTTGTTTTTTTTTTTTTCTGTAAAGGCCATCTAAAAACGAAAATTTTGATAAAAAAAAACAATGAATTTCGACCATTATTACGAAAGTTATGATCAAAAAACCATACAAAGAGCGGTTTTTTCTAAAATTCGATATTTTTTGAACCATTGATCTTTTTAGGTAGATTTTTTTAAAAATCTAACTATTGTATTTGTCCTCATGGTCGATTTTACAAGGAATTTCGTCGTAAACTATCATAATTAGTTGAGTAGAGTTCAAAAATACCATTCGTTGAAAAATTTATATATGTATGTATAAATATACATATATATATTTATGTAATAGAACCGACTTTTGAGGACACGATTGCGTCTACAATTCTTATCCGATCCTAATGAAACTTTCTACACTTGTTTAATGTGTAATTACCACGGTTAAGTTCGAAGATGGGCTGAATCGGTCGATTAGTTTAGAAGTTATGGGTGTTTAAAATTTTTACGATTTTTCGAAAAAATCAGATTTTAATCACTTTTAAAGTCCATTTAACTTTAAAACTAAGACTCATAGACAATTTCTGTAAAAAGTATTTTAAAGCTTGACTAATAAGCTTTAATTTGTGACCTTAAACTTTATATTTAGATCATTTCTTCCAATAATTTTCTAACCTTGAAAATTTTAATGGAATCAAAAAATGTTGAAAATATTGTTTTCATCCCACACAACTTATGCTTGTCCCATTAAAATCCAGTTTCGTCAGTTGTATTTTATTGTTTAAAAGATAACCTGTAAATTTCACTGCTATTTTATATTTTAAAAGTATTTCTTTAATTATTCATGATGTATCAAATGTACCTCTAATCCTGATGATTATTACTGGTCTTGTCATTACGATAGCGCCCACACGTCTTATCGGATCTTAATGGAATTTTTCACACTTATTCAATGGGCGATTACCTTGATCAAGTTCAAAGATAGGCTGAATCATTCAAATAGTTTTGAAATTATGGCTGTTGGAAATTTTCATGATTTTTCGTAAAAATCAGATTTTAATCACTACTAAAGCTTATATAACTTCAACACTAATATTCATAGACAATTTCTGTATAAAGTATCTGAAAGCTCGTCTAATTATCTTTAATTTAAGACCTTTAGCTTTATGTATTGACTATTTCTTCCAATAATTTGATAGCCTTGAAAATTTTAATGGAATCAGAAAATGTTGAAAATATGGTTTTCATACCACATAACTTATGCATTTCCCATTATAAAACAATTTCGATACGTGTATTTTATTGTGAACAAAATAACCTGTAAGTTTTACAACTATTTTATATTTTAAAAGTATTTCTCTTATTATTTATGATGTTCTAATCGTACCTGTACGTCCTATAATTATAACTGGTCTTGCCATTGTAACAGCGATTACAATTATAATCTAATACTAATTAAATTTCCAATGCTTCATTTATGTGAAGGTTAGTTTGGTACATTACCTATATAATGTTATGTCAAATTAATTATCTGAAGTTCTCTATCAAAAATAATCGTTGTCCTTTTTTACCCTCACTTTTAGAAAATGAGTTTAATTTATGTCATGACTATACACTAACATATATCACAAAATATCTATGTATAAAACGAACTTTTTATATCGATTAATCGAAAAATCTACCTTCTATTTCGGCTACCGAATGGCCTTTTTTTTATTACATAGTGATATTCTAAATGTTATATAAAAAATAAAATTTCACTACTTTTAAATTTCTACTGAATCTTTTCAAGATAAATTAAAAAATAAAAAAAAATTGGATTACTGTTTACTATTACTCAAAGTCATAGGTTCATATTTGCTAGAAGAAAGAAAAAAAAACTTATTCTATATTTTTTCTAAGTTTATGTGTTATGTTTCTTTTTGAGCATTCATATTTTTCAGAAAAATTATTTTTCTGTTTTTTTTTTTTTTTTTTTTTATTATTCAATTTTCCATGAAAATTTCATAGTTAGAAGGATTATTTTTCAAAATTTCTCAGCATTTATTACTCAATTCCAATTAATAGCAGTTTTTTTATAATTTATTTGTGTATATTTATATTGTTATTTATTCATTAATTTTTTTTCTTAGAATTTATATTAGTAATTTAAACCATTTAAAAGAAAAGTTGTCTCGGCTTATTTTCGTAAATTTTATTGGGGTTTGCTTGAATATTTTTGTGAATTTAGAACAAAGCTTGGTAGTAGGATAGGTAAAGAGAGTAGATAGAGAAAAAAAATTTCGATTCTAATGCACTATTTTTGCTCTGTCGCAATGAATTATTTTCCTCATTCCAGGTTTTTATTCAATTTCTATATCATTTATATCGGGGAATACTTCCGTAACTTTATAAGGACCTAAATAATTATCATAAAATTTGCCTTCTCTTTGATTCTTTACTAAAAATATGTATAACGTATCCTGTACTTAAATTCGTGACGGAGTCGCGGATTAGTCCTGGAGATCGTATGTAGCTACCCACGTATAAATAAATAATTAAACAATATAAGTAATAAATAAATGTAAATAATAATAAATAATGAAATCAATTGCTATTGATAAAAATAATAAATTTAAACAGTTAAATTATAAATATTTTGAATAAATGTTGTGCCTGAACCAGCTCCTGAAGCTGGGTTAGTGCACGCAGACACCAGACCGCTTATCCCAAAACGGACAAAATGATTGTTCAAGGGGAAATTCACGAGGGAAAATCCGAGCAAGTGGTTTGCAATAAAGCGGATAAAACAATCGAATGAAACAATAGAAAATAAATAATGAAAAAATTACAGATAAATAATAAATAAGATTAGGAAAAATAAAATTAAGCAGTAGGACAAGATCCAGAGAAATAAATATTAAACTTTTCCCGACAGCTGTTGGTTTACGAGTTTTAATTTAATGATATAAACAATAGTAAAGATAATAATTTTTCTTACAATATTTAGTTTGTTTAGACAATAATACCTGGTTATATAATCCAAAATCTTTATCAATTTACCACTGGGGGTAGAATTTGCACACAATAACTCCAGTATACAAAACAAATTATTTAACCTCAATATAAGAAAACTAAATATAATTTAATTTAATTAATAATATTAAATTTTAATATTAAATAAAAGAAATAATTATTTCATTTGAATTTATCTAAATAGTAAATAAACACAATATTTTCATTTTATTTTATCTCTCAACACTTATGAGAGAGAGAGAGAGATACGGAATAGTATATTACACTACAAGGGCAGAAAGTTGAGATTCCTGCCCATGTAGTGTATACTATTTTTCTTGCTACCCGGTCGAAAGTACGAAAAAATTTTCATGTGTGCATCGAAAGATATCGATGCCTGCCCGACATTTGCAGCACGAGCGAAGCGAGTGCTGCTGGTCGGGGGCAGGCATCAAATACATCTATGAATAAAGGTAGAGATACACCCTTATAAAAGAAATAGTGTTTATTTTATAAATATGACTATATATTTGTTCCACAATTATAACATTTATTTAATAATAGCTAAAGTTATTTATTTTATTATAGTTACTTAGTTAAAGTCATTTTTTTTTAAATTATAATAAATTTTAAATACATTACATCCATTATAAATAAATAGAAACTTATAATAGAACCTCGTATAGCTTATAGTAAATATTTTTAGTGTATTATTCATTTTTCTCAATAGTTTTACTATTCGAAAAATAAAAATTATTGATAATATTGCCGTGAAATACACAGTTTTCATATTTCACATTTGGATTTTTGCTCGTAATTGTATTTATAGATGTAGACTCTGATACAAGTTCATCTGTCTTAATATTTGTAGATGCAGTTTCTGATGCCAGTTTTTTAATCTCAATATTAATAGGTGCAGATACCGACTTTTGATTATTTGTTGCAAAACTTGTTTTTTGGACTTTGTGTTTTTTTAATGGTGGTTCATTTTCTTTTTCGCGAGAAAAAACTGAGATTGGCGGTTTTTTTAAAAAATGACTAGGTTGTGCTGTTTAAGGATTTGTAGTTATTTTAATTTCTTCGTTGTTTCCTGTAGTAAACAAAGGCAGTGGTGATTTTGGTTCTCTTGATACAAACGACTTTTTGATTGCTGTTAATGTGTCATCATCCCAGTCAAAATCGTCAGAAAAATTATCACAAACGACTTTTGTTTGTGTTGATTGTTTACTTTGATCAGTGCTTATTGGTTTAGTTGTACTGGTCCTACTTGTGGACGGTTGAGGATTCGACTGCGCACCAGTTTTAGCCGCAAGAGTGATACTTTCAAATATTCTTTGTCTGTTTAATACTGAGTTTTCAATATATCCTGTAAATATAAATTAAATTTTTATACTATAGGAAATATATTAATTTTTTTTTTTTTTAATTAATAAAAGAATTACCCTCTGCTATACCGGCCGATTTCCACCCTCCCAATTGCTTAAGCATTGTGGTGTTTGCTCCAGAGTTGGATCATAATGTAGCCCAAGTCCTGCGTAAACAGTGTCCAGTGTAACGGCGAGGGTTAGCTAATTCCAAAATTCAGCTATTGTTTTAGGAATTTGACCAATTTTATTTCGACCTATTACTTGTCGATGACATTTACCCTTATAAAATTGTATAAAAAATCGGTCTGTTTTATTTAGTTATTTTAAGATCCAAATCTTTACTATTAACTTTTTTTTATAGTCAATACATAGCAAAAAGTTTCAAAACATAAAACAAACGAGAAACATACATTGAGTTTTGTTGGCGCCCGTTTTAGCCAACTTTTCAGGATTTTTCACTTTTAATAAACACAGCTGTTACGAACCCGGCACCCTTCATCCCTTACGCATGTATATATATGTGGGTGCACATATATATATATGGATAAAAATAAATATACACTAATAAAATAAGTCGGATAAATTTAAACTAAATAATTTAGAAATAACTTAAATTTTAAATTAAAGTACATAAAAATAAATAAATAATATACGATAAATAATGTATACATATATTTAAGGATAAATATATTTAACAAATAAGGAAATATATATGTATTCAAATGTAAATAATATATATTTTAATTGGAAAACATATTTAGGAAAATTAATATATGTATATATTTATATAAATTTGAAAATAATTAAAATAATGATAAATAATTAAGTACACCATTTTGTAAGGAAGAGAACATACGCGAAGGCGAAACATTACACAGAAGTGGGCGCGAATACCGTGCTGTAACCTGAGTACCGGGCGGAGTAAAACAATAGAGTAAAGCCCAGAATAAAAGAAAAGAAACTCCTGCAGCGAGGGTAAACGACCAACTTACTCCTGCTGCTATCCTAATACATAAAATTGAGAAAAGACTGTTCAGAGGGCTGTAATACCCCCAAAATTAATAGTAAATTTATCGAAAACATTAAATTCAATAGTAATTTCATTTTTATAAATTTTTATCTATGCGAAAAATGAGCGAATATACAATGTGGATCTGGTTATGGCGAGGTTGTTAAACAATGAAGAATTACACACTTTTTATAGATTAAATAAATTAACAATTGCATGCCTTAAGCGCAGCGTAGGTATGCTCTACTCTCGCCTAAAAATCGTGATTTCGATTTAAACGTAATTTTCATAATTTAAACGAAAAAAAAATGTATAAAAAGCGTATTGAGATAAATAATAATAACTACAGATCACGTTATAAAGATTTTCTTATCGCTTAAATAAAATTTCTCAGAAAAAACTCGTTTTTCTGATGAATTAAATGAATAAGAGCGTGGTATTCATAGGAACACTGGGCTTGATAACAGCACAACTTTGTCAAAAATCATTTTCACGATTTAATTTTTTTTTGTTTTATTCCTTAGGGAATGTACTAGAACCCTTGTGAAAATCGCGTGTCAAAATAATTCCGTTTCAATACAGTTAATTTTTTCCGGCTGTCAGTTCGGTGACTTTTTCTGCGATTTCGGCAGCCATATACATTATTTTTCATAAATAGGATTGGAATAACTATAAACAAGCAGAAACTATACATAAATGATGGTATAATTACTAACTGTTTTATCATCTGCTAAGATTGTTTTTGGAAGTGGCTATAGGAACGATAACTTGACGATACGGCTCCGTAACTATACGGCGCCGTATTGGCAGGGAGCGCAATGAAAGCGACATCTGATGGTTACAAAAAATCATGCTCGAGAATCGTAAGAGATATATAAAATCAGTATAAAAAATCAAAAATCATTATTAAAACAAAATATAAGATTTATAAGGATATAAATAAAAAAGTGCAAATGTCTTTTTGATAAAGAAAATTAAATTACACATATTTTGATAAGAAAAATAAGTTTAAAAAATTTCAATAAATATCAAACACTATTATTTTAGAATAGAATAAGGTTAACCTATAAAATCAGAACAAATAATACATGACAGCTATAATAATAAAAGTTGAAAAAATAGTAGAATATTAATTTGAGTTTTTTAACAAAATTGAAGTGAATAATTTTATTTTAACTCATGATGATTTGTTGGTGAATCGTAACTGAGACAGTACTAACTTATAATGTTATTTTTTTTTTTTAATAATTTTTAGGCAATGATGAACATCATTATCCAAATCGGATTTGAATCAATAAATCATGACATATTGTTTTTTCTGCAATTTCTGAAATTTACAACACAACAACTATTATGAACCATTTTTATCTTTAACTTTCACATTTATGTTCAACAAGAGCATGATTCTACGAAATTGTGCTCACAGCGAGCGCTGCAATCGATTCAGTTGTCCCCACCATATACTAGACTCCCTGCTAATACATACATCTCGTAACTTTACAGCGGCGTGTACATACGTCTCCGTAATTTTACGGCGCCGTATAGTTACGGAGCCGTATCGTCAAGTTATTCCGCTATCGATTTAATTTCATCATATAAGATAAAAGATGAAACTTCGTTCGCTATTGATATTAAATTAATAGGATAAATAAATAACTGCATGTTTTTTATTATCATTAAATATAAGAAAATGATTACATACCTTAAATGTGAATCCTATCATTTATGCATTTCTATTGTTTTATTGCGCTTAAGGCATGCTCATTTGGATTTTCCAAACTTTTTTTTTTTTTATTTACACTTTGTACAAAAAGTATTGTGAGAAATAATTATAAATAGCGAATTCAACTCAAATTACTACGCGATAGCGAATGCAACTCACAGATAAATTTCACGTATAAATTGACACGTGGTCAAAGCAATTTTAATAGCGGTAATTAATTATAATATAATTATAAATAATTATTAATCAATTTACTCTCAGTAAATAGCAGCCTTAATTTACTGACTAAATAAAGAGAGAAATTAGCAGAGCGATTTAGATTTAATTAACACAAGAAAAGTAATTATTAAGCGGGTTCAAGCATGAGGTTACAGAAGTAAAAGCACGTTGTAGAATGATCAATTAATGGCGGAAGAAGCAGTCCTCAACGGTTTTCTTGTGACGTCAGAGCAATAGACCAATTAGAAAATTAATAACAGACGCTAACTAACTTTCAGCCAATAGCGAAAATCCACGTAGCGTGTTGAGATCTTGAGCCAATGAGAGTGTTTCACGTCGCAACTCTTTTATTTAAAGTTGGAACTAATATTTAAATGATGGACTTTTCTCATTGGCCAAGATCTCGCACGTAAGTTCAAATAGCGATAGTGCTGCCGACCTATTGGTGAGGCTCGGCGTTCGCAGGTGGTAGCGAATTGGGTCTTGATTGAACACTATGCATTTTGGAAAACATCTATAATTTTATTATTTATTAATGTAATAAATTAAACTGCCGAAAGCAGTACTTTTTATTTTATTTAATTAAATAACCTGCTGATATGAAATATCAGATTTATTTAAATAAACAAAGATTCGGAGAAAACTTGGATCATCGATAAAATTTTTAATGAATAAATAATAAACTCTGGGAGAGTCTTTCTGCGTCTTTTCCCATGGCCCCTACCATGGTGGCCCATCTAAAATTACATGGCAAATAAAAGTCGCTGCACCAGCTAATGAAATCAGTCAGAAAACCTCATCAGCCCGGGATGTAAATCCGTTACCGTCGGGTGTAAACCCGTTCTCGTCGGGTGTAACCCCGTTTATTTTGTTTAAGTTTTTTTTTGTTTAAGTACGTTTTTACGTTTCGTTACTGCCGGGTGTGACCCCGTTTTTGAGTTTCTTACAAAGTACAGTTTTCGGGTGTGATCCCGTATTTTTATTGAAGGAATATTTACAAGGATTTTTCATTTTTATTCCAAAATATTTACAAGGATTTCTTCATTTTTTATTTCAAAATATTTACAAGGATTTTTTCATTTTTCATTTCAATATATTTACAAGGATTTTTCATTTTTATTTCAATATATTTACGAGGATTTTCATTTTCACTTCATTTTGGGAGAATAACTTACAAGGACTTCAATTTTCATTTCATTTGGATTTAAATTCAAGGATTTCAATTCAGCATTTCATTCGCGGATTATTTCAAGGATTTCGATTGTGGATCATTTCAATTAACGTTAAAAATAAAAATTATTGTTTTCCCCCTTCGTTAAACACTAAAAGGGTGCAGTGATTTTTACTTGTGTTGTGAATACATATGGGCATTTAAAACAAATAAATTAAAATATTACTCGAGGAAAATTTATAAAATTTTGGTGAATTTAAAACAAGTGTGTGTAATTTAAATTAAGTTTTTATTCTTTTTTTTAAAGTTACCTGCATTAAAAAAAGGTAATGTATAACAGGGCTAAGCTGTTACTCTGGTCGTCCTTAAATTACCTTTTTATTAAGGGCGCCACTGGAAGGTTTAAACGGTCTCCCAGAACCGGTTCTTTATACTCAGGGTCGTTGTGAAAATTAATTGTAAGAGTTGGAAGAGGAAGGATAAATTTATAAATAATTTAGATTTAATTATTATCACAATGTTACGTCCTGGTTGATGTTTTGGCGCTGGCGTAGTTGAGCGGTCGATTTAAATTGGACGTAGTGAAAACTTATACATAATTATAAATAATAATTAAGTATGGGTTGAACAGCCACCATTTGGTGGTTGCAATAAACTGGTCGTTTGATTATATATATTATTTCATATATCTAAATCCGATTTATTCAATTATAAGGATATAATTTTGATTGATGTGAAAATATACAGTTGAATTAATTTATAAATTATTATTGTTCTCTTAACAATAACTTCGAGAGGGTGAGAATGAAGTTGTATTTAATATTGAGCCTGACTGCTCTCGATAATTCTATGTTTCAGACTGATTTCTCTTGGTCGAGAAAAACTAGAGTAAGTCTCTTATCAATACGAGGCGCTTGGGCATCAGGCCCGCGCATCGTTCGATATAGAGGGGTGGATCGAGATAAGCAATACTCTCGAATGATCCATTCTCCGTTCTCACGCTTTCTCCGTTTTTGTTATTAACAAATGAGTCACTTATCTATGAACAAAAGTTATCTTAGAACAAAATAGATGTTTGTGCAGCTGCACGTCTCGAGGATTTACTCGAGGCGTCAGCGTTTATTTGTACATAACAAATATTAAGAGAAAAATAACTTTATCAATATGTTCTAAATATTCTAAATAATATTATACTATTTTATATTCTATTACTTTATATTATTATATTATATTATTATATTAAATTATTATATTAAATTATGTTCTATAATATAGGGTGACTTATCAATTATGCCACTTATCAATATACATCTTAATTAATTAGTTAGGTCTCAGATCGGTCTCTCAATAATTAGTATTTAAAAATAATCAGAGACTTCTGCCGAGCAGGCTGGGACGTAACACCTCCCCACCCGGTAGACAAGCGCCCCGCTTGTTTTGGGCCTTAGCTCTTGTTGGAAATGTAGTTTATTTTCTTTATTGTTTATCTGTAACTCTATTTTACCCATCTTCGAGTTTAAGGAATCTAAGTACCGACCTGTGACCTATGACTCGACGCCTGCCTTTTTAGTGGCGACATTAAAAATCCATTTTCCTTCTAATCCGTCTGTTTGTACACCATAGTAAACATTTTTATGGATTTTTTAATAGCGATGTTTTTTTTTTTCTAATCCTATTTGTTTGAAGATTAAGATAAATTGTGCGTCACGTATGCCGCATCTGTGGCCAGAAAATTATCTAAAAAAAATTTATATTTTTTTGTAACAAAAAAAATTTTAATATATTTCTAAAATTATTTACAGTTTTTTTTTCCTTTTTTAATTAATTTTTTTTTCTTTATTATTTTTTTATTATTTTTTTATGATTTTTCTCCCTTTTTTTTGTTAAATTACTTTAAAGTAGACTATATACGCATATATATATAAAAAAAAAATCTTACGAATAAAACGAATTACTAAAATTTCCTTGTAAAATTATTAATTTTTTTCTTTTTTCAAAAAAAACTTTAATATATAATGTTTGTAAGAAGTGTATGCTAAAGAGAAAAGAAATATTTTTAAATCTTAAACTATTGATTCTAATGATTTTCTTCCGGTCTATTTGTTGTAATTATTATTAGTTATTTATTTATTTATTTATTTATTAATATTATGGTTCTAGAGTAAATTCTTTCAGAACTGGCAATAATACAATACCTTATGTGATACATACATTATTATTCATTATAAATTTTATCAATAATTTTGAAGTATATTATTTGAAATACACAATTTGAAGATCAGATATACATAATGTAAAATATTCTATATTGTCTCTTGACACATTAGATATTTGAAGTTTTGTTGTCTTAAAAATATTTAGCATTATAAAATATTTATTATGATTTTTATTTCTTTTAACTCTTCAAAAGTATATTATTTTATCGTAGTATATAAAAGTTCTTTCATTTTTTTCTTTTCTTTCTATTATTTAGTTTTTTTTCTTTTTTTTTTCTTAAAATTTATATACAATTCCATTAAAATTATCTATTAAATAACATATAAAGAAAAACTTAATCTACAAATTCTTAATTTTATATTAAAATTCTATTTGAGTCTATATACTGTTAAAAAAAATTATTTTCCCTTCTGTCTTTTTTTTTATTATTTTTAATTTTTCGTGGAAATTTTATAGTTAGAAGGATTATTTTTTTAAAATTTCTTAGCATTATTACTCAATTCCAATTAATAGCAGATATTATTGGTACTATTATTCTTATTAAAAGTTTGTGTATATAAAGTAAATTCATTCATTAATTATAAAAGTTATTAGCATGGTGTTTTTTTTTTTTTTTTTTTTTTTTTTTTTTTTTTTTTTTTTTTTTTAACAACCAAAAAAAAAAATCATGGTTAAAAAATTTATTTATTGTTTAAAAAAAAGTTGTGGTTGGTTCGCTTGTGTTACCTTGCGTGGGCGTGTTGTAAGTTTAAGGAGGGCAATTTTTTCGGTGTTGGGGGCCTTTTCTGCGAGTCTCATTTGTCTATTCTCTTATTGGGGAGTGATTTTAGTGTCTGAGTGGGGTCCCGTGAGCGTTTTTGGGGGTCCTATTATAAAAGTTCGTGTTTGTGCATAATCCGTATTTTCAAAAAAACTAGTGTCCTGTTTGCGCGTCGTTTTCACGAGTGGTTTAATCAACATGGTGCATCAAATTCAAGTTAGTTATTGCGTGGACCCGTTTTCCGTAAGTTTTTATTGTAATATCTTGTATATATTTTTCTTTTCTGTTTTTTTTTTTTTTTTTTTTATTTTTTATATTTTATTCATTTACTTATTTATTTTTTTTCTTTTATAGAATTTGGATGTCGGGTTGTGGCATTTCTTTATCGGCGTCTTGTTATGGATAGCATCGGTTTCCGGGTATGGGCGACCGTGGAAACTGAGTCGTCGATCCATGGAAGGACTACATCAGTTTTTCCAACGGGTTTTCGACTTATACAATTATATTTGTATGGCGAATGATGTGAGTACCAACCTTATTTATTTTGTTTCCCGATTTTTTTTTTTTTATTAGTTTATACATACTCGCATATACACGCATACTCACACACATATATACATACATTTTCGCACGTATGTATACATAAATGCTTTCCTTTGTTATTTATATAATTATTAACTAACTTTTTTTTTTTTTTTTTTTATAGCCTGAGTATCGTCCGGATATCCAGGGTATGATATCCGTCGAGTGTATGTACCGTCGTCGGATGCAGCGGCGAGCTGATCGTAACGATTGGTTCCATCAGCGGCTTTTGCGACCAGCTGACGTCACGGAAAGTGATGATTTCGACTTTCTTGGGATCCGTTGGATGCACGAGGGCCGCTGGGGGGAAGACCATCCCGCTGCAGACTGGTGCCACCCGGCGTGGACTTCTTTTCCGGGGCTGGAGGAGTTCTATGATCAGGAGTAGGGGCAGCGATACCGCCGAGGGGATGCAGGAGAAAAAAAATAAAACTAATTGATTAATTTTTATATAAAAAAAAAACCAATGTATACCACTGTTTCTCCCCTGTGTGTTTTTTTCCTCAATAAATGGCGGCCTTAAGGACCGTCGGATGAAAATAAAATTTGTTTTATTTTTAGTTTTTAATTTACTTGTTTATTTATTTATATTTTATTTTTTTTTCTTTTCCTCCTCTTATTTTTTTTATATTATTATTATTGCATGCCTTGAGCGCGAAGCGCTGAGGCTATGCTCTATACTCGCCTGAAAATGAAAATCTCGATTTCATCATATTGAATTGTTTCTAAATTTATAAATACACTTAAAGGATACAAAAAAAAATATATTATTATAGAGAAACGTGATTAAAGGACAGATTTTATCCATTTTTACGTCGACTTATTACGATTTTTCTATAAATTTTTTACTTTTAGTGACTTATAGTGTTAAATTACTTAGGAGACATGGGCTAGTAAACACTATAACTTCCGAAAAATACAATTTTTCAACTTAAATTTATTTTTAATATCTTCGTATAGTTGATGCGAAGACCCCTTTTGAAAATGGCCGCTAAATATTGTATGGTTTAATTGTAATTAATATCTTTAGACAGGCATTACACGACAATTTCTACCCTTTGAGCTGCCATATTACTTTTTTTTGTTTAATTAAGTTATTCTTTCACTTTATTTTATTATTGTTGTTATTATTAATAGTTTCCTCCCCTTTTTTTCTTATTTATGTACGTATACACATATATATATGCATGTATGCGCATGAGGGAGAAGGTACGTGTGATGTTTTCGTGCATTCACTCTATGGGAATATCGTTCTTTTTGTGGCCGACGGTACGTCGTTACATTCATTAGTTTCTGAGTTTGTGTCGGTTTCTTTATCCATTTCAGGTAAATTATCGATCGGTGTCATGTCCGTCTGTGTTTCTTTTTGTTTACTGCTGTTAGCTATTATCTGTAATTCGGAGCATTCTGTTTTACCGTTGGTCATTCTATTTTCGGCGCTACGTGCGTGGTGTCTGTGTAGGAGGACGTTAGTTAATGAGTCCCAAAATGAGGCAAGTAGTAATAAACTCCAGCCAACTGCTTTATGGAGTTCAAGCGCGTGAATTATTGTATCTGCTGTGAATTTTATTGTTTTTCCTATTATCCATATTCCTAAAAATGATGCGGTATATGTTCCTAACTTGTTAACTATGCCGTGGAGTTTATTCCACCATTTTTCTAGAGTGAGTTTCATTGCTTCTTCGTCGATGAGCCTATTTATTGTAATTCCCTGATTTACTATTTCCTGGCCTGTCGCGCCTCTAGCTATAGTATTTAAAACTGCGCTTTTTTCTACGGGAAACATCATTGATTCCCGTAATTTTTCTAAATCGCTATTGGAATAGATTCCACTTGATGCTAGGTGAGAAGGGGAAGTGTAACTCCAGGACGTTTGTGTTTTGGGTGCTATTTCTTGGGGAGAAATAGCCGGTGCCAATTGTGGTAAAATTTGGTACCATGCGTTATTTATATTGTACATTGCAGGCGCGACAGAGCTGCAATCTATTTGGTTACCGGTTTTAACAAGTAAGTGGGTTCGCGGAAGCATAAAGAATTTTTCTTCCCCCCGAGTTACCGGTAACTCCTGGTAGCATTCGTCTATCTTACGCGTTTGTACCTCTACAGGCACACACTTTATTAACCTAATGACTTCACCTGCTACATTTGCCATATAGCCGGGTTCTTTCATAAAGTGAAATGCAAATTCTGCCGGTGCTAAAGCTGCTAACGCTAGTGAATTATGTAAAATTAATTTTTCCAATTCGCATTGTTGTCTGATAACGTCATTGTACATAGTTACTATCTCGTTTCTTAAATGTTTTTCTAAATATACGACTTTTGAGTTTACATAAGCGAAAATGTCCATGTCCGTAGGTGTCAGCGTTGTCTTTTCGGCAAAGAAATTATTGTCGGGGCTGTCAACAATGAAAAGTTTGGGGTGTTCGGTCTTAATTAACTTGTGTCCACACGATGGAATAAAGCCCCTAACTGAAAGGGCAAATGTTATTTGGTTAGTTGTCACCGTATAAATTTCTTCGCCGTAGTCTTTAATTGAATTGTCTTTAACTTTTAGGGCGTTGCCTTCGTATATTACTTTAAATCGGTCGAGTTCACATGCATCTCTTTTTATTATTTCCCAATATGTATTCCCTCCTTCGATGTCCATACAGTTCTCCGTACTATACGCGCACCTGACACCCGACCGGAGAGTTATCTCGTTTTTCATGAAATTTACTGGAGCTAAATAATCTTGTACCGTAATAAACACCTGACCTTGAACGACCACGTCTTCCCACGTTCCGTAGTGGTCAGAGAACTGTCCTCGCACGCAGTTTCCTTTATTGTCTGCGCTACCTGCTAGAGTAATTGCTCTACTAATTGTATTATTTGCGGGGATATCTATAATTACTGTATTGTACATACGGTGTGTTCGTGTTTTGTGTATGTCCTGACAATATGCTCTAGGTGTTTCTTCTATATATTGCATGTGACCATTGTTTACTGTCGAGATGTGACTCGAGCGTCCGCAGTAATATATAGATCTATGTATTTCTACTTTACATTGTATGACTCTAATGTGTGAATACTCTACTGTTTGAATTAATTGTATTTTTGTTTTTGTTGTCACCGGTTTAGCAATTGGTATGTCGCATTTTTGTATATCTACCAGAGATAAGGTTGTCATGTTAGTTGCGGGGGCTCCGCAGTCGTAGGCGATGAAACTGCTACCTTGATTAATTATTGAAGCCATTCCCATGAGAAAAATATAGAGTGTGTACCGCGACATCTTTACCTGAAAAATTCGTTTCGGTAAGACTTTTTTTTTTTTTTTTTTTTTTGTTATCGTGTGGGAAGGCAAAAAAAAGAAAAGAGAAGGACGGGAAAGAAAGAAATATGAGAGGTACAGATTTCAACGTGTTTACCAAAAGGCGCATGTGTATGGGGGAAAGAACCTATTTATTTATAAGCTATTTTGGCTCTATCACAATGAATGATTTTTCTTTTTCCCGGTTTATATTCGATTTCTATATCATTCTTATCAGGAAATATTTCGGTAACCTTATAAGGACCTAAATAATTATCATCAAATTTACCATCTCTCTGATTCTTTACTAAGAATATATTTTGACCTATTTTGAAATTTACTGGATTAATTTTTTTATCATACCGTACTTTGGATCTTTGCTTTGAATTTTCTAAATTTTGTCTTGCTTCTTTTCGTGATTCTAATAATCTAGTTGCGAGTTCCTTAACAAAATCTGCGTATGTAGGAATCTCATCTAGGTAGGAAAATTCCAATGGTAATCGTGCTTCTTTACCAAAAACTAGTCTATACGGCGTGAATTTCGTACCTTCATGTACACTCGTGTTGTAAGCAAAAGTGGCATGAGGCAACCATTTATCCCAATCATCGTGACTTGTAAAATGTTTAATATAGTCAGTTAAAACTTGATGGCTTCTCTCGAGAGAACCATTCGATTGAGGATGAAAAGCTGTTGTCTTAATTTGTTTCATTTTGAAAATTTTGGCTACGCAACCCATTACTTTGCCTATAAAAGCTTGACCTTGGTCTGTTAAAATTACTTTCGGGCAACCGTGTTTTAATATAAAATTCTCGACTAATGCTATCGCGATATCTTTAGCCGTCATTGACACTAAAGGTATTGCAAAACAATATTTTGAAAGATCGTCTTGCATCGTTAAAATATATGAATATCCGTTAGCTGAAGTTTTATTCGGTACTACTATATCTAATGCTAATTTATCCCATACTTCTGCAGATGTGTCTGTAATGACCATCGGCTGTTTTGTTTTTATCCTAACTAATTTCTTTTTCTGGCAACTAATACATTTCCTAACGAAATCTTCAACATGCTTTTTGATATTATCCCAAAAATATTTTTGTCTAATTCTATTATAAGTTTTAGTTACTCCTTTATGTCCTACTATTGAAGTTTCGTGATTTTCGGCTATTATTTTTTCTCTTTCCTCTACTGGAGGTATTATTATTTCATCTTTGCAAATAATTATTTTTAAATCACTACCTTTGAAAATTTTAGCAATAATATTTTTAATTTTTGTCCAAATTGTTTTTGATAAATTGCTTCTACCTTGAGAAATACTAACTGATTTTATTTTTGATTTTTCCATATATAACTTTAAATTTTTGAAAGTTTTACAATAATCTTTTTCCGTTGGTGTATCTCGACTATCACTTTGAGTTACTAACGCAAGTACTTTCTTTTTAGATGTTCCCATTTTAATTACTTGACCTGTTTTATAATTAGTTAAAGGGCTTAATTTTAAATATCCTGACACTAAAAACTGTTTTCCGATTTCGCTTGGTACGGTACCATCGGCGTTAATAAAACATAAATAACAATTTTTCTGCATTTCTAAGTTATCTCTTGTTTCGTGTACATTCTCGTTACTGTAGTCGTTTGAAGTGTTTGAAATTATAGATACATTACCGTCAGAGTCTATTTCCTCGTTAGATAAATTTTCGTTTGCCATTATGATCGCATTGTCGTGTGATTTGTTTTGATTTCTGTCTGAATTTAATTGTATTGAATTTTGTTGTATGTCTATTTCATTATCAGATGAGTTTATCTGTTCGATTTGGTCAAAATTTTGGTCATTAAATGAATTTATTTGTTCTATCTGTTCGAAATTTTGGTCGTCAGCTGAATTTATCTGATGATCGAAGTTCAGGTCGTTGAATGAATTTATTCGTTCGGGCGATTTTGAATTTCGATCAACAGGCGAATTTAGTGTAGGGTTTTGTGATTCTCTGCGAGATGTAGTTTGTTGTGAATTTACTGGGCTTGTATTTTCGTTTATTATTGACAATCTATTATTAGTTCGTTTATTATTTAAATTTTGTTGACGTTTAATTGCTTTTAGAGTAACCATTATGTCTGGTAATTTGGGTTGTGAATTTTTATTATTTGGCTTTTTCGTTTTATTTTTAAAATTTTTCGCAAGGTGTTGTATTTTATTTGGAATCTGTTTTTGTGTATGTGTATGTTCGTCGTAGTCTGTACAGCATGAACATGTTTTGATTTTACGTTTTCTAGTCGATCTACGTAGTTCCGGTGCAATTTTATTAGTATGTGTTTGTCCTGCATCAGTACCATGAGGTCTATTCTTGTCTGCGTCTGTTAAATTTGGGTTTATTTTTGTAGTATTTGTTTTTGTCTTTTCTGTATTTTTATTGGCTATTTTTTTCTGTGTTATTGTGTTAGATTTTATGGTTGTTGTTTCGTCAGGTGATTCTACTGTCATGGGTTCAATTACAAAAGAATTTTCTCCTATGTCGTTAATTGACATGTTTATGTTATTTTCTGGTTCGTTATGAATTACCGCAGAGACGTCCATAATTTTTGGATTATCGCCTCCTTCGTCAGAAGACCAAGGGATTGCACCTCCCATGTCTTTTTTATTCACGGATTCGGGTTTGATTGGAGTTCTTGGAGTGATAGGGATTGTTTCGATAGGTGATTCAGTACTAATGTCATTTGAATTTTCTGAATATATTTTTGAATAAGTCATTTCTGTCTCGTCAGTGTTTGATTCGTCGTCAGAAGTTTCTGGAATAATTATTTTTTCAATTTTCTTATTTTGTTTATTCATTTTTCTACGTGAACGTATTGTAGGAGAGGGTGTAAACTCCGCCATTTTAGTTGTCCTTTTGATTTGAGAAGGATTAAATTTATTTTTATTAATTTTTGCATTTTTCTTATCTATCTGTATTTTTGGATTTGGATGTGTAGATGTAGCTTGTGTTCGTACGTTGGGTGATAAAGTTAATGGAGTATTCGTGGTTTTACCACTTTCAGGTCTCTGTGGGTTTGGAGACTGAGGTGATGGTGTTAAATTACGTGAATTTTTATGTTTTGGAGAGTTTACAGAATTATTAGAAATATAAGACAAACCGAAATCTGTCATATCAGATTCGTCACTTAAATACGAAGGGTTGTTTTTAATGAGTTTTTTTCTCAGAGTTACAGCATCATACATGTCTCCTGATGACAACGATCCGTCAGAATAATCAGGAAGAGTAATTGATTTATCTGGTTCTGGATTTGATACAACTTTGCATTTAGAATTTTTATTTAATTTTGCATTTTCGTTAGATTTACGTATGCGATTTGAATTTTCGTTAGAATTTAATTTAATTTTATTATTTTCATTTTGATTTTTAGAATTGAAGTTTTTATTTATCGAATTTGAATTTAGTTCTTGAGGATTATTTGTTTCCAAGTTTGTAAATATTTTATTATTTTTATTTTTACTTAAATCATCTTCGCTTAGTGATTCAGTACTCGAAAATTTTTTATATGGATTATATCGTCTGAGCTCAGATTTTTTCTTTTTTAAATTTTTATTTTTACCGATATATCCGTTTTTATTATTTTTAACTAACCGTTGGTCGATAGGGTGATCAGTCCTATTGCCATCGCTAGCGGGTTTGACGACTGGGTCTGTAGTATTGTTACCGACTGGCCCAACCGCTTGAATTTTTCGCTCAAGAATTTGACGTTTTTCGACCGAATCTTGTAGACCGACCGCTTGAGTATTTTGCTCAAGATTTTGAATTTTCGAATTTATTTTTCTAACTCCGTCGACTGAGTTAGTCGCATTTTTATTTTTATCGCGAATTATTTTATTACTTGGAGTAATTTCCTCTGAACTTGGATTATTATTTCTGTTAAAATTTGTAGGTAATTTATTTTTATCATTATTCGAGCTAATTGACTCTGAATTAGTTTTGTATTTAGGTTTCTTTTTTAAGACTTTACCATCGTCTGAAGGATCTGAAGTCCTCAACCTAGCGATTCCGGGTTTTCCAGGTCGCCATTTAATTTTAATTGGATAAACTTCGCGGTTTTCAATTATTGGGTTACGCGATAAAGCGTCCGCGTTTGTGTTTATTTTTCCCGCCTTATATAACACGGTATATTCGAACTCTTTAAGCCGTTCTCTCCATCTCATTACACGCGATGTTGGGTCATTCATATTATTTACCCACACCAGCGGTCTGTGATCGGTGACAAGAGTAAACTCTCTGCCATAGAGATACGGTCTAAATGTTTTCATACCAAATAAAGCTGCGGCCATTTCTTTTTCGGTGGTCGAATAATTTTTTTCGTGTTTGTTGAGCACACGAGAAGCTGCTGCAACAATTGTGTCCTCGCCAATTTTGCCTTGTGAGAGAATTGCTCCAACTGCATAGCCCGAAGCATCGGTCGTTAAAATAAAAGGTTTCGAAAAATCTGGATACTGCAATATCGGAGCTGTACATAGTTTATCGCGCAAGGTTTCAAAAGCTACCTGATGTTCAGGCGCCCATGAAAATCTTGCGTTTTTGCTTGTAAGATCAGATAAGCACTTAGAGATCCTTGCGAAATCCTTGATAAATCGCCGATAGTAACCAGCAAGTCCAAGAAATTCTCTCACTTGTGTTGTACTTCCGGGTGTTTTAAAACACTTAATCGCTTTTATTTTGTCGGGATCAGGCTTGACACCGTCGGCAGATATAAGATGGCCTAAATAAATTACTTCTTTCTTTAGGAATTCACATTTATCGGCTTGTAGAGTTAAATTCGCACTTCGCAAACGTTCAGCTAATTTTTCGAATTTAGTGTTATGTTCTTCTAGAGAACGTGCGTAAATGACTATATCGTCTAAGTAAACAAAGAGATCTGCTCCTTGTAACCCGCGTAACACCAAATCCATTAACCTTTGGAACGTTGCTGGAACATTTTTAAGTCCAAATGGCATTCTATTAAATTGATAATGACCATGAGGAGTTGTAAATGCTGTTTTGTGCTTATCTTTAGGATCTACTTTTAATTGATGAAAACCCGATTTTAAATCAAATACTGAAAAATAAATCGCACCACCTAATTGATCAAGAATATCATTTATCAACGGTAGTGGATATGCGTCTTTAATAGTTTTTTCATTTAATTTACGATAATCAATAACTAAACGCCATCTTTTATTGCCTTTTGAATCAGCCTTTTTGGGTACGATCCATAGGGGGAATTATAGGGGAGGTCGAAGGTTCTATTATGTCCATCAACATTAATTCTGTAATTTGTTTTTGAATTTCGTCTTTTTGTGCAGGTGGATGTCTGTATTGTCGAGTATTTACCGGTACGTCATCGTTAGTAGGTATATTGTGTACCACTGTCTCTGTAGCGCGCAATGGTTCTCCCGGAATGTGGAACAGGTCAGCGTATTTTTCTACAAGAGAAACTATCGTTTTACGCTCTTCCTCATTCAAATGTCCTAAACGCAAAAGTTTTATCACTTGGTCAACACGATTTTCCCGGGCCCTGGTACTGTTATCGTATTTCTCTGTGTCGTTTTGCGTCAAGCTAGTATCCTCATCTTCACTTGTCCCGAAAGGGTACAAAGGAATTACGGGTACTTTCACTTTAACATCCTTATCAAGAGTATTTATTGCGTACAAATAAGCGATACCATTACTATTTCTAACTAAAGCTTCGCCCGCGTAAATACCATTTTCAAATTCGATACGAGGTGTATAACCCTCTTTAAGTTTACTATCGACTCGAACAAACATTGCTGTTTTCGTTCGAGCTTTTAAAACGAAATATTCTCCCTCGGTAAATGATAATTCTAAATTATTTAAATGTTTAAAAATTATAGTATTTTCTACTAAATTACTTATTCCGCCATGTTCTCGTAAAAATTCCATGCCAAGTATGCCCGTATAATCTAAAGGAAATTCATCTGGTATTACATGAAAATAAGTATCTTTATTAAAAATTTCTATCTTTATTCTACCCAAAGTGATAGGTTCAGAGACACCATTTAATTTATAACAATATGATTCATCGATTAATTTTTTATATTTTACTTCCCCGTATTTTATTAAATTTAAATTACATCCGGTGTCTACTAAAATTTTCCCATAGCTAGATATTATATCTTTGGATCTGAACATAATTGACGTAGGTTTATAATCAATTGACATGGCACCCACGGAATAAGTTTCTGTCGGTATTCTTAGTTTTTGTTTAAATTTTGGCGCTGAATTGCTACGTTTCCCATCGGAGCGCCAACTCGAGGGAACGCTTGACCGTTTCCCGTACTTGTACTCGGTTTCGCATTTAAACCGTCGCGTTTTCCTTCATTATAAATTTTTTTACGACAATTATTTACTGAATGACCGTTCATTTTACAATAATCACATTGAAGAATATTTTTGTTTAAAATTCGATTAGATTCAATATTCTTTCTTTGAATTAAAATTCTACATTCCTCGATATTATGATTGTTTCTTTTGCAAAAACTACAAAACTTATTTGGGTTGTTTCGATTTTGATTATTAACCTGTTCCGATTTTTCACGACTGTTTCTGTTATAATTTTTATTAACTTGCTGATAAGGATTCAAATTTCGAATTTGATGATTATTTTGGTTAATTGTGTTGTGTGGGTTTGGATCTTGGATTGCGAAACAATTTTTATTTGAATTATTATCGAATGGCTTGAAAAGTTTATTTATATTTTTCATTTGCTGTAATTTTTGTTCCGCTTTAATTGCTGCAGTAGCGGCTGTAGCGAGATCCGCAAATTCGTCGTTGTGTAAAAATAAAGCAAGTCTTGGTTCTAAACCCGAAAGAAATGCTTGTACCGCGGTTTCTTTAGCTAAAACTATTTTTTCATCTTTACTATTACCGCCTGTATCCGCGATTTCTGAGCAAGTGTCCTGTAAATGTTTATTCACCCTATGGTAAAAGTCCATTACGCGTTCGCTCGATTTTTGCTCTAAGTCATTAAATTCTTTTAACCAAACTGAAACTTGTTTGCTTAATCTAAAATTTAAATTTAAAAATGCAATAAATTCGTCTATTGTTTTTACGTTTGACCCGCTTACTCTAATTAAAGGTTCGCCTTTACATTTTGATTTTAATATTCTAACGAGCGCGTCCTCGTTTATTTCTCTTAGATATTCTTTCGCGTCTTTGCATGCCTGTATGAATGATTCTACTGGATAACTTATACCATCAAAATCCGGTATAGTTTTGAAAAATTCTTTGTAATCGAATTTGTTATTTGTAGTTAAATTATTCGTTGAATTAAGATTGGGAGGCAATTGGTGTGAAGTACCCACGGGTGGATTTCTTTCGAAATGTATTTTTAATTGTTGAGCAATAGCTGCTTGACAATTTTCTTCAAATTTATTTTTCATTTCATGTTTTTCTGCTAGTAATTGTTGAATTTGAGTTTTTAACGCTGTAACTTCATTTTGGGTTTCCATAAGGGAAACTTCCATTTCTTGGAAACTCATTTTTATTTATATAAATATTTCGAAAGACAGAGAAAAAAATTTTAACAATATAATTGACTTACTACTTAGTTGTTTACAGGTTTGAATTTCAGATGAATCGGTAGTTGTAGTTGATATGGAGATCTTCGTTGCCGTCGGAAGGTTGATGGAAACACGTTGAGTAGAAGTATGCGATGACTGTAGATTTCTCAGCTGTAGTTGTTGAACTGCGTCCGTCGGGCGTCGTGAATGATATTGGTAGTTTTAATTTATTTTAAATTTTAATTCTTCATTAACTTCACTCACTTGAATTTTATTATGACTTTTATTTTTAATTCACAAAATTTTACCTTTTTTTCTTGATATGACCGATTTTTATAAATTTATATTTTTTTTCTTTATTTATTATTTTATTTGAGAGCAGAGAAAAAAAAATTTATTTTCAGATCTTGAGTAATAAAAAAAAATTTTTTGAATTTTTAATTTAAATGTTCGACGTAAAATTTTTGTTATTTTATTTTAATTATTTTTGAATTTTTAATTTCATTTATTTAGATTTTTATTATTATTTATTTCACTCACTTAAATTCTCACTTAAATTTTCACTTTTGTTTCACAATTTTGCTTTTTTTTTTTTTTTTCTTTGTTTAGGAGAGAAAAAAAATTTTCGATGTCGACAAAAAAAATTGGTATATTTTTTTGTGTTACTCAATTTCACTTCGAGAACTTGATGTTAATTTTTGTAAAAAAAAAAATTTTCGGATTTTTGAGATTTTACCAGTCTATTCGGGGGCTGTTCGAATCCGTCGCTGCCACCAATTTTAATTATATAATAAGTTGTTACGTCCTGGTTGATGTTTTGGCGCTGGCGTAGTTGAGCGGTCGATTTAAATTGGACGTAGTGAAAACTTATACATAATTATAAATAATAATTAAGTATGGGTTGAACAGCCACCATTTGGTGGTTGCAATAAACTGGTCGTTTGATTATATATATTATTTCATATATCTAAATCCGATTTATTCAATTATAAGGATATAATTTTGATTGATGTGAAAATATACAGTTGAATTAATTTATAAATTATTATTGTTCTCTTAACAATAACTTCGAGAGGGTGAGAATGAAGTTGTATTTAATATTGAGCCTGACTGCTCTCGATAATTCTATGTTTCAGACTGATTTCTCTTGGTCGAGAAAAACTAGAGTAAGTCTCTTATCAATACGAGGCGCTTGGGCATCAGGCCCGCGCATCGTTCGATATAGAGGGGTGGATCGAGATAAGCAATACTCTCGAATGATCCATTCTCCGTTCTCACGCTTTCTCCGTTTTTGTTATTAACAAATGAGTCACTTATCTATGAACAAAAGTTATCTTAGAACAAAATAGATGTTTGTGCAGCTGCACGTCTTGAGGATTTACTCGAGGCGTCAGCGTTTATTTGTACATAACAAATATTAAGAGAAAAATAACTTTATCAATATGTTCTAAATATTCTAAATAATATTATACTATTTTATATTCTATTACTTTATATTATTATATTATATTATTATATTAAATTATTATATTAAATTATGTTCTATAATATAGGGTGACTTATCAATTATGCCACTTATCAATATACATCTTAATTAATTAGTTAGGTCTCAGATCGGTCTCTCAATAATTAGTATTTAAAAATAATCAGAGACTTCTGCCGAGCAGGCTGGGACGTAACAACAATATCCACTTTATTAATTTTAAACCTTGTAATTAAAACCTTATAACTTATATAAACCTTATAACCTTATATACCTTATGACCTTTTGACCTTTATACCTTATAACTTTTTACCTTATAACTTGTATCCCAATCACCTTTGGCGTCTAAAATTACTTATACTAATTAGCCACTACCTTGGCATCACACACACACACACACTCGATTAAAATAAACTGCCAACTACCTTTGGGCTTACAATAAAATGTCGGTTACCTCCCGATTAATTTAATTTAATTTTAAAATCTTTTATTACACACACTCGAGTCCCTTGGACTATAATTCACACGCACACTGAATTTAAAATCGGCTTATCCCGCGACGCACTTTTATTAAATTAATTAATTAAAATTTAAAGGAAATGATTGTTATTAATTAATTAATTTTAATATAATTTCTTTTCAACGACTAGACATGAATTATTAAGGTTTAACAACGAATTGATTTCACGAGACTTCCGTTATCGAGTTTCGGTCCGTAATTTACCTCGTGTCCATTTCTTTACTCGACACTCAATTCTTACTCGAGTTCCGCCATCTTTCTTTTCCGCGGCCACTCGACTTCTTACTCTACTTTATACTGAATATAATTTTTATTGATTTTAATTTTATTTAATTAATTAATTTACTTATTAATAATTAATTTTATTTTATATACAACGCGGACACGAAATTGAGAATTTCTGGCTTGTCTTAGACAACCGGCCTAGAAATTTCTACGACGCATATAATTCCGGCGATGGCCTGGAATTACGTAACGACGCCCTGGATCCGGCAATTGGGCCTGGACCTGGTTAGACAACGTCTGGCTTAAATTTTATTTTAATAATTTTATAACTAATTAATTATTACGGGCCTAGACGCGGATATACCCGACGAACGACTAAGTATTATTGGAATTAAATTAAGATCCTAGCTTTGGCCTAAGACAATTAATTTAATTAATACCTGATCTTCATTCTGGTGCGGTTTCCTTGTTGTCCGTCTCGTCAGGTTCCTGGTCTCGTTCGTCTCGGTCGTCGCGTCTGTTGTCTCGCCGTCTCTTCTCTCGCCTTTATTCTTAATTGGCTCCTTCACCTGTATATTTGAAGCGTCCTGTTGTTTCCGCGTCTGGTCCGGTTGTGTCCCGGCCTGGGTTCACCCTGCACTTATAATTGAACACCCACTCGACCGAATTCGGCTACTTCCGGAAAACTTAGACCCTCCTACTTATCACTAAGTGGGACTGACAGACAAGCCCCTACGATTTCCGCTCGGGACGACAGTCGCACTCTACCCCAGATAACCCTGGGGCAGTAACAGACTATATCGACCGTGCACATGATAGAAAATCATGGCAACTGAACGCGGAAAATTCAAAATTCCCTGTTACAAATGATTTGGCATGAACGTGCGTTCTCTTTTATATATTTATTTTTGAGTTTCGAGAAACAATTAGACTAATAATTTGTGTAATTTCAACGGGTGATCAGTGATTCAATCAACAATATTTTTACTACATTACTTTTCATTAATAATTTTTCATGAAAATAAATTTTCAATTATTTTCATTTAATTTTTAAATAAAATATACTTAAATAATATATTTCGCATCTTTATTTGATAAAAATAATTTTTCAATTATTTTTATTTAATCTTAACATGAAATGTATTTAAACGGTATATTTTACATCTTTATTCAATGGAAAATAAATTTCGAAATAATTATATATTTTTAAACAATAATTAAATTTAAATAAGAATTTTACTATTTTACAATAATTAATTTAAAATATTATAAAAAAAAATATTATATTGTGAAATTAAATAATAATTCAAATATTAGTAATTAATTTAAAATATATTATGAATTTAAAATATGACAATTTTGCTATTTAATTTAAAATATATTACGAAATATTTTTCAATGTTAATAATTAATTATGAATTTGATTAATAGTTTACTGATTTTTTTTTTAATAATTTAATTCAAAACATTTTACTAAATATTATATTATGAGTCTAAATAATTAAATATTATATCATGAATTTAAAGAAAAAGTTTACTAGTTTTTAATATTAATCAAACATGAATATAAATAATTTAATTTAAAATATTTTACTAAATATTATATTATGAATCTAAACAATTTAATATTATATTATAAATTTAAATAATAATTTCACTATTTTTCAATATTAATTCAAGTATTAATTTAAATATTATATATCTTTCAATATTAATTCAAACATAAATAATTTAATTTAAAATATACTATAAAATATTATATTATGAATTCAAGCAACAATTTTACTATTCAAATATTACTCTAAATAATTAATATTATTTTATAAAACTAATCAATATTATTCGAATAATTAATTTTAATTTGCGAATTTAAAAATAAATTTATACTAGAAGACACTACTATATAAGAATAATTGTAATGTAAATTTAACGAATTGAAATACGAATTTAAATAATTTTAATTTTATTAATTTTTACGAATTTAAATAATTTTAATTTTATTAGTTTTTACGAATTTAAATAATTTTAATTTTATGAGTTTTTACGAATTCAAATAATTTTAATTTTGTTAATTTTTACGAATTTAAATAATTTTAATTTTATTAATTTTAACGAATTTTAATAATTCTAATTTTATTAATTTTTACGAATTTGAATAATTCTAATTTTATTAATTTTTACGAATTTAAATAATTCTAATTTTATTAATTTTTACGAATTTATATAATTTTAATTTTTACGAATTTAAATAACTTTAATTTTGTTAATTTTTACCAAATATTTAATAATCAATGTGTGTTTAAATAAAATTTAAAACTACGAAATAAAAATTATTATTGTAAAATTTCACATCCATGTTTCCCCGTGAATCCCCCGAAACAAGTTATTCCAAGAAATCTATAGATTTCTAAAAATCAAAATATAAACATAATAAATTAACAAAAATTTTCACGGGGCTATAACACAGCTAATTACCACCAAAAACTCAGCAGAAGAAAAAAAAAGTAAAACAAGCTTAAAAACTCACATTATAAAAAATCTTTAAGGGGGGCCTATTTTGACCACATTTTTTTATTTTTTATTTTCAGTGATTAGCAAAAATTAAGGTCAAAAACGAAGCAAGAGAGTTAAAAAAAGTAAAAGAAGTAAAAAAAACTGAGGATTCGAAAATTTTGTTCTTAAGGGGCCCATTTTGTCTCAGTGACCCATTTTACCCCTCCCCGTCCCAAGACTTTTCATATTACGAATTTTGGTGGGCCCGATTCGCCTTGGCCTTTTCATATTACGAATTTTGGTGGGCCCGATTCGCCTCAGTGGCCCATTTTACCCTGGTGGCTCGTTTTACCCCTCCCCGTCTCAAGACTTTTCATGTTCAGAATTTTAGTAGGTCCAATTTGCTCCCAAATACATTAAGGCATCAGAAATTTCAGGGGGCCCATTTTGCCGCGCCCCCTTCCCTTACATTTATAGATTTACTCGTTTGGCGATGTAAAAAATAAAAGTTCACATTGCTTAAATTTCACACGGGATTCGGTGTAATTTTCACACCAAAATTTTCACACCGATGCATTTACACCACACCGGGTCCATCAAATTTTTTACAGTGCATACGATTTGTCATAGCAAATACTGGAAATGTTTTGTACCCAGAGAAGAAAGTACACTGTGAAAAATTCCCATTAAATTTTACTATGGGTGCATTGTAACCTCGGACCATAAGAAAACTGGTACAAAATTTACAAGTGTACCATAGTAAACGGTGTGCGCATAGGTCCCAATCGTGTCGTCTGCACATACCGTTTACTATGGGACACTTGTGAATTTTGTACCAGATTTCTTATGGTCCGGTGTTACTATGCACCCATAGTAAAACTTGTTGGAAATTGTTCACAGTGTACGACGGGCCCACACGGAAAAAAATAATCGGTAGCCGCTACCGATTAATTTTCGGTAACAGTTACTGATTTTGTTGATAACAATTACCGGTTTTATTTTGGTAGCTGTTACTGTAGTAATCGGTAGCTGTTACCAAATCATCGGTAGCCGTTACCGAAACTATCGGTAGCTGTTACCGATTAATTTTCAGTAGCCGTTACTGATTATTTCGGTAGCTATTATCGATTTTTTCGGTATCAGTTACGTACACACACTCTCACACACACGCACTCGCACACACACGCTTACACAGCCGCATTCACGCGCACTCACGCATGTACGAACACACTCACCCTCGCACACGTGTGAACGTACTCGCACACACACGTCTGCACACTCTCATACGCACACACTCGGCCTAAACACTCGGGCACACACATACGTTTGCACACACTCATACGCACAAGCACGCGTATGCGCACACATGGGCACGTACGCACACTGATACCAAAAAAATCAATAACAGCTACCGAAAAATAATCGGTAGCGTCTATCGAAAAATAATTGGTAGCGTCTACCGAAAAATAATTGGTAGCGTCTACCGATTCTTTTTTTCCGTGCAGGCTTGGCCCAGGCTTAGCCCAAGTATGTAAGACCGTGGGCCAAGCTTGTAAACCAGCCTTGGTAGGAGCCGGGAATGATAACACGGGGCCGGTTCTGGTTGCTAGACCTGGCCCAGGTTTCGTTGCCAGAATTGACCCATAAATCGAGAAAACGAATAAATTTAATGAAAAAAAAATTTTATTATTATTAACCTCGTAGAAATCCTGATCATTAACGTTTCAACTATCTAAGGGAGGTAAATGATGTGAAAAAAACTCGGTGAAAATTCTGCCAGGCTCTGGGCGCGAACTGCCGTCCTTTTGATTGCTGGGTCCGAAGGGTAGCTTCTGGACGTACCTACTAATGTTGAACTGATACATTTATATGATCTACTTATTAAACCACAGGTGTATCCAAACTTGGATAATCCTACCTTGGCCCAAGTCTGGATTGCCATTGGAAGGCCCAAGTCTGGATTGCCATTGGAAGGCCCAAGCCTGGCTTGCCATTGAATTGCCAGGGCTAGGTTACCCAGTCTTGGCCCAAGCCCGGGTAATCATTGTGACGGCCAGGACTGAGTACCCAATCTTAAGCCAAGCATGGGCCAATATAGGTGTGCCAAAACTAGGTTCCCCAGTGCTGGGGAACCTGTCATCGGTTGTCCCTGACTTCAAAGGAGTATGGGTTACTCTCATTCAAATGTAAATAGTAACAATGTACTTGAGACCTGTAATTCGCTTCTTATCATATGATACATATAAATAAAGATATTTCTTGTGTGAGTGTCAGCTAAAACTATAGCATAAGATAATAATAATAATAACAAAGATAAATAATAATGATAATGAAAATAATAATGCAGACTCACACAGCAGACCTAAAATTCCTAAAAAGGCATAAAATACCATCGTTAATCCTCTATTTAATTTATTACTTCCTATACCTATCAGCAATGAGCGTCAAAACACTTGGACCAATTGGTGATCGACAAGTGGAACGTTTAAAACTTGAACAATGCCTGTACCCTACTTCCTAAGGCCCCAACTAATTTATTGTACCTTGTACCCGTGGCTAACCAACTCTGAAGCATCTGGAGACGTTGCAGACTCTTACGGCAGACCTGAAATTCCTAAAAATGCAGAGATTACCATCCATAAACATATTTCATTTATTCCTATCTAACATCTATAAGCTAACGACATCAATCCTCGGATGAATTAGTGACACATAAACAGAACGTTCAGGACTCAAATGTTTAAGTTCTCGGAACCTTAAATGATTTATTCGTTCGTACCCGTGACTATGTTTCTCCGAAACACCTGAATTTATTGGTTAATGTGACTTTAAATTTTTATGTCTATATGATGTATGATCTTATTGCATTAACAGATTTTTTTTTTTACAAATTTAGTTTGCTATGATAACGAATCTACTTTGTTAAGATTACAAGGGTATGTTTGCTTCTACAACAAATATTATTCGCTATGACGGCAAAATGTGATTTGTTGCTGTAAAAAATCTTGTGGTGCCCTAAGAAATCGACTTCTCAACTACGACAGAATTCCATTTGGTGTCACAACAAATCGATTTGTTACCGTAAGCTAAGCGTGTCTGTTACTATAACAAAATTTTTCTTTATCCAGTCTTTTGTTATGATGACGAAACTCTTTTTCTCCGTGCATGGAGCGGAATAGAGGAGGGAATACTTATATGAAGCTCTACTAGAGTAACTGAGTGTGTCGCAAATGGTAGCATACTCGGAGGCTCATGTATTGAGTGCCAGTGCATGCGGCTAAGTTTTTATTCCCGCTATTATAGAGGGCGCGCGTATAGCTTGGCTAATGCATGAAAGTTAGCCCGGGAAAAAATGATTAGATATGATCATATCTGTTCATGTATGATCATATATGAGCTCAGATATGATCATGTCTGTTCATGTATGATCCTATATGATCGCATATCTGATCATGCATGACGTCATGTATGATCATGCATGATCATAACTGTTCATACATGATTATATATGAGCTCATATATAAAGCCATGTATGATCATGTATGGTCATATCTGTACTCAAATAGGGTAAAAATTTTTAGACATGATCATATCTGTTCATGTATGGATTATATATGAACTCATATATGACTTCATGTATGATCATGCGTGAGCATGCCTGATCATATCTGCAGCCTTTTACGAGGAAAAATAATCAGGTATAATCGTATCTATTCATGTATGATCATATATGACTAAAGTATTTATAATTATACTTCTCTAAGCGCGTTATGGAAAAATGATGAGAGTGAATTTTTACGATGCGTGCGCACGACATGAAAACTAAATAAATGTTGAAGTTGCTGCATATACAACACGTGTTTTACTTTAATACAAGTGCGAATTGTACATGCACATACAATTCAAATATATGTGATTGATAATTATATATACTGAATCGCGTTGTGATTTGAATTGAACATTTTGATGAATATTATTTACTATTCGTAAATATTAGTAAAAAAAATTGTGCTTATATTCTTTTTCAAGTGCTCTGATATAGTTGAGGTTAACTTTCCGTATGAATAATTTATTGATATAAATTATTATATTATTATTTGATATAATTTATACTAAATATTATTATATTATCGATTTTAAATATTTATTATTGATTATTCAATATTTAATAAATAATTCAATAAGTTTAATACAAGATTTGTGATAAAAATTACAATCGAATATTAAATTAGAATAATAAATATTCAAAGTTAATAATCTAATCATATTTTGTATAAAGTATATAATATATATTTATTATTTTCTAAATTTAATATTTTTTAATAAATCATTAAATATTAAATTTAAAAAATATTAAACATTTTTAGAATAATTTATTAAAAATTCAATAAAAAAATATTAAATAATAATAAAAATTAAATATTTAATTAAATTATTAATTTCTAATATTAATTTCTTGACAATAAATTTTATTCATCATGCAACCTAAGATTCTGTTATGGTAGATTTATGACTATTAATGGTACTATTCAATTTCAATTTCAACATAAGTACGCGCACCCATGTTATACAACATACATTTTAATAATAATGTATACAAATATTCTTGCAAATATGTGCAAACATTATATTCCCGGATGCATGAGTTTGATGTTTTCAAAAAACACAGTATGAATACTGAGATCTGACAAGATTCGAAAAAGATCCTGTTGATCATACATGATTATATATGGTCATACATGATCATATACGATCATACATGGTTATATATGATTACGTATGATTATATACGATCATACATGGTCATATATGATCATATCTGAAAATTTTTTCCCGGGAGACTCTCTGCCGTACAATCGGAGCCGAAACCACGTACTTTCGACCGAGGTAGTAAGAAAAATAATTTTCATTCACACTCAAATAATAAAATTTTACTCTTTTTGAATAATTTATAATATTAATAATAACGCAAGAATATTTTTGACCGCTGGGGTACGCATAAATAAATAAATCAAAAATAAATCACTTAGTTATTTTAGTAAAACAAATAGTATTTAATAATATCTCACAGATATTTTAAATAAAAATAAGAATTACAATAAATCGGGAATTTTTCACCCGAGCCATGATGTCAGTACTTGAGGGATTTGCTCAAGTACTGTAAATGCACTATAGATATATATATATATATATATATATATATATATATATATATATATATATATATATATATATATATGTATTTCTATTACTATATACAACGTTTCGCCAACGCTGTATATATATATACTAGCTGACCCGGCAGACTTCGTACTGCCTCAATCGATTGTAGAGCAAAATAAAAAAAATCAACTCTGTTTAGGTTTCCACTATCTTAAATTGGCGTATTACCGTACGATGGACAGTGTGGCTCAATAACTCATAGATTTAATTGAACGAAATATAGTATAGTGCCAGATAGCTCAACTGGTAGATTACTTGGCGCGATACCGACATGGTCTGGGTTCGATTCCGAGTTCGGGCTATCTATGAGGCCTTCCACGCCAACCAGACACCATTTAGCTTTTGAACCTCGGATTTTTTTGAAACTTATTTATCTTTTAGCATAGGTTGAAAGAGGCCTTCATGATGTTTTTCAAATTTTTTCCTCCAACCCAGGGTTGCCAGAAAATTTTTTGAAGTGAAACTTCTTTAGGCGTGGTAGAGAAAAATTTTTGTAACTCCTTATCTTGTTGTTACACCTTATCTTGTAACGTTAATCTTATCTAGCGTGAATCTTTCTTGTAACTTATATACGTGAAGGTATATATTTGTGCGTATGTGTAAGCATTTATGAGTGCCTGTGTGGGTCTAGTAGTATACCAAAATGAGTAAATGTATAGTCAAGTATATATAGTCTGGGACTTCGTGTAGTATATAGTTTATGAACAGTATCAAATAATATACATCTATACATACATATATTGAGACAAATCGCTTTTCTCTTTCGCGATTTTTACCAGCAGCCACCAGAATTCGCGGGTTGAACCCTGGCTTAGGCTGGCCTCTAACAAATTTTTATTTACTTGGACAGAGCAATGGGCGAGGGTTCTTGCAAAGCAAGGACCCGCACTTATTCAAACTCGGCAACGTTATGAAAAGACCATCAACTCACCTCACGGCTTATTAACTATCAATAGATTTCTTATAGTAAAATCAACTTATCAGCTTTTAAGTAGTAATATTATTCTTACTAGACAGTTTAATAATTCTTACCAGTAAAGTAGGAAAATAAAGAGTATGAGTGAAAAATAGAATGAGAGAAATTAACCAGAAAATGCAAGTTTATTGCCAATTATAATAATATTCAGTTACTTACAATAAATACTGCGCAATTTACAATGAATGCAATGTCCTCGTAGGTACAGAAAATACAATGGTTCCCCTCAGTGGAATGACGCAGTTTTACACAATATTTAATATTTAGTAGAGTAGAATACTTAATACCGCGAATAATTCGTCGGTAACGCACAATTTGATTTATTTTATTCAAACTTGCTTTAGAGTAATTTTAATAAGTTTATAATATTTTATTAGAATAATATTGCAAGTAAAATTGCCAGAATAATAATTGAACGTACAGCAATATAATTAATGAGAAATGAGAGTCGCTAATTAATACTAGAAAACACGTCTAAACGCTAAGTGATCCAGGATCGAAGTGATTGACCGATAATTGAGGGTTTGGGACTCGCCTCTGAACTATCCCCACTTCACCCCTACGGACATGCGTCGACGTGAAAATTAAGTCATGTGACCATGGCACTATGACGTACTGAATTTAGGCGGCAACGAGACGGAGAAAATTGGGAACCGCAAGGCTGAGGACGACGAAGACAATTCACATTGTCTCAATATATATGTATATATTAGACTGGGCCAAAAAAATCGACAATTTTTTTTTCTTTCGATACTGTGAAAATATTATTACTGATGAATAAAAAATTATTGTGTAAGTTTGAGCCCTTAATATTCATATTAAGAGGTGTATCGTTATGACTATTCGTTTTTTGACAGAAATTTCATTTTTTACCCAAAACTCGTAAATCATCAGTCTGAAAATTTTGAGCAATGTATAATCTGAATGGAAATTGAATTTCCTACAAAAAAATTCTCTTAGTAAATTGACGTAAAACGAGTTATTTCCTTGCAACCGTCCCTTAAATATTAATTTGTTTTTGAAATTCTTTGTTTCTATTTTCGATTTTTGTAACTACGAGAAATATTAAAATTTTTCTAGTCAAGATACAGACTTTCGAAGGAAATTTAATGCTCTACAAAAAAGGTCTCGTAACATTTTTTGCTAAATTCACTTCTTCGGAAGTTATTCAGGTTATTTTAGTCGTTTTGACTCAACTTCAACCTCGAGTAACTATTGAAGGAGTGAATTTAACCAAAAATGTAAGGTGACCTTTTTTGTAGAACATTAAATTTTCTTTGAAAATCTGTATCTTGACTAGAATAATTTTTAATATTTCTAGTGATTACAAAAATCCAAAATAGAAACAAAGAATTTAAAAAACAAATCAATATTCAAGCCACGGTTGCAAGGAAACGGCTCGTTTCACGTCAATTTACTAAGAGAGATTTCTTAAAGGGAATTCAATTTCCTTAAAGAATATACATTGCTTAAATTTTTCAGATAGATGATACACGAGTTTTGGGTAAAAAATAAAATTTCTATCAAATAATGAAAAGTAGTAACGATACACCTCTTAATATCAATATTAAGGGCTCAAATTTGCACAATAACTTTTTTTGGTCATCAGGAATAATATTTTCACAGTATCGAAAGAAATAAAAAATAGTCGATTTTTTTGGCCCAGTCTAATATATATATATATATATATATATATATATATATATATACATATATATATATATATATATATATATATATATATATATATATATTGAGACAAATCGCTTTTTAACTTCGCGATTTTTACCAGCAGCCACCAGAATTCGCGGGTTGAACCCTGGCTTAGGCTGGCCTCTAACAAATTTTTATTTACTTGGACAGAGCAATGGGCGAGGGTTCTTGCAAAGCCAGGACCCGCACTTATTCAAACTCGGCAACGTTATGAAAAGATCATCAACTCACCTCACGGCTTATTAATTAACAATAGATTTCTTATAGTAAAATAAACTTATCAGTTCTTAAGTAATAATACTATTCTTAATAGACGACTTAATAATTCTTACCAGTAGAGTAGGAAAATAAAGAGTGTGAATGAAAAATAGAATGAGAGAAATTAACTAGAAAATGTAAGTTTTATTGCCAATTATAATAATGTTCAGTTACTTACAATAAATCTTCAGTAATTAACGATACGTCGAATATCCTCGTAGATATTGGATGCAATATTCCTCCCAGCGGAATGACGCAGTTACGCACAATATTTAATTTTTAACTAATTATAATAATTAATACCGCGAACAATTCGTCGGTAACGCACAATATGCTTTACTTTATTCAAACTTTCTTTAGAGTAGTTTTAATAAGTTTATAATATTTTATTAGAATAATATTGCAAGTAAAATTGCCAGAATAATAGTTGAACGTACAGCAATATAATTAATGAGAAATGAGAGTCGCTAATTAATACTAGAAAACACGTCTAAACGCTAAGTGATCCAGGATCGAAGTGATTGACCGATAATTGAGGGTCTGGGACTCGCCTCTGAACTATCCCCACTTCACCCCTACGGACATGCGTCGACGTGAAAATTAAGTCATGTGACCATGGCACTATGACGTACTGAATTTAGGCGGCAACGAGACGGAGAAAATTGGAAACCGCAAGGCTGAGGACGACGAAGACAATTCACATTGTCTCAATATATATATATATATATATATATATATATATATATATATATATATATATATATTACGGTATATACCAGACATTTAGTTTGTTTATGTGTATTTAAATCATATGGACGCCTCGGTAAAATTAGCGTGTTTACAAAATTGATTTTGATCATAGTCAAAGTGTGGTAGCGATTTATAAGTTTGTATTTTAAAATTATCAGGCTAGTCAACAAGTTAAAAAACGCGAAAATTCTTGATAAAGCTCTCAAAAATATGAGCAAAGCTCATTCGATTGGAAATGACGTTTAAAAAAAATACTTTCGAAGATGTATTAGCCAATTAAAAATTTCAATTGTTATTAACAAATACAAAAAAAAATAATGGCACTCAATTTTTCGTTAATAACTCAAAATCTATCAACATTTTTGAAATTAAAAAAAAAATCCTCAACCGGTAATGTCAACTCATTGTCGATTCAATTTAATTCACGGACAAACACAGGAAACCCACAATAGAGAGATCTTAGCGTTTTTTGAAACCTTAATAGAGGGCTAAAAATTTCGTAATTTCAAAAATTCTAATTCGTCTTAAAAAAATTGTTTTAAAATTCTCATTAACTACACAAGTGCAACAAAGATAGTTAGCTGCTTATAATTTTCAAAAATCATTTTGCGTGAATATGAAAAGGGAACTCTTAATTATTTCCGTACTCAATACAAATGTCAAAATCTCAGAGACCTGAGCTCACTTTATATTAGTAATTTTTTTTGATAATTAATATTTTCCAAAAACCTCCTTCGGAGTATAATTCACCCCAAAGAGGAGTGAATAAATGAGAAATCATTAGTTCCACGTTCACTCTGGATTCACTCCGCGTTCAGTCTGCAAATTTTTTACATTGTACTGATACCTTTTCCGTTCTAATAACATTTAAATAGACTGTTCAAAATAATAATAATAATATTTATAGTAAATATGTTACCTAAAGATTACAATAAAATTGATTAAAAATAAAATTTTAGCATAGTATTTAATAAATATGAGCCAAAGAAGTTTCACTTCTTCCGCGTGTACATATTGATACACGCACCCTTTTTTTTTTTCGAAGTAGCCGAGCCACAGAGCTCATCGAGTTACTAAAAAAAACACATTGTGGCGCTGAAGTTGAAACTTAAGATAAGCGCCAATATTCAAATTCATTGTGTGTCAATTTTGTGAAGTATTGAATATAAGTATAGAATAATTGTATAATTAATAAACAAATGATTAAATTAAAGGTTTTCATTCATCGTAAAAGAATAATAATTTCGTATCTTAAAAAATAATAATTTTCCTTTTATTCAATAGTCCATAAGATTTACATATGGCATTTGTACTTTTATCTTTTTATATTTGATAAAGGTTTCTCACACTATAGTTTTTTATTAATAATTAAAAATTTCTCATATTAGTATCATTATAATTTAATAAATTTTTGGAAAAGTTAAATCCTTAGTATTATATATTCATTTAAGTAATATAGTAAAATAATTATTATTACTATTACAAAGTTATAAATATAATTATGGTCAATTCACAGCAAAAATCTAATTGACTAGGCCAAGTAATTATCGTTATTATAAAATTATTAAAAGTAAAAAATACTTATGATTAATCAATTGTAAATATTCTATCAACAAAGCAGAATTCTCACTTCAGTCATTACACTTTTTGGATATAAAAAATACGTTTGATTAATCTATTACAACTTATTACGCTCAGTATCACAAACTTTCGATGTTAAAACATACTTATAATTAATATATAGCACTTTGTAATCAACTTAAATAAGTTATTCGGTACAATACTCATTATTCTCATCATCATTATCAATTCTCGCAATCAAAGTAGTAGACTCCAGTAGGCCGTCATCAGTTTCAACTCGATTAGCTATGTCTATTGTGTTGATAGAGCTCTCATACATCTTTCTATTAAATAACTTAAGCATATTCTCTGGTGGTGCATATTTGGTGGTGACACGAATCTTTATCCGTGGACAATAGATCCGCGACGTAAGATCCACGACATGAAATCCGACGACTTAAAATCTCCCGCCAAAATATACCCAGACAAAATATCCCCATGACAAAATATTCTTACATTTTTTTTTAAGTTTCTTCATTACTTAACGTTTTTTAACTTCCCGCTTAGAAAATCGATGATTTTCAAAAATTTCGGGAAGTTATTGTTTTCACCCCGATTTTCGAAAATCGAGTTTTCATCAGATGTCGACGTTTTGAGGTCCTAGGAAGCTATTCTGACTATTTTTAGAATGATGTCCGAGTGTCTGTATGTATGTATGTGTGTGTGTGTGTGTGTGTGTGTGTGTGTGTGTGTGTGTGTGTATGTATGTATGTATGTAAACTCTTTATAACTTTTTAACTAATAAACCGATTTGGATGGTTAAGGCGGCAATCGAAAGAGTTTTTTGGCCATCAACTTTTCTGAAAATTTCAGATCATTAGACCAAGTAGACTCGAAGATATTGGTGAATTACGAAAAAAATAAATTTTTTTTTTATAGTTTTTTATTGATTTCTCAAAAACGAATAAAACGATCGACTTCAAAATCTAATCAGCTCTGAAACTCAATAAAACGCGTCGAACGCCGCCTTAACCATCTCAATCGGTTAATTTTTTCGGGAGATATCGTTGGAGAAAGAAATGGTGAAAAATGGTTTTTTTCAAATATCTTCAAGACGGCTGAATCGATCGCTTTTAAATTCTAGTCGGCTCTAGAATTCAATAAAACGCGTCGATTGCCACCTCAAACGTCGAAATCGGATAATTCGTTCGAGAGTTATCGTGGCAGAAAGAAATGCTAAAAACGGTTTTTTTCGAAACTAAAGGTATACAAAAGTATTTTCGAGCTCGAAGAGCTCGAAAATGTATTTCCAACGATGTTTTCAGGCTCAGAGAGCTCGAAAACAGCGGGAAGTTTTGAGGCTGGCCCGCAGGGTCAACCGACAGACCGATTTTTTTTTTTTTTTTTTTTTTCAACTAATATCAATTATATCAGTAACGAGAATTTTTCAAAAAGTATTCTTCTAATTTTCTTTGAAAATAATACACTACTATTGCAAGTGTATCAGTTAATATATTTTATAATCACACACACATGTTACCTGTGAAAAAAGGGCACAGTACCATTTCAAACGTATAGGTTTATATATTTTATAATCACAACACACATAACTTCCATGTCTATATTGTAATTATAATTCAATAAGTAATAATATTATCTTACATCAAATTATCTTCATTGAAATTATATTCATAAAATTATTATCGCAAATATTAGAGCAGCGGATATATTGTCGTGCGGATTTTTTTGTTACGGATTTCAAAATGTCGGACCAAAACTCGCGGATCTTAAGTCGCGGATTTAATGTCTTTGGATTACGAGTGACGAAACCATATTTCGTACAACAGACTCCCATTACTCTCATATGTACATGAATTCTCATAAGTGCCGTTAGCATGGCTAACAGCAAACGATTTCGTGTTTTACTTTCAATAATGCTCATAATACTAAACGTTCGTTCCACATCAGCATTGCTTACTGGTAAAGACAACGCACGTCGTGCAAAGGATGCTAAATCTTTAAAACTTTGTTTAATATTTATTATATAAATTATTAAATAAGAACAGATCATATATGTTATACGGGTTATACATTATACAAAATATATTCCCGAGTCAAAAAATTGAACTTACATTTAACTTACATTAACTTATAGAACTTACATTGAACTTACATAAGCTTAATGAACTTAAATTAAACTTAAATGACTTATTGGTTTTGATTATAACTTGAATCGACTTGAATAAAAATATTGACTTAATTATAACTTACCTGGAATGAAAGTAAGCCAAAGGGAACTGAGATTTACTCCTGAGTCGACATTTGAATCGTAAGTCGAACGTTGAGATCGTCATCTAGTTCAATGCTAAAAAAGATGGACAAAATTAATTACCTTTGGCTTATACGTGGGGGATTCAAGTGGGTTGAACGATAAAAATACTCCCGTTTTTGCATTATTCGGTTTGCAGACTTGAACTTTGGCACAAATATTCCCAACAATATTACGAACCCTTCACCGTCGGTATTTTTTCCGATAACTAACTCCGAGGGGGGTTTCAGAGGGTTTAAAAATAATAATACTCGCGTTTTTACACTATCGGGCTTACAGACTTGAACTTTAGCACAAATGATTCCAACAATCTTACAAATCCACCACCATCTCTATTTTTTCCGATAGCTAACCCCAAGGGGGGTTTCAGTTGGTCCAAAAATAAAAATACTCGAGTTTTTGCACTATCTGGCTTACAAACTTGAACTTTGACACAAATATTCCCAACAATCTTAGAAATCCCCTCCGACATGTATTTTTTTTCGAAAACTTCGCGAGGATATTTAATGAAGTAAGCGATTTGGATACTAGCGTATTTGAATTATTTGGCTAACAGACTTTTATTTTAGCATGAATACTATCAACGATCTTACGAATTTCTCACCATCGGTTCATTTGTTTGTTTCAAAAACTGACTCAAATAAGTAATAAACAAGAGTATTTACATCTTGAATATCGTAAAAAGTTACGATGGTAAAGGGGTTCGTAAGATTGTTGGGAATATTTGTTCCAACGTTCAAGTCTGTAATCCCGATAGTGTAGAAACGCGAGTGTTTCAATTTTTGACCCCACTGAAACCCCCCTTGGAGTTATTTTTCAGCAAAAATATCGATGGTGGGGGATTTGTAAGATTGTTGGGAATATTTGTGTCCAAGTTCAAGTTTGTAAGCCAGATAGTGCAACAACTCAAGTATTTTTATTTTTGGACCAACTGAAACCCCCCTTGGAGTTAGTTATCGAAAAAAAAACCGACGGTGAAGGGATCGTAATATTGTTGGGAATATTTTTGCCAAAGTTCAAGTCCGCAAACCGGATAATGCAAAAACGGGAGTATTTTTATCGTTCAACCCACTTGAATCCCCCACGTAAAAGCCAAAGGTAATGAATTTTGTCCATCATTTTTAACATTGAACTAGATGACGATCTCAACGTCCGACTTACGATTCAAATGTCGACTCAGGAGTAAATCTAAGTTCCCTTTGGGTTAATTTTATTCCAGGTAAGTTATACTTAAGTCAATATTTTTATTTAAGTCGATTCAAGTTATAATCAAGCCCAATAAGTCATTTAAGGTAGTAGTACTATCGGTTTTAGAATTGACGTTCAGAATTCAATGAAACTTGGCATATTGGCACATTATTATCCCGTGAAAAATGAATCATACATGGCCATGCATGGCCATATATGCTTCATGCATGGAGCATACATGGCCATGCATGGAGCATACATGGAGCATACATGGCCATGCATGGAGCGTACATGGAGCATGTATGGCCATACATGAATCATACAAGGCCATATATGGCCATGCCTAGACATGTATGACTATATATGTCAGTGATTAATTGAACATATATGGCCATGCATGGCCGTATATGGTTCAAACATGGCCATACATGGGCATACGATCTTTTTGAATAGTCATGCATGGCCATATATGAATCATACAAGGCCATGTATGGCCATGCATGGTCATACATAGTCATGGATGACTATATATTAGACTGCTTTTTTTAGCGACTTTTTTTTTTCGCTCCCATCCCGAAATTTTGTTGGAAATACCCCCCCCCCCCCAAAAAAAATTCCCTGAGAGTTGAAGCCCTTGATATTAATATAAAGTACTTTCCCAGAGCAGGCGAAGATTTCCCATTCAAAATACACGTAAACTTGGGTTTTTATGTTTTAAACTTCTGTAACTCCGTGGCATTTTATGACATCATCTCGCCCAAAGTCGGGATTTTCTCAGAATTGAATGCTCTTCAAAAGTACCTGTTGTCGCGAAGTCGTAACTCATACGAGTGGGGTAGTACGGACCTCTAAACTCAATTTTTTCATAGAATTCTTGTTTTTTCTCTCATTATCTCATAAACAACAAGACCTACAGAAAAAATATAAGTAACAATTCTATAGAAAATTCAATTTCCTACAAAAAAGGTCCTTAGCACTAAATCACTACGATCGATATTGTCTGAGATATTAATTATTGAATTATTTACGTAGCATTGGATTCCCATAAAATGTCGAATCAAATCTTAAAAAATACTGATTTTTTATTTGACTAATATCTCAGAAAATCTATCTGAGTGATTCGGTGCTAGGGTCCTTTTTTGTAGGAAATTAAATTTCCTATAAAATTGTCATTTACATTTTTTTTTGTAGGTCTTGTTGTTTATGAGATAATAAAAGAAAAAAAATTAAAAAAGTTCGTATGCCCATGTATGGCCATATATGCTCGATGTATGGCCATATATGCTCCATGTATGACCATGTATGAACCATATACGGCCATGCATGGCCATATATGTCCAACTAATCACTGACTTATATAACTATACATGACCATGCATGACCATACATGGCCTTGTATGATCCATATATGGCCATGCATGGCCATGTATGATTCATTTTTCACGGATATAAAAAATTTGAGCTGACTATTACAATTACTTATAAACAGGATGTTGTAGTGAAAAAAAATAGAAAATTTTTTTGATATCACTAACAGCATATTGATGATTATATTTTGCTTTTTCGAAAGTGATTATATCCTTTCAATCTTACGTAGCACAAGTAAACTTCGTTGTAACTGTTGGTCGCATAGCTTAGTCAACAACGCGTCGGTCTCTCGTACGGAAGGTCCCGGGTTCGAATCCTACTAAAGCGGGTGGTGTTATTAACAAGTCTAGCGTTTTTTCTCTGAATTAAAAATTTTCAATTCGATTAGGAATTCAATTATTCGCATATCTGATAATCTCTGCGTCGCCAAAATAATTAAAAAAAAAAAAAAAAAAAAAAAAAAAAATTTTTTTTTATTTAGTTAAAATTTCTATACCCAGTCATATCAAGTCATGTATGGCCGTATCAAGCTATGTATAGTCATACATGGCCATACATGGTCATATATGGCCAAACATGGCCATGTCTGGCCAATTTTCATACATGGCCATGCATGGAGCATTCATGCATGGCCATGTATGATTCATTTTTTACGGGATAAGATAATGAACCAGTTCAATTTTTAAAGGTCTACAGAGAACTGAAAAAAAGATATTAATATTAAAAGATATTTGTCTTTAGCATTGATCCTTATGGGAAATTACATAGTTTATTTTATTTCACGAAATCTGACATTCAAATTTCAATGAAAGTGGTATCAAAGGAAAGAAAAAAATGCGTAGAATACTTTGGTTTATTAAAATTAGAGCTTCAGAGCTTGTGATAAGAGTAATTAGTAAATAATTAAGAGAAATTTGGCATGTTACTTACATTTGGCAACGCTGCTAAAAAGATTATGATGCGCGCGAAATTTAAACATGCATCAAATGTGGTATGTGGAGATATCAGTGTTTTACTCATTTTTTATTACAAAACATACGATATATTTTTTATTAATATAGTTGCATTATTAAATGAAGCAACATGTTACAAAATATATAATATTGCATAAATTAACTTTAATATTACACATTTTTTAAATATTTTTTTCTTTAGTTTCAAAGTAATTAAAAATTTTTTCTAAAATTATTGACGTTAGTCGTAGGGTTAGGAGCCGTGAACTTTCCATGTTTCTCATTTAATTTATTTGCTAATGCTACTTGTTACAGATTTTTTTCATACTTTTTTTTCTGTGACTCTTTTCTTTTCAATGAAATATTTTTTTTTTATTATTTAATAATTTTGAATTAGAAATTTTAGTAAACAAACATGTAAAGACAATAACTTGTATAATAGATGTTTGCGCAATAGATTTTGCGCATGATTTCATATTTTGAGTGAAACAGAGTTACTGTTATCATACTTTTATCTTATTTGCTTTTACGCGACGTTGCCAAATATAAATACTGCGGTAGTTAAATTAGGCAAAGCACACATTTGACTCTTGAGGTATCGATAGTACTACCCTAAGTTTAATTTAAGTTCATTAAGCTTATATAAGTTCAATGTAAGTTCTATAAGTTAATGTAAGTTAAATGTAAGTTCAATTTTTTAACTCGGGTTAGTATAATAAATATACTCATGATGGCGCTGTTAAATAGCGGAAAATAAAAAAAAATTATTTTCGGCCAATTCATTGGACCTTGTCTCATGTTACCAAGTTCTAGTAACGCAAAAAAAAAAAAAATCGTGTTACGTTCCCGTAATATTTTATTAATTAAATTAATTTAATTATTTTTAATAAATCAATTTTATGCAATCTAACGGAATTCGGTTACGATAAGAGAGTCGCCGTGGCTCGTGGGTAGTCAAAACAGATGACGATGCATGAGACCCCAGTCACGACGATTCTCTGACAGGGAACCTGAGATGCAGCGTCAACATTTTGTCAACTCTGTTGGCTGTATTATATTTTTATAACTACTAAATAGTCAGTCCTTCGAGAGTGTTTTGACTCGCGGTTGGTTTACGGCAAGTGATTAATGTTACGCGCAAGACTTGTAATAAATCTTGCACCAAAAATTATACTCAAAATTTAAGTACATCAGTAGTTTATTTAATGCGACTGTGTGCTATGATATTTCAGAAGTAACTAGTATTACAAAAATTTACTAAGTTCAAAGGTAGCTTGACCCAGGGCGGGGGTCATTACAATATTTAGTTGTGGGAATCGGAAAATAGGAAGTAGGATGAGTTTTCAACGATTGGCAAGTAGGTCAGGTGATCAGAGGGAGGAGTAATTAAAAGGTGACAGTTTTTGGGAAGGTGTAGGTGGCAAGAGAGGCCAGGTGCAAAGTTGACGTCATTGGGTCCAACGACATACCTGAGGATAATTAACGTAACGGCATGGCTGGACCCTAATGGCAATGTTTACCAAAAATATTCGTACGTCTACCGAATTTTATAATATGCAGACTACAGAAAACCCGGAATATTGTTAAAAGATTACAAAAAATGCCCAATTGTAAACTTTATGACTATAAGAGGATGAGTGAGAATACCCATCTCTTTTGGTATAAATATTTGAATATTTTCTAAAAATATAATATTTTAATGACTGGGAAACATCCAGTTATTTAGCGACAACTCAATATAATTTTTAAGCCGAAGGCTGCAATAAACAAAAAAGCAGCTTAAAACTTAAGTATAACTAAAATTTAAGTGTATCTTTAAACATACATTCAAACTACACTAACGCAAAAAATTAAAGGAACCGAAAAATTTTATAAATTTTTTAGTAATTTTTTAAAGGCTGTAACTTTGTGAAAAATAATCGTATCGAGATTTTAAAAAAAGCATTTTATAGCTTGAAATCTCTAGTTTCATCGCATCTTTATCAAAATTTTTTAAAAGGTCTGGTTATTACGCCAACATGAGAAATACCGCGAGACAAAAAATTTCTAAATTTTTTTTTTTTTTTTTCCAAAGAGCCCACGGACCGTGGAAAAATTTTGTCAACTAAACCATTGCATAGGTCATTTGGCAAATTTATTCAGCTTCAATTTGGCTTTTTTTTAACCTCGTAGGACGATTTGTCGCAGAGATATCAGCCTTCAAACAAAAAATGATCCTTTTGGCTTTGATCATCGATATTTCAGGTACCAATGATCGCACAGTAAATTTGAGGGTGGCGTTGAAAACTTGAATAAATTCTCTACAAGACCCGTTCATAATTTTTTGAAAAAAAAAATTTTTTTTATTTTTAACATCCTTTAGAAGTAAGTACAAAAAAATGACTTTTTTTGGTTTTTTAGTAAATCAACCGCTACTCTGCAAAAATTGATTAAAAAAATATTGTTGCCAGGGACTTATTTAGCTTAATATACCCCAATAACCTTATAAATTTTTAAATTGATCTATCGAGCCGTTTTTTGGAGATGATCGATTAAAGTTTTGCTAAACAATTAAAGGAACAAGTTTTGTTCCTTTAATTGTGTAATCATAATCAGAATGAAAAAATTACTTTTTTTTTTACTTTTCTTTCAGTTTTGCATTGGTAACTCAGTAAATGTGAGGAAAAGAGAAAAGAAACAGAAAATTTCCAAAAAATGTCGAAAAAATCAAAGAAATCAAAAAAATTGTAACTTGTTTTTTGGGGTCGAAAATTTTTTTTTTACATTTTTTGGAAATTTTTTGTTTTTTTTCTTTTTTCCTCACATTTACTGAGTTACCAATGCAAAACTGAAAGAAAAGTTAAAAAAAAATTATTTTTTCATTTGGATTATGATTACATAATTAAAGGAACAAAACTTGTTCCTTCAATTGTTTAGCAAGACTTTAATCGATCACCCCCAAAAAACGGCTCGATAGATAAATTTAAAAATTTATAGGGTTATTGGGGGTCCATTAAGCTAAAAAAGTCCCGGGCAACAATATTTTTTTAATCAATATTTGCAGAGTAGCGGTTGATTTACTAAAAAACCAAAAAAAGTCATTTTTTTGCACTTACTTCTAAAGGATGTTAAAAATAAAAAAAATTGTTTTGACCTTTTAAAAAATTTTGATAAAAATGCACCGAAACTAGAGATTTCAAGCTATAAAATGCTTTTTTTTTAAATCTCGATACGATTATTTTTCACAAAGTAACAGCCTTCCAAAAATTACTAAAAAATTTATAAAATTTTTCTGTTCCTTTAATTTTTTGCGTTAGTGGATAATTTTAAGCAAATGAATTTAAAACATAAAGTTTAGACAAAATAGTTATTTTAAAAATATAATAAAAGTATGTAAATTTAAAGATATAGTTTATAATAAATTTATAATAAAATTTATAAATGCGCGACTGAACAGAGAGAGCTCACAGAGCTCAAACCTCTGTTCTCTATAGAGTTAATAAACTCCATAATTATTTCTAAATTAATTCAACCTTCTTGTAGGGTGCCAATGGGCACCCTAATATTTTCACCTACACTATGACCTATCCTTAGCCCTATTACCACCCAGGGTCGAGCGCTTATCAGTTGATCCACCCTGTCCTATAACCCTGAGCGCTCAACAGCAGTTCGGGTTTCCTTCAAATTTCCTGCCGATTTTCCATCCATCCACCTGCTACTATGAATATAAAAATATGGAGTTGGTACCGGCATCGAAAATATTTGAAATCGCGAAAAACAATCAAAATTAATAATTAATAAAATAATCGACGACCACGGCCCACCAGGGGTCTATAGACACTCTAACGAGGCCAATCCCGGATAAAATTAAATAATTAAAAATTATTTTTATTTTTAATTCATTTGGGGTAATTTCCCAAAACGTAACAATTTTTTTGTGAAATCGAAGTAGCCTAATTAGCTACCGGGGGCCAAACGATAAAGTTAAGTCGCTAAATCAGTTGCTGTGTAGCTTAAATGGCGACAAATCGCCTCATCTGGCAACCCTGCTCCAACCGTTTTCGAAATATCGAATTTTAAAAAATGAAGAGAATTTTCTTTTAAATACCTGTTACTTCGCGAAAGGTGGTTTAAACAAAATTTTTAAAGAGTCAAAAAATGTTTGTTTTTAGATATGTTTTCGATAAAAACTATCAAAAAAATTTTTGAACTACGCTTCTATTGAAATTTTAACTTTTAAGTATAAACTGTCGATCTACAAAAAACACGTACTGATCGATTTCCCTCATAATTTTTTCACAGCAAACTGTCACCTATTCTATTCTGCAACTTTTCCAAATATGCTCATAATGGGACTACGATTGGATCTATTTTTTTTAGGATTTCTTAAATTTCATATTCCACTTTATTTTTAAGAAAAATGTCTTAAAATAATAGCATGCTCAGAATTTACTGTTAATAGTTATCTGACACACAAGTTTCATCAAATAATAATTAACCCTCGCGGACTTAGAATCACTGTGAAATCGCAGTAATATCACAGTAAATTCATTTCACCGTGAGTTCACGGCGTGTTTACGGTGATTTCATAGTGAATTCACAGTGATTTTGTGCCATTTTGTTATTGTGATTTAGTAGTGATTTCACTGCAAGTTTACAGTAAATTAATGGTAATTTCACCATGATTTCACCGTGAATTAATAGTGATGTCACTATGATTTTACCGTGAATTAGTGGTGATTTCACCATGATTCTACAGTAAATTAGTGGTAATTTCGCAATGTTTTCACAGAAAATTAATGGTGATTTCACCATGATTCCACAATAAATTAATGATGATTTCACCATGATTCCACAGTAAATTCAGGATGATTTGACTTGAGTTTTATGGTGATTTGACATCATAGTCGTCAAATCGTAGCTTTGGAATGATATAGTGACAATTTCTTATATTTACCGCGATAATCGAAAATCGAGTTTTCATTAGAACGCGAGGTTAGGAGGCTCCGGACATTTGTTCATATCATTTCCCGTGTGACGTCTGTATGGCTGTGTGTATATGCAGCTTTCCTTCCTAAAAACAATTTTAATAAGTTGTCAAAATAATTTTAATTCCGATTTCGTAACTGTTATTGTTATTATTATTATTATTATTATTATTATTATTTTTATAATTATTATTATTTTCAGTTTCAAAGTTTACAAATAAAATAGTAAGAAATTCACAGGAAATCCACTGTATATTCACTGTGAATTCACTGCTAATTTACTGTATACTTACTGTAAATTTACCAAAAATTCACTGCCAATTCACTGTACACGATGAAAAAAATATTGTTAAAACTACAATATTGAAGTAAAATTTACTAACAGATATGAATAAATACATTCTTTATTTTAATTATTACAAAACATTTTGTGAAATTAACTGGTTGGTAATTATTACATTAGAAGATATTAAAAATTATCTTACGTAATGTATTTTTTGCTAACATGATTATATTTTCTGTATATTAAATTCTACTATGTATAGATAAAGTTAAAAGTTGGTAGGGATAGCAGATACAACTATGTATTAGAAGTTCAACAACTTTTGTTCAAACGAGACATCAGGCCGTTAGACATAGGAAAGGACTCGCACGCGGGAGATCAGGGTTCGAATCTCAGTTAAAACGAGTGATTTTTTAAACATGAAAATCGACACAAACACCAATACAGATGACATAAATAACAATAATAATTAAATTGATAGCACTAATAATAAAAAGTTAAAAGTTATTAAAAAATTTACTTAATTTATTTCCATCCTAATATAGTAAAATTTACTAAACGGGATAGTAAAATTATTTTCATATTTTTCATTAAAATTTACTCCATTTTTTTCTCCGTGTATATTCACTGTGAATTCACTGTAAGATCACTGTACATTTACTGTGATTTTACTGTAAGTTCACTGCAAATTCACTGCAAGTTCACTGTAAATTCACTGTGAATTTACTGTGAATTCACTGTAAGTTCATTGTAAATTCATTGTGAATTTGCTGTGAAACCACTATCGAACCACTGTGAGATCACCATAAAACTACAGTGACCGAATGGCACAAAATCATGGTGATTTCACCGTAATTTTATCATGATCTCACATTGTTTTTACTATAAACTCACCTAAGTTTCACCATAATTTCATAGTGATTCCAAGTCCGCGAGGGTGATTTTATTAAAATTAATAATAATAAATTAATTAGTAATAATTTTTCTGAGGAAATAAAATTAGAAAATTTTGATGATAGTTCTGTGTCAGATAATTATTAACAGTAAGCCCTGAGCATGCTATTATTTTAAGACATTTTTCTTTAAAAAAAACTGGAATATGAAATTTAAAAAATTAAAAAAAAAATAGATCCTATCGTTGTCCCATTATGAGCATATCTGGAAAAGTTGTAGAATAGGTGACAGTACATGTTTTTTTGTAAATCAACAGTTTATACGAAAAAGTTTAAATTTCAATAGAAGCGTGGTTTAAATAAATTTTTTAATATTTTTTACTGATAAGATGTCTAAAAATAAATATTTTTTGTCTCTTTGAAAATTTTTTTAAACCACCTTTCGCGAATTTACAGGCATTTGAAAAAAAAATCTACATTTTTCGAAATTTGATATTTTGAAAACGGTTAGGGGAAAAAATTTGAGAAAAAATCATAAAAGTCTCTTTCAAACTATACTAAAAGTTTAAAAAGTTACAAAAAAATCTGAGGTGCGAAAGCTAAATCGTGTCCGATTTGGCGTAGAACGCCCCCTATATTTTTCTCAATTTATTTATGAATTGTCTTATTGAGAAGGTTTGTATGTTTAGCTTTCCACTATATTAAATTGGTTTCCATTATATAAAAAACAAATTTAATAAGTGGAAACCTAAACATGAAAACCTTCTCAATAAGACAATTTATAGATAAATTGAGAAAAATATAGATAGCCCGAACTGGGAATCGAGCCCAGACCATGTTGGAACCGCACCGAGTGCTCTACCAGTTGAGCTATCCGGCACTATACTATATTCTGTTCAATTTGATCTATAACTTATTGTGCCACACCGTCCATCGTACGGTAATACACCAATTTAATATAGTGAAAACCTAAACATGCAAACCTTCTCAATAAGAACCGACTGATGCAATCATTTACTAAATTTTATCAGCTCTAGAATCCAATAACACGTGCCAATTGCTACCTTAACCATCTCAATCGGTGATCCGTTCGAAACATATCATCGACGAAAGAATGAAAAAAAATCGTTATTTTTTTATTTTTCATGAATATTTCAGAAACTATCGAATCGATCAATTCAAAAATCTAATCAGGTCTAGAACTCGATAAAAGCATTCGATAGCTGCCAAGAACATCCCAATCAGATAATCCGTTCGAGAGATGTCGTCGACGGAATAATAAATGTAAATTCTATATCTACTTCTTTCATTGAAAAACATCATAAGTACTGAACAACGTTACTTAAAACTAATATGTCCTCTTTCTGTAAGTTATTGGAAGTGACTGCTTATAAATCGTCATGTTTGCTCGTATGACAATATACTTATACAATACAGATACAACATATCACGTAAATACTTATTTTTGAGCTAATTATTGAATATAATTGTGAATATATATACATATATATATATATATATATATATATATATATATATATATATATATATATATTAGGGTGGCCCAAAAAAACGGACTATTTTTTTTTCGATCTCGTATAAAAATTTGTTGGTTTACGATGTTTTAAGAAGCCTCTCCAAAAATCAGCTCAATAAAAAATTTTTAAGAGGTCGCTCACGAATTTTGAAAATTTCAAAAATGATTGAAATTCGGATTTTTTTTTCAAAATTTTTTTTCTCGTGGCAGGATTAGTTTATATTCGTAAAATCATGACTACGCTGAAAATTTTACCCAAAAATTTAAATATTTAAACCTCGCTCAAGAATTTTGAATGTTTCCGAGTGCTGTCGTTTGAACGTTTTCGAGCGACTCTTGAATATTGATAATAAAGCTTCTCGATTTTTTCACCATTAATTTGCATCACAATGAATGAAAATATAACCCGAGAAATGAAAATAATAAGTTATTTATACACTTTTTTATTTTTTAATTCAATTTTCAGGTTTTTTCGCTTATTTAAAACTTACCAAATTTTATTGTTTAAGACTGTCCTGTATATTTTTGGTTATGCAAAAGTTATATTTTAGTGGAATGACGATAATTGAGTTATAAAAAAATACAAAAACTAATTAAAAGCATTAATCACATATTATCAATTAATATTCAAAATTCTTGAGCACCGTTTAAATATTTAAATTTTGGGCTGAAATTTTCAGGATTGTCATAATTTTACAAATGTAAACTTATGCTGCCACGAGAAAGAAAAAATTTAGAAGTAAAAAATCCGAATTTTAATCATTTTTGATATTTTCAAAATTCGTGAGCGACCTTTTAAAAATTTTTTATCGAGCTGGTTTTTGGAGAGGCTTCTTAAAACATCTTAAACCAACAAATTTTCATGCGAGATCGAAAAAAAAAAAATAGTCGGTTTTTTTGGGCCACCCTAATATATATATATATTCACAATTATATTCAATAATTAGCTCAAAAATAAGTATTTACGTGATATGTTGTATCTGTATTGTATAAGTATATTATTGTACGAGCAAACGTGACGATTTATAAGCAGTCACTTCCAATATATATATATTAGGGTGGGTCAAAAAAATCGAATTTTTTTTTTTTTCAATGAACCTTGAGAAATCGTCAGAGTGTCTCTAAAAGAAGATCCTCTGAAAATATGAGCTCTTAATTTTATATTCAGAGGTGGCGTTTTGTAATTTTCTATTTCCCATTTAAATAACATAGGAAAATTTTTTTTTAAACTTTGGAATTTTGTCACGTGATGACGAGCTACTTTATAGGTAAAATCAAACAGTGTCCTTATGGGAAATTTAGTGCTCTACAAAAAAGGTCTGATTAACATTTTGCGTAAGTCAAGCAGTTTCAAAGATATCGAGCCTCAAACTTCAGACTGTTAAAATTACGCTTTGTTTTTTTCTTAAACAAAAAAAAATCAATTTATATGGATTAAATACCCATTGTTATTAACTTGAGAATAAAAAGATGCATATATTTAATAGAATGCATATTCGGAATTCTTCATAATTTGACAAATGCTAATTTTTATTGATTTTTAGCGAAAAATATTTACAAGCCAATAAACCGATTATTATTCATCGAAATGGATTATTAATACATAATATAAATAGTAAGGTGCTTCGTTTGAAACGATTATTTTTTTTTTTCGCTCCCATCATGAAATTTTGTTGAAAATACCCCCAAAAAAATTCCCTGAGTGTTTGAGCCCTTAATATTAATATTAAGTACTTTCCCAGAGCAGGTGAAGATTTCCCATTTAAAATACACGTATAGTTGGGTTTTTATTTTTTAAACTTCTATAACTCTGAGGCATTCTATGATATCATCTCGCCCAAAGTCGGGATTTTCTCACAATTAAATGTACTACAAAATTGCCCGTTGTTGCCAAGTCGTAACTCATACGGGTGGGGTAGTCCGGACCGCTAAACCGAATTTTTTCATTGAATTCTTCTTTTTTCTCTCATTATCTCATAAGCAACAAGACCTACAGAAAAAATGTAAATAACAATTTTTTAGAAAATTTTATTTCCTACAAAAAAGGTCTTTAGCATCAAATCACTCAGATTGATATTTTCTGAGAGATTAGTCGAATAAAAAATCAATATTTTCTAAGATTTAATTCCACATTTTATGGGAATTCAATGCTACGTAAACTTCAATAATTAATATCTCAGAAAATATCAATCTCAGTGATTTGGTGATGAAGGACCTTTTTTGTAGGAAATTTGATTTCCTATAAAATTGTCATTTACATTTTTTCTGTAGGTCTTGTTGTTGAGAAAAAAAAACAAGAATTCTATGAAAAAATTCGGTTTAGCGGCCCGTACTAGCCCACTCGTATGAGTTACGACTTCGCGACAATGGGCAATTTTGTAGTACATTTAATTGTGAGAATATCCCGACTTTGGGCGAGATGATATCATAAAATGCCGTGGAGTTATAGAAGTTTAAAAAATAAAAACCCAACTATACGTGTATTTTAAATGGGAAATCTTCACCTGCTCTGGGAAAGTACTTAATATTAATATTAAGGGCTCAAACACTCAGGGAATTTTTTCGGGGGTATTTTCAACGAAATTTCATGATGGGAGCGAAAAAAAAAAATAATCGTTTCAAACGAAGCACCCTAATAAATAGTTTATTAAAAACTTGTGCAATATTTTTTATATAAGTAAATATTTTTCGCTAAAAATCAATAAAAATTAGCATTTGTCAAATTATAAAGAATTCCGGATATGCATTATATTGAATATATGCATCTTTGTATTCTCAAGTTAATAATTTTGGGTATTTAATCCATATAAATTGATTTTTTTGTGTTTAAGAAAAAAACAAAGCGTAATTTTAACAATCTGAAGTTTGAGGCTCGATATCTTTGAAACGGCTTGACTTACGCAAAATGTCAATCAGACCTTTTATGTAGAGCGCTTAATTTCTCATAAGGGCACTGTTTGATTTTACTTATAAAGTAGCTCGTCATCACGTTACAAAATTCCAAAGTTTAAAAAAAAATTTTCCTATGTTATTTAAATGGGAAATAGAAAATTACAAAACGCCACCTCTAAATATCAAAATTAAGAGCTCATATTTTCAGAGGATCTTCTTTTAGAGATACTCTGACGATTTCTCAAGGTTCATTGAAAAAAAAAAAATATTCGATTTTTTTGAAACACTCTAATATATATATATAATAATTCAAGACTTTCATAATTAATTCAATTATTTAATATTATAGTCAATTGATTTAACGAAAACAGCGAAAATAATTAAACATAAACTCCAAATTAAACTTGTCGACTACCAAGATATTTGCAATATTATTTAAGTATTCAATTTTACTATTGCTATCATAATTATTAACAATGACTGTTATACTCTCATTATAATCACGGTATGCTTTACGGCGTTTAGCTGCAACCTCAAGTCCAGAATTAATTTGAGTCATTGCCATTTCTGTTGATACCTGCTCATCTTTTACACAATTCAAAAATGTCTCAATACCTGGAATAGCCACTGATACACGCTGATTAAAACCAGAATGCTATTTTTCAAGTAGATTATTTGACCGAAGTTGACCATTTTTAACGACTAAATAATAATTCCACACTTTAATGCCAAACAATGATTATTTGCGACGTTTTTTATTATGTTTTGGTTTGCTGATCCTCGTAGCTTCAAAGTATATTATTAGATCATCCAAAATGTCACTTATTTTTTTTGTAAGCTACATGATTGTACGTGGCACCAAACCGATTGAGAGAAATGAAAATTACATCCTAATATTTTAACACCATCAAAGCATTCTTTAAATACTTCCATGAATCCAATTTCTAAATGTCATCATTCGATCTGGCGAATAATTCGGGATACTATTTCGTAAAACTTCTAGAAATTTTTTATACAAGCATTTAGTTTTATTTGGAGCCAGCAAATAAACCGAAGGCAATGATTTGTCTTGTTTATAAACATGGATAGTGTAAAGCTGATTAAATATTGATGATACACATTTAAATGTACTATCATCGAGCCATTGCTGACAAGTGGTTAAATAATTCAAATTCTTTACAGAAGTAAAAAATAAAAAACCTTTTTTTATTCCCACCACTGTCATGTAATACGAATAACTCACCACTGTGAGTATAATTATATTCATCAGTTAAAGAAAAGTCGACTCGATTATTAGTATTTATAATTAAAGCAATTATTTTATGTCGAGCTCGCTGGACAGCACGAGAAAGTGAAAGAGGTTTCGGCATCAATGCAGCCACGGGTGATAAAACTTACCGCATCGTAGTAGATATAACAGTTGCTGGTTTATCTTTAGATTCAGATGATTTTATAATAATTTTTTCTTTCGAAATTTTAGTTTTGATAGCAGCAACATTACTAGGATGCTCATGAACAGGTACGACACTGATAATGTTGCCTACATGAATAATATGCAAACATATATATACATATATATTTGGTGACGGTAATTTAGGTTTAGATTGCAATAATCACTGCCTAAATCGCCAACTACCAAAGAGTGAAACGTTGTGAGTGATAATGAGAAGAGGAGAGATGGAAAAAGGTATTTGTGAAATGAGAGGCGTTTCGCCTAAGTATACGATAGCTGAGACTCCTCAGTTAGGTGTGTCTATCGTATACCCCATCTAAGACGCCGTGTTAGAAGTTACATGTTGGAAATGTTATATATTGAAACAGGCATAGCTCGAAAATAGCGGGAAGTTTTAGGGTTGGCCCGCAGGGTCAACTGACGGACCGATTTTTAACTTCCCGCTAAGAAAATCGATGATTTTCAAAAAATTCAGGAAGTTATTAGTTTCATCCCGATTTTAGAACATCGGGTATTCATTATATGTTGACGTTTGAAGGTCCGAGGATGATATTCAGACATTTTCAGAGTGATATGTGTATGTGTGTGTGTGTGTGTGAGTGGATGTAAACCGCTCATATCTTTTTTATGAATGAACCAATTTAGATGGTTCTTGCGGCATTCGAAAGATTTCTTCTGAACTTAGATTTTCAGAAAATTTTGGATCATTTGGTCACAGAGAGTCTGAGATATTTAAAAATACGAAAAAAAAAAATTTTTTTTTTCGTTTTTTTTTTTGGATATTTTGAAAACTGCCGGATCGATCAATTCCAAAATCTAATCAGCTCTAGAACTTGATAAAAGCTTATGATTGCTCCCAAGAACATCTCAATCGGATAATCTGTTCGAAAGATATCGTCAACGAAAGAAATTCTAGAAAACGGTTTTTTGCGAATATCATCGTACTGACCAAACCAATCATTCACAAAATTTTATCAGCTCTAGACCCCAATAAACGCGCTGATTACCATCTTAAACGTCTCAATCAGATAATCCGTTCGAGAGATATCGTTGACGGAATAATAAATGTAAAATCTGTATATGCTTTTTTCATTAAATAACATCATAATTACTGAACAACATAACTTAAAACAAATGTATTCTTCGTTGTAAAAGTCATTGGAAGCGACTTCTTAAAAATCATCATGTTCCCCGATAAAAAACGTTTGAATCCAACCAGATATGTCTGGATCTCGTTATATCTGTTAATATCCAAATACATCCAAATATTCGATCTTGCTAGATATAAGCATATATAATTATATCTGCATAGGTCGAATCATGTATTAGCAGATATCGAGATGTATTAAGATTGATATCTAAGTAGATATACGTATATCTAAGCATATATAAGTATATCTGCTGAGATCCAACTATATATAAGCAGATATAAAAATTGATATCCATGCAGATATGCTTATATCAAAGCATATGCAAGTATATATAGTTATATCTGCTCAGATCCAACAATATATAATAGGGTGCTTCAAAAAAAAAACGTTATTTTTTTTTTTTGCTCTTACCCCCTGAAACGCTAGTGGTTACCGAGAAAAAAATCCTGCCAAAAGATGGGCTCTCTAGCTCAACTTTAAGATGTCGCTATTTTGAGTTTAATTTCCCATCTAAATAACATGGAAAAATTAATTTTTTCATTGAAAGTGTAATTAGTTGTAAGCTGCTCAATATTTTGCAAATTCATGCATAGATCTTTGAAGCTGATTTCTTAACCTTTCCAAAACCCTATAATAAGTCAAAATTATCGCCAATTGAGGCTACCAAAAATAAAAATAAAAATTAACAATTTCATTGTGAAATACAAAATCGATACTTTGTAAATAGCTTCAATTGACGTTTTAATTATGATAATTGTGGCTTATCATAGCGTTTTGGAAAAGTTAAGGAATCAGCTTTAAAGATCTATGCATGAATTTGAAAAATATTGAGCAGCTTACAACTAATTACACTTTCAATGAAAAAATTAATTTTTCCATGTTATTTAGATGGGAAATTAAAATTCAAATAGCGACCTCTTAAAGTTGAGCTAGAGAGCCCATCTTTTGGCAGGATTTTTTTTTCGGTAACCACTAACGATTCAGGAGGTAAGAGCAAAAAAAAAAATAAAGTTTTTTTTTGAAGCACCCTAATATATAAGCAGATATAAAGATTTATATCCAAGCAGATTTACTTATATTCAAGCATATATAAGTACATAGACTTATATCTGCACAGACCCAACTGTATGTATGTGGATATATAGATGCAAAAATAAATCATATCCAAGCAAATATACGTATATCCAAGAATTTATGACTATATCCAAAAATGTGTGTCTATATGTAGTCATATTCGGTCAGATCCAATAATATTTAAATACAGGTAACGCTCCTGAATCGTCGAACTGTCGGGGTTCTACTGCGAATAAGACATTAAATATAGAGATTTTTTGTCTAATTATACACGAATATCTGAGTTATATACGAATATTGAAAAATTTTTTTTTTTCTTACTAATTTTGATATATACGTTATTTTAATCATATACTTGATATTGTAATGAATAAATAAAATAAATCAGTTTGATCAATGTTTCTGAAGTATTTATCTATTTCTTTTGACTTAAATATCAATTGACTTTTGATATATGTTATACATAGGTTCATCAAAAGCATTAAGAGGTAATAGCAATAAGATCCATGATGTGAGTAGATATTGTTTTAAGAATGGTCAAAAGTATAATATATTTATACATGCATTCATAAGATTGTAGTGAAACTTCTTTAGATATATGTGCTTAAATCTATGTAGATTTATTTAAAGATCGACATTTACGCAGATCTGCTTGGATACACTTATATATTCGTGGATATAGTGAGATCTATTTGGATCTCTTTCGATATTTTAAGATCTGTTTGGATCTCGTTTGAGATTCTAAGATCTGTTTGGATATACTTAGGTATAGTGAGATCTCTTTTGATATTGTCAGATCTGTTTGGATCCGCTTGGATCGCGCTAAAATTTGGATCCAAGCATATCTGACTGTTTGGATCCAATCATATATGCTTGGATCTAAACATTTTTTATCGGGTCACTCGTACCACGATGTACTTACACGATATAGATACAGCGTATCACGTAAACTTATTTTTGAGCTAATTATTGAACACAATTGTGAATAAATATGTAAAAAACACTTATTTATTAATTATTTTGGATTCTAAATTTTTCAATTTTAATATAATACGTAACCCTTTTGAACTTGAAAAGCTCATAAATGAAGGGAAACTAAGGTACTTTCGAGCTCGAAGAGCACACACACACACATACATACATACAGACACTCGGACATTATTCTGAAAATAGTCAAAATAGCTTCCTAGGACCTCAAAACAGTTATTCAGTGTACATATTGTTAATAAAACAGCTAATTCATCATCTGTAATTTTTGTATTAATTTTGATTATTAAATCAACCACACCTACACTAGAATCCTTCTGTGCATTCGCTCATTATACAGAGTGAAACCAATAACTTCCCGAATTTTTCGAAAATCGTCGATTTTCTTAGCGGGAAGTTAAAAATCATACGGTTGTTTTTAGTTCTTTTTTTATTATTTTTTAAAAAAAAAAAATACAGCGCATAAAATCATTTGTTTGTAAGAAATTCTTGTTTAATAAGCAAATGTAAATAAAAAACGAATTGTTTTTTAATATTTTGAAGAAAGTGATAAATAATTATTAAAAAAAAAAATATGTATATTCGTATGCGAAATACTATTTGTTTACAAAAAATAGTCGTGCAGGGTTTTTTGTATATAATTTTTTTTTTAATTATTTATATTAATTAAACTTGTCCCACAAATATGAAAACGTTCCAATTTTTCCTACCTTAGCATTTCTTCAAGCTGGCTGCACCATATTTTCTTTTATTATGTAATCCAAAAAAAGAGTAAAAAAAAGTAGCTTAAAAACAATTTAATAAAGTCAAATATTATAAAATTCAAAGAGTTTTAAGGAATTTGGAATTAATTATGTCGACACGTGTACGATTATATCAATTTTCTGGTGATATATATTAAAATTTGATTAAGTCCAGAGCCACGTAGAGAGTCTCGTTGACCGCGTGGAGAATAGGTTAAGGAAGCCGCGCGCGCGCGTGTGTGTGTGTGTGTGTGTGTGTGTGTGTGTGTGTGTGTGTGTGTGTGTGTGTGTGTGTGTGTGTGTGTGTGTGTGTGTGTGTGTGTGTGTGTGTGTGTGTGTGTGTGTGTGTGTGATATAGTCAAAGGTAGTTGACTATTATGAAAAGTTAAACGTTAATAGGTTTATAAGGAATTATATACCTTTGTTAAAGGTAGTTGACTTAATAAAGGTTGAAATTATTTTAAATAGAATATTAATTAACTATAAATTATCCTTCCTCATCCTTCTCTTACAAATAATATTAACAACCACCCTGAACGATTAAGACCCGGTTCTGGAAGACCGTTAATACTTCTAGTGGTGCCCTTGAAAAGACGACCAAAGTAGCAGTACCCCTGTTATAGACATAATAATTTTTAATCCGATTAATAACAAATTAACAATCGTTTGAATTCACAAATTCGTATTCCCGATTTGAATTCATAATCGTCGATACGGCTCGCCAATTCCGTGTCAGGGCCCTCGGATGATGAAGCACATGCAGACTCTTGGCGTCTTGCTTTTTCTCGTACGCAACGGCTCGTTCTAACTTGCTCGTCTCGTCGTTTCTCGTCATCAGCGGAATTTTTCGTATATTTTAAAAATAATTCACATTCAAATAATCAAAAACCATTCATACTCTCGCATTTATAATACTCAAATGTTACATTTTGGGAAATTACCCTAAATTAATTAAAAATAAAAATAATTTTTAATTATTTAATTTTATCCAGGTTTGGCCTCGTTAGAGTGTCTATAGACCCCTGGTGGGCCGTGGTCGTCGATTATTTTATTAATTATTAATTTTAATTGTTCTTCGCGATTTTAAGTATTTTCGATGCCGGTTCCAACTCCATATAATTATTTTTACAATGGCAGGTGAATGGTAGGAAAATCGGCAGGAAATTTAAGGGAAACCCGAACTGCTGTTCAGCGCTCAGGGTTATAAGACAGGGTGAAACTGCTAGTAAGCGCTCGTCCCTGGGTGGTAATAGGGCTATGGATAGGTCATAGTGTAGGTGAAAATATTGGGGTGCCAATTGGCACCCCACAATAAGTTTGAATTAATTTAGAATTAATTATGGAGTTTATTAACTATACAGAGAGCAGAGCAGAGGTTCGAGCTCTAGAAGCTCTCTCCAAAGACTGACTATTTAGTCATTATAAAAATATTATAGAGCAAACAAAGTTGACAAAATGTTGACGCTGCATCTCAGGTTCCCTGTGAGAGAATCGTCGTAGCTCGGGTCTCATGCATCGTCATCGATTTTGGCTACTCGCGAGCCATGGCGACTCTCTTATCGTACCCGATTTCCGTTACATTGCATAAAATTAATTATCAAAAATAATTATTTTATTTTTATCAATAAAATATTACGGGAACGTAACACAAACGTCTGGATTGCGGCCTGGATGTAATATCTATTAATCTTTCAATAATTTCTTTTACCGTTATTTATGACATTCAAACATATTATTAACTCGTTGAGATGTATGATGATAATTTTATAGATCCGTATGAGTTCCTATAAGATTCGAAAACATATGATGAAATTTTATGAAATTTAACTCAAGAACCAAAACAAACAAAAATTGCTTTTTACAGATTTTCAAAAATTGTGCAATACTTACCCAGACAGCATTTAACCTGTCAGCACTCACGTGAGCTTTCCGGTAATCTTTACTATCGTGATGAGAGATTTGCTCACGCTCTCTGCGCATGCGTCTAACATCTTGCGAGCTTTGGCGCACTTGTAACGGACGATAAATTTAAATGTTACGAAGTATACCGAGTGTGGCCGAACAGATATTATATAGCTATTCACTTAGCTATTCACGAAGGCACACGAACTGGCCCGAACGTTACCGTAAGTAAATTTTTTTTTGTTACACCTATAATCCCGTGATAAGAAGAATGCTCACAATGTCTGACGCACATGAAAAATATATTTTTCTATAACTTATGTATAATATCAAGGTATTTCAAAAATTCATAATTTGGAAATAGATAAAATTACTCGAAGGTAAAAAATTTCATCTACCTTTTCCATTTGAAAAAAAAAGTTACCATTGTTTTAAATCGACCGTGAGCAAAATGCTCATTATGTGAGTGCTGACGGGTTAAATTAGAATGACTGCTTTACGACGTCTTTTTTAAAGTCCCCTCAAGAAGTATTGTGATGGCTTCTTAAAGGTGAAGTTTTCAAGAACTCTTAATTAAGAATTTTTAAAGACTCCATAAACAACACGTCAGTTTTGTGACGTCTAAACGTATTCTTTTTTTTAACTTTTTTATGAAGTCAAAATTAGGAGCTCCTTAAGACGTCGTAGTAAATTCATACTGAAGTCTTATTTGCGAAGTCAAAAAAACGAACTTTTTTTAAAGACGTCTTACTGAGTTCACTAGGTGGCTCATTTGATATCTTGAAAACTTCTTAAGACATCCTTAAGATGTTGATGAGACGTCCAAATTATCAATAGGAACTCATTTAAAACTCATCAAGACGTTATTTTGCGATCTGAGCAGTAATCTTTTTGCAATTTTTTTTTCTTCCCGCTGTGCAAATTGAAAATTTTTTAAAAACGAGAGGTTATTGGTTTCAGTCCAATTTTTAAAAATCGAGTTTTCATCAGTTCTTGACGTTTTAAGGTCCTAGGAAGCTATTCCGACTATTTCCGGGTGGATGCCCGCGTACGTGTGGGTGCGCGCGCGCGTCTTTGGAATGAATCAACCAATTTAAACATTTTTGGTAGCAATCGAATACGATCATCAAGACTTAGAACTGATTAGATTTTCAAGTCGATTGGTCAGGTAGTTTATGAGTAATACAAAAAATAAAAATTAAGAATTTCTATTCTAAGTTATTTTCATAAAACTTATAAAATACTTGTCTTATTTGCCCAAAAATATTAACTGTTTTAAGTCTTGACGCGTCCTTTCGATTGGTGCCAAGAACATCAAAATCGGTTGATTCGTTGCAAAGGTATCGTACGATAAATAATAATTTTTGTTAGTTAAATGTATTTTCTTTCTTTGGTTTAAATCTTCCGATTATGCTAGATTTTCACATATTTTTAGATATTAACAAGCTGCGGCGAATGACACCTTGACGATCAAAATCGGTTCATCTGTTCAAAAGTTGAAGATATTTACTTACGTACGTACGTACCTACACACATACATACACTCCGATATCATCGTGAAATAAGCCAGAATAGCTTCCTAGAAGCTTTAAACGCCAAGATTTGATAGAAATGTATTTATACTAATGTTTTCGAGATCTTAGAGCTCGAAAACAGCGGGAAGTTATGGGGCTAGCCCACAGGGCCAACCGATGCCCAGATTTTTTATCGTTACGGTCATCAACATTTATACTTTCAAATTTATTCGAAAATAGCCCAACACATGCTTGTAATCGTGATGTGCCCTTATATCATGAATTTTCTCTGATTTTATTCGAAAATAGACCAACACATACCCTTGTTATTGTGTTGTCCCCTTTTTTCATGGATTTTGTGTATGTTTATTAAAAAATAAATCCATTCCATACAAATGTGTGGAAAATACATATATATATTTATGAGTTTTTTCAGAATATCTATGAGCAAATTACTAGCAGCGTAAAAAATTAATTAATGATCAAGAGGATATTTTATCAAAAGTTCACCTTGTCTTGGTAATATTTTGTCATCGAGATATTTTGTCTGGAGATATTTTGTCCGGAGATATTTTGTCTTGGGGATATTTTGTCGAGGATATTTTGTCGGGGATATTTTGTCCGGGGATCAAAACGCCTGCTACCGTTATGTGTGAATCGTAATTCTGATGTCATACAAGAGTCATGCTTTACATCAATATCACGTCATAAGTTCTTACATTAGACTAAAGCCATATAGAACGTCAAATTCACATAAAATGCCATGACATTTTTATGACTTACGTATGATGTCAAATTAAGGCCATGGGTTCACTGGGTACTCCGTTTTATAATTCTGATGTTAATCAATTTACATTATATAATATTCAGATGTTCTAATGTAATGTATATTTACAATTTTGAATGGGGTAAAAATAAAAAATTAATTTTGTTTCAGACCCGAAAAAATAATTAGACCTGATCAGATCTGTACAGTCACGAATCTCTCAGGCTTGTAATTGACAAAATAAATAACTGGGTAAATTCAAGTCTGATCAGACATGAACATGCATGGGCCTTCAGATCTGATGAAACATGATTCTAAATAATAGTAATGGACTAAAACAAGTTTAAGAATTATAAAAAAAAAAATTTTTCTTTGGTGAACTTTGGTAAAGAGAACATACGTTTATATAAAATTCATTATCTTTCTTAGATTACAAAAAAAAAAAAATGAAGAAAATATTTTATCTCGCCTCTGAGCGGAAAGCGTCAACTTTCGTCCTGCTGTGCAAAACGAAGATGCCGCTTTCCGCCTCCGTCGACGAGAAAAATAGTATACAGTCCTCGGGAAGTAAATAAGAAAGCCTCAGATCACATGTTTGTTGATCTCGGCTTCGCCTCGGCCAACAATTACATGCGATCTGAGACATTTCTTACTTTCCTTCCCTAGGTGTGTAATATACTAATCTACAACATTTGATGAATGTATATGCACAGTTTTGTTTAATTTCTTTCATAACAATTTTATCCTTAATTGCTCATATATTTTAAGTTTCTCTCTTTTTTGTTTTCAACACCTGGACGAGGCTAGCGTAACTACATCAGTTCATCACGAAAACGAGATTTGATTCAAAATTATTAATTATAACTATAGTACATCTCTGATAGCCTAGTAGATTGGGCTTGAAATATTTGTAGTATAAAAAAATAACTCTTAAAGACGTTCCCACCGAAATCCCTTTTCTTACAATTATCCTTCATACGTAAAAATTTTGCGAAATAGCTCATCCGGTACTAAATTTGTAATTATTGACTATTTAAATTTGCATATTTAACATGTGAACCCTACCCCGATCAGTGTGGTAGCACACGTTTTTATGAATGAAAATAGAAATTTTCTTACGATTGTTTTAAATAAAAAACTAAAAATCAATAATTGAAGATATGACGAATATGTTTACGTAAAAATAATACTCTAAGAGCCAGTGAGCGGATATCTGTATGTATTTGACCAGACCTGGGTTTTTGCATACTGAGTGCCCTATACCTACCGTACATGAGGTGGAGACTCACTAAGTCCAAAGTGATGGACGCGGCAAGTGCGCAGGTAAGACAGGTATTAATTTTTGGCAAATTTTGAACGCATTAGACCACGCCTGCTGTTTTAAAATTTCACAATATATTATTATTATTATTAACGGAAAATTATGGCAGACCATAATTGCGGGTTTAACATTGTGGCAGACAGCTTTGAAAATGCTAGAAAAAAATTTTTTTTAAAGTAATTGACCACATCTGCCATTAAGGAGGTATTCTGGTCTAGAAGCCTAAGTTTTTGATGTTTTTCAAAGTAGGATAAAAAAAAAATGAAGAACATTTTTAGTATCCATTTTTTTATATGATTTTTATTGATATTTAATAATTGTAAAAAAAAATTTTTAAAAATTGAAAATTAAAAAATCCTTGAATGACAGGCCGGTGAAGTGTGGGCCACAAAAAAAACGATGCTCCCTGGTTGACATGATTCCAACCATTGTAGTGATCTAAAACAAACAAATTTAAAAAATTTTCCATTATTAAAGATGTCGCTATCGCCTGGACCTTGGCCAAGAAAAAAAAAACTTTTTAGACAAAATGGCGTCTACTTAAAAAAAAAAAAAAAATTTGGAAAATCCAAAATTGCACGACTCATAATGCTCATTTATTATGAACTAATAAAATAATAATAAAAAAATGGCGGGAAGCACGAATAAATTAAAAATATATACAATTTTCTGTCATTAAAATTTGTTGTTGTTGTTTTTTTTTTTTTTAAATTATATCAGTAATTTTTTATAATTATAAAAGAACTTTCTCAAAATATCTTGATTAATAACAAAAAAAAAATATATCTAAATAAAAACGCATAAAAAAAAAGAATTGAATTTTAGAAATTCAGGCTTACCAATTAGCAATAACACAAAAAAAAAACACCTGTGCTGAAACGGTAATGTGCAAGCGCCGCTGGTGGAATAAATGTACGTATAATGTATAGATATATCACCATCCATGTTAATTTTGCATAGATATATATATGTATAGTTATACAGCCTTTTTATTCTTTTATTAATTGTAATTAATCAACACGTTATCGTGTAATCGTTAAGTTATCGTGTATACAAGATCCGTACTTGACGGACAGAAAATTTTTTTAAACTATTTCGATGTTTTTTCGGCTTTTATTGAACTTTAATAAATTTTTGAAAAGTATGGAATTAATCTCCATTAAATTATCTTCAAAATGGTGTGCAACATATCTTAATTCCGTGAATCAACAAAGGTATAATAATTGAAATAGTCGCCGAAGTGAGGCGAAAAAAATTTTTCGATCATAAAGCACTCTCTGATGCTTCGCATCATGAGTCGTGCAAAAATTTTTTTACTCCGTTTTTTCGACATTTTCGAATTTTTTAAAAATACTTGAAATTCAAATTTTTCAAAATCCGAGGTTCGGGCGATAGAGAGATATATAAAAAAGAGTTTCACTAAATTTGAAAGGAATCGGTAAGGTAGAACTTGAGATATCATGTCAACCACTTCAAAAAAAGTAGTTTTGAGAAAAACGCATTCAAAGTTTGAGAAACAATTTCAGTAAAATAACTCAGATAATATTTAATACTCAATTGCGATTAATTGGCGATCCCAGGTCCATATATTGGACCTTCTTCTTGAAAAGAACGAGTCTTCAAGTCGCCCGGCAACATCTACCGTTCAATGTGTGATTTGCTGCACTCGGCTGGCTTAGATGCCGCGTCACAAAATCCTATGTATCTCCGAAAATAATTTGAATTTTAAAAAATCCGTTTAAGGGCATATTGTTGAGAGTCTAAACTTTAAAAATATACAAAAAAAAGAAAATCGATTTTTTCAAATTTCTAGACCAGAATATCCCCTTAATACATTCTATTTAATATAGTCTTAAAATCTTATATTGATTACGGCGGGTGTATTCATTGAGTAAACACATCAGCAGATAACAAAATCTGAGATACTACCCGGTCAGATGTCTATGGGACATCCCACGCCAAATCGGACGGTTTCAAAAATTGATTTTTCCGAGCTTTCAATTTTGTGGTATTTTTTAGTATCCTTCAAAAAAGGTTTCCTAGTAAATTTTGAGACTCTTCTGATCAATGGTTCAAAAAATATCGAATTTCAGAAAAAACCACTCTTTTTATGGTTTTTTGATCATAACTTTCGTAATAATGGTCGAACTTCAATGTTTTTTCTTCAAAATTTTCGTTTTTAGATGGCCTTTACAGCAAAAAATACAAAACAAATATACGAAATGTTTTCAATCGAGATTTTTGAATTTTAAGTTTTCAACTGTGTTTTTAAAAAAAGAGGTATCTCCTACGATTTTCTTGAAAATTTTTTATCTTAAATTTCTATCCATTCTGCAACTTTTAAGCCCGATCCGGTAGTGGGCCTTTCATAATTACTATTTTTTTTCGATTTCTGAAAATGGAAATAATTTTTTTTTCGCTATAAATGATTATCAATACCGATTTTTGACACTGTATACTTGTTTTTCCTGCTTATTATGAATTGATTTCAATATTTTTTTGTTCTAAGTAGGGACTTGAAAGCATTAGGTAAAAGTTGATACTATTAATGAGCAGTTATAATAAACGTTTTTATTTATTAAGAAGCAAATATTTTGAAGCAAAAGAAAAATTAGATTTGCTAAACAATACAGCTAAGACCATTACAGGAGTTCAAAAATTCCATATAATTATGGGAAAAAGCGCAAAGTATGAAACAATTGTTAATATAAAATTTTCGAAAGAACACGGAAATAATTAAAAATGTTTGTAATAGAGGCGGGTGGTTTTGGGAACATTCCGGATTGAGCCTAGAACGTTTCCGAAGCGAAAAGGAACTAGTTTCTGGAATTATATCCGTGGAACTATTTAACGTTTTTAATCCTCATGAAGGTTCAGTATTTAGAACGTCGCGATACAAAATATTCTAGTATACACAATATTATGCTATGCGACCTACATGCGTTTAAGATGCATTCACGGCGAACTTTTTTATTTTATACTAAATAGAGAATAAATTGTGATTGGTATTCAACTAAAAGGTCCATAAAAAATCACCAATCAAAAAGTATTCTGCTGCTTTACTGTTTGTTAGTGATGACGGCAGTGGCGGTCAAAAAAGAACTAGTGAGTATACTAAAGTGAATTTTGAGGAATGATCAGATACGTATCCGACAAAAGGTATAATTCATGGAACTATATAGGTCCAGACCTACCCACTTCTAGTTTGTAATACAGTTTCGTCGCTTTTTCGAATAATTATATAGAATTTTTGAGCTCCTGTAATGGTCTTAGCTGTATTGTGTAGCAAATCTAATTTTCCTTTTGCTTCGAAATAGTTGCTTCTTAATAAATTAAAACGTTTATTATAACTGCTCATAAATGGCATCAACTTTCACTTAATGCTTTTAAATCCCTACTCAGAACAAAAAAATATTGAAATCAATTTATAATATGCAAGAAAAATAAGTATACAGTGTCAGAAGTCGGTACTGATAATCATTTATAGCGAAAAAAAAATTATTTTAATTTTCCGAAATCGAAAAAAAATTGTAATTATGGAAGGCCCACTACCAGACCGGGCTTAAAAGTTGCAGTATGAATAGAAGTTTAAGGTATAAAATTTTTAAGGAAATCAAAGGATACATCTTTTTTTAGAAACACAGTTGAACACTCAAAATTCGAAAATCTCGATTAAGAACATTTCGTATGTTTGTCTTGTATTTTTTGCTGTAAACGCCATCTGTAAACGAAAATTTTGAAAAAAACCATTGAAGTTTGACCATAATTACGAAAGTTATGATCAAAAAACCATAAAAAGAGTGGTTTTTTCTGAAATTCGATATTTTTTGAACCATTGATCAAAAAAATTTCAAAATTTACCAGGGAGCCTCTTCTGAGGAGTACTAAAAAATACCAAAAAATTAAGGATATTGGAAAAATCAATCTTTCAAACCATCCGATTTGGCGTGGAATGTCCCCTATGTACTACGATAGCTGTTTTACATCAATATAATATACTTATAATTCACTTTATCACTGAATTTATCGAAATTAACATTCTTTATGTAGTCTATATAGGGAAAGGTGAAGCAAAGTGGCCCCCTAAGCCAATTATTACTTTTTGTTGCTTTTAACCATCAGATCACTGTATTTTTCGCCTTTTTCGAACAAATTTATGAATATTTTGCCGAAATTCTGGAAAACTATTTTTTTTTGTGGGGCAGAGAGGATCCCCTCCAAAAAATGATAAATTTTTTTTTTGCTTTTGTTCTTATAATTAAGAATGTATTTCTTTTTCTTGACAACTATTTTCGGTTTCAGATTGTTCAAAAAAAAAATTTTTAAGATGTGATACATCATTTCCCCTCGATTAACTTAATTACTGATTGTTATTTCATAAAAAAAAAAAAAAAAAAACAATTCTATATTTCTTTTTCGTCATTGTTTTGAACCCAAAAAACGTGTTTTTTGATTTTTTATATTACAGATAATTTTGCATTATTTAAAAAATTCTAATTAAAAAATAAAAAATTATTTCCAAATATTTTTAGTGGCCAAATTTGCCCCAGTTATGGAGAATCAGCCTGAAAATGGATTAATATATGAAATTTTTTTGTATTTTGACGATGAAAATTTGAAAGAAATATTTTTTTACAACTTTTGGCTGGTCCATTTCACCCTTAGTGTCATGCGTAGGGCTTGAAATGCGCAAATATATCAGATTTATAGTGGTTAGACGAAAAAGAAAAAAATTTTATTTTGATCAAAATTTCAGGGGGGCTGCTCTGCCTCACCCTCTCTTACTAAACTTTAAAATTTTGACGATAAAAAAAGGAGACACACTGGTCACAAAAATTAAGAGAAATAAAAAAATTCCAAATTTTCTATCGATTTTCAACATGCTGTAACTCGGTGAAAAATGGTTGAAGAGTAAAAATTAAAAAAGCAAATTGTAGCCTCAAGCTTCTTGTTTTCAGATCTGAAATTAAAATTTTTTTATCATGCACTGTTCCTCAATTATTTTTTTACTGGCGGCATTAGCGGACCTAAACAAACAAACTGTTAACTATAGTCATATAGACAATGTTATGTACTATAGTATGTAAGTGCATACTGCACATATATATATAGTGTTGTATTGTAAGCCAAGTTAGTCTATAACCAGCTATCTTAGAGTGAACATCCTTTATAATAAATATCTATATACTTTAAGTACTAATTGTTGTATTTCCTTCACCTCATAACATTAATAGGTTATGGGCCCAGGGCACTTAAAGAATATAAATCAGTGAATTAAGGAAAGTGTACAATTATAGAAGAAAACATGGGAGAAGCTGGAGAAAACAACAAATACGGTGTGCCTCGTTTTGTTGGGAAAAATTTCGATAACTGGATGTATCGAATAAATATTGTACTAGAGGAAAATGACCTTCTAGCAGCGATTAACGAAGAAAAACCCGAAGATGCAGCCTGGGTAAAGAAAAGCAAAAGAGCAAAATCTATCATCGTGATGTGTATGGCTGATAGTCATTTAGAATATGTAAAAGATTGTAAAACGGCCAAGGAAATGGTAGAGAAGCTCAAAGACAGGTTCGAAAAAAAGGGCGTGCTATCTCAACTGCTAATAAGAAAGTCATTAATTACACTTAAATATAATGAAGAAACAAGCCTCGAAGAACACTACGTCAAATTCGATGGTATTATTAGAGATTTGAAAACTTCAGGAGCTAAACCAGATAATTCAGAAATAATATGTTATTTGCTACTGCAAATGCCTGAATCGTACCAACAAGTTGTAACTGCGATAGAAACAATGAAACCGGAAGACCAGACATTGGAATTCGTGAAAAATCGATTGCTCGCTGAAGAAACAAAAAAGAAAGGAAATGGTCAAGAAGAAAGTGTATCAACAGCGTTCTTTAACAAAAAAATGAAGAAGCCATTTTTCAGATTTAATTGTTACAATTGCGGACAGAAAGGTCATAAGAAAGCTGATTGCAAATACAAAGGGGCCAGATATCAGCAGCGTCAAGTAAATTCAAGTGAAGTTAAAACTTTTGAAGAAGAAGGAGAAACAGAGGTAGCGTTTATTGCAGCGACAATGGCTACTGAGTCATCAAATGCAGATCTTACGTTTATTGTTGATTCCGGTGCGACGGATCATCTAATAAATACAGCAAATTTCTTTGATGAGCAAGTCAAGTTAAGGAACCCGATTAAAATACATGTGGCCAAAGCAAATCAATCGTTGGAAGCTACAAGGATGGGTAATATTAAAACTGAAAATTGTGTGTTGAAGAATGTATTGTATGTAAAAGACTTAAGATGTAATCTGCTATCTGTTAGAAAGTGTGAGTCAGCTGGGTTAGAAATAAAATTTATGAAAGGAAAAGTATTTATTTGTAAAGGAAATAAGATTATAATGTCAGGAGCTTTAGAAAACAATCTCTATAAAATATCGTTAAAGGTAAAAGAAATTAAGCATGCAAATAAAACTTATTCTATACCAGAATCAAATAGACTATGGCACAGGAGATTAGGACATACTTCAGACGATAGATTGAAAGAATTAATATGTAGAATTCTAATTGAAAAGGACAGTAAGTTAAACGATACAAATGTATTATGTGAACAATGCTTAACAGGAAGGCAAACGAGATTACCTTTTAAAAATTTTGATTCAAAAACGAAGTCAATACTAGAATTAATTCACACAGATGTGTGTGGTCCTATATCTCCCGCATCTCATGATAATAAGAAATACTTTGTAACTTTTTTAGATGATTATAGTCATTTTGTCATGGTATATTGTATAGAAAGTAAATCACAAGTGGTAAACTGTTTCAAAAATTACTTTGCGTTAGTCACAACTAAGTTTAATAAGAAAATAAAAAGAATAAGATCGGACAATGGCACTGAATACACAAGTAGAGAATTTAAAAATTTTTGTAACTTAAACGGAATTGAATTAGAATTTACTATAAGATATACTCCTCAACAAAATGGAAAGTCAGAAAGAATGAATAGAACGTTGTTAGAAAAAGCTAGATGTATGTTAGGAGAATATAATTTAAATAAAAACATGTGGAATGAAGCAATTCTCGCGGCTGCATACCTAGTAAATAGACTACCGTTTGTAAATAAGAAAATTCCATCAGAAATATGGAATAACAAGAAAGTTTCTTATGAAAAAATAAAAGTATTTGGCTGTGATGCATATATGCATGTACCTAAAGAATTAAGATTAGGAAAATTCGACAGCAGGTCTACAAAGTACAAAATGATAGGATACTGTAGTAATGGATACAGGCTTTGGGACAGTACAAATAGGAAAATTATTCGGGCTAGAGACGTTGTCTTTGATGAGGGTATACAAAATAAAGGTGATCTAAAAATTATCCAAGATGAAACTGATTGGGTTGAGCCTGGTGAAGAAGAAGCAAAAGAAGATAGTATAGATCATAGTTATCAAGAAGAAGAAGAAGAAGAAAATTACGAAGACACTAATGATGCCCTAGAACAGACTATAGTTCAGGCAGAAGATTATAAGGATATCTCCGACAATGTCAAGGAAAGACCAACTCGTAATAGGAAAGCCCCTGTGTGGCACCAAGACTTCGAAATGTATCATGTAGCACTGCAGGCAAGTGAAGCTGTCCCAATAACCCGTGCGCAAGCTAAGGCAGGGGTAAATGCCACTCAATGGGAAGAGGCAATCAAGAAAGAGTTGGCATGCCACAGAAAACATAAAACGTGGACACTAGTAAAGAGACCTGAAGGCAAAGAACTCATTGATAGTAAATGGGTCTTTAAAATAAAGAAGGACAGTCAAGGGAAAGAAACGTTCAAAGCCAGGTTGGTTGCGAAGGGTTTTCAGACCTCTAACTATAACGAAACATATTCGCCTGTAGGAAATTTACTAACGTTTAGGACATTAATATCTATTGCAAACAAGGAGAATCTAGAAGTCGAGCACATGGATGTCAAGACTGCTTTCCTACATGGAAAATTGACTGAAGAAATCTTCATGAATCTACCGGAGGAACTAAAGAAGACAGATGTAGTTTGTAAGCTAAATAAATCTATTTATGGTTTGAAACAAGCACCACGGTGCTGGAATGAAGAATTTCATTCATTCATGATAGAGTTAGGTTTTGTTAATTCAAATCATGACACGTGTCTGTATGTTACAAATGAGTATGGAAAATTGACTGTATTTTTATTTGTTGATGATTTATTACTTGTAGGAAAGGAAAAGGGCATTAAAAAATTCAAAGAAAAAATTATAAACAGATTTGACATGACAGACTTAGGTGAAGTAAAATTTTTCTTGGGTTTTAATATCTGTAGAAATAGAGAAAAAGGTACTATTATAATTCATCAAAAGCAATATAGCCAGCTTATTCTAGAAAAATTTGGTATGATCGATTGTAAAGGTGTCAAAACTCCTATTGAAAAACTTCAGAAATTAGATATCAAAAAGGAATGTACAAATGAACATTCTAAATACCCATACAGGGAACTAATAGGTAGTTTAATGTACCTGATGCTAGGAAGCAGACCTGATATCTGTTTTTCCGTCCATTACTTTAGCAGGTATCAAGACTGCTTTAGTCATGAGCATTGGGTCGGATTAAAAAGAGTATAAAGATATATTAAAGAAACAATATCTATGGGAATCTTATTCATACGAAATAACTCTGAGTATGTTTGCCACGGCTATGTAGATTCTGATTGGGCTGGGGATGCGTTTGATAGGAAGTCTGTTTCAGGCTATTGCTTGTATGTGCATGGAAATATAGTATCCTGGAGTACGAAAAAACAAAATACAGTATCTCTGTCGTCCACAGAAGCTGAATACAAGGCTCTCTGTTTCGCTGTTTGTGAGTCTGTATTCCTAAAAGGTATATTATCTGATATATCAATTTCTGTAGACTTCGTTGTATTGTATGAGGATAATCAGTCATGTTTACATATTGCACAGAACAGAGAAAATAGTAAGAGACTAAAACATCTAGATGTAAAATTTCATTTCATTAGAGAAAAAGTTCAAGAAAAAAGCATAAAGCTAAAATATATCCAAACTCATGAACAAGTCGCAGATGTGTTAACTAAGCCCTTGAATTTCAAAATGTTTAATTACTTCAGAAGTAAATTAGGCGTAATAGAATCTTAATTATTTATGTAATGTTTTTTTTGTGTAAGTAGCATAACATTGAGGCAGGGTGTTAACTATAGTCATATAGACAATGTTATGTACTATAGTATGTAAGTGCATACTGCACATATATATATAGTGTTGTATTGTAAGCCAAGTTAGTCTATAACCAGCTATCTTAGAGTGAACATCCTTTATAATAAATATCTATATACTTTAAGTACTAATTGTTGTATTTCCTTCACCTCATAACATTAATACAAACGGACAGGTACACACACAAGCTCGAGTGTAAGAAGCGTCAATTCGGCCGGCAAAATGCAACCGGCAAAAAAACAATTGAGGAATTTTTTTAACAATGATTAATCATCGCAGATATAACGAAAAAAAAAAAAAAAAAAACAATTTTGAAAAAATTTTTTATGTAATAATCAATGTTTTTTATCAATGAAATTAGGATTGTTGGTAATAAAAACCATTTTGAAATTGAAAAAATTAACGAAAACCGAGAAACTACCCATTATCGTGATTTTTGGCAAAAACAATCAATTTAAAGCTTCGGAAAACTAAGAAAGAAGAATCCCAGTGCTTCGAAATTTTGAGGGTTTTTTCAGGATACTGTATAGTTAAAAAAAAACAGGAGGTATCCTTTGTCTATCAGTTATATCCAAAGTTATACCATGATTTCTGAATATCCTTAAATATGCGAATTTTTAAGTATTTTTAAATCAACATTGTCGTTTTAAAAAAATTTTTTTTATCAAAAGCTACTAATTGTGACTCATAGAAAATGTTTTGCAGTTTTCAAAACTCTACTTCCACTTTCTCTACGATCATTATGTTCCGTTTTATTGATTGTCAAAGCCAAATGGACTTTTTTTGCGTTGATCAATGATAACTTGGCGCCAAATTGTCGTAGAGACTTTTTAATGTCGGTAAATTGAAGGGCATGGAATTTTCTAGAAGAGTAATGAGGTTAGATTTAAAAAAAAAAAAAAATTGAGTAAAGCCCATATCCTTTTTTGAAGACGAACAAAAATTCGGAAAATTTGTTTTGCGTCGGTTTTCTTAGAGTTACTCCAGAACCATGCATGATAACAAAATTTTAAGTCCAAATCTGAAAACTAGAAACTTGAGGCTATAATTTGCTTTTTTTATTTTTACTCTACGACTATTTTTAACTGAGTTACAGTATGTTGAAAATCACTCAAAAATTGGGAATTTTTTTTATATCCCTTTATTTTTGTTACCTATCAGATTTTGTTTTCTGCTGATGTGTGTACACAATGAATACGTCTGCCGTGCTCAATATAAGTTTCCAAGACTATAATAAATAAAATTAATTAATTGCAGATCTGGTCAATTACTTTAAAAAAAAACTTTTTTTTAGCATTTCCAAAACTGTCTGCCACAATGTTAAACGCACAATGATGGTCTGCCATTATTTTCCGTTAATAATAATAATAATATATTGTGAAATTTTAAAACGGCAGGCGTGGTCTAATGCGTTCAAAATTTGCCAAAAATTAATACCTGTCTTACCTGCGCACTTGCCCCGTCCATCACTTTGGACTTAGTGAGTCCCCACGTCATGTATGGTAGGTATAGGCGCCTCAATGTGTGAAAACCCAGGTATGGTCAAATACATACAGGTATCCGCTCACTGACTCTTAGACTATATGAAAAACAAGCGGTATTGATTTTGTTGTAAAAATGCTAAAAGTCAACTACTTTTAGAGTTTTCGAATTTTCTGTCGTTGCTTGAATCTTGAGAGATAGCGACTTAGCAAGGTTACAATGAGTGGGAGGTTTGAAATCTGGAATTTCACGTTGAGCTTGTCACGTAGCGATTCAAACGTGAATCCCTGCGCGCGCTTTTCCATCTCGCCGTGAGACTAACAATACCTCCTAGCTCAAATCGATCGCATTAATTTATTATAATTTATTATTATTTATATATTTATATAATTTTGATGAATCATTTATTCTTTATTACGTTTATATATATGTTTTGATAAATATTTTGAATTTATGTACTTAATCGATATTTTCATTTCAGCTAGTAGCACACGTGCGCGTATATTATAGATAAAATTATCGACAGAAGAAAGAGTAAGTCGATATAGTGGGGATAAAAATCTATATTTTTCTCCAGCCACGTGGTGCACTAAATTAATTATTATTTTATTATTTGAAAGAGATAATAATGATTATGTTTATGTTTATAGATAGGAAATATTATTTAATTTATTATTATGATATAACTCAGGTCGTGTGACAAATTTATATATTTTATTTTAATTGATAATTTCGGGTCTGAGGTCGTTAGAGGGGATAACACGTGAGTTACACCCATCCCTCGGAAAACCGACGCGAAAATATATTCAGAGAGGACCGGGATTTTGTAAAGGTAGGACGTGTTGTTGTCCGTGATTATTTTTGAGTAAATTTTTCTGGCCCAGCTGCCGTAATAAAGTTATTAAATAGTTAAAGTTCATGTAATTTGGATAATTAGTATTTTGTTATACTAAAGTAAAAATATAGTTCATGTGATATTTATTATCCAAAAGTTCCAGAAGTAATTTGTTATCAACGCCGGTGAGTCAATTGTATCGTCATTTGTTGCATCGGCTATTGGACCCTCAATAAAGTTGATCGCGGTATTTGTTTGATAAATAATTGAAACTGAGTTATTTTGCAATAATAATTGGAATATATTCGGCGTACGTCCCAGAGTTTGGTGCATACGTACGAAGACGCGTCGAATAAATTCCTTAGAGGATTAGATAAGGGCAGAAAGTGTGGCTCCTTGTCTTACACTAATATTTCACATATTACTTTAAAATTATATTTGAGTATTTAGAATATCATTTCTCTGGGTAAAATTTATTTTATAATTTAATGGTATGCAGCCCAGTGTTGCCAAATATATTTTGTACCCGCTTCTTTCTCTCCCCAGAGTAAATAATTGGAAATAATGAAAAAGATTAGTATTATTTTATTTGTTTACAATCTATATTAATTAAATAACCAGTTAAGCTATCCGGCACTTTACTATATTCCGTTCAATTTGATCTATAACTTATTGAGCCACACCGTCCATCGTACGGTAATACACCACTTTAATATAGTGGAAACCTAAACATGCAAACCTTCTCAATAAGACAATTTATAAATAAATTGAGAAAAATATAGATAGCCTGAACTGGGAATCGAACCCAGACCATGTCGGTATCGCGCCAAGTGCTTTACCAGTTGAGCTATCTGGCACTATACTAAACTTATATTTATTTACCTTTCAAACCTTCTTTGGACTTCCACAAATAATTCGTGGCCAAAATTAGCCAAATCGGTTCAGCCGTTCTCGAGTTTTAGCGAGACTAACGAACAGCAATTGATTTTTATTGATATACATATTGAGTGAAAATTTGTAAGTTGCAATTTGGTTTCCTCAGTGGATAATTACATAATATTATTAACATTGGATTGATTATTATTATTATTTGGCTACTATGAGCACATTTAAATTTAATAAAAATCTATTACAAAGAATTAAGAATGGTAAATCGAAATTTGGTATAGTAATAATTTGCTGAGTTTTTTTTAAATATATTTGAATTGAATATTTTAGTAATGGAATTCCAGTGACAGCCAGTATTTATTTATTTCCTGGATATATTTATCAATATTATTAATTATTAATTTTGTTCATTATATATTTATATGGTTGTCATTACGTTTGGTGCATACATCCTCGCTCGAGATTTTGTCCCGGGATCTCTCCGATGATTTATCATTATTTTCGTGCGTTTTGTAAAAACGGGCTAGTGCCCTCGTGCACTAACCCAGCCTGAGGAGCTGGTCCAGGCACACCTTTAATTTATTTAAAATTAATTATTATTTTTAGTTATATGTATTATTTTTATTTATAAATTTTATGACACGTCGGCGACCACATACGACTCCGGATTTTTTTCGCGTCTCTATCGTGAGAATAAAAACAGTTTACGTTATAAGCTGTTTCATGAATTTCTTTTTGATGTTTTTGCTTTTCGCCTCAGACATACTTGCTAAGGTTTTGGTTATTTAAGCACCAATCTTTTTCTTATTAAACAATTATTTACAATCACCAATCGAAAAGTAACCCCTAAAAATTTTTCAAAACATTTAAATTAACACATAAGAATAAATAGAGAAAAAATAACACGTTGCCGGTTTGGAGATTCAACGCAATGAGAATATTTTTGGACTTCTGCGCAGGTAAGAGCAAGCGAAAAAGTGCACTGTCCCTCCAGTAGTTTTCATTATATTAATAAAAACATAGGGAGAATCGTCTTTAAAATTGAGCACGATTGCTTGGTGGGAATGTCCTTAAGCAGCTGACTTTTAGAACGTGTTGATATTAGAAGCACCCACCCTATACGAATATTTTGTAAAGCAAAAATAATGAATTTAATTATTTTCTTCAGATTTAGTTAAGGTTTTTCAATGGCTGGTTTGTTACTACTTTGAAAAAACATGCCAACGCATTGAAGCTTTGAAGAATATAGGAAAAAATCCATTTATAGTTCGGAATGAGTCTCAAACATTCTATGCTAAATCATTATCACTCATTTATGGAGAGGTAAGATTATTAAAAAGTAATATTATATCGAATTATATCTCAATAATTAACTTAGTTACATCTCTGCATAAAATCTCTGATTTAATGGGATTAAAAAATTTATAGCCATATCCTATGAAAAAATAATTTTGTCAAAAATTTGGGAAACAGTTGATCATGCACGCCAATTCTAAAACTTTCCGCTGTTTATGAGCTTGAAAAGCTCGAAAACAGTATCATCAATACATTTCCAAGCTTGCCGAGCTAAAAAAAACTCTTCAATGCGATAATGCATCGGTTTTTTCGAGCTATTCGAGCTCACAAAAAGTTAGGACTTGTTTAGTATTATGAGATTAAAAAACAAATTTATTAAATAAAAAAATCGGTCTGTCAGTTGACCCTGCGGACCAGCCCCAAAACTTCCCGCCTATTTCGAGCTCCTTGAGCTCAAAAAATTGTTGTACATACATTTTTGAGCTCTTCGAGCTCGAAAATACTTTTGTATTAGTCTAGTCGAAAAGTGAGTTTTCTGAGAAAAATCGTTGATATTCTCTTAAAAATATGGCGATTGGTGCATTGGATTCAGAATTTCATCCTGAGAAATGGTTATTATTTTTTTTCATCCGCCATTAAAAATTCCATTTGTTATAAACAAAAAACGAAGAGACAAAAAGGGAGTCTCCGTTTCTTAGCTATAACTCCAAAAGTATTAAAGATATCTGAAATTAAAAAAAAGATCCTAAAAGAGGAGAAAATTTCAGTAAAAAAAGTCTGGACTCCCCCAGTTGTAGCTCCATTATTTATAATTTTAATTTAACGTTGAAAGTTAGGCTCCGCACGGCCGTTTCGGTGCCTACGCGCTGTCGCCAAGCAAAGTATGCAACACAAAATAATTTTTTTATAACATAAAATATAAATTTAAAAATCTGAATAAATTATAGTGTCATCTAGACACTTGAAGGAATATAGCTCCGCATAAAAAAAATTTTTAGCTCGATTTTTGTTTAAGTTATTTAATTGTTAATTAACAAATTTTTCGGAGACTTGAGTTTTTATAAAATCTTGTAACTATGTTTAAATAATGTGTCTATAAATTTTTTTTTCTTTTGGGAGCTCTTGTTTTATAAATAATGAACAAGATTCCGTTGTAATAGTTTATAAAAATTTATTCATTTGTTTATAACGATTTTTCAAAGTTATCAAAAATTGAAATATCCGGCTAATGTTATAAAAAAATTTTTTTTTCCAAAATCTTTAACTTCGATTGTTTTTGTATTCATCTATTGCGTTTAGTAGCTTGGCTAAAAAATTTTTAACATTAATTGTTTAAAAATTTTTTATAAACAAATAAAGAAATTGAGTATTTTTGAAAAATATTTTTTTGTAGTCCTGTTATCTAAGTAAAATAATAATTTAAAAAAAAAAAATTTTTTCTTAAAAAAATTTTTTAATTGTTTATAATTGTTTTTTTCATTTGTCCACCATTTAAATTATTTATTAAGAAATCATTTTTTTTTCAAAAATCATTATTTACAACTCTCAATATAATTATGAAAAAAAAAAAATTTTTAACTTCCCGCTAAGAAAATTGAAAATTTTCAAAAATTCGGGAAGTTATTGGTTTCCGTCCGATTTGTGAAAATCGAAATTCCAACAGATGTCGACGTTTTGAGGTCCTAGAAAGCTATTCTGACTAATTTCACGATGATGTCCGAGTGTATGTATGTATGTATGTACGTACCTACGTACGTACGTACGTATGTAAATATCTATAACTTTCGAACGGATCAACCGATTTTGATCGTCAAGGTGTCATTCGACGCAGTTTTTTAATATCTTGAAGCTGAAAAAAAATTGAGCTTGATCAGCAGGGCTCGTTCGGAGATATTCCAAAAATAAACTTTTTTCAAAAATGTTTTTTTTGGATAACTTTTTACGGGCTCGATGGATTAATTCTAAAATGGACTGGGCTCTAGAGATTTATAAGCCGCGTCGAATGCCACCTTAAACATCAAAATCGGTGAATTCTTTCAAGAGAAACCGTTGTCGAAAGAATTAAAAAAGAAAATTTTTTTTAGTATTTTGAAAATTTCTCAAAAATGACTCGATGAATCAATTTCAAAATTTAATCAGTTATAGAACTCAATAAAACGCGTCGACTGCCACCTTAAACGTCTCAATCGGTTTATTCGTCCGAGAGATATCGTTGTAGAAAAAATTGTAAAAAACGTTATTTTTTAAAAACAAAAGCATACAAAAGTATTTTCGAGCTCGAAGAGCTCGAAAATGTATCTTCTATAGCTTTTCAAGCTCAAGGAGCTTGAAATACGCGGGAAGTTTTGGGGCTGGCCCGCAGGGTCAATCGATAGACCGATTTTTTTATTTAAATTCTCTCTGTTTATTTTATAAACAATTCGTTATAAACAAATTTCCATTTTGATTATATTTTTTTTCCGTAGCTTTAAAAAATTACAAATACAGCCATGTGCATTAAAGTTGTGAAAAAAATTTTCCTCTATTTTTTATTGACTTTTAGAATACTTTACCCCATCAAAGTTGAAGCGGTCAACTATTTTATCAACTTATAAATTGTTATAACTTTTAAACTATTGATGATACGGTCTTAGACATTCAAGCCGATCTTTTAGACAATTTATTGATTTATATAATAAATTTTCTGCATGCTCGATATCTATTATGGTTTAATTTTTATAAGCATTTGTTTATAGAAAAATGCATTACTTGAATTTTTGAATATTTATATCTTTTAAGCTATTGAAGTCACGGCTTCCATGATTCAGGACAATTTTATAGAGTAATTATTAAACTACTCAAAAATAATTTTTTTATATTTTTAATTCCATTTGTTTATCATTTTTTTTTTATTTATTCAAATTATAGAACGGTTAAAGGTACATTCTCTGGATTTTCTTGACCTTATACTCCTACCCAACGCCAATAATTTATGTTGTTCTTGCTGTTTTCTTTTAGTTTTGGAATTTTCAATTCATTACTTAACGTTTGTCAAAGCAAAAACTCAAAATTTTTGCCAGTAGTGCAGCCTGAAAGTCATTTACGGAATTAAATGAACTTTTCAAAATTTTTTAGTCAGACTTGCGTAAAGAAGAATGTAAATACTTACTTGTGTTTGTCGTTTATGTTTATGATTCTATATTCTATTATTTAAATTTTGATAAATGTGACAATAAAATTCAAAGAATGTACCTTTAACCGTTCTGTAATTTGAATAAATAAAAAAAAAATGATAAACAAGTGGAATTAAAAATATAAAAATCATATTTTCAATTCAGATTTTTAAATTTATATTTTATGTTATAAAAAAATTATTTTGTGTTGCATACTTTGCTTGGCGACGGCGCGTAGGCACCGAAACGGCCGCGCGGAGCCTAACTTTCAATGTTAAATTAAAATTATAAATAATGGAGCTACAACTGGGGGAGTTGAGACTTTTTTTACTGAAATTTTCTCCTCTTTTAGGATCTTTTTTTTAATTTCAGATATCTTTAATACTTTTGAAGTTATAGCTAAAAAACGGAGACTCCCTTTTTGTCTCTTCGTTTTTTGTTTATAACAAATGCAATTTTTAATGGCGGATAAAAGAAAAATACCCATTTCTCAGGATGAAATTCTGAATCTAATGCACCAATCGCCATATTTTTAAGAGAATATCAACGATTTTTCTCAGAAAACTCACTTCTCGACTAGACTATATACCTTTGTTTTCGAAAGAAAACGTTTTATACCTTTTTTTCTCAAACGATATCTCTCGAACGAATAAACCGATTGAGACGTTCAAGGCGGCAATCGACACGTTTTATTGAGTTCTACAACTGATTAGATTTTGAAATTGATTTATCGAGTAATTTTTGAGAAATTTTCAAAATACTAAAAAAAAATTTTTTTTTTAATTCTTTCAACAACGGTTTCTCTTGAAAGAATTACTTGATTTTGATGTTCGAGGTGGCATTCGACGTGGCTTATGAAGCTTCAGAGCCGAGTTCATTTTGGAATCAATCCATCAAGAACATAAAAAGTTATGCAAAAAAATCATTTTTTAAAAAAGTTTATTTTCGGAATATCTCTGAACGAGCCCTACCGATCGAGTTTATTTTTCTTCCAGCTTCAAGATAATTGCAAGCCGCGTCGAATGGCACCTTGAAGATCAAAATCGGTTCATCCGTTCAAAAGTTTCGGAGATTTACATACATACATACGTACGTACGTACGTACATACGTACATACATACACTCGGACATCATCGTGAAATTAGTCAGAATAGCTTCCTAGAACCTCAAAACGTCAAGATCTCTTAGAAATTCGATTCTCGAAAATCGGACTGAAACCAATAACTTCCCGAATTTTTGAAAATTCGCAATTTTCTTAGCGGGAAGTTAAAAAACTGGCATACCCGGAATGGATTTAAATGGATTTCATTAAGAAATCTGCATATTGTAGTTTGTATTTTAATATCATTTAAATAATAATTCATGTGTTATTTTTTTTTTTAAATTATCAATTCAGAGAAGGTGGCATGGAGAAATTATTATATCAAATAACATTATTATCTTTAAAAATTTTTAGAAAAAACCATATAGACTCTATTGTGACCTTACAAAATCGATGATTATACCCTTGAGCGCTGTAAAAAATGAATTAATCAATTAAAAATAAGGTTATGATAGTGTTGACTAATGCGTATTTCATAAGCTACAACTTGGATTTTACGAAATTGTCGCATAAGATATCACTCAGAAGTAGTTAGACGATAAATCTGTGAAAATTAATTTTTTCGATTTTTCCGAAAGTTTTTAAGAATGCAAATTTGTTAAAATAATAAGTTATATAAGCAACACACATATATTCACACACACACGCGCGCGCGTGCGTGTGCGTATACATACATAGATGAACTCTTGACTGGATGATTTCTTTTATTCTATCAGGTAAAATAAGATATACAATGGTAAAATTTTTCGGTGATTCCATAATGATACCCAATGTAATAATGTGATTTCTGAAGAAATTTACTAAAAAAACATTAAGGGATCCGTCAAGTGATGCTCTCCATCCATTAGACCCCAAAGAGGATCATTATTAACCTAGTGTGTTTCAACCGTAACCTCAAAACCGCAAGAGTAGCTATGTTTTCAGTAAGATTAAAAGCTGGTTGGGTGAGAAAACCCTTGACAACAATATTTTGTATGCTCAAGTTTTTTTTCATCGTTATCGAAATTTTTTGAAAAGGTGTTAAATGTTTCAAAAGTAGAAATAGTCTTTATTTTCTAAACGGCAAGTTGATTTACATCACGGTAAGATCTCATGCAGAGTTTAGGAAATTTTCGATTTTGTTTAGGTGAGATTTAATTTCAGTATATTCATTAATTGAAGTTAAAAAAGTGGTTTTTACCTCATCAAGATCGTCCTGTAATTTTTTTACAATTTCTTCTTGCTTTTTTACAAACTCCGTGAATCGTTTTTCAATGGCCATGAAGCATTGTTTTTTTTTCTACTTTCATGTTATCAATGAGTTTGACCAGCCAGGGCGCCTCTTTGGGGAATTCTCCTTCTATAGATATACTAGAAGTGACTGACAAGGAGAAATTTCTAGGTGTCCCCCTCTGATTTCGAAATACTGAGACATGCTATTATCCGTCAAAATCTAAGAGTTTTTTTTAACCAAAAGGGTGTTTTGACAGTTTCACATACTTGCAGTTTAAATAATCAAATGGGACCAGTGGCAACATTTTTGAGGTGAAAAATGGTGAAAAGTGCCATTAGTGTTATAATAAAATAATAAGTAAAACAAAAGTAATAAGGGTTGAAATACACAAAACTTTTATTTTAAAAAATCTATCCAATGGATTTTAACGAAAATAATAGCGATCGAAAAAGGAAAAAAAAGTAGAGGGTACATCTTTTTGGGTTTTTCCGAAAAATCAAGTTTAGGGGGTAAACATCCCCTAAGTCCATTTACATTGATCAACAAGAAAACATCAGTGTGTTTATTAGCTTTGGTTTCGATTCGTCGAGAATTATTTTTTCATATATTTATAGCAGTGAGGGCATCATGATAATATTAATTTTCAATATTTTACTTACCTTTTTACTTTTAAGTCTAGACTTGATTATTTGCATCAAAAAATCAAGTATTGTAAATATTGTATCATTTAAATTAGCTTCGAAAAAAAAAAGATAGAATACTTCAAATAAGATACGTTTTATTCTAATAAATTTTTTTCAACAAGAATTGGCAAATAATTTTTGCAAAAATATTGAAAAAAAAATGTTTCACCATTTCGATGTTTATTAAATATTCATTATTTTTTCATATGTAGATCCTATTCAACAGATGTTTTGCAATCATGATGTTCATGAAAAAAGTGCCGAAAACACATCGACGTTTTTGCACCATGAGCAGAAAATTATTTCTATATTTTGACATCAAGGAACCTCACAGTGAGGAATGCATGATTCTTGAAATGCAAATCCCCAGGATTTTCGAACTCACCAGGTTTTATTTCTGTGTTTCCGCTCTTATACCACGAACACTTGAATATTATTATTTTTCTTTATTAATCATGCCAAGGCACAGGCCATATGGCAATTTCATAATACAATTTTTATAAGTTTTACAGGTTCTGTACAAGCTTTAATTTAACATTAGGCTGCATTTTAAATTCTAGAACTTAAGATTTAGATTTAGATTAATTCAGATTTATTTACATTAATTTAGATTCAACTTAAACTAACTGGAGGAGAGCACATTTATAATTTTGCTCAGATGACATTTACCTTATATCTAGATTCAACAAATAATCATGTATTCTATTTCTGAACACCTCAATACTACTAGATTGAATAATTTCTAATGGTAGTTCTTGCCAAAGACGAATAGCTGAGACAACAAATGAGTTTTCTCCGGGAGTAATATGGTCGTCTTTCTTCAGGTTAAAAATGAATCTGATGGCATTATCTATTGAACGTTGAAGCTTGAGATCATCTGCTATAGTTGAGTCAGTGCTTGCGACTATACAGTAGTCGATAAGTGGCAGGATAGTAGCTGAGATTAACAATTTGCGTATGGTAGTCGAAAAGATATTTTTCCTTAACTTCAAACTGTGCAATGAAAAATTTATTTTCCTTGTCATTTGAGATACATGATTCGCCCAAGATAAGTTATTTGTAAGATATATACCAAGACATTTGGTAGATTCTACAAATGGAATTTCTACAGAGTTCACTACTGCTGACGGTATATTTAGACCGTTCATCGACCTGAGTTTGCCAGGTGAACCTAATATCATAGCTTTGGTCTTACTCAAATTCACTACTAATCCGTTACTTCTTGCCCAATCTGCAAAACCTTGTGCATCTTCAGAGGCTGCTCGAACTGCTTCCGATAGTTGAAAGAGTTTAAAGTGAAGATAGATGTAGATATCATCAGCAAATAATCCCCGTTTACAGTATTTGAGCCATTTTACAACTGTATTCATTGCCAGTAGAAATAGTATAGGACCAAGCACAGACCCTTGAGGAACGCCCGATGTGGTTTTCAAAAGCTTATTGGGTTTCCGGTTTCATTTAACACTGATGGACTTCTATCAGATAAATATGAGAAAAACCAAACAATCGATTCCATAGAAAAACCCAGTTTAAATAGAGCTATAATAATTACTTTTGGGTTCAAGTAATCAAATGCCTTGGTTAAATCAAACAGGATTAGTAAAGTTAGCTCGTCTTTGTCCATGGCTTGTCTAATATCATCTAGCAGTTTGATAAGAGCTGATTGGGTACTATGGTGCTTACGATAACCTGATTGATAACGATCTAATAAGTTGTTGTCTTCTAGATAGCATGTTATTTGGTTTGCTACCACTCTTTCAAAGACTTTCGCTAAGTGGGATAAATTAGCAATAGGTCAAGTATCTGATAACGACTTTGGTGGATTTACCTTATTCATTGGAATGATGAAGACAATTTTCCATAGTTCAGGGAAAATACCAGTGCATAGTGACGTATTAAACAAAGTAGTCAGGTAACCTGATACTTGGGGTATGTGATCTTTTAACCACTTCAAGTTTAAGCCATCTGGACTTTTCCCTCTAGATTTATTTAAAGTTAAGTGGAGTGCTTTGGTGACATCTACTATATCAATTTCAGACCAATTAAATATACAGTCAACTTTTCTCTGATATAGTAACTGTAAAGTATCGATGAAGTTACTATCACAAGGTGTGTGCTTACTTAATATATTTGCATAGTATTCATTTAACTCATTCCCATCAAAATAGTTCAGAGGACCAGAAGTGCCTGTTTTTACTAGACCTAGATTTTTTAACTTGCTCCAAACATTTGAATGAGATAAGTCAGCTAGCACATTCTTTAGATAGTTTTCTCGTGCAGTTTTTAATTCCACTTTTAACTGTTTTCTCTTCAGTTTGTAGTCAGCTAGTGCCGAAGCATCACGGTACCTGCGGGCTCGTCTATAGATAATATCTCGTTCTCGACATCTGCCTATTAGCTCTTTTGTGATCCAAGGATTATTCTGACGAAAGACAGTGCGAGAGCAAATTGGAGCAAAGAGGTCTAATGACCTAGTGACCAGTTAGGAAGAACTCAAAAGCGTCATTTGGATCTTGATTCACCATCTCATCTAGAGATGATCTATTTCTGGTATTAAGAGATTCATGTAATAGTAAGGAAAGTTCAATGTGATTACATTTTCTGAAATTTTGATAAGAAAATAGTTTGTCTTTCGGTTTTGAATAGTTAATGTTATACTCACAAAATAAATAATTATGACCATCAATGAACGGTGCATTAGATTTATAAAAGTTACCCAACTTATCTTTGCTGTCTATAATGATGACATCAAGCCATGAGTGTCTATCTGATTCATGATCTGTGGCTTCATAAGGTACACAATATAAGGAAGCTTCTGAGATAAAGGTTTTTAGGTGATTTGATGCTTGATCAGCTTGTAGTAAGTTACAATTTAGGTCACCGGCAATTATAGAATTTTTATAGCTTGGTGCATATATTAAGTAGATGTTGGAGAAATCATGTAACATATAGCCTTTTGGCCTTCTATAAATACAAGAGAGTAAAATGTGAGAACCATTTGATAAGGTAACATCTGCAATAATGAACTCTAGTTGATTTAACTGACTTGTAACTGCTGTATGTAAAATTTTCACTTTAAATGACTTATCAATAAAGCACGCAATCCCTCCACCTCGTATGTAACAGTCAGAGTCATTGTGCATCAGTCCACGATCTCAGTGTGTTATAATTTGTAAGTGAAAAAATATCATTATTTATAGTTGGTTTCAACCATGCTTCAACGTCGAAAATAATATGCGGTTCGATCTCAGCTACTAACCCCGTGAACTGAGCAATATGACCCATAATGCTATGTATATTCAGACTCAATATTTGTAATGACGTATCCTTAGTAGGTTGAATCTTTAATCTGCTAGTCTAAATTAATTAAATCAAGCTGGGAATTTATGATGATTTTATCAGTGTTATCGTCTCTCTTAACATAAACTATTCCCTTGCGAGCCCATACATATTTATATTTCATTTCTTTAGCTTTGTCTTTCGTTGCCATAAGTAATTTATAAGTCTCAGTATCAAGAAATTCATTAATATAAACTAGACCACGAAAGGTATCATCAACAATATCATTGAAAACATCCTTGGCAAAAAGATTTCGTTCTCTGCGTTTTACATCTACGATATAGTCTCGAATTTTATCAGATTTTAAACTTAAGATATATGAACGAATAGATCTGTATATTGAGGCGATGACAACTGGATATGAGTAAGCGATTGCATTTTCACAATGTTATTTTGTAAATGCAAACTTATGTCCAAATTCATCAAAATTGTAAGATCCGAAGAAAGTCGAACAAAATTTTTCCATGCTCAGAATTCAGAAATATCGAACGGTTGAATTACTCCAGATCTAGTGTTGGGTATGATCATTATTTAACAACTTTATTTACTGGTTTAACGCTTTGTACAACTTGAGGACAATGCTCAGCTCATAAATCAATTTAGTCCATTCGAGATAAGGATTCATGGGGGTGAAATTTCCTGGCCGACTAATTTTTTCACAGGATGATTCAGAATATGCTAAAACTACGACAACCGAAAAAATTCAACAAAAAAGTGCTTAGCAAATATGTTTTTTCATAGCAAAATGATCAAAATTCCGGATTATTATTATTAAATTTCGGATTATTATTATTATTAAATTGCGCGCGTGCTCGTTCGGGAAATTTAAAATTTGAAAAACTTACTTTTAATTTTTTAACTGAAAGACATTTGTATTTTATTAAACGGAAAAATTAAATAGTAATTAAATATTTATTCCTATAGAAAATAATTGGATGGATCAATTCTTAGCTTAAATGTTTTATAACAATATGTTCAAATCTCCCGCGCTCTTATCATCATTCTTATGGCGGATACGTGATCGATACTATAGTCGATGCTACAGTCGATCACCATTCAACCATAGGCGGCTCCGCTAGTCGCATTCTCATCGCTCTCTCAGATATATTGCTTAAAGTGTTCTCATTTATTTATTTATTTAACGCTATCTGCAATTTACAATAGTTTAACATAATAATAATAATACATAGTATATAAGTGTAAAATTGCTCAATTATAATCATCACAATGTGTTAATAATACAAAATAACAATTTCCATGTCAGAGATCAATTAACATTTTTGAAACTGCTTTTTTAAAAGTAGTGTAGCTACCATCGAAGAAGTTCAAATCATTAGCGCATTCATTTACTGTAGCGAATATTCTATTCCTGGGACCACTCATTATAAATTTCCTCTTATCTTGAGGTAAATCCAATAATCTATTCTCTCTTAAAATTTTAGTGGATACTAAAAATTTTATTTCGTTGAGAATCTCTGGGCTGTCTATTTTATTATTGACGATGTTGTGGAAGAAGCACAAATCTATCAATTTTCTACGGTTTTCCAGAGTCATAATTTTCAACTTACACCTCGTCTCCTTCGTCGTGAGAATGATGCCTTTCCTTTTCCACACATATTTTATATATCTAATGAAACCAAGTTGAACTGTCTCCAATCTCTGAACATGGACCTCATATTGTGTAATAAAAATGGGTTAAAATTAAATGCTGATAAGACGAAAACAGTTATTTTCGGAAGCGCTAATAGGGTCAATTCAGAATTTTGTAAAGTAGCTCCTAAAATTAAAGTGGATAATGTCGAAATTACATACTCGAATTCTGTTAAGTATTTAGGTGTTATTTTAGATAGTAAACTGTCTTGGTTGGAACAAGTAAGAGTTTTATGTTTCAAAAGTATGAGAGCACTTGCACAATTAAAAATGAATAAAGACATATTTAATTTGCAAGTACGAAAGAAACTCATTGCCACATTAATTTGGCCAATATTTGATTATTGTGCAGCAATTTATAGCGATATAACTGCACAGCAACAATTAAAACTACAGAGAAAAATAGATGCCTGCGTACGCTTCATATTTAATATCCCTAAATACGAACACGTTACCCCATATTATAAAAAATTAAGATGGCATACACTAAAAACAAGGCGTGAATTCTTTTATGGCTGTTTAATGTATAAAGCAATTCATATGGGTTACATGCCTTTATTCCACCGCGAAATTTATATTTTAGAGCCTAAATTACGAAGAGGTGATATACGACAAGATTTATTAGCACTACCGAATTGTTGTAGTACTAAATATGATAAGTCGTTCATTGTATGTGCAATAAGGACATGAATCAACCTACCAGTAAATTGTACTAATAAATTAACATTTAAAGAGTTCCGTGAATCATGTTTTGAATACTTTTCAAGTGTAACTAACTAATTAGCATTATAACGATATTGAATAAGAGATAATGAATGATACAAAGAGATATTGTAATGAATGATATTGAAAGATAATTTAATAAGTTATTCTATATATATATATATATTTATATTGTAATAAGTAATTTATACTATACTGTAATATGCTATTGTATTGCATTATATTGTACTTGGATGGCTGCAGAAAGTCTAAACTTCATAGCCAAATAAATAAATAATAATTATAATATTGTGGTGACCAAATAACTGACCCATATTCTAGTATAGGTCTTACTAGTGTGTTATAAAGTTGCACTATTGTTGTAATTTGTTCGAAGTCCTTACCGATTCTGGTGATACATCCCAGGATCTTTTTAGCTTTCCTTATCACAAGGTCAATATGTTTATTAAATTTCAACTTATCATCGATCATGATTCCTAGATCTTTAATTTCCGTCACTCTTTCCAGTTGAATATTGTTTATGTAATAGTTAGCCACAAATTTAGCATCAACACCCCTATGGAACGCCATCATACTACATTTCTTTCTATTGATAACTAAGTTGTTCCTCTTACACCATTTAACTAGCTTATCCAAATCATTTTGGACTGCGTGAGTGTCATCAATCTTCCTGATCACCCTGTATATCTTGGAATTATCAGCAAAACAGAGAATTTCAGACTCAATAATCTCCATCATATCATTTGTATCCATGATAGACAGTTTAAGTCCCAAATGAGAACCTTGTGGGACCCCTTTTTCCGCTGAATATGCAGATGATACCGTGCCATTTATTTTTACCTTTAAACTTCGTCCTTCCACAGACGATTTCGACCACTCCAGAGCATTATTTCTTATTCCCAAAGTTTCCATGGTGTTAATTAACTCCGTTTGATCCATGATGTCGAATGCTTTACTAAAATCCATGCTTATAGTGTGCACCTCATATCCATTGCCCAACGCATCCAGGATATTGTTGACGTATGTGTACAAATTCGTGACTGTAGACCGCCCTTCAACGAAGCCGTGCTGCTTGCTATTGATTATACTTTTCGTTGTGAACGATATTTCCGGAAGAATTAGCTTTTCAAGTAACTTTGGCATAGCCGACTGTATACAAACTGGCCAGTAATTTTCAACTCTTGATCTGTCACCTGACTTGTGAATTGGCACGATAAATGATGTTTTCCACACTGCCAGAAATATTCCTTTCTTGAAAGTTTGGTTGAATATAAAGTTTATAGGTTCACACAAACCAACCACACATTCCCTCAGTATGACGTTTGGGGTGCCATCCGGTTCAGCTCCTTTCTTTATGCTTAGACTTAAGAGACCGTTTAGTGTGTCTTCATATCTTATCTCGAAGTTCTTTATATCAGCCAGTAGCCCTTTCCAACATTGTATTTCCCGACCATTATTATCGTAATCCCCGTTCCCATTCGTTGCTTCATATTTTGCTAGAAGGTTGGCAATTCCCTCTTCTCCCTCCATTTTCTCATTTCCCCAGGTCATTTCCGACGGAATGCTTTTTACATCGTGTCTTTTGGTTCTTACAAAATCCCAAAATTTCATTGGGTTCTTTATAATATCTTTTTCAACCTTGTTTACATAATTTTTATAGCATGCAGCTGCCAAGACCTTGCACCTTTCTCTAAGTTCACTGAATTCCTCATAGTAACATTGTTGTCTTGTTCCTTTATAATTACTGTGTGCTAGTTTCTTTTGTTTAATGAAATTCTTCAATTCCTCGGAGAACCAACACGGATACTTAGTCGGACGCTTTGTTACCACAGGGATAAAATGAGTCAACCCTTCAGCTATTATTTTGAATAAATACTTTACCATGTCCTCAATATTATTTAATTGATACAATGGTACCCAGTTGATACTTAGAAGGTAATTGTTGAACGCACCGAAATCGCCTTTTTAAAACAATAGTAAGATTTCATTTCTTCTTTAATTGTACCCAAGTCCGTTGATATCAACAGTGCTGGGTGGTAATTGTCTTCTTTAATCGAAGGTTTAACATTATTGACAATAATTCCAAAATTGGCCCAGCATAAGTCCAGCAATCTTCCCATCTTATTGACTGTCTGATTATATTGCTCAAAACCTATGCTCGTGAATTCCTCCAATAATGTTGTTTCTATGCTAGTACTGTGCTCATCTTTGGTTCTGTAATGTATTACCTGGAAAATATTAGGGACATTATAATCTCCTGTTATTAGAATCTTATTATTGCATTTACTGTTTAACCTCAAATTTAAACTTTTAATTTCATCTAAATGTTTGTCGTATATCTTGCTCCCAGCATTAGGAGTGATATATATATATGTATACATCCTACAATTAATACTGTATCACTGCACTTAATTTTAACGTATAATTGCTCCAAATCATCATATAGAGTTGGGATTTGATCCACTACTAAATTACGTTTAGTAGCGATAAGTACACCACCACCTCTACTCTTATCACTTGTCTTTACACTACGATCTGCCCTAAAAATATTATAGATACTATCTACTATCAGTCCGTTACTTATCGTATCGTTAAGCCATGTTTCGCTTATACATAGAACGTCTGCTGATGTGTATGAAGACGATGTTAAAAATTCGTTGAGTTTCGTTCTCAATCCTCTAACGTTCTGATAGTATATAGTTATTTTTGTTATTGACTTTCGTTTCTTCGGCCGGATTGTCGAAAATTATTCTTGTCGACAACACTTGCTATTCCATTGGCATATTTAATAATCTTGTTTTTGTCATTCTGTGTTTTTAATTCCTCCTTCAGGTTTTTGTAATTTTCGCGCTGTGATTGTGTTTGATCTGGTTTAAAACTGATTGCAGCTCTATCTTCTGGTTTAATTTTGACTAATTTTCTTGCGATGTCTATTTTACCTACATCTATCAAAAGCGGTCTATTTTTCCCCGTAGCTTGTTTACCGATTCTAACAGCTTTAATTTCTGTATCTCCATCATGTAAAACCTCATTAGCATATTCAATGATTCGCGATTTATCCTCCTCTTGCCTATCTTTCCCATTCTCTTTTTTCGATTCAGGTACATTGAAAGCTATCACATGCGTTTCTCTGCGTTTTCTTCCATTTATTTCTGCAATTATGTTTTCGGTAAAGTTGTCCTTTGATTTCTCCGATAAAAGACCTGCAACTTTATTTTCCAAATCTTTTACTTTTCTTCTCATTTCCTTATTTTCTTCGAGCACTTTGCTCATATTATGTTTTATGGATTCGATATTCTTCTAGAAGGAACAATGTGCTTTTCCAATAAACCACTGATATAGGCCTTCATATCCGTATCACTGCCCCCTTCCTCTTCGCCTTCGTCCTCTGACAACATGTAGCTAACCTCTTTCACACATTCATCGCATCTCCATGTGTAATTATCTTTTTTTATCTTTTCAACAATTGTATTAAATTCATCTTTATTATAACCGATACACTTTATCTGCATCCATTCACTACACTCATTACATTGTAAACACGAAAATTTACCCTTAAATAACGCGGAGCAAATTTTACACTTTACTTTACTTGGCGCCATCTTGGCAATTCTCATGGCTGATGCCTCGTGCTTTTTATAATCTCAGTACTTTTATTTAATCAGCTGCGTTCTCATTCAATCAATTATTTCATTATGCTTTAATTAATTCATATTAATTATTTTGCATAATATTTTTGCTCTCAGTTTAGTATCTCAGTGCATTTTCAATTAATTTAGTCTCACCGCGTGTACCGGCATTGTTCGCGCCTCGTCGCCATCTTGGCCGCGTGTTGTACGCGAATTAAATTGCATTAAATAAATTAAACAAGACGCTTTTTAGTGTAAATCTCATCTCAACAAATTCTCGTACAGTGTATATATTGTAAATAAAATATTTATTGATAATATTAATGCAAACTCAGTGTTAAATAAAATTATTAACTACCCGCCAATTCACACACACCAGATCCTCTCATCCTTATAATTAATTAGAATTAATTATTTAAACACAATATTAAAAATTTTTAATATGTTCTTTTCCGTAATTTATTTTATTTTCTATTAAAATCAATTGCCTTATTATTATAATATCCTCAAATATAAATAAAAGTTAGCTTATAATTAAATATATACGTCTCATACTTTACAGCAAAATTTCAAATATTTCTATAAAATTATTCGTTCCAACAAAAGTATTATCGTAAATAAGAATAATTATTATTAAAGGTGTTGTAATTATAATTAAATAAATACATGCCTGGACTGGTTGGTGGTTGGGATGGTGGAAAAATACGCATATCGAAAATATAACAATATTTTTATTTGTCACAGCACATAATATCACTTGGTTATAAAATTAAATCGTTTACTTAATTTAATAGTACTGATAATTGTCTGAGCTCATGAATACGTAAGTAATTGAACGCAAATCATAACATTGAGCACGAGTAATTGATTTAAATAATTGAAGTAATTGATTTGAATTTAGTTGAACACTGATTTGATTGTAAAATTATCATGATAAAAAGTAACATAAAATCAGAGAATACCGAGTGAATTTAATAATTGAACACTGAATGATTATTTACTAATCGCACAAAATGACTAAATATTTGAGTTCTTTGAGTTAAAGTATTATTGATCACTTAATTTAATTGATTTGAATCAGTTTATAATAAATTGCACTGAATTGAATTTATTTTATGGACACGAGATAGCATGATTGCAGAGGCTACCAAGCGAGAATTTACTTTTAGTTGAACTCAAATATTGAGCACAATAATAATTAATTGATCATAATATTGAGTCTTTTATTTTTAATTGAGCACTGGTGGTAATTAATTATTTAATAAAAAGGCACCTGTGATGTCTCCCTTGTGAATAATCTGTTGAGAAACGTGGTCGTCGATCACTTGAATTGTTGAGTTTGTAAATAATTAATTACTGAGCTCTACGGCTAGCAATTATATAAATAATTATATTTCTATAAAGCTTGATGATCACTGAAGATGTTTAATCAATTACTTTTAATTCATAATTGAGATGAGTGCAAAATAATTAGATAAACTAAAACACGTGTTTTTACTTGAATGTATGTTGGCGAAAGATAATGGCGGCTGTCTTCTCGACACGAGGCAGGAAAGAGTAGATGCGCATGCGCCGCACTGCACATGTCCAAGTTTAAATTAATGGTCTCGGCCCCAGTAGGTGCTGCTTCTATCTGCCGGAAGTGAAACTATATTTGAATTTAAATATAGTTTCAATTACGCAACAAAAGGGTAAATATTAATGATAACTCAAAACCCATCTGTATGGACAAAGTTATAGCTACTCCAGAAGTATTAGACCTAATTTCTTGCGGATGTATAAGAGGACGCAGCAACAACTTTTGTAACTGCAGAAAATACGGTTTAAAATGCTCTCATGCTTGCAGACGTTGTGTTGGAGTGTTGTGCACGAATTCTGAAGCTTCTGTAGTTATATCTTCAGAAACGGAAGAAAATGATTCTGATAATGGTAGTATAATATCTAAAAGAGATATGTACATGATAAAGAGAAAGTTGAAGAATTCTTAGATGTTCCTACACGGAAAGAAAATTCTACCAAAATTTACGATGTTAACATCGTAATCCTCGACTAGACTTTCATTTTCGTTTATTTTAAAATATCTTATGTCAAAATTTACTATGTGGGTTATATTTTTTGCTATTTAACATCGTAATTTTAACAAAGACTTTTAGGATTAAAAATTACTTCAAAAATTACAATTTAACATCGTAAAAAAAAATAAATAAAAATTACGTTTTAAAAACTATATTTATTCGTATATTTAATATTTCTATTTACTATTTAATAAAATAAATATTATAGTGTTGCCTCTGTTATAATACGATGGAAGCTATAAAAAGTACGATGTTATATCGTAATTTTTAAATAGTAGCTGCATCCTCCGCAAGAGGCGCTCTCGTGACTAATGACTGTTTATTCAAATCGTTTACATCGATCTTAAAAACTTCATAAAGTGAAAGCCCTTCCGTGGCCGAGTGGTCCGAAGCGTCGGACACTTCGCACTCGAAAGGACTCGGGTTCGAATCTAACTACCGAACGATTATTATTTTATTCTTTTATTTAAGATTTCTCTTCAAATTTTACGATGTTCACATCGTAATTTATATTAAAGAGCTTAAGACTTAGTATTATTTGTCTGAAGTATTATTTCTTAAATGAAATTTCCAACGCTACATCGTTAAAATTACGTTGTTAAAAGTCTAGTCCACCACTACAATAATCAATAGGACAAATTACGATGTTAGCATTGTAAATTTAACTAGAATGTTTTTTCCGTGTAAAATGATGATGAATTTTCTGATTCATCTGATGACAACATTCAAAATACATTTTTATCAAACGAGCGCGCGCGCAGCTTCGTCATGTATCGTCACGCTTCGGCAAATTTCAGCGCCGGAACAATTGATGTATAAAAAATAACATTAAGTTAACGAGAAAATTAATGATCAATTTAATAATTTACAAATTACAGCTCGTAAGAACTTAAATAAGGGCTTATTTTATCCATTATTTTTTTTTCTTTATTAAGGGGACCCGGTGGTCTAGAAATTTCGAAATTAATTTTTTTTTTTTTTTCCATATTTCGAAAGTATAGTATTTCAGAAATATACACTGATGAATTGTTACTTTGTAAAAAAAAAACTGTTATGTAAAAAAAAAAATATTAAATCATGTAAATTTTTAGGTAGATTTTTTTAAAAATCTAACTATTGTATTTGTCCTTATGGTCGATTTTACAAGGAATTTCGTCATAAACTATCATAATTAGTTGAGTAGAGTTCAAAAATATCATTCGTTGAAAAATTGATGTATGTATATATATTAGGGTGCTTTTTATTTTTTGAACATTTTTTTTTTCTTAGCCCATATGAAAATTTTATTGTAGGCGACAAAAAAAAAATTTCCTGAAAATTTTAGCCCTTAATTTTAATTTTAAGAGGTCGCTATCTATTTTTAAGGTTTTCCCATTTAAAAAGCATGGGAACGATATCAAATTTTTTTATAAAAATTCCTACCCAGGCAGTTTTTGAGCAATTCACTCGTTTTTGGGCTCGTTTTATAGGGCTTTTAGTCCTCTTTAAAATTGATTTTTGTAACATGGATGCATTTACAACAGTTCAAAAGTTATGAGACTTCAAACTTCAGAAATTTTTATTTTTACCAAAAAATAATAATTAATGGCTATTATTATTCCAGCTATCAACTTTCTAGAAAAAATGACATACAACTTTTGTAGTGTGTTAAATACTCTGAAAGGAATACCTAAAACAATTCAATATTATCAACGTTATTGTTTATTTTTTTTAACTTTTCTCTTTTAAAGGGTTTTAGAATTATTTAATTTTAATTTCATTCTCGTGACAAATTGAACTTTTGTACTTATCCTTTTTTTTGGTAATAAATTAATCAAGCTTCATCAATTTTTATGTAGTTCTATGATTTAACGTATTGATCGAAGCGCCGATAGCTTTCGACGGTCTAAAATCTCAGTCTTTATGACTGAAATTGAATTACAAGTCACAAATTTATCATCAGTTTTTTTAATATTATTTTATTTTTTAATCATAGAACTACATAAAAATTGATGAAGCTCGATTAATTTAATACCAAAAAAAAGGATAAGTACAAAAGATCAATTTGTCACGAGAATAAAATTAAAATTAAATAATTCTAAAACCCTTTAAAAGAGAAAAGTTAAAAAAAATAAACAATAACGTTGATAATATTGAATTGTTTAAGGTATTTCATTCAGAGTATTTAACACATTACAAAAGTTGTATGTTATTTTTTCTAGAAAGTTGATAGCTGGAATAATAATAGCCATTAATTATTATTTTTTGGTAAAAATAAAAATTTCTGAAGTTTGAAGTCTCATAACTTTTGAACTGTTGTAAATGCATCTATGTCACAAAAATCAATTTTAAAGAGGACTAAAAGCCCTATAAAACGAGCCCAAAAACGAGTGAATTGCTCAAAAACTGCCTGGGTAGGAATTTTTATAAAAAAATGTGATATCGTTCCCATGCTTTTTAAATGGGAAATCTTTAAAAATAGACAGCGACCTCTTAAAATTAAAATTAAGGGCTAAAATTTTCAGGAAATTTTTTTTCTGTCGCCTACAATAAAATTTTCATATGGGCCAAGAAAAAAAAAAAATTTCGAAAAATAAAAAGCACCCTAATATATATATATATATATATATATATATATATATATATATATATATATCTATATATATATATATATATATATATATATATATATATATATATATATATATATATATATATATATATATATATTTATGTAATAGAACCGACGTTTGAGGACACGATTGCGTCTAAAATTCTTATCCGATCCTAATGAAAATTTCTACACTTATTTAATGTGTAATTACCACGGTTAACTTCGAAGATGGGCTGAATCGGTCGATTAGTTTAGAAGTTATGGGTGTTTAAAATTTTTACGATTTTTCGAAAAAATCAGATTTTAATCACTTTTAAAGTCCATATAACTTTAAAACTAAGACTCATAGACAATTTCTATAAAAAGTATTCTAAAGCTTGACTAATAAGCTTTAATTTGTGACCTTAAACTTTATATTTAGACCATTTCTTCCAATAATTTTCTAACCTTGAAAATTTTAATGGAATCAAAAAATGTTGAAAATATGGTTTTCATTCCACATAGCTTATGCTTGTCTCATTAAAATCCAGTTTCGTCAGTTGTATTTTATTGTGCACCAAATAACCTGTAAATTTCACAGCTATTTTGAATTTTAAATGTATTTCTTTTATTATTTATGGTGTATCAAATGTACCTCTCATCCAAATGATTATCACTGGTCTTGTCATTACGATAGCGCTTACACTTCTTATTGGACCTTAATGAAATTTACCACACTTATTCTATAGGTGATTACCTCGATCAAGTCCAAAGATGGGCTAAATCGTTCAGATAGTTTTGAGATTATGGCTGTTTGAAATTTTCATGATTTTTCGTAAAAATCAGTTATTTATCACTACTAAAGCTTATATAACTTCAAAACTAATATTCATAGACAATTTCCGTAAAAAGTATCTGAAAGCTCGTCTAAAAATCTTTAATTTATCACTCTAAGCTTTATGTTTTGACTATTTCTTCCAATAATTTGATAGCCTTGAAAATTTTAATGGAATCAAAAAATGTTGAAAATATGGTTTTCATACCACATAACTTATGCATTTTCCATTATAAAACAATTTTGTTACGTGTATTTTGTTGTAAACAACATAACCTGTAAATTTCATAGCTATTTTATATTTTAAAAGTATTTCTCTTATTATTTATGATGTTCCAATCATACCTGTACGTCCTATAATTATAACTGGTTTTGCCATTGTAACAGCGATTACAATTATAATCTAATACTAGTTAAATTTTCAATACTTTATTGATGTGAAGGTTAGTTTGGTACATTACCTATATAATGTTATGTCAAATCAACTATCTGAAGTTCTCTATCGAAAATAATCGTTGTCCTTTTTTACCATCACTCTTAGAAAATGAGTTTAATTTATGTCATAACTATACACTAACTTATATCACAAGATATGTTTGTATAAAACTAACTTTTTATATCGATAAATTGAAAAATCTACCTTCCGTTTCGGCTACCGAATGGCCTTTTTTTTTAAATATTAAACCGGACTCGGCGTTTTTGGGTCTCGGTTGCTGTGTTATTTGGCGGGGAGTTTGCTATCGTCATTGTCGTGTCAATTAGATTCGCCTCGTAAACCAGTTTCAATCTGTCTACTGAAATAACGATTTGTTGTTCACGGAAATCGACGATGAAGTATTTATCGTGTCGAGTTATTACACGATATGGACCTTCGTATGGCGCTGTGAAAAATGGTCCAACCTGATCATTCCGTACCAGTACATGACTGCAAGTACCAAGGTTCCTGAAACAGAAAACCGAATGTTTGCCGTGACGCGACTTTTCAGCCGGTGCCAATGAATTAAAATGACCCTTTAGAGTATTTACAATGTTATGAGGTGTTGGCTTATAGCGGGGAGTGAGTAACTGACCAGGCAAACGAATTGGCTCACCGTACACTAATTCAGTCGGGGTCGTCTGGATCTCGTCCTTCCAAGCAGCGCGTAAGCCGAGCAAAATGGCTAGTAATGCGTCATACCATGACTCTTTATGACATAAAGTGCTGATTTAAGCTGGTGATGTAGACGTTCGACGAGACCATTGGCTTGCGGATAATACGGCGTAGTAAGTAGGTATTTTATTCCATACATTTTTAGTAACGACTGAAATAACGACGATTCAAATTGCGGACCTTGATCCGAATTTATACGTTTCAGTACTCCGTGGCGAGTAATCTAGTGCCGTGACAATGCATGTGCTACCGTCTCTGCAGTTCAATTGGATAACGGGACAGCTTCAGGAAACTTCGTAAATCGGTCGATGATCGTTAGGCATTGATTGAAGCCTCTTGACGTTTTTAAAGATACTAGATCGATAAGTATGTGCTCAAATCGTTCAGTTGGAGGTTGAAACCGAGCGATCGGCGATGACACGTGCCTTTGAACTTTATTTTTCTGGCAATCGATGCAAGATTTCGCCCATTCACGGCAATCTTTATTAATCGACGGCCAGACGTATCTTTTAGAGACCATTTTTAGCGATCCTTTGATTTCAGGGTGAGCGAGCATGTGTAGCGAGTCAAACACTTTTCTTTTCAGCGGTCCTGGAACGCATGGATGCACTGTACCTGACGCAGTGTCACAATACCGTGCAGGTCCATTATCGAGTTGAATCGTTTTTAAATTCAAAGCAGTTGTTTGACGTAACAGCTGCTGAAGTTCATCGTCAGTTTGTTGAGCTTCGGCAAGTTCTTGCGACGTTAAAGCAATGGAAACTGCTTCGATACGTGACAATGTGTCAGCAACAATGTTGTCGGTACCCGACACATGTTGAATATCGGTGGTGAAGTGACCAATGAAATCGAGTCGACGAAATTGCCAAGGCGATGGTCTTTCGGTGCGCTGTTTGTAAGCGTGCTGAAGCGGCTTGTGATCAGTGTAGATCGTAACATGCCGGCCTTCGAAGATATGCCGAAAGTATTTTACAGCCTCGTAGATGGCGTTCAACTCGCGGTCGTACGTCGACAATTTTTTGATTGACGGGGACACTTTTCGACTGAAAAATGACAGTGGTTGCCACTTGGTATACACTTTTCGTTGTAAAACGGCTCCAATACCGATTTCGGATGCGTTGGTGAATATTGCCCGGTCAGCATCGATTTTAGGGTGTACCAACAAAGTAGCATCCACGAGAGCTCATTTAGCTGACTCGAAAGACTCGCAAAGATCAGATGTCCAGTTGACTGGATGAGATCCTTTTTTTGGTCCTTCCAGGATTTTGTTAAGTGGTGCTAAAATTTCTACAGCGTTCTTAATGAACTTTCTGTGGAAATTCACAGTACCGAAGAATCGCCGATGAGCTTTTACGGTGGTAGGAGGCTCGAAATTGACAATAGCCCCGACTTTTTCCGGTAACGGCTTAATCCTATCTTTGGTGATGACATGGCCAAGAAATTTTACGTCCGGTAGACCAAATTGACATTTCGGTACGTTAATTACCAGTCCGTATTCACGGAGACGCTCGATTAATATTTTTAGATTCACCATGTGTTGCTTTTCGTCGTTGGATGCGATTAAGATATCATCAACATACGGAAAGACGAACTCAAGGTCACAATCGTGACACCTCGTCGATGAATCGTTGAAACGTTTGAGCCGCGTTTTGAAGCCCAACCGTCATAAACCGGAACACGAATAGTCCGAACGGTGTGATGATCGCCGTTTTCAGCACGTCTTCCGGTGCAACGGGTATCTGCAAAAAGGCCTTTGCAAAATCGACGACTGAAAATATATTTTTACCGTGCAAAAATGCGGCAAAATCGTCAAGATAACGCGATCCGGACTTTTCTGCGCTAAATGAAGTGGTGAAGCCCAGGCGCTGTTGGACGGTCTGCAAATACTTTCTTCGATCATTTTGCGAAATTCTGCTTGTGCGATTTCAAGCTTGTCTGGAGCCAGGTGTCTTGCTTTGCACGAAACTGGCGGTCCAGGTGACGTTTGTATATGATGCACTGTTGAATGTTTTTTAGTTTGACGCTAAGTCGCATCAGGTCGTGTAATATCGGTAAATTCTCTCAATAATTCCATACACGCAGAATTACCATCGACTGCTTTGACATTTGTTTCTGCCGATGTCGTGTGAGAATTTCTGGGTGTCAATAAACCAGTGATGCCATCACGAAAGCATTTTCATTTTAGGTCGACTAATAAGTCATAATGACTTAGGAAGTCTATACCCATAATCGGTTTAGTGACGTCAACAATTATTAAATTCCATGAAAATTCACGGCGAAGTCCAAGATTCAATGTAAGCGATTTTAAACCCTAGGTTCGAATTATCGAGCCGTTTGCGGCATACAATTGGTAACCTATTGGTGTACTGATTGATTTCAGCCTGCCATGTGGAAAGACAGACAAATCGGAGCCGGAATCGACAAGATATTACGTTCCTGTAGTCCAGTCTCGAATAAACAGGCAGCGAGAAATCGATTAAGAATCATTGGCCGCCTCTACTGATTCTCGTTTGAGTTTCCCTGCCATTTACAGCCGGGAGCGCATGATCGGGCATTTTTACCATGCTTGAAGTGATACCAGCAATAGTCGAATTTTTTAACTTTCCGAGGACGATGGTGTCGGTGTGTTCTGGATCGTGTGTTCGGAATTTTCTCCTGAGCAAGCATTTCGCTAACCTCGGCAGTCAATAGTGCAAGTTGCTTACGCAAAGCAGCGATTTCCTCTGCGGCGGATGCGTACATTTTGAAATATGCAATATAAAAATAATATTTCAAATGATAATAATATCACCTGCACTTAAAATTATTTTAGTTTCTTATCATTCTCAGTTTCAGAGTCTGACATCACCCGTCAACAATGTCTTTAATTGGGTACTATGCTACCGAAAGATTATCGATGACACACGGCTCAGGAATGTGCAGCCGGTGTATCGGCTTAATCCTCGATGGTATTTCCGGTAACGGAAAGAAAATTATACGCGACACTGCACGAAAAATTAATTACAATTTTTTTATCACAGCTCGCGAAAACTTTTATCACAATTCAATTCGCACTAAAGGTCCCTCGTATCAACACTTATTACGGCATAACGTCCATAAGATGCCCAACAATGCACCAGGGGTGATAAGAGATAAAAAAAAACTGCACAATGATAGAAAAATTCACTGCACGAATTACATCACAAAGAAATGCATAGAAAAATAACTGCGAATAAAAATCACGCTCTTGCCGGTTAATCGGCAACGCGACAAAATATTCGCGACAAAACGACAAGAGAACTCGCAAAATTTTATAAACGGTGTAACGCTTCCCTTAAAAAGAGATCACGTCGGGGTCACCGATTTAGCGGTTAAGGGTAAAAATTAAATATAGTAAATAAATTATTTAAACCAACTAATAATGTCAAATAAATGTTTCATATAACCAACGTATTTAACGCAGTAAAATTTGAGAATACAATAAAAATGCTTAGATGCGTGTATGCAGTTCAGTGGTATAACTTATTGTGTCTCTACGAATGAGGTAGAGATAATATTATTTGAACAAATAATATTTTAATGATTCTGTTTAATTAATTAACTTATTTTATGTGTGTCTGATTAAAAAAATGTACTCACACATAAAAAGGTGTAAAAAGTAGATGTTTTTTTACGAATTTCGTATGTGCAATTAAATCAATGTACACACACAGAAAAGGGTGTGAAAGGTAGCTCCCTTTTTTCACGAATTTCGTGTGTGTGTACTTACAAAATTATACCCACACAGAAAAAAGTATGGAAAATAGCGCCTTTCTTCATGAATTTTGTCGGGTATTTCGTTGCAGAAATTTCACGGGGATCACTTTAACATTTTGGGTCACTTCACACATTTTCTATAAATTGGAAGATTAATCCAAAAAAAAAAGATGAATCATCTTCTCCTGAAAATATTTTTTTCCGTAGTCAATTTTTACTGGATCGTTTTTTTCGGGTCTTTTTTTTACAGGTCTATTTTTTCTGGGTCTATTTTTTCTGGGTCTATTTTTTCCGGGTCTATTTTTTCCAGGTCTATTTTTTCCGGTCTATTTTTTCCGGGTCTATTTTTTCCGGTCTATTTTTTCCGATTACCGAATATTATAGAAACGGATTATGCTGTCATCTATCAGATTTTATTTTAACTTTTTACATCCATATTGATTCTTAAATGTCCATAACCTATATTTATTATCTCAACTCTATCAAAATCATATAGAAATGTTTACTAATGCTAATGCTTTCGCGTTATTTAATTTAATCTATAAATTTAATCCATTTGATTTCCAACTAATCAGAGAAATATGTAGCTTTCTCGTTTACGTCAAAAAATTTTCTAATTGGCGATGTTTACATCCAAATAGTGGGTAATAAGTAACCATCGAAATTGCAAGCTTTGGAAGTGTTTTTTTTTTTCATACACGTATTTTAAATGCTTCTATCCCAAAAAGTATTGCTGCAGTCATTGATGAAATTATTGTGTTTTGGAAAAAAGCTCGAATTCCTGTTCAAAATGTGCGAAGATGCCGAGATAAACTGAAACCACTGTACGATGAGTGGCGCATACTTGTCAAACACAAAAATCGGAGTGACGTGGCTGTAAAAAAGCAAAACAGATTCGTATGTTCATTGAATAAATTATTTGACATTGCACCGTCAAATGTGTTTGACGTTATCGATGAAAATTCTAAAGAATTCGTGATTAATCAAAGTGTTACGGCGTAACATGCGAAAATACGAAAATGATGTACAATAAAAAAAAATATAAAAATGAAATTCTTAAAAAATTAAAAACTAAACATATCAAAGGTCACATGAGTAGTCAGAACTTGTTGATGTGAACAAAGAATACTATAATTTTCCCTTTTTATTACTTATAAAGAAATAATAAACTAACTAACGAATTGAGCTATCAATTAAACCGTAATAAGCTCCCTTATGCTTGCAACCTAAACAGTACCATATTTCAATAATGCCACGCGAGGCTCTTCCGTTTTTTCTTAGAAGGCCAAGTGTCACCACCCCGATAACCTTTATATCTACGCTTCGTTGACTTTACATTTAATTCACCTAAACCCTCTGCAGTCTTTCTAGTATCTACTAATCCAAATATATATTGAATTTTATTTAAATTTTAAATAAATGTTAACAAACTAAAACGCAATATCTCAACGTACCAACACGAAAACAAGATAACAACTCACCAACTAACTACGCAGCATCGGACAACCATAACATACCATGATAAAATAAGTAATCATAATAATAATTCCTTAACCTCTAACAAAGAATAATCAAATTCATGACCACCTAGCTATAATAACAGGAGTAAATTCTAATCAATCGGTAAATAAGGGAAAATAGAATTCACGTTTAGATAAAAACCTATATACTAGCTAACTAACCATCAGAGGCCGATCAAGGAACCTAACTCTTTCGCTTCACCCTTGTCCCACTAACACATACGTAAGTGCGTAACTTCTACTTTTAATAACTCAAATAATAAATAAAATAATGATTAATCAAAGTTTTCACGACAATCCACTAGCGTCTCTTTACCGCCGAGATTAATAATAATTGCAAATTATTATTTATTTAAAGCCAAAAACAGGCATAACTTCGAAACCACTAACGATAGGGACAAATAATCATAACCCATCGATAGATAAGGAAAAATAGATCATTAATTATTAAACTCTCAAATCTTAATCTTAACGGACAATTCGTAATTAACCATTTAAAGTAAGCCCACCTAAAAGCATGGGATTGTCTCTCTTTCTTCCATTGGTAGAATTAATACGTCCTGCCTTCTCGCGCTCCCAAGGTTCTTCTTGTGACGTACCGTGTGACGTATTTCGTCATTTCTCTCTCTAACCCATACGAATATATCGCTAATTTCCACTTCCAACAACTTGATAAATAATCAAAATAATTAGAACCTAAAAATATCGTTATAATCCGGTCATATACTTCATCTAACTGGATCAACAATACTTCCAGATTATCTAATAATTATCCCGTAATAATTAAAAATAAGTTAGCATTCAACCAATAACAGTAGAACGAAGCGACTATAATCAGTCCAAAGATAATAAACGAAAGAATTAATAATCAATAATCATCTATACCCTAATCTTAATTAATATTCGGTAATTAACCATTTAACATAAGGCTCACCTAATAACATTGAGCCGGATCTAGAAGCTTCGTTCTAAGGCGTGGCGCATGACTCATATGATCACTTCTTTCTCTAACGCATATAACTATATCGCTAAATTCAACTTTAAATAACTCGATAAATACTTAAAATAATGAAAAACTAAAATTATCACCATAATCCTCTAACGCAGATCTATCTATGAACCTAATAATAATTTCCATTTATTGAATATATTGTAACTGAAAATAGGTGTAACTTTCAAACCACTGACGATAGGAGGAAATAACTATAACCAATCGAAAGATAATGACAAAAGGACCAATAATCAATAACCACCTATACGATAAATCTAATTAATAATCCGTAATTAACAGACTAAAATAACTCCTATCTCATAGCATGGGGTTGGATATCTTTCTTTCACCCGTAGCTCTTACCATCATCTTTTTTTTGAGTCTTTGTCATTGTTCTAGAAGTTTCGATCCGAGATCGTCATGTACGCCTTTTCTTACATCCCACCCCGCAAGTATTCGACTCTGCTCAATAACATTAGTTTTCGGTAACAAAATGAAATTTAGGTCGCGCGTGCAACCCCTCGCCTATGATTGGCGCCTATATAAACCGCTGCAAATCGGACCTCGATGCCCATTATTTATCAAGCTTTTGATTACGTATAAACTTATTATTCTAAAATATTAAAATTTAATTTCTTTGTTCGAGTCGATAATATTTAAATTCAGAATTTATACAAATTAAAGTGAATTATTCTAAATAAAATAATTTCGATTTTTAATTCTTTTATTCAACATTACAAATAATTTAACTAATTAAATTATTACTGTTGAATATTATTACTGTTTTAAATATTACTTTTCATATTTAAATAAATTTCATGAGTTTAAAAGTGTATATTCAGACAGATTGTCAATTACCCAGTACAAGTAAACCCCCTTTGCTCAGTTTAACATCAAAAATTCTCAACATTCAAGAACCATAACCAATTATCAAGCCGCCTGACAACAATTTATTTCAAAACAAGGTTCAACCAACAACAATTTATTTCGAAGCGAATTTCAATCTACAATCTGGTCTCCAACTCAGCCAAATATTGTATCCTGACATTTTATTATATTGAATAAACCAACTGTAAGTTAAATCAATTGTTCATTTATCTAGTGATAAGACACATCCATTCACCTCGTACATCCTATTTCCGTATATTGACATACTCGACACTAAATAGCGAGGTCCCCGCTACCCGAGTAAATGGCTTAAGTGCTTTGACTCAAAATTAAGGGACTGAATAACGTGTGTTCGTCATCCAGGACGTAACAAAAGACTAGATGAACGCATTGGTTTTATTGCAAATATTAAAACGAGATATGATGACGATGACAATTATAATGAATTGAACAAAAAAATCCAGTTTGAAAAACAAAACAAAAAAAAGAGTGAAGAAGAAAAAGCATTATTGGGTAAATTATAAGAAACAAATAATCAAATAATTTTTTATTCTTTATTAACGTAAAGATTCTTTTCGTTATATTAATATCCTTATTCGTTTTAGACAAAAGTGTGGAACTTTTATTTAGCCAAGGAAGTGCTCTATCTGCATCGAGTGGAGAAATATACTTTTCAAGTACTATCAGATTATCAGAATCATAAAGAACAAGAGGAAGTTATGATATTCTCAGCAAAAGAGTTGTAGCTACTTTAGATCGCTGTAAAGTAAGTAACAGAAATGCTGTATTTATAATAACAGCTATCTGCCAGTCGCTTATTAATATGAACCTACTCGATGTGGATATTAACTCTTTGATTATCAATCGATCGTCCATTCGAAGACATCGACAAACTCTGCGAGAGTCAAAATCCATTGAAATAAAAAAAACACTTCCAAGACTTAAAGTTATCATCTATCGTTGTACACTGGGGCGGAAAATTATTACCAAATTTGTTGAATACCGAAACTGTTCATTGATTACCAGTAATAATCACTTCAGAGGACAAAGAAATTATGTTAGGTGTACCAACGAGTGAAGATGGGACTGGAATGGCACAAGCTACTATTGTTTACGAAACATTACTTGATTGGGGATTTGACTCATCTGTTAAAGCGATATGATGTGATACCACTCCTTCAAATTTGGGCATTCGAAATGGTGCTGCTGCGTTGTTGGAAAAATTTTTAGAGAGGGATTTATTATATCTTCCGAGTAGGCATCACATTTTCGACATTGTCCTAAAATTTGTATTCGAAGGTGTTTTTCCGAATACTATTGAGCCTAATGTTCGACTCTCTATTCGATTTCGAAATCAATGGGAAGCTTTAAATAAATTGAATTACAAAACAGGATTAGGTGATCCGAATGCTGAGAACGTGTTAACAATAGAAAAAATCAGGTCTATAAAAACTTTTGCCACTGAAGTTCTGACAACAAAGTTGTCTCGTGATGATTACAAAGAGTTTTTGGAGCTTACTCTAGTATTCATTGGTGCTCTCCCAGAAAAATTAAGTTTTCGTAAGCCAGGAGCTTGCCATCATGCACAATGGATGGCAAAATTTATTTACGTACTAAAAGTGTACCTGTTTCGTGAACAGTTATCTTTGAAAAAAGGTGAAAAAAAAAAACTTCGACAAATATGTGTTTTTGTGACAACTGTTTATGTTAAGGCTTGGTTTACATCATCTAATAGTGTAAAAGCTCTGTATCATGATCTACAATTTATAAAAGAGCTAAACAATTTTAAAGTAATTAACAGGAATCTTGCTACTGTAGCAATTAATAGATTTATGAATCATTTATGGTACTTATCGTCAGAGTTAGCAATTATGGCAATTTTTGATGAAAATGTTACACTAGAAACAAAATTAAAAATTGTGGCTAAGGTGCATACGGGAAGAGAAAAAATTTCAATCGATGCTATTCCTGAAGGCGACCAGGATTATACAAGTGAAAAATTCAGCGTAAAACGCTTCCAAAGTACGAGTATAAACGATTTAATGCATAACGATACCGACTTTTTTGGAACCGCAGAATCGATCAAATTTTTTGAAAGGTTTGAGTTACAAACAGAATTTTTACAAATAAATCCTTCTGAATAGGCTGATAATGAAAGTTATAAAATAGCATTACGGTTCGTCGAAAAACTATCAGTTGTGAATAACTATGTTGAGAGAGGAGTTAAACTAGTACAAGATTTTTGTAAACATTACACTAAGGATGAAAAACATATGCAATATGTATTACAATTGGTTAACGATCATCGTCAAATGTTTTCTAACGCGCTGAAAAAAACTAATGTAACAACTTTATGAAAGTATTTATGATTAAAGAAAAAATGATAATATTGGTACTTTTTTCGATTCATTGTCATTTAAATAATCACTTTTTTCAATTAAATATTACTTTTCTTTCAGAACATACGTCAAGGTCAGAGAAGTCGTCTAAAATATGAATATCAATCCTTTTTTTTTTTTTTAATTATTTAATGACGATACAAATGTAAAAAACCATAAAATTGACTAGAACTTTAATTATGAACTCGAATAACTTTTGAACCAATAAAAATAGCCAAAAATCATACGAGATCTCTTTTGTACAGCGTTAAATTTGCTATAAGGATTATTATTGGTCAACATGATCTGTCCATTATTTCATGATGAAAAAAAATTTCAAATTATTAACAGAACTATTCCTGTGTTATTTCCATTTAAAACTTTGGTTATCGGAGGGGCGGGTTATTATTAAAATTAAGAGCTAAAATTTGGCAAGAATTTTTTTTTCATTGATTAAGAACTGATTTAGGACTATCGTGAAAGAAAATTCGAACATTACCTAAATAAGGACCACCCTAATATATATACAAAACAAAATTTAGAGTAAAACAGAAATTAATTACAATTAGTATATTTACTAAATAGATTGTAATTAATTTCTGTCATACTCTAAATTTTGTTTTGTTATTATTTCGAAATAATGTTGAATTCAAAAACTTTTGGTGAATAACGAAAAATATTGAGTTAATTAATTGATAAGTTAAAATAAGAAATTTTTTTCTGTTATTAATTGATTAATTATTTTTTTCCTCCTCTTCGGCCCTCTGTAACTTCGTTCCTGTTGAGTTTAGAAAAAAAATGGAAATCGACAATTTTGTAGAGAATTAAATTTCCTTTAAGATAGTCGAAAGCAAAATTGGAAAAAAAAATTTCTTCATGTTGTTATTTTAAAAATAAAAAAAAAAAAAATTTTTACCATGTTATTTAAATGGGAAAGGAGACCCCCCTTTGCGCCAGCTCAATTTTTGAGATATTGAGCTCAAACTTTAGGAGAATTTTTTTTTTATATTGAAGAAACTTAAAAGATCGGTCCAATCGAAAAAAAAAAAAAAAACTTATTTTGACACAGTCTAATATATATATATATATATATATATTTGGGTGCTTCGTTTCCGGCGAAAGTATTTTTTTTGTTGCTCATCAAGCAAAATATTGTTTTTTATGCTAAAACATAAATTCCTGCCAAGTTTGAGCTCTTAATTCCAATCTTAAGTACTTTCCATTTCATTTCAAAGATTTCCTATTTAAAATACACGAAAATTAAATTACTTTTTTTTTAACTTTCTAATACTCAGCTGCGTTTTATGATATCGACGCGGTTTTGGTCGCAAATTGTAGAGCATTTGGTGTTCTTCAGAAGTGCCCATAGCAACTTAGCTGTAATTCCAGCTGTTTCACTGATGTCCGCTGAGGAAGTCATTTTTCGTATTAAATTGAAATTTATTGGCTTGCAGAACGTAAATCAATGAATGCACACCAAAAATGTAAATAGGAATTTTATAGGAAATTTTATTCCCTTCAAAAAAAAAAGCCCTATAAGTCAAGTCACTCAATTCCATAGTTTCCGAGTTATAATAGTTTTAATAATTTAAAAAATATAGTATTAAAAAAAAAATGACAATTGCTACTTTATGGACGCCTTGGTAAAATTAGCGCGTTAACAAAATTGATTTTGATCATAGTTAAAGTGTGGTATAGCGATTTATAAGTTTGTCTTTTAGAGTTATTAGGCTAGTCAACAAGTTCAAAAACGCGAAAATTCTTGATGAAGCTTCTTGAAATTCTTGAAGAAAAAAAATAATGGCAACTAGTTTTTCATTAATAACTCAAAATCTATTAACATTTTTGAAATTTTTAAAAAAATATCCTTAACCGGTAATTTTAACTTATTGACGATTCAATTCAATTCATGGACAAACACTGGAAACCCGAAATAGAGAGTTCTTAGCGTTTATCGAAACCTTAATAGAGGGATAAAAATTTCGTGATTTCAAAAATTCTGATTCGTCTCCAAAAAATTGTTTTGAAATTCTCATTATCTATACAAGTGCAACAAAGATAGTCCCATTTATTATTTGAAAGTGAGAAAGAAGTCCAGTGACATTTCGCCTTAAAGAGGAGCAAATTTCTAATGAAAAAAGTCACAACTCATTAAAATTGATTTAATTTTTAAAAGATAATTGGAGTCTATCTTTAGGAAATAACAGGATGATACCAACGTCGAAATCAAATACACCGATCGATGGACTGTTCTTGAACGTACATGGTGTGCGTTGTTAGAGTCAATTTGAAATATTATTTAATTGGAGACATTCAAGGGATATGTGACAATACTGAATAATTAATTATTTGCATAACGCACACTAAGTACGTTCAAGTATTTTTTTTTAATTTTTAAAAAACTAAGTTTCTTGGTGTTCTTGTAATTTCAGACTTTTTTGTAAAAATATTATTGTTAATGCAGTCTGATATCAATGTACGCACGTTGAACATGTACTGGGTGCAACTTCATACAGAGAATCTGTTTTTGGGGGCAATTTCAAATATTTTTGTAGAGCAAAATCATTAACTTAACTATCCTTCTGATAAAAAATTTTTTTCTGAGATGTAAAAAAAAAAAAAAAACATTTTTGAAAAAAAAGTTATTGCTTCAAGCTCCAAATTATTTTTTGATGCGTACTGATCTAGCAATCTCAAATCAGTGAAAGTTTCTTTCAATTAGATGACAAGTTGTGGCCAACTATAAGATATTCCTACAATTATCGACTGCTATCTTTGGAAGGTAAGTTGAGAGGAAAAGTAGCCTGAAAGTTTCCAAGAAGTGGCCGAAGAACAACAGCTATTTTCAATTTGACAGAAAGTTATAGGAAAGTTATCGTCAACTTATTAATTGACAACTCTTTACAGTCAATTTTACATCAAATTTCGTTTGTAGTTTTCCGTCTATTTGCAAAGTGGCTATCAGTGCCTATCCAAAATAACTTTTTTTTTCTTCAGTTTCATTCCGCAACTTTTCGTCAACACTTCCTGTCAACTTGACTTCAAAAATTTACTGTCGATTTACAACAACTTGTAATTCAAATTGCACTTATGTTGTAGTCAAATGTAGGAATACCTCATAATTGGCAACAGCTTGTCGTCAAGTTGATGATAACTCTTGCTGAGCAAACATTTGCTCTGCAAGCTTGGCTATCTGAATATACACAGAGAATAATGTTGGCTTAAAACCTACCAATTTTTATTATGCTGTCGACTAAATTTGAAGCGGGAATTGAAGCATCCAAAAATTTATTATGCTCTTATAAAAAATTATTTGCCGCATCACAATTATTATAATGTATGAAAGTAATTGTTACAATGCTTTAAAGCTCATCGATAAGTTTCTCGCGCGTAGTAAGTGTTGTGATACAGCATAAGAATTTTTCGTATGAGCAGAATAATTTTTTGGATGCTTCCCATCCTGTTTCAAGTTTGTTCGGCAGCATAATAAAAATTGGTAGGTTTCGAGCCAACGTTTTTCTCCGTATATATTGAGACAATGTGAATTGTCTTCGTCGTCCTCAGCCTTGCGGTTCCCGTTTTATCCGTCTCGTTGCCGTCTGAAATTTGTACATCATAGTGCCATGGTCACATGACTTATTTTTCACGTCGACGCATTTGCGAAGGGGTGAAGTGGGGACAGAGTTCAGAGGCGAGTCTCAGGCCCTCAATTATCGGTCAATCACTTCGATCCTGGATCAATTAGCGTTAAACGTACTTTTCTCTTATTATTATTATTGCGATAATTATTCTGTATTCATTAATTTACGATATTTTCTATTAATACTCTGGCAATCTTACTTATAATATTATTTTATTATTTCTTACTGAATATTATGAATCGAGTTTAAATAAAATTAATATTACTGTCCGTTACCGGCAATATACTTGCAATACTAAAGAGTTGTTGAAAATAAATAATAAATTCAGTGTAATAATTGCGTTATCCCACGTGGAGGGTCATTGTATATTCAGGGTATTCCAGGACACTCTTGATATTGTATCTTGCGGAAGCGTTTATTATTGTAAGTAACTGAACTTTATTATAATTGGCAATAAAACTTGTACTATTTTGATTACTTCATTTCACTCTATCTCTCATTCATATTAATTATTTTCCTATATTACTGGTGAGAATTATTAAATTGTCTATTAAGAATATTATTAATTAAGTAAAAATTGATAAATCTATTCATTATAAGAAATCTATTAATAATTAATAAGCCGTAAGGTACGCTGGTGCATTTTATATACGTTGCCGAGTTTGAATAAGTGCAGGTCTTTGCTTTGCAAGAACCCCAACCCACTAGTCTAGTCGAGAAGATGAAAACCTGCGAAAAATAGTTACAAGTTTCCTAAAAATATGATTGATGGCTTAAACGATCCGGAATGGCGTCCAGAAAAAGGCGTTTTTTGGATTTTTTTAGCAAAAGAAAATTACAATTGTTATTAACAAAAAACCGTTAAAAAAATTAGCCGTTTAGCTTTTTGACGAAATCTCAAAAAGTATAAGTGATAGCTCAAATGTTAAAAAAGTTTCTGAAAGAGCAGAAAATTTGAGTAAAAAAGTTCTCAACTCCCCGAATTGTAGCTCCAATATTTATAATTTTTATTTAACGTTGAAAATTGGCTTTTGCACGGCAGTTGAAGCATGCGCGCGTCGCCACTCTAGTGAGCGTAGTTGTTAAATAATTTTTTTATGCAATTTAATATTAATTAAAAAATTTGAAAAAATTCTGGTGTCATCTAAACACTTCAAAGAATACGATTCCGCGGTATTAAAAGTTTTATCACCATTTTTAAAAAAGTTATTCGATTGTTAATTAACATTTTTTTTACGGGTATGTGTTGTGATAACCCGAGTCGAAATTTAAATCGTCAGTCGGACGTAATGAACGTTTGAATCGTTAGTCGGACGTGATAAACGTTGTAATCGTAAGTCGGACGTAATTAACGTTGGAATCGTCAGTCAGACGTAATAAACGTTGTAATAGTAAATCGGACGTATTGGACGTTAAAATTGTCATCTAGATATTTAACGTTAAAAGAGATGGAACAATGCAAAAACTAGAGTATTTTCAATATTCAACCCACTAAAACTCCTTACGGGAAAGCCGAAGGAAATTGATTTTGTCCATCTCTTTTAACGTTAAATATCTAGATGACAATTTGAACGTCCAATACGTCCGATTGACGATTCCAACGTTCATTACGTCTGACTGACGATTCCAATACATTCATTACGTCCGACTTACGATTACAACGTTTATCACGCCCGACGAACGATTCAAACGTTCAATACGTCCGACTGACGATTCAAATTTCGACTCGGGAAAAGACGGTGTAAAAGTTTAAATAATTAATCTATAAATTTTTTGTTTCTTAGAGCCCTCTTTATAAACATACTCAACAAGATGACGTAAAAAAAGTTTATAAAATATTTTTATTTCATTAGTTATTAATTTTTAAAGTAAGAAAAAAATTAAAAATTTAACTAATGTATGTTAAATAATTTTTTTCTTTGAATCTTAAGCTATTACTGATTTCATATCCTTGTTAAGCATTATATAATTACTTTTTAAATTTTTTCATGTGATTTGTTTATAAATTTTTTATGAACAAATGGATTAATTAAATATTTTTGAAAGATTTTTTTTCACCATATTGTTTGCGTATGAAAATAATGATTTTAAAAAAAAAAATTTTTTCTTAAAAACAATATCTTATTGTTTATAATCGTTTTTTTCATATTTTGATTATTTAAATAAATAACTAAGGAATCGTTTTTTTCTTAAAAATCATAATTTGCATTTCGAAATATAAAATGGCGAAAAAAAAATTTTTTTTTGTCAACAATTTATTCATTTATTTATTAAACAATTTGTTATAAACAATTTTTTTTTTCATTGTAATTTTCTTCTAGAACATAAAAAAATGACAAAAAAAGCAACCTGCAACAATATGGTAAAAAAAATTTTTTTCGATTTTTTAAAAAACATTTGGACATTGTAGCACGACAAAGTCCAAGCACTGACTCGATTTGTCAACAAACAAATTGCTGTAACTTTGCAACTATTGCAGATACAGTTTTCGACCTTTAAGACGTTTTTATACAGTATTAGTTAAGCTTTCTTATCAATCTTTAACCTAACGTTTATCTGCTATAGTTCTCTAACTACACGCATTTATTTATAAAAATTAGTATTTTTTATTTCTTACAATGCTTATATCTCATAAACAAATAATGTTATGACGAATATGCCTCAGGACTATTTTGTTACCTGATTATTAACCTATTCGAATATATTTTTTTTATAATCTTAACTTTATTTGTTTATGAGATTTTTAAATTTATTTAAATTATTTCCTATTAATACTTTTATTTTTTAGATGTCCAAAGTACATAGCGATTGAAATTATCAATTTTTACTGTTTATTATATTGTTGAAGTCAACCTTACGATTAAATTTATTATTATTCTTCTTGGAGCATAGAATATGGTTGTTGGTTTGAAATTATTAACTATTTGATGTTTGCCAAATGAAAACATTTCATCTATGGATAATAAAAATCATTTTTCTGATGAATGTTGTTTATTATTCTCACGATTTATCCCCAATCTTCTACTTTCGATTTGTTTTTAAAGAAAAACAAGAGTAATAATAGGAAATAATTTAAATAAATTTAAAAATCTCATAAACACATAAGGTTAAAAATATAAAAAAAATTTATTTAAATAGATTAATAATTAGGTAACAAAAAAGCCTGAAGCATATTTGTCATAACATTATTTGTTTATGAGATATAAGCATTGTAAGAAATAAAAAATACTAATTTTTATAAATAAATGCGTGTAGTTAGAGAACTATAGCAGATAAACGTTAGGTTAAAGATTGATAAGAAAGCTTAACTAATACTGTATAAAAATGTCTTAAAGGTCGAAAACTGTATCTGCAATAGTTGCAAAGTTACAGCAATTTGTTTGTTGACAAATCGAGTCAGTGCTTGGACTTTGTCGTGCTACAAAGTCCAAATGTTTAATAAAAAATCGAAAAAAATTTTTTTTACCATATTGTTGCAGGTTGCTTTTTTTGTCATTTTTTTAAGTTCTAGAAAAAAATTACAATGAAAAAAAAAATTGTTTATAACAAATTGTTTAATAAATAAATGAATAAATTGTTGACAAAAAAAAATTTTTTTTCCGCCATTATATTTAGAAATGCAAATTATGATTTTTAAGAAAAAAACGATTCCTTAATTATTTATTTAAATAATCAAAATATGAAAAAAACGATTATAAACAATAAGATATTGTTTTTAAGAAAAAATTTTTTTTTTTTAAAATCATTATTTCCATACGCAAACAATATGGTGAAAAAAAATCATTCAAAAATATTTAATTAATCCATTTGTTCATAAAAAAATTATAAACAAATCACATGAAAAAATTTAAAAAGTAATTATATAATGCTTAACAAGGATATGAAATCAGTAATAGCTTAAAATTCAAAGAAAAAAATTATTTAACATACATTAGTTAAATTTTTAATTTTTTCTTACTTTAAAAATTAATAACTAATGAAATAAAAATATTTTATAAACTTTTTTTACGTCATCTTGTTGAGTATGTTTATAAAGAGGGCTCTAAGATACGAAAAATTTATAGATTAATTATTTAAACTTTTACACCGTCTTTTATCACAACACATACCCGTAAAAAAAATGTTAATTAACAATCGAATAACTTTTTTAAAAATGGTGATAAAACTTTTAATACCGCGGAATCGTATTCTTTGAAGTGTTTAGATGACACCAGAATTTTTTCAAATTTTTTAATTAATATTAAATTGCATAAAAAAATTATTTAACAACTACGCTCACTAGAGCGGCGACGCGCGCATGCTTCAACTGCCGTGCAAAAGCCAATTTTCAACGTTAAATAAAAATTATAAATATTGGAGCTACAATTCGGGGAGTTGAGAACTTTTTTACTCAAATTTTCTGCTCTTTCAGAAACTTTTTTAACATTTGAGCTATCACTTATACTTTTTGAGATTTCGTCAAAAAGCTAAACGGCTAATTTTTTTAACGGTTTTTTGTTAATAACAATTGTAATTTTCTTTTGCTAAAAAAATCCAAAAAACGCCTTTTTCTGGACGCCATTCCGGATCGTTTAAGCCATCAACCATATTTTTAGGAGACTTGTAACTATTTTTCGCAGGTTTTCATCTTCTCGACTAGACTACACTGCTCTGTCCAAGTAAAATCAAATATTGTTAGAGGCCAGCCTAAGCCAGGGTTCAACCCGCGAATTCTGGTGGCTGCTGGTAAAAATCGCGAAGATAAAAAGCGATTTGTCTCAATATATACATAGTGCATAAAGTAATTTATATCTATTAGGTCGCTAATATTGGTGTGTTCGGATCCTCCACCTCAGTCTACTGGGGTGTCCCCCATATATCTGGGAAAATTAAAATTTATAATCAAGTCATAAGGAAAAAAGTGAATAACCAGTCATCATTTCGCTGGGATATAGAATTTTCAAAAAATTACTTACAGTTATTATCAATTAGGAGTTAAGCGAAATTTATTTTGTAAATTTTAGTAAAATCTTCATGTCAATTTTATGATTCGATTTTTCAAATTTTATGGGCTAAATTTATTCAATAAATTTTGTTTAATTCCTATAATTAATTACATCTGCAAATAATTTATTTTCTTATTTTATAGCTCTGAAAAATTACTACTACGTTCTCCTTTTTTCAATGAAAGTTTTAATTTTTGTTTAGCTAAATAATTTAATTTTAAAACGGTTATGACAGCTGAAAGTCATTGAAAATTGTAAAAAAATAGTAAAGGTAGTGAACAGCTGACAATTTTTACAACTTTGAAATAATAAAATAAAATTTTTATACAATAATATAAAATTTTTATATAATAAAAATAAAAAAATGCACTTTTAGAAAATTAAAAAATCAGTAATTACATTTTTTTAAATTTCGTTCTTTGAATTGGTTAATTTTTTTATAAGTAATTAAAGAATGGTCTCATGTCTACTAGGTTTACACTCACAATTTGAAAAAGTAAGAGGTATTGTCGCATCTTTTTTTTTTTTTTTATCTATCGTATATTTCAGTAGTGTATCATAAATGGGGACAGTATTTCATAATATGGACTTTTACGTTATCCATTGAAAATAATTGAGAGACATTCAAATTTGCGAATGAATTTCATTAATTTTTTATTCAAGAAATAACCAGAAATTAAGTTTTATGTATTCATAGAGAACAATCAGGAAACATCCAAAATCATTAATTTCTTTCAATTATTCTCGAATTCCACATTAGATCCATATTCATGAACTATCTATCTATTCTAATTTATTGAAGGCAATTAAATATTAAAATTTTGTAAAATTTGTTTCTATGCTTAAAAAGGTTTGAAATCTTCACATAATTTATCTATTTAGAAAACTTCATTCTTGGCTGAATTGAATCAATCGTGAAATAGAATTTGTTGAAAACAATTGGAATCATGTCAGATTGAATAGTTTTTAATCAATAATTTTAATCATAGTTCGCTCGGTAACCTCTGATTTCATATTACTTATTATCATGACATTTTTGCAATCAACTTAGTGTTCAAATAGACCAAAATTAATTATTTTAATTAATTACTCGAGCTCAATTCTAAAATTTTTATTCAACTACTTGCGTATTCATGATTTCAATCAATTAACAGTATTAATTAAATAAAATCAACGATTTAATTTTGTAACCTAGTAATAAGTGTGCTGTGACAAATAAAAATATTGTTATATTTCTAAATATGCGTATTTTTCAAGCATCCCAACCACCAACCAGTCCTGGCATGTATTTATTTAATCATTATTACAACTACGAATTGTCGTCTTGATATTTTCGTTTCTGTTCATCAGTATTCAAACCCACTTTTTATTTACCAATGTTGAGTATTTACTGGAGCCATAATCCTATGTGGTATGACACGTGTATAACCTTGAGTACAATAGTTATCTTTGCTTCTTTTTTAACTTCCCACTAATAATAATGAAAATTAAAAGAAAAAATATGAAAACCAGTTGACCCTGCGGATGAACTCTGAAACTTTCCATTGTTTTCGAGCTCATGGAGTTCGATAACATTATTGTCATTACATGTTTGAGCTTTTTGGGTTTCATATTCATTTCCGAGAATTAGGAAAATTGAAAACAATCAATAAAGATCATTTTTTAAAGTCTTGCTCATGAGTATGCTTGATAAATTTGATGTTTTTGGATAGGATATTATAGAACTGGTTAAAATGGAGAGGGACGTAAACTTCAAATCTAACCAGCGAGTTAAAATATAGAATATGCGGAAACTAATATCAAAATCAGTTATTTTTTAAAATGTTTTGGTAATGATTTACCCTGATTAAGAAATCTAATTTGGAATGATTTGAGATGACGTAACTCTTAATCATTTTAAATCATTCCAAATTGTCTATTCATTTTGCTTTTGAGTATAAATTTTAGAATGAATAATTTTATATCATATTGAATTAAAAAACAACAAAATATTGCTTTATGATTAAAAATGATTTGAAATAATTTGAACGCTCGAATCATTTCAAATTAAAAAATAATATTGCAATTTTTTGGTTCCTTGAAGAATTAAAAATTGTTTAGAATAATTTGAACGCTCGAATCATTTCAAATTATATCAAATTAGGAAATAATATCGATACTCCTGGTTCCTCGGACAATTTAAAATTATTTGAAATAATTTGAACGCTCGAATCATTTCAAATTAAAAAATAATATCGCAATTTCTGGTTCCTCGGACAATTCAGAAATATTTGAAATAATTCGAACGCTCAAATCATTTTAAATTTAATCAAATTAGAAAATTATATCGCGATTTCTGGTTCCTCGGACAATTTAAAATTATTTGAAATGATTTGAACTCTTGAATCATTTTAAATTAATAAATAACATTAAATTATTTCAAATACTTTTGAAATTTCCGAGTAACCATAAATTGTAATGTTATGTCCAAAAAGTAGCTTGTACTGTGATATTTGGACAAATTATTATTATTTTTATTTTCGGCCCTAGTCTTTCGACCAATAGACCGGGATCACACTGAGTTATTATCTGAAAGGTTTGTTTGAAATGAAGATGTTCAATATACGAATTAAACTACTATATATTATACAATTTACAATTTTGATGATGTGAATACAATGAATTTAATATTTAAAACATTAGGTGGCTAGTCAGCCGACTCTAATTTACAATAAAATGGTTGTGATAAAATTCGTTTTGAATACTAGAGAGGACTATAGAATTTTGAATACAATAATTTCTTTTATAATATTTCCGTGTATTGGAAATGTTTCTATATGTTTTGGCATACATAAACTTAAAGATTACAGTACCTGAAGTTGTGAAGACTGGAGTATACTTTTGGTTTACACTGAGTTTACTTTATTATTCGCGGTTACAATTTGTTTCGTTACTATTAAACACTAACAATATAAATAATAGAATAAAGTGTGAGAACACTTGTACCATTAAATCAAAATATGAAGTGTGAGAACACTTGTACGTTTAAATAGAAAACAAAGTGTGAGAACACTTGCAAGTACATACTAGTAAGGAACTAGTGTAAGTGTGAGAACACTTGTACTTGAATTTTCTCATCCTTACTGATCCAGGACTGAGAACTGTGACTTAACTGAGAAATTGAGACACTGCCGTAAAAACTGCGAGATTGAGAGTGATTGATGTGTGTCAACACTTTTTATAATTTTCGTCAGGTCCTAATTGATGTATTGTTTGGGGGAAACTGTGTCCAATCGGAGCATAGTTCTTTGGGTCCTTTCCCTTTCCCTAGGATTTTCCGCTAGGGAAGTGGTAAAGGCACACCCCGATGCAGGCCTATGTGTGTGCGTATCCACACATACACCTACGTGCACAATATTTTACGCATATTTTAATTTATTTAATATAATAGAAATTTATATCTTATTTTATAAATTTTCCTTTTGATAAATGTACTTTTATTTATTTATATGAATTTTACTTATTTAAATTTTATAAATTTACTTTTTATTTATATAAAATTCTATATTTATTCGCATGAATCTTTATGTAAATTCTACTAATTAATTTATTTTTTCATATAAAATTTCATTTTTATCTTATAGTTTTTACTTCTTTAAATTTTGTAGTTTGTTCAATCATTTATATTAAATTTTGTATTTATTCCTACAATTTTATTCATTTGAATTTTATTAATTAGTTTAAAAGTTTTATATTTATTCTTACAATTTTTGACTTTTTAAGTTTAATTAATTATTTAAATTATTTATTTAAAATTTTATCAGATATTTTGTTAGTTAAAAATTATTTTGAATAGTAATTTTTTTGTATTAAATTCCCTTAATGACTATTTCGTCATTTAAAAACAATTTTGTCTATTTGTTCTATGATCCCGAGATGTCTCGTTGAAAGTGCACTCAAAAATGTAAGGGCTTATAGGATTAGGTATTTTCGTTTATTTTATTTATTTAAAAATGAGTCACTGTTAAAATTTCATTTTTTTTCCTTTTTAAATATTTCAAATACGTCTCCGTTGATAATTTTTTTATTGCTTTCTAAAAAGAATTAACTTGGGCCTTTTCGCTATAGTGACCTGAGGGGTCATTAAAAACGCATTTGATTGTTTGCTCTAGTACTTTTTTACGTGCGTCAGAACAAACAAGTTCACTAATCTTAAAATATTTTTACAACTAAAATGTCTTATCGCTCTAGAGCTATTAAAGAAAAATAAAATTTGGTCGCCACGTAATTTTAATAATAAAAAAAAAATAAAATTTAATATAAAAAGTTCAGCGTCTAAGCTGGACGTAACACCCCCGACGTTAGACGGAAGCACGAGCTGATTCGAAAAGAATCGAAGAAATGAGTGCGACGACAAAATTTTATTTTCTAACGATCTAAACTCACGGAAGGTGCTGACACGCTATCTCTCACGATGACTCTTGTTCTGCTGGTGTCTGATTCTTGTTGATAGGTGGTCTGGCAGCGCTGACTTCCGTTGTTGCTGATCAGGTCATGGCGGCTATGGGCAAGATCGGATAGATCTTGGGTGCTAATGGTGCCAATTTGTCCCTTTTTTCCATCTCCTTGACTGGAGGTTGTGGAGACGAGTTCAATTCAGCCTCTCTCTGCCTACCTAAGTGTAACAGGTAGATCAGCGAGTCCCCGAAAACTTCTACGAGACACAATGTCTTCCCGTAGACTGCGTGCATGACGTATCCATGAATAATGGTCTCTGCAATGAACTTGATCGTTTGAAGGAGCGTGGCGATCTGGATAATACTGGCACACCAGGTACCGAATCCGGTGAACGTTGTCCTGGTTGTGGACCTCGAAATTCCGACCAGATGTTCCAAAATTTCCTTGTTGAGGGTGTTGACTGACGACGTCGACCCTCGAATACCTTTGATAGATTGCTGAACCATGGTCTCCATAGACCTTGGTCTGAATTTATACCAAGTCGAGCCCAATTTGAAACTTTGCAGAGACGAAAAGCTGCAGGGTTTGCGGTCGTAAGATCTGTCGAACTGTTGAATCTTGACCTCTATTGCAATAAGGTGCACCTTAAGATCCACCTCTCCTGTTACCACCACCATGAGTCCTGGACCTTCCATGTACTTGAAGGCGACCTCATCCTGATGTGTTGATGTGATAGAGAGCGTGTTCCTCAGCACCTCCTTTTCTAATCTATACTTATTTTTAAATACATCTAAATACAAAGTCTGGACCTGAGACCTTATATAGCGTTCATCAAATATAAATTTTGCGTTTACGTATATTGAAATATCCAATTCATCTGGATTTGCACTTACTACGTTATTCTTTTTCAACCATCCCGAGTTCTTGTCATTGACGATAGACAGTTTAGGATGTTTGGTCTTGGTACTAGTTATTCCGCATGAGGTCTCAGCTCCCACTATGCTTAACAAGAAACTGGTGTCTCTTACATTCAATGAGTCCACCGTTTCCTTGTCAGCTAGTAGCTTAGAGACTACATTATTATATAATATTAAATGATTAGGACTCTTCCAACGTTTTCGCGGCCTGCCACGTCTTTGTGCAAGGCCGTACCGTCTATCATAAGAAGTATTAAAAACTTCTGTATCTAATTTGTTAGAAGTGTTCACTACTTCTGTATTTGGTTTGATAGAAGTGTTTGGTACTTCTGTATTTAATTTGTTAGAAGTGTAAGAGACTTCTGTATAAAATTTATGAGAAGGAACTTCTGTATTCGATTTAGAAGTGTCAGGGACTCCTGTTTTAAATTCAGAAATGTTAAGAACTTCTGTTGTTTATTTAAAAGTGTCGCGAACTTTTGTGATTAGTTTAGAAGTTTTAGGAACTTCTGTGCTTAATTTAGAAGTGTTAGGAACTTCTGTGTACAATTTAGAAGTGTTAGGAACTTCTGTATTTAAATTGAAAGTTTCGCGAACGTTTGTAATTAGTTTAGAAGTGTTAGGAACTCCTGTTTTTAATTTAGAAGTGTGAGAAACTTCTGTAATTGATTTAAAAGTGTTAGGAACTTCTGTGTTTAATTTAGAAGTGTTAGGAACTTCTGTATTCATTTTTTTAGAAGTGTTAGGAACTTCTGTGTTAAATTGTCTAGAAGTGTTAGGAACTTCTGTATGCAATTGTCTAGAAGTGTTAGGAACTTCTGTATATAATTGTCTAGAAGTGTGAGGAACTTCTGTATACAATTGTCTAGAAGTGTGAGGAACTTCTGTATATAATTGTCTAGAAGTGTGAAGAACTTCTGTGTATAATTGGCTAGAAGTGTTAGGAACTTCTGTATGCAATTGTCTAGAAGTGTGAGAAACTTCTGTATATAATTGTCTAGAAGTGTTAGGAACTTCTGTATGTAATTGTCTAGAAGCGTTAGGAACTTCTGTGTTAAATTGTCTAGAAGTGTTAGGAACTTCTGTATCCAATTTTTTAGAAGTGTTAGGAACTTCTGTGTGCAATTGTTTAGAAGTGTTACGGACTTCTGTATGTAATTGTCTAGAAGTGTTACGAACTTCTGTGTTTTATTTTAAAGTGTCGTGAACTTTTGTGATTAATTTAGAAGTGTTAAAAACTTCTGTGTTTCGTTTAGAAGTCTTTTGTGACTCTTCTCGAACTCTCTGGGCGCGAGTTGTAATATAAAAAATTCCGACGGAGTTCCTGGGCAACGCGGTAGGCTCTACTTTACAGTACTTAGCTGAGTGTCCCCTGCTTCTGCATAGCTGACACTCAACGTTGGCGTATTGGTTTTGTGTACTATTAATCTGTGGGCAATTCTTAGCTATATGCCCTTTTTTATAGCAAATCTGACACGTGATCTGTTGGCCATTTCTGGAGAAATGACCCGAGTTATCCGCGTAGTTACTTTGTGTGCCTGAGACAAAATTCACGGATTTGCTGTACCGTTTTTCCGTGTTTTGCTCACAGCGTAACTCTTTCCGCACGTTCAATTTTTTTTCAATTTTTATCGCAGCTGTCAGAGCCTCGTCAACATTACGACACTCTGGCATCCGCTGGTCGATTTCATTATTTAGATTTTGTGTAAAGCAACCCGTTATCACCGCGTCTATTTTCGTTTTGAAATCTTCAAGTTGTTCGTCGGTCAACTCGGGATTTTCGATCTCATAACATCCAACGATTTCGTGCCCTTTTTTCCGCAAACGATTCATAAAATCTAAAACAGTTTCTCCGTCCCGTTGATAAATCCAGCCCAGTTCGCCCTGGAGTTGAAATAAAGATTTCGCCGGTGCGAAAATCTTTTTTAAATTCGCGGATAAATCGACGACGGTCGTCGAGATATTATAATTAATTGAGGCCTTAACCTTCGCGCTCAATTTAAGACCGTAAATTAATTTAACTAAATTTTTTTCAGCCCCGTCAGGTAACACGGATTTCGCGTCTTTACAACAATTTAGGAAATCCAATAATTCACCAGGATTTCCCTCAAATTTGGGCACGAACGAAAGGGCATCGTGGAGTGATATGTTTTCGTTTGGTGCCAAAGCCATATCGTTAACAATTTCTAATGTTGTACAACACGTGTTGTACAATACAATACGTATTTCAAAAAAAAAAAATTATATTTTACTACTTAGTCACGTGTATTTTGACTACGCGAAGTAGTCATTTTATTTTGTATTCATTCTATAGTTCTCTCTGTATTTTCTCCTATATTGGAGTCATCGTTCTGATTTCTTACTCCTAACAGGTATGAGAAGATAAGATCTAGATGCACAGAGAGCTGGAACGCTTTTTCGCGCGCCAAACTCGAAAAAACAAAGAAAGCTAGAACGCTTTTTCGCGCGCCGAACTTGGAAAAAGGGCTGGTAAACAGCTAGATGAAAGAGAGTTAGAACGCTTTTTCGCGCGCCAACTCGGAAAAAAAAACAAAGAAAGCTGGAACGCTTTTTCGCGCGCCGAACTTGAAATTTGTAAAATTTTAGAATAGGTAAAAATCGTAGGTAAATCAAAACAGGTAAAGCTAGTGCGCTTTTTCGCGCTTCCAGCAAGGAAGGAAGTAAAGCTATTTCCCCAAAAATTCCAAATTCAAATTTAAATATTCCAAACTCCCAGATAAACTCAGATGGGTCCCTGTTCGAGCGCCAATTTGTTATGTCCAAAAAGTAGCTTGTACTGTGATATTTGGACAAATTATTATTATTTTTATTTTCGGCCCTAGTCTTTCGACCAATAGACCGGGATCACACTGAGTTATTATCTGAAAGGTTTGTTTGAAATGAAGATGTTCAATATACGAATTAAACTACTATATATTATACAATTTACAATTTTGATGATGTGAATACAATGAATTTAATATTTAAAACATTAGGTGGCTAGTCAGCCGACTCTAATTTACAATAAAATGGTTGTGATAAAATTCGTTTTGAATACTAGAGAGGACTATAGAATTTTGAATACAATAATTTCTTTTATAATATTTCCGTGTATTGGAAATGTTTCTATATGTTTTGGCATACATAAACTTAAAGATTACAGTACCTGAAGTTGTGAAGACTGGAGTATACTTTTGGTTTACACTGAGTTTACTTTATTATTCGCGGTTACAATTTGTTTCGTTACTATTAAACACTAACAATATAAATAATAGAATAAAGTGTGAGAACACTTGTACCATTAAATCAAAATATGAAGTGTGAGAACACTTGTACGTTTAAATAGAAAACAAAGTGTGAGAACACTTGCAAGTACATACTAGTAAGGAACTAGTGTAAGTGTGAGAACACTTGTACTTGAATTTTCTCATCCTTACTGATCCAGGACTGAGAACTGTGACTTAACTGAGAAATTGAGACACTGCCGTAAAAACTGCGAGATTGAGAGTGATTGATGTGTGTCAACACTTTTTATAATTTTCGTCAGGTCCTAATTGATGTATTGTTTGGGGGAAACTGTGTCCAATCGGAGCATAGTTCTTTGGGTCCTTTCCCTTTCCCTAGGATTTTCCGCTAGGGAAGTGGTAAAGGCACACCCCGATGCAGGCCTATGTGTGTGCGTATCCACACATACACCTACGTGCACAATATTTTACGCATATTTTAATTTATTTAATATAATAGAAATTTATATCTTATTTTATAAATTTTCCTTTTGATAAATGTACTTTTATTTATTTATATGAATTTTACTTATTTAAATTTTATAAATTTACTTTTTATTTATATAAAATTCTATATTTATTCGCATGAATCTTTATGTAAATTCTACTAATTAATTTATTTTTTCATATAAAATTTCATTTTTATCTTATAGTTTTTACTTCTTTAAATTTTGTAGTTTGTTCAATCATTTATATTAAATTTTGTATTTATTCCTACAATTTTATTCATTTGAATTTTATTAATTAGTTTAAAAGTTTTATATTTATTCTTACAATTTTTGACTTTTTAAGTTTAATTAATTATTTAAATTATTTATTTAAAATTTTATCAGATATTTTGTTAGTTAAAAATTATTTTGAATAGTAATTTTTTTGTATTAAATTCCCTTAATGACTATTTCGTCATTTAAAAACAATTTTGTCTATTTGTTCTATGATCCCGAGATGTCTCGTTGAAAGTGCACTCAAAAATGTAAGGGCTTATAGGATTAGGTATTTTCGTTTATTTTATTTATTTAAAAATGAGTCACTGTTAAAATTTCATTTTTTTTCCTTTTTAAATATTTCAAATACGTCTCCGTTGATAATTTTTTTATTGCTTTCTAAAAAGAATTAACTTGGGCCTTTTCGCTATAGTGACCTGAGGGGTCATTAAAAACGCATTTGATTGTTTGCTCTAGTACTTTTTTACGTGCGTCAGAACAAACAAGTTCACTAATCTTAAAATATTTTTACAACTAAAATGTCTTATCGCTCTAGAGCTATTAAAGAAAAATAAAATTTGGTCGCCACGTAATTTTAATAATAAGAAAAAAATAAAATTTAATATAAAAAGTTCAGCGTCTAAGCTGGACGTAACAGTAATATTACTTTATGATTTGATTTCATTTGAAATGATTCGAGAATCGATTATTTTAAATGATTCTAAATTGTCTGAGGAACCAGTAATCCTGATATTATTTTTTAATTCAATTTAATTTAGAATGATTCAAATCATCTCAAATAATTTTATAAATCCGCTATTACATTCTGGCTAATCTATTTATTAGACAGGATTTTTTTAATTGACCAGGTTGACGTCGTTCGGGTGTCGATAGACCCCAGGTGCGTCAGCTGTTGACCTTCTTTTATGGGCCCCATAAGTCGGCCCAAATAATCCCATTCTTACGTAATTTCTTCTCCTCCGCCGGTGCGTACGCGTCTCTGCCGGTGGCCTTGAAATAGGCCTCAGAATAATCCCCGTAACGAGGGTCGTGGAATGGAATGCTTCCACTGGGTGGATGGACGAATGGAACGTCCACAGAAACCAACTGCCAACTGTCACTGATGCCGGTCCAGAAGACCGGGTTTTCCTTTGGTGCCTCGTCTGAGTTTGAATAGGCTGAGCTCTGGAGATTTGACTCCTCTGTGAGGACAAGTAATTGTAACTGGTCTATTAAATCGCCAGAACCTGATGGCTCAACAACACACGATTTTAATATCTCGATTGAATCGTTGGCAACCACTCGCGGTATTACTAGCGTCACCGGCTCAATAAGGACTTCCTCAGATCTTTTCCTCGGTTGACCTTGTGTAAGGTCCGCGATAACGCCTTGAATTACGCGGCTGAGCTGTGCAGCACGTTCTGATCTCCTGCTTCGTTGGCCTCGAGGCATAAAGGTTGTAATGATAGATGGTGAAGGAGCCTGAACTGCTGATTAGCGCCCTGAGCAAAGGAAGGGTGGAACAGCTAGTAAGCACTCGCCCCTTTAAGGTTCTTAGGCAAAAGATTTTTATATAGGTTACATTTTAGGTTTTATTCCTTTAAATCGATGGAGACAGGCGAATCAGTCAGTTAATTGTACAGAGTTTCGTGCACTTTGAGATCTCGCGATCAACTGACTGATCCTGCTGCTCTTCGTCTAAATACATTCATCAAAGTGTTAACGTTGCATCACAGGTTTCCTATGAGAGAATCGTCGTGGCCTAGGTCTCATGCGTCGGCATCTGTTTAGACTATCCGCGAGCCACAGCGATTCTCTTATCGCAAGAGATTTCCGTTACATTGTTGGTGATGAATAAAATAATATCACCAACAAAGCAACGATTTCTTAATTTATTATTTATTTATGATTCTAAGAAGTGTCGAACCGTTTATTTAGATTTAGATTTAGATTTTGTTTATTTTATGCCAAGGCACAGGCCAAATGGCAATTTCAATTACAAATTGATGACATACAAATAAGTATATAAGATTATAATCGTGAGTACATAATATGGGCATAGAAGTAGGATATTTCTTCCAAAGAAACAGTAAATATTTAAGATACAATAATATAATATAAAATAATCTAAAAAACTAAAATATTACAAAGGAATACAGTGTGACAGAGCTCACTTGATTCGATTTGAATAGATTAATTCGATTTATTCTATTCAACTAATAATTTTAAGATTGTAATAGAGATAAAAAAGCTCAACCTAGAACAAAGTGAGGTCCAAACTAATTTTCTAGATTTAAGAAGTAATCAAACACTTTACTTTTAAAGACTTCTAAACTACTACAATTTACAATATCACTCGGTAATTCATTCCAAAGCTTAGTCACTGTTACGATGTAGGATTTCTCAAAGTAGGATGTACTAAAATTTGGAATTTTAAAAGATGTGTGTCATTTTGCAGCAAGCCTGACAGACCGTCGAACATCTGACTCTTGTACAAGTAGGTTACGCAGATACTCAGGCTTTCCATATTCCAAAAGTTTATAGAAGTAACAGACTGCATAATAAAACCGGCGATACTTTACCGTTAACCAACCCAATTCTCGGCGATGAGGACTAATGTGCTCATCTTTTCTGAGGTTTAAGATAAATTTGGTTGAGGAATTTATAGTACGTTGTAATTTCAGATCATTCTCAGATGTCGAATCAATGAGTGCAAAAGAACAGTAGTCAATTAAAGGTAAAATGGTTACAGTAACTAGGAGTCTCCTTATTTCAGTGGTAAAGATATTTTTCCGAGCTTTGAGGCTATGGAGAGCATAGTTCATTTTCCTCACAGTTTGTAGAATATGGTTATTCCACCAAAAATTTTGACTAATACGCACACCTAAGCACTTAGCGGAGTTTACATAGGGAATCACAACATCATCAACTAGAATGGGCGGTAGCTCCATGGTACATAGTTGTATTAGCTTGCCATTTGAGCCTAAAATCAAGCCCACCGTGGCGAATAAATAATTCAAGACTTCAAAAAAAAATTTTCTAAAATTTTTATATAAATTTAATTAGAGCCAGAACGTAACACCGCATATAAAATTTCCTTTTTCATGAGTCTATATGATTAAAAAAGATTTATTTGAAAATTATAATTGAAAACAGCATGATTTAACAATGTGGGCAGATTTTCAAAATTGAAGATTAAAATTATTTTGAATTATTTCAAATTATAACTTTATAATATGATACAATATGAAATAATTTTCCAAGTCATTCCAAATTAGATTTCTTAATCAGGGTATTTAAACTAACGAACGAATCGCAATAATTTATGTAGCGATAACTAAACACTCTCAGTGCAAAGGGCCGGTATAAGTTTTGGAACATATGATGAATTACATAATGTGTTATGTGGGATAAATAAAGTAAATCATTATTTTTTTAATTCTTTATCACCGATTAAATCAGTCGTAATTCTTTCTGAGGTAAACGTATTTTCGGAGATTTTATATATTAAAGGGGTGTTTTAATGTAGAAATTTCATAAAATCGGAAAAAATTGATAAATTTGAAAATTAAAAAAAAAATGTATGTCCTTAAGAGCATTTGTCTATATTTTCATTATTTCCGAAGATATTGAAATTTTAGTGACACGACATCCAAACCGGCTAGACCGGAACGAATCGAACAAAACACGTTAGGGACCATCCATCCACCTGCGATTCCTTTTTCTCGTAAACCCTTATGTACTCTTGTATTATATATTGAAATATAGTTATCCGAGGTCACCCTAATATTCTTTAAATGATTTTTCTTATTTTAGTGTTTAGTTACAGCCAGTTTCTAACAGTTAAAGTCTGACCTTCACGCAACGCCGATGCATGTGCTCTGAGTGAAAGCAAAATATTTTAGTGATCATTTCAATTATTTTAGTGAATTTTCGACTATTTAAATCAATTACAATAATTTTAAAATGAATCTAAAACCCAGAAACGGAAGTACTTCCCGTGCAGATCGATCAAAAAAAGGCAATTCCACGGCAATAGATTTACTGCAGAAGAAGACATTAGTTTTATAAGTGCATCAGCAGCATAATTAAGCAAATGTAGTGATGAAGAAGTTATCATTAAAAACAATTACGGATATTGTATTTTGGATTTTTTCACGGTTTTCACAGCTATTTCATCGTTAGTTTTGTGTGCTATGTGCAATAAAGAAATTAAATTTTCTTGGGCAGTTCATCGTGGATTAGGATTTAAATTGCATTACAATGCAGTTGCAAAAGTGTACGATATATACCATCAACTCCATTCGTCAACAAAGCATTTGAAATAAATTGAAGAATATTATTTGTAATGAGTAGGGCCAGGAATTTGATTTTTTATAAAAAGAGAGACAGAAGATAGAGAGAGACAAATCAGTTATTTTTTTGTTTCTCACAGTCGAGTGAAGAGAGTAGCTAATAAAAAATAAAGATAGCTAATCCAACATAAAAATATGTATAAAAAAAATAGAAGGTTAGCATGCATATTTAAACCTGCTTGTGAATAAATACAAGTCTGTACTGCTCGGATGAATAAAGAGTGTAATTTATGGCACAGTGTTGTAAAAAATTTTTAATAATTTCAAAGTAGTACAGTATGCAAGCTGTAAATTTTGGTCACGGTCTCGCTGAAGATCACGCTGAAGGTATTACTGCCGGTCTTGCTGGAGATAGCGCTGAAGGTCTTGCTGGAGATCGCACTCGCAGTCTTACTGGAGATCGCGCTGACGGTCTTGCTGGGGGTCTTGCTGGAGATCGTGCTGATGGTCTCGAGCGAGACCGTCAGCACGATCTCAAGCGAGACGGTCAGCGTGATCTCCAGCAAGACTGCGAGTGCGATCTCCAGCAAGACCTTCAGAACGATCTAGCAAGACCGTTAGCACCATCTCCAACAATATTAACAGCGAGACCAGCATCAATACATTCAACGCGATCTCAAGCAAGACAGCCAGCGCGATCGAGTATGCACGTTCCACCAGTTGCTTCCACTTCCCTTTCACGTCTTGTTGCTTAGTAGCTTCTCTTCCGATCTCTAGGTCTGTTTGTGTTTTGCTGAACCTACTTTTGTAGCTGACCACTGCCATTGCTGGTTTATCATATTTATTGATTCTATTCATAGTGTTGATTTCTGATTCCCACAGTTTGAAGAGCGAAACGAGAGATCTCTTTCCCTTTTTTTCCTGATTTTTACTGACTAGTCTTTCTCAAGTTGTACTCATTAACTTAAATGTAGGTTTCAGTTGGTTCTGTACTGTTGCCACTGTTCTTGCCAAGTATTTCTTGGACAAATATCTTGCCCTGCTGTTTAGATCTGACTCTACAGCCAAGTGTAATAGAACATTCAGTGATGTGGTTATCAGATTACCTGTAGCCCTTCTTAATGCGGCATATCGAATTCTTTTAATTTTGACAAGACTTAACACTGTTGTGTCCTGGTAAAAAATGAGTCCCCCGTCAATAGCGGCTCGCACCAGGCCTTTATATATTGGTAGGACTGAAGAAGGTCAGGCCCCCCACTTCCAACTTGCTATCGCCTTGATGATATTGTTACATTGCTTTGCCTTGGTTTTGATTACTGCTATATGATTATTCCAATGTAATTTATTATTTATTGTGATACCCAGGAATTTCGTTTCCTCAGATTACTTAATAGTCTTTCCTTCTAGCTCAACACTGATCACTTCCCTTTTTCTTTTCCTAAAAAAAACCATGAGTACTTTCTTTTCCGGTGATATTTCTAGACCTCTCGTTTTCAGCCACTTGTTTACATTTTTCAGCGAGTTCTCAGGAATATTTTTTTTCCCTTTTCCAGATCTTCCATCTGTTGGTCTGAGATGAAATGAGGTATGGATTCCCATCTCTGCCAAAGGCTCCTCACATTCCATTGGCATATTTTTATATTTTTTATTCTTATGTTAATGGTGGGAGTGATTGCGTATGAATCGAGTCCTCCACCTCGATATTCTGTATAGCGTTCTGTATTTCTTCATTAAATTTTCCAATTCCCGGTATGGTCATGATTTTTCCTAGTATTTGCCTCATGCACTTAGTCACAGTGGTTTGGACTACGTTAACGACTATCGTATCCATGTATTTCCTCATTTGTTGCTCATTTAGAGGACTTAAATAAATTTTTGCTGGACTTCGGTTCTGGATCTTAATAGACTCTTTGTCCTCATCTTCGTTTGTACTTGTATAAGCCTCCTGCTCGCCTTCCCTATCCGTATTTTCCATTGTGATGTCGGAATCCATATGGAAGTATACTGATCTATCGTTGAAGTCAGGGGACGTTATTTCATTTGCATCCCGTGTACTAAACGAAATACTTCTACGTCTTCTTGATTCTTGTATGGTTTTTTTGGCCTCGTTCCTGGATATTTTTTGTTTCACGCTTAGGTTAATAATTTCCTGTTGGATCTGCCATTGTGTACAATTTGTCGACAAGGCTTCGTGTGCTTGCCCACAGTTTGGGCATCTTGAGCTAGTGCTTGTGCAATCTTTCGTCTCGTGGTTTAAGAGTCCACATCTTTGACATTTACTGTAAGTGCTTTTGCAGTCCCTTCTCAAGTGACCAAATTTCAGACACCTGTAACACATTATTGGTCTGGATACATATTCTTTGATAGGTTTACTAACCTTGTAAATCGATGCTCTACTAGGTAGTGTTTTGTCCCAGAAGAATAGTTTAAATGCAGTGGTGTCTTCTAGCTTTCCTTGTGTATCTGAATTCTCCGTTGTCTTTACTGGGTTCTGCATGTTTATAACCTTCCTTTTCATTCGTTGTACTCGTACTAAGTGCACATCTTCTTGCTCAAATTTAATCACTGCCTTAATTTCTTCTTCACTGAGTGTGGTGTCTACTCCTGTCATCACCCCGACCTTGAAGAGTGTTTGGAACGGTATGTAAGCTACCCAGTGATCACATATGTCCACCTTGATTTGATTCATGAATTTGTTTGCCTCCTGGTAACTGTCAAAAACAACTTTGTATTTTTCTCTCCCAACAGGTGATATACTGACCATGGATTTATGAACGCTTTCCAGTTTTTTTCCTATTGACATAGTGTAGGTTACCAAGACTAATTCCTTCCTGTTCGTCTGCCACGAATACTACGTATGGACCTGCGTCCTTTTTATCATACTTATTTTCCTCCCCCATCCTCAATGGGGACCATGTTGATTTTGGAGTCAGACTTCGGTTTCATATTCCTAGTGTTTTCCACGCTCGTGGGTGATTCTGTCACCTTTCTTTTATTCTGATTGTTGCCTCCCATTGCAGTTTCGAAATAATATATTTTTAAAAGTTAAATTTAGTGTATATAATATATATATATATATATATATATATATATATATATATATATATATATATATATATATATATATTAGACTGTTTCAAATTAGGGGACTATTTTTTTTTTTTTTGATGAACATTGAAAAATCGAAAGGGTATCTTAAAATATGGTGACAGTTAAAATTTGAGCTCTTAATATTGATATTTAGAGGTGGCTATTTGTAATTTTCAATTTTTCATTTAGAAACATGGTAAAAAATACATAACTTCCGAAAAAATCAAGATACAAAAAATCTCTTTTCAACTATTTTGTAGGAAATTTACTAATCTACAAAAAAGGTCCTTTATGATTTTTTCATGAATTCAACCATTCACAAGATATCCGACGTCAAAGTTTGATAAAATTCAAAGAACTTGTTTTTGCTCGCTCCGAATTTTATACCATGCCAACCAATGAGAATTCAGAAATTTTCAATACAATTTTTTGTAGGAAATTGAACGAAGTTATAGTAAATTTCGAGATCTTTTTACTTTTTCGGTGAAACTATCGGACAAATCATAAAATGTCATTAAATATTTCTTGTAGACAATTTTATTTCCTACAAATTATCTCTGAAAAATTTTTTCCGAATTCTGCATTCTATTCTAGTTATTTCCAGTTTAATGTCGAGCTCTTAAAATCGATCAGAACACTTTTTTTAGGAGCTTGGCATTAAAATTGAAATAACTAGAAGAGAATCCAGAATTTAAAAAAAATTTATCAGAGGTAATTTGTGAGAAATAAAATTGCCAATAAAAAAGATTCTATGACATTTTATGATTAGTCCGACAGTTTCACCGGAAAAGTAAAAAGATCTCCAACTTTACTTCGAGCTCTAATAACTTTCGAACAGATGGATTTATCAAAAAATACTAAGAGACTTTTTTGTAGAGCATTCAATTTCCTATAAAAAAACTATATCGAAAATTTCTGAATTCTCATTGGTTGACATGGTATAAAATTCAAAACGAGCAAAAACAAGTTCTTTGAATTTTATTAAACTTTGACGTCGGATATCTTGTGAATGGTTGAAGTTATGCAAAATTCATAAAAGACCTTTTTTGTAGATGAGTAAATTTCCTACAAAATAGTTGAGAAGAGATTTTTTGTATCTTGATTTTTTCGGAAGTTATCTATTTTTTACCATGTTTCTAAATGAAAAATCGAAAATTACAAATAGCCACCTCTAAATATCAATATTAAGAGCTCAAATTTTAACTGCCACCAGATTTTAAGATACCCTTTCGATTTTTCAATGTTCATCAAAAAAAAAAAAAGTCCCCTAATTTGAAACAGTCTAATATATATATATATATATATATATATATATATATATATATATATATATATATATATATGTTTTTTTATTTAATTTTAAGTTACTGGCCGAGCAATGTGAATAGTTGATAAGGATTTGTTTATTAAGCTGCAAGTTTTCTATCAGATTACTTAAGATACTAATACTTCATTTACCAATCAAAACTCCGTTGTGGATAAACTACCTAGCAATTTCAATCCCTCAGTTATATACCCCAGGATTAATAAATACTTTATGTTTTATTCTAACGTATTATTATTATTATTATTATTATTATTATTATAGCTATATGTATTTCTATTTAATTAACAGGCTTAAACTACGACTTACCAAAGGTTTAGGATTGATGCAAGGATTAACAGGATGTTGTGATTGTTAAATCTGAATGTTTATTCCCTCTGGTGTCCGATGCGTTTCTTGTTGAATTTTATGTGTTGTCTTGTTTTTGACTTTTGACTTTCTCTCCCAACGTTGTTTAACCCCTTTGGGGGACAAAGCTTCCTCCTGCGTTAGCACGTTCCTTTTCTTTTTCTTTTTCTCTTGTTTGTTTAGACTTATTACACAATACTGAGGTTTAACCTCTATACCATAGCTATTATCTCCGTTATTGTTCTGGGTTGTAATATGGCTGTATATTTGACTCAATTAATCATTTGAATACTTTGTACGATTACACTGAATTAAAGACTTGAAATTAATAGTTTTTCTCCGTATATGATCTCTGTAAGCCTCATTCGGCCTGGCTCCAGTCTTGAGGCTTAACCTCCTTACTAAGGAGTGTCCTACTGCCGCTCTTAGTTGTTTTGTACTTTTAAACTATTTTTCATTACTGATTTAAATTAAATTTATCTTTATTCGATGTTATTACACTGAACTAAAGGCTCAATGTTAGTTTTTACTTCGTTTGCTTTGTGTTTTATACACTGACTTAAATACGTCTGTTCATCAACACGTTCAAACGACGAATCTCCTCGACTAGATTTGTATACCCTATGTAAGTCTTGATACTCACGCCTGAGAAGTGAAAGGTGCGCAGAATAGGTTGCGGACAAGAACGTAATGAGGTCATTCGTTCAGTAGATTTTACTCCTCATATTTTTTCATACGGGCGGCCTTATATGAAAATCGATTCTTATGGAATAAACTCCAAAAAAAAGTTTATTTTAATGCCGTTTAACCTTGCCTAAGCAATAATACTTTCCCATTTTAGTACAATGAGAAAAATTTTATTACTCACTTAAAAATAAGTGTACAGCAATGACTAATACATAATTTTATAGGAAATTTACCGCTCTTCAAAGAAGAACTCTTATGTTTTTTTCGCAAATCCAACCATTTAAGTGATATCGGAGCTCAAAGTTGATAGGTTCAGAAAATAATGTTTTTCGATTAAAATTCTATAACTCTTCAGCAAATAGATATATTGTTGCTAAATCAGTGGAAGAATTGTTAGAAGGCAGTGAAAGCAAAAAATTGTATGACTGTAATATGTAATAAGACTGCATATAATTTGTACGATGTGTATAGCACCATGTATTTTCAAAAACTACTTAATCAATATTTTCATTTCAGTCAGTAGCACACGTGTGTGTAGAGCATATATAAAAATATCGACCGAAGGGAGAATAAGTCGATACGGTGGAGATAAAAATCCATATTTCCCTGCCACCTCGTGGTGAACTGAGCTAATTATTATTTTATTGTATAAAGGGTTAATACTTATTATGTTTATGACTATTGCTAGAAAATATTATTTAATTTATTATCATTATGTAACTCAGGTCGAGTGACAGGTTTAAATATTCTATTTTAATTAATAATTTCGGTTCCAAAGTCATTAGAAGGGATAACACGTGAGTGATACCCATCCCTCGGAAAACCGATGTAAAATACTGTCAGAGAGGACCGGAATATTGTAAAGATAGGACGTGTTGTTGTTCGCAGATTTTAAGTAAAATTGTTCTGGCCCAGTTGCCGTTATAAATTAATTGAAGATCAAAGAAAAAGTTACTTTGGTTATCTGACATTTTGTTGTATGAACTAAAAGTACATTTTACGTATTATTTATTGTTAAAAATCTCGGTGAGTACTTTATTGTCAACGCCGGTAAGTCATTTGTATTTTCATTTGTTGCATCGGCTATCGCTGGACCCTCAATAGAGTTGATCGCGATGAATAATTGATCTATAACTTAACCTGAGTTATTATTGTTAAAATAAGTTGAATATATTCGGCGCACTTCCCATAGTTTGGTGCATATGTACATAGACGCGTCGAATAAATTCCTTTGAAGATTAGACGAGGATAGCGTATCCGGCTCCTTGTATTACAATAGTATTTAAAATATTATTTCTCTGGGTAAAAGGCCCTGGGATGATAAGAATACCAAATCGGCCCCAGAAAGTAATCGGGCTCATAACCAGGAAATAGTCGTACCCATGAAATACTTTGATACAGCAAGTTTCAGATTTTTATCTGCTATCACATCTGAATAAATAAAAAAATACTGAAAATTAGTAAAAATTGTTATTCTCTGCGTCTTGTTAATCGAATGATCTAGTAACCGGATATGTTTTGGGGCATGATGTTAGCGTTTTCGAAAAAAAATAAGAGCCATACTTGTCTGTAAGAACTTAAAAAAAAACGAGATTTTATTCTTAGTTTTGATTTTCAAGTGTGTTACGATAATCGTAAAACTATCTAATTTTTTTTTTCTGATTCCTCATTCAATTTCCGATGAAATTATGAGCTTGGGAAATTTTTTTTATGGGGACCACATATCGAAAAAAAAATAAAAATCGATTTTTTGCGCAAAAATCGATTTTTTTTGCATGATTAACTTCTACACTGACAAAATACAAAGCTTTTGTGAACATTGTACTGGTAAAAACAACGAAATAAATTCAGAACGCTCATATAAAAGTAATTGTTCTTTATTCAATAACGTCAATATTAATATCTCATTGTAAACTATGGAAAAATATATTAATTATATAAATCTGATAACAATACAAATCTTATGAACTCATGACTAGTCCATTTCGCTATCTCCATCAATCACAGTAGTGACATTGTCTTTATTGAATAAAGTATCGAGTATTGCTGCTGGTCTCATTTTAGTTAATTCTGACGATTTTAAAAAACTCCAATTAGAATAAACTCTTAATAAATTCAAATCTTCAGCATAGAAGCGCTTTTCTATAAGATGATCGCTGCAATATCGATTTCCATCCAGAATAAAAGTTCTTTTTTTAATAAAGCATTGCAAATGGGCATCTTGAGGAAGAACCACCATATGCCGGTTTGAAACAGAACATTCACAACAATATCTATGAATTGCAACTGTTCTTTTAATTTGAACTTCAATACATTCTTCTGTATCATCATCACATACAAACTCTAAATTAAATGATGGATCATCAGTACTTGACTGAGACAAAGTTATCGTTGATAGGTTTGGTTCAGTTCTTTCTAACAATTCACTCGAATCTGAAAGTAATTGATTCTCCAATGCTCTATCCTGGTCCTCATCAAGTCTCGGTTTCTGGTATTTTTTGGAACGACAATTAAATCATAAAATATCACTAACTACAATTGGATGTTAAAAAATCGTTGAAAAATCTTCAGCATCTTCATCAGATTCAAGTTCCTCTTGTTTTTTTTATGAATTTTAAACAAATGCAACACTTTGAATTATTTGCTCAAGGTGTCAACTCATTTTCCCTTAAATAAAAATATAGCCAGATAAAATGACCTATAGAATTTAAATAAAGGCACGACCAGTTTTTGATTAGAATGTCAACAGTACGTAATTTTGAGGTTATCGGCAAAAATAATGGATTTTTTTAAAAACAAAAAACAGTCTTACTAGTTTCGAATTACAGTGCTATCTCATGGTTTCTAAATGAACTGAAAGTTGAGCGGGAAAGTATAAATTATATGAAAACTAGTTGAATTATGTGAACAATAGTATTTGATACAGATTTAATTATTATAGTTAGAGATAAAGATTATAATAATAAATATAGTTCATTATATGTAAACAATTACTTTTATATGAGCATTCTGAATTTATTTCGTTGTTTTTACCAGTACAATGTTCACAAAAGCTTTGTATTTTGTCAGTGTAGAAGTTAATCATGCAAAAAAATCGATTTTTGCGCAAAAAATCGATTTTTATTTTTTTTTCGATATGTGGTCCCCATAAAAAAAATTTCCCAAGCTCATAATTTCATCGGAAATTGAATGAGGAATCAGAAAAAAAAATTAGATAGTTTTACGATTATCGTAACACACTTGAAAATCAAAACTAAGAATAAAATCTCGTTTTTTTTTAAGTTCTTACAGACAAGTATGGCTCTTATTTTTTTTCGAAAACGCTAACATCATGCCCCAAAACATATCCGGTTACTAGATCATTCGATTAACAAGACGCAGAGAATAACAATTTTTACAAATTTTCAGTATTTTTTGATTTATTCAGGCGTGGTAGTAGATAAAAATCTGAAACTTGCTGTATCGAAGTATTTCATGGGTGCGAATATTCCCTGAAGTTATGAGCCTAATTCTTTTCTGGGATCGATTCGGTATTCTTACCGTCCCAGAGCCTTTATTTTATAATTCAATGGTATGCAACCCAGTGTTGCCAAATTTATATTGAGTACCCGTGTCTTTCTCTCCCCAGAGTAATTAATTTAACATAAAGAAAAAGATTAAAAGTTTTATTCGTATAAAATTTATATTAAATTCTGAAGACAAATTTGTAAGTTGTAATTTGAGTTCCCCAGTGGATAAAATAATTTAATAAATTATTATTATCATTTTGCTAAAATGAGCATATTATTATATGACGAAATTTATGGTAAAGAATAAATGTAAAGTAATTGATATTTGGTATTGTAATAATTTGTTGGATTTATACTTATAAATATAGTTGAATCAAATAACTTAGTAAAACAAATCCAATAGTCAATATTTATTTGTTTATTTCCTGGATATATTTTAGTAATATTTATTCTTTATTAATAATAATAAGTTATTATTTATTAATAATAATAAGTTATTATTTTATTCATTATATTTATTTGGTTGTCTTTCTGCTCAGTACGTACATTCTCGCTCAAGATTTTGTCCTGTAATTCTTCCCTGATATTTTATAATTTTTGTCTGCTTTGTTAAAACGGGCTGGCGTTCTTGTGCACTAACCCAGCCTGAAGAACTGGTCCAGGCACACCATTATTGTATCTATAATTATTTATTATTCTGAGTCACATTTTTTATTATTATTTATAATTTTTATTACACGTGGGTGATCACATACTCTTCCGGGTTTTGTTTCGCGTCTCCGTTGTGTAAATCAAAACGGTTTACGTTATAAAATTAGTTTTGTTTTTAATATTCTAACACTCCTCCTCAAAACTATTTTTATAATTTCTTTTATGTATCCCCTAGTGTACATAATTTTAAACCAACACTTTCAGCTAACTGTTTAATCTTGATTTGCTGCAACGGTTTCGTAAGCATATCTGCCTTATTATTTTCCGTTGGCAAAACTGATTTTCGACGATCCCTCGGTGTTGGAGTGATTTTGTGTAAAAATATCGTACATCTACGTGCTTGGTACGATTGGTAGGACTCGTATCCTTTAGACTATTTATGACGCTCTGGTTGTCTCTGATCCACGCAGTTTCATGTGCAGTCTCACATAAAGATACTAGTTCAGCTTCTGTGGTTGAAAGTGCTACAGCAGGTTGTTTTTACATGCCCCATTCATAGCTCCAACAAATAATTGAAATATGTAACCTGTATTTGATTTACGATCATCTCTGCACTCTGCCCAATGTGCATCCACGAAGCTAACAAGTTTTCCACTCTCCGCTTGGTAATTGTTCAATTTTCATTCATAATTTTTTGTATATTTCAGATACCTGTCGACGCATTTCAATTTTAACCAATCAATTTCTCTGGTATCCTTTTGTTATAATAATAATTTAATAAATACATGCCAGGATTGGTTGGTGGTTGGGATGTTTGAAAAATATGCATATTAAAAAATATAACAATATTTTTATTCGTCACAGCACATAATATCACTGAGTTACATGATTAAATCGTCGATTTGATTCAATTCAATTAATACTATAAGATGTTTGAGCTCATGAATACGTGATAAGTTAAATCAAAATTTTAGAATTGAGCTCGAGTAATTAATCCTTTCCCGGTTAACCTGAGTCCCTACTCTTAATTTGAATCGTACGTCTTCGTCTTAAAGCGAGAGAGCACTAGCCTGTTGAGAAGAGAAGGGGCAGAAAAAATAGTAGAAGGGGGCGCATGCTTGCACTACTGCGATCAAACCGTCACTCACACGACTAAACCGTTACTCACACAGCCTTAACAACGAACTTTGATTGGCGCTACCCCCGTAGAGCTCACACCGATTCATTTCGATTCACATTTTCGGGAAAGGGTTAATTGAATTGCATTGAGATAATTAATTTCAGTCTAGGTTGAATACTTAGTTGATTAAAAGAATGTCATGATAATAAGTAACATAAAATAAGAGGTTACTGAGCGAAGTTAATGATTGAACACTTTGATAACTTTTTTTAAGAGCACCAAACGCATAATATTTACGTTCATTAAGTCTCGAGAAAATTAAGCACTGATTTTAATTAATTGCAATGAGTCTATAATAAATTACACTGATTCGAAATTAGTTGTGAAAACGTGGTAGCATGATAAAAAAGACTGCGAAGTGAGAATAATATCAAAATTAATAAATTGAGCGTAAGAATAATCAGAATAATTGTTAAATTGAGTCTTTTAATTATCTGAGCACTTGAATTAATTTATTAATGAATAATTAAGCACCTGTAATGGTGTCCATCGAAGTAACCTCTTCAGAAGCGTGGCCGTTGATCACAGAAATTTCTTGAGCTCTTAATTAGTTATTTTTGTGAGTTATAATGTGTGAATTATATAAATAATCATATAATTATAAGGTAAAAGCCCCTATACCCGCTCAGTGCTATTAGTCGCTCACTTTAACTGTTTAAGGCGTTTTTTTATAATTAAAAAAAAAAAAAAAAATTATAACTAAAAATATTATTATTGATAATTAATTATTTGTAAATCTAAATATATATAAATATCATGCATCAAATTATTTTATAATAGATTATAAATTTAAATTAAATGACTGTTTACAAAATCTTGCTCAGCTGGGCATTTTTTACTTTAACGTTCATTTGTTAGATTAAATTTAGGTTACGTCAAATTTTTTAAGAGTTGTTATAACTATATTTTATTGAATATATTTTTATAATTCATGAACTTTTATATTATGATAGAATAAAGTAGTATAATTTATAAATTATTTTCCAAATCAATAAACTTATCATAGTTTAATTGATATTGTCTTTGAGCGACTATAGGGCCATGTTTTGATCGAGTAATGGTACATGACAACTCTTAGTGAGCGACTATGGGTACACTTAAGGACCTTATTTAAGAAAATAATAATATTTTATATTCAACATTATTATTCAAACTAAAATTTTATTCTAATACTCAAAACTTCAAAAAATAAATATAAAAAAACATATGGTTTTTCATTTTATTTATTAATTTATATTGAGTGATTTAATCTCACTCCGATGAAAAGTGAGTGGGTATAGAGGAATTTACCTTAGAGCTCGATGATTTCTTGATTTGTTTTAAATAATATTTTAATTTATTTCATCGAGATGAACACAAAATAATAAGATTTTAATAACACGTTTTAACACTTAAGATTTTACGTTGCGAAAGATAATGGCCTCAGTCTTCTCTACACGAGACACGAAACAGCTAATGCGCATGAAAAAGTTTAAATAGTGTAGTCACTAAGCCCCAGTAGGTGCTGCCTCCAATTGCCGGAAGTGCAACTACATTTGAATTCAAATGTAGTTGTAATTACGCTACACCTTTATATGTTGACTCAAAATCGATACAGCAGCAGAAATATCTGGTCTTGTGTTGACGGATACATAAAGCAAGGCTCTAATTAATTTCTGGTAGAAGTCCATTGTAATGTTCTTTGACTCTACTCATTGTTTTTTATAGCCAACATCTAACGGATATGCTGAATGCTTAGCATCGGTCAAATTCGATCTTTCTAGAATCTTTTGTATGTAATCACTCTGACCGAATAGACGTCACCTTGCTTATCTCTCCTTACTGCTCTTCCAAGGTACAATTGCTAATTACCGAGATCTGTGATTGCGAATTGTTCATTGAATGCTGTCTTTAACGTTTCGATTCTTTCAGCTGACTTACATGCAACTACCATGTCATCAATATATTTATATTTGTATTTATATACAAACATTTAAATTATTGGTCTACCATTGATAGTTTTAAATTAGCATGAATCACTGTCACAGACTTAAAAATTTAAATCAGTGAATACACTCTTTAGTTTCTCATGCCACGCTTTCGCTGATTGTTTTAACCTATACATTGTTCTATTCAGTTTACAGGCCCAGTTTTCTTCTTGTCGCTCCTTAAATCCAGGTGGTTGTTTCATATAGATTACTTCTTTCAGTTCTCCGTTTAAAAATGCAGTTTTGGCATCCCAGTGTTTGAATGGTAATCCATGTTTCCCTCCAAAAATTAGTAAAGTGGGTAATGTTGTATGCTTCACAACTGGTGCAAAGATTTCATCGTAGTCTATACCATATTGCTGTGAGATACCTTGCACTACCAATCTGGCTTTGATTCTTTGGGGTTGACCACTTGAGTTCTCTTTAATTTTAAATACCCACTTAGAACCAATAGGTTGCTTGTTTCGTGGGACCGGTTCGAGGTTCCACGTCTCATTAGCTTTCAGCGATTCAAGTTGCTCAATCATGGCTAATCTCCATTTTTCAGCATCTGGGCCATTCATAGCTTGCTCAAATGTCGACGGTTCCTTGGATGTTCTTTTACTCGGCTCAAACTCGTTCTCAGCACTTGCCATCATAGCTATCCTCTGTGATAGAGGTGTATCATCTTCCAGTGTAATGTTACTAGATCTACTTGTGTTTAAATTATTATTATCGTCAATTTCAATGACGGGATCAGCAATGTCTTGACTTATGAGTTTTTCATTTACAGCTTCATTTTCAGGATTTGTTTCATCTGTGCCAGAGAACAGAACATACACTATCTCTTCAATTTCTAGCTTCTCCTATTCCTTGACGCTGCTTCTGGTTTTCATTGGTTCTGAAAGAATTTTAGGACTAATAACTTCCTTCTTATTATAATTATCATCAATATGGCCAAATGTCACCTCTGGTTTTTTATTGTTTCTTTGAATTTCAATAATTTTTATATCTCGACTTACTATCACCTTCGCTGTTACTCTATCTAGAAGAGGATAAGCCTTGGACTTTTTCAAATATCCTATCATGGTGCATTCACGTGTTTTGATATCCAGTTTCTTCCTCTTTTCTCTAGGTATGTGCACGAAAGCACGATATGCGAAGATCTTCATGTGACTTATATCAGGTTTCTTTTTAAACCATAGCTGATAAGGACGACTTTCTTCTCCGTTGGTAATTTATTTTGAGTGTAAGCAGTTGTAATCACTGTCTCACCTCAATACTAATTAGGTATGTGTTTTCTGCTTAATTTTCCTCGAATAGAGTCTTCACAATAAGTTTTAATTTCACAGGGACTTATCTTAATCTCGTCAGCTAAATCCTCATCGATCAGTTGTTGTATTGCCTGTGTGTTTCTGTGTCCTAGTCTTCGGTGCCACTGGTGTATGCAATTGTCGCTATGGGTTACTGATACTTTTAGAGCACTTACTAGTGTCCTTAAAATATACAATTCATTATTAATGTCCGATGTGGCAATTTCTTCATTGTCTTTGAACACTGTCATTCTATTTTTGTGTGGTATTACACTGTAGCCGTTGTGGTCTAGCGCTCTTATTGATATTAATCCCAAGTCAAAACTTAATACAAACAGTACATTCTCCAGATTTAATCGTTTGTCTTCACCTCAATCTGTCACGCATTTTATTTCGCCAGAAATAATTTCATGAACATCGCAATACTCATGGTTAGCAACCTTGACTTTATTTTTATAAATGGTGTCCAAATAGTCAAAAAATTTAATGTCGTTGGTCATGAGACGGGTTGCTTCAGAATCTAAACACCAAATTGGATGTCCCTTTCTTTTACTGAGGATGCTGCAGTAGGCTATCTCTTAAAAATACTCATCATTGCTATCGTCACTCTCTTCCTCACGTACCTTTCTGACTTTTACACGACGGAAGATGGCCACGGCAGCTGGAAGATAGGACTCATAGCGACGGGAGTACAACGGTGGGCATAGCTAACGCCAGGTCCCGGTTCTTCTTGAACTAGTGGGGACTACTAACAGCGGCTGCGTCCCGCGACGTGTTTCCTTAGACTCGGGGCGGGAAATCACCGAAATAAAAACTATGTCTCCTTCACCTATCAACTCACAAACAATAGTATCAACAATAGTTAAATGATATATAGTTGTCGGAAGGACAGTGGGCTTGCTAAGTTCATTGTTAGGTGGACTGGCAAAAAAATGCAAGGCGTAATAACGATGATCACCAGGATTGCGATCCACTCCGACAACTATAAAAATTGTCCTCAATGGGCCCGGGTACAATGGTTAACACAAACTGAGCGCCCGGTTAAATTCAATTCAATTCAGTTCAATTAATTTAAATCACTTAATTTGTATTTATTAATTAAATAATTTCGTTTAATTTAAGTATTAATTAATTAATTTTTCACTCACACTTTTCACTAGTTGATTTCCCTTTATTTTTATACATTAAATTTATTGTTACGAAAAATAATCCATTTCTTTCATTCTACTCAATTTCAATTTATCACAACTCTAGCGTCTTTTTTATGACTTCAAATTATTTAGAAATTTTATTTATAATTATTTTATAACTATTTTTACGACTAGAGTGCATTCATAAATTGATTAGAAATTCGGCTAGTGAGTTGGTGTCACCAGGGCCTAAATTTTACAGACGAAATCGAGTAATTTATTTAATTAATAATTAATTCGGCCAATCGATTAATTCTGACCTAAACTAAATTATGTCGCGAAAAGAAAATTAATTTATAATGACCAATGAGTTTGGAGTAAATTAGCAACTTTAATACTGAATATATACGCTGGAAATTATTTTATTCCGGTCGAAAGCCCTTGAATGAAATAAAATCAGAGTTACGGACAATTTATGGCTACAAAATGAGACGCGATAGAACTTTCGACAACACGAGACTTGACGCGTAGTTGCAACGGCCGACGGACCTGATAATACCAGTTGTTTACGTGAAACTAACGGACAGATACTAAGTAATTAATTATAATTAATTCGGCCAGTTAATAAATTAATTATAGGCTTTAATTAATAATAATTTTCTTCTAGATATAATTTTCTGCAACTATGACGAATCCAGTGGTTGCTCGGCTTTTCTCAGTACTGTTGTTCGGCTTTTTCTTAATGCTGTTGTTCTGCTTTTTCTCTCATAGGTTTTTGCCCGTGTTTCTTGTCTCTCCCAATTGTCACCCACAATGGTTTTGTAAAAATTAATAGTAACCTGTCAAGGATCAGTACGCATTAGAATATATGATCTATCAATTAATTAAGACATTGGCCTATGGGCCTGATAATCAAAGATAATGTTTAAAATGTGTCCTTTCGTTCCACGTGAAGCGGACATAGACTACAATAATTACCTGGTCTTAATTTATGCATCCATCACCTTCAGACATCCGACTCATTCTCTTAATTTTTGATTCCAAACTCCCTTATATCTTCTTCGATTCGGGTCTCATCGATTCACCCCCAGAAAACTCATCCCTACTAATTCATTAGCCAAGGAGAGGGCAGATGTTCGGGTCTCACTGATTAGCGACACCCGGTGACACGTCGAATCACTTAATTTAATAGACCGGGTAGTAATTAGGACCTGTTGTCAACCACGAATAAATTCAATTTTCAATATTAATATTTAATCATGGGAATTTATTTTACTCTGTTACAGCTGTGCACTCATTTTTAACAGTGATAAAAATTTTCTCATTCTACTGAAATGAGAAATTATCATTACTTAGGCAGGGTTAAACACACATTAGAATATACTTTTTTATTTTCTTTCATTATTTTTGGATTACAAGGAAATGATTTACATCATAGCCAAATAAAAAAATCTAATTAGAGAAATAACAGACACTCTGATATAAATATTCTATGATTCTTAAACCGATGAACAAATTTAGATCTTGAATGTGGCATTTGAAGCGGCTTATCAACTTTTAAGTGCTGTGAGAAATTGGGCTTGATCGGTACAGTACATTTCAAGTTATTTCAAAGATAGAATTTGCTCGAATTTTTTTTTTCGGATCTTTTAGTATAATGGATGGATTAATTTCAAAATCTAGTCAGCTCAAAAGCTTGGTAAGCCTCGTCGAATGCTTCCTCAACCAGAAAAGTGGGATTAATTATTCAAGAGATATTGTGAGGAAAGAGTTTCAAAAGATGGTTTTTTTTGTGATAAACTCAAAAATCACAAAACTGATTGATTTTCATAATGTTTATGCTGACTAACTAGATCGAGTGTTCACAGGTAGTATATATATATATATTTATATTAGGGTGGGCCAAAAAAAATAACTAATTTTTTTTTCTTTAGTTACCGTGAAAATATTGTTAAAGATGATGAAAAAAAAATTCTGGTAAAGTTTGAGCTCTTAATATTAATATTAAGAGGTCGCTCATCGGGTTTTTTGATTTCCCATTTAAATAACATGGAAAAAAATAATTTTTTAGTTTGGAATTTTATAACTCGGCAATAACTCATTGTACGAATAAGCTCAGCATACATTTTCGTGAAGAACTCAACGCTCTACAAAAAAACTCTCTTATCATTTTTCGATAAGTCCATCTGTTCAAAAGTTATTCGAGCTCGAAGTCAAGTTAGAGTAAATTTCGAGTTCTTTTTACTTTTCCGGCGAAACTATTGGACTTATCGTAAATTGTCTTGAATTCTTTTTTGTAGAAAATTTTATTTCCCACAAATTATTATTTATAAATTTTTTCAAAATTCTGCACTGTTTTCTGCAGTTATTTTCATTTTAATGCCAAGTTCTTGAAATCAATCAGAACACTACTTTTTCAGGAGCTTGGCATTAAAATGGAAATAACTAGAATAGAATGCAGAATTTGCAAAAAATTTATCTGAGATAATTTGTAGGAAATAAAATTGTCTACAAAAAAGATTCCATAGTATTTAATGATAAGTCCTATAGTTTCGCCGAAAAAGTAAAAAGATCTCGAAATTTACTCTAACTTGACTTCGAGCTCGAATAACTTTTGAACAGATGGACTTATCGAAAAATGATAAGAGATTTTTTTTGTAGAGCATTGAATTCTCCACGAAAACTTATACTGGGCTTATTCGTACAATGAGCCATTGCCGAGTTGAAAGATTCATAACTAAAAAATTATTTTTTTTCCATGTTATTTAAATGGGAAATCAAAAAACCCGATGAGCGACCTCTTAATATTAATATTAAGAGCTCAAACTTTACCAGAATTTTTTTTTTCATCATCTTTAACGATATTTTCAAGGTAACTAAAGAAAAAAAAATCGACTATTTTTTTTTTCTCTCGATACTGTGAAAATATTATTCCTGATGACCAAAAAAAATTATTGTGCAAGTTTGAGCGCTTCATATTGATATTAAGAGGTGTATCGTTACGACAATTCGTTTTTTGAAAGAAATTTCATTTTTTACCCCAAAACTCGTAAATTATCCATCTGAAAAATTTGAGCAATTTATATTCTTAAAGGACATTGAATTCCTTACAAAAAATCTCTCTTACAAAATTGACGTGAAACGAGCCGTTTCCTTGTAACCGTGCCTTGAATATTGATTTGTTTTTTAAATTCTTTACTTCTACTTTGGATTTTTGTAACTACTAGAAATATTAAAATTTTTCCTAGTTAAGATACATATTCTTGAAGGAAATTTAATGCTCTACAAAAAAGGTCTCTTAACATTTTTCACTAAATTCACTCCTTGAAAAGTTATTCACATTATTTAAGTCATTTTGACTCAACTTCAACCTTGAATAACTTTTGAAGGAGTGAATTTAGCGAAAAATGTTTAGAAACCTTTTTTGTAGAGCATTAAATTTCCTTCAAGAATATGTATCTTAACTAAGAAAAATTTTAATATTTCTAGTAGTTACAAAAATCCAAAGTAGAAGTAAAGAATTTAAAAAACAAATCAATATTTAAGGCACGGTTACAAGGAAACGGCTCGTTTCACGTCAATTTTGTAAGAGAGATTTTTTGTAGGGAATTCAATGTCCTTTAAGAATATACATTGCTCAAATTTTTAGATAGATAATTTACGAGTTTTGGGGTAAAAAATGAAATTTCTTTCAAAAAACGAATTGTCGTAACGATACACTTCTTAATATCAATATTAAGGGCTCCAACTTGCACAATAATTTTCTTTGGTCGTTATGAATAATATTTTCACAGTATCGAAAGAAAAAAAAAATATTCGATTTTTTTGGCCCAGTCTAATATGTATACATATATATATATATATATATATATATATATATATATATATATATATATATATATATATATATATATATATATATATATATATATATTTGGCGACGATACTTTAGGTTTAGATTACAATAATCACTGCCTAAGTCGCCAACTACCAAAGAGTGAAACGTTGTGCGTGTTAGTGAGAAAAGGAGAGATGGAAAAATGTATTTGTGGGGTGAGAGGCGTTTCGTCTAAGTATACGATAGCTGAGACTCCTCAGTTAGGTGTGTCTATCGTATACCCCACCTAAGACGCCGTGTTGAAAGTTACATGTTGGAATTGTTATATATTGAAACAGGCATAGGGACGAGGTATTGCGAGAGGCGTGAGTTGTGAATGCCATCTCATGGAGTGAAGCCGAACCACCACATATATATATATATATATATATATATTAGGGTGTGTCATTTCAGAACAACATTTTTTTTTTAAGTGCATGGGAAGAAGAACCATAGTTCAACACAAAATAAAAATTTTTGCGCAAGAAAAAAAATTCTATGTCGATTACAGACCTAGCTCATTGAAAAAATTGATTTCCCGTTAAAATAACACGGGAAAATTTTATTTTCAACTTTGAGTATTTTTAACTCCCTAACGAATCAATAGATCAAATAGACTAACACCAATTTTTGTAGGAAATTGTACGCGCTACAAAAAAGGTCTCTTATCATTTTTTGATAAATCTGTCTGTTCAAAAGTTATTAGAGTTCGAAGTTAAGCTCTAGTAAATTTCGAGATCTTTTTACTTTTTCGGTAAAACTATCAGACTTATTACAAAAAGTCATAGGATCTATAATTAAGTATTATTAATTTTTTAAATAAGGTCGTTGAGGGTACTCACAGTCGCTCACTAAAAGTTATGATGTACCATTACTCAACCAACACATGGCCCTATATTCGCTCAAAGACGATATCAATTAAACTATGATAAGTTTATTAATACGGAAAATAATTTATAAATTATACTACTCTATTCTTTCATAATATAAAATTTATAAGATATAGTTATAACAATTCTTAGAAAATTTGACGTAACCTAAATTTAATCTAACGAATGAGCGTTAAAGTAAAAAATGCCCGGCTGAGCGCGATTTTGAAAACAATCATTTAATTTCAATTTATAATCTATTATAAAATAATTTGATCCATCACATTTTAATATATTTACATTCACAAATAATTATTTATCAATAATAATTTTTGTAGTTGAAATTTTGTTTTATAAAAATTATAAAAAACGCATTAAACAGTTAAATCAACTGACTAATGGTACTGAGCAGATAGAGGGGATTTTACCTTAATTAGAAAATAAAATAAAATTATTTCATGCCAAAAAAAGGACAGATCCATATATATTATGTTTTTTTGTTTTATTTGAAAAAAAAGAACAACCGATAATCGATAAAATTTATTTGAACGAAATTTAAAAAAATATAGTTTTTATCATCAAAATCACAATAACATATAGCTAAAAACCTCGTTTGAAACCCGCAGAATTTCTTCGTGTAAATTTCATGTCAAAGTATTCAGTAGTTTTTACGTGATGCGCGTTCAAATAAAAGACCTGTCATTTTATAGATATATATATAGAAGATATAAATTTCATATAGTTTAAAATTATATATATACAGATTTTTTTTTGGGGAACGATCTTTCGAGTGCTTGCACACGCTCACATCTGTTGAAAATTCAATTTTTAACTTCCCGCTAAGAAAATTGTAAATTTTTAAAAAGTCGGGAAGTTGTTGGTTCCACCCCGATTTTCGAAAATCGAGTTTTCATCAGATGTCGACGTTTCGAGGTCCTAAGAAGCCATTCTGACTATTTTCAGAATGATTTCCGAGTGTGTGTGTGTGTGTGTGGGGGGGGGGTGTATGTATGTATATAAACTCTTTATATCTTTTTAACTAATGAACCAATTTGGATGGTTAAGGCGGCAATCGGAAGAGCTTGTTGGCCATCAACTTTCCTGAAAATTTCAGATCATTTGATCAAGTAGACTCAAAGACATTGGCCAATTACGAAAAAAAAAATTTTTTTTTTTAGTTTTTTATTGATTTCTCAGAAACGACTTATACGATAGACTTCAAAATTTAATCAGCTCTAAAACCCAATAAGACGCGCCGATCGCCACCTCGAACATCACAATCGACTTATCGTTCGAGAGATATCGTCGGAGAAAGAATTGTTAAAAATAAGTTTTTCACGAAGATCTATGAAACGACTAAATGAAACATCTTCAAAATTTAATCAGCTCTAAAACCCAATAAGACGCGCCGATCGCCACCTCGAACATCACAATCGACTTATCGTTCGAGAGATATCGTCGGAGAAAGAATTGTTAAAAATAAGTTTTTCACGAAGATCTATGAAACGACTAAATGAAACATCTTCAAAATTTAATCAGCTCTAAACCTTGATTAAACGCGCCGATTGCAATTCAAACGTTGAAATCATTTAATTAGTTCCAAAGATATCAGCGTTGAAAAGTTAAAAAAACAACATTTTATGATATTTTTCTGGATGAATCATAATATAATGTTCTAAAATGTGTCAGAAATGATACCAACTCTTTTTTTTTATAGTCTCTTTCAATCATCATATGATATCATCTACCTTATTCTTTAGTTGAAATCATATTATCACCAAAAAAATTGAAAAAACACAGTGCTTAATATTTTTCTCGGATATTCGATATATATTAGCTCTGACCTGAGTCAAAACTTATTTAAATTTTGATTTTGATCACTGGCTTTGATTTCTGCCTTAATACATTTATTTTATTGAACATAACCCGGAATAAAAATTTAAAAACCGTTTCTTTATCAATCATTTTCGATTCTTAACTTTTCCAACTTTAGCATAAAATGTAACTTGTTAGAGCTTGAAAAGCTTATAAAAAAACAATTAATTGCAATAGCATTTTCGAGCTTGATGAGCTCGAAAATATATTGGCACTAATGTTTTCGAGCTCTTTGACAGCGGAAAGTTCCAGGGCTGACCCGCAGGGCCAACTGACGCCCAGATTTGATTAATTTCTCCTAATTTTATAGCATGCAATTTTGAAATGCTTCATCGAAAAAATCAATGATCCAAGTTGGAGCGCTAAAGAAAAAATTGTTTTGAAAAAATTGTGTTCTTTGTACGGTTCTTCGTGCCTTGAACGTAGACTTGGTGATCTATATGCTGGAGGGTTTGCTGATACTTCATCAAAAATAGACAACTTTTTACGTGATGGAATTCTGCAAACTTCGAAAGAACTTGTTAATGAGGCTGTTGCACTTGTAGACGTTCTTGCACCTCCAGACTTTATATTAAACTCTCCTTTAGGAATGTCTGATGGAAAAGTATACTTTTTATTATGAATTATTGGCTTTCCTAAATTTAATTTAATCAATCATTTTATTTTTTTAAGGTCTATGAACATCTAGAAAAGTCACTGCGTCAAAATCAGGAAAATTTCGAGCGCCCATCGTGGTGGAAAGAAATGGTATCGAAGTTATAATAAATAAGGTGTACAAATAAATTATGGAAAACTTTGTTATTTCGATTATAACAGGGAACTGTTACCTTGGTCGTCCTTAAAAAGGGCACCACTGAAATTATAAGTGGACTTCCAGAACTGGTTCCTAATTCGTCAGGGTCGTTGTAAATTTAATTGGTAAAAGAAGGATGATAAAAGATAATTAATGAATAATTTCAAATTTATCAACTATTAAAATTTTTACTCTTTATCTATTTAGTCAATTACCTTTGACAACTTTTATTAAACCTTTTCAAGAATTAACCGATTACCTTAACTAGTCAACTACCTTTGACGTATTTTATTTTAAACCTTATAAAACATTAACCCAATGAATCTATACAAAGTCAACTACCTTTGACTATATCACACGCTTACACACACACAAACATACACACACGTGCGCGTGCACACAGACAACTTGAGTCCCCTGGACTTTAGTCCACACAACACGCGACTTTTCTTGACCTACTCCACGTGGTTAACCAGACCCTTTACGTGGCTAAAACCTTATACCTCGATTGTGCGATTCTCTGGACCCTCGAAACGACTCAACAACTAATTCACGCGGTCTCCTTGACCCTCTACTCGATTAACCTTAATATATCGTACACGGTCCCCTGGATCCTCTGCGTGATTAAAATTTATTAATTATTTCACCACCAATCTTGGCCCTTCGCCTTATCACTAAATGTATAATTACGCTTTTTACAAATCACACACTTTCAACAATATTAAATTCCAATTCACTTATTCTCCAAATTAAATTGATATAATTAATTAATTATCTACGATTACATTTTACTTATATCAATTTAATGGATAAATTTGTGAAGCCGAGTTTACAAATTCTTTAATTATTTCAACGCAATAATATTTCATCACGGGCTCGATACACATTACTCGAAACTCGAACAGTAACTCTCACGTTGACTTTCCAACACTTTTATCATTAATAAATTCCTCCATTCATTTTATTTAATTTATTTGTTTAATTTAATTATAACTAGCTGACCCGGCAGACTTCGTACTGCCTCAATCGATTGTGGGGCAAAATAAAAAAATCAACTCTTTTAGGTTTCCACTATATAAAATCGGTGTATTACTGTACGATGGACGGTGTGGCTCAATAAATTATAAATTTAGTTTGAACGGAATATAGTATAGAGAAAAAGGAAGAGATTTTTCTTTCAAATGCCTGTATTTTTGCGGAAAGTGGTTAAAACGAAATTTTCAAAAAGTCAGAAAATATTTGTTTTTAGATATCTTTTCGATAAAAAATATCAAAAAAAAAAATTTAGAACCCCGCTTCTATTGAAATTTTAACTTCTAAGAATAAATTGTCGATTTACAAAAAACATGTACCGATCGATTTTCCTCATAATTTCTCACAGCAAATTGTCACCTATTCTACAACTTTCCCAACTATGCTCATAATGGGACAACGATGAGATCTATTTTTTTTTAGATTTCTTGAATTTTATATTCCAGTTTTTTTTTTGAAGAAAATTGCCTTAACATGATGCCATGCTCAGAATTTACTGTTAATAATTATCTGACACACAACTTTCATCAAAATTTTCAAATTTTCTTCCACAGAAAAATTATTACTAATTGATTAATAAATAATAATTTTTCTGAGGAAATAAAATCAGAAAATTTTGATGATAAATGTGTCTGATAATTATTAACAGTAAATACTGAGCATGCTATTATTTTAAGACATTTTTCTTGAAGAAAAACTGGAATATGAAATTTAAAAAATTAAAAAAAAATAGATCCCATCGTTGTCTCATTATGAGCATAGCTGGAAAAGTTGAAGAATAAATGAGTTTGCTGTGAAAAATTATGAGGAAAATCGATCAGTACGTGTTTTTAGTTAACCCGTGAAAAATAGATCATACATGGCCATGTGTGGCCATATATGGTTCATATATGAAGCATATATGGCTATACATGGAACACAGATGACCATACATAGATATACTAACTTTTTTAATACAGTTATACATGGCCATATACAGTCATACAAAACCATGTATGGCCATAAATGCTTTATATATGAGCCATATACGGCCATGCATGACCATGTTTGATTCATTTTTCACGGGAATACACGCTTCGAACTTTCATCCTGTGAATAATGAATCATGCATGGCCATATACAGTCATACAAAACCATGTATGGCCATACATGTCCTTGTATGGTTCATATATGGCCATGCATGATTGTATTAAAAGAGTTGGTATGTCCATGTATGGCCATATATGCTTCATGTATGGCCAAGTATGGTCATGCATGTTCATGTATGATTAATTTTTCTCAGGTATGTATATAAGAATTCGAGCTGACTATTACAATTATTTATAAACAGGATGTTGTATTGTTAAAAAAATAGGAAATTTTGATATCACTAACAGCATATTGATGATTATATTATGCTTCGGATTATATTATGTCCCGGGTTCAAACTTTACTAAAGTGGGTGCGGTCATTAATAAGTCTAGCGTTTTTTCTCTCAATTAAAAATTTCCATTTTGATTAGGAATTCAATTATTTGCATATCTGATAATCTCTGCGTCGCCAAAATAATTAAAAAAAAAAAAATTTTTCTTACTTAGTTAAAATTTCTATACATAGTCATATCAAGTCATCTATGGCCATATCGCTATGTATAGCTGTGCATGGTCATACATGGCCAAGTATCATACATGGCCATGTATGATTCATTTTTCACGGGAATCGACAAATTATGCGAAAAAGTTTAAATTACAATTGAACCTCTGGTTCAAAAAAGTTTTTGATATTCTTTACTGAAAAGTTGTCTAAAAATGAACATCTTTAGTCTCTTTATAGTCGTCCCAATGAAAATTTGGGATTTTGCCCTACCACAATTATTCCACCTCTACCATAATGTTCAGCTTTGCGCATGCGCAGAATATCTTTTTCAGAATATTATAATAGAGGGGGAAAAAATAATAGTGGGAAAAAATCCCAAGCTTTCTCCGGGACGACTATAAAAATTTTATTTAAAACATTTTTCGCAAAGCTATAGGCATTTGGAAACAAATCTCTACATTTTTCAGAATTCGATATTTCGAAAACGATTGGGGGAAAAAATTTAAAAAAAATCATGAAGGCCTCTTTCAACCTATACTAAAAGTTAAAAAAGTTACAAAAAAATTTGAGGTACAAAAGCTAAATGGTGTCCGATTTGGCGTGGAACGCCCCTTATATTTTTCTCAATTTATCTATAAATTGTCTTTTTGAGAACGTTAGCATGTTAAGGTGTTCACTATATTAAATTGGTTTTCACTATATAAGAAACCAATTTAATATAGTGGAAACCTAAACATCTAAACCTTTTCAATAAGACAATTTATAGATAAATTGAGAAAAATATAGATAGCCTGAACTGAGAATATAGCCCAAACTCTGTCGGTATCGCGCCGAGTGCTTTACCAGTTGAGCGATCCGGCACTATACTATATTCCGTTCAATTTGATCTATAACTTATTGAGCCACAGCGTCTATCATACGGTTATACACCAATTTAATATAGTGGAAACCTAAACATGCAAATCTTCTCAATAAGACAATTTATAGATAAATTGAGATAAATATAGGTAGCCCGAACTAGGAATATAGCCCAGACCATGTCGGTATCGCGCCGAGTGCTCTACCAATTGAGCTATGTGGCACTATACTAAACTCATATTTATTGACCTTTCAAACCTTTTTTGGACGTCCAAAAATAATTCAAGACCGAAATTAGCCAAGTCGGTTCAGCCGTTCTCGAGTTTTAGCGAGACTAACGAACAGCAATTGATTTTTATTTATATAGAAGATGTCGAAACAACATTAAAAGATGAATTAATTCTTTAAAAAGAAGACTTTGGAGTATACTAGCTATGATAAGTTTAATATTTTTGTTGTTTCTTATTTAACTAATTTTGACGTCTAAATTATTCTGTTTTTATCAATGAAATTACTTAAATTTTTAGTTAAGAAAGTCAATAATAAATGTTGGTGCTAGTAATAATTAATTTATACGTTTAAAATTGATAAAAGTGAAGAATATTTTTTTTTGTTTTGGTTGCTAATTGTTGATCTATTTATCTTAGAAAATATGCCTAATTTTCTTATTAATCAATAGTTTGATTTCTTTTATAAATATGAAACTAAAAAAAAAAAAAAAAAAAAAAAAACGAGTTACCTCACAGACATAAGGTTACAATAGAAGTGAAACTTTTTTAATAATCAAGTCGGTCTAAATGAATAAATAAATTAATATAAATATAATATATATAATATTGGCCATTAGATCTTGTCGAATAGTATAGCATCGGGAAAAAAGAAATCTCTGAAAATAAAACTTATGTATAACTAGTTTTCTATTAAATGTAAAAATTTAAAATAAAATAAATTGTGAAAAGAAAATTCAATATATATTTCAAACAATATATATGTTAATTAAATGTAAAATTATACATATGAATTGTCAAAAGACGGAATAAAAAAGAGCCCCAATAAAAAAATCTCTAGATTTGTTAACCATTAATAAAAAACATGGTCACTATTTAAAAATTTGTAAATAATTTTTGTGTATATTTGAAAATATTTATAATTAAAAAGAATTAAATTAAAAAGTTGATAAAAAGTAATTACTATAAATAAAGATATACCTCTATATAAATTACTGTATAAAATTTAATTTCAATGAATAGAAACATAAATAATTTTAAAAAAGGCTATTCGGCAGCCGAAATAGAAGTAGATTTCTCATTAGTTGATTATTTCAACCCCTTAAATAAACATTAATAACAAAATAAATTTTTTTTCGACATTCTCTGATTCTCAAGGTTATAAAACAAAGAAAAATTGTCAAATAATTTAAAATTAAATGCAAAAAATTTAAGATTTGAAATTAGAAAAGTAAAAAAAATTATCGAAATGGTAAGTTGAATAACAAAAATTGAAGTTAAAGAGAATCAATTTATCTACGAATAAGTATTCTGTGTTTTTTACTATAGGATTAATAGTTAATACAAAATTAAATAAAATAATCTGAGTTAGAAATTCAATTATGATAGATCTAAGTGTCATACTTGAAATCACTCATAAACACTGTCAATAAAACAAAATTGAATTTACACACTTGATTTGAGATATTTAGATTTCATGAGTTTTACACAGCGATAATATGAATTCAATCAATTTCATGAATTTACTGATAAATACAGTAGTTAAAATTCTATGAAATCTATTAAAAGTAGGAGAACCAATGCAATAGCAAAATTTCATTTAATGAGTCGTTAGATAAGAAATTTCATCGGTCTAGATACATATGTAGGCATGAAAATGGAAGCTTATTTGAAGAGCTTTCAGATAAAATTTAAAGAAAGTCGATCAGTTATAACATTCAAAAAATATTGAAAAAAAAATAAATTAAAATATGAATTTTTGACATTTTGAAAATTTTGGAATGCTATAACTTCCAAACTAATCAACCGATTGAGCTCATTTTTCAACTCGATCAAGATAGTCACCCACAGAATATGTATGCCAAGTTTCAAAGCGATCGGTTTAGAACTGTGGTAATAATCAGAGTCACGACCTGTATAAAATTAGTTTTTATAATATTTTGTAAATTTCTATTCGAAAAAGTAGTCAAATCGAAGAGCTGCATAGTGAAAATTGAAGGCAATCGAGCGAGCTTTCAGATAGAACAAATGAAAATGAGCTATCTCTTTCCATTTAAAAGTTATAGCCGGTTGAATCTGTAAACAATTTTTTTTTTTGAAAATTTTACAAAATTTTAATTAACCATAACTTCTAAACTTATTGGCCGAATTTGCTCATCTTTGAACTCATCCAAGGTAATCGTCCATAGAATAAGTATGCTGAGTTTCATTAAGATCGGTGTAGAATTGTGGACGCTATCGTTTAAGAACGGCGCATTATATCGCATATATTGTAACGTATATTTTTGCTTAATAACTCGATTAAACTCTACAAAATTACAGGTTACACTTCGCCCACCGATCAATCCTCTCATTTCCTCCAGATCCTGACGGGCGCCAGCCGACTTTTATTTCCCCGGTATCGGCAACCGGTCTAAACGTACACATAAATTAAAACCTAATATCTACATCTTTTGGAAATGAGAAAACTGAACGGTGGTAGCGGCATGTCCTGGTGCGCTCAGTATGCTAGGTTGTGGAGAGAGGGTCGCGGTTTTTTTTACGCGGAAAAAGCCGATTTATAAAAATTAAACCAAATAAAGAAAAGTATACTAAATAAAATATCGTAAAGATGACGCGAGAATGACGCGAAGGGCCCAAGCGGCCCGCGGTCGAATACTCTCGGTCCATCAGACAAATAAATACCTGGGTATGACATCGGGAACCTCTCGTGGACGACGAATCACAAAACTTACCCACTACTAGATAATTGATAAAATAAAATAAATAATGCGGTAAACAAATATTCCGACAGAACGGCTCCAAGAACTCAAGACGCAGAGCCACACGCTCCAAAACGACATAAGCCAAGGGTGTGGTCAAGGCCTAACTTTGGGGCTCTCCGACTCACCACCACTCGCTCCAAAAGCCCAAACTCGACTACTGGGTCTGCCCGTACTCGAGCGACTCCAAAATTCAACTCTCTGACACCCTGGTCAGTTCTCAACTGCTCTTTTCTCGTCTCCTACTCCATTCACTTCTATACTCCACTACTTCCAGTCACTTACACATTCTCGCTTCTCCATCCATTCTTCCCCCACCACATACAAGCCGTGGACTCGTAAGTCTTCCCGCGGTGTCACTCCCCGTGATATCCGGAGTTAGCGAATCTTTGGCTTCCTTGAGCATCGCAAACGAGGCCTGCTATTCCCAAATAACCGTGCACGTACCCCAGCTAACTCCGGGTACCAACCCGAAGGGGCGGCGACATCTCGATCGCTCCTCCGCGATCACCACGTCAACCCCGAGGGCTAGGCCTGAGCCTAGTCGTCATCACTGGTCGGGAGGCACGCTATCCTGGCGACTATCCGCGACACAGCTAGACCGTCCTCGTGAAATCCACGATCAACCACACAGGCACTCCAAAACATACAACATAACGTACCCGTACTCGTACTCTCAACACACTTACTTCACCACACACGTATACCCCATACTCTCTACTCACTATCCCCTACACTCAACTCGACACACATACTGGCTCTATCTCTCTCTATCACACAGATTCATCCTTACTCCACCTCTAACTCCATCGCCTTGGCAATGTAACGTCACAGTATATATATAAATACGTATATAAACTTTTGAACTAAATGTATTTTCTGACTCAGCTCGTCGAGCTGAGTTCAGAAATAGCAAAATTTTTCGAAAATTCCATCATGAGGACAAATACAATAGTTAGATTTCTATGAAATCTACTAAAAACTGTAATTATAAAAGTATAAATTCATTTAAATATATTTAAAATATTTTCTTTAAGTGAATAAATTAAAGCATGTAATTTCAAAGAGAACAAAAAAAAATTACTATGAAAAAAAAAATTCTAAAAACAAACATTTGCATTACTAAACATGTATATAAAAAAATTATGTAAAATGAACACCTCTATAAAAAATTAACAGTTTTTGAACATCTCTATAAAATATGATAATATCTATAATCAAATTTGATTCGTGTGAACGTGCGTTTTGATTTTACGACTTGAAATCGAGCGCAAAAAATCTAATTGATTCTAAGGCCATCTATTAGAATAATTTGTATATTAATTAATACTTCTCAGTCACTTGGAGCCATGTCAGAGGCCACCTAGATCGAATTCGAACTTAGACGATAGTGGGGTAGTTCCACCCCTCTAAAATTTACATATAAAAGGGCCAGCAAATACTTGCTTGGAGACTTAGGCCCCGTACATCGCCTAGAGTGGACTGAGGACGCTTAGCGAGGTCCCTACTCTAGTACAAGGACTCATTACAATTTACTTGAGTCGGCCTAACGATAAGTTCGTTATATCTAGTCATTAGTCCAACACCCAGTTCTATTTCGGTCAGTCTGTTACCTGAATAATTTTATTTATTGAGACCTTCCTTTTATATTAAATTAAATTATTGATTTTATTATAAGTGATAATTTTGTACATTCGAATTTATTAAATAAGGAGATTTTACGACTCCTTCGCCTGGTTAAAGAAAAATCAAAATTCGGTTATTAAGTGAGTGTGGTAGTTTGGTGTACAACGTTTGCCCGAAGACGATCAACATCGAATCCAAAGAGCCCGTGAAGATTTACCGAAGAGGATCGACGTCAAGTCCGAAAAGCCCGCAACCAATCGGAGACTGATATCACCAGTAAGCCCACGTGTAACCAGATAAGTTTCGACAAATCATTCACAACCCTTTTCTCTCTTTTCAACGCAGTATTTATTTTGATTGATTAGTAATTTGTTCCCCCCGTCCAATAAATCTCGTGCGCTTTCAATAAATTTATTCATTGTCGCTGGACGCATATTTGATCTTAATAAAAGGGGAAAATCTTTTTACATATTTGGGGTTTAGTTAAACAAAATTTGTTATATATAATTTAATTGAGTCTCTAAAATAAATTCCTTTCATGACCAGCGTCGTCTAGAATAAGTTTTAATTTCAGCCACGTATACGGTCAGAACGAGTCGACCTACTCCTGAGATCTTTTTCCCGTTTAAGAACCAGCAACAAAATAATTAAAATTTATATTTATATTAAATAATTTATTATTAATTAATTAATTTATTCGGGAAAATTCTTTAACTGTGGTTCGTGGTTATTGGACACGCAATAGCCAGGGCCCACCGTTATATTTGATATAATATTATATGGAAATTTTCAAAAACAATTAATTTTTTATAGATATTTTATTTATCGAGACGTTCATTTTTACTTAATTTTCTCATATACATGTTTAGTTATGCGAATGTTTGTTTTTAGAATTTGTATTTTTATAGTAATTTTTTTTAGTTCTCTTCAAAATAAGATACTTTCGTTTATTTATTTATTCAATTAAAGAAAATATTTTAAATATATTTAAATGATTTTATGCCTTTCTAATTACAGCTATTTTTAATTTTTTATGTTTTTATTTATTGCAATTAAATTTTATACAGTAATTTATATGGAGGTGTATCTTTATTTATAAAAATTACTGTTGTTCAGTCACGAGCTTGATCATTTTTGAAAAGCTTCGTGTACTTTCGCTACGTCCAGGAATTGCCGAACTCGCTACTGGCTGCAAGTCAGTATAGTGCTGGGTCACTCGCTATCTGGGCGCGGTACATACAATTTCTAACTCATGGCCGTATCAAGACGCCATGAGAACCCGCTACAAGCCGGCCAATCATATAGTTCGTTTTATATTGGCCAGCCAATGAGAAACTTCGCTATCATCTACTACCTGTTGGCGCGCTTTTGAGCCCATGGGAAAATTCGTCTCATTAACATCATCGTGAATTGATCAGTAAAAATACAGCTATCCGTCTAACCGCTTCGTCAAGATAAATTATTCTTGTGTTACCGCTTTGCTAATTATTCTCAATATTTAGTCAGTAAATTAAGGCTGCTATTTATTGAGAATAAATAAATTGTTATTCGCGTGTAATTATTATCTAAATTGATTTCCGTGAATTTAACCGCTGTCGACCACATGTGGAGTTTCTTATACGCGTATCTTTATTAGTTGCATCCGCTATCGCGTATATATTGAGTCGCATTCGCTATTAAGTATTTTTCTCACAGGTTTTCAGTGTACATATTGTTAATAAAACATCTAATTGATAATCTGTAAATTTTGTGTTAATCGTTAGTTTTTGGATCAACCACACCTACACCAGAATCCTTATGTGCATTCTCTCAATTTAACAACTGTTTATTAACTTTTTCATTTTGTTCTTTTTGATTATAGATATTTTCAAGTACACACAAAAATTCTTTACAAATTTTTAAATGGTGACCATAATTTTTTTAGTGACTTATTTTACAATACATATTTATAATTTTATATTCAAATAATATGCATATATTTTTACATTTAGTAGAAAACTACACTAACGCAAACAATTAAAGGAACAGAAAAATTTTATAAATTTTTTAGTAATTTTTGGAGGGCTGTAACTTTGTGAAAATAATCGTATCGAGATTTTAAAAAAAGCATTTTATAGCTTGAAATCTCTAGTTTTAATGCATTCTTATCAAAATGTTTTAAAAGGTCTGGTTATTACGCTAACATGAAAAATACCGTGAGACAAAAAATTTCTAAATTTTTTTTTTTTTTCCAAAGAGCCCACGGACCGTGGAAAAATTTTGTCAACTAAACCAATGCATAGGTCATTTGGCAAATTTATTCAGCTTCAATTTAGCTTTTTTTTTAACCTCGTAGGACAATTTGTCGCAGAGATATCAGCTTTGAAACAAAAAATGATCCTTTTGGCTTTGATCATCGATATTTCAGGTACCAATGATCGCACAGTAAATTTGAGGGCGGCGTTAAAAACAAGTATAAATTCCCTACAAGACCCTTTTATCATTCTTCTAAAAAAATTTTTTTTTTTTTATTTTTAACATCCTTTAGAAGTAAGTACAAAAAAATGACTTATTTTGGTTTTTTAGTAAATCAACCGCTACTCTGCAAATATTGATAAAAAAAATATTGTTGCCAGGGACTTTTTTAGCTTAATGTACCCCCAATAACCCTATGAATTTTTAGATTGATCTATCGAGCCGTTTGTGGGGGTAATCGATTAAAGTTTTGCTAAACAATTAAAGAAACAAGTTTTGTTCCTTTCATTGTGTAATCATAATCCAAATGAAAAAATAATTTTTTTTTTACTTTTCTTTCATTTTTGCATTCGTAACTCAGTAAATGTGAGGGAAAGAGAAAAACAACAAAAAATTTCCAAAAAATGTCAGAAAAAATCAAAAAAATCAAAAAAATTGAAACTTGTTTTTTGGGGTCGAAAATTTTTTTTTTGACATTTTTTGTAAATTTTTTGTTTTTTTCCTCTTTCCCTCACATTTACTGAGTTACCAATGCAAAAATGAAAGAAAAGAAAAAAAAAATTATTTTTTCATTTGGATTATGATTACACAATGAAAGGAACAAAACTTGTTCCTTTAATTGTTTAGCAAAACTTTAATCGAGAACCCCCAAAAAACGGCTCAATAGATCAATCTAAAAATTTATAGGGTTATTGGGGGTACATTAAGCTAAAAACGTCTCTGGCAACAATATTTTTTTTATCAATATTTGCAGAGTAGCGGTTGATTTACTAAAAAACCAAAAAAAGTCATTTTTTTGTACTTACTTCTAAAGGATGTTAAAAATAAAAAAAAATGTTTATTTAGAAAAATTATGAACGGGTCTTGTAGAAAATTTATTCGAGTTTTGAACGCCGCCCTCAAATTTACTGTGCGATCATTGGCACCTGAAATATCGATGATCAAAGCCAAAAGGATCATTTTTTGTTTTTAGGCTGATATCTCTGCGACAAATTGTCCTACGAGGTTAAAAAAAGAGCCAAATTGAAGCTGAATAAATTTTCCAAATAACCTATGCAATGGTTTAGTTGACAAATCTTTTCCACGGTCCGTGGGCTCTTTGGAAAAGAAAAAAAATTTAGAAATTTTTTGTCTCGCGTCATATCTCATGTTAGCGTCATAACCATGTCATGACCTTTCAAAAAATTTTGATAACAATGCATTAAAACTAGAGATTTCAAGCTATAAAATGCTGTTTTTAAAATCTTGATACGATTATTTTTCACCAAGTTACAGCCTTCCAAAAATTACTAAAAAATTTATAAAATTTTTCTGTTCCTTTAATTTTTTGCGTTAGTGTAGTTATACATATTTCGATTCTCAGATTTTTTTTTTCCCGAAGCTATACTACCCGACAATATCTAATGGCCAATATTATATATAAACATAAATATATATATTAGGGTGCTCCATTTAAAACGAACATTTTTTTTTTTTCAGCGGACACAAGAAAATTTTGTTATATTCGTTAAAAGAAAAATTCCCTGAAAATTTCAGCTCTTAATTTTAATTTTAAGTACTTCCTATCAAGCATCAAAGTTTTCCCATTTAAAAAGCATGTAAATCGAGTAACTTTTCTTTAAAATTACTATTACTTAGCCCGATTTTAAGCTATCGTTTTGAAACCAGTTTTTATTTGTAGAGTATTTGTTGCTTTTTAAAAGTGTATGCGATGATTTTTGTCTAACTCGATCCACGTCAATTGTATCAGCTCCGAAAGACAAATTTTCACTTTTTTCATTTATTTTTGTTAATATTGAAGAAATGGTTCATCTCATAACAAATATGCCTAGGACCAATCTTTTAGCAAATTTTGTGCTCTACAAAATTGCTCATGACACTTATATTGCTAAAGTCCACTGTTCATGAGATACATGCGTTTTAACATTTTACATTAAAAAAGATTAGTATCATAGTAAGCTTACAATTTATTTATTGTAAAATGTTAAAAAGCATGTATCTCATGAACAGTGGACTTTAGCAATATAAGTGTCATGAGCAATTTTGTAGAGCACAAAATTTGCTAAAAGATTGATCCTATGCATATTTGTTGTGAGATGAACCATTTCTTCAATATTAACAAAAATAAATGAAAAAAGTAAAAATTTGTCTTTTGGAGCTGATACAATCGACGTGGATCGAGTTAGACAAAAACCGTCGCATACACTTTTAATAAACAACAAATACTCTACAAATAAAAACTGGTTTCAAAACGATAGCTTAAAATCAGGCTAAGTTATAGTAATTTTAAAGAAAAGTTACTCGATTTACATGCTTTTTAAATGAGAAAACTTGCTGCTTGATAGGAAGTACTTAAAATTAAAATTAAGAGCTGAAATTTTCAGGGAATTTTTCTTTTAACAACTATAACAAAATTTTCTTGTGTCCACTGAAAAAAAAAAATGTTCGTTTTAAATGGAGCACCCTAATATATATATATATATATATATATATATATATATATATATATAAATATATATATATATATATATTAGGGTGCTTCGTTTGAGGTGACAAATATTTTTTTTTTCCAAGTCCCGTGTCAAAATATCATTGTACACATTGAAAAAAAAAAATTGTCACTTAAGATGAGCTCTTAATTTTGATTCTAAGTACTCGCTAAATGAATTTGGAATTTTTCCATTTAATTAACACGTAAATTTTGATTTTTTTATTTCAATTATCTATAGCTTCGCGGCATTTCAAGATATTTGATCGGCCATAGGCGAAAATCACACACAGATAAAAAGAATCCTTTGAGTCAACTTGGTTTGAGTTGAGCCAAATACGCCACGACTTTAAATACGGCGAAACACGCTACGACTTTGGCTGAAAAGCCACACGTATTTGGAGGGAATTATCTACTCAAATACATGGCGTACTTGTGAACATATCATTTGCATTTGCGACGACTTTTACGCACTCAATTAAAAAATATATGTAATTGAGTCAACATACTAGAGACTTTATTCCACCTACTTTTGCTTTTGTTTCTAGAATACTTGAATTTAATGTAAAAAACGATGATATTCTATCTATTTTTTTTTAATTTGAGTAAACTTACATTTAATCGTAAGAATATAATTTTTTTTCAACTTGATTGCTTTATATCTTTCTCTTCAAACACCGTAAATTGTACGAAATTCATATACCGTTACTTCAATTTATTCAAGTTGTCGAGTCATTAATGGTCGATCTTGCATCAAAATAATACTTTGTAGAATAGAATGGAACCAGAGTGTATTCAGAGTGAATAAATACTGAAAAAAATTTTTTTTCAAATTTACCGAAATTTATTATTTTTAGATTATTCAAGAGCATTTATTGGAAACAAACATTATTTTTTTTATTACCTGAACGGTACTTTATATATCTGGATTATAAAAAAAAATTATCTAAGGGAACAAAAATAGACATTGTTGTCACAATGTAATATCGAATATACTATAATACCATCAAAAGAGGCACTTGTCACTAGGTCGGATGACAGAGGAGTAGCCGTGCCAGAATTGTTTTTAAATATAGAATATAACAACTCTGAAATATATATCTAACCAGGAACAGCACAAGAGGTTGCGTGCGATCTAGTTGTGAGCACTGAACTACTTCTACCGCTGCTTATTCAAGTTCGGCGCTTTATAAAAAACATTTATAAAAAAAAAAAATATATATATATATATATATATATATATATTTTCCCATGTTATCTAAATGGAAAAACTAAAAGTTCTTTGAGAGACCTCTACAAATTGAAATTAAGAGCTCAAATTTGGTGAGAATATATATATTAGGGTGATTCATTTTAGACCAACATTTTTATTTTTCAAGTCCCACTCAAAAATCTTGTAGAATATGGAAAATAAAAAATTCTCACCAAATTTGAGCTCTTAATTTCAATTTGTAGAGGTCTCTCAACGAACTTTTAGTTTTTCCATTTAAATAACATGGGAAAACTTTTTTTTTTCATTTTTTACGTCCGCATCTCATCTAGAAATTTTTTTTTCGAAATATCGTTCTGACATTCTTATAGTAGACTAAATGCTCTACAAGAAAGTTCTTTGAGTCGAGTCTGTAAGTTCAATATCTCCATCATAATTCGCGTTGCAAATTGTGATTTTTGTGGAAATTCGATTTAAATGCACTTAGAAACGAAACTATTGGTGATAGACAAAAACTTCAAATGGCAATTTTGTAGGTCATTCAATGCTCTAAAATAATGCAGCAATGACTATCTCTGCACCACCAATAGTTTAGCCTCAAGACGCTCTTTAAGTTCTATTTTTTCGAAAATATACTTTCAATGAATGTTGAAACGAAACTATTGATGATAAACAAAAAATTTACATCACAATTTTGTAAATCATTTAATGCTCTGAAATAATGCCCTCGTGGATATCTTTATACCTCCAATAGTTTAACAGCTAAACGCTCTTAGATTTAAATTTGTTCTTAAAAAAAATAGTGTTGCGATCGATTTCAATAGCTTGATAGTAAAATGGAAATAACCAGAAAATTATGCGGAATTATAAAAAACTTTATCTGAGATAATCTATGAGAAATAAAATTGTCTATAAAAAAGATTCTTTGATACTCTATGATGTGTCCGATGGTTTCACTGGAAGAGTAAAAAGATCTTAAAATTTACCATAAATCTAATTTCAATCTCCAATAACTTTTGAAGAGATGGATTTATCAAAAAATGATTAGGGACTTCTTTTGAAGAGCGTTCGATTTCTCTTAGAAATGTATCCTGGGCTTATTTGTACAGTACGCCATCACCGAGATATAAAAATCCAAACTTAATATTTTCTTTTTCCCATTTTCTTTAAATGAGAAATAGAAAATAGGGATGAGACAGTTGTCGATATCAATATTTAGGGCTCTAATTTTAACAGACATCTTTTTTCACCTTCGTCCAAGTATAGATCCTGTTAGACTGTTAAAAAAAACAAGTTGTCATAAAAGGACGAACCGTAATAAATACATTGAAAGTGAATTTTAAGAACAAATTTAAATCTAAGAGCGTTTAGCTGTTAAACTATCGGTGTTATAAAGATATCTACGAGGGCATTATTCCAGAGCATTAAATGATCTGCAAAATTGCGATGTAAATTTTTTGTTTACCATCAATAGTTTCGTTTCGACATTCATTGAAAGTATATTTTCGAAAAAATAGAACTTTAAGAGCGTCTTGAGGCTAAACTATCGGTGGTGCAGAGATAGTCATTAATGCATTATTTTAGAGCATTGAATGACCTACAAAATTGCCATTTGAAGTTTTCGTCTATCACCAATAGTTTCGTTTCTAAGTGCATTTAAATCGAACTTCCACAAAAAAAACAATTTGCAACGCGAATTATGATGGAGATATTGAACTTACAAACTCGACTCCAAGAACTTTTTTGTAGAGCATTTAGTCTAATATAAGAATGTCGGAACGATATTTTGAAAAAAAAGTTTTTAGATGAGATGCGGATGTCAAAAATGAAAAAAAAAGTTTTCCCATGTTATTTAAATGTAAAAACTAAAAGTTCGTTGAGAGACCTCTACAAAATGAAATTAAGAGCTCAAATTTCGTGAGAATTTTTTATTTTTCATATGCTACAAGATTTTTGAGTGGGACTTGAAAAAATAAAATGTTGGTCTCAAATGAATCACCCTAATATATATATATACATAAATATATATATAAAATATGTATCAAAAATAAATTTTGATTAGCTAACTTTTGGCCGTTTTTTGTATATATTTTAAATGTAATTTAAATATTTTTAAAATAGATTTTAAGGCGTATAGAAAATACATGCTTGAAAATATATAAAAATTAAATTAATAATATATTTCAAATATATAAAAAAATATAATTATGAAAATATGAAAAAAATATTTTTAATTTAACCAACAACATAAGAAAAAAAATGTAATAAAATTATATATTTTTTATGTATTTGAAATATATTTTCTTTATATTTTCATATATGTATGTTTTATATATTCTAAGATACAGAGAAAGAGGAAGCAAAATAGAGTACCCCCAAAATCTCATAAAAAAACAAAAATTAGATTTTTTTAAATCTTTGAAATTCACTTTTGTAAATGTAAGTGACCATTGTTTTGAATTTTTTTTGTTAAACTTTTTCGAAAATCGAAAGTGTCAGTCAAAAATGTTAATGACTTTTGTTTTATGATAAAAGCCATTGAAAAATTTTTAATTTTCGCTTGCATCTAATAATTATGTGAAATGTAATTTTTCTCTATGTAAATTACTTACAAGAAAATTTAATGTAACCGAATTTATTTAGAATCCAGAAATTGTTTTTTCTTTTAACTTTTTTTAGAAGGTACCCTATTTTGCCCGCAAAAATGAAAATTTTGTTTTTTAATGGCTTCTGAAAATAGCCTTCTATAATTTACTTTGGATATCATTGAAAAAAAAAATTTACAATATTCGAATTCTTTATAACTTAGTATTTCCTCAAGTACCCCGTTTTGCTCCTTCCATCCTTCTTTTAATATATTTGAGTTACGTTTAAAATATGTAAAATATATACGAAAGACGGCCAAAAGTTAGCTATTAGAAATGTATTTTTTACACATATTTTATATATATTTATATAATTTTTATGTATTTTTACTATATTTTTTTTATAAACATTTTTCACGGGGGATGTTTTAGATAAAAGGAAAAGTGATTTTTGTAGTCCATTCATGCTCTTGAATATTCAAAAAATAATAAATTCCTGTAAAATTTTTTTTTCAGTATGTAGTTGTCACGATCGGAGAGAGTGAAGGCGACGGGCGAAGGGTATTGATTAATTAATTATTTAGTACAAAATTACCTAAAAATAATTATTCTATAACTCAACCAAGGAGCCTATTAGGACCGTCACGTGGCAAGTGTGAGAATGTTAATTACTCGGTAATTTCGTTAAATACTAAATAAGTCTATTTCGTGCCGAGCGGAAGTACGATAGACTATCCCGATCGTTGACCTGCGTGGCTTTAAGATAGGTCCGGGATATTGAAGCGAAAGGGAAATAGGTAGGTGGATATGGGCCCTCGAGAAGTCCCCGTTCTTAACGTCTGTCTCTTTCTGTACCCGTTAACTGATGAATGTTGAAGTGAGAGGTATAAAATAAGAGAAAGATGTTTCTTAAAAAAAAACGAATAATTTTATATTCTTGTAATATTGTTTTACAAAGATGTGTTATAGTTTTACAATATATATATAGACTTACCACTCAGCTTGAGGTGGTTTACAATCTTCGCTGATCACACTCTCTCACAGTTCACCAATTTGAATTTTACGATCACGAATTGTTCAATTACAGTCCTTATTTTTAATTACACTGGGACACGGCACTGTGGTTTCGTGATTTTATTCAGCGAAATCAAATATCTTGTTCAGACTCGGAGCTACTGGGGTGCCAAGCGGATGCACTTCCCTATCTATCGAGTATGAATGCGAGAATTCTGTTTTTGTTAGGATGTCGGTCTAGGAGTCCGGATTCCTAGGCTATGGACCGTCACGAAACCGATGATCCTGGTTTGGGGGTGAGTCAAATCAACCGAGATTTTTACGAATTTAAAATTTAATTATTTGACCAAGGAGCCCGATTGCCTAGGCGGTGGACCGTCACGTGGACAATGATGAAAATTGCAGATTCTGGTTCGCGGTACTAATCGGCTTAGCCGTTTAGAACTAATCTTATTTTGAACTAATAGAGATTTAGACCGAAACCGGCAATTGACCCAAGATCCGACAGAGATTAGTTCTGATTAGCGATTGACTGCCTTCATTAGATTTTCGGCAGTTTATATACCCTAGATCTAGCTGGGGGAATTGTGTGGTTCCTATTGATTTCCTGGTTTGGATCATCGATGTGATGATCTAACAGGGCTCAAAAACAAATGAATAATCCATGGTGTAGCAATAGTTTCCAGGTTTAGGGAATCGAAATACGTCTCAAAATGGTCAAAAACAAGATGATGCGTAAGTGTTCCGGGTTTGGCGGTCATTCTACGTGAAAAACAAATGAGTAATCTATGTTGTAAGCTTAGAGTTAACAACAGGGGGTAGAAAAACATGATGCGTAAGTGTTCCGGGTTTGGGAGTCATCTTGCGTGAAAAACAAATGAGTAATCTATGTTGTAAGCTTAGAGTTAACAACAGGGGGTAGAAAAACATGATGCGTAAGTGTTCCGGGTTCGGGAGTCATCTTGCGTGAAAAACAAATGAGTAATCTATGCTGTAGGTCTAATATTGGTGAAAGGAGTCGTGATTTGTCCCATGAGAAAAATAAAATGCGCATATATTCCGAATTTGGAGGTCATTCTATGTGACAAATAAGTAAGTAAACATATTAAGCAATCCGTGTTACTAGTAAGTATTTCAGAGATTTCGAAATAAAAAAAAAAATATAACTCGAAATATTGAATTTGGATTCTTGTACGTATATTGTCACAAAAAGTACACAGGTAGGTGTGGATGCAAGATAAGTATACTCTTAGGTATCATAGTTGGTTTGAACAAGGATGGCAGAGAGAGAGAAAGAGAGGTATATACAATATTGTCCCATCTGTCGATCTCTGCCTGTTCATGGTCATCGTGCATGCACTCACATAGATACCTGAGAAAGGTAAATTTATCACCGCGGGGTGGGACATAGTCGAGTATTTCTTATTTACAAAAGGAAAATAAGAGTTTAATATAGAATGTTAACGTGATTGATTAAATTGCAATTGATATATATCGATTGTTACATATTCATTTACTCTGGATACACACAATCAATGATGTATTTAACTTCTTCAATTACAAAAGTACATTGCAGATAGTAAATTAGTAGTCATATAAAAATGAAATAAAATTTAGTCAGTGGTACAAGTTCCTTGTGGCCAGAAAGTATCCAATTATTTCAAAGTCATTTGTATTATTAGTGAGTAAATCATATGATTGACTCACCACTATAATATAGTGCGGAAAATAAAAAGTAAGTTAAGATAATTGCATAAAAGTTCCCATCAACAACATTTGCGGAATTGATTGAAAGAAATCAATAATTTTCATCAACTTAAAACAGTATTTTTTTCAAATTCATAGTTGTTTTTATCACATTGTAAAGTGAGCGAATGCGCAAAAAGGATCTGGTTTAGGTGTGATGTAATCTTAACAACTCAAAAATTACACAATTTATTATACTAAATGAATTAGATATTTATTAACACTATTTACACTTAAAACTGTGAGAAGATAATATGAAAAAGCGAATGCAATAAACCGTATATGAGATAGCGAATGCAACTAAGAATTATTATAGTATAGCGGAGCGGTTTTAGAGTACGAGGTTGTACTCTTGAATCCGGGAGCGAAAAAGACTCAGAGAAAATGTAGTTGGAGACGACGTGGCCGCTTGGTGGTGACGTGGCAGCCTCGATGCGTAAAACGAATTTCCTGATTGGTCGGCTGCGAGCGGGGCTCTCATGCCAACTTGACTCGGCCATGAGCTAGAAATTGTATGTATCGGGCCCAAATAGCGAGTGACCCGGCACTATACTGACTGTCAGTCAGTAGCGAGTTCGGCAACTCACGCCTGTAGCGAAAATGCACGAAGCTTTTCAAATCGTCTAAGCTCGTGACTGAACACACATACATAGACGAGTTCAGCTCCATCTCTTATTTTTTACAGTAATCTTACATTTGGTTTCATCAAATACATCGTTTTTGACAGAAATATTTCTATAGCAAGCCTAAAACCGTAAAGTCTTTTATTCAAATCTCCCTATGAACTTGTTTCAATTTCCATGTTTTTAAATCAATTGAAATTCAATTGACTCAAGTTCGGATAGGCCAAGTACGCAGCGTAATTCGGAAAAAACACGATTTTTATCAGTGCTAAAGAATATTTACTCTTTGAAAGTGCTTGTAGCTAATTTATGCTTTGTAACCGGTGTTACGTCCTGGATGACGAACACACGTTATTCAGTCCCTTAATTTTGAGTCAAAGCACTTAAGCCATTTACTCGGGTAGCGGGGACCTCGCTATTTAGTGTCGAGTATGTCAATATACGAAAATAGGATGTACGAGGTGAACGGATGTGTCTTATCACTAGATAAATGAACAATTGATTTAACTTACAGTTGGTTTATTCAATATAATAAAATGTCAGGATACAATATTTGGCTGAGTTGGAGACCAGATTGTAGATTGAAATTCGTTTCGAAATGAATTGTTGTAGGTTGAACCTTGTTTTGAAATAAATTGTTGTCAGGCGGCTTGATAATTGGTTATGGTTCTTGAATGTTGAGAATCGTTGATGTAGAACTGAGCAAAGGGAGTTTACTTATACTGGATAATTGACAATCTGTCTGAATATACACTTTTAAACTGATGAAATTTATTCAAATATTAAAAATAATATTTTAAAACAGTAATAATATTCAACAGAAATAATTTAATTAGTTAAATTATGTGTATTGCTGAATAAAAGAATTCAAAATCGAAATTATTTTATTTAGAATAATTCACTTTAAATTGTATAAATTCTGAATTTAAATATTAGCGACTCAAACAAAGAAATTAAGTTTTAATTTTTTAGAATAATAAGTTTATACGTAATCAAAAGCTTGATAAATAATGGGAATTGAGGTCCGATTTGCGGCGGTTTATATAGGCACCAATCATAGGCGAGGGGTTGCACGCGCGACCTAAATTTCATTTTGTTACCGAAAACTAATGTTATTGAGCAGAGTCGTATACTTGCGGGGTGGGATGTAAGAAAAGGCGTACGTGACGATCTCGGATCGAAACTTCTAGAACAATGACAAAGACTCAAAAAAAAGATGATGGTAGGAGTTACGGGTGGAAGAACGATATCTGACCCCATGCTATGGGATAGGAGTTATTTTAGTCTGTTAATTACTGGTTATTAATTAGATTTATCGTATAAGTGGTTATTGATTATTGATCCTTTTGTCATTATCTTTCGATGGGTTATGGTCATTTTCTCCTATCGTCAATAGTTTAAAAGTTACACCTATTTTCAATTACCATATTCAATAAATGGAAATTATTATAAGGTTCCTAGATAGATCTGCATTAGAGGATTATGGTGATAATTTCAGTTTTTTATTATTTTAATTATTTATCGAGCTATTTAAGGTTGAATTTAGTGATATAGTCATATGCGTTAGAGAAAGAAGTGATCGCATGAGTCATGCACCACGCCTTAGAGCGAAGCTTCTAGATCCAGCTCAATGTTATTAGGTGAGCCTTATGTTAAATGGTTAATTACCGAATACTAATGAAGATTAAGGTATAGATAATTATTGATTATTAATTCTCTCGTTATTAGCTTTCAATTGATTATAGTTATTCTCGTCTACTGGTATTGGCTGCAATGGTATACTTATTTATAATTATTGCGGGGTAATTATTAAGTCATCTGGAGTTATTATTGTTTTAATTAGATAAGTTATTTTTCTGGATTAGTGTGAGATGTTTAGTTAGTCGATATTTTAATTAGTTATCGAGTTATTTAACCTATAATTTATCGATATAATTGTATGTGTTAGAGAGAGAAGTGACAAAATACGTCAGACGATACGTCACAAGAAGTAGCGGTAGCAACAGATGAGTCATGAGCCACGCCTGGGGAGAAGGTTCTAGATCTGAGTCAATGTATTGGTTGAGTCTTATTTTGGGTGGCTAATTACGCCTTATTAATTAGGTTTAAGGTGTAAATGTTTATTGATTAGTAATCCTCTCTATATCGTCTTTCGATTGATTATAGTCGTTTCGTTTTACTGTTATTGGTTGAGTGCTAAGGTATTTTTAATTATTACGGGATAGTTATTAGATAATCCGGAAATATTATCGATTCAGTTAGATGAAGTATGTGACTGGATTATAATGATATTTTTAGTTTCTCATTATTTTAATTATTTATCGAGTTATTAGAATTAGAAATTAGCGATACGTTCGTATGGGTTAGAGAGAGAAATGACGAGGTACGTCACACGGTACGTCACAAGAAGAACCTTGGGAGTGCGAGAAGGCAGGCCGTATGAATTCTGCTAATGGACGAAAAAGATGCAATCCCATGTCATTAGATGGGCTTATTTTAAAGGGTTAATTACGAATTAACCGTTAAGGTTAAGATTTGAGAGTTTAATAATTAATCATCTATTTTTCCTTATCTATCGATGGGTTATGATTATTTGTCTCTACCGTTAGTGGTTTCGAAGTTATGCCTGTTTTCGGGTTCAAATAAATAATAGTTTGCAAATTTTATTAATCTCGTCGGTAAGGGGACGCTAGTGGATTGTCGTGAGAACTTTGGTTAATCATTATTTTATTTATTATGTGAGTTATTAAAGGTAGAAGTTACGCGCTCACGTATGTGTTAGTGAGACAAGGGTGAAGCGAAAGAGTTAGGTTCCTTTATCGGCCTCTGATGGTTAGTTAGTTAGTATGTAGGATTTACCTAAACGTGAATCCTATTTTTCTTTATTTACCGATTGATTAGAATTTACTCCTGTTGTTATAGCTAGGTGGTTATGAAATTGATTATTCTTTGTTAGAGGTTAAGGAATTATTATTTAATTCATTATCATGGTATGTTATGGTTGTCCGATGTCGCTTAGCTAGTTGGTCAGTTGTTATCTTGTTTTCGTATTGGTACGTTGGGATATTGCGTTTTAGTTGGTTAATATTTATTTAATATTTAAATAAAATTCAATATTTATTTGGATTAGAAGATAATAGAAAGACTGCAGAGGGTTTAGGTGAATTAAATGTAAAGTCAACGACGCATAGATATAAAGGTTATCAGGGTGGTGACACTTGGCCTTCTAAGAAAAAACGGAAGAGCCTCGCGTGGCATTATTGAAATATGGTACTGTTTAGGTTGCGAGCATTAGGGAGCTTATCACGGTTTAGTTGATTGCTCAATTCGTTAGTTAGTTTATTATTTCTTTATAAGTAATAAAAGGGGAAATTTATAGTATTCTTTGTTTACATCAACAAGTTCTGACTACGCATCTGACCTTGATATGTTTAGTTTTAGTTTTTATAAAAAAATAAATTTTGTTTATTTAATTATGAAATATTTCCGTATTTTCGCATGTTACGCCGTAACACCGGCCTCAACAGTAAAAAATCTTAAAGCCAATTTTTTCTCGAATTGCATGGTTTTTTTTCATTTTACTTGCAAACCACTAACTTTACGACAAAATTGTATCTAACTTTTTTGTAAGGAATTTTATTTTCTACAAAAAAAGTTATGTAAGACAATACCGTAAAACAAATAGTTTTTGAGATAAGTCCAATTAAACATCTCAAAATTGGAAAAATCGCTGTTTTATCCAAGATTTTAGTAGCGTTTAACGATATCATCGCTAAAAACATATATAATGTATAAGAAGAAAATATGAAAATACATATAACACATCCATATGTAAGTATAAAAAGTATGAAACAATTATTTTTTACTGAGAGAGGTAGTAATTAAATAAGCTTCCGATAGTCAAACAAGGGCATTTGAGTTAAGTTAAGAAAAGACGAAGGAAGTGTAATAGGAGAGAATTTCGTATAACATTCCGGGAAAAAATTTTTTCATGAAATTTTATGAAATTTCATGAAGTTTTATAGCATTTGATAAAATTTTACGGAATTTTAACAATTTTCGAGAAATTATACTAATGAAATTTGGTGAAATTCTGTGAAATTTTATGAAGTTTCATAAAATTTTATGCAGTTATATATAATTTTATAATTATTATTGAGATCCCAAGAAGTTATTGGTATGAAATTTTATATATTATTGTGAAATTTCAAAAAGTTTTACAAAATTTTATAAAAGTTTATAAAATTAAAAGAAACTTATGAAATATTATCAGAAACTGGGAGATAATTCTATGAAATTTCATAAAATTTTGCAACATTTCATATAATTTTGTAAAATTTCATAAAATTTTGTTCAATTTCGTGAAAGGACAAAACTTGGTTTTTGTAAAATTTCATAAAGTTTCGCATAATTTCATAAATTTTTGTAAAACTTCATAATGGTTTATAAAATTTACAAAATTTTACATAATTGTTATGAAGATTCCAAGGACTCAATGGTATTGGGAACCTGAGAATGGGCGTGGCTTAGATATTAGTCATCTGGTGGCCGAAAAATAAACTAATCAAAGTAGGCTACTCTGAATGTTTACTATACAAAATCAACTGGCTTATTTATGTTTTGATAATTTTTTTAAATCATTATAAGTGTTAAAGATTATTACAATAAATAATGCGGGTGTCAATTCAAGACACTTATCAATTTATTAGCGGAACACTTCAAAATAAAAATTTTACCGGTGATGGAAATATAATAAATCACGGACACTTGTTGAACTTTGGTAAAGTTAGTGAAGACAATAAGTGTTTAAAAATTATTACTTTTTACGAGTGTAAATGTAGCAGACATTAGACAAATTAAAAATCATAAATAAATGGAGTAACTAATTTAAAAATTAATATTTATAAAAATGCACTTATTAATTTCAAAATGTTTTAAATGCGTGTTTTAAAAAAATTTTATTTTATTAATTACTTATTCTATTTATTGATAATTTTAAATTTTTCTGATGTCTACTGCATTTACACTCATTACTTTTTGTCTTCAATGATCAAGTATTCGAGATGATCCGGATAAAATAAATGTTCAAGTTCTCAAAAGTGGAAGGATCGTGGGTATGAGTTTTTCTTGTTAAGTTGGTTTGATGGTTCATACAAACACGTGGTAGCAAAACTGTTTCATTTATGTCAGCAATCATCAAAACGGTCGAATTTATCTTTTTGATCCATTTTATTTTTCAAAGTAACCACGTTTGCAATTTTTTGACGAACATTGAAAAATGTACACTGTCATTTTTAGAATCACGACTTTTACAACCATGCAAACAATATATGTTACATTTACTTATTTTTGATGGAAATTCCATGTTTATAAATTCGAAATTTTTTTTTTAATTGAACGAAAACAATTTTTGAATTCATAGGAACACAATAATTATAAAGACAATTAAGTATTTATTATTTATATTAGCTGATGGACGTAAAGACACATGTAAACATTCATGATTTAGCCTACTTTGAGTAGTTATAGCTTTAGCCACCAGTTGGCGTATCAGAATTCTAAGTTTCCCAATAAAATTTTATATATTTTTATAAAATTTTATGAAATTATATGAGGTCTTATGTAATATTATAATATTCCATAAAACTTCGTGTAATTTTACTTCATTAAAGTTTTTACCTTACACGAAATGTTACAAAATTTCATGAAATTTCATTAAATTATGTTAAATTTTATGAAAATTATCTCTTGGTTTCGAATTGATTTTTAAAAATATTTTTACAATTTCATAGTTCAATAAAACTACATAATTTCATGAAATTTCAAGAATTTTTAGAAATCAAAAAAAAATTTTTACAATACTCCTTCGGATCCTTGTAGGAAATATGTAAAATTTATATAATATTTTATATGATTTTGTGAACTTTTATAAAGTTTCATATAATTTTATAAGATTTCATAAAATTTTAAAGAAATTTTTGAAAGTTCATACGAATAAATCCTTGGAATCTTGACAACAATTATGTAAAACTTTATAAATTTTTCTGAAATTTTGTCTCCTTTTACAAAATTTTATCAAATTTCATAGAATATTATGAGAGACTTGAAATTGAAAGGACGTAGGTTCGAGCTCAGCAGTCACCAAGATTTTTTCGTCAATAAAAATTATAATTAGTCTGTCATCGTAATGCCTTCACCCATTAGATTAATGTGTGAGATTTAATAGCAATTTTTTTTCAAAACCTAATATTTTTTCCGAAAAATCAATGGTGACTGTAGAATTTAAAAAAATTCCATGAAATTTTATAAATTTTCATAAAATTTCATCAGGCCATTTTCCGCAGAAAATTTCATGAAATGTCATTAGTGAAATTTTATGAAATTTTATAAAATTTCATGAAAAACTTTTTTCCCAGGATTATATATTTTGGATGATATATCAACCAGGATATATTATATATTCCTTTAGCCATCATTTTATAAAAAAGTAATGAAATCTTGGATAAAACAGCGATTTTTCCAATTTTGAGGTGTTTAATTAGATTTATCTCGAAAACTACTACCCGATGAAAAAAGTTTTTGTCTAATTATATATGATTATATATGTTCATATATATAATCATATATGATTATATATAATCATATATGAAGTTATATATAATCATGCATGATTATATATGGGATCATATATAATTATATATAATTATATATGACCCCATGCATAATTAGATCTGATCATACCTGGCTGTTATTAGCCCATATATAAGTCTATACATGATCAGATCTAATTATATATAAGTCTATATATAATTAGATCTGATCAGATCTGATTATATATGAGTCTATATATAATTAGATATGTTCATACTTGGCTGGTATAACTCCATATATAACCATATATAAGTCTATATATGATCAGATCTAATTATATATAAGTCTATACATAATTAGATCTGATTAGACATGACTGATACAAATCCATATATAATTAGATCTGATCAGACATGGCTAATATAAATTCATGTATGGTCGTGCATAAGTTTATATATGATTGGATCTGATCAGACATGACTGATATGTAGTTATATATATATATATATATATATATATATATATATATATATATATATATATATATATATATATATTACATAATATGACAATTTTTTAATATAAATGTTATTAAATTTTTATTTTGTCAACTATCAAATAAACTTAAATCCCCAATACTTAAAAAATGTTCAAAGGTTTCGGCAGCAATTTAAAAGTATTAATCGATATCGATTTATATACGAATATTTATAAGTTTATAGATAAATAGATTTGATTATATGTATCTAATGAATTCTATTGTCATTTATGTACAAAATCAAATTCATTATTAGGTGCATTATTTACGTATGATGTATTGACTTGATTATTTGAGTCAAGTAATGCCATAAACTTTCCTTTATTGTAAGTTCATAACAGACTAGAGGATCAGACTACAATCCAGCGATCACCAAAGTTAAGCAGCATCGGCGTAGGTCATTGATTGGATGGGTGACCTCGTAGTAAAGTGGTGGTCAACGAATAGTAATTTTCTTTTTTTTTTATTTAAATTTAATCAATATTTATATTGATGAAAACAATAAATCCTAATTAAATGACTTAATTAATAATTTAAAGGTATTCGAAATGAGATTCTAAAAATGACTATATTCATTCATGCATGATCATGTATAAACAGATCTGATTATATATAATTAGACCTGGCCAATTTTTGGATCCAATCATATATAGATGATTATGCATAATTATATATGATTAGACAAAAACTTTTTTCATCGGGTAGTTTTACGGTATTGTCTTACATAACTTTTTTTGTAGGAAATAAAATTCCCTACAAAAAAGTCAGATACAATTTTGTCGTAAAGTTAGTGGTTTGCAAGTAAAATTAAAAAAACCATGAAATTCGAGAAAAAATTGGCTTTAAGATTTTTTACTGTTGAGGCCGGTTACAAAACATAAATTAGCTACAAGCACTTTCAAAGAGAAAATACTCCTTTGTGATTTCCGCCTACGGCCGATCAAATATCTTGAAATGCCGTGAAGCTATAGATAATTGAAATAAAAAAATTAAAATTTACGTGTTAATTAAATGAGAAAATTTCAAATTCATTTAGCGAGTACTTAAAATCAAAATTAAGAGCTCATCTTTAGTGAGAATTTTTTTTTCAATGTGTACAATAATATTTTGACACGGGACTTGGAAAAAAAAATTAGGCATATCAAACGAAGCATCCTAATATATATATATATATATATATATATATATATATATATATATATATATATATATATATATATATATATATATTAGGGTGTCCGTTATTTACCAAATTGATTTTTTTTTCAGCGACGCCCCCTAAATTTTTTCTTGATCGCCTAAAAAAAATTATCAGACCCATATAATCTCTTAATATACATATTAAACCGTGCCCCAAAGACAATACATTTCCCGTTTAAATAACATGGGGTTTCGGCGCGTTTTACATTTAATTTTTTTTCTCCTGAGCTATTTAATCTACAGATATCAGAGATACACATTTTCGTAGGAAATTGAACACCCTACAAAAAAGGTCTCTTATGATTTTTCGATATATTTACTGCTTTAAAAGTTATTCAAAGTTAAACATAAACTTATAGTTAATTTTTGTTCTTTGACCGCATAATTATCGGTTTGCCGACGATTTTTCGATACGATCTCGATTTTTTCGACTTAAATTGAATTTTTTTCAACTTTATGAACTTTTTTGATCTTAGATTCAACTTAGTAGTATTTTCTGGTCTTAGTTTGAAATTATTCGTCTTAACTTCAAATACGATAATCATTCGCCTTACTTTTGAGTTGCTAAACGAAGTCAAAAAAAAGTTATTTATTTGCCTTCCTTTCGCCTTAGTATATAACAACTATTCCACCTTAGTTTTGATTTTTTCGTCTTCCAATTAAGTCGAATTGGTCTACATCAAGTGAGTTCCGACTTGATTTCAACTTTTCGTCTTAAATCGTGTCTAAGGAAGCTAGCCAAGTCTAAAACAAGGCGAAAACTCAATGTATTTATAATATTTGTAAAAAAAAGTCGAGTTTATCTTGTGAAAATGGCTCCAAATTTCGATGTAGTAAACTAAGTCTGAATCAAGTTTTATTGTTGATCCGGGTAGTATGTGGTTTTCGATCTTCGTTCTTAGCTAAAGTGTTAATATAGTTTCCATTCAATTTAACAGCTCTTTCTGTGGTATCAGTGACTATTTGTAGGTGTTTAACAATTTTCAAATAAACATTTCCAAATTCCACCAAAGAATATTTAATCAAATAGAGTGTTGATCAAAATGTAAAAAAATTTATTAAATCTGTCATATTTTTTCCGTTAAATTGAAAAATATTGTAATTAACTTAACAAGTCACTCACATTATTCTTCAGTTATCTGAATTTTAGACAGTAATTTTTTCAATAACACAGTCGAAATTGAAGATTTTTCGCAATAATCCATTTACTTTTACAGAAGTAATGATAATTATGCGGTCAAAGTAAAAAATTCAAAACTTAACTATAAGTTTATCTTTAACTTTGAATAACTTTTAAAGCAGTAAAAAAAAAAAAAAAGCAGTAAAAAAAAAAAATATATCGAAAAACCATAAGAGACCTTTTTTGTAGGGTGTTCAATTTCCTACAAAAATATGTATCTCTGATATCTGTAGATTAAATAGCTCAGGAGAAAAAAAATTAAATGTAAAACACGCCGAAACCCCATGCTATTTAAATGGGAAATGTATTGTCTTTGGGGCACGGCTTAATATGAATATTAAGAGCTTATATGGGTCTGATAATTTTTTTTAGGCGATAACGAAAAAATTTAGGGGGCGTCGCTGAAAAAAAAATCAGTTTAGTAAATAACGGACACTCTAATATATATATTATACTGGGCCAAAAAAATCGACTATTTTTTTGTTTTTTCGATACAATGAAAATAATATTTCTGATGACCAAAAAAAATTATTGTGCAAGTTTGAGCCCTTAATATTGATACTGAGAGGTGTATCGTTACGACTTGTCGTTTTTTGACAGAAATTTCATAAAGTACTCAAAACTAGTAAATTATCTATATATAAAATTTGAGCAATGTATAATCTTAAAGGAAATTGAATTCCCTACAAAAAATCTCTCTTAGTAAATTGACGTAAAACGAGCCGTTTTCTTGTAACCGTGCTTTAAATATTGATTTGTTTTTTAAATTCTTTGTTTCTATTTTGGATTTTTGTAACTACTAGAAATATTGAAATTTTTCCTAGTCAAGATACATATCTCCAAAGGAAATTTGATGCTCTACAAAAAGGGTCTCTTAACATTTTCCCCTTAATTCACTCCGTCAAAAGTTATTTAGGTCATTTAAGTCGTTTCCCTATTAAAAATAAAAACTTGTTTAATAACTAGAAATCGATAGTTCTTGAGTGGCTACAATGTGCGCTTACTAAATGGTTTTATAATGGTATTCCAACTTATATCAAGTAAACTGTAAATAAACTGTAAAAAAATTGTCATTAAACTATAAGAATACCATCACTTTAATCGATAGAAAAAGATGTTGATCTGTTATCTATTTATTCTTTTTAAGACTCAGTTTAAAGTACAATGAAAACTGTATAAAGTTACGCAGGTTTTCTTTCTTACTCTTATTAGCGGTTTATAAGAAAAATGAGACAGAACTCCCGTGAAAAATGAATCATACATGGCGATGCATGAATGCTCCATGCATGGCCATGTATGAAAATTGGCCAGACATGGCCATGTATGGCCATATATGACCATGTATGACCATGCATGGCCATGTATGACTATACATAGCTTGATACGGCCATACATGACTTGAAATGACTAGGTATAGAAATTTTAACTAAATAAAAAAAAATTTTTTTTTTTTTTTTAATTATTTTGGCGACGCAGAGATTATCAGATATGCGAATAATTGCATTCCTAATCGAATTGGAAATTTTTAATTCAGAGAAAAAACGCTAGACTTATTAATAACACCACCCGCTTTAGTAGGATTCGAACCCGGGACCTTCCGTACGAGAGACCGACGCTTTGTTGACTAAGCTATGCTACCGACAGTTACAACGAAGTTTACTTGTGCTACGTAAGATTGAAAGGATATAATCACTTTCGAAAAAGCAAAATATAATCATCAATATGCTGTTTGTGATATCAAAAAAATTTTCTATTTTTTTTCACTACAACATCCTGTTTATAAGTAATTGTAATAGTCAGCTCAAATTTTTTATATCCGTGAAAAATGAATCATACATGGCCATGCATGGCCATATATGGATCGTACAAGGCCATGTATGGTCATGCATGGTCATGTATAGTTATATATGTCAGTGATTAGTTGGATATATATGGCCATGCATGGCCGTATATGGTTCATACATGGTCATACATGGAGCATATATGGCCATACATCGAGCATATATGGCCATACATGGGCATACGAACTTTTTTAATTTTTTTTTTTTCATTATCTCATAAACAACAAGACCTACAAAAAAAATGTAAATGACAATTTTATAGGAAATTTAATTTCCTACAAAAAAGGTCCCTAGCAGCGAATCACTCAGATAGATATTTTCTGAGATATTAGTCAAATAAAAAATCAGTATTTTCTAAGATTTGATTCGACATTTTATGGGAATTCAATGCTACATAAACTTCAATAATTAATATCTCAGAAAATATCGATCGTAGTGATTTAGTGCTAAGGACCTTTTTTGTAGGAAATTGAATTTCCTATAGAATTGTTATTTATATTTTTTCTGTAGGTCTTGTTGTTTATGAGATAATGAGAGAAAAAACAAGAATTCTATGAAAAAATTTAGTTTAGCGGTCCGTACTACCCCACTCGTATGAGTAACGACTTCGCGACAATGAGTACTTTTGAAGAGCATTCAATTCTGAGAAAATCCCGACTTTGGGCGAGATGATGTCATAAAATGCCACGGAGTTACAGAAGTTTAAAACATAAAAACCCAAGTTTACGTGTTTTTTGAATGGGAAATCTTCGCCTGCTCTGGGAAAGTACTTCATATTAATATCAAGGGCTTAAACTTTCAGGGAAATTTTCGGGGGGTATTTCCAACAAAATTTCGGGATGGGAGCGAAAAAAAAACTAGTCGCTAAAAAAAGCAGTCTAATATATAGTCATCTATGACTATGTATGACCATGCATGGCCATGCATGGCTGTATTCAAAAAGTTCGTATGCCCATGTATGGCCATGTATGAACCATATACGGTCATGCATGGCCATAAATGTTCAATTAATCACTGACATATATAGTCATACATGTCCATGCACGGCCACATATGGCCTTGTATGATTTATGTATGGCCATACATGCTCCATGTATGCTCCATGCATGGCCATGTATGCTCCATGCATGACCCATGCATGGCCATGTATGATTCATTTTTCACCGGCTACGATAACTTTATGGAATTTTTACTTGCTGTATTCGCTAATTAAAAAAAAGATGATAAAAGCATTTGTTGCAAGAAAATAATATTTATTTTTTTTAACTTCCCGCTCAGAAAATCGATGATTTTCAAAATTTTTTAACTTCCCGCTTAGAAAATCGATGATTTTTAAAAATTTCGGGAAGTTATTGTTTTCACCCCGATTTTCGAAAATCGAGTTTTCATCAAATGTCGACGTTTTGAGGTCCTAGGAAGCTAATCTGACTATTTTCAGAATGATGTCCGAGTGTCTGTATGTATGTGTGTGTGTGTGTGTGTGTGTGTGTGTGTGTGTGTGTGTATGTGTGTGAATGGTCTATAACTTTTTAACTAATGAATCGATTTGGATGTTTGAGGCGGCGATTGAAAGAGCTTGTTGGCCGTCAACTTTCCTGAAAATTTCAGATCGTTCGATCAAGTAGACTCGAAAATATTGGCGAATTACGAAAAAAAAAAAAAAATTTTTTTTTTAGTTTTTTATTGATTTCTCAGAAACGAATTGAACGATCGACTTCAAAATCTAATCAGCTTTAGAACTCAATAAAACGCGTCGAATGCCGCCTTAAACATCTCAATCGGTTAATTTGTTCGGGAGATATCGTTGGAGAAAGAAATGGTAAAAAACGGTTTTTTTCAAATATCTTCAAGACGGCTGAATCGATTGCTTTTAAATTTTAATCACCTCTAGAATTCAATGAAACGCGCCTATTGCCACCTCAAACGTCAAAATTGGTTAATTAGTTCAAAAGATATCAGTGTTGAAAAGTTAAAAAAATAACATTCTATGTTATTTTTTTCAGATAAATCATAATGTACTGTACTAAAATGTGTCAAAAATCTCATAAACTTTTCCTCCTTATGGTCTCTTTTGATCATCGTATAATACCGTAAAACTTGTTCTTTTGTTTAAACCATATTATCAACGAAAAAATTGAAAAAACACCGTTTTTAATGAATTTCTCCGATATTTTATATATTATCGCTCTGACCTAAGCTAAAACTCATTCGAATCTTGATTTTGATCACTGACATTGATTTCTGCATCAATATATTTATTTTATTTAACATAATCGGGATTTAAAATTTAAAAACCGCTTGTCCATTAATGATTTTCGATTCCTAAACTTTTAAACTTTAGCATAAAGCATAACTTGTTAGACTTTGAAAAACTCATTAAAAAAACAATCGCATGCAATTAGATTTTCGAGCTCGAAGAGCTCGAAAATATAGTCTCATTGATATTTTCGATTTCCTTGAGCTCGAAAACAGCGGGAAGTTTTGGGGCTGGCCCGCAGGGTCAACCGACAGACCGATTTTTTTCTAATGTTATCAATACTTACGTATAGTGATAAAATTTAATTTGCTTCTCTATGAAAATTTTTCACCAATCATTGGCTAAAAATACCGATAATTAAGTATATATATTTTTTAAATCATTTGAAAAATAATAATTAATAATTACCAAAATAATTGATTAGTTAATGGCTTTCATCGATGACAAATCAGAAAGACAAATATTTTGAGAGCATTACAAATATAATTTTTTTGATTTCATTATCATTGAAGTCTATTTTATAAAAAAAAATTTCACCTTAAATTATTAAACAATAAGTTAAAAATTTCAATTTTCTTTTTTTCATTTTTTTTATTCAAAAACCATATTTTATTGAAAGAACAAATAATAAATTTTTTAATTATTGTTCTATCCAGAAGATCATTTTAAACAAACCAACTCAAATTAAATAATTTATTAAATTAAATAGATCACTTTCATCAATTTAATTAAAATCAAAAAACGAAAACATGTTTTAATTTGATTTAGTCAATAATTTGTAACAATTGAAAAATTGGAATATGTTTTAATTTAATTAATAAATAATAATTAAGTGAGGCATTATTGCAAAGTTTACTCCTGATCACTGTGGTATGACTCAACATACTCGGCATCAGAATCGCTCAACAATTCTATCAAGTCATCTTCGTCATTCTCTTTTTCGTCTTCTAGGTCGCTATCGATAATTTCCGCTTCTTCGATTTCTTGAGAGACTAAAAATCGATTTATCACATCTGGATTGGCGCTTTTAGTCGTTTTGAGTCTGTCTCCTACCCATCGACGGATATTAGCAATGGGGTTATTCTCTCCATCCAAGCGTAATCTTTTGTGGCGTTGTAGTTTTTCAAGAATTGCTAAAAATTAATAATAAGCAAAAATAAATTTCTGAGTTATTAAATTTTTTTTAATCTTAATGTAAATTCAAAAAGTCACTCCACCTATTCATGCTCAACTTAAATTAAAAACAAACAATTAAATTATAAAATCAATATTGGTGATTATTCAAACTAATTTTTCTTTACAATTCACGAGTTAATAAAATATAGCTATAATTACTTATTCAATTGAATAACTTAATTTTGAAAAATTAACTCCCCTACTTACTAATAAACAAATAGCAAAGATTATTTGTAGTTTATTTCAAATTATTTAATTTTTAGTAATAAAAAGTATTAACTTTTTTTCAAAGCCAAGTATCTGAACGAAAAAATTGATCAAGAATCGAAAATAATCTATTTTTTATGAAATCAAATGTAAAAATATACTATGAGATCCTTAGACTGGAAAAATATTTAGCTGAAAGATGTAAAATATAAAATCTGATATTTCTGTTCCTTTTCGACTTCTTTTTATTACGATATTGCTATAAATATTTTTTTCAATTTAAAATAATCATATTGATAGGAAAGTAACGGAATTTTAATAAACTATATCATTTGTTTTAAATTAGCTTATTCATCAGAAAATATTAAGTCTATATTTACTTGTGATAATATTGTATTCTTTCGGTGTAACTTTTTTTTGGCCTTCGTAAAGTTTGTCACTTACATATCTTGTAACTTGCTGTTCCACAGGCCATAAAGCGTCGATAATCGAATTTGCTCGTCGTCGCATTGTTTTGGCCTGTGCAGCTTTTAAGTAAGCTTCACAGTCAATAGCTATTCCATCCAGTACTGAGATCTAGAGAACAAAAAAAATATTAATACCAGTTTTATTTTAGTTTATTATCCTTTAATCAGATTTGTTTGTCGTTAATTCCTCATTCAAATAATCAAATTTGAAAATCCTCCATTTTATCTTAACTGACTATTGAAAATGAAAAGAAATTGATTTGCAATGATATTGAATTTCTAGCAATCGTTATTAAATAAATATAAATTTCTATACAGAAAAAATTAATAGTCAAATTGCAAACGTCAAAAATAAATTGAGTATAATGAAAATGTAAAATATTAAAAAAAAAAACTTATAATAATTTATTAATCAATAAATTCAAAATAATTAATGAAGAAATGTACCAAATTTTACCAGACTATTTACAAAATAAAATCTTACGGCTATTATTTATAGGGATCTTGTAATTATTGATACCTATTGTATAGGATCTATCATGAATAGCTAACTAGTTGCGTCAGCATTTATTTAATAATATAAATTGTATTTCCAACTTCACCTGGTAATTTTTATCAACACGAGGAAAATCTTGGGCATCTTTTTCTGCATTTTTTTCATTTTGTCGTGGGTCATTTTGCTGTTGATCAAGTTGTCGTTGCTCTGAATGGTTCGCTCGTGTCATCTGTGCTTGGCGTTTCAGGTGTCTTGATTTTTGGAGAAGTAGGTTATTTTCTCGTCGCAATTTTTCAAGTTCCATTAATTTCGCATTATTGACCGCTACATCCTCACCGTTTAAATTCTTTTCAATTATAATATCCTAATAAAAATTATTACTATTTAATTCATATTCTAGCATTATATATAGAAAATTTATAATAGATTATGAATTTGATTAATTCTAATAATATAATTATGCATACGAAATGATTCTTTATAATTAAGTTACTTTATAGAATAGAATATTTTCAAAATAAATGCAGTTGTAGAATAAACGAAGAAAATTACGACTATTATAGTTCATGAGAAACTTAATTCTATGATAATTCTCTTGTGACTTACATTTTTCTCCTGTTGATTCGAATTTCCCGATATTCCACTAGATAAAGCATCATCTGCTGGTAATCCAATGTTTGGAATAGGCGTAAAAGTACCAGATTCATCATGAATAGGTTTAACAGGATTGGGTTCAACAGGATTAGGTTCAACAGGATCAGGTTCAACCTCCTAATGATGTAAAGTTCATAATTATGTATCGATGTAAAACATATTGATTTGGGTATATTGTCAAAATAAAATATTGTTTATCATGATATTATTCCGAAAAATATATCAATTCTACTGCTCAGAAATGAAGCTTTAGAAACTCAGTGCCAGTAATAATGAAAATTAAGTAACAATGATAATAAACTTACAGTTGTTTGTGCCTTTTCTTTCGATTTCTGTCTCATGCTCTCAATGATAGCTCTTTCTCTTTGGGACGAATTTTTGGCTTGTACGGTTTTAATTTTTTTCTGAAAAATATTAATTATGAATTAATTTGTAAAACTACAGATTATATTGCATTTAATTCTACTTTTGTTACATTATTTCAAATCAGTTAATAGAATAAAAAATTAAGCTTGAGTGTATTTTGGGACGAAAACGCAGTGGACCAATGCTCAAAAGGTAGTAATTCCCTTATCTATTTATAATTACAATTTTTTTATCAACGTTCTTGAATTTGTTATTGTTAAATACTCCATGTTTCTAACTTTTGTTCAAATTTTGATACAACTTAAGATTGGTTTTCTAAATTTACTTTTTAATATTGATGTTAGAGAAAATAGTATTAAAAAAAAAATGTAATATAATGAAAAAAAGGTCCACTGCGTTTTCGTCCCAAGACAATTCATCCCCGACAATTCATCCCCGACAATTAATCCCTTATGACAACTTATCCTGACGACAGTTCATCCTAAGACAACTTATCCCCGACAACACATCCCTAAAATATATAACATTCACAACAATTAATTACAACAAGGAAAGAAACAAATATGAAACCCGACTTCGGAACAATAAAAAAATAAATATCAATAACTCAAACATTATTATCAAAATATGAACACTTTATTTTTGAAAAACATAGATCTATATTTAAGTAATGAACAACTTAATAGCAATATTTATTATCTAAATCCATTGTAGTTAACTATTTATTACGAAACACATTAATGTCATTACATTGGACTCAAAATTATCACAATTATGAATTACAAAAAATACTGTCATAATGTTTTCAAACATCTGGACAAAACCTGTCAATGACAAACAGTCCCACATTAAGAATAAAATAAATAACAGAATGTATTAAAGAAATAATAATATCAATACGATGTCAAATCACTAAAGTATCAGTCGATTTCATGGAAATTAAGCTTAATATAACTTTTAGACTAATTTAAATTTTTGAATGTTAGAAAATTTTTACGTCTGAGCATAAACTTGTAGCTTAGAAAGATTTTTAAATATAAATTTTTAAAGCAAGAATATTATATTTTAAATTATAAATAAATAAAAATTTGATCGATGTTCTACATAAATTCTGATATAAATAATACTTTCGATAATAATACAATAATAATATCAATGTGATGTCAAGTAACTAAATTATCAGTCAATATTATAAGAATTAAGCTAAATATAACTTTTAGATGCTAATTTTTTGGCAGTACTATTCAACTACTCTATTTATCAATCAATATCATTAGAACTAAACTAAATATAACTTTTGGATGCTAATACTTTGGCGATATTATTCAAATACTGTAATTTTTTGTCAACATCATAATCACGAGCAATTCGTTTCAATCGCTCCGTATAATTTTGATAAGCTTTCAAACGTCCACCAACAACATCAAGGCCAGTCTGAATTTGATTAATCAAAATTTCAGTCTTATTTTGCTCATCCTTTAGCGATTGTATGAATCCTGCCATAACAGGGTGAGGTTGACCAACACGAATGTTAAATCCAGCATTCCAACCTTCACATGGATTGTTGGAACGATTCAAATCATCCATTACAGCATTGTAACAATTCCACATCTTAATTGGAAATATAGGTTTCTGACGCTTATTTTTATTATGCTTCGCTTTTCCGATCCATGTCAGCTCAAAATAATCTAGCAAGCTTTCCAAAATATCACCGTGTACTTCATAATATTCAGATGAAACAATTTCTTCATAAGCAGCGACAACATCAACAGGCGGTACAAATGCAAGAGCCATTAATAATCTAACGTTCATTGAAAATTTGACGTCAGTATTGTATCGCGTTTGAAGACCACACGTCTGAACGTGTCTGTATATACATTTAGCAAAATGAAAATTACATCCGCTGATATGAACTTCGGAATAAACACTCTTAAAAGCCTCAATAAACGCTAGCTCAAAATCAATCATGATGCGTTCAGGTTTGTAATTAGTCATACGACCATGCAATATTTTTAAAAATTCTGTATACATTACTTTGGATTTACTTGGAGCGAGTAAGTAAACTAACGGCAAAGATTTACCATTTTTTAATCCATGTATTACGTAAATTTGGGTAAATATAGCTGGTGCAGTACGAAAAGTACCATCAGCTAACCATTGCTGACATGTAGCAAGAAAATCAAGATTCTGTTGAGTCGAAAACACGACCAATCTTTTTTTATCGCCACCATGATCATGTAAAAGGAATAAATTACCATTGTGAGTCAATTTCCATTCGTCCTTCATTATAAGATCAGCACGTGACGCTGGATTATTATTAATATCATCACCCTGAATGTTATTCTTCCGAATACGCTGAACGGTTCTTGACAAAGATATTAATTTTGGTAAGTTAGCTGCTACTGGTGACAATACTCCTCGCAAAGAATTGGAAATTACAGCGCCAGGTTTTTCATTAGTTTTTAAAGCTTTTTTCTTGATTTTTGCTTTCATGATTTTAGTCTGAACACTAACAACATTACCAATATGGTGGTGAATGGGAACATCTCCGACAATATTTCCTAAAAATTGAACACAATGCAACGTTATCATATATTATAATTATTATTAATTATAAATAAAAACTTACCATTCCGTTTCTCATTATCAGTATGAATAATTGCATTGCAATTTTCATTGGAATTACAACGCCATGTAATGTCGTTTTTATTAATACGTTTCTTACAGTATAAAATGCCATCGTGCAGTAATAAATTTTTACCACGCTCAGATTTAACAAACGTCAAAGGCATTTTAAACAATAAATATAAAAATAATAAAATAAAAAAATATGTTACTCAATATAACCTTAATTATGAAAAAACGTGGTTACGACTCAAAATCAATGTTGACTAACTATAATCAATATATATCTATTTAGACAACTACAGTACGATAAAATCGTAAAATCATAGAAGCTTCTTCCATCCAACAATAGGTGGCAATACGTGATAACACCTACAAAGTGGGATAATTTTTCATATTGAATATATATTGAGATATCCGCTCATTTTCGAGCACTTATTTTTCAGGTAATTAGTGTTGATAAAATACTAATTAAATATAAATACAAAGTCTTTTCTTTGTATAAATCATAATGATAATCAAAAAAAAATAAAAAAATAAGCCAACAATTCCGCTCATTATCGAAAGCTCATTTTTCGGGAAAATGATATTGATAAGGAATAATAATATATAGATTCTTTATAAAAGTATGAATTGTCGTAGGGACGAATAATCACGAGGGACGAATTGCCGGGGTAGAGTTGTCAACAGATGAATAGTCGCGGGGATGAATTGTCCGCCCGGGTAAAAAAAATTATATATAATTATATATAATTATGTATAATTATATATGAAAAATGGCCCTATATAATTATATATAATTATATATAACTATATATAACTATATATAATTATATATAACTAGATATAATTATATATAACTATATATAATTATGTAGAACTACATATAATTGAATTCCTATGCAATTCGTTAAATAAATTGTGAATTTTTGTATAGTAGAGGCTCTACACTTTTTATTTAAATCATTTTTTTTTTTTTTGAAAGTCCAAGTTTAATTTCTAAGAAAAATTATTTATGGAAACATTGATAATAAATATTTTTGTCATTATGTAATATAGAATGTACTATATTACCATCAAAAAAGGTACTTTTCACTCTGCCAAATAACGGAGGAGTACCCGGGCCAGAATAGCCTCAAGTTTGGAATTTAACAGTTTTGAAATAAGTTTCTTACTAGAGACACACTACAAGTAGTGAGCGCGATCTCGTGGCGAGCACCGAACTACTTCCGCTGCTGCTTATAGCACCGGTGACTTCCCTCTCCTACGTACATATATATTGGGGTGTCCCAGAAAAAAATAAATACTTCTTTTTTAAACTCTTATGGGCCCAAAAGTTACTTTATATTATAAAAAAAAACTTCACCGAATTTTAGCCAGATATCTTTAGACTTGAACTATCACAAATGGGGGTCCCCTTTCCCATTTAAAATACACACGAAAATTTTTCATTTTAGTTTTTCGTTATTAAGACTATGAGAAATTTTTTTTAAATTCCACCTGGTATAATTTCGTAGGAAATAAAATTCTCTAAAAAAAGTGCTGATACAATATGTACGTCAAACAAACTGGGAAAAAGTTACGGGGCGTCAAACATCGACAAAAATTTAGTTTCCTCAGTGTTAAATTATTTTTTGTTATTTTTCATTTTTATTCTATCGGAAAATTTTTTTCAAATAATGACAAGCTAGGTCTTGTAGAAAATTAAATTTCCTACAAAAAGTATTCGATATCATACATATGTTAAATGAACGCGAACAAAGTTAAAGAGTTTTAAATATCAACGAAAAATCAAGTTTACTTTTCGTTGACATTTAAGTTCAGAAAATTAATATTGTTAAAAATTGATTTTTTATTTTTAATTTTCTAGCTCACAAACCAATCAACGGATTTTTGTTAACAATAAATATTTTTGTAGGAAATTGAACGCTCTACAAGAAAAGTCTCTTATCATTTTTTGATAAATCCAAGCATTTTAAGAGCTTGACATTGAAATAAAAAGAACTTGTGAACAATGCGGGATTTCGAAAAACTTTGTTTGTAATAATTTGTAAGGAATAAAATTATCTACGAAACAGTTCCTACGATATTTTTTGATAAGACTGATACAATCGCCGGAAAAGTAAAAAAATCTCAAAATTTACTATAAATTTGACTTGAAGCTTAAATAATTTTTGAACAGTACGATTTATAAAAAAATGATAAGAGACTTTTTTTGTAGAGCGTTCAATTTCCTACAAAAATATTTATTGTTAATAAAAATCCGTTGATTGGTTTGTGAGCTAGAAAATTCAAAAAAAGAAAAATTTTTTTTTCTTGTGTTATTTAAACGGAAAATAGAAAAATGGATTGAGACAAACCTTAATATCATTAATAAGAGCACAGATTGGTACCAAAATTTTTATTTTTATTTATACTTTCAATTCTTGCTTACCACAAAAGAAAAAAAATTTTTTTTTTTTTTTGAAACACCCATATTTACATATATATCTTCACTCCCAAGTTATTTTTCTCTCTTTTCTATTTTTATATAGAATTACATATGATTCATATAGAATTATATGTTTATATATATAATTATATATAACGCTGAGACAAAATCACAGATAATCATATATAATTATATATAATTATATGCAGTTATATGTAATTGTATATAACTATATATAATTATATATAATCATCTGTGATTTTTCTCAGCGTTATATATAATTATATATAATCATGTAAAATTATATATAGTTGTATATAATCATATATGATTATATATAATCAGCTGTGATTTTTTCTCAACGATATATATAATTATATATAATTCTGTATGATTATATATAATTCTGTATGATTATATATAATTCTGTATAATTATATATAATTCTATATGAATCATATATAATTCTATATAAATCATATATAATTATATAAAATTATATATGATTATATTGAATTATATATAATTTTTTTTACCCGGGCGGGATGAATTGTCGGGGATGAATTGTCTTGGGACGAATAATCGTCACACCTGAGCATTAACCTGGTTCGTTTCTTGATTTGAAAGAACCTTCCTTGATGGTACTGTAGTAGCTTTCGTCATTCCAGGCGAGAAGTTGAGCCTCTTAACTGGTTTCAATCTTTTTCCACGGCCAAGCGTTGGACTTTTTATTTTGCTTGACAAATAACTTTTGTCATCTTCAATATATCAATTTGACAAAAAAAAAAAATGAAGTTGTTACATTGAAGTTTTATGAAAATAAAATTATAATTATATAGTCTTGATGAAAAGTATAAATCGTTAAAATAAATATGAAAAGCAACGTACCACTTATTTCAATAACAGTACAAGCTATCAATTTCTTGTTGATTGAAACACGGAGAGTTTTACTCCGGCTATAATCAGCTTGTTTGATTAAATCCTTTGTTCCACGGATTGTGTATTTGTTATCATCATCGCTCAGCAAGATGTTTTGGAGCTGGATGACCTTCTTACCTCCTGATGCCACTTGAATGATAGCGAAATCCATTGCTATTGATAATACACTCAAAAATAGATCAATGTCAATGTATTGATTACACAAGTTAATCGAGTAAAGAAACAAAACTATGTTCTAATTCTTGATGTTTAAGTTATTAAATAATTTTAATTGTAATCAATTTTTTTAGAATTAATCAGCAAAATGTTAACAAATAATCCCGTTGCTATTCAATAATAATAAAATAAGATCAGCTTTGATCTGATCGTTCTTTTTTTCTTACTCAACTTTTTTTTGTTTTTAAAAATAAAATAATATAATCAAGATGTCATAACCAAAGGATATACTTATTTGTGTTTCCTATGATTTTTTCAAGAATTAAATCATTTAATATTTTGTGAACGTGCGTTGTGATTTTTTACGACTTGAAAATCGAGCGCAAAAATCTAGTTGATTCTACGGCCATCTGTTAGGAAAATTTGTATATTAATTAACACTTCCCAGTCCCTTGGGGCCATGTCAGAGGCCACCTCGATTGAATTAGAACTTAGCAGATAGTGGGGTAGTTCCACCCCTCCAAAATTTAACATATAAAAGGGCCAGAAAACACTTGCTCGGAGACTTAGGCCCTGGCCATCGCCTAGAGTGGACTGAGGACGCTTAGCAAGGTCCTACTCTAGCACCAGGACTCAACAATTTATTTGAGTCGGCCTAACGATATCTAGTCCATCAGTTTTTTATATCTAGTCATTTATTCTAAAACTCAGTTCTATCTCGGTTGGTCTGTTACCTAAATAATTTTATTTGTTGAGACTTTTGTTTTATATTAAATTAAATTATTTATTTTATTATAAGTGACATTTGTTTATTCGAATTTAATTAAATAAGGAGATTTTGCGACTCCTTCGTCTGGTTGAAGAAAACCAAATTAAATTTGTGAGTGTGGTGGTTTGGTGTGCAACGTCTGCCGAAGAGGATCGACCTCGAGTCCAAGGAGCCCGCGAAGATTTCACGAAGAGGATCGACATCGAATCCAAAGAGCCCGCGAGGATTCACTAAAGAGGATCGACATCGAGTCCAAGAGGCCCACAACCGACCGGAGACCGATATCACCAGTAAGCCCTCGTACAACCATATAAGTTTCGACAAATTTGTCACAAACCTTTTTCTCTCTCTTCAACGCAGTATTTATTTGGTTGATTATTAATTTTGTTCCCCACGTCCAATAATTCTTTGTGCATTTTAATAATTAATAAATTTAATAGTGGACGTTAAATCTTAATTTATAACGTATAAAATAAAATTAATACAAGGGGAAACTATTATGTAAATAATATACGGGATTTGGTTAAATAAATTTTGTTATATTTATTGAGTCTCTTTGAACAAATTTCTTATCACCAGCGTCACTTAGAATAAGTTATATTTCAGCCGCGTGTCCGGTCAGAACGAGTCGACCCACTCTGAGATCTATTTCCCGTCTTCCAGAACCAACAATAAAATAATTATAATTCATATTTATATTTAATAATTTATTATTAATTAATTGTTTATTCGGGAAATTTTAGTAACAGTGGTTCGTGGCTATTGGACACGAAATAGCCAGGGCCCACCGTTATAATTTGCAATATTTAATATTTTAAAATGTTTTGATATCTCAAAAAGTATCAACAAAAAATTTGTGCATCAAGATCTTATGATAATTTAATCGCTTAAAAATAAAAATAATTACAATATACTTACTGAATAGGTAAATGAATACTTTCCAGAGTCACAACTATAATTCTTTTTTTTAATACACATTACTTTTTTTTTTAATTGACGAAAAGTATTTTCACGCAATGTTTGTAAACAAATAGCACTAATTTTAACCTCTACAGATAAATAGTTAATCACCAACTGTAAACTTGTAAACAATGAATTTTTTTTTTTAATTCTCACATTGTAGGGTTCAAAATATTAATTATTTTTGTCTACAATTCACACTTATTTCATTTAATTTGTATAAATAATAACTACCGATATACTTTTGAAAATAAATGAACATTACTCAATATTATTGTGATCGAGAAAGAAATCGATTTACCTTGAAATCGATTACTAAGCTTCAAATATTGAAATTTTTCAATCGATTAAAGTAGTCGTTTATGGTAAAAGCAGTAAAATTAATTTTTAAAAAGTGAATCAAATTTTAAAATTACAATTATTGGAAATAAATTATAAATACGTTGATTATTGTGTTTCAAGTTAATTTACAAAAAAATAATAAAAATTAATGATTGTATGTAAAGTTTCAACTAAAATTTTTATGTTTTTTAAATAATAAAATATTTGAAAAATAAACATTTTATAAGAAGTTATTGTATTATTAAAGATGACTTTGTATGTATACTTTAACAGAGAATTTGTTCAAAAAATACTTGATAAACCGTATTTGTCACTTTTAACTAACATTATATATTTTTTTTAGTTTCAACAATGAAAAATAATCAAAACCGGCATGGTGTTTCGCGTTTTTCTGTTTATCGCAGGAAAAAAAAATTGTATAACTTACATTTAAAAACATTTCCAAATGATCTCTTCTTTTCCTCCTTACCAGCAGACATTGTAAGTAATCATATCAATGATAACAAAATTTACTGATAGTAAAAACACATATTGAGTAGTTTTTTACATAACTCCAATATGTTTTTTATTAGATTGAACCTCCTATCATCTCCAACCCTGAATCATATCTTATCCACCATAATGAAGACATTACCCACCACATTACAACACAGACAAAAAAATGTTCTTTTTCCAACACTTACAATGAGTCTTTCTTAACGAGCGAATCAGATCAAGCTGATAACTTTAATGTCACCAATGCAATGAACCATGAAGAATCCATCAATGAATGCGTTGATAGTCAGAATATAACTGATGAAATTTTATCAAATCATTGTGAGACAAATTTTAATGATACTACTTTCATGGATAGTCAATTAAATAGTTTAATGTTTCCTGTTATACCAAAGTCAACGATTACTGCTAAAGATCATCTCTTAGCAGTAATGAGTTTAGCTTCAAAATTTAAGTTCACTTATGGAGCAACATTGTCAATTTTACGATGGATTAATTGTGCGAGTGTTGGACAAATACTACCAACAATTAAACCTGCATTAGAAAAAGTGTTACTTCAGGATAATAGTATATTCACCAAACATTTTTATTGTGAAATTTGTAATATGTATTTGGGGAAAGATGAAATAATTAATGAATGCTTTTCACAATCATGTAAACAAGAAAAATCAGTGAAGTTTTTTCTCCAGATAAGTTGGAAATCTCAAATTCTAATATGGAATTGTACTTTAACATTTAACACTGATGGTGCAAGTTGTTCTAATTCATCTAATACTAGTGCGTATCCAGTTTTTTTACAAAAAAACGAACTCCCTCCTCATTTACGAATTAAGCATATGCTTTTGAGTACAATTTGGGTTGGAAAAGGTCATCCTGACATGAACCTGATGGTAGATCCTGTTATCACCGAGTTGAATGAACTGTATGAAACTGGTATTACATGGTCTTTTGATCGAGTTAATTTAAACACTAGCAAATTTGCAGTCTTAATATGTAGCGTAGATTCTGTTGCCCGCCCTATGATTCTTAATATGAAGCAATTCAATGGTGAATATGGTTGCACATTTTGCTATGCTTCTGGGCGTCGTTTAGCTAATAAAAAGGTGTATCCCTTTGAGCGAATTATTGAACACCGCAATCATGATGATCTTATCTCCCAGAGAGTAAGGGCTTTTCAATCTCAAGCGCCGTATTTAGGAGTCAAAGGACCAACAAATTTTACATTATTGCCACTGTTTGATTGTATAGATGGAATGGTTGTTGAACCGTTACATAATGTTTTTCTGGGTGTAACAAGACAATATGCCCTACTTTTATTCGCTGGGGATCCGAAAGCACCATATTACATTGGAAATCCGTGTCAATTACGACGTATCAATCAGCGTTTGGTCAGTTTAAAGCCACCAAATCGAATATCTCGAAGACCAAGATCAATATACAGCATAAAACAGTGGAAAGCTTCCGAATGGAGAAATTGGTTGCTGTATTACTGTCTACCATGCTTGGAAAACATCTTAAAACCAAAGTATATGAAGCATTTAGCAAAATTTGGTCAAGCTATATACATATACAATTCAGATTCAATATCATTTAGCCAGTTACAAAAAGCACGAACTCTCTTGGAAGATTTTGTTTCTAATTTTGAGGTTTTATTTGGCATCGAAAATATGTCGTTTAATGTTCACTTGCTGCGTCATATACCTACTACAGTTGAAAATTGGGGACCATTGTGGTGTTATAATGCATCAGTATTTGAGTCCTTTAATAATAAAATTTTAAGCGAAATAACTAGTCCGAATGGAAGAGAAATTCAAATTGCTTCCCGATTTATGACAAAAAAATATATTGAAAATGTATGCTATGATGATACAATTAACACTATTACTCAAACATTTATGAAAAATATTTTTGAACGCAGAAAAGTATTCGATGACACTGATCGTAATCATAATTTTAAAGGTCTTGGCGCGAAAAAAAGAAGAAAAAGTAAAAATTGGGAGTACGATGCTTTGAAAAAATTTGGCTATAAAATAAAAATTCTCACGGAATTTAAAAAAGCTTTGATAAATAAAATTGATTATCGATCAATACAGCAAGTAAGCTCTCATAGCCGTTCCAAGCTTTCTGTCTTTAGCAAAACAAAATTCAATAATACTGGTATTTTCAACAAAAATATTGGGTTTGGTGTCATTCGAGGTATTGTTGAATTTGAATGTAATGATGAAATCATTCGTGGTATTTTCATTGAAAAACTTAAATGCATTCGAGCAATGTACGACACTAACTACATTTGCAACGTCAACTTAAGTGAAAAAATAGAATTTGTAAACTGTAATGAATTTTTTTATCTTGTTGTTCTAATATTGACAAATTATGGTCTTCGTGCTATAAAACTATCTAATTGCTGGGAAATTGATTAAACTTATTAATTTTTTGGACCGCACTATATATTTACACAACTTGTCCGTACTAAGTAATAAACAATGTATTTTACTTTAGTAATTGCTTTACTTGACTACATATTCTGTAAAAATTTTTATAATACATTTGTCAAAGTGTTATATTTATATATTATGTTTTTCAAAACGATTTCATGTTAATTATAAATAAAGAAATAATAAAAATGCATAATTGTTATTAATATAAAATCTTACATTAAAAATAAATTTAATTAAGATAATTTGATGAAAAATTCAGTCTTACTGAAAAATAATAAAAAAATTATTTTTTTATGATCATTAAAAAAAATGATCGAATTTTTGATTTTGCTTAGTTCAGGCTATCAAATATCAGTTTCCGGCAATTTTTTTTATGGTTTTAACTTGGTTGGTAAGATCAGAACTTGAGTTGTATTACCATAGACATATGATTCTGAGGTAGTTGTATGACAGTTTATAAATAGTTCACTGAAGGAGTATTTAGTTATAAGTTTTGGTATTTTTATATGTCTTTTTACAGTCAAAATTTCAGATAATAACTGAAAAATCTCTGCAAACTAACAGCTTTTAGTTGATTTAAGATAAGTTTGTTTTGCGCACATTGTAACCATAAAATTGTAATTATTTTACTGTTGAAAAACTGAAAATGAACAGTAAAACATTTAAACTAAAAAAAAACCGTTAATAAACAGTATTTTTATTTTGATAGGGTTTGACTCAACTTTAACCTTGAATAACTTTTGAAGGAGTGAATTTAGCAATAAAAAGTTAAGAGACCTTGTTTGTAGAGAATCAAATTTCCTTTGAAGATATTTATCCTGATTAGCAAAAATTTCAATATTTCTAGTAGTTACAAAAATCCAAAATAGAAACAAAGAATTTAAAAAACAAATCAATATTTAAAGCACGGTTACAAGAAAACGGCTCGTTTTACGTCAATTTACTAAGAGAGATTTTTTGTAGGGAATTCAATTTCCTTTAAGAATATACATTGCTCAAATTTTTTCGATAGATCATTTACGAGTTTTGGGTACAATATGAAATTTCTGTCAAAAAACGAAAAGTCGTAACGATACACCTCTCAATATTAATATTAAGGGATCACACTTGCACAATAATTTTTTTTGGTCATCAGGAATAATATTTTTATAGTATCGAAAGAAAAAAAAAAAATAGTCGATTTTTTTGGCCCAGCCTAATATATATATCTATATATATACCTTTACTCTAAGGGTTTTAGTATATTTATTAATTATTCTTATGTTCTTTCATATTTTGTAAATAGTTTTTTTTGTATCTTATTACTCTTTGTTGTCTCCACCCTGGTCATAACAGAGATCCGTTATTTACATAGGTTATGGTTAATATTGTATTAAGTGCACTGGAAGGTCATGTCGTCATGGAGCATTGGGTCAGTTTGAGCAGGAAGGACGGAAGCCCGGTCACCTCGCCTTGGATTTGGGATCACAAGTGTGCAGTAAGATTATATCAGTGTATTGTACGCGAGGCCAACCATTAATTAAAGTTTTGTCATTGTAATTAGTTTTCCGGGTAAATTAATAATGGTGAGATGTGTGAGAGTAAGTTAGTCACGTGGGTATGGGTTTCAGTACGCCATTTTGGGCACATGTTACATTGAGTAAAGTAGAGTCCTTTTAATACTGTCGAGATTGAATATTAATATTATAGAGTGACGTAGATTCTGTTAATGCTTGAATTTAATTGAATCAATGGTTGATTTACTGTTTATATTATAACCACTGGGTATCATTGATCAATTTCTTATCTTTCAATTATTTATTTTTAGTGACCAGAAAATGGGTGGATACCCGACCCTGACAGTTTCATTATATGTAATCTAGCCTAATCAGCTGACTCAGTATCAAGAGGCTGGGTTGACTGTTAATAATAAACAAATTTCTTGATGGCACCTAACATGTAATCCTTGCCAGTCGCCATTATGATCGTGTGTTACGTCCACAATGACGAACACAAGTTATTCAGTCCCTTAACTTTCGGTCCAAGCACTTAAGCCATTTATACGGGTAGCAGGGACCTCGCTATTTAGTGTCGAGTATGTTAATATACAAAAATATGATGTACGAGGTGAATGGGTGTGTCTTATCACTAGATAAATGAACAGTAATTGAGCTTACAGTTGGTTTATTCAACATAATAATTTGCCAGAATACAAGATTTGGCTGAGCTGGAGACCAGATTGTTGATTGAGATTCGATTCGTATTAAATTGTCGTTGGTTGAAATTCGTTTCGAAATAAATTGTTGTCAGGTGGCTCGATAGTTGGTTACGCTTCTTGAATGTTGAGAATTGTTGATGTAAATGTGCAAAGGGGTTTACTTATACTGGGTAATTGACAATATGTCTGAATATACTTTTTAATATGACGAAAATTATTTAAATGTGAATAATAAAGTTTAAAACAGCAATAATATTCAATAGAAATAATTTAATTATTTATATTATTTGTAATATTTAATGAAGAATTAAAAATCAAAACTATTTTTATTTCATATAATTCTATTTAAATTGTGTAACCACTGAATTTAATTTTCATTGAACAAGAATTTATAATTTTATTATTTAATATAATAAGATCATACGTAGTCAAGAGCTTGATAATTAATGGGCATAGAGGACCGATTTGCGGTGGTTTTTAGAGGCGCCAATCATAGGCAAGGGGCAGCACGCGTGACCTAGATTTAATTTTGCTACCGAAAACTAATGTTATTCAGCAGAGTTGAATACTTGCGGGGTGTGGTGTAAGAAAAGGCTTACGTGACGATCAAATTGGACCAAGTCTACAAACTAATATATGCGACGTGCTTCTTTACCTTAGAAAGCACAGATTCATCTTTTTTCTTGTTCTTATTCACCCGTCAGATTGGGACCATCAGCGCATCCTCTGGACTGAGAATAATTGCGTAGTCGCGTATCAACTCATGACCATTACCTACAGCACTCGTTCAGCACCGTATTTTGCCGGCCGAGCTCTCAAACAACTTCTCATTGACAAAGGCGCTAATTATCCACTTGCAGTTGAACTTTTTGCGAAAGGCAGTTTCGTCAACGATATCGGTGGTGGAGCTGATAGCCTCAAGGGGGTGTTCTGGTCTAGAAGCCTAAATTTTAGGTGTTTTTCAAAGTAGGATAAACAAAAAAATGAAGAACATTTTTAGTATCTATTTTTTTTATATGACTTTTATTGATATTTAATAAATGTAAAAAAAAATTTAAAAAAATTAAGAATTTAAAAATCCTTCAATGACAGGCCGGTGAAGTGTGGGCCACAACAAAAACGGTGCTTCCTGGTTGATATGATTCCAACCTTTGTAGTGATCTAAAACAAACAAATTTAGAAAATTTTTCATTATTAAAGATGTCGTCATCGCCTGGACCTTGGCCAAGAAAAAAAAAATTTTTTTGACAAAATGGCGTCTACTTAAAAAAAAAAAATTTTTTTACCCCGTTTTTTCGACCTTTTCGAATTTTTTAAAAATACTTGAAATTAAAATTTTTCAAAATCCGAGGTTCGGGCGATAGAGAGATATATAAAGAAGATTTTCACCAAATTTGAAAGGAATCGGTAAGGTAGAACTTGAGATATTATGTCAACCACTTTAGAAAAAGTAGTTTTGAGAAAAACGCGTTTAAAGTTTGAGAAACAATTTCAGTAAAATAACTCAGATAATATTTAATACTCACTTGCGATTAATTGGCGATCCCAGGTCCATATATTGGGCCTTCTTCTTGAAAAGAACGAGTCTTCAAGTCGTCCGGCAACATCTACCGTTCAATGTGTGATTTGCTGCACTCGGCTGGCTTAGATGCCGCGTCACAAAATCCTATGTATCTCCGAAAATAATTTGAATTTTGAAAAATTCGTTTAAGGGCATATTTTTGAGTCTAAACTTTAAAAATATACAAAAAAAAGAAAATCGATTTTTTCAAATTTCTAGACCAGAATACCCCCTTAACGATCTCAACAACATCTCGAAGCATGTCGAAGGTCTTTGCAGTTCAGGTTGCTTTCCATTATCAAAGCGGAAGACTAATTATCCTGAGTTTTGTAGAATCTCGTCATCTCTCAGCCCAGAAGACTCTCATACATTCTTTGATTTTACATTGAAGATTTGGGGCCTCTCTTAGAACTGTCAGGATGACGTTCTCATATCCACTAACAAGACGACACAAGCACTGAATATAATCAAGCGAACGATTACCCCAGAGGCTGCTCAATTATTTGATCCACTTCGATTAATCTCACCAGTTATTGTCAGAACAAAAATTATAATTCAGAATCTTTGGCTGCAAAAGGTCGACTTGGATTATGCATCATCACCAGAGATCGTTGACAGTTGGAAAACTCTTTGGAGTGAACTTTTTCAATTGTCTCATCTCAGAATTCCCCGTTGGATCCATCTGAACTCAGATACACCCCAAGTCGAGATGTGGGGATTTTCCGATGCTTCTCAAGCCGCAATGGCTGCAGTTGTCTACCTGAGAGTAGCTCAACAAGACAAACAAGCTAACATATCTCTCATCTATTCCAAAACCAGAGCCTCACCTCTCAAACGGCTCACAATTCCTCGACTCGAGCTCTCAGCTGCGTTACTGCTCGCAAAATTAGTGTCACACGTCAAAACAACGCTTAAACTGGGTCATGTTCCTACTTATTTGTGGATTGTACTCTATCACGTCTCATCATCACAGAATCTCATAAGTGCATGCTTCATGGCAGTACTCAACTTACTTTATCTTATCTACGTAAGAAGTGCCGGATATTAAGCGGACGTGCTCTGATAAAGGTATTGATACATCACTGCATTACCTGCGCTCGAATGCGAGGGATACGGGCCCAGCAACGTATGGGTCCACTACTTTTGCCTCGGGTCTCACCGTCGTTCGTCTTCAAAAATACTTGAGTTGACTATTCTGGCCCAGTATCTCTGAAATTTTATCAAAGTCGCGGCACTGGAAGTTACAAAAGCTGGATTGCAGCCTTCGTACATCTATTGATCTCAGCGGTACATTTGGAAGTCGTCACCGATCATTCAGCTGAAGATTTCCTCAAGGCATTTGGACGTTTCACTAGTCGCCGAGGCATTTGTCGTGCCTTGTACAGCGACTGTGGCTCTGATTTCAAGGGTGCTGGTCTCATCCTCAAGCAACTTCTCATCGGCATTGTCGAGGAATCTTCTTATCTGCAACAGGTTTTCGCCAATGACAGAACACAGTGGCACTTTACTTCACCTGATGCCCCTCACATGGGTGGGAAATGGGAGGCTGCTGTCAAGTTTCTCAAGTACCATCTTCGAAGGACTGTCACCGATACACTTCTCACATATGAGGACTTCTCAACCTTTCTCATCCAGGTTGAAGCTGTACTGAACTCTTGCCCTCTCAAGACTCCCTCAAGACAATCTCGTCTTCACGTATGTCTCATATTCAACTTATCCAGGAACGACTTCAGAGCTTCTGGGACTGATGGTCAGCAGAGTGCCTACTATCTCATCAAATTATCTCAACCTGGAACACGTCTCATCACGATATCGTAGTTGGCTCCCTAGTGTTGCTCACTGATGAGCGATACCCACCAACAAAATGGCCACTCGCTTGTGTATTACAATTTCATCCAGGGGCCGACGGCCTCACACAAGTAGTGACTATCAAGACCGCATCAACAACTCTCAAGCGGTCCATCCACAAACTGGTGCTATTGCCCATCTCGTCCACGGGAGATTCTTAAAGTTACATCTGACCTCCAACTACTCGAAGGTGGAGAAAATGTTCAGATCCCCCGCGCCTGAACTAATCTAGCAGCCCAGTCGTCGATAAGATAGTAAGCCATCGATTAGTGATCTTACTCAGGCGGCTACACTAGTAGCATTCCAAGACGATTTCCGTTGCCACTCTCAAGTAAGTTGTCTAACTCTCAGCTTCCTTGACGATTGATCCACGATCAACGTCACCCGCATTCTTTTTGAATGAGCGGTTTTCTCATTATAACTTTTTGTGCTTTTCTCATAGTTAATGGTTCATTATCGTTCTCATTAAGTTGAATGCAACTCTAAGTAATTATTTGATATTTATTAAATAGTAAGATTAGTGAATTGCGCGGTGAAACTCACATCAATTATCGTTTCGTCACGGGTACCCACATTCGACCGCAATGTCTCCATCTTGGCCACGTTTTTTTTTCGTGGATTCTATGAATATCAATCTCAGTAAACTAATATAAACAAAGTCTCATCTAACATTACAATAATATTACAAGGTGTAAATAATGTAAATAAAAATAGTCAATAATTTTACACAAGTCTGTGTGAAGTGAATAATAGAGTTACGTTAAATCGATTTCCGCCTACTAGATCCACCACTCTCATCTCTCAATCCTATCTTTAGCATTAATCGTACCACAGATTTCTAGAACTCCTTACCACCGCATTTATAACAGCCTCAAGTCTTCCGTAATATAAGAGATGTTGATATAATTATTTAATAGATCTGGAAAAATTAGATTATGCTAAATAAGTCTTTTTGCAATGTAATTTTTCTATTGCGTTATTGTAATATTTGGTTTTTATTCTGTATGTAACTTCTCATTTGTAAATTTAGCTTAAATAAATCTAATTACAGTTGAATTATTGATAATAATGGAGTGATAATGAACTTTTCAATCAGAATGTTTATAAATACATAAAAATTATAATTGTACACTCTGTAATTTTTGTCCATGTTTCTTATGGTCGTGTAACAGTGCGTTTTTTATTTTCGACTTGAAAATCAAGCGCGAAAGTCCACTTGACCCTACGGACATCTATTTGAATAGTTATATGTTAAATGACACTCTTTAGTCACCCGGGGCCATATCAGAGGCTTCCTTGATCAAATTCTACTTGAATTTGCCCTCAGAATTTTCCTTTAAAAGGGCCAGCAAGCAGTTACTCAAAGACTTAGGCCCTGGCTACCACCCAGAGTGGACCGGTAGGGTAGTGGACTGATGACGCTTAGCGAGGTTCCTACTCTACAACCAGAGCTCATGACAATATATATGAGCTGGCCTAACGATAAGTCTAGTCATATCTAGTCATTTAGTCCAGTGATCAGTCTTATTCAATTATTATAAAATATTTATTTGGAGAACGTAAAATTGGCCACATAAATAAATTTCAAGTCAAACTTCTACACGCGTTTATTTAGTAAAGTTAAGGTTAAAATTGAATTGTGCCGATAAAATCTGTGAGTGTTGCTACATCGTTTCTGTTTAGTTCCTGCAATTTTCTACCACCGAAGATTGGGCCAACATCGTTGCTGCCTACGCTTCTTGAGGGTCATTTTCCACCTGCACCTACAAGTATGGAACACGCAGTAAGGTACAACGCAAGTGGGATTCCATTTCCCCAATCTTAATTATACTTCATCTCCTCCCGCGTAAATTAAAATATGAAATCTTAATTACTAAATTTGATCTATATTAAAACACATAAAATGGAATTGGAGAATTCGCATATGTAACAAATTGGGGAAAATTTAATTAATTAAAATGCTTTTCTTGAAAATAAAATAGAACCAAATCTTCACTGACTAAACCACCAGTCTTCCTTTCCTTTCATAATTAATGAGCGCAAATTTCATTTGAACGAGGCGAGCCCTCCCCCCCCCTCCCAGCTCAGAAAATAAATTAATTAAGCTAATAATAAGCAATCGTGGCCAGGATAAGAGCTAATCCAGCCAGGCCCACCGGTTATAGTTGTTAAGGGACATAGTTCCACGATCAAATAAATAAATAAGTGAAATAAATCAGTTGTATACAAATAAAATACTAATCTATTTCTTTATTCATATTATTTACGCTGGGAAGAGAAAGACACGGTGGGTACTGTGCGTTTGGCAACACTGGATTACATACTATTTAATCACCAATCAATTTTCCCCAGATAAATAATAATTACTTCTTATTAACTTTTCACAATAACATTACAATTAAATGAAAATCATATATAACTTCAAATATCAGAATACCATTGAATTTTGAACAGTAACATTAATTACTAATTATATCCAATTATAATTTTGTAACATTCAGTTAAATACGATAAGGAGCCAAATACTCTATTCTTGCCTTATCCAATAAGGAATTTATTCAGCGTGTCTGCGCACGAATGTACAAAATTCTCAGACATACACCGAATATCTTCATCTTATTATTACCGTAATAACGAGTAAAAATATTACTTTATCAAATATCGCGACCAACTCTAATGAAGGTCCAGCGATAACCGATGCAACAAATGATAATGCAAATGACTTTTTGGCGTTGACAATGATGTACTCCTGGAATTTTTTAATAACAAATAATACGTAGACTCTACTTTAAATTTAATATAACAAAATACTTATTATCACCGAATTGCCTATCCTTAATTTTTTATTGCGGCAACTAGGACAAAACAATTTGACCTAAAACACAATAAATTTTAAATTGAATATCAGAATATAAAAGTAAAATCGATAATTCATAAGTTGTATAACAATACATAATAAAAAAAAAAGTTAATTAATATTGTAACATAAATATAATAATTAAAGATAAATTGAGCGATTTATGGATGCGCTTTTGGATTTTTGAACACTTCATGATAAATATTTTTATTATTATGTGAGAATCAAATTTTATTTAATGTTAATCAAAAAATTTACATGAAAAATTCATTCGCCAAAATCTTGTAGTTTTTTAGACCTGATTACATTATGTTAGTGGGAAATATGTCCCTTTTTCTATTGTTTAATCTATGAATTAATATTTAAATAATCTGAAAATAAAATTGGATTAGTACTTGAGCTTAACTTAATTTATGAGGAGGATGAATGGGTAAAATCGGTAGTATTAAATAAAAGTCGTGATTGGGTATTAAAATGAAGAATATATTCTGACCCAAAAAAAGTTAGGGAAAGCACTACGGCATAAAACCCTTTGAAGAAGTTACAATGAGAATTTAAGAATATTGGTAGAATCAGACTGATGATAACTCGTTGAACAATTGGTACAAGAACGATACAGATATGGGTGTGTATGTGTGCGGGTGTATGTGATACGTATGGATGAGCGGATGCAGTTAGATCTTATACGATGCTAGATCGTCGGATGTAAGTTGTAAGATGTGTGCAAGATATACACGTCTGTATATAAGCAAGAAGATCCAATTGTCTGCTACGGGACAATTAGATAGTACTTGGTACTAAAGATCGAGTGATTAATGAAAGCTTTCGAATGTAGGTGCGCAGAGGCGAGATTACCAATGGATCAGATCGGTCTTACGATTTGAATCGCGCAGAATGATGATAGAATGAAGTTAGCTTGAACGAGATTGAAATTCAATTATATTGCTGATGGCCAATATAATGCGACTAGTCGTTGAATTGAAATATGTTTAGATAAAATCTATTGAATTAGATTACTTGGCTATGGTTGTGACAGAGACGAATATTTACTGCAGTGAATTGAATCGGATCAATTAGAATTGACCGATTATTGGTTGGCAACTAGGCCGTTATTGTAATGTATGCTGAAATTAAGTACTTGATCACGGTACAATTATTTATGAACAATGATTATTATGAACGCGGGAAAAATCTCAATTAAGGATATACTGACTGTTTAGTAAGACTGAATGATATAATTATTAACTATCCAATGTCAATTTGTGTTGTTGTTATTCAATATTAATATTAATATTAATATTAAATACCGAACACAATTAAATTGGACAATTAATGACACACGAATGAATCTCGGATTGAATGGGTAGAACCCACGCGTAACAAGTTCCGACTTGTTTTTATTACGACGTAATACACGCGCGAATTTAAGATTGACAAATATTGGTTAATTTCAACGAAATAAGTCTAATTAATACCTGGACGATATCAAGTAATACTTATCTCTCTTCAATGCAATTAAATTATAGCAGATAATCAATTTATTTGATGAATATGGAATTGTTAGCTGGAGAATGAGAAGCAGAATGCTCACAGTGTGTGCGCTCAGTAGTAAGACTCGTAGTCAACTGAACTACAACACGCGGTGACACCGGTTCGTTGGTTCGACCGAACGGAAAAATCAGACACCCGAGTGACAGAGAGATGCTGAAGGCATAAGTGCGACGATGACACATAGCGAAACCGACGCTATAATGAGCGCACGCGTTTGCGGTGCGACTCGATGTGGTGATGAATTTAATTAACATCCCGCCAGGTGGTGACTCTTTTAAATATTTGAATTCTTAGCGTTGATAAGATGACAATTTGCATCGGACTTCCGTTATCGACGGAACACATTAGAAATCTAAGCTTTATAATATTTTAAATATTATATTTTCTTTTAGAGAATCTTTACTCAGTAGAAATAGTTTCCTTAATTAGTTTTCTAATATTTGAGACTTCTCGTCTTTTACTTCTGTATGAAATTCCTCTGAAAATTTTGCCGAAAAAAAGAAAGGGGTTTTTAGTAGAAATGAAAGGGTCGATATTTTTATTGCATAATTTATATGAAATATTATTTTCTCAGTATGAGTTTACAAATTAGTTGTACCAAGATTATGGAGCCATACTCATTGCTGAGTAATAAACGACAGTATACGAGGCTTTGTTGTATAATCCAAAATCAATTTATTTAGATTTGGTTAGTAAACATAGAATCGTTCAGAAAATATAACAATGGAAATCGTCAATATCATTAAAATCGAAGAGGTTATTTATTATTCGTACAAAGAGAAGTTTTGTAATATTGATTCATCATACTTAAAAAATAAAATATTTCGTGCCATTTGCTTGTCTTTAAGTCAAACTGCTTCTAGTGTAAGTTAGTAAATCTTCAACATCTTCTGACGATCCCAAAAATATCGGTGTTCTTTGATGTATTTTATCAGGGACTACGTCCAATATATCAATCTCACCATTTGAAGCTTTTCCTCCAGCATTTTCCACAATGTATGCCATAGGAATACATTCATACAGGAGACGAAGCTGAAAAAAAATTAATCTGTATAATAATCTTCATTTGACTTATAAAATAAATGTTTTTGATACATGTGTGCGAAAGTAAGGACTCCGACAAGTTTGCAGCGAGCTCACGAGCCTAAGGCTATGGCGTATTCTGACCGAGTTTGAGGACGTGGTGAAACGGGTGAGCGTAGCAGCCCGAATGCCAACGTTTGAGATCTCGTTGAGAATCTGTCATAACCTGAGAAAAGTCCTGTAATTTTAAGTCTACCGAGATTTTTACATTGGAAAATAGCGTATCGGATATTATTTTCCGTAATTGTAACAGTGGACATCCGACTTGCAAAATAAAATAGCTTAAAATTTTTTTAATTAAAACAATTTAATTCAATTAGATAGTAGCAGGGTCAAAATCTATGATCGTAATGTTAAATTTATTCATAAAAATTGACTTGAACGGGATCCAAGAGTCGAGTGCCCCCAAAAAAGTCAGAGCGGCTTTACGAAAAGCAAAAAAATTGATCACTACTCGTTCGTAAATAGTTAATATATAGTAGATAGACAGAGGGAGAGTTCTAGGCCACCAGGGGCAAGATGGGCATGTTTTGTTGTATCGACAGATCGTAAGTTGACGATTGATGATAGTGTGTCGGCTATTAGTGTGCTTATCTGGGAGCTTTTTGACATCATTTTGATGTTAATTGGCATCTGCATCGTGTTATTAGCGGTCTTTTTACCCTCTGAGCTTATTTTTGAGCTTATCTAGGACCCTTTTGGTGTCATTTTGAGCTCATGTCCGCCATTTTGAGTTCGTGTTATGATAGATGGCGCCTTGTGTATATTTTGAGGGGGAAATTTAAAAAAAAAAATATGTACAATTTTTATTAATGTGGAATTTATGTAAAATTATGTACAATTTCATTACTGACTAGAGTGGATTCTCGGCTTTCCTATCAGGTTACAGGTTCTGGCATCGTGTTTGTGCTCAACCCCAGAGCGGACACTAGCGTAGCCTACCCTGATTAATGCAATAAGTACACGTAAATGTATGATTTGAAGTTTTATGTATTAAAACTGGGATATGGAAGGGTACATGCGAGAAGCATGCCATCTAGTGGTATAGTTTCTCTTCCCTTTTTTTTGCTGATGCGTCATCGATGACGTCACCCGACAGGTCTGAACTAGTTTTTCTTTGTTTATGACGTCATCAGACACGTCTGAACTTGTTTTCGACCTAGAGTGGGGATACTGAGCTGAGCGCTAAGCTCAAGAGCTCGCAGCAGTCAGTCTACATCGAGAAACGTATTAGTTAACAACTTGTGCTAATGGATAAGCTTAGTGAAAGTGAAAGAATTTTTTTTTTCCATAACCGGCCATACACTGATAACCTTAACGAAACTATTAAATCGTTATTTGGTGACGTGCCTTCTGAGGAAATTGGTAAACTTTATAACGGGTTTTTCACCACCGGGGATCTACCGGAGTGAAGTCCGAGTATGCTTATGATTTTTGGCAACCTTGTTCAAAATTAAAATGTTGGGCGCCAGGTGATTTTGGAATCACCAAATAAACGATTATCAAACGTCGACTCAGGGTGGCGGATCGGGGAAAAGGTCAGGCACTTAGATTACGATAAAATAATTGATCAGAATTGAACAAATTAGTCGTATATTAAATAACACAATAATTGATCGGTTTCACAAAAAAAAGAATCGGTTACAGAAAAATAATAAATGCCGGTGTCGGCTTGACTCGATATAAACACAAGACAAAAAAACGTAGTTGATCGGAATAGTCAGTTCGTTGCTCAAAACAAACAGTCAGTTGTCGAGATAGAAATATACTTATTTGAATTCACAAACACACGCACACACGACGTAGTTCTTAACAAAATACTCGACCGATGACGTCAGAGTATTTCACAGGGCAAGACTCGGCTGCCGCAACGAATGAGAAAGATATAATCCGCAATTCTCAGAAACACTCGATTGAAATAAAATAAAATATAATATAATATTTTATATTTCGGTAACGCGTTCAAATTGCATTACAATATAATTAGTACACGTAATTAATTATTAACTTAGTTATGATTTACCCATTCGTTTCACTTGTTCGATACACTAAATCAGTTGCACTCGTACACTTGTTCAGTTTGCCGATGCTTCGGCTTGTTCACAGAAAATAATCGAATTATTGTTCACGCGATAATTAGTCGTTGTTCACTTCGAATCGGTTTTGACAGCGTATATCGAATTGTTCAGAAATCGGAATCGAAATTGTTCGGTTGGTCGAGTTGAATTGTTCAAATACAAAAACGCGGCCGCTCAGTACGACGTCTATCCCGGATCTCCCATTTCAATCCATGCGGTCGATCGATGATTCGGTCAAAGTCGAAATTGTTGATTCTAGATGTCACTAGACTATGCTCATTCGGTAACTATTGATTATGTCAAATAAATTCAAACCACGAGTCGATGTCGAATTTTTCATCATGTTACAACTTGTAAACGATATAATTGCGTTTGCAAAAATGTTGAAATTATTCATAGTGCGCGAGAAGTATCATGTCCAGGCTGTGCTGAAAAAAGAAAGATGGCAAAGAATATGTTTGAAATTAGTGAAAAAAAGGGAAAACTGGAATTACGCATGCTCAGAAAGTCATAAATAATGGCTCCTCAAGGTTCAAGTTAAATAAAAATTATTATTATTCTTTTTTTTTCAATAACTTAGCTATGAATATTGTTTAATTGTTTATTAACTTTTTCATAGACTTCACGTATGCACGGGCGAGTGTAATCACGAGCCCCAAATCGAGTTCGAAGACATAAGCGACGAAAGTGATATTTTCGAGGATGACGCGATTCCAAATTCTTATTCTTTTAGAAACGCGAATGAGGAAAAAAACAAAGAATTGGCTATTCGAAGGAAAGAAATCGACTTACAACTTTCTCACTGGAACGAATTATTATTAAACTTTGAAGAGTTTTGTTTTGTTTTCGGGAACACCATCAGTCATTTATCGTAATCGGCTTTTCCCTCGTCAAGGAAATTAAATTAAAATTATCGTCAGATCCGCTCGGTACTCCATTCTTTTATAATCTCTCCTTAAGGCTTGAATATCGCGAAAATAGTAAATTCAGTGACAGTGTGACCAAACAAGGAAGATCACCAACCACGTCACCACCTTCGCACCATTCGCTGCCAACCCGAGTAAAAGACTTCAGTGTCTTGACTCGAAATAAGGGGCTGAAGTACATGTTATGTCATTCCGGACATAACATAAATAGAAATTTTGGTGTCAGAAGTGGGATTCGCGTTTGAAGTGCCTGCGGTGTCCGAGCATACCAAACATTATTTTTCGAAAACGGTTCGAGATAGTTTAGATTAAATAATTGAAATGAAGCTAACAAGATGGCTACGGGAGATCGCGTACGCAATCGAGAAAGACCGTATATCCGAACAAGGGCGGAGGAAGGAGTGTATCAAATTAAAAAAGAAATATATGTATGAATAATAATGGTTATAATAAACGACTAAAAGAAGAGTGAGAGCGGAAACAACGATTTAGAAGGATAAAAAGACCGCATTTAGAAGACTAACGAGTCTGACGGCTAATTGAATTTAATCAGTTTTTTACTGACACGAATAAAAACTACCAGTTTAAAATATGAATCAGATTCACGTGATTTTGCCAAACTCAATTGAGTATGCAGTCGAAGCAGTCCCCTATTCCACTGGTCAGGATATACCGCTGGCCTATTTTATTGAAGAGTGTAAAGAAGCGCCAGCAATGGTACCTCAAGAACTCGAGCGCAATTTGGTATTAATGTTGCGGAGTGAATTACGAGAAGAAGCGCGAGAAGTCATCCAAGCAGTTATCGAGACGGTGAATGCTCTTTTATCTCATCTTAAGGAATTGTATGAGCCTTCTAAGTCATTCTATCAATTAAAAGGGGAGATGGGAGAAATTTTTCAACGTAATAATGAATCTGCATTGTCATACACCATCCGGGCTCGTGAATTAGAAAATCAAATAGATGTAATAAGATCGCAGGTACCAAATAATACACCTTTAACCGAAGCAGAGACCTTAAGATATGGAAATGAATTTCGGGACTGTTGTTGTTGTTGTTGTTGTTGTTGTTGTTGTTGTTGTTGTTGTTGTTGTTGTTGTTGTTGTTGTTGTTGTTGTTGTTGTTGTTGTTGTTGTTGTTGTTGTTGTTGTTGTTGTTGTTGTTGTTGTTGTTGTTGTTGTTGTTGTTGTTGTTGTTGTTGTTGTTGTTGTTGTTGTTGTTGTTGTTGTTGTTGTTGTTGTTGTTGTTGTTGTTGTTGTTGTTGTTGTTGTTGTTGTTGTTGTTGTTGTTGTTGTTGTTGTTGTTGTTGTTGTTGTTGTTGTTGTTGTTGTTGTTGTTGTTGTTGTTGTTGTTGTTGTTGTTGTTGTTGTTGTTGTTGTTGTTGTTGTTGTTGTTGTTGTTGTTGTTGTTGTTGTTGTTGTTGTTGTTGTTGTTGTTGTTGTTGTTGTTGTTGTTGTTGTTGTTGTTGTTGTTGTTGTTGTTGTTGTTGTTGTTGTTGTTGTTGTTGTTGTTGTTGTTGTTGTTGTTGTTGTTGTTGTTGTTGTTGTTGTTGTTGTTGTTGTTGTTGTTGTTGTTGTTGTTGTTGTTGTTGTTGTTGTTGTTGTTGTTGTTGTTGTTGTTGTTGTTGTTGTTGTTGTTGTTGTTGTTGTTGTTGTTGTTGTTGTTGTTGTTGTTGTTGTTGTTGTTGTTGTTGTTGTTGTTGTTGTTGTTGTTGTTGTTGTTGTTGTTGTTGTTGTTGTTGTTGTTGTTGTTGTTGTTGTTGTTGTTGTTGTTGTTGTTGTTGTTGTTGTTGTTGTTGTTGTTGTTGTTGTTGTTGTTGTTGTTGTTGTTGTTGTTGTTGTTGTTGTTGTTGTTGTTGTTGTTGTTGTTGTTGTTGTTGTTGTTGTTGTTGTTGTTGTTGTTGTTGTTGTTGTTGTTGTTGTTGTTGTTGTTGTTGTTGTTGTTGTTGTTGTTGTTGTTGTTGTTGTTGTTGTTGTTGTTGTTGTTGTTGTTGTTGTTGTTGTTGTTGTTGTTGTTGTTGTTGTTGTTGTTGTTGTTGTTGTTGTTGTTGTTGTTGTTGTTGTTGTTGTTGTTGTTGTTGTTGTTGTTGTTGTTGTTGTTGTTGTTAACTTTTGTTAATTTCAATCCTATCTCTTGACACTGTTCTAAATTTTTATAATGTATAATATAATATTTTTATTATACAAAATTGTTGATAATTTCGAGTGTTTGGATCTGGTGGAACAAAGTGCTCAGGTCACAGCGGTAAATCTTCGTGAAGTTCATTTAACTCTCAAGAATACTCTAAATCTACTTCTAATATATATTCTACATCATCATCATCATCATCATCATTCAAAAATTCATTTACATTATCTACATTTTTCACCCACTCAAATGAACTAGTCGGCGGCGGCACTACTCATTGCTGCGCGGTATGAATTATTCACATCATAGTACATCAAGTACGATTCAGCTTTACTTGAATCAAAGTCTTCATCCATGTACCGATTTTTTGCAGCAGCATAACGGTTTGTAGACTGTGAGATTCCGCCTCTAGTTCCTTTCTTAATAAAAAGTACCATTTCAGGATTAGTTAGAAGCTGAAGTTCCACACCAGTGTATTTTAGCATAGCGTAATTAGACAGACCAAGAGCAGTATAGTAGTGTAATGGATCTAAACTGTAAGTTTCAAATCAGCTACGTCTAAAAGTTTCAAACATATCTGCTAGAAGAAGTACATTAGTTTTAAGATATAAATCTGAGTACTCTCCAAGTGTGTTGATGTTAAATATATTCCAGACTAGCTGAGCAAAAGAATAATCCTCATCAGAGACACTTTCATTTATTAGTATTGAAAAAAAAGATACTTGATCAGGAAATTGTTTGTCATTAAGTTTATCAATGCTTAAAATATATTCATATGGAAATATGCCTTTACGCGTAACTAATTTAAATTCATCAGGATCAGGATAGTGAAGTTTCCTTATAAGTTTTTCATCATCACCAAGATAAGAAGCTAATTTTTCAAGACTAAATGCCATAAATCTGAATGAGTCTATGAATCGTAATGTCACTGAAGTACTTTTTATTGATTTTTTAAATGATATATATTTTTCTTTATTAATTGATAGTAAAGTTACATCACCTTTAACTATTGTAGCTAAACTTTTAATTAATAAATGTGGATTGTAACCGGATAAATTGTGAAAGACTATAAAATAACATGAGACTTAGGATAATTGACATTACAAGAAATATGAGCTGGACTGCGGTAATTACCAGTAAAATGACAACGATCATAACACTTATCGGTATTTGTAGTACCCGGGAAAAAATCAGCATGCAAGACCATGTTTGATCGAGGATGAACCAGACATGATCATACATGAATCATGTATGATCGTGCATGAATCAGGCACGGACATGCATGAATCATGCAAGGTTGCGCAAAGTCCTACTCAACCATATATTTCAATCATGAATAGTCATATACCATCATGCATGAACTTGCATGATTCATGCACAGTCATTCTTGACAGTGCACGACCATGTACAATAGAAATTCATAGATTGTGCCCGGGCCTGCATAATAAAGCTTGTTCTTGCCTGACCATTTATGATTTTCGTTTGATCAAGCCTGATTATGCACGATTCATGCTTGGTCAAGCCTGGTCATGTATAATAATACTTAACCCAGTCAAGACCATCATGCACGACTGCGCATGGCTTTGAATGGGCATCCATGATCATTCTTGATCATACATGACCATCCATGTCTATTTTCGAGCGGCCAGAATGATCGAGCTTGAGCCTACCTGATCGAGTATAGCTTTGTATGAGTATGCATAATCAGACTTGATCAAGCTTGATCATTCACATTTATTTTTTCCGTACTTTATATGATCATATATAAGCTTACATGATTACGTATGATTTTGTATGGTCGTACACAATTCATGCTTGGTCAAGACTGGTCATGCTCAACCATTTTTTACGTCAATGAATCGATCATGCATGTACTAACAAGAGTTCTTATGAGTTTGAATGGTTGGGTATATTTATACGGATTTATACTCATATGAAATTATACTCATGCAAGAACATTAAAACAGTAAAATCATATTATTTCATTATTTATCTCCAATACATTAACCTACTAATTACAAAAAAATAAAATTTTTTTACCAATAAAATATTAAACACCTAAAAGTTATTTTTTAATAATTTCAAATTATCATATACAAAGTTCCTTATACGCAATACGTGACTTATCATCTTCACTTGATTTATAATAAAAAAAAAGTTAATTTTTTACTTTCAATTATAGGTATTATATGATCTATTTTAACTTGGTGTTTTTAATTAAAAAAGAATTTCTTTTTTTCAATAACGAAATTCTCTAAAACAAAACACACAATTTTATTCATTTCTACAAAAAATTTTATTGATCCATAATTTTCAGTATTGTTAATTAAAATAAATTTTACTGTAAATCTATTTATTTTTATAGTTTTATAAATATCAGAAGTAAATAGTTTTCGTTGAATTTCTGCTCTGCTATAAATTCGTAACCTTTTTGAGTCTATACTGAGTGATTCAAATAGATGTAACTCATTATCGTCTAATTAATGATCAACGACTTACCCACTTCAGGATAAAATCAGCATGCATGATTAAGCATGATTAAGGCAAGACCAAGCATAATCAAGTATGGATCACGCATGAATTATGCACGATCAAGCATGATTCATGCAAAGTCATGTCTGATCATGCCAAAAAATACAATCGAAATCCGATTGAGCTTCAATCGGATTTAATCAAAGTTTTTAATGAGGGATAATCACATATTTTTGATGAAAAACTTTAAATAATAAAACACTTATTTTAATTTCGGGAAGTAATTGTTTCCACCCCGATTTTCAAAAATCGAGTTTTCATCAGATGTCGACGTTTTGAGGTCCTAGGAAGCTATTCTGACTATTTTTAGAATGATGTCCGAGTGTCTGTATGTATGTGTGTGTGTGTGTGTGTGTGTGTGTGTGTGTGTGTGTGTGTGTGTGTGTGTGTGTGTGTGTATGGATGTAAGTAAACTCTTTATAACTTTTTAACTAATGAACCGATTTGGATGGTCAAGGCGGCAATCGAAAGAGTTTTTTGGCCGTCATCTTTTCTGAAATTTTCAGATCATTTGACCGAGTAGACCCGAAGATATTGGCCAATTACGAAAAAAAAAATTTTTTTTTTTTAGTTATTTATTGATTTCTCGAAAACGACTTATACGATCGACTTCAAAATCTAATCAGCTCTAGAACTCAATAAAACGTGCCACCTCAAACATCTAAATCGAATAATTTGTTCGAGAGTTGTCGTTGGAGAAAGAAATGGTAAAAAACAGTTTTTTGCGAATATCTTTGAAACAACTCAACCAAACAATCCAAAAATCTATTTAGCTTTAGAATTTATTAAAATGCGTCGATTGCCACCTTAAACATCAAAATCGGATAATTCGTTCGAGAATTATCGCGGGAGCAAGAAAATTAAAAAACAATTTTTTGCAAATATCTTTGAAACAACTAAATTTATCAACTTCAAAATCTAATCAGCTTTAGAATTTATTAAAACGCGTCGATTGCCACCTCAACCATCAAAATCGGATAATTTATCTAAGAGATATCGCGGAAAAAAACAAAAAAAAAATTTTTTTTCCAGTTTTTTTCAAATTTTTCAAAAATGGCTCGATCGATCAATTCCAAAATCTACTCAGCACAAAAATTCAATAAAACGCGTCGATTGCCGCCTCGACCATCTCAATCGGTTTATTCGTTCGAGAGAAATCGATCGAGAAAGAAATGGTGAAAAACGGTTTTCTTCGATTATCTTCGAAGCGACTCATTCGATCAATTACAAAATTTGATCAGCCCTAGAACTCAAAAGCGCTGCGATTTTTCTTTCTTAGCGTCCCGAAGCTTTAAATTTATCGATTTTCCCGAAATCTCCATAATTGGTAGTTTCCCGGTTTTTGGTCATTTTTTCGATTTCAACATGTATTTTTCACCAATAATCTTGATTTCTTTGATCAAAAAGATTGATTTGTACTAGAGTATTTTGACATCGGGCAAAGCTCTAATCACCACGTTTTACTCTTACATCCCAATTATTTATTGTCAATAGACAGATTGTAGTTACGCATTTATTTAATAAAAAAAAAAAAAAAAAGATTCATTATCGAAAAAAATTGAAAAAAAAAATTTTTGAAATTTTTTTTTTTTTTCAAAATTTTTTTTTTTACTTTTTTTTTCGGTGTATCCGCAATGATTTATCATTGTCAAAAAAAATTCCTTAATTTGTTTTTTACCGCCAGTATGTATGTAAGAAGCGTAAATTCGACAAAGGAACCTCCACGAGGTACGCTTTGGGAAACGCCAGCGATAAAAAAATTGAGGAATTTTTTTGACAATGATGAATCATTGCGGATACACCAAAAAAAAAAATTTTTGAAAAAAAAAAATTTTTTTTTTTTTAAAAAAAAAATTTCAAAATTTTATTTTTTGAGGTTGAAAAAAAAAACGACAATATCCTTTGTTCATCCGTTATATCCAAAGTTATAGCAAGATTTAAGAATATCCTTAAGTATGCGAATTTTAACCTGTTTTTTAATAAACATTATCGCTTCAAAAAAAATATTTTTATCAAGAGCGACTAGTTTTGTCTTATAGAGAATGTTTTTCAGTTCTTAAAACCCTACTTTCATTTTCTGTACGACCAATACGTCCGGAGTTATTGACTATCAAAGCCAAAATGAACTTTTTTGCTTTGGTCAATGATAACTCGGCACCCACTCGTCGTAGAGACTTTTTGAGGGCGCCAAATTGAAGGGCATAAAATTTCCTAAAAGAGTCATAGAGTCAGATGATCCAAAAAAATTTATTGAAGCCCATAGACTTGTTAAGAGACGAGCAAAAATTTTGAAATTTTTTTTTTTGTTGGTTTGCTTGAGATTACTTCGGAACCGTGCATGATAAAAAATTTTGAGATGCAGATCTAAAAACTAGAAACTTGAGGCTACGATTTGCTTTTTTTATTTTCACTCTCCGATCATTTGTTACCGAGTTACAGCATGTTGAAAATCACCCAATAATTTCGAATTTTTTTTCTATCCCTTAATTTTTGGGACTAGTGTATTTGAAGTAAGTTCCCTGTTAGTATTTTTGGTAAATTTCATAATAATCTAACTATTGTATTTGTGTTCATGATGAAACTTTCGAAGACTTGCTACCTCTAAATTCATATATATATATTAGGGTGCTTCATTTCGGAGCAACATTTTTTTTTTTTAAGGGCATGTGGAAAAAATCATAGTTCAACATGAAAAAAAATTTTCGCGCAAGAAAAAAATTTCTATGTCGATTACAGACCTAGCTCATTGAAAAATTTGATTTTCCCATTTAAATAACACGGGAAAAAAATTTTTTTTAGCTTCAAGTATTGTTAACTCTTTAAAAAATCAATAGAGCGAATAGACTAATATTGCTAATACATAATTTTGTAGGAAATTGAACGCTCTACAAAAAAGGTCTCTTATCAATTTTCGATAAATCCATTTGTTCCAAAGTTATAAAGCTCGAAGGAAAGTTGGAGATCTTTTTACTTTTACGGTGAAACTATCAGACTTATCACAAAATATTGTAGGATCTTTTTTGTTGACAATTTTATTCTCTACAAATTATTATAATTAAAGTTTTTTCGAATTCCGCATTGTTTTCTATGTATTTTAATTTTAATTACAAGGTCTTAAAAAAGTGGTTTCGATCGATTTCAAGAGCTCGACATTAAAATGGTAATAACTAGAAAACGATGCGGAATAATAAATAATTTTACAAATTATAGTTTGTAGAAAATAAAGTTGTCAAAAAAAAATATTTCAAAACATTTTGTGATAAGTCTGATAGTTTTGCCGTGAAAGTGAAAAGATCTCCAACTTTACTTCGAGCTCTAATAACTTTTAAACAGGTAGATTTATCGAAAAATGATAAGAGACCTTTTTTGTAGAACGTTCAATTTTCGACAAGGATATGTATTGGTCTATTCAATCTATTGATTTGTTAAAGAGTTAAAAATACTTAAGTCCAAAAAAAAATTTTTTCCCGTGTTATTTAAATGGGAAAATCGAATTTTTCAATGAGCTAGGTCTGTAATCGACATAGAATTTTTTTTCTTGCGCGAAAATTTTTTTTTTATGTTTAACTATGATTTTTTCCACATGCACTCAAAAAAAAAAAAATGTTGCTCCGAAATGAAGCACCCTAATATATATATATATTAAATAATATAAGTAGTGACGTGGTCGCTACATATATATATATATATATATATATATATATATATATATATATATATATATATTAGGGTGGTCCTTAGCAGGGATGTTTTCGAATTTCGTTGCTCCCAGAGGCTCGAATGCTTCCAAATTGATAAAAAAAATTCCCTTAAAATTTGAGCCCTCAATATTAACTCTAAGATAGTCCGCATTCCAACCAAAGTTTCTTATGGAAATAACATGGGAAAAATTTCTTTCGTTCTTCAAAATTTCATAACTTGGGGACAGCTTATTCGAAAATAATGAAACATAAATATTTTTACAGAGAATTTAATGCTCTACAAAAAAGACCTCTAATGATTTTTCGCTAAGTTTATTAGTTCAAAAGTTATTCGAGCGCAAAGTTTAATTTTTATATAATTGTCAATATTATTAAGAATTTTTATGAGATATCTACTTGTGCTATAAAATTAGTGACATTTTTTTCTAAGTTATTTTATTTATGATCAATTCATGTTAATATAACTTTTAGCTTACCGCTAAGAAAATTGTAAATTTTCAAAAATTTTGGGAAGTTATTGTTTTCACCTCGATTTTTGAAAATCGAGTTTTCATCAGATGTTGACGTTTTGAGGCCCTAGGAAGCTATTCTGACTATTTTCAAAATGATGTGTGTGTGTGTCTGTGACTGCGGGAACCTTTGGGGCTGGCCCACAAGGCCAACCGATGCTCAAATTTTTTTTTGTAACTATTATCAATACGCGTCTTTCGTCGATTAAAAAACTGAATGTTTCTCAATATTTAAGAATACTAAATTAAGGTACAGATAAAATTTGATACCGTTTGAATACTTAACATTAATTAATTTTCCTATATTTTCAACGATTAAATTTTTTCGAGTGCCAATATAATATTGCTTGTATTCTGTAAAAAAACAACTATAAATTGCTGCTGCTCTGGATTCTTACTCAGTATCCCGCATGAAAAAAGTGTATAGGTGAAAAGTATATCTCAAATCATAATTGTATTATACAAAATAATACTCCAATATATAATTCTCAGTATATTTTCATACTACTATTTTTTGCCGTTTTGATATACTCGATTATACTTTATCAGTATAAGTAAGATTTATAATTTAATCTACTTTGAGTTATATAAATTTTATATAAGCTAAACTATACCCGAATTTTATAATAGAAATTATATACAATGAGTATACTCTAATTATATCGAAATATTATAACTGGAAGTATAGTTTAGAACATAAATAAAACAAAAAACACAGCAGAACTTCAAAAATTAATTTATCATTGTAATAAAGATCCATATTTATATAAAGACGTAGACAACTAGTGTACTGGTGACCAAGATGTTTGAAGAAATTTAATTTGAGTATAGAATAACCGATACTAATTTGTATACTTTTTTTTATACTTTTTTTATATATTTGAGATATACTTGTTGATAGATTTGCTATGTATATCTATTATTATACTTTCTACTTCTATCATAAATATCTTCAATCAACTATAGTTCAATACATAAATTTCGAATATATTAAAAAGTATACAATCAGGTATAGTTTTAAATATATTTAATACTATACAATTATCTATACCTTAAATTTATAATAACTAAGTATAATATGTTATAACTCATTTATGAAATATTTTGCCGCATTTATAGAAAGTATACCCATGGCTATACTTTGTAGTATACTTTAGAACTATACATTATTTTCATACGGGTATACAATTGTAATGGTCATCTATCTCTATTTCTACACCATTCAGACGATTTAGGCTTAAAACACCTGTACTTATTCCAAACCGATTCGAAAACTGGAGTGACCTGAACGATATGAATAAGACTATGTTCAAATTATATATAAGCCACTTATATTTTTTATTTCTTTTAAATAGTGATTACGTTGAAAACTTCTGACAAAGGTTTGGAAAATTGGAACGCTTAGAAATTAAAAATGTAAGTGAATTTCGTAACACCTAGGTTTATTTTATAAATATACTTGATAATATTAACATTTATATATAAATTAAATTTTGAGCTCAAATAACTTTTGAACCAATCAACTTAGCGAGAAACCATAAGATACCTTTTTTGTAGAACATTAAATTCGCTATAAAAATATGTATATCTCATTATTTTAGAATTAGTGGTCCCCGAGTTAGAAAATTCTAAAGAACGAAAGAAATTTTTCCCATGTTATTTTCATAAGAAACTTTGATTGGAATGCGGACTATCTTAGAGTTAATATTGAGAACTCAAATTTTGAGGGAATTTTTTTTTATCCATTTGGAAGCATTCGAGCCCCTGGGAGCAAAAAAATTCGAAAACATCCCTGCTAAGGACCACCCTAATATATATATATATATATATATATATATATATATATATATATATATATATATATATATATATATATATATATATATATATATATATATATATATATATATATATAGAGGTAAGTGATCCCTTTATCGGCCAGTTGAGCGTATTTTTTTTTTCGAATTAAGAATCAAAATATAAAAAACCAATCTATATAAATAAAAATCAATTGCTGTTCGTAAGTCTCGCTAAAACTCGAGAACGGCTGAAGAGATTTGACTAATTTTGGTCTTGAATTATTTTTGGGAGTCCAAAAAAGGCTTGAAAGGTGAATAAATATGAGTTTAGTATAGTGCGGCATACCTCGGATTTTTTTGTAACTTTTTTAACTTTTTGTATAGGTTGCAAGAGGCCTTCATGATTTTGTTTAAATTTTTTCCCCCAACCGTTTTTGAAAAATCAAATTTTGAAAAATGTAAAGATTTTTTCCCAATGCCTGTAACTTTACGAAAAGTGGTTTCAATAAAATTTTCAAAGAGACTGAAAATATTCATTTTTAGACAACTTTTCAGTAAAGAATATCAAAAAATTTTTTTGAACCACGCTTCTATTGAAATTTAAACTTTTTCGCATGAATTGTCAATTCCCGTGATAAATGTATCATACATGGATGCTCCATGCATGGCCATGTATGAAAATTGATCAGACATGTCTAATATGACCATTAGGGTGATTCATTTCCGCAAAAGTTTTGTTTTTTCTAAGTGCTCAAGTAAAATCTCATTCTACATCGAAAAACAAAAATTCTCACCAAATATGAGCTCTTAATCCCAATGCTAAGTACTTAATATTTGATTTCAAAGATTTGTCATTTAAAATACACGTGAATTAAATTACTTTTTTTTTAACTTTCTAATACTCAGCTGCGTTTCATGATATCAACACGGTTTTGGTCGCAAATTGTAGGGCAATTGGTGTTCTTCAAAAGTGCTGATAGTTACTTAGCTGTTATTCCAGCTGTTTCACTTGTGTCCGCTGCAGAACTCATTTTTCCTATAAAATTGACCTTTATTGGCTAGCAGAACGTAAACCAATGAAAGTAAACTAAAAATGCTAAAGGGAATTTTATAGGAAATTGTATTCCCGTCAAAAAGAATCCTATGAGTCAAGGCGCTTAAGTCCATAGTTTCTGAGTTACAGTAGTCTAGTCGAGAAGATGAAAACCTGCGAAAAATAGTTACAAGTCTCCTAAAAATATGGTTGATGGCTTAAACGATCCGGAATGGCGTCCAGAAAAAGGCGTTTTTTGGATTTTTTTAGCAAAAGAAAATTACAATTGTTATGAACAAAAAACCGTTAAAAAAATTAGCCGTTCACCTTTTTGACAAAATCTCAAAAAGTATAAGTGATAGCTCAAATGTTAAAAAAGTTTCTAAAAGAGCAGAAAATTTGAGTAAAAAAGTTCTGGACTCCCCGAATTGTAGCTCCAATATTTATAATTTTTATTTAACGTTGAAAATTGGCTTTTGCGCGGCAGTTGAAGCATGCGCGCGCCGCCGCTCTAGTGAGCGCAGTTGTTAAATAATTTTTATTGCAATTTAATATTAATTAAAAAATTTGAAAAAATTCTGGTGTCATCTAGACACTTCAAAGAATAAGATTCCGCGGTATTAAAAGTTTTATCACCATTTTTCAAAAAGTTATTCGATTGTTAATTAACATTTTTTTTACGGGTATGTGTTGTGATAAAAGACGGTGTAAAAGTTTAAATAATTAATCTATAAATTTTTTGTTTCTTGAAGCCCTCTTTATAAACATACTCAACAAGATGACGTGAAAAAAGTTTATAAAATATTTTTATTTCATTAGTTATTAATTTTTAAAGTAAGAAAAAAATTAAAAATTTAAGTAATGTATGTTAAATAATTTTTTTCTTTGAATCTTAAGCTATTACTGATTTTATATCCTTGTTAAGCATTATATAATTACTTTTTAAATTTTTTCATGCGATTTGTTTATAAATTTTTTATAAACAAATGGATTAATTAAATATTTATGAAAAATTTTTTTTCACCATATTGTTTGCGTATGAAAATAATGATTTAAAAAAAAAAAATTTTTTCTCAAAAACAATATCTTATTGTTTATAATCGTTTTTTTCATATTTTGATTATTTGAATAAATAATTAAGGAATCGTTTTTTTCTTAAAAATCATAATTTGCATTTCTAAATATAATGGCGAAAAAAAATTTTTTTTTGTCAACAATTTATTCATTTATTTATTAAACAATTTGTTATAAGAAATTTTTTTTTTCTCAATGTAATTTTTTTCTAGAACAAAAAAATGACAAAAACAGCAACCTGCAACAATATGGTAAAAAAAATTTTTTTCGATTTTTTATAAAACATTTGGACTTTGTAGCACGACAAAGTCCAAGCACTGACTCGATCTGTCAACAAACAAATTGCTGTAACTTTGCAACTATTGCAAATACAGTATTTGACCTTCAAGTCGTTTTTATACAGTATTAGTTAAGCTTTCTTATCAATCTTTAACCTAACGTTTATCTGCTATAGTTCTTTAACTACACGCATTCATTTATAAAAATTAGCATTTTTTATTTCTTACAATGCTTATATCTCATAAACAAATAATGTTATGACAAATATGCTTCAGGACTTTTTTGTTACCTGATTATCAATCTATTCAAATATATTTTTTTTATATTTTCAACCTTATTTGTTTATGAGATTTTTAAATTTATTTAAATTATTTCCTATTATTACTCTTGTTTTTTTTTTAAAACAAATCGAAAGTAGAAGATTGGGGATAAATCGTGAGAATAATAAACAACATCCATCAGAAAAATGATTAGATGTTCAAAGTACATAGCGATTGAAATTATCAATTTTTACTGTTTATTATATTATTGAAGTCAACCTCACGATTAAATTTATTATTATTCTTCTTGAAGCATAGAATATGGTTGTCGGTTTGAAATTATTAACTATTTGATGTTTGCTAAATGAAAATTTTTCATCTATGGATAATAAAAATCATTTTTCTGATGGATGTTGTTTATTATTCTCACGATTTATCCCCAATCTTCTACTTTCGATTTGTTTTAAAAAAAAAACAAGAGTAATAATAGGAAATAATTTAAATAAATTTAAAAATCTCATAAACAAATAAGGTTGAAAATATAAAAAAAATATATTTGAATAGATTGATAATCAGGTAACAAAAAAGTCCTGAAGCATATTTGTCATAACATTATTTGTTTATGAGATATAAGCATTGTAAGAAATAAAAAATGCTAATTTTTATAAATGAATGCGTGTAGTTAAAGAACTATAGCAGATAAACGTTAGGTTAAAGATTGATAAGAAAGCTTAACTAATACTGTATAAAAACGACTTGAAGGTCAAATACTGTATCTGCAATAGTTGCAAAGTTACAGCAATTTGTTTGTTGACAGATCGAGTCAGTGCTTGGACTTTGTCGTGCTACAAAGTCCAAATGTTTTATAAAAAATCGAAAAAAATTTTTTTTACCATATTGTTGCAGGTTGCTGTTTTTGTCATTTTTTTGTTCTAGAAAAAAATTACATTGAGAAAAAAAAAATTTCTTATAACAAATTGTTTAATAAATAAATGAATAAATTGTTGACAAAAAAAAATTTTTTTTCGCCATTATATTTAGAAATGCAAATTATGATTTTTAAGAAAAAAACGATTCCTTAATTATTTATTCAAATAATCAAAATATGAAAAAAACGATTATAAACAATAAGATATTGTTTTTGAGAAAAAATTTTTTTTTTTTAAATCATTATTTTCATACGCAAACAATATGGTGAAAAAAAATTTTTCAAAAATATTTAATTAATCCATTTGTTTATAAAAAATTTATAAACAAATCGCATGAAAAAATTTAAAAAGTAATTATATAATGCTTAACAAGGATATAAAATCAGTAATAGCTTAAGATTCAAAGAAAAAAATTATTTAACATACATTATTTAAATTTTTAATTTTTTTCTTACTTTAAAAATTAATAACTAATGAAATAAAAATATTTTATAAACTTTTTTCACGTCATCTTGTTGAGTATGTTTATAAAGAGGGCTTCAAGAAACAAAAAATTTATAGATTAATTATTTAAACTTTTACACCGTCTTTTATCACAACACATACCCGTAAAAAAAATGTTAATTAACAATCGAATAACTTTTTGAAAAATGGTGATAAAACTTTTAATACCGCGGAATCGTATTCTTTGAAGTGTCTAGATGACACCAGAATTTTTTCAAATTTTTTAATTAATATTAAATTGCAAAAAAAATTATTTAACAACTGCGCTCACTAGAGCGGCGGCGCGCGCATGCTTCAACTGCCGCGCAAAAGCCAATTTTCAACGTTAAATAAAAATTATAAATATTGGAGCTACAATTCGGGGAGTCCAGAACTTTTTTACTCAAATTTTCTGCTCTTTTAGAAACTTTTTTAACATTTGAGCTATCACTTATACTTTTTGAGATTTTGTCAAAAAGGTGAACGGCTAATTTTTTTAACGGTTTTTTGTTCATAACAATTGTAATTTTCTTTTGCTAAAAAAATCCAAAAAACGCCTTTTTCTGGACGCCATTCCGGATCGTTTAAGCCATCAACCATATTTTTAGGAGACTTGTAACTATTTTTCGCAGGTTTTCATCTTCTCGACTAGACTACTGTAACTCAGAAACTATGGACTTAAGCGCCTTGACTCATAGGATTCTTTTTGACGAGAATACAATTTCCTATAAAATTCCCTTTAGCATTTTTAGTTTACTTTCATTGGTTTACGTTCTGCTAGCCAATAAAGGTCAATTTTATAGGAAAAATGAGTTCTGCAGCGGACACAAGTGAAACAGCTGGAATAACAGCTAAGTAACTATCAGCACTTTTGAAGAACACCAATTGCCCTACAATTTGCGACCAAAACCGTGTTGATATCATGAAACGCAGCTGAGTATTAGAAAGTTAAAAAAAAAGTAATTTAATTCACGTGTATTTTAAATGACAAATCTTTGAAATCAAATATTAAGTACTTAGCATTGGGATTAAGAGCTCATATTTGGTGAGAATTTTTGTTTTTCGATGTAGAATGAGATTTTACTTGAGCACTTAGAAAAAACAAAACTTTTGCGGAAATGAATCACCCTAATGACCATGTATGGCCATATATGTCCATATATGATCATGTATGGCCATTAGGGTGTCCGTTTTTTTCCAAATTGGTTTTTGACTCTGCAGCGCCCCTAAAATTTTTAGTAAATGGTCCAAAAAAATATCCAACTGATATAAGCCCTCAATATTGATAATAACCCGTGTCACAAAGATGATTCATTTCTCATTTAAATAACATAGGGGTTTGGTACTTTTTGCAATTAATTTTTTCTTTGCAAAGCCAGTTGATACATTGCTGCGACATCAACTTATTTTTGTAGAAAATTGAACGCTCTAAAAAGACTTTTTTTTAACATTTTTCGAAAAAATCATTTGCGTCAAAGTTATTCAAGGTCAAAGTTGAACTAGAAATAATTTTTTATTTTTTTTTTGTTTTTAACAAAAAATCATCGTTATTTATATCAAAATTTATTATTTATTGCCGAAAATATCTTATTTTCAGTATTTTCTTGCATCTGTCAAAACTATTGAAGAGAGAAGAGTCGTACATTCTCAGAAAGAAATTCCGATAAATTAAGAATTTCGGATTCACAATTACTTTTATGGAAAAATAAAATTCACGCCAACGCATGCGCATGAAAGAGAAATGTAGTATCGTGACTAGCCGGCGTCGTGTATTAACTATTGTCACCCTGGCGATCCTGAATCACGGTGTATTACGGTGAATCACCGGGAATCACGGTGATTTACCGTAAGAGTTCACTGTGATGTCGTAGATCACGGCAACTCCGCGGAAATCACTGTTGTTGTAAAGAAAAAAAGGCAAGACATTAATGAGTCTACATGAGGTTTGAAGATCACGGGAACCGTTATCGGTGATTTCCGTGATTTTGACGGACCGTATCTCCACCGTCTATCATACGGTTTTTAAAAACTACAATTAATGTATTGCCTTTTTTTCTATACAACAACAGTGATTTCCGCGGAGTTGCCGTGATCTACGACATCACGGTGGACTCTCGCGGTAAATCACCGTGATACTACCGTGAATCACCGTAATTCCCGGTGATTCACGGTGAATCACCGTGATTCACGGTAGCATCACGGTGAAGGTTCACGGTGATTCCCGGTGATTTACCATAATACACCGTATTTCAGGAACGCCAGGGTGACCATAGTTAATACACGACGCCGGCTAGTCACGATACTACATTTCTCTTTCATGCGCATGCGTTGGCATGAATTTTATTTTTTCATAAAAGTAATTGTGAATCCGAAATTTTTAATTTATCGGAATTTCTTTCTGAGAATGCTCGACTCTTCTCTCTTTAATAGTTTTGACAGATGCAAAAAAATACTCAAAATAAGATATTTCCGGCAATGAACAATAAATTTTGATTTAAATAATGATGATTTTTGTTCAAAACAAAAAAAAATAAAAAATTATTTCTAGTTCAATTTTGACCCTGAATAACTTTGACGCAAGTAATTTTTTCGAAAAATGTTAAGAAAAAGTTTTTGTAGAGCGTTCAACTTTCTATAAACATAAGTTGATGCCGCAGCAATGTATCAACTGGCTTTGCAAAGAAAAAATTAATTGCAAAACGTACCAAAACCCCATGTTATTTAAATGAGAAATGAATCGTCTTTGTGGCACGGGTTATTATCAATATTAAAAGCTTATATCGGTTGGATATTTTTTTTTTGGACCATTTACTAAAAATTTTAGGGGCGCTGCAGAGTCAAAAACAAACTTGGGAAATAACGGACACCCTAATGGCCATGCACGGCTATACAGAGCTCGATATGTCCATATATGACTCGATATGACTATGTATAGAAATTTTAACTAAGTTAAAAAAAAAATCTGGGCGTCAGTTGGCCCTGCGGGCCAGCAATTGTTTTTTTACGATCTTTTTGAGCTCTAACAAGTTACCTGTTATGCTAGAGTTTGAAAATTTAAGAATCGAAAATCATTAATGAAGCGGTTTTTAAAATTTAATCCCTGATTATGTTCGATAAAATAAGTGCATTGAGGCAGAAATCAGTGTCAGGGATCAAAATCAAGATTTGAATGAGTTTTGACTCGTGTCAGAAACAATAAAATATGAAATATCCAAGAAGAATTTTAAAAACTACCTTTTATCGATTTTATTGTTGATAATATGATTTAAACAAAAAACCAAGTTCAATGACATTATATGATCGAACGAAACCATAAAAAGGATGAGCTAGTATGATTTCAGACACATTTTAGTAGGTTATATTATGATTTATCTGAAAAAAATAACATAAAATGTTATTTTTTTACTTTTCAACGCCGATATCTTTCAAACTCATCAATCGATTTTGACGTTTGAGGTGGCAATCGGCGCGTTTTATCGAATTTTAGAGCTGATTAAAATTTGAAATCGATCGCATCAGTCGTTTCAACAATAGTTAGAAAAAAACATTTTTTACTATTTCTTTCACCAACGATATCTCGCGAACGACTGAATCGATTTCGATGGCTGAGGCGGCAATCGACGTATTTTATTAAGTTCTAGAACTGATCAGATTTTGAAATTGTTTGTTTGAGTTATTTCAAAGATATTTGCAAATAACTGTTTTTCACCATTTCTTTCTCCCACGATATCTCTCGAACAAATTAACCGATTGAGATAGCTAAGGTGGCAATCGACGCGTTTTATCGAATTCTAGAGCTGATTTGATTTTGAAGTCGATCGTTCGAGTCGTTTCTGAGAAATCACTAAAAAACTAAAAAAAAAAATTTCATTTTCTTCGTAATTCGCAAATATTTTTGAGTCTACGGGATCAAATGATCAAAAATTTTCAGGACAGTTCATGGCAATCAAGCTCTTTCGATTGCCGCCTCAACCATCCAAATCGATTCATTAGTTAAAAAGTTACAAAGAGTTTACATATATACGAACACACACCTACACCTACACACACACACACACACACCTACACACACACACACACACACACACACATACATACACACACTCAGACATCATTCTGAAGATAGTCAGAATAACTTCCTAGGACCTCAAAACGTCGATATCTGATGAAAACTCGATTTTTGAAAATCGGGGTGAAACCAATAACTTCCCGAATTTTTAAAAATTTACAATTTTATTAGCGGGAAGTTAAAAATTTTTTTTTTTTTAATTATTCTGGCAACGCAGAGATTATCAGATATGTAAATAATTGAATTCCTAATCAAAATGGAAATTTTTAATTCAGAGAAAAAACGCTAAACTTATTAATGACCGCACCCACTACAGTAGGATTCGAATGGTCATGCATGGCCATATATGACCCATACAAGGCCATGTATGGCCATACATGGTTTTGTATGACTGCATATGGCCATGCATGACTGTATTAAAAAAGTTTGTATGTCAATGTATGGCCATCTATGCTCTATGCATGGCCATATATGAGCCATATACGGCCATACATGGCCGTGTATGATTCAGTTCTCACGGGTTAACCAAAAACACGTACTGATCGATTTTTCTCATAATTTTTCACAGCAAACTCTCATTTATTCTTCATTTTTTCCAGCTATGCTCATTATGATACAACGATGGGATCTATTCTTTTTTAATTTTTTAAATTTCATATTCCAGTTTTTTTTCAAGAAAAATGTCTTAAAATAATAGCATGCTCATGATTCACTGTTAATAATTATCAGACACATTTATCATCAAAATTTTCTAATTTGATTTCCTCAGAAAAATTATTATTTATTAATTACATATTATTGTTATTAATTGAAATTATTATTTATTAATCAATTAGTAATAATTTTTCTGTGGCAGAAAATTTGAAAATTTTGATGAAAGTTGTGTGTCAGAAAATTATTAACAGTAAATCCTGAGCATGCTATTATGTTAAAGCAATTTTCTTCAAAAAAAAAAAAAAACTGGAATATAAAATTTAAGAAATCTAAAAAAAAAATCGGTCTGTCGGTTGACCCTGTGGGCCAGCCCCAAAACTTCTCGCCCATTTCGAGCTCCTTGAGCTCGAAAAATTGTTGTGGATGCATTTTTGAGCTCTTACGAGCTCGAAAATACTTTTGTATGCGTTTATTTTCGAAAAATAACGTTTTTTACCATTTTTTCTACAACGATATCTCTCGAACGAATAAACCGATTGAGACGTTTAAGGTGGCAATTGACGCGTTTTATTGAGTTTTACAACTGATCAAATTTTGAAATTGATTTATATAGTCGTTTTCGAGAAATTTTCAAAATACTAAAAAAAAATTTTTTTTTTAATTCGTTCGTTAACGGTTTTTCTCGAACAAATATACCGATTTTGATTTTTGAGGCGGCATTCGACGCGGCTTACAAAGTTTAAGAGCTGATTAGATTTTGGGATCAATCCATTCAGCGAATTAAAAGTTATTAAAAAAAAACATTTTTGAAAAAATTTTATTTTTGAAATATCTCCAAACGTACCCGACCGATCAAGCTCAAATTTTTAGTGTTTACAGTAAATAAAAAGCCGCGTCGAATGACACCTTAAAGTTCAAAATTGGTTCATCCGTTCAAAAGTTACAGAATATTTACATACGTACGTACGTACGTACATACATACATACATACACTCGGACATCATCGTGAAATTAGTCAGAATAGCTTCCTAGGACCTCAAAACGTCGACATCTGTTGGAATTTCGATGTTCACAAATCGGACTGAAACCAATAATTTCCCGAATTTTTGAAAATTTGCAATTTTCTTAGCGCAAAATTAAAAATAGATCCCATCGTTGTCCCATCATAAGCATAGCTGAAAAAGTTGTAGAATAGGTAGCAATTTGTTGTGAGAAATTATGAGGAAAATCGATCAGTACGTGTTCTTTTGTAAATCGACAATTTATTCTTAAAAGTTAAAATTTCAATCGAAGCGTGGTTTAAATCAGTTTTTTTAAATTTTTTATCGTGAAGATATCTAAAAACAAATACTTTTTCAAATTTCGATATTTCAAAAACGATTGGAGAAAAAAATTTGAAAAAAATCATGAAGGTCTCTTTCAACTTATATTAATAGATTGAAAAGTTTCAAAGAAATCCGGGATCCAGAAGCTAAATGGTGTCTGATTTGGCGTGGAACGCCTCATAGATAGCCCGAACTGGAAATATAGCCCAGACCATGTCGGTATCGCGCCAAGTGCTCTACCAGTTGAGCTATTCGGCACTATACTATATTCCGTTTAAACTAAATTTATAATTTATTGAGCCACACCGTCCATCGTACGGTAATGCACCGATTTTATATAGTGGAAACCTCAACAGAGCTGATTTTTTTATTCACCCTACAATCGATTGAGGCTGTACGAAGTCTGCCGGGTCAGCTAGTGAACCATAAAATTGAAACATTATTTTTTTAGTTTGAACAGTTTTTGTCAAACCTACATGTATATCATACTAGCTGACCCGGCAGTCTTCGTACTGCCGCAATCGATTGTAGAGCAAAATAAAAAAAATCAACTCTGCTTAGGTTTTCATAAATTGTCTTATTGAGGAGTTTTGCATGTTTAGGTTTCCACTATATTAAATTGGTTTTTCATAGTTGAAACCAATTTAATATAGTGGAAACCTAAACATGCAAGCCTTCTCAATAAGACGATTTATAGATAAATTGGGAAAAATATAGGGGGCGTTCTACGCCCAATCGGACACCATTTAGCTTTTGCACCTTGGATTTTTTTGTAACTTTTTTACTTTTTAGTAGATATTGAAAGAGGCCTTTATGATTTTTTTCTAATTTTTTCCTCTAATCGTTTTCGAAATATCGAATTTTGAAAAAGAAAGAGATTTTTCTTTCAAATGCCTGTAACTTTGCGAAAAGTGGTTTAAACAAAATTTTTAAAGAGTCAAAAAATGATTGCCTCTCGGTATCTTTTCGATGAAAAATATCAAAAAAAAATTTTTTGAACTACGCATCTATTGAAATTTGAATTTTCAAGTATAAATTGACGATTTACAAAAAACCCGTTCCGATTGATTTTCCTCATAATTTTTCACAGCAAGCTGTGGCCTATTCTACAATTTTTCCAGCTATGCTCATAACGGGACAACGATGGGATCTATTTAATTTTAATTTTTTAAATTTTATATTTCAGTTTTTTTTTAAGAAAGGGTCTTAAAATAATAACATGCTCAAGATTTACTGTTAATAATTTTCTGACACACAACTATCATCAAAATTTTTTAATTTTTTTCCACAAAAAAATTATTTCTAATTAATTAATAAATAATCATTGTAATTAATAATAATAATAATAATAAATTAATTAATAATAATTTTTCTGAGGAAATAAAATAAGAAAATTTTGATGATAGTTGTGCGTCAGATAATTATTAACAGTAAATCCTGAGCATGCTTTTATTTTAAGACATTTTTCTTAAAAAAAATCCGCATGTCGGTTGGCCCTACGGGCCAGCCCCAAAACTTTCTGCTGTTTTCGAGCTCTTCAAGCACGAAAATCTTATTGCATGCGATTGTTTTTTAATGAGCTTTTCAAACTCTAACAAGTTACGCTTCATGCCAAAGTTTAAAAGTTTAAGAATCAAAAATCATTAATGAACAAGCGGTTTTTAAGTCTTAATTTCCGATTATGTTGAATAAACTAAATGTATTGAGGCAGAAATCAATGTCAGTGATCGAAATCAAGATTTGAGTGAGTTTTGGCTTAGGTCAGAGCAATAATATATAAAATATACGAGAAAATGAGTAAAAACCGTGTTTGTTCGATTTTTTCGTTGATAATATGGTTTAAACTAAAGAACAAGTTTGATAGTATTTTATGATAATCAAAAGAGACCATAAAGAGAAAAATTTGGTAAGATTTTAGACACATTTTAGTACAGTACATTTTGATTTATCTGGAAAAAATAACATAGAATGTTATTTATTTAACTTTTCAACGCTGATATAATTGGAACTCATTAACCGATTTTGACGTTTGAGGTGGCAACATGCGCAATATATTGAATTCTAGAACTGACTAGAATTTGAAAGCCATCGACTCAGCTGTCTTGAAAATATTTGAAAAAAACCGTTTTTTACCATTTCTTTCTCAAATGATATCTCTCGAACAAATTAACCGATTGAGATGGTTGAGGCAGCATTCGACGCGTTTTATTGAGTTCTAGAGCTGATTAGATTGTGGCGTCGATCGTTCAATTCGTTTCTGAGAAATCAATAAAAAACTAAAAAAAAAAAATTTTTTTTTTCGTAATTCACCAATATTTTCGAGTCTACTCGATCAAATGATCTGAAATTTTTAGGAAAGTTGACGGCCAACAAGCTCTTTCAATTGCTGCATTAAACATCCAAATCGATTCATTAGTTAGACAGTTATATACCATTCACATGTCACGATCGAAGCGATGGAAGGTGACAGTTAAAGAGAGTTGAGGGAGAGAGATGTTTGTGTGTGTGTGTGTGAGGTCTTATGGCGATACTGGAGGGAGAAACCAAAATGGGTTGTGTGCCCACGGGTTTTTTTATAAGTACCAGAGGATTGACCTTATTTCGCCCTAGGGATACGCCACGAGGAGGAATTCTCGGTTCAACCCTGTGTACAATTTCCGTGGGCTTTCCAAGGAAGTCTAGGCTTACAACGATCAAGGACTTCAGATCTTTGATGATCCTATACACTCACGTGATCGTATGCGTTGTCACCTTGGAAAACACGCCCAGGTTGATTATCTCTACCTATCGCGTAAGCTTACTACTCTGGTACCGAGCGGTTGTACCTGAATAGATAATTCCCGTTTTGACCGGAGGCGTGGCGAGTTGGTCCGGGATTAGAAGTTGAAAGAAAGCAGTGGGGGGTGAACGTCTCTCGTGAAAAACGTGTTCTTACGACCTAGGTTAATATTATCTAAGTTGGCAATGAGGGCTCGAAATAAATAGAAGAAGTTACGAAATTATAAATGTAATTAATATAAATGATACAAAGATTCTTACATATTTTGTTTCAGTAATTCTGTGTACTTCTTACCCCTAATCCTCGGTAGTGTCAGCCGAAGATGCACAAATTTTATATAGTCTTTACAATTTAGAAACCTTATAGTCACTTTATTTCAATTCGCAATCCCTAAAACAAAGCTAATAGAGTCGCCAAGCGGATACGAGCTCCTATCTATTGTTTGAGATACTGCGAATTTGTTAAAGGCCTCGATCTCCAAAAACAAAGCTAATAGAGTCGCCAAGCGGATACGAGCTCCTATCTATTGTTTGTAGAGATTCAAGGTATCGTTTTACGGCTTGAGCCGGAGTGAGCACGAGAGCTTAGACTTCGAACTAGACTGAAGATGATCTGAACCAGAGGGTTTATATATCCGAATTTTGAGCCTAGAAGGGGTATTGTTTAAACAACTTAATTAAGAATAGTAGGGTTTGACCAAACCTTATTGGTTGCAATTCAAGGTCTTTCCCGAATTTGGCCTAGGTAGGGTATTTGTTTAAACAAATAGTGAAGGGAATTATTATATAATTAGTCCAATTAGAGGGAGTAAATTTATGGGCAATAAATGTCTATTTCAAGGTTTGTTTACAAGTTCGAGTTTCGGGAAAATTGGATTAAAAGTGAAAGGTGGGTCTCATCAGCCAAGGCTACTTGTCTAATGGAAGGCCCTTTCACTTGTCTAGGCGGCACGCGAGCTTAAGCCTTTTATCTTAGAGATGTACCAAGGCTAAAGCAATAAAAAAACTATAAAATTTTGGGAATAACTAATGAATTAGAAAGTGAAAGGTTGGCTCTGGTTTAGATATGTCTGTCTCTCTCGCTCTTCTACGACTCTTATTGTCTAATTTTATAAATATTATTAAATATTATTATTTGAGCATTGTGTCGCGATTTCACATATTCGCATGTGACACCTCCCCATTTAGAGTTGTCATCGTCCTCGATGACTTTGATTTTAGCAGAACTGCGTAAATATGAGGTAGTTTCAGAGTCAGTGAAATCGTGAGACAATGCTAGGACCTATTGCTTTAGTTGCGGGGAACTGCAACTTCCGCATTAAGTTTACTGCAATATTATATATCTGTGTTTATTATGCCTTAGAAATATTATGAGTTATGGGATGTTACGTCCCTTTTTAAGTTTTCTGTTTACGTGTTTTATTTTATGATTCAAATGGCTCCCGGAAGTTTCGTTTAAGCCAGGCTGGTTATGCTTGATGACACTTGAACTGTCCCTTGCCCCAGATGGAAGATGTTTTCTAATTACAGATGCGTAGGTGAAAGTTTCTATCTCCTCATTTGATTTTACTTAAATTTTCTAATTGCTTTCTCTTGATGGTGAAAATATTTTTGATTTTGAATTTTGGTTGGTGTTTTGGCCATAAAATTTTCCCACTTTTAATTTTTGTTTAATATAAAAATTGTGTTTTCGGGTATCGAGCATCAGTTTTTCGTGAACTATCGTTAAAATGTCTTACGCGGTAAAAGTAGAGTCACTTCCAGTAGAAGAGGTTGATATTCCGGAGGAAGCTCTCCAAGTTGGAAGGGAAGAAGAGGTCTTGACTGCTCTAGAAGACTATCCAAAGGTGAAGTTAACCCAGAATTGGGAATACGGTTCGTCAGATGAGGAGGACCATCTCGTGATTGTGGAGGATTTAGAGAATCAAGAGGATCCGGATCCAGCGCTGGGTCAGGAAGGTGGCGATCCTCTTTTCATCCCATTAGAACCTCAGGTCAGTTGTGATTGTCCGCTATGTACGGGGGCCTGGAGGCCGCCCCAGCTGCAGAGGTTGAGGCTGCTGTCCAGTCCATTACTCTGGATTTAGGTAATCCACCGCTACAGTATGGGTCACGGCTGCCTTCGTTTGATTCAACATTCCCGCTAGGTAACAACCAGGATGTTCCAACTGCTGGTCCTGTTGGGGGTCCAATTCAAAGGTCACCCAAGATATCAATCGGCGGGTCCCGTGGTCGGTTTCTGAGGTGGTCACCTATGTACCGGTTTCATAAGCTTGGAGCAGGAGTCAGCTTTGAGTTTGTGGATCCTGTTTTAAGTGTGTTATCACCGATGAAGCCAGGGGAAGTAAGGTGGTTTCGGGACTCACTACCTTGCAGCTCTGATGCACTAAGGTTTTACGGGTGTCCAAGTATTTTATCGGTAAGTAGTTTATTTTACTATGGCCATCTTTGTTGATTGTATTGAATAATTATTATTATCTTGTTTTTCAGTTCGTGCTGGGACTCTGTGAAGAGGATTTGGATATTGTCTTGACCGGTGCCTCAACCAGGGTGCAGTCAATCCTTCTGGAGCTTCGGGAAGCGGAGTCCTTCTCCAGGCCGGTGAACTGTCCGTGCTGTACCAGGAATGAAGCGCCACTACCAGGAAATTTACTTCAGAGATTATCGTAGTTACATCTTAGTAGTATTTTAGTACACAGTATAGTTATTGAAATTATGCTCATTTGATCGAACTATTTAGTTGTTTCCTCAAATGTTTCCTTTTATATGAACCATGTATCTATTATTTATTACTTATATACTTTGTATCTGTAGTTCTTAGAGGTCATAAATAAAACAGATAATAAGTCTTGTATTTAAGTGGGTATAAGAATTTCTTTCTCTTTATATCTGTGTATTAATCTTATCCTTAAATTAAATGTGTGTATTATTTTCTTACAAATAAGAGTAGAAAGTCATATAACTGATTGTCTGATTCTCACTCAATCAATCCCTTGTTCGTTTCTTCCTATTTAAGGTAATTAATAGATGTTTATTTGTAAAATGGTTGAAAGTTATATGGATCCATCTTTAGTTTTGATCCCAATGGCGAAGGTGATTCATAATGCTCTTGGAAAGTTATACTATTGTAAAAGAGGCGGGACCAGAGCAGGTATGCTCGGTCTGTGTGGTCCCATAGATCCATAACGCATGCGTTGTGTGGGTCTTTGGAAATAGAGTAGTTTTTCTTTTCTTAAAATAATAAACAAGAGGCAATTGAGCAAAGAATCTTAACTCTTTAAAACTATCAAATATTTGACAGTGATATTTATTTATATAATACTGATTGTAAAGATATTTAGGATAATATTGTTAGTATTCGTTATGTTGTTGTTAGAGATAGGACGTAGAGCAAGCACGCTTGACTCAAGTGGCCCTATCGAATATTTTTGTCATATATTTTTATTTTGTTTTATTTTATAATTATATATATTATTTTTATAATTTTATTGGACTATTGGTTAGTAATATGTTTCTTAGTCTACCCTCATACCTGGTTAGTAATACTTATTTTATAAGTTTTCTTTTGTTAGTTGGTCCTCTTCTGGTTTGGTATCTTTGTGGTTTATTTCGGCGTTTTCGATGTTTCTGTCGCTTTTTACGTTTCCTTACTGATTGATTGCGTTTGGAAAGTTCGTGATCCATGGTCGGGACTTCTTGGAAAATGATATCATCTAGATTGGGTGAAAACTCTATCTCGAATACAGGATACCTGGGAATAAAATAAGGTCGATATCGGTTCGTTACACGGATCTCACGTGATCGCGATGGGGCGCGTAACCAGTTGAGTGAGGCAAACGGGAATCGAATTGGTGAGAAAATTAGATCGTAAGGCGTCCAGTCGTCTATATCGAATGGAATAGGACAGCGACCCCATGGAATTTCTTCAAAAACCCGTGGTATCAGTAATCGAGGAATTACTCCATTATGCCTGTGGTCTTTGCGTTGGTTCCGAAGGTATTGTTTATCTTTCCAGTAGTTTTTCATTACCTTTTTTCGTATTTTATCGTCTTGGGCGATGATCCAGGCTGCGTGGAATTCTAGTGCGGTGACGTTGATTTCCTTGGGTGGCCTAAATGGCGTTTCTGGTAGGAAGTATTGTTGGTCGTGTTCGAGTTCGACAGGGTTTAAATGATTTTTGTAGTGTTGACTTCTTCTCAATTTCCGGAGTGAACGTTTGACTTTTGCAATGTTCCAGTAATCGTTAATTACTATGAGTGAGACTATGTATGCGAACTTCATATCGAAGCCTGTTTTTACTTTTATCATAGCGTTAGTTAAGAGGAGATCTTCCGCCATGATGTTTTATTCAGAATGAAAATGGTGTTTGTCGTTGACCGATGATCCAATGTCCTATTATTTCGTCGTCGACTGTTATTAATGCGATTTCTTTAGGCGTAAATTTTCTTGGTTATCCCAAAATTCTTGTAAGTCTATCACTATGTCCATAACTTGGTTAAATCGAGGGTTTAAAAATTCAATTTTCATATCTTCAACGAGTTTGGCTTGATTGTCTATTTCTTCTCCAAGCTTACACTTTTTGTAGGCTATTTTAGAGTCAGTTGATGGCACTCTCTTGTTCTTGCAGCAGCAAAATAGCCTGTAAGTTTGAGATCTTGTTAAATAGATTAGATAGCTCAAGATAATTATAACTATTAATAGTATTCCATAGGTAATGTGATTAGGTTGTTCATTGATTCGGTATTCCGGGGTTTTTATTCTATGAAGATTCTGCTCGATTTTTGCTAAGGTTAAATCTGAACTTAAATATCCGTGAGTGTTAGTAAGTGATGATCGTTGAGAGGAGTTATTTTGGACAATATGTAGGGGTTCGTATTTGATTACTTCAGGCAATAATTGTGTTAGGTTAAGGGGTATATTTGGCCTCTGTTGGAACATGTAAGGTTGTTCAGAGTTGTAGTAACCGATAAGATTGAGGTCGTCGATTTTTATTGTATATCCAGGCTTAATATTGAGTATTCCGGCTCCAGCGATTTTCACATATTCTGTTGAGTTTCCTCTCCACATAACCTGTAGTAGTTTAGTGCGGGATACTGAATATAACCATCCATTCCCGTTTTCCAAGGGTTTCCAGTAGTCCAGATGGTCCTCGTTTATCCTGATATCACAATTTCGGAAGGACTCGGGTCTTGCGTGAATAAGCAAATCTGTTTCACAGGGGTTTTGTCGGTTTGTGTCGTAAATTACAAAATTAGGTTTACAAATGTACAATGTTTTTACTTGTTTGCATTGCTGTAGTTCCTCTTTACTCAATAAGGAATATAGTTGTTGATCCTGGGAAATTAATAAGTAGTTAGCTTTAGGTTGAATATACGCAGATCCTTTAAAGGTGCCGAAGGTTTGGCTAACTGGATAAGAGTTTAATTTATAGAGGTGATATACTTGACGTTGGACGAGTGGTATGTGTAATATAATAAAGAGTTGGTTTTGGTAAAACTCATGCGTGAGTTTTGAACTCTTGTACATTTCTCCTGAATATATTTCTTTGGTCCGTAGTGGGATTAGGTATTGCTGATTGTTGAGAGTGTAGACCGTGATTGCATTCTTTAACGTCTTGGTTCCAAGTAAGTGAGGTGATAATTGCCCGAGTAATGCGGAAGTTATTGCTTTTGTTGTAATCTGTAGATAAGATAGGTAATTTTCAAAGCTGTTTTGGGTGGCGTTACTCCAAGCATTCAGGTGTTTAAGATATTCTTCGTATGTCATGTTGCTTTGTAATATTGGATCAGTGATGTCCCTTATTGGGTCTCGATATCTGAACTGAGAACTAATCTGTTTGTTCAGCCGGGTTTGTATTATATGTAAATCCGAGTTAACTATTATCGTGTCATTGTCCAGATTGTGTATGTTTATCCATGAAGCAGCTTTTAGTTCTTCAAATTCGTACAGGTAGGTTTTGAGCAGGTCTTCATTATTTGAGGAGAACGGTATGAATTGGTCGATGGTTGCTGATTCTGGCTCTAGTAATTGGTGGATTAATTGAAGCTGGTTATCTATTTCTTGATCCATCCGACGATAATCATCTAATCTTATGTAGAGTTGGCAGTCTGCTTCATCTAATACTTTATGGCAAATGTTGTTGAACTCTTCAATTTCCAGTGAACGTATAGATGGGCGTCGAAATTCAATGGTTCCAATATCGATCCTGGTTACCAATTTCCATTCGTTTGGTGAAAATCTGACTTCCCTTAGAGGTTCATAGTAAAGTCCGGCTGTTGAATTAAATTGATTGACTCTCACTGCACTCGAAGTAGTGTCGTAGATAAGATAGTTGATGAGAAGAATAATCGTCCAAGTTGTTCCCGCCATATTGAGATCTACAAAAATTTCGTCAATTAAATTTTCGTATGATTTTAGGTTAGTAATAAAGTGTTAGTAGGCGTGAGGTTTATTATTTCTTTTGACTTTATTTCCGAGATCTTAAATCTTCCGGTAACTATACTGATTGTTAATTGTTTGATATTAGACTCGGTTGTTGAATTAATTATGGACTGTTTTCATGTCGTCTTTCTCCACTAAGAGTTTCCATCTCAGCTTCAGGACCTGAATTATCCCTTTTTGGATGTAGGTGAAGTAGTAAGTTAGTAAGTGTTCCCCATAATGCTCCTAGTATCCATAAACTACAACCATAAATTGAATGGAGAGCATAACCATGAATCAGGGTATCAATGATGAACTTAATTCCTCGAAAGGTGAGATATGCGCCAAAAAGGGTGACGCTAAATGTTCCTATCGTGTTAAAGAAATTGTAAACTTTTCCCCAAGCTTTGGCAAGTGATTGTCTGATGGCATCCTCATCTAGAAGGTGATTGATGTTTATTTTATTGTCAGCAATGTGTTGTCCAGTTGCTCCGCGGGCGATAGTGTTGAGTATAGCAGCTCTTTCTATCGGGAACATCATATAATCCTGAAGTCGTTCTATATCGTTGTTGGAATAAATCCCTCCTGTTGCTAGTCCTCTTGCTGGTACGTACTTCCAAGAATAATTAGTTTGTGCAGAAAGTTGTTCAGGTTGAGGAACTACTGATAGACTGGGGTTTAATTCATACCATTGATCTGCCAATCTATACATCGGGGCTAGTAATGGATTACAATTGACCTGAGTACCCGTTCTCACTAGAATATGCGTACGTGGAAGCATAAAGTAGGAGTTGTTTCCTCGATGAACGGGAAGTTCTTGATAACATTCTGCGGTTTCTCGCCGTTTTACATCAACCGCAATACATTTGCCGAATCTAATTACTTCTCCTGAAACGTGTGCCATGAAACCAGGTTTCTTCATGAACTGGTACGCGAATTCATCTGGCGCTAGGGTTGCTAAGATAAGTGCACTTTGTAGAACTTTCCTTTCGATTTCGCATTCTTGTCTGATAATATCTTGGTAAAGCATTGTTAGTTGTCTCTGTATGTGTTGTTCGAGGTAGATAAATTTCGAATTGACGTATGCAAAAAGATCCATTTGCTTTGTGCTTATTATGTTTTTCGTTGAGAGATATCTATTGTTCTGGGAGTCAAGTATGTAAAGACGTGGGTGTTCAGTCTTAATTAATTCTGAGCCACAATTGATCATACTACCTTTGGCTGTGAATGCAAAGGTAAATCCTTCTGTTGTTACAGTGTATACTTCCTCGCCGAGTGTCTTGTTTCTGCTATCTGTCATTTTCTTGGCCACTCCTTCGTAAAGCAAGGCAAATCTATGGGAATGACAATTATCCTGTGGCAATATATCCCAAAAGGTATGTCCACCGTCAACGTCCATACATTTTCCAGCCTGATAATCACAGCGTACTCCTGATCTTAAGATAATACTATTTTGGTCAATGTTGGCGGAGGCGTAGTAATCTTGGATTGTGATACTAATATAGCCTGAAACAACAACCTTCTCCCAATTACCATAAGCGTCACTATACGATCCACCCTTGCAATATCCATCCGAAGATACTGTTCCAACTATTGCTACTGGTCGTGTAACTGTTGAGTTTTGCTTGATTCCGGAATGAGTTCCATAAAATTCATAAGATCCTTCCTCGTGGATATCCTTGCATCGATGACGAGTAATTTCCTGTACGTATTCTATGTCATTATTGGTTGTACCGAAATAATGATCAAAGTATCCGCAGCGAAAGATTTTTCTGTGTATTACAATTTTACATTGTATTACTTGAATAGATGAGTATTTTACGGTTTGAAGTAATTGAATGGATGTTTCTTCAATTTTCGGTGCGGCTATAGGTAGATTACAATCTTTAATATCTAGTAAGGATAAGGATGTCATGTTAATAGAGGGTGTGCTACAATCGTATGCTATAAATCCGAGTGTCGACGAGATGGTTAGACATGCAGTAATGATTGTGAGTAACCGTTCCATGATTGGTTATCCTTGGTGGCGTCCTTAGTTTGACCTGTTATACAAAATTTATGCAAGAACTGAAACATAATAATTGTTAGAGTGAAACTAGTTTGAGTCGGAATCAGTCTCTGGGGTTCGCATTCTACAAATTTTTAGTTTGTCGACGTGCTTTAGTGAGCGTTTACCGTTCGCATCTTCTATTATGGCGGTGTTATTGTCTAGTAGTTCAGTTATAATGTAAGGACCTTTGTATTGTGAGTCAAATTTTCCTTTTCTAGGTTCTTTGATAACATAGACCTGATTACCAACTTTAAGATTACAGGGGTTTAGATGATTATCGTAATATCTTTTTGAACGATGCTTAGATTTGATCAAGTTATCGCTGGCAAATTGCCTCATGTCGTCCATACGGCTAATTAAATCATGAAGATACGTTCCATATGTTTCGGTTTTCTCGGGTGGAGGAAAAGAACTTGGTATTCGAGCTCTTTTCCCGTAGATAAGTTCGAAAGGTGTAAAGTTAGTAGATTCGTGAATTGAAGTGTTGTATGAAAACATAGCAAAAGGAACAAGCTTGTCCCAGTCTTCATATTTTTCCACGTAGTGTTTAATAAACTCGGTGAGAACGATATGACTACGTTCAAGGGAACCGTTAGTTTGCGGATGATAACCCGAAGTCGTGACTTGTTTTATTTTAAATATTTTCGCGAGATAATGGAGTATCTTACCGACAAAAGATCGACCCTGATCACTTAGAATTATTCGCGGTGTTCCGAATTGAATTATCACATTGCGAGCCAAGGCATCGGCAATTGTTTCTGCCTTAATGTTGGGAATCGGTACTGCTATACAGTATTTAGTTAAGTTATCTTGCACGGTCAGGATGTGTAGATTTCCAGAAGGGGTTAGTGGTAGTGGACCTACCGTATCAATAGAAATTTTGTCAAAAGGTTCTGCAGGTGTGTCCGTAATTATCATTGGTTCTCGGGTTTTTATTCTTACTAATTTTTGTTCTTGACAACTTTTACATGTTTTGATGAATTCTATTATTTCGTCTCTCATATTAGGCCAATAAAAGCGTTCACGGATACGTCGGTAGGTTTTTGTTATGCCTTTGTGTCCGCCGGTCAAGCTTTCATGGTATTCAGTGATTATATCATGTCTTGTTTCTTCTTCTGGGATTGTTACGTTGCCGTGACAAATAGTTAGTGAACAATCACAGTCATTCAAACTTTCCTTAAGAATATCGGTTATCAGTGACTGGTTTAAAGTTTCCAGCATATCTCCAGGTTTTGAAATTCTCAGAGTTTTTATATTATATTGTTGGATTGTACGTCGAACTGTAGTTAAAACATCCTTAAGATCTTGTATTGAGAATGTGTCATAATGACTGGGTTTTAATACTGCACTAAGTATTCGATGTTTACCCTTTTGAGTGACGAGAACTTGCTTGAATTTTGGTTTCTTCAATTTTAAGTCTTGTGGATCTATTTTATCCGTATCAATCAGTAGTCGTGAAATCATGGTGGTAAACTCGCAGTCAGCAGAAATGAAATGTAGATAGTTGTCTCTAAAATAAGTCAGGTTTTCATTTGTTGTATGTAGGGTTACTTTGCTTTTGGTATTTCCAATGCCTGGGTAATATAGATCACACGGTATCGTGGAGGAGAGTGGTCGGAGTGCAGGCTGTCTTGGTGCTTCTTCTACTGGAGCTATTTCATCTTCTGTGTCTTCATCGTCTTCCTGAATTACATCTGGGGGATTGATGTGTCGCCTGATGGGCTGTCTTACCCTGACTTCGTCATTGCTAGTTTCTGAGTCTTCTGATGTAGCGTATGGAGTTGATCTTCCATTAGGGTGTTGAAAAGTGATAGCTGATGATTTCCTGGTTCTTAGTCCTTCGGATTCACTTATCCGAGGTGATTCATACTCTGGGTTTTCTGCACGTTGATCCCAGTAATATTGATCGGTGTCAGATGACGGTCCTGCGGATATCTCGATAATGTTAGTTCTAGGTCTTATGGATGAAGTAACTGGTTGAGGTGAGTCATCTTCAGTGCCTATATCAAATGCAAATCGGAGTGCGTTTGTGCGGTTTTTCGGTGTTTTATTAGGCGGATCTGGTTCCTTGTTTCTAGGTGAAGTGCGTTTATTAATGAGACTCGGAAAAGCACTTTTTCTTCCATGTGCCACTGGTGGTGCTTTTGATGGAACTTGTGTTGATGGTCGTCCAAGTTTTCGTTTTTCTGTTAATTCTGTAGGAACGTTTCGGGATTTTGATGATAATACTTCAGGTATTCGAGTGGCTAATCGGCGCAGTCTTACTCTTTCACCAATGGTATCTGCGTTTGTTGTTGTTGTTGGAGTTGTTTTGAGTCTTTTCAAATGCGTAGCGATGGAACTAGCTTGTCTTGCTGTTATATTTGTATTTGTTTTATTTGCAGCTGATGATATTGGTAAAACTACCGGATTTCGTGATAATGCGTCCGCGTTTACATTAAGTCTTCCTGGTTTATAATGAAATACGTACTCGTATTCTCTTAGTCTTGTTCTCCAACGAATTAGTCTCTGTACAGGCGGTTTTACTGAATCAATCCACTTTAGTGGTTCATGATCGCAAACGAGAGTGAATCTTCTGCCATATAAGTACGGGCGAAAATGTAATATACCATAAATTACAGCTAAGCATTCTTTTTCAGTAGTATTGTAGTTGCGTTCGGCAGGTTTTAATAATCTTGAGAGATATGCGATAGGTCTATCTTCACCTATTTTACCTTGACTTAAAACTGCACCAATGGCTTGATCTGAAGCGTCTGTTGTAAGAATGAATGATTCATCAAAGTTTGGATATTGCAATACGGGAGCGGTACATAAGGCTTTTCGTAGGTCATCGAAGCTTTCCTGTTGTGCGGTTGTCCATACAAACGGTCGGTCTTTCTTGAGTAATTCGCTAAGAGGTTTGGCTCGTCCTGAAAAATCTTCTATAAAGCGTCGATAATATCCTGCAAGACCTAAAAATTGTCGGATATTTGTGACGGTCTTTGGTCTTGGAAATTTCTCGATTGCTTCAGTTTTCTTTGGATCTGGACGTACACCTCCATCTCCTATGATGTGACCGAGATAGATGACTTCGGTGTTGAGAAATTCACACTTATCGGGTTGCAAAGCTAAGTTGGCGTTAGACAATCGTTTAAAGAGGCGGCGAACACGAGTACCGTGTTCTTCGAGTGATGGTGCAAAGACCACTACGTCGTCAAGATATACAAATAGTTCAATATCTTGTAGCCCAAGTAATACTCGATCCATCAGTCGTTGAAATGTTGCAGGAGCGTTTCTCAATCCAAACGGCATTCTGATGTAATGATAGTGTCCATTAGGAGTGCTAAATGCAGTCTTTTGCTGATCTTTAGGATCCATTTCGATTTGATGAAAACCGCTGGCTAGGTCGAAGGTTGAAAAATATTTAGCTCCCCCTAATCTATCGAGTATCTCGATAATATTAGGAAGTGGATAGGCGTCCGCGATAGTTTTTTCATTTAGCTGACGGAAGTCTATGACCATTCGCCATCGTTTATTACCCTTTGAATCAGGTTTCTTTGGTACTATCCAAAGTGGTGAGTTATAAGGAGATTCAGATTCTGTAATAACTCCATCGTTTAATAGTTTTTGTACTTGTCGATGGATTTCTTCCTTATGAACCGGAGGAAATCGATATTGTCTGACGGATATTGGTACTTCATCTGTTGTTGGTATTGAATGTTTAATTACTGAAGTAGCTTGAAGGCAATCACCAGGAAGGTGGAAAAGATGAGGAAATTCCTTGATAAGCTCATATACGTGTTCTTTCTCTTCTGTGTTTAGATGATCCAATCTTAGACTATCGCAGATTCGCTGAAATCGATCTTGATCGTTTTCGGGAACATCACTTCCGGAATCTTGGTCGAAGAAATCCTCTGAGCTCCCATCACACTCAAATGGAATGATTTCTTGAGCAGGGATCTCTAATTGTATGTCATCCTCATATGCATTTATAGCATAGACATAACACTTACCATTTCTGTTGGTTACTAAACAATTTCCAATGAATATATGTTCGGGAGTTCCGAGTAATGGTAAAAATCCAGTTTTCAGATTGGTTTTAAGAAGATTTATGGGCACTACAGTGCGTGATCGTGCTGTAAGCGTAAATATTGAAGGCTCTTCTTCCCATTGAGGTTCTGGGTCGCGAGTGGTGGTGTATGGATCTCCATTAGTATTTTCGAAGGGTATTGGATTAATTGGTTTGGAGTCCGCAACTATGGTGTTATGATGGAATGAGATTTCTACTTTTTCATTTGTTAAGAAATCGATACCAACTATTCCATCTGTAGGGATAGGTAAGGGATCTTCCAAAACATGGAAGTTTTCGGGGTTTTTGAAAAATGTAATTTCTGTAGTTCCGAGAGTATTAATTTTCTCGGTCGTGATTCCTTTAATTACTACAGAGTTATAAGTGTTAATTATCGCACGTGGTGCAAGTGCATCTTGTTTAATAACGTTGATATCTGCGCCAGTATCTACGAGAAATCGTGCGCTGCCATTTCTTAATTCGGGTGCTTTAAGTGTGATTACTGGGCCTTTTCCCTGGAGTTCAGTCCACATTACGAATGATTGACTGTCAGGAATTTGATTGTTGCGGGACGCGATTGTGTACGATTCGCAATGCTCGGCGTCGCGTCGTTCCGCTGAGCTGCGCTGGAGTTTAAAGACTCCTTATTTGGTGAAGGTGAACTTGCTCTTGAAGAAGTGTGATAATTGTTGTTGGAATAGTTACGATTGTTATATCCATTATTGTAATCATTAGAGTAATTATTATTTTGATTATTACCTGGAGGATTATGTTGATTGTAATTGTTGTTTGGATAATTGTTCTGAGGATTGTTTTGAGAGTAAGTATTTTGATTATTAAGATAATATGGATTTACAGAGGGTATCTGAGGTGGATATGGCATAGGAGGTGGGTACTGATAAGGCATATAAGGTATAGGAGGGAAATATCCAGGTGGTGGATAGTATGGAAAGTACTTCGGGGGTGACCGATTGCGTGATCGATATGGCGAATTGCTTCTCTCTGGACTGGCTCGTCTATCCCGTGAGGTGTCTCGAATAGGAGATCTTGGATATGGACTTGTAGATCTTGAATTTCCTCGCGAATTATCATCCCGGATAAAACGAAAAGGTATAGAACCTCGTCGTTCTTCATCTTGAAAGCTAACACTTCTTGTTCTTCGTGGTAGATCGTAGTTTTCCGGGTCGACTTGCGTGTAAGCTAAATAGTTGGAGTTCCGTTGTGAATTTCCTTTTAAATCTTCTTCTAGTCGTACCGCGATTTTATATGCGTCGTTGAGGTTTCGAGGGTTTTGGACACTTATACCATAGATTAAGTCATCCGGCAGACCGCGCTTAAATGACTCTAGTGCAAGTCCATCGAGTAATTTTTCCATAGCAGTAACTTCTGCATCGTTATCGAAGTTGTCTTTTAATGAGGCTACCGCATTCGCACGGATTTTCTTTATTCTGTTGAAATAACTTAATACAGATTCATTTTGTCGTAACCTGACGGATTGTATATCTGCACAGTATTGTGGGTATGATTTTTTTAAAGAAAAATATTCACTCAGTGCAGTTTTTAAAGTATCGAGAGTGTTTGTTTCTTTGTCTTCTACAGCATCTCTTGCCATGTCTCGGAGTTTTGAACGAACTCCTTTAAAGAAAGGTCCGCGAAGTCCTTCAGGTGTTAGCGCAAATCCATTTTCTACTTCTTGGAAAAATGCTTTTAAGGGCATATTTTTGCCATCAAAATTTGGCACTTGCGATAATGCTTGTTGTAATGCTATTGTTTCTCCCATGCTCGTGAGCATGCGGTCAGTAATATTTTGGTGGAACGTTAAATTTGCAAGTTGTTCCGCCGCCATTTTGCTTGTGGATGTTTAAATAGTAATTAGAAATAAGAGCGTAAGTAAAAGTTTAAAAATGTATTTATTATGATTCTTAATAGTCAATTTATATGTTAAGTGATTGATAAAAATAATTAAGTAGTTTTCGGTTAATTTTATTGAGGAGTTTAAATAAATGTATTGGTAAACAAAAATTGAGAGCTTAGAGTTACAAGCTGAAATCTTGAAAGAATTTCAGCAAGGCGAAATGAGGAGTTTTAAATACTAGAGTATATCTTTTGCAAAAGCGTTAGCTTATATGTAAAAGAAATTATTGAATTTATACAAAAGTATAGAATTTTGTGTAAGAACAGATCACCAGCGAATCCCACCGCTGTCACCAAATTTTAGGTTAACTGTCACGATCGAAGCGATGGAAGGTGACAGTTAAAGAGAGTTGAGGGAGAGAGATGTTTGTGTGTGTGTGTGTGAGGTCTTATGGCGATACTGGAGGGAGAAACCAAAATGGGTTGTGTGCCCACGGGTTTTTTTATAAGTACCAGAGGATTGACCTTATTTCGCCCTAGGGATACGCCACGAGGAGGAATTCTCGGTTCAACCCTGTGTACAATTTCCGTGGGCTTTCCAAGGAAGTCTAGGCTTACAACGATCAAGGACTTCAGATCTTTGATGATCCTATACACTCACGTGATCGTATGCGTTGTCACCTTGGAAAACACGCCCAGGTTGATTATCTCTACCTATCGCGTAAGCTTACTACTCTGGTACCGAGCGGTTGTACCTGAATAGATAATTCCCGTTTTGACCGGAGGCGTGGCGAGTTGGTCCGGGATTAGAAGTTGAAAGAAAGCAGTGGGGGTGAACGTCTCTCGTGAAAAACGTGTTCTTACGACCTAGGTTAATATTATCTAAGTTGGCAATGAGGGCTCGAAATAAATAGAAGAAGTTACGAAATTATAAATGTAATTAATATAAATGATACAAAGATTCTTACATATTTTGTTTCAGTAATTCTGTGTACTTCTTACCCCTAATCCTCGGTAGTGTCAGCCGAAGATGCACAAATTTTATATAGTCTTTACAATTTAGAAACCTTATAGTCACTTTATTTCAATTCGCAATCCCTAAAACAAAGCTAATAGAGTCGCCAAGCGGATACGAGCTCCTATCTATTGTTTGAGATACTGCGAATTTGTTAAAGGCCTCGATCTCCAAAAACAAAGCTAATAGAGTCGCCAAGCGGATACGAGCTCCTATCTATTGTTTGTAGAGATTCAAGGTATCGTTTTACGGCTTGAGCCGGAGTGAGCACGAGAGCTTAGACTTCGAACTAGACTGAAGATGATCTGAACCAGAGGGTTTATATATCCGAATTTTGAGCCTAGAAGGGGTATTGTTTAAACAACTTAATTAAGAATAGTAGGGTTTGACCAAACCTTATTGGTTGCAATTCAAGGTCTTTCCCGAATTTGGCCTAGGTAGGGTATTTGTTTAAACAAATAGTGAAGGGAATTATTATATAATTAGTCCAATTAGAGGGAGTAAATTTATGGGCAATAAATGTCTATTTCAAGGTTTGTTTACAAGTTCGAGTTTCGGGAAAATTGGATTAAAAGTGAAAGGTGGGTCTCATCAGCCAAGGCTACTTGTCTAATGGAAGGCCCTTTCACTTGTCTAGGCGGCACGCGAGCTTAAGCCTTTTATCTTAGAGATGTACCAAGGCTAAAGCAATAAAAAAACTATAAAATTTTGGGAATAACTAATGAATTAGAAAGTGAAAGGTTGGCTCTGGTTTAGATATGTCTGTCTCTCTCGCTCTTCTACGACTCTTATTGTCTAATTTTATAAATATTATTAAATATTATTATTTGAGCATTGTGTCGCGATTTCACATATTCGCATGTGACACACAAACACACACCCACACACACACACACACACACACACATACACACACATGCAGACACTCGGACATCATTCTGCAATAGTCAAAATAGCGTCCTAGGACCTCAAATTGTCGACATCTGATAAAAACTCGATTTTCGAAAATCGAGGTGAAAACAATAACATCCCGAAATTTTTGAAAATCATCGATTTTCTAAGCGAGAAATTAAAAAACTTGAATATGAAATTTAAAAAATAAGAAATAAATAGATCTTATCATTGTCCCATCATGAGCATAGCTGGAAAAGTCATAGAATAGGCCACAGCTTGCTGTGAAAAATTATGAGGAAAATCAATCGGAACGGGTTCTTTGTAAATCGTCAATTTATACTTGAAAATTCAAATTTCAATAGATGCGTAGTTCAAAAAATTTTTTTTTGATATTTTTCATCGAAAAGATACCGAGAGGCAATCATTTTTTGACTCTTTAAAAATTTTGTTTAAACCACTTTTCGCAAAGTTACAGGCATTTGAAAGAAAAATCTCTTTCTTTTTCAAAATTCGATATTTCGAAAACGATTAGAGGAAAAAATTAGAAAAAAATCATAAAGGCCTCTTTCAATATCTACTAAAAAGTAAAAAAGTTACAAAAAAATCCAAGGTGCAAAAGCTAAATGGTGTCCGATTGGGCGTAGAACGCCCCCTATATTTTTCCCAATTTATCTATAAATCGTCTTATTGAGAAGGCTTGCATGTTTAGGTTTCCACTATATTAAATTGGTTTCAACTATGAAAAACCAATTTAATATAGTGGAAACCTAAACATGCAAAACTCCTCAATAAGACAATTTATGAAAACCTAAGCAGAGTTGATTTTTTTTATTTTGCTCTACAATCGATTGCGGCAGTACGAAGACTGCCGGGTCAGCTAGTATGATATACATGTAGGTTTGACAAAAACTGTTCAAACTAAAAAAATAATGTTTCAATTTTATGGTTCACTAGCTGACCCGGCAGACTTCGTACAGCCTCAATCGATTGTAGGGTGAATAAAAAAATCAGCTCTGTTGAGGTTTCCACTATATAAAATCGGTGCATTACCGTACGATGGACGGTGTGGCTCAATAAATTATAAATTTAGTTTAAACGGAATATAGTATAGTGCCGAATAGCTCAACTGGTAGAGCACTTGGCGCGATACCGACATGGTCTGGGCTATATTTCCAGTTCGGGCTATCTATGAGGCGTTCCACGCCAAATCAGACACCATTTAGCTTCTGGATCCCGGATTTCTTTGAAACTTTTCAATCTATTAATATAAGTTGAAAGAGACCTTCATGATTTTTTTTCAAATTTTTTTCTCCAATCGTTTTTGAAATATCGAAATTTGAAAAAGTTTTTGTTTTTAGATATCTTCACGATAAAAAATTTAAAAAAAAACTGATTTAAACCACGCTTCGATTGAAATTTTAACTTTTAAGAATAAATTGTCGATTTACAAAAGAACACGTACTGATCGATTTTCCTCATAATTTCTCACAGCAAATTGCTACCTATTCTACAACTTTTTCAGCTATGCTTATGATGGGACAACGATGGGATCTAATTTTAACTTTGCGCTAAGAAAATTGCAAATTTTCAAAAATTCGGGAAATTATTGGTTTCAGTCCGATTTGTGAACATCGAAATTCCAACAGATGTCGACGTTTTGAGGTCCTAGGAAGCTATTCTGACTAATTTCACGATGATGTCCGAGTGTATGTATGTATGTATGTACGTACGTACGTACGTATGTAAATATTCTGTAACTTTTGAACGGATGAACCAATTTTGAACTTTAAGGTGTCATTCGACGCGGCTTTTTATTTACTGTAAACACTAAAAATTTGAGCTTGATCGGTCGGGTACGTTTGGAGATATTTCAAAAATAAAATTTTTTCAAAAATGTTTTTTTTTAATAACTTTTAATTCGCTGAATGGATTGATCCCAAAATCTAATCAGCTCTTAAACTTTGTAAGCCGCGTCGAATGCCGCCTCAAAAATCAAAATCGGTATATTTGTTCGAGAAAAACCGTTAACGAACGAATTAAAAAAAAATTTTTTTTTAGTATTTTGAAAATTTCTCGAAAACGACTATATAAATCAATTTCAAAATTTGATCAGTTGTAAAACTCAATAAAACGCGTCAATTGCCACCTTAAACGTCTCAATCGGTTTATTCGGTCGAGAGATATCGTTGTAGAAAAAATGGTAAAAAACGTTATTTTTCGAAAATAAACGCATACAAAAGTATTTTCGAGCTCGTAAGAGCTCAAAAATGCATCCACAACAATTTTTCGAGCTCAAGGAGCTCGAAATGGGCGAGTAGTTTTGGGGCTGGCCCACAGGGTCAACCGACAGACCGATTTTTTTTTTAGATTTCTTAAATTTTATATTCCAGTTTTTTTTTTTTTTTGAAGAAAATTGCTTTAACATAATAGCATGCTCAGGATTTACTGTTAATAATTTTCTGACACACAACTTTCATCAAAATTTTCAAATTTTCTGCCACAGAAAAATTATTACTAATTGATTAATAAATAATAATTTCAATTAATAACAATAATATGTAATTAATAAATAATAATTTTTCTGAGGAAATCAAATTAGAAAATTTTGATGATAAATGTGTCTGATAATTATTAACAGTGAATCATGAGCATGCTATTATTTTAAGACATTTTTCTTGAAAAAAAACTGGAATATGAAATTTAAAAAATTAAAAAAGAATAGATCCCATCGTTGTATCATAATGAGCATAGCTGGAAAAAATGAAGAATAAATGAGAGTTTGCTGTGAAAAATTATGAGAAAAATCGATCAGTACGTGTTTTTGGTTAACCCGTGAGAACTGAATCATACACGGCCATGTATGGCCGTATATGGCTCATATATGGCCATGCATAGAGCATAGATGGCCATACATTGACATACAAACTTTTTTAATACAGTCATGCATGGCCATATGCAGTCATACAAAACCATGTAAGGCCATACATGGCCTTGTATGGGTCATATATGGCCATGCATGACTGTATTAAAAAAGTTGGTATGTCCATGTATGGCCATATATGCTCCATGTATGGCCAAGTATGGTCATGCATGGCTATGTATGATTAATTTTTCACGGGTATATATGTAAGAATTCGGGCTAACTAATACAATTACTTATAAACAGGATGTTGTAGTGTTAAAAAAATAGGAAATTTTGAAATCACTAACAGCATATTGATGATTATATTAAGCTTTTTCGAAAGTGATTATATTCTTCGAACCTTACGTAGCATAACTAAACTTTGTTGCAACTGTCGGTCGCATAGCCTAGTCATTAAAGCGTCGGTCTCTCGTACGGAAGGTCCCGGGTTCGAATCCTACTGTAGCGGGTGCGGTCATTAATAAGCCTAGCGTTTTTTCTCTGAATTAAAAATTTCCATTTTGATTAGGAATTCAATTATTTACATATCTGATAATCTCTGCGTCGCCAAAATAATTAAAAAAAAAAAAATTTTTCTTTTAAATTAGTTAAAATTTCCATACATAGTCATATCAAGTCATATGTGGCCATATCGAGGTATGTATAGCCGTGCATGGCCATGTATGGTCATATATGGCCATAAATGGTCATATATAGACATATATGGCCATACATGGTCATATATCGACATGTCTGGTCAATTTTCATACATGGCCATGCTTGGAGCATCCATGTATGATACATTTTTCACGGGAATCGACAATTTATGCGAAAAAGTTTAAATTTCAATAGAAGCGTGGTTCAAAAAAATTTTTTCAAATTCTTTACTGAAAAGTTGTCTAAAAATGAACATGTTTCGTCTCTTTGAAAATTTTATTGAAACCACTTTTCGCAAAGTTACAGGCATTGGGAAAAAATCTCTACATTTTTCAAAATTTGATTTTTCAAAAACGGTTCGGGGAAAAAATTTAAACAAAATCATGAAGGCTCCATGCAACCTATACAAAAAAAGGCCATTCGGCAGCCGAAATGGAAGTTGATTTCTCATTTGATTATTTCAACCTCTCAAATGAACGTTAATAACAAAATAAATTTTTTTTTCGATATTCTGAGATTCTTAAGGTTATAAACTAAAAAAAAATTGTCAAACAATTTAAAATTGACGGCAAAAAATTTAAGAATTAAAATAAGAAAATTATATAAATTATCGGAATAACAAAAATTGAAGTTAAAGCGAATCTATCTAATTGAGCGAGCTTTCAGATAAGACAAATGAAAATAAGCTATCTCTTCCCGTTTGAAAGTTACATCTAGTTAAAGCGGCAAATAAATTTTTTTTGAAAATTTTACATAATTTCAATTAACCATAACTTCTAAACTTATTGGCCGAATTGGCTCATCTTCGAATTCATCCAAGGTAATCGTCCATAGAATAAGTATACTCAGTTTCATTAAGATCGGTGTAGAATTGTGGACGCTATCGTTGGCGAACGGCGCGTTATATTATATATATATAAACATATATAAACTTTTGAACCAAATGTATTTTCTGACTCAGCTCGTCGAGCTGAGTTTAGTGGTAGCAAAATTTTTCGAAAATTCCATTATGAGGACAAATACAATAGTTAGATTTCTATGAAATCTACTAAAAAGTCTAAAAAGTTACAAAAAAATCCGAGGTATGCGGCACTATACTAAACTCATATTGAGTCACATTTCAAACCTTTTTTTGGACTCCTAAAAATAATTCAAGACCAAAATTAGCCAAATCGGTTCAGCCGTTCTCGAGTTTCAGCGAGACTAACGAACAGAAGTTGATTTTTATTTATATATATTAACATCCATTAAAAGTTATTTATTTATCGTTATTGTTTACTCATTATTAATTTTTCTATCGACGAAAAAGTATTCGGTGAAGCTTGTACCACTCTGCCAAACCATAGACTTGATAGTTAGGAGTATTTAATAGGTTTATATATTGATCTTATAAATCTCAACAATCATTATGTTTCTATTGATATTTTACATGATATTCGAGAAGTTTGTTTTCTAATGCGGAATCAGAAGTTTTTTCATCTTTAACAAATTAAAAAAATAGAATTTAAAGTTAAGTTTTACTTAAAAGTTAAACGTAAGTTTAACTTAAAAGTTAAACTTAAAATTCAAACTTTAGTTTTATCATATATGTTCATACCTGATCATATCTGATTTTATATGCGCTAAACGTCTTGTCAAGAATTTTCATGTCTCTTTATACCTGACTATATCTTATTTCATAAAAGTTAAACAACTTGTAAGAAATTTTATGTATTAGCATACACATCCAAAAAATTACAGGAAAAAGAAAATTTTATAAAATTTTTAGCGATTTTTGGAAGTCTGTATTTTCGTGAAAAATGATTGTATTGAAAAAACAAAAAAAAAACCAAATTGAAGCTTGAAATCTCTAGTTTAAAGATCTTTCAGCCAAATAATTTTCTGAGCCACGGTTTTTGCGGACTCATGAGAAATACGCAGAGACAAAATTTTTCTAAATTTTTTGGTTTTGTTTTTTAGGTCTACCGGGCCGGGAAAATTTTTTTCGAAAAAACCAATTTATGACTCATTTAAAAAATTTGTTCAGCTACAATTTGATTTTTTTTTTGTTTCTCTGTACGACAATATACTGCTGAGATATCAGCCTTCAAATGAAAAAGGATCCTTTCGTCTTTGATTATCGATATCTCAGCAACTAATGGTCGCACAGTAATTTAAAGGGCAGTTTGAGAAACTTGAATAAACGCCCTACAAGCTCTATTTTTGATTGTTTTGAAAAAAAATTTTTTTTTCATTCTTAATATCAATTTTAAAAACCCACAAAAAACGGCCATTTTCTGGTTTTTTAGTCAACTCATCGCTACTTTGTAAATATCGATAAAAAAATAATGTTGCGAGGTGATTCCATAGCTTGATGTACCCCTAAAAACCGTGGAAATTTTCAGATTGATCCATCGAACCGTTTGTCCGGATCAATTGCTCAAAGTTTTATAAAACAATTAAAGGAACAAGTTTTGTTCCTTAATTTGTGTAATCATTACCAAAATGAAAAAATTAATTTTTTTCGGATTTCCTTCCATTCCCACGTTAGTTATTCGGTAATTGTAAGGTAAAGAGAAAAAAAAAATTTTTTTAGTTAAAGCTTTATTGCACTATAACTTTATAATTAATTTAACTAAACGAATTGGTATTAATGAAACAAAATAACGTAGCATCATGAATTGTTTGATTACAATTATTATAAGTAAACTAATGATTGCAACTGCAACCGTCACGTAGTTAAAATAACAATCCCATAACTATATTATCTATAAAAATGCAAAACAGTACTACAACTCAGTTGTTGCTTCAGTTATTTTATAATGATTCATTTGAACAAAAATTAACAGTTGCATGAATTATTTATTTACAATGATTGAATACTTATTTTAATCGTCGCAATTGATACTAATTTTTTTTCACGGCAGCTGAGAATTTTTTCTTTTTACTACACGGAAAATAAAAAATAGTAGTGGCAACTCTCTGAGATAGTACTGAGTACTTTCTGTAAAAAAAAAAATTTCAGAAAGTACTGTATGCTATCTAGACTGTATCCACTTCTCTCTGGACAGTGCTGGTTACTATCCCAGACAGCAACCACCAATATCTCATATAGTACACTCTTAGATAGTAGTCAGTGGCATCTGTAAAGTAACGCGTACTCTGCTGGAAAGTATAGGCACGTTTCTAAGATATTACAAGATACTTTTTGCAGATAGCACGTGTGTCGATCTGTAGATGACAGTGGTTACTACGCAAGACAGGACTGTATACTTTCTGAGATAGTAACCAGTACTTTCTCAAATAGTTTTCAGAAATATCCAAGACAGTAAAAGGAAATTACGATTTTTAATTTATTATTTCATCGACTTAAGCCGAATCGAAATCTATTAACATTAATTTAAGGAATGAAGTCGTAATAGCTAAAAATAACCTATAAATAATTAAAAACTAATTGTGTCGAACAAATTTTTTTTAACATTCAATTTTATAAAACGGTATTAATAATTATTAATACCGTTTTATAAAATTATTATTACCGTTTTAAAATAATTATTAATACGGTTTTATAAAATTGAATGTTAGAAAAAATTTGTTCGACACAATTAGTTTTTAATTATTTATAGGTTATTTTTAGCTATTACGACTTCATTCCTTAAATTAATGTTAATAGATTTCGATTCGGCTTAAGTCGATGAAATAATAAATTAAAAATCGTAATTTCCTTTTACTGTCTTGGATATTTCTGAAAACTATTTGAGAAAGTACTGGTTACTATCTCAGAAAGTATACAGTCCTGTCTTGCGTAGTAACCACTGTCATCTACAGATCGACACACGTGCTATCTGCAAAAAGTATCTTGTAATATCTTAGAAACGTGCCTATACTTTCCAGCAGAGTACGCGTTACTTTACAGATGCCACTGACTACTATCTAAGAGTGTACTATATGAGATATTGGTGGTTGCTGTCTGGGATAGTAACCAGCACTGTCCAGAGAGAAGTGGATACAGTCTAGATAGCATACAGTACTTTCTGAAATTTTTTTTTTTACAGAAAGTACTCAGTACTATCTCAGAGAGTTGCCACTACTATTTTTTATTTTCCGTGTACAAATATTAAAAAAAAAAAAAGTTTATTTAACGTATTTGAGTTCCCAAAAACTTACTATTTCCTCAAGTACCCCGTTTTGCCCCTCCCTCCCTGTTGAAAAAATCCTATAGAAAATATTAGGTTCCGATCATAATCCGATTCAAGTTCCCATAGCCTATCTGAACGGAAAAAAGTTCTATTCTATTGATTTATGGGAATGTATAGAAATAGATCAGGTTTCAGAACTTAACTGACTTTTCCTCAATGGAGTGTATGAGATTTAATGGGCACGAAAAGTTATATTCATTTCTGTACGAAATGACTGATAAAATTTCTATCAGAATCAAAGAGAAATACCTTAGACTGCTTTTATATCAGCATATTTAGGTTTTGATTGATTTATTTTTCTGCTAGTTATTTCATTTTTTTCTATAGTATAAGGTTTAATCAGAGTTGTCATTGCCGAACTCTATATGTTTTCAGAAGAAGTTTCTACTTTATGTTTTGAACAATTTTTAATAGGCATCGCATTTGACAAATATTCGATTTTATGGGAATACATAGATACTTATTCTACAAAATTACGATTGTTTTCATGAAATTTAATTTGCAATCACTGTGTCAAAAACACAATACATTCTTATTGGATTTTTGATTTGTTATTTGAATGAATCTGAAATTTCTGAGTAGTTATTACAAAATAAAAGTATATGTTTTTTTCTCGTTTATTTTTAATCAGTTAATACTATTAATGAATCACCCGATTTTGACGTAGTTATCAACGTGTAATGAGGTTGTATTTGATTGGCTAAAACTTCATTGCTTTTAGTTGTGTTGTATTTGAATTTTCTACACTTTTACTCATGCCATTTAATTAGATTTTGTATAGATGCTCTTAATACATAATTTATTAGTATTGTCACTGTCGTTAATTAAAGTATCAAAATGATTCTATCATTTCTATGCCAGTATTTTCACACGATATTTCGGCTCTACACTGCATAAAAATGTATCAGTTTCTACTTTTTGACATATCATGATACAATAATTTCTACTAGATTGAATGATGCAAGCCTGATTATAATACTCTTCAGATTTAACTAGATAACTCCTGACATAGATTTTGAGCATAATAAATGCGAAATCGACAGTTTATTTGTACACTAAACGGTAACTATTATTTGAGAACGAATACATTATATGCTTGAGTTTTTCGTACTTAATGTCAAAGCTATTTAGATGATAATGTACGAAAATGTTACTGATTTATATGTTTAAAATTAAAAACTCCGATTGAATCTGATTGAAAATGTCTGGAAAGACCCTCAATCGGAATTCTATTCGTTCCGATAAGAAATTGAATTCTAATTGAACTCCGATTGAATTTCAAACGGATCCAATCGGAAAAAAATATTTTTCATTTTTTGATTGAATCTGATTGAAATATTTCAATCAGTTTTAATCGGATTCAATCGAAAAATAACAATTCAGATAATATTAATAATTATTAAAATGTAGGCAGATATGAATTTCATTTATCATGAATTCAGCAATTTTTAAAATATCCGAGTATAGAATTTTATCTGTTTTTCTAATTTAATCAATTTTATAAAAAGTTAAAACAAACATTTTTCAGGATTATATAAAAAAATTTAAAAACTTTTTCTAAGAAACTGTACTGATTGAACTTAAAACTATCACGAAAATAAAAGGAAACATCAATAAAAAATTATATATACATATATATATATATATATATATATATATATATATATATGTGTGCAAGAAACGTAAATTCGACCGAGGACCCTCCACGAGGTACGCTTTGGGTAACGCTAATGCCGACGGTAAAAAAAAAATTGAGGAATTTTTTTTGACAAGGATAAATCATTTCGGATACACAAAAAAAAATTTTTTCTAAAGAAAATTTTTGAAAAAAAAAAAAATTAAAAAAAAAAAATAATAAAAAATCTGGGCATCGGTTGACCCTGCGGGCCAGCCCCAAAACTTCCCGCTGTTTTCGAGCTCATGGAGCTCAAAAACGTCGTTGTAAATACATTTTCGAGCTTTTCGAGCTCGAAAATACTTTTGCATGCCATTATTTTCGAAAAAAACAGATTTTAGCATTTCTTTCTCCCGCGATAACTCTCAAACGAATTATCCGATTTTGATGTTTAAGGTGGCAATCGACGCGTTTTAATAAATTCTAAAGCTGATTAGATTTTTGGATTGTGTGGTTGAGTTGTTTCAAAGATATTCGCAAAAAACTGTTTTTTATCATTTCTTTCTCCAACGATAACTCTCGAACGAATTATTCGATTTAGATGTTTGAGGTGGCAATCGACGCGTTTCATTAAGTTTTAGAGTTGATTAGATTTTGAAGTCGATCGTATAAGTCGTTTTCAAGAAATCAATAAAAAACTAAAAAAAAAAATTTTTTTTTTTCGTAATTGGCCAATATCTTCGAGTCTACTTGGTCAAATGATCTGAAATTTTTAGAAAAGTTGATGGCCAAAAAACTCTTTCGATTGCCGCCTTAACCTCCCAAATCGGTTTATTAGTTAAAAAGTTATAAAGAGTTTACATACATACATACACACGCACACACACACACACACACACACACACACACACACACACACACACACACACATACATACAGACACTCGGACATCATTCTAAAAATAGTCAGAATAGCTTCCTAGGACCTTAAAACGTTGACATCTGATGAAAACTCGATTTTTGAAAATCGGGGTGAAAACAATAACTTCCCGAAATTTTTGAAAATCATCGATTTTCTAAGCGGGAAGTTAAAAAAATTTTTTTTTTTTTCAATTTTTTTCGATATTCAATCTTTTTGATCGAAAAAATCAAAATTATTGGTGAAAAGAACATTTTGAAATCGAAAAAATAACCAAAAACCGAGTAACTACCAATTATGGAGATTTTTGGAAAAATCGATAAATTTAAAGCTTCGGGACACTAAGAAAGAAAAATCGCAGTGCTTTGAAATTCTCAAGGTTTTTTCAGGATACTTTGAGGTTGAAAAAAAACGACGATATCCTTTGTTCATCCGTTATATCCAAAGTAATAGCAAGATTTCCGAATATCCTTAAATATGCGAATTTAGACCTGTTTTTTAATAAACATTATCGCTTCAAAAAAAAATTTTCTATCAAAAGCGACTGGTTTTGTCTTATAGAGAATGTTTTCTAGTTTTCAAAACCCTACTTTCATTCTCTGTACGACCGATACGTCCGGAGTGATTGATTATCAAAGCCAAAATGGACTTTTTTGTTTTGATCAATAATAACTCAGCAGCAACTCGCCGTAGAGACTTTCTGAGACCACCAAATTGAAGGGCATAAAATTTCCTAAAAGAGTCATAAGGTGAGATTATCCAAAAACATTTATCGAAGCTCATAGACTTGTTAAAAGACGAAAAAAAATTTTGAAAATTTTTTTTTCGTCGGTTTGCTTAAGATTACTCCGGAACCGTGCATGATAAAAAAATTTGAGGGTCAGATCTGAAATTTAGAAACTTGAGGCTACAATTTCCTTTTTTTTTTTTTTTTTTTTTCTACGACCATTTTACACCGAGTTACAGCATATTGAAAATCACCCAAAATTTTTGAATTTTTTTTCTATCCCTTAATTTTTGAGACTAGTGTATTAGATTGGTTAAAAAAAAAAAAAATTTTTTTAATGGTATCCAAAAATTGAAAGAATACCTTAGAATAAAAAACTAATCCAAGTTCTTAATCATAATACTGCGGTTTGCGTCAATCCATTTTTCTATTTGCTATTTAAATAACACGGGAAAAAAAATTTTTATTCTTTAGAATCTTCTAGCTTACAGACCAATCACCGGGTTTTTATGCACGATAGATATTTTTCTAGGAAATAGAACGCTCTACAAAAAAAGTCTCATCATTTTTTGAAAAATCCAACCGTTCAAAAGTTATTTGAGCTTAAAGTCAAATTTATAGTAAATTTTAAGATCTTTTTACTTTTCCGGTGAAACTATCAGTCTTATCAGAAAATCTTATAGAAACTTTTTTGTGGGTAATTTCATTTCTCAAAAATTATAATGAATGAAGTTTTCCAAAGTTTTGCTTTTTTTTCTAGTTATTTTCATTTCAATGTCAAGCTCTTAAAAAAATTGTTTTCTGATTGATTTTTTATAAATTCTAACATATATTTTTTGTATTTTAACTTATATTTTTTAAATAATTTTTTTTTTTCATAGGGTTGTTTAACGCAAGGATTTTTGTATGCTCCAACTAATAAAAAAAAAGTTGCTTGAACCAAGAGAAAAATTTCTATATAGATTTAATGCAGATTCTAAAATATTTGATTTATCAATATTGAACCGTTTCGGATGATTTCTATTAGCTCATCCCAAGTTCCAATTTTCGAATTGATTTGAAACGTTTTTGTTAACCAGGGTTAATATATAAAATTATATAAAAATTTTTTTTTCCGAGAATCGGTAATTTCCGATTAATTTACAATCGAAACCTTCCGGAAGTATTCGACTAAATTCGATTGTAAGTCAATCGGAAATTTCTGATTAACGTTCAATCGGAATCATTCGGAAGTTTCCGATTAAATCTGATTGAATGTCAATCAGAAATTTCCGTTCAAATCTGATCAATAAAATGCTGGTATTTCTCAAAAAAATTAGTATCAAAATTATTGCGAAAACCGAGATCATTCTGATGGTTATTAATAAAAAAAATTCTCATCTGAAAAGTGACCGGGAAGTTTACGATACAATCAATTTTATTTTGTACTTACTATTTTATGAAAGCTATCAATCAAATCTGATTCTAAACATATACATTTTGCCGCGATATATACATACTGCCACTGAAAAAAAAAATTTGCTACAATAACAAAAATCAAGATTACTCAGCTATTTCTTATGATAGCAAAACTATCTTGGTTAACGCAATGAAATGGCATTTGTTGTGGTAAGTAAAGTGAAGTTGCTGTTGTAACAAATGATATGTGTTGAGGAAAAATTATTTGAATGCGCATAGAATTTTGTGCTTTAATTAGGTGAACAATATCATTAAGAATTAATCACGAGTTTTGGATTTCGGACATAAACTGTGTTTGTAAATTATGGTTAAAATATTAAAAGCTATTTATTTTGAGAAGTATACCAATATGTTTAAGTACAGTTAAAAGTGGGCACTTTGAGGAAGTGATTGTCTTGGCTCAAGAGAATATATTGCGACACGATAATATCTTAGGTGAAGAAAATTTTCTCGAGTCAAGAAATCTTTATAAAACCTAATTTAATATTTAGCTCAACACATGACATTTGTTATAACAGCAACTTCACTTTACTTACCATAACAAATGTAACTTCGTTGGATTGACCAAGATAGATTTGTTATCTTAACAAATAACTGCGTAATCTTGACTTTTGTTAAGATAACAAATTTTTTTTTTCAGTGTGAAACTCATGATTTTCCTATGAATAATTTTATTTGGAAATTACCTAATGTTCAGTCACGAGCTTAGGCAATTTGAAAAGCTTCGTGCATTTCCGCTACAGCCGAGAGTTGCCGAACTCGCTACTGACTGAAAGTCAGTATAGTGCCGGGTCACTCGCTATTTGGGCCTGGTACATACAATTTCTAGCTCATGGCTGTGTCAAGACGCCTTGAGAACCCGCTGCAAGCCGGCCAATCATATAATTCGTTTTACATTGGCCAGCCAATGAGAGACTTCGCTATCAACTACTTCCCATTGATGCGTGCTTAAGCTAATGGGAAAATTCGTCTTATGCAGCAAGGCTGCCACGTCGACACCAATTTTTCCAAACAATAAGTCGCCAAGTTCACCAGCCATTGTAATTTCTCTTCTATAACGTCTTTTCGCTCCTGAATTCAAGAGTACAACCTCTTACTCTAAAACCACTCCGCTTTACTATAATTATTTTTGGTTGCATTCGCTATCGCGTATACATTTTGTTGCATTCGCTGTTTCATATGATCTTCTCACAGTTTTAAGTGTAAATAGTGTTAATAAATATTTAATTTATTTATTATAATAATTTGTGTAATTTTTTTGTTGTTAAGATTACATCACACCTAAACCAGATCCTTTTTGCGCATTCGCTTACTTTACACCTAATATAAACCAATAGATTATTATTTTTATTGGCGGTGAAAATTAGTAACGGGCATTTTCTGATTGAATTCTGCATATTTTATTACATGTATTGGATATTGTAAGTAATTTCCAATAGGTTGATGGTAGTATAAATAGAGAGCTATCACTAGTACATACCGATGACTGCTGATTCAAAAGCACATTAGATTCTGATAGGAAATTTTTTTATTAGAATTTATCAGATTTTTTTAACAGGGCTCCTCCATATATTAGACTGTGAAAATTAGAATTGATATTTATTTTTTTTTTAGTTCCGTATGAAAATTTTGTTGTATGTAACAAAACACAAATTTAGAAACTTTTTTGTAGATCATTTTATTATCTATCAAATAATGTTATCCAATTATTTTTAAACCTTATAATTCAACAGTTACAAGCTATTAAAATTAATTGTTTGAAAAAAAAAAATCGCAATTTTCGTGAAAAACGGATGAAAATTCTTTTGTGTCGCATTCAACTGTATCGAAAATTGTTGTCTTTGAATATTATATCAGCCAAATGACAGATTTCATCTGTAGAAAAAGTGCAGTGAGTATGCACTTATTGTAGTAAAAACTTTTAAGGTCAAAATATTTAACTTGTATGTAAGCGGCATAAAATAAAGCCTTTAACTTCATATTTAATTTAAATCAACAATTAGTACTTGATGATATCTTGTTCAATCTAAATTAACAAAAATTTAACGATTTCTTTAGCTATGTCTTAAATTGAGAAAATGTACAAAAGGATTCTGGTGTAGGTGTGGTTGATTCAATAACTAACGATTAACACAAAATTTACAGATTATCAATTAGATGTTTTATTAACAATATGTACACTGAAAATCTGTGAGAAAAATACTTAATAGCGAATGCGACTCAATATACATGCGATAGCGAGTGCAACTAATAAAAATACGCGTGTAAGAAACTCGACACGTGGTCGATAGCAGTTAAATTCACGGAAATTAATTTAGATAATAATTACACGCAAATAACAATTTATTTATTCTCAATAAATAGCAGCCTTAATTTACTGACAAAATATTAAGGATAATTAGCAAAGCGGTCACACAAGAATAATTTATCTTGACAAAGCGGTTAAACGGATAGCTGTATTTGTACTGATCAATCCACGATGAAGTTAATGGCTTGAGCAAGCGTCTTCTTCTTCGTTGCCGCTCGATGGTGACGTGGCATCCTTGCTGTATGAGACGAATTTTCCCATTGGCTTAAAAGCGCGCCAACAGGAAGCAGTTGGTAGCGAACTCTCTCATTGGCTGACCAATATAAAACGAATTATGTGATTGGCCAGTTTTTAGCGGGTTTTCATGGCGTCTTGATACGGCCATGAGTTAGGAATTGTATGTACCGGGCCCAGCTAGCGAGTGACCCGGCACTATTCTGACTTGCAGTCAGTAGCGAGTTCGGCAACTCCCGGACGTAGCGAAAGTATACGAAGCTTTTCAAAAATGATCAATCTCGTGACTGAACACTATGCTTACTGCAAAAATTATTCGCGAATTTAACTGAATTAGTTATTTTATCGAAAACTTTTTGGATCCAAAAAATATTTGTTGAATTGACAAAAAGAACTTAAATTTCTCGGAATAAGTACTATTCTTTTAACGCAAGAATTTTCGTATGCTCCAACTAAGAAAATCCAATTGATTAAACCAAGAGAAAAATTTCCTGGGAGTAAAAATATACATATAGAGGAAGGAGGAGTCGTCGGTACTAGACAACGGCAATGGTAGTAGTTTGGTGCTCGCCACTAGATAGCGCCTACCTTCTGAGATGTCCCTGTTAACAAACTTATTTCAGAAGTATTATATTCTAAACTTGAGGGCAATTCTGGCACTAATACTCTTCTGTCATACGATCAAGTATCAAGTGCCTCTTTTGATAGTCGACATTATTGGAATTTTTTATTATGCATGAATGACTCGATATAATAACTTTATTAATGATATTATATTGAAAGTAATAAATAAATTACTAGACAACAAGTCAATTTAAATATAAAATTAGAACAGAAAAAAAGTTAAAGATACTATAAATATAATCTTCTAGTCATAATAACTACCCAGTGAACACATGACCTTATTCTGACGTCATACGTAGGTCATAGAAATGTTACGGCATCTAATGTAAATTTGATGTCAATCTGACGTTCTACATGACTTTAAAATGATGTAAAAACTTGAAATCATATTGATGTAAGCATGACTCTTGTATGACGTCGCAGTTATGACTTATGTGTTACGTGCGCTTGACATGAAATCTACATCTCATTGTTACGTAGTAATAAAGTCATTATTGTATATCATATTCACGTAATTTTAAAATCATACATTTATGTCAGTAGCAAAGTCACGGTTTTACGTAATATGGATGTCACTTTTAAATCATATATTTACATTAGTGACAAGTCAGTATTTTACGCAATGCTGATGTAATTTCTGAGTCATAGTATTTTTATCATCTATTTATTAAAATAAAACAATCATAGAATGAATTTTCAAGAATGTGTAAATGTGTAAAAATAACAACTAAATGTCGAATATTCTTGGTGCCAAAATAATCGATAAACTCGATAATATATTTCAGACGTTTTAGATTAAAGTATTAGCGTGAGCATAAAAAAATGAAGTTTATTTTTTTAAATAATATACCGAAAATACTATTGAGGATGACAAAGAAAATGTAACGACAGTTTGAACTCTTTTAATATTAAGATTGTAAAGTTTAGTACTGCAATTTTTCAATCGATTAAATTTCAGACAATTTTGTGGAATTATTTAATGCTTCGCAAAATTTTATATAAGATTTTTTAAATTTCACATCACAACAGAAAATTAAAAAATTTGAAAAAACTTAATTAAATTTTATATAATTTTTTATAATTATCATTTATGTTCATGGAGTTTTTTTAAATTTTGTAAAAATCCATCACGAAAACTTACGAACTCTGTCTTAACCGGCATTTCACTCTAAATACATCAATTAAGCACAAGACTTGAACTCTCACGATGTGACCAGTGAGCAGCGCTCAGAACTGCCAGCCAAGAGGAGCCGTGTTCGAACCCAGTAGACGCCTAGGATTTTTTCATAATTTACTGCTATCAAATCTTGTTTCTGATTTCATAATGTGTTCGCGCGGTAACAATCAAATCAAAAATTCGGTATTTAATTTTTTTTCTTTTTCTTTTTTTTTTCAAAAATATTTTTTCCGTATTGATGATTTTGACATCACCCATATGTCATACTGACGTCGTGAAATGTCACGCAGACATCACATTTACGTCATGTATATGTCATTAGTTTTACGTCATAATCTTACGTAAAAAAGTGGGAAATAATGAGTCACACCTGACTCATTCATGACTTATATCTTACGTAAATCATGACATAGCGTAACGTCACTCTGACGTCACATTTACGTAAATGTGTTAACTGGGTAATATTATTGTTCACTTGATCACAAATGTATAGTTTACTTGACTTATACATTAGATTTGTATTAATTATATAAAAGTAATAACATTAATAAATAATTAATATTACCAATAATTATAACTTTATGTTTAACGATACTTAAATTTTGATGCTTTTCAATGAAATACTTTGTCACGATATTTAAATATCGCGGCAGTCCCACATCCGATCGGTGAGCAACAGATGGCGGCACACGCTGCTCACACGTCTCTATATGCATTATTATTATTATTATTTTGTTGACATGTGTGATTTTGTTTTAATTATTGTATTATTTCCACTGGATTGTTTCTTTAGGTATAAATTGGCTAGTAATCAGGAAAATTCACTGATTACAACAGGCATAAAATTAAAATTTTATGATGCTGGGAAAAATAATCATATATTTAATTAAGGTGCTTGTAATTATTGGGATTGCTCGGCGCATGCGCGTCGACGCAACAGTTGTCAGCAACCAATTTATTACTTTTTAATTAACTTTATGTTCGTTATGCATAAAGTATTAACTAATTTTGCATTTTATATTAGTTTTAATTAATAATGCGATAATCAGGTGGGCATTTAGCGATGGGAACATGCAGAGTTACACAGTTGACATCATGCAATTTGTCGTTGGTAGTATTCAGAGTAACATGCGACAGAGATACTTCTCCCGTTGGTTGAAATGAGATACCGATATACAAGATGGCCGGCCGAGGTGCCGGCATGAGAATCACGTGCTGCCATGGTCAGACGTGGATAAACAATTGTAAGAGCAGGGTGTGTGCTAGTTGCTGGTAAAACTATAGTATTTTGTGACGCCATTGGCTTATTTGTAATCATTTAGATTGAATATCTCATTTATTACTGAAATATTCAAAGTACAATTGTCTTGTATTATTTGGTATCAACCAGGGAGCTTGTACTTTGGAAAATACTTCAGAAATTGTAAGTACTTTTGGTAATTCATTGGCGTGTAACTTTGCATTCCCGCGTTGGTGGCCATTTGCACTTGCGTTTTGTATATATGTATATATTATTTTCTCATATTTAAACTTACAATCTTGTTGTGAACTATATGATTATAGAGCCCAGTGGATAGTTAATTTTGCAATAATATTTAGTAGCGTACATTGATACTAAATATTGAATATCTGAGTATTATTTATATATATAGTTTTGTGATAAATATTATTTGCTGGCGTTAAGTATATGCGACTGGGCTGTTATCCTTGGTATATATAATAGGGTGCTTCGTTTGAAACGACTATTTTTTTTTTTTCGCTCCCATCCCGAAATTTTGTTGGAAATACCCCCAAAAAAATTCCCTGAGAGTTTGAGCCCTTAATATTAATTTTAAGTACTTTCCCAGAGCAGGTGAAGATTTCCCATTTAAAATACACGTAAACTTGGGTTTTTATTTTTTAAACTTCTATAACTCCGCGGCATTTTATGATATCCTCTCGCCCAAAGTCGGGATTTTCTCACAATTAAATGTACTACAAAATTGCCCGTTGTCGCGAAGTCGTAACTCATACGGGTGGGGTAGTACGGACCACTAAACCGAATTTTTTCATTGAATTCTTGTTTTTTCTCTCATTATCTCATAAACATAAACAACAAGACCTACAGAAAAAATGTAAATGACAATTTTATAGAAAATTTATTTTCCTACAAAAAAGGTCCTTAGCACCGAATCACTCAGATTGATATTTTCTGAGATATTAGTCAAATAAAAAATCAATATTTTCTAAGATTTGATTTGACACTTTATGGGAATTCAATGCTACGTAAACTTCAATAATTAATATCTCAGAAAATATCAATCTGAGTGATTCGGTGCTAAGGACCTTTTTTGTAGGAAATTTGATTTCCTATAAAATTGTCCTATACATTTTTTCTGTAGGTCTTGTTGTTGAGAAAAAAAACAAGAATTCTATGAAAAAATTCGGTTTAGCGGCCCGTACTACCCCACCCGTATGAGTTACGACTTCGCGACAACGGGCAATTTTGTAGTACTTTTAATTGTAAGAAAATCCCGACTTTGGGCGAGAGGATATCATAAAATGCCGCGGAGTTATAGAAGTTTAAAAAATAAAAACCCAAGTTTACGTGTATTTTAAATGGGAAATCTTCACCTGCTCTGGGAAAGTACTTAATATTAATATTAAGGGCTCAAACTCTCAGGGAATTTTTTTGGGGGTATTTCCAACAAAATTTTGGGATGGGAGTGAAAAAAAAAATAGTCGTTTCAAACGAAGCACCCTAATATATATATATATATATTAGTGAAGAATTTTCCTGGTTACTAGAGAACATAGGCAGCTGAAGTTGCCGGGTATCACACATAATTGATACCAGGAATTATAATTTGAGTTTTAATTAATATTGAGTTTGCGAAGTTGTTAAACTAATTATTGAGGTATTATTATTTATATTAATGTGGGGAACTGCGAGTTGGTCACCAGTGGAATAATTATTTTGAGATTGAGTGAATACATTTTTTTTTATCATAATTATTGAATTATTCTTTTGAATTATTGTTTTTGAGCATTGATATTAATTATTATATTTCATTATTATTTGATTCCACGTGCGAGTGAATTCATCAATTATTAGTTATATATTGAGATCTGGTATAACTCACCAGCGGGTGAAATTATTATTTATATTTATTTATTAATATTTATACTTTAATTTTTTGAGAATCACATATGAGTGATTGAGTTATTATTTAGTATTTATTATTTACATGCGATAATTATTTTTCTTTGGCGGCGAATACTTATTGTTTGTCACGTATCATTTTTTTTTGTTAGTACAACCAGATAAATTATAATATGGGTGTCGCACATAACGACCAGTATTTTGTTTATTTTGTAAGTGATCCATTTTATATTTATATATATTCAATAGTGTTATTGTTTGTGCGATAAAATTGGAGAGTACAAATTATCATTTAAATTTTAATTAAAGGCAAATGGTCAGCAACCCGGTAGTATTTATTTTATCATTTTAATTATTTGCTATCTTTTTCTTGCTATCCTATTCCTATCTCTGAAAATTGCTATCCTGTAAACATTTTATTTCATTTTTCATTTTCTCCGTTGGTTTATTTTGATTTCTAAATTTTGTTCGTGGGCACACGAACTGGCGCCCAACCAGGATATCTAACCCAGCCTGAGCAGAGCAGCGGGTCCAGGGAGATTCGAGGTATCTCCAGGTGGGACGTTTGTCTTGTCATTATTTTTGTTTTCAGGGTTTTCATCCAGCGGAGAACCATAACGGCTATTGAGCACTATCCACACTCCGCCGTGGGTCGTGTGAAATAGAAGAGAACGTTATAACTTATAGTAAATAAAACAACTAGAATTAGGTTATGAAAATAATAAAATATTTATTTCATAAACATTTTTAAATTAGTTATGTTAACATTTGATATGACTGATTGTACTCAACAATAGTTATCTTGACTATTTTCTGATTCATATAATAACTATAAATTATTATTGTAGATATTATGATTAAATAGTTGAAGCGTTATTTTACTACAGTTTTTAGATGATTTCACTGATTTTTTCTCTCAGTGTACCTTATAAAAAATCACCAGAAATGGCATCTGACGCACTACTATTTTTTTTTTAATTATAAAATGAATTTTAACAATAATCAAAGTATCCCAGATAGCAAAATGACGTCTTGATGAGTTCTGAATGAGTTTCAATTTATGATTTTGACGTCTCATCAACATCTTAAAGAAGTCTTTAAGAAGTTCTCAAGATGTCGAATGAGCCACCTAGCGAACTCAATAAGACGTCTTTAAAAAGAGTTCTCAAAAAGTTCTTTTTTCTGACTTCGCATATAAGACATCAGTATGAATTTACCATGACGTCTTTAAGGAGCTCCTAATTTTGACTTCATAAAGAAGTTTAAAAATGAATACATTTAGACGTCATAAAACTGACGTCTTATTTATGGAGTCTTCAAGAACTCTTAATAAAGAGTTCTTAAAAATGACACCTTTAAGAAGTCATTATGAGACTTCTTGAGGACGCCTTCAAAAAGACGTCGTAGAGCAGTCATTCCGACTTGGAAGCTGTCTGGGATGTTTAATCTAAACTAGATTAATTTCACTATTTTTTAAAAAAAATATTTACGCATTAATACGTACTTATTGTGGAAATATATCGATTTTTCGACTAAATGGCTGATAAAGGGGGCCTGGCCGATAGAGGTGTCACTTACCTTATATTGTTTCAAAATAAACATTTTTTTTTTTTCAAGTCTTATGGTCTTAAAAGTTAGTCTTAGGTATTAGAAAAATCCTCCTATAAGAGCAGCTCGAATGCTCAATCCTGCTAACAGCTTAAAGAATGTTAATTTTCTCGTTTGAATTACGTTTGCAAAATTTTTAGTAGATTTCATAGAAATCTAACTATTGTATTTGTCCTCATAATGGAATTTTCGAAAAATTTTGCTATGTCTCAACTCAGCTCGACGAGCTGAGTCATAAAATTCATTTGGTTCAAAAGTTAATATATGTACATATTAGACTGTTTCAAATTAGGGGTCTATTTTTCTTTTTTTGATAAACATTGAAAAATCGAAAGGGTATCTTAAAATATGGTGACAGTTAAAATTTGAGCTCTTAATATTGATATTTAGAGGTGGCTATTGATAATTTTCGATTTTTCATTTAGTAACATGGTAAAAAATACATAACTTCCGAAAAAATCAAGATACAAAAAACCTCTTCTCAAACATTACGTAGCAAATTTACTGATCTACAAAAAAGGTTTTTTATGATTTTTGCATAAATTCAACGATTCGCAAGATATACGACGTCAAAGTTTGATAGAATTCAAAGAACTTGTTTTTGCTCGATCTGAATTTTATATCATGTCAACTAATGAGAATTTAGAAATTCTCAATGATCTTTTTTTATAGGAAATTAAATGCTCTACAAAAAAAGTATCTTATCATTTTTTGATAAATCCATCTGTTCAAAAGTTATTGGAGCTTAAAGTCAAGTTAGAGTAAATTTCAAGATCTTTTTACTCTTCCGATGAAACTATCGGACTAATCATAAAATGTCATGAAATCTTTTTTGTAGGCAATTTTGTTTTCTACAAATTATCTCTGATTAATTTTTTTTTAATTCAGCATTCTCTTCTACTTATTTCCATTCTAACGTCGAGCTCTTAAAATCGATCCGAACACTTTTTTTAGGAGCTTGGCATTAAAATGGAAATAACTAGAATGCAGAATTTAAAAAAAATTAATCAGAGGTAATTTGTAAAAAATAAAATTGCCTACGAAAAAGATTCTATGACATTTTATGATTAGTCCGATAGTTTCACCGGAAAAGTAAAGAGATCCCCAACTTTACTTCGAGCTCTGATAACTTTCGAACAGATGGATTTATCAAAAAATGATAAGAGACTTTTTTGTAGAGCATTCAATTTCCTATAAAAAAGAATTTCTGAGAATTTCTGAATTCTCATTAGTTGACATGATATAAAATTCAGAACGAGCAAAAACAAGTTCTTTGAATTCGATCAAACTTTGACGTCGTATATCTTGTGAATCGTTGAATTTATGCAAAAATCATAAAAAACCTTTTTTGTAGATCAGTAAATTTGCTACGTAATGTTTGAGAAGAGGTTTTTTGTATCTTGATTTTTTCGGAAGTTTTGTATTTTTTACCATGTTACTAAATGAAAAATCGATAATTATCAATAGCCACCGCTAAATATCAATATTAAGAGCTCAAATTTTAACTGTCACCATATTTTAAGATACCCTTTCGATTTTTCAATGTTTATCAAAAAAAGGAAAATAGACCTCTAATTTGAAACAGTCTAGTATATATATTAGGGTGTTTCAGAAAAAAAAAATTTTTTCCTTATGGTCTCAAAAATTAGTCTTAGGTATAAAAAAAATCCTCCCAAGAGAGCAGCTCGAAATCTTAATTCTACTAAGAGCTCAACTAATACTTATTTTCCCATTTAAATAGCATGTAAAAAAATTTTTTTTTTGTTTTTTAAAAATAAAAGTTTAAAAAAATTTTTTTTTCGAAAATCGAAGCACACAGTCTTGTAGGAAATTAAATTCTCTACATAAAAGCTACCGATTGTTTTCTCCGGAGAACTAACAGAAAAAAAGTTATGAAACTTTAAACTATATTAAATAGTACAACGTCATGTTTCCATTATATTAAACAGTTTTTAGAAAATTAGGTTTTCTAATCTGAACTCATGTTATCTGTCAATTTTTTTTTGAACACATGGGAAAAATTTTCCTTACTTTCAAAACAGAACTTTTTTTTTAATTTAAAAATAAAGAAAGAAAAAAAATTCTAATTCTTAAAAAAAATGTTTTTCTTTCGAAATTAATACGGAAAATAAGTAAGATTTCAGAAATCTTTTTAAAACACCTTACTGATTATACATAGCATATAGATTCACCATATAAACATGTACACGTAATTAAATCTGGAAGTTATCTTTACTTTAAGTTTTTCAATTCACTATCGTTTCAAGCTTCATAACTTTTTTTCTGTTAGTTGTACAAAGAAAACACTTAAGGGCTTTTTTGTAAACAATTTATTTTGCTACGAGACCACTAGGGTGGCGCAAAAAAACCGACTTTTTTTTTTTTTTTCGATCTCGCATGAAAATTTGTTGGTTTACGATGTTTTAAGAAGCCTCTCCAAAAATTAGCTTGATAAAAAATTTTCAAGAGGTCGCTCACGAATTTTGAAAATATCGAAAATGATCGAAATTCGACTTATTCATTTCAAATTTTTTTCTTTCTCATGGCAGCATTAGTTTATATTTGTGAAATCATGACTACGCTAAAAATTTAAGCCCAAAATTGAAATTTTTAAACCTCGCTCAAGAATTTTGAATGTTTCCGAGTGCTGTCTTTTGAACGTTTTTGAGCGACCCTTAAATATTAATAATAAAGCTTCTCGATTTTTTCACCATCAATTGGCATCACAGTGAACAATAATATAACCCAAGAAATAGAAATAATAAATTATTTACATACTTTTTTATTTTTCAGTTCAATTTGTAGGTTTTTTCACTTATTCAAAACTTAACAAATTTTATTGTTTAAGACTGTCCTGTATATTTTTGGTTAGGCAAAAGTTATATTTTACTGAAATGAAAATAATTGAGTCATAAAAAAATACAACAACTGATTCAAACTATTAGTTACGAGTTATCAATTAATATTCAAAATTCTTGAGCGCCGTTTAAATATTAAAATTTTGGGCTTAAATTTTCAGCGCAGTCATGATTTCACAAATATAAACTATTGCTGCCACGAGAAAAAAAAAATTTCGATATTAAAAATTCGAATTTCAATCATTTTTAATATTTTCAAAATTCGTGAGCGACCTCTTGAAAATTTTTCATCGAGCTAATTTTTGGAGAGGCTTCTTAAAACATTGTAAACCAACAAATTTTCATGCGAGATCGAAAAAAAAAAAAATAGTTGGTTTTTTTCGCGCCACCCTAAAGACCACGTACTTTAATTTTCGAAAGAAAAATTTTTAAATACTTTTATGTACAAAAAACAAAAAAAAATTTTTTTTACACGTAATTTAAATGAGAAAATTAATATTGGTTGAGCTGTGAGCCGGATTGAGTTTTCAAACTTCTCTGTTAGAAAGAAATTTTCTAATACCTAAGACTAACTTTTAAGACCATAAGACTTTAAAAAAAAATCGGTCTGTCGGTTGACCCTGCGGGCCAGCCCCAAAACTTCCCGCCCATTTCGAGCTCCTTGAGCTCGAAAATATTGTCAGAAATACAGTTTCGAGCTCAAAGAGCTCGAAAATACTTTTGCATGCCGTTGTTTTTGAAAAAAATGTTTTTTACCATTTCTTTCTCCCACAAGATTTCATTGACAAATGATTTGATTTTCATGTTTGAAGCAGCAATCGACCCGTTTTGATAAAGTTTAAAACTGATCAGATTTTGAAATCGTTTGGTTTTGTTATTTTAAAGATATTTGCAAAAAACCGTTTTTCACCGTTTCTTTTTTCCACGATACTTAGAAAAATAACCCGATTTTGATGGTTGAGCTAGCAATCGACGCCTTTTACTAAATTCTGAAGCTGATCAGATTTTAGAATCGTTTCCTTCAGGTGTTTCAAAGATATTCGGAAAAAACTGTTTTTTATCGTTTCTTTCTCCCACGATAACTTTAAGACAAATGATCCGATTTTGATGGTTGAGGTAACAATCGACGCGTTTTAATAAACTCTAAAGCTGATCAAATTTCGGAATTGTTTAGTTCAGTTGTTTCAAATATATTCGCAAAAAACCATTTTTCACCATTTCTATTTCCCACGATAACTCTAGAACGAATTATCCGATTGAGATGGCTAAGGACGAAATCGACGCGTCTTATTAAGCCCGAGAGCTGATTAGATTTTGAAGTCAATCGTTAGACTCGTTTCTGAGAAATCAATAAAAAACTAAAAAAAAAATTTATTTTTCGTAATTCGTCAATATTTTCGAGTCTACGTAATGGAATGATCTAAAATTTTCAGAAAAGTTGATGGCCATCAAGCCTTTTCGATTGCCGCCTCAACCATCCAAATCGATTCATTAGTTAAAAAGTTATAGCCCGGTCACATACACACACACACACACACACACATACATACATACAGACACTCGGACATCATTCTAAAAACAGTCAGAATAGCTTCCTAAGACCTCAAAACGTCGACATCTGATGAAATTTCGATTTTCGCAAATCGGGGTGAAAACAATAACTTCCCGAAATTTTTGAAAATCATCGATTTTCTTAGCGGGAAGTTAAAAAAGAAATGTTTATTTTGAAACACCCAAATATATATATATATATATATATATATATATATATATATATATATATATATATATATATATATATATATATATATATATATATATATATATATATATATATATATATATATATATATATATATATATATATATATATATATATTTAGTGGTTTAGGGTAAAATTGAAATATAATAAAATAAATTGTTTAAACCAACTAATAATATTAAATAAATGTTTTATTTAACCAACGTAATTAACACAGTAAAAGAAACTAAAGTATACAAAATATGGAAATGCTTGAACGCGTGTTCGCAGCTCAGCGGTGTATCTTGTAATTTTCTAGTGTCTCTACGAATGAGGTAGAGACGGAATATGGAAAAATCGATCTTCGGCGTGGATTGCCGAAAGTGATCGATCGTAATTATTGTAGCAACGCTACAGAACTCCTTTTGCTTTTTTTTTTTTTTTTTTGTTTAAAATTTAATCCACGATAATTAAAGTAATGGAATATTTACAAATGATATGAATAAATAAATAAGCAAATGAATGAGTATAATATAGTGGTGAATTCTTACTTTGTAAAAAAAACATTTAAGTAAAAAAAATTAAATCGTGTAAATTTTTAAATATTAAACCGGACTCGGCGTTTTTGGGTCTCGGTTGCTGTGTTATTTAGCGGGGAGTTTGTTATTATCGTCGCTGTGTCGACTGAATTTGCCTCGTAGACTGGCTTTAATCTGTCCCCAGAAATGGCGATTTGTCGTCCTCGAAAATCGACGATGAAATATTTGTCGTGTCGGGTTATTGCACGATATGGACCTTCGTATGGCGCTGTGAAAGATGGTCCAACCTGCTCATTCCGTACCAGTACGTGACTGCAAGTACTAAGGTTCCTGAAACAGAAAACAGAATGCTTGCCGTGACGCGACATTTCGGCCGGTGCCAATGAATTGAAATGACGTTTTAATGTATTGACAATGTGATGAGGTGTAGTTTTATTGCTGGGAGTGAGTAACTCACCAGGCAAACGAATTGGCTCATCGTACACTAATTCAGCCGGGGTCGTCTGGATGTCGTCCTTCCACGCAGCGCGTAAGCCGAGCAAAACGGCTGGTAATGCGTCATACTATTACTCTCGGTGACACAAAAGTGCTGCCTGTAGCTGACGATGTAAACGTTTGACGAGACCGTTGGCTTGCGGATTATACGGTGTAGTATGTTGGTATTTTATTCCATACATTTTTAGCAGCGATTGGAATAACGACGATTCGAATTGCGGACCTTGATCCGAAGTTCTACGTTTCGGTACTGCGTGGCGAGAAATCCAGTGCAGCGATAGTGCATGTGCTACCATCTCTGCAGTTCCACTGGATAACAGGACAGCCTCAGGAAACCTCGTGAATCGGTCGATGATCGTTAGGCATTGGTTAAAGCCTCTTGACGATTTTAGAGACACCAAGTCGATGTGTACGTGCTCGAATCGCTCAGTTGGAGGTTGAAAACTGGCGATCGGCGATGACACGCGTCTCTGAATTTCGTTTTTCTGGCACTCGATGCAAGATTTCGCCCATTCACGGCAATCTTTATTTATCGACGGCCAGACGTATCGTTTGGAGATCGTTTTTAGTGATCCTTTGATTCCAGGGTGAGCGAGTGTGTGTAGCGAGTCGAACACTTTTCTCCTCAGCGGTCCTGGAACGTATGGACGCACTGTACCTGACGCAATGTCACAATACAATGCTAAACCGTTGTCGAAATTGATTCTTCGAAGCTGCAACGCGGTTGTCTGTTGCAGTAGTTGTTGAAGCTCGAGATCTTGCTTCTGTGCATCGGCAAGTTCTTCCGATGTGATAGCAGTGGATACTGCTTCGACTCGTGACAATGTGTCAGCGACAATATTGTCGTTACCCGACACATGTCGGATATCGGTGGTGAATTGACCGATGAAATCGAGTCGACGGAATTGCCAAGGCGATGCTCTTTCGGTGCTCTGTTTGTAAGCGTGCTGAAGCGGCTTTTGATCGGTGTAGATCGTGACATGCCGACCTTCGAATATGTGCCGAAAGTATTTTACAGCCTCGTATATGGCGTTCAACTCGCGGTCGTACGTCGATAATTTTTGGATCGATGGGGGCACTTTTCGACTGAAAAATGCCAGTGGTTGCCAGTTGTTATCCACTTCTTGTTGTAAGACGGCTCCATACCGGTTTCGGATGCGTCGGTGAATATTGCCCAGTCAGCATCGATTTTAGGGTGTACCAACAGAGTAGTATCCGCGAGAGCGCATTTAGCTGACTTAAAAGACTCTTGAAGTTCGGTTGTCCAGTTGACTGGATGAGAGCCTTTGACTTTGGGTCCTTCCAAGATTTTATTTAACGGTGCTAGAATTTCTGCAGCGTTCTTGATGAACTTTCTGTAGAAATTCACTGTGTCGAAGAATCGACGAAGAGATTTTACGGTGGTAGGAGGCTCGAAATAGACAATAGCCTCGACTTTTTCCGGTAACGGCTTGATTCCATCTTTGGTGATGATGTGGCCGAGAAATTTTACTTCCGGTAGACCAAACTGGCACTTCGGTACGTTAATTACCAGTCCGTATTCACGGAGACGCTCGAATAAAGTTTTCAGGTGCTCCATGTGCTGCTTCTCGTTGTTGGATGCGATTAAGATACCTTCAACATACGGAAAGACGAAGTCAAGGTCACGAGTGACCTCGTCGATGAATCTTTGAAATGTTTGAGCGGCGTTTTTAAGCCCAAACGTCATAAATCGGAACTCGAATAGTCCGAACGGTGTGATAATCGCCGTTTTCGGCACATCTTCCGGTGAAACGGGTATTTGCAAAAATGCTTTCCTAAAATCGACGACTGAAAATATGTTTTTACCGTGTAAAAATGCGGCAAAGTCGTCAAGATAACGCAATGAATATTTATCAATCAGCGTTCGATCGTTAAGCGGTCGGTAATCACCGCATGGCCTCCATTCTCCGGACTTCTTCTGTGCCAAATGAAGTGGTGAAGCCCAGGCGCTGTTGGAAGGTCTGCAAATACCATCTTCGATCATTTTTCGGAACTCGGCTTGTGCGATTTTCAGCTTGTCTGGAACCAGGCGTCTTGCTTTGTACGAAACTGGCGGTCCAGGTGACGTTCGAATGTGATGCACTGTTGAATGCTTTTTAGTTTGACGCTGGGTAGCGTCAGGTCGTGTGATATCGGTAAATTCTCTCAACAATTCCATATATGAGAATTACCATCGACTGCTTTGATATTTGTTTCTGCCGATGTTTTGTGAGAATTACCAGGTGTCAATAAACCAGTGATGCCATCACGAAGGCATTTTCGCTTTAGGTCGACTAGTAAGTCATAATGACTCAAGAAGTCTGCACCTATAATCGGTTTAGTGACGTCAGCAATGATAAAGTTCCATGAGAATTCACGGCGAAGTCCAAGGTTCAATGTAAGCGATTTCAAACCATAGGTTAGAATTATCGAGCCGTTTGCGGCATACAATTGATAACCTATTGGTGTACTGTTTGATTTCAGCCAGCCACGCGGAAAGACAGATAAATCGGAGCCGGAATCGACAAGATATTCCGTTCCAGTAGTTCGGTCTCGGATAAACAGGCGGCGAGAAATCGATTGAGAATCATTAGCCGCCTCTACTGATTCTCGTTTGAGTTTCCCTGCCATTTATAGCTGGGAGCGCACGATCGGGCATTTTCACCGTGCTTGAAGTGGTACCAACAGAAGTCAAACTTCTTTGGTATTCGTGACCGTGATCGACTGCGAGATCTCGATCGACCTCGTTTAACTTTCAAGTTTTTGACTTGATTCGTGAGCTGCGCAATTTCTATGTGCAGTGCAGCAATCTCGCCGTGCTCGGCGGTTGATGATGATGATTTTTCAGCGGTGGCGGCAACTTGAGGTTTGCGCGATATACGCTCAACCATACGATCAGCAGACTCGGCGAGTTTATCGAGCGTTGAGTCGCTGATTGCTTCAAGGCATACTTGAATTTCATTTGGCATGTGGGAAAACCAACGTGCTTTAATGATGGCGTCATCAATACCGGGGACTAATGTACGTAGATGACATAAATGTTGCGATGGTGTCCGATCGCTAAGTCTTTCTCTGTCGAGGAGCTGAGTGATCCGTGCTTCCTCAGATCTCGTGAAGCATTTTATCAGAGCCGTCTTGAGATCGTTGTACGGAGTTGTCGCAGGGGGCTCGAGAATTAACCGCTCAACTTCTGTGGCGACGCGAGTGTCGAGCAATGGAATCACCAGGTCGAATTTCACACGCTCGGTTGTTACCTGGTGCGTTGAAAATTGCGCTTCGACCTGCGCAAACCACAGTTTCGGGTTCTCCGTGCTGAACTGAGGTGCTCTGGTGTTCACGGTTATATTTAATTTTATCGCCGTAGACGACGATCCCGATGATTAAGATTTGAAGGTGTCTTCGTCTGATGACTCGGATTTTATTTTCTTGTCACTGTCGGTTTCAGAGTCTGACATCACCCGTCAACAATGTCTGTAATTCGGTACTGTGCTACCGAAAGATTATTGATGACGCACGGCTGAGGAATGTGTAGCCGGCAAATCGGCCTAATCCTCACTGGTATTTCCGGCAACGGAAAAATTATTATACGCGACACTGCACTAAAATTTAATAAACAATCTTTTATAACAGATCGCAAACACTTTTAGCACTATTCGATTTGCACTAATGGTCCCTCGAATTAACACTGGTGCGGCATAACGTCCATAAGATGCCCAGCAATGCACCAGCGGTGATAAAAGAAAAACTGCACAATGATAACTAAAATCACTGCACTAAATATTGCAAAAATAAATTCACACAAAAATAACTGTAAATAAAAATGGCGGTTTCGGGTTAATCGGCAACGCGACAAGCTGTTCGCGGCAAAACGACACGATAACTCGCGAGATTTTATACACTGTGTAATACACGTGTTCGACGCTTCCCTCAAAAAGGAATCACGTCGGGGTCACCAATTTAGTGGTTAAGGGTAAAATTTAAATATAATAAAATAAATTGTTTAAACCAACTAATAATATTAAATGAATGTTTTATTTAACCAACGTAATTAACACAGTAAAAAAAAGTAAAGTATACAAAATATGGAAATACTTGAACGCGTGTTCGCAGCTCAGCGGTGTATCTTGTAATTTTCTCGTGTCTCTACGAATGAGGTAGAGACGAAATATGAAAAAATCGATCTTCGGCGTAGATTGCCGAACGTAATCGATCGTAATTATTGTAGCAACGCTACATATATATATATATATATATATATATATATATATATATATATATATATATATATATATATATATATATATATATATATATATATATATATATATATATATATATATATATATATATATATATATATATATATATTAGGGTGGCGCAAAAAAACCGACTATTTTTTTTTTCGAGTCTCTCATGAAAATTTGTTGGTTTACGATGTTTTAAGAAGCCTTTCCAAAAATTAGCTCGATAAAAAATTTTGAAGAGGTCGCTCACGAATTTTGAAAATATCAAAAATGAGCGAAATTTGACTTTTTCATTTCAAATTTTTTTCTTTCTCATGGCAGCAATAGTTTATATTTGTGAAATCATGGCTACGTTTAAAAGTTAAGCCTAAAATTAAAATTTTTAAACCTCGCTCAAGAATTTTGAATGTTTCCGAGTGCTGTCTTTTAAACGTTTTCGAGCGACCCTTAAATACTAATAATAAAGCTTCTCGATTTTATCACCATCAATTGGCATCACAGTGAACAAAAGTATAACCCGAGAAATAGAAATAATAAGTTATTTGCATACTTTTTTATTTTTTAATTCAATTTGTAGGTTTTTTCACTTATTCAAAACTTACCAAATTTTATTGTTTAAAACTGTTCTGTATATTTTTAGTAGATTTCATAGAAATCTAACTATTGTATTTGTCCTCATGATGGAATTTTCGAAAAATTTTGCTAATTCTAACCTCAGCTTGACGAGCTTAGTCAGAAAATACATTAGGTTCAAAAGTTTATATATGTATTTATATATATATATATATATATATATATATTAGACTGTTTCAAAAAAAACAACTATTTTTTTTTCTTCATTATATCGAACATATTGTTGGAAATGACGAAAAAAAAATACTGTGAAAGTTTGAGCTCTTAATATTAATATTAATAACTGCCGCATCGCAATTTTCTATTTCCCGTTTAAATAACATGGGAAAATTTATTTATTAAGATTTGAAATTTTGTAGCTCATGGTGGGACCAATACTTCGAAATGTTCAAGACATGTCCTCATGAAAAATTTGACGCTCTACAAAAAAGGTCGCTTATAATTTTTCGATATTTTTATTTTTTCAAAAGTTATTCAAAGTTAAAGTTAGATAGATGATAAATTTCTACATTTTTTAAATTTTTTGACACAACCATCAAATTTATGGGATAATTTTATTAGACATTTTTTGTAGAGCATTTCATTTCCTATAACTTATCTCCAAGAAAATTTTCAATATTTCTCACAAGTCGTAAGTTATTTGCAATTAACTGAAAATTTTTTTATATAATTTAAATGTTGTTGCATAAAATTAATTATATTAAATTTTCAGTGATATATTTTCAGTTATATATCAAACCCATAACTGATAAAACTGCATAAAAATTGATAAAGCTCGATTAATTTAATACCAAAAAAAAGGATAAGTACAAAAGTTCAGTTTGTCACGAGAATAAAATTAAAATTAAATAATTCTAAAACCCTTTAAAAGAGAAAAATTAAAAAAAAATAAACAATAACGTTGATAATATTGAATTCTTTTGGGTATTTCTTTTAGAGTATTTTACACACAACAAAAGGTGTATGTCATTTTTTCTAGAAAGTTGATAGCTGGAATAATAATAGCCATTAATTATTATTTTTTGGTAAAAATAAAAATTTCTGAAGTTTGAAGTCTCATAACTTATGAACTGTTGTAAATGCATCTATGTCAGCAAAATCAATTTTCAAAAGGACTACAAGCCCTATGAAACGAGCCCAAAAACGAGTGAATTGCTCAAAAACTGCCTGGGTAGGAATTTTTATAAAAAAATATTATATCGTTCCCATGCATTCTAAATGGGAAAACTTTAAAAATAGATAGCGACCTCTTAAAATTAAAATTAAGGGCTAAAATTTTCAGGAAATTTTTTTTTTTGTCGCCTACAATAAAATTTTCATATGGGCCAAGAAAAAAAAATGTTCGAAAAATAAAAAGCACCCTAATATATATATATATATACTTAATAAAATGAGTTAATTAGAAGCATCTTATATCTCCATTATCATTAATGAAGCATTTAGTTTTATTTGATTAAGATTAAGCATCGATATGATTCATAAAAACAATTATAATATGAATTATTACTCACTTTGCCTTTGGGATAAGTACTAGTTGTAGGATATATAAATATACCGCCATACTTTATAGTTCTATGAACATCTGCTACCATGGACCCAACGTACCGAGCTCCATATGGATTTCCATTCAAAGGATATTTTTTCGATTTGATATATTCTCTGATTGCAGTTTCCCATGTACTTTCAGATCCTTCGTTAATGCTGATTAAAAAACAAAAAGTTAGTTATTTAAGGTAAATTAACTAGGGTAAATACGAAATGTATCTCATTTATAATAATTATAACAATTGTAGCGGGGTAGAATTTTATTTTTAATTTACATTTAAATATCGACTCGTGCGCCAAAATCAAGCGGCCTCCACTTACAACAACCGGTGGCAAATCAGGGACGGTCAAGTCACATGTAATATTGCAATCAATCGACTCATGAAATAGTTTTATAATAAATAAATCGTGTCCCTCATAATTTTAATAGTCACTTCGAGTCAGTTCATCAGTCATACAGAATTTTATTGTTCGTCTTTCATCGAGGATTTTCTAAAGCGGCTTCGTCCGAAATAAATGCCATAGTTTATGATTTAAACTTAACACAATTAACCAATTAATATCCATATAATTTCCTGTTAAGCATAAATTGAACTAGAAGTCTCTCTCTTACTCTTAATTTTAAACTGCATGGCTCAGTACGGGGCTAATCATCCCGAGTCGAAATTCAAGAACCGATTTAATCGTTATAGTTTCCAATCACTTTAATGTTTCATTTACCGCCTAAAAAGACGCCTGTTTTGACCGTGCAAGATGAAACATGAGAATAAGTACGATCAAACCAGGCCTGAAATAATAATAATAATAACAACTATCTTCAGAAGTACATAGCGATCGTGGGTACGAATCCTACTTAGATTTTTTAAAATTTTGAACGGCCACAAAAAAAACCGTTATAAAAATCTAAGTTTTTATACATTACTATGAAATTTTATAAAGTTCGGTAAACTATTAAAAAATTATATCAATAATGATAACAATATTTGAACTAAAAATATTTTTAATTTATTCTATTTATAAATCTCCCTAAAAGTTGTTTATTAAATAATATATTTTACTCCGAATAGGAATTACGGAGTCAACCATGATATCATGATCTTAACGTTTCTTCGTAAGTTATTCTTCCATATTTTAATAAATATACCATTTACTTAAATGCGATCACGCCCGTAGGTTACCGTAGTGGATAGAAGCAAGCACTTAGAATCGGATGGATCCGGGTTCGAGACCACCAAACATCAGGGATTTTTTCATTAACATCACACACACTCGGTCAATCTCAGTAAATATCCTCACCCAATAGATCCAAGAATATGTCTAGATAAATTTTTTTTTTTTTGCGATTTAAAATTAGTTTCAAAAATAATTACTATCCGTGAAATTTTAGGGAACTCTATAAAATTTATTTGGAATTTATTAAATCTTCAATTATTTAATTTTTTTTTTCTCGGGTTGTTATAAAATAAAAGAAAAAAAAATTGAAAAATCTACGTGGGTTTTGAACCCACGCTTGCTAGGTACTTTTAAAGATGATTATTATTATTATTACTTTTACTCAAGCTTGGTTTGATCGTAAAGCAGTCAAACGTGGACAAAACTTTACTAGTTACGATGAAACCAGGCGTTCTCTTGTATAGATACTAATGCAGTAGAGATCCGTTTTAATCGTCAAGTATGGTTCTGAAATGTATAGAAAAAAAATACGATCAAAAAGGTCTTAAGATTTCGACTCAGGATGTTCTGAGGTCTGAGATAGCCTAGCAAATGTATGTGAAATACCTTTAAGTTTCATGTATGTGTGGGACGTTCGTTTAAACGAGGCCGTTTTAATTTGTTCAAAGAAGGCATACCCATTATACGCTAATCAAGTTCTTACCCGCGGCAGATATGCGAATACCTCTAGACCCTATGTTATATAGTCCATCCACGTGTAAAAAATTTTCATAAAATTACCCGAGCCAAGAAATTAAACGGAAATTGAAAGTTTTTAACGTAATGAACGTAAATTGAACGTCTTGATCTTAAATCAAACATTTTGGATGACGACTGGTCTATGAGGAAGGATAGAGATCGGGAAAAGAACGCACCAAGCTTTATCTGATACTTTTAAAATATAAAATAGCTGTGAAATTTAAAGGTTATTTTGTTCACAATAAAATACACGTAACAAAATTGTATTATAATGGGAAATGCATAAGTTGTGTGAATGAAAACCATATTTTCAACATTTTCCGATTTCATCGAAAATTTCAATGCAATCAAATTATTGGAAGAAATGGTCAAAACATAAAGCTTAAGGTCATAAATTAAAGATGATTAGACGAGCTTTCAGATATTTTTTACGGAAATTGTCTATGAATATAAGTTTTGAAGTTATATAAGTTTTAGCAGTGATAAAAAACTGTTTTTTACGAAAAATCATAAGAATTTTAAACAGCCGTAGTTTCAAAACCATTTAAACGATTTAGCCCATCTTCGAACTTGATCAAGGTAATCGCCTATACAATAAGCTTGGAAAATTTCATTAAGATCCGATAAAAACTGTGGTTGCTATCGTAATAACAAGACTAGTGATAATCATAGGCAGTAGAGATACATTTGATACATCATAACTTATGATGTATCTCTACTGCCTATGATCATCACTGGTTTTATCAGCTATAATTTATTGTGCACAAAATAACCTGTAAATTTCACTGCTATTTCATATTTTAAAAGTATTTCTTTTATTACTTATGATTCATAAGTAATAAAAGTATTTCTTTTATTACTTATGAATCATAAGTAATAAAAGAAATGCTTTTAAAATATGAAATAGCAGTGAAATTTACAGGTTATTTTGTGCACAATGAATTATAACTGACAAAACGATTATAATGGGACAATCATAAGTTATGTGGAATGAAATCCATATTTTTAACATTTTTTGATAGTAGTGAGACAGGGGGGTTCACCCCCCCCCCCCCCCGATAGCACAGTACCCTTCCTTACCGGCCGTCGTGGATACATCCCGCCGATAACTTATCATATTTGCCGTCGGTAATTTGTACATATCTGTGGTCGGCATGCATACCTGTTATCGGCAAAGTAGGTATTTATATTACCGACTGGTTCCAATGTTGGTCGGCAGTCAATTATCGTGCGTATGATGACAAAATACTGTCACACTATCATCGGAGCTCGTACCTTACCGTATACCAGCTCTGATGATAGCATGACATGTATTTATATGATGATCATTCTGAGGATTTATATATTGAAACAGGGGGTAGGACGAGCACTTGCGAGAAGCTCTGATGCTACTACCATCTAGCGGTTTAGTTCTTTCCCCACCTCTTCTTTTTGAGCGGATTACGTCATCCAGCGTGTCTGAACTCGCTTTTTATGAGGTGTAGTGGGGGAAATGAAGCTGCGCAAATGCTTGAACGATCTTCTGCGCTGTTACTAAGCTCATATTTCAGACCAAGTGGGGGTAATATGAATCTGCGCAATAGCGTCCGTTTACCCGATTACATCATCTTCTGCGTCTTTAACCGTTACTAAGCTCATATTTCAGACCAAGTGGGGGAATATGGACCTGCGCAATTGCGTCTTTTTACCCGATTACATCATCTTTTACATCATAAGACAGGTCCAAACTTGTTTTTTTCGGTAAATAAGTGGGGGAAGAAAGAGTTTAGCGGGTGACTCTCGCACCCATATGCATCAGTCTGCCTAAGTTTTTTGAAGCTAAAACTACCGTTGTTCTCACAAAAAGTGTATAACATAAGTAAAATCATTTCAAGTCTTTAAGTTTGTCAACAAAACTACTTCACAAGTAAGTACTATTTCTTATTCGATCATCCACTGATACTTTTTCACATATAATTCTATAACATGTTTTCCTTTATCTATCTTTTAGTGTCAAAATTCGATCTCTCAGCTATCAATGAAGTCAACTGTTTAGCAATCATTTTCCCAAACAAGAAAATGCAAGAATTAGAAGTTGACAAATTATATCAAATAACCGAGATAAAAAAAATAAACACGAAGTATGGGCCCTAAGTCATTGCACATCTAAACAATGAATTCTCTATCTATTTTCCAAACCGGACAAACAACGAACTCCTGGGTGGCGAAGGGAAGTTAGAAAGCCTGAGTGAAATGACAGCCGAAGGCTCGCTTCATCTCAAATTTTTTGGGGGCAAGTACAACAAATTTGAATTTGCATCAAAACAATCACCAGTTCCAGTATAGTTTCGTAAATTTTATGTATTTATATACCTTTTAATAACCATTATGAACATAATAAACATAAAATGAATCTCTATTACTTAAAATATCCTAAATCACTATTTGAAAATTCCATTATCTCGAATTAACCTTACCATCATCCATTTAAGAGAAAATTCCATATAGATAAACCAAGTTACCACCTGTAAAATATTCAACATCTTAAGGTAAGTTAGAAAGTCTATTTCTACATAAAAAATCATGTGATCGAAGGCACCTACGCACGAGAAAGTTGTCGAGGGTTAGAAAAATTTTATAAGACAAAAGTATGTACGAAAATTCAAACAAATGACTCGACAAAGACGATAAACATCGATGCATGCGCATAATGGCTATGTGTTGTAGTATAGTAATAATCATACGAAAAAAATATTAACTGGAATACAAATAACAATAAATATACGAAAAAGATATTAACTGGAATAATAGTAATGCAAATAGCAATAAAAAATAATGATAATTACCTTAGTACTGTAACCTTAATTTTAAGAATGAAGGAAATCTACAAAAATAAACTTACAAATAACATAGTTAAATATAAATTTTTTAACTTTATTTAAAATCAATCAAATATTGCATCCTATAAAAACAATTTATCAAGTGTAATACAAATGACTCTATATATAAAATTAAAAAAAAATGAGGGATATTATAAAAATTATATATATATATATATATATATATATATATATATATTTTAATGTTACTAAAAGATCTCTGCATAAGCTAACAAATTAATATAAAAAAAATTTTCTCTAAAAAAAATGAAACCACTCATTGAATTAGTGGACATAGTTACTATTCTCTTATATATTAGTATTATATTCTCTTATATAAGTAATATATATATTAATCTTCATCTTCATCTTCATCTTCATCTTCATCATCATCATCTTCATTACTATCAAGCCCTTCATCTTCGCTATCGTCACGTAATCTTAGTGATCCGTTATTAGCGACTAACGACTGTGTAAGATAATTTTCACTCGTAAAATACTCAGTCGCTGGCTCATCGATTGCTCGAAACCACCAACATAGCGCCTCCGAACAAATTTCCAGCTCGACTCTCACACCACCGAGTCTGAAAATCGCCTGATCTGGATCGTCATCCTCAGGTATCGTATGGTGGATCATTAACGGAATTAATGATATGAAATCCAGATTCAGCCACGTTTTTGGCATCTTAATGCTATGCACCAAATTGAATAGCATAACATCTAGAAAAAATAAACACAATATTAGATCATTAAAAAGCCAACGCAAGAACACAAGACTAAACAAAATATTTACCATTTAAAATTTCACCCATATTGAATTCTGCAGGTTGAATGTTATAACTAGACTGCAGATCGGGAAACATTTCTGACATCAAATTGGGACTAAACATGTAAGTTAGGGGTGTCAACCCAATGTCCGCTGGTCGCGCAAACCACCAACATAGGCGAGAGTTCCAAATCCTCAGTTCAGCAGGTACATCTTTTATGGTCATAGTTACGCCTTCCAAGCGCCCTCCAGATGCAATTACTGGCCTGAGGGTTCGAAGGATAACTCGAAACACAAAGCCTATAGGCTCAGTAGACCACTCTTGAGGGATAATGTATCCGTAAGTCAATCCGTTACCCATTTTTCTGATATTATTATGCGGATATAAAAAAAATAAAAAAGTATTATAACTTTGCAAAAAAAAAAACTAAACTACTTAAATTATTATTAATACATCAATGATTACTTACGTTTTTAACAATTTAGAAGTTTTTTTACTGGAATTATTTTTTCAAAACTCACACTACAACCGTCGAAACTTGCACTACCGCTGTTGAAACACTTATGACAGAATTAAATAAGATGAAACTATGCTGAAAGAGAGCATTATTTAATATGTCAACGAGTGTGTGTTTGTATGAAAAGCAAAACAGGCCCATGATGTACGCTTGTGTGAGTGAGAAAACCTTTAGCCTCCCATTAGGGATTTCACTCTAGCACACGTGGGTCCATTGAACCATACGGTGAAAACCTTCGATGAAAAACGTATTAAAAACATAGCCACATGTTGAAGGACTTTCTCAGAGAAATATTTGAAAATCAGTTTTAAACCCATACATACAAAAGAAAAAATTTTATTAATATTAGAAAAATAATAATAATGAATATAATATAATAATTATAATAATAATAATAATCATCATAATAATAATAATAATAATAATAATAATAATAATAATAATAATAATAATAATCATAATCATAATAATAATAATAGTGAATATAATATAATATAATCATAAAAACTTAAAAAATAAAACGGGTTACACATCCTCCCGATCTGAGAGTATTACAGTATCCTCAAGATCTGAGAGGATTACAGTATCAGCATCCTCCAGATCTGGGTGGATTACATTATTTGCATCCTCTAGATCTGATAGGATAACAGTACTTGCATTTTCGTCCTCAGAGCAATAAAGTTCTTGCTCTGTGACCGCATCAATAACCCGGTTATGAAACTCTTCATGTTCCCGCTCGGAAATTGCCCTATCCAATACGTAAAACAATGGTGGTATAAAATCATTGGTGATTACATAATCCCTGGAATCCTGCGATCCGTTCATGAGCCTAAAGTGCCACGCAACCCTTTCATCGTTTATTTCTAAGGATGCCTCCTCACCAAAAAAGGTGACGGTGGAATCCTTGATAGGCTGATTGGCCGACACTTTATCCCACAGCTGAGGCTCAATATAATGCCTCACCTCTTCCACTGAGAAGTTTTCAACCCAGTGTTTTGGGAACAACACTGCATATCGCATGCAATAATCATCTAAATGATTCTCTGTAATAAACACAAAAGTATATATATATCTATATGTATATATATATATATATATATATAAATGATAAGGTGTAAAAAATAATACCTAAAGGGCCGGGGTTTTCGAATTTAGTAAGCACCCCGCGCCTGATTCCCAAGAATGGATCCCGAGTGGCATTGGAGTAGAACCGCGGATCGTTTCTATGAGCATCTATATATCGGATGCGGAACCACCAACAAAGATCGTTATGCTGAATGTTTGACTCAGCCACCAATCCTTCCAATCGGAATAATGTTCCGTCCAAATTGTTTCCTTGTCGAACAGCCCTTTCCAAAGCATCCACTATCAAATTCATTACTGCATCTATCAACCTTGGAAATCGTATCCACCGAATCGGGATGGCAATGTCGTAACTCAATGTGTACCCCATCTACATATCAAAAATATTTTTTCCACATGAAAATATCTTCCACCTTACAATAAAAAGAATTACTTTTAACTAACTTACCTTAATAAATCCTCCAAGTAACAATATTAAAAAAATAGTCTACAAACACTTTACAACACCCACTGAATATTTGAAAAATAATTTAAAACTTGTCCAAAAACAAGCTTCTTAATAATTCCTCCAAATTACAACACCCACTGAATATTTCAGAAATAATTTAAAAATTGTTCAAATTACCCACTGTATATTCCCGAAATAATTTTAAAATCGATTCAAATAAATTTAAACAAAAATTTTTTTAAAAGTCCAACTTCAACTGTCATCGACCTTTTCACGATCTATGAACTTTTCCTAATGAGAGATCAAGATATAGTCTGTCAATGAATTCATTGTCGACTATCAAAAATTAATAAACAAACCCATAAAACGTTCGCATGTGTAAGAAACACCCATAGAGCATCTCACTCTACCATATAGTTCTAGATTCGAGTGTCTTACTTTAATTTAGAGTAATATACATATAATACTATATTACAAGACTGTCTTTTGGAAATCTATATGAACATATTATCAACTATGATAATAACTATAATAATTTACTTCGTCTCATCCTACCTGTATGAAAATCTCTTTTTCATATTAATTAAAAAAGGTATTTTCTGAAGATATATATTTAAAATATATATATTTGAAAATTATTGATTATATCGATGAAATAGGGAATCATGTTAACTCTGCCATCTATCTGAAAAAAATCGATACTAGATCTGTATTATCCAACTCATACAAAAAAAATCCATAGATTCACAGTTTTATCCGTCTTGAATAACGTCATTTTTTTTTTTTTTTACATACACCTTTCCTCAAAGAAATTATTATTATCGATCTCACGATCAAAAGTAAATATTTATATTAAATTACATATATTCTCACATCTTTTCTTCTACGATTTACCCAACATAAACATTTTTATGATTCAAATCGTATACATAATAAATCTTATATTTGATACTTTAATCCACATATTAATTCTATAATTTATTTAGACGATTGATATGTAACACTCTTCTATGTAATTCCAACATACCCACCGGAAATAAACAATTTTTATTACACCGCTTAATGAGATTCGTACTATCATCGATCTTTGATACTTACAGTCTCATTGTTTATTTAACTCTCTGTTTTAAATCTGTCATCGATAACCGGAATTAAAAAATTTTTACTACACCGCTTAAATTTCTTACTCTCCGTCTTAAACGGTCGTTCATGTTATTGATATCTAGATTTCTTATTAAACTGTACCATCTAAGTAAATAATTTTTATAACACTCTTCTATGTAATTCCACATATCAGTTATCGATCACTCTATCACCGGAAGTAAACAATTTTTATTTCACCGCTTAATGAGATCTGTGCGAGCATCGATATTTGATACTCATAATTCTTAAAAATTTATTGTGTATTTTTTTATTCTCTGTGTTTAATCCTAAACGATCGTTGATGAATACTTTTCTTTTTCAATCTATACCACCCAAGTAAATCATCAATATTTGATATACTCAGTATTATACTTATGGGATTTATTTTTTATTCTCTGTGTGTTCCTCGATTTGAATACTCAGAAACTTTGATGACATTATACCTATATTCGAAAGCTCAAATAGCTTGTGAGAACGCGCTTAATTTATAGTTAAAGTGTAAATCTTTATGTGAACACATCATAAGTTTTTTTATATAAAATAATTATTCCTGTTCTACAAGTATTTGTGATTCAAAACACAGTGTTAATAGAACAATTAAAAAAATGTCTCAACGAGGCTTAGTTAAAGCTCTCCGTAATTTAGTAAATACAGTAGCACAATCATATAATGATTTGCAATCGGAGGTGGTGGATGAAGAGCAATGCCAGAGGTGTTACAGTGTTTGTAATGATACAATAGACTATTTTAATACAATCCTGACAGATCCTAATACTACCGTTCAAGTTCGACGAAGTGTACAAGCCAACATAGCAATTCTTTGTTGGTACAGTAATCAGTTTCTTCAATTAAGTGGGCAGGTAGCAGATGGTGATTTAAGTGCAAATAATCCATCTATTAAATGGCAAGATCTCGAGAACGCTTTTTCGAATAACATTGAAACAGAATCAACCGCTCTCACACTGACTTAAGAGATTTTTTAAATGTGTCTAGAGACATTGTCTTGGATAAAATCCAAGAAATGCTGGAAAACGTGGCAGGTGTTAAAGTGAATGTTGAACTATATTGCAAATTTAAAAAAAATACATCAGTTGAAGAAGAAGTCAAATCATTCAACACCAAGAGTCGAGCAATTTTACCTGCAACATCTTTAGCTGAGTGGTATGCGGACTTTGTATACGAAAAAATGTTGAAACAAGTGGAAGGATTTAATCAAAAGGATTCAGGGTGGAGTTTGACGGAGATTACCAATCTGGTGGTAACAATGTCAAAATACACACCTCTGCGAGGAGGGATTTCAACTTTTGTGAGGCTTCCTCGAGATATACAGATGGAACGAGCTGTTCTCAACATAGAAAATTTCGATGAGTACTGTTTTCTATGGAGCATCGTTGCTGCGATTCATCTTCCTAACACTGGACATCCTGAGAGAACATCGGCGTATCCTCATTATAGTGCTGTCCTAGAATATACAGGTATTGAATTTCCTATGACACTTAAGCAAATCCTACAGTTTGAAAGATTAAATGATTTAACAATAAATGTATATGGTATTGAATCTCATTTTACGAAGAAAAAATCTGAAAAAAGTACGATAATTCCATTATATTTAAGTAAATATTGTAAGCTCAATAGAAAAACAGTCCATCTTTTAATGTTACAAGCTAATGTTAATTTAAATATGACAAGTAATGAGTATAAAGATTATGAGCCTATATATCATTTTGCTCTAATTAAAGATCTTTCGCGATTAGTTAAAAGTCAGATATCAGCTTCGAAAAGCAAATTATTTTTTTGTGACCGATGCTTAAATCATTTTAAACTGGAAAAATCGTTTGAAGATCATAAAAAAGACTGTTTCGCATTAAATAAAGTTCACATGACATTTCCGACTGAAAAAAATAAAATTTTAAAGTTTAATAATTACCAGTATAAAGATATCGTACCATTTGTTGTCTATGCAGACTTAGAATGTATACTTGAGCCTCAAGAAAATGATGATTCTGACAAACATATACCACATAGTATCGCATTTTATCGTTTTTGTAGTTATAATAACAATTTATCTAAATTTGAACTGAATCGATCACAAGCCTGCATTGAGTGGTTTGTAAAAAAATTAGAATGTTTAGCATTAGAAGGCGAATCATACTTAAAAAATCCTGTTGCTATGAAACCTTTGTCGAGACAACAAAAAGAGAGTCATGAGCAAGCAACTGTTTGTCATATTTGTAAAAGATCTATAACTTCTGCTGCAAATAAATGCTACGATCACTGTAATTTTACTGGTAACTATCGCGGTCCAGCTCACTTATCTTGTAATATAAATTATAGAATATCTCACACTATACCAATAGTATTTCATAATTTATCTGGTTATGATTCACATTTTATAATAAAATCTTTATCAACCGTTTTCGAGGGTAAAATTACATTATTACCAATTAATAAAGAACGTTATATATCTTTTACGAAGTATGCCGAAAACACATCAGTTTGCTTACGTTTTATAGATTCATTCAGGTTTATGGCTTCTAGTCTTGACAAATTAGCATCTAATCTGAATGATTGTGATAAACAAATTACTCAACAACATTACAATGATCCCGAAAAATTCAAAATAGTAACTCGAAAGGGTGTATTCCCATACGAGTACGTAACTGATATTGACAAACTTAATGACAAACAGCTGCCTGATCAGGACTCATTTTATTCTAAATTATCGAACGATGGTGTATCTGATAATGATTATTCTCTTGCTCAATTAGTGTGGAATAAATTTGATATTAAAACATTAGGGGAATATTCAGATTTATATTTGAAAACAGATGTACTTCTTTTAGCTGACATATTTCAAAATTTCAGACATAATTGTATGGCTACTTATAGCTTAGATCCTTTACATTACTATACAGCGCCGGGACTTGCTTTCGATGCGATGTTAAAATATACAAATGTTGAACTCGAGTTATTTACCAATCCTGAAATGATGCTATTTATTGAAAAAGGTATCAGAGGTGGTGTATCTCAGTGTACAAATAGGTATGCAGTGGCCAATAATCGTTACATGGGATCCAGCTTTGATCCTAATAAAGCTGAATCCTATTTAATGTATTATGATGTAAATAATTTGTATGGTGCTGCTATGAGTATGCCGCTACCAACAGGTTCATTTGAATGGGTTTACCCGCTTGACGATCTATCTTTTGACGTCGATAACGTAGATCAATTTTTAAACGACATCGATAGCGTTAGCTATGTATTAGAAGTTGATCTACATTATCCTCAGGAATTGCATGATCTACATAAAGATTTACCACTATGCCCTGAACATTTTTCACCACCGGGTAGCAAGTATACTAAATTATCGACAACTTTATATGATAAAAAAAATTATGTTATACATTATAAGAATTTACGACAATGTTTAGATTTAGGATTAAAATTAACAAAAATTCACAGAGTTTTAAAATTCGAACAGTCACTCTGGCTCAAGCCATATATAGATAAAAATACAGATTGTAGAAAAGCTGCTAAAAATGAGTTTGAAAAAGACTTTTATAAACTTATGAATAATGCTGTATTTGGTAAGACTATGGAAAATGTTAGAAAATCAAAAGAGATTCATATAGTAACAAGATGGGCTGGTAGATATGGCGCTGCTGACTATATTTGTAAGCCTAATTTCCATAGTCTTACTATTTTTGACGAGAATATGATAATTATTGAATTGAAGGCGGCAAAAGTACGCTTTGACAAACCAATCTATGTTGGTTTTTGTATATTAGATTTATCAAAAACTTACATATATGACTTTCATTATAATTATGTAAAACAAAATTTTGCAAACAATGAATCGAAATTAATGTATACTGACACTGATAGTCTTATTTACCATTTTATTGTACCAGACATCTATGAGATCATCAAACGTGATATCGCCAAGTTTGACACCTCTGATTATCCTCCTGATAATGTTTACAATATACCACTAGTTTATAAAAATGTTTTAGGTCTGATGAAAGATGAGAATAATGGTAAAATTATGACTGAATTCACTGGACTTAGTGCAAAGTTGTATGCTTTTAAAATTTATAATGAAGATCAGGTAAAAAAGCGAGCCAAAGGTGTTAAACGTCCGACTTTGCGAACTATCACTTTTGAAGATTTCGAACGATGTTTAGAAGATCATGTGAATTTAAGTAAAAAACAATATGTAATTAAAAGCAACAAACATAGTGTTGGTACAATAGTTCAAAATAAGATAGCTTTAAGTTGGGAAAATGACAAACGTCAGCTTCTGTTAAAGAGTACTGATACCGTACCATGGGGTAACAAAGTATCAAGAGATGATATTATGACTATACCGATACCAAACAGAAGACGAAAAATGGAAAAAATATTTTATAAAATTTAGGCTAGTAAAAAATAAAAACTTATATGAGTGGTTCTCACGAATTTGCGAAAATCGTGTCCATACTCAGTTTTGTATATTATTAACGTTGTATTGTAAACTTTGTATTTTTTCACGAAAACTATACTACTGAAGCTGCTTGTGCCATACTTTACTTAGGTGTTTTAATTTCACAATATCAAATGGCAGGTAGCTGAATACTTCAAATATCATTCCCTCATCGTGTCCCAAACTCAATATTTAACTAATATTATATCATTAATTTATTGTGCTCTATAAATTTGACTAGTTTTGGTCGTTACTTATCTTAAAAATAGTGCACTTAACAGTACATACACTTTTTATTAGGTACCGAGTAAGAAATGATTGAAAAATTTAATTTTTATCTGGGTCCCAAAAAAAAAAATCATTCCCTCACATTTTACTAAAACCTGGATTGTACTTTTCAATTGGATCGTAGGTTACCGCGCTTATACATTTTTTGCAGTTGGCAGCAATGTCAATGAAGCCATACTATCATTGTTGCAAGGCGCGAAGAAATGTGTTGCTGTCAACTAGTTTTTTATTAATTATTCCAATGTTACATTTTTATGTCTCATTACCTCACACCGTCTAAATATAAGGTAATTATTTCATTTGTAATAATCATTATGCCGTTTTACATGTTTTGAGGGGTAGAAATCTTGCCTCGAATCGTAATTCGATTTGAGATTAATGTTTGACTAGTTTTTGTAGATAATGCTTGATTTTCTCATTCCCTCACTATCATTCCCTCACTTCATTCTATTGGTGAATTACCCCTTTATTTTAATTTTAACGAGAAAGGTGGGGACCACATAGTCAGCTGAGGTAAGTTACTTGTGTATTATATATTGAATGTATAAAATTGTCAATTATTACAAATTATATTCTTAATATTATACGAAGTCATTTTTCGCAAATTCGTGAGAACTACTCATATATCCATACTAAAAAAATTATTTTGTTTTATTTCAAAAAATATAATACATTTTTTTACAGATCAGATTGATTTATCCAGCTATTGTGAGAGTTATCGGAGCCGAGCCACTTTACATATAATTTATTTCCACGTGTTTTTATAACTTTTTCCACTAGGTAAACATCCGGATATTTAACTTTGCTGAGTTCTTCATCGTAGAATCCACCTTCTATAGGCTGATCCTGATAGTCTACTAGTCTGTAGGTCGTAGGTACCGTATTTTGTACAGATTTGATAGTGAAAATCTCTGTGGTCCAGTTAGCAGTGTAACCTTTCTCAAACACATGTTTGTGTTTGCTAATTCGAACTTTATCTCCAACTTTAAACTTGGATTTTCGTACTCGCTGCTGCTTTTGAAGAGGTTTGTATATAGTTTTAAACAGTTTTTTCTCATTAGCAACAGTTACATCAACAGGTTTCATTTTAATTGTCCGATGTTTAGTATTATTATTAGTATTTAACAATTCTTCTAGCATGTTGATCCATCTATAATGACCACGAGCAGAGAATTGACGCCACATATTAGTTTTAAGTGTTCGGTTAAAACGCTCACATATGGATGCTTTCAGGTTACTGAACGTAGAGTACATATTAATTTTATACTGCTTCATAAGATTTTTGAACTCTTTATTGTAAAATTCTTTGCCTTGATCGACATGAAGACTTTTTGGAACACGTCCTTGTTGGAATATAGATTTCATGGCATTCGTAACATCACTAGCACTTTTATTTTTTATTGGTACAGCCCAAGCGTACTTGGAAAATATATCTATCACCGTCAGCAAGTATTTATTTCCTTTATTTGATGTAGCGTATGGGATCATTTCAACTAAATCTACCTGCCAGGTTTCATCGAGTCCACGGATGTCAACATGTCGTCGCAGGTAATTTCTACGAGCTTGTTTATGGAGCTCATAAGCTATTACTGACTTCTTGTCCTCCATCGTTAAAAATTTTAGCTTCCAATTTCTTTATACGCCGGGTATTGTCATCAATTGATTCTTTTCTTGTTTTTTTTAACCTTAATTCTAGTTCTTGAACCTTTTTTTTTTAATGAGACGACTGTAGAGTCTAGTGTTACCACTTCAGCATGCAAAAGTGAAATGATCTCGGACAGATCATCTTTCATACTATCATACATTAAAGTCAATTTTTTATGGACAAGATCACGCGTAAATTTCAATGTTGCTGCATCATTATCATCTGAAGGATCACCAACACGACACAATTTTTTACTCTCTAAATCATAATCTCCACCAGGAGTTAACTTAAAACCAACTCCAGGTGGTCCAGGTGGATCACTAATAACTGCAGCTGTCGTTAACGAGCGTCCAAATATGTCGATACTCATTTTTTCTTGCTCTGTGCACTTCTATGAACAGTAGGAGACTGATCGACACAGTTAAAAAATACTGTTAATATATAATTCCAGCCTCCCGTAATTCTTCGATTATCGATATAATTTCATTTGTGTGACTTGGATTACCAGCAGCTTGAGATGCCATGAGTAAACGTAGACGATCAACCAGTCCGTTTGGATCATCCCAATAAACGTAATCCATATGTGTTTTCTTCTTTTTTATAATCTTATATTTAGACAACCCTTTTCCCTTAGGTGCTTTTGTATTTTTTGTAATAAAATCAGCAATATAATTATTAAACTTTATTGTTGAGTCTTCATAAATACTACCATCTGATTTGTAATTTTTTCTATAAGCATTTGTATTTTTAATGATCTCAAGGTATTTATTTTTATCATCTTGTGTAACACTTGCATCATGGGGTGATTTTTTGAACAACAATTCCAATAAGCCAGGAGTTATTGGGTATTCCTGATCTTTAACATGAAATGTATTTTCTTAAAAATTTATTTCTGAATCACCAATGTAAAAATCATTGTACCGCCGACGAACGCCACATTTCAAATCTATTTCTTTACTTCTTCTATACACTTTGCCTAAATAGGATTTCACTAAACTGCTCGGTTTAGGGGGAGTACGTGAAGCAGAGAGATTTATTTGACTCTCATTAAAAGTTCTACTAGTCCCATCGTCATCAGAAATAAAACTATCATAATGACTTGTATCATCAAAATCTGTTTTGTTGTTGAGTGTTGAATTGTCCCTTTGTGTTACCTCCTCTTCTTTAATTTCATTCTTGACTTCTTGCTTAATTTTTTGTTTCGACGATTCAACTAGATTCTGCAACGGTGTAACTATGGATTTGAACATTTCACCCATAGCTTTTTCAGCGCTATCTTTTCCTAACTTCAACATTTTATGCTTTCGACTGATTGCGTCACTTGCTTCAGATATCTGACGCAGCACATCTTTTTGTTTTGAAATCTCTTCAGGCTTCATGTTGATGTATTAGAGTTCACTAGATATATGATTCATATTAATAGTTACACTTTAATTTATACTAATAAAGCAGTCAAATCCTTTTCTGTATCGTCCATTGTTGAGCTAACTATCTTTATCAATTACCACAAAACCATATTTACCATCATTCCAACACGCAGAGCATAGTTCTTTGAATGAATTGTATGACATGTCCGTATTTACATGATCGTCATATACATGTTTTAAATTCATTTCATCTTGACGGAACAAAACTAAAAAATTTACATTATCACGTATTAAATACTTAGGAATCCGTGTATATGTTTGACACAAATAGAAACTGTCTACGTCTTTGTGTCGACCCATACAAAAGTAAGCTCTAATGTGATCCTGATTTTCACAAGCGACATCGTCAAATATCATCAGTGAATTGGGTTTTGCATCCTCAGGTTTAATCACATCCTCGTGCTCATTGTATGGAAAAAATCCTACACCCTCTATGGGCTTCAGCAACGCCTCTAAGAACTTGTATTTCGGCTGATTGAGAGATTTTGAGTATAGGTAAATGTTGTTGAATCTCAGACCATTGGGGTGTATAATAAGTGATAATAAGGCATTTGTTTTACCCCAGTTTGATAGACCACAAAACACTGCCCGTACACTATTCGGTAGTAGAGCTCCATGTCTTTTGATTCTTTGTACTCCTGTACCTTGAACAATTTGATCGAAATTGATCACAGGTAATTTAGCGTGGTGTTTTTTAAACTCCATGTTTACGGTTCACTGTTACAGTGACAACTCTTTTTTATGACTATAAGTAAGATCATTTTTAATGATTTATTATCGGTCATTATGTCACTGTGATGGAGTGCGGACGTATTAGTGGGAAAGGTATTGTCAACAGTATCATTAACAAGCTACCTTTTGAACTTCATATACCCGGTTATCAGTATTGTGGACCAGGAACAAAGTTAGAGAAGAGATTGGCTCGTGGTGATCCTGGCATTAATCCTTTGGATGCAGCGTGTAAGAATCACGACATTGCTTACTCGAAAAATAGAGAAAATTTGGCAGCACGTCACGAGGCTGATAAAATATTAGCTGACAAAGCGTGGGAACGTTTTCAAGCGAAAGACACTTCTATTGGAGAAAAAGCTGCTGCTTGGAGTGTAAACAAAATCATGAAGGTAAAAAAACGCTTCGGAATGGGAATGAAGAAGAAAAAGAGCATGGGTGGTAAGAAGAAGAAGAGAATCAGTGGTAAGAAGAAAAGAATGGTGGGTAAGAAGAGGAGAAAGAGTGGTAAGAAGAAAAGTACCAGCAGACGACCCAAGGTGGCGTTGAGAAAAATTGTAACGGCTGCTAAGCAAGCTATGCAAGCAGGTGGTGATCCAATTAAATCGGCACTCGAAGGGGCTCGACAAAAGGTAAAAAAATCTGGTGGGAAGAAAAATGTTCGAGAGCCACGTGTTTTACCAGTTCCATCTAAAATCGGTGGTGCACTTCCATTTTTGATACCCCTATATGCAGGTCTTTCAGCAACCGGTGCTCTCGCTGGTGGCGCTGCAGCGGTTGCGAAGGCTGTCAACGATGCCAATTCAGCCAAAAAACAGTTAGAGGAGAGCAAGAGACATAATTCAAAAATGTGGAAGATTCACAAAATAAAATTTAATTTCTGCTGCATAATCCCGTGTCGAAAGACTTAGGTGGTGGTGAGCTGTTGAGTATAATGTCCAATAACGAAGCTTCAAAGAACTTGAGAAAGTATTTAGAGAGCCAACAAAGTAAATACGGCGCAGATTTTAAAAATAGAAAAGATAAATATTCGGCACCAAGCATAAAAGGTAGTACACCGTACGGTAGTTACGAGAAAGGCAACAAGTACGGTGCTGTAGGTGACCGAGGATATAAAAAATAATGGCTAATATATTGGACATTCAACGACCAATTATATTCGATGAGTCAATTGCTCACTATGAACTGCATGCTCATCAACTGTATGCATCGTCGACTTTGAACAACAATGATGAAGTTCGTATCACAATCCAGAATCAAAATTTGTGCATACTTCCTAGCAAAAGTGCACTTCATATTCTCGGGAAGTTTACCAAGAGTGATAATACTGCTGTCACTGCCACCACCAACTTGGTTAATATGGGGATTAGCCACATGATTAAAGAATTCCGCTTACTTATAAATGGTGTTGAAGTTGATCGAAGTAGTAACGTTGGTATAACAAGCCTGATGAAAGGTTATGTATCATTCAGTCCAAATCAGTTGAGTGCTTTGGAGAATGCTGGCTGGGTGATGGAAGATGATGTTAAATTAACGAACGCTGCAGGAAGCTTTGATTTATTGATTCCACTGAATATTTTAAGTGGTTTCGCTGAAGATTATCTAAAAGTCCTTATGAATGATCAGCTAGAGATAGTTCTTACGATTTCAAACAGTGACATTAATGCTTACGTGCAACAAAGAGCTGGAGCTGAGGAAGTAAAGTTAATTTTGCAAAAAACAGAGTGGATTGTGCCGTATGTCACCCTATCAGACAAGGAAAAAATTCAAGCATTAAATTATATTACCAGTGATCTGGCTATCTCAAGTAGTTTTCGAACCTGGGAATTGTATGAGTATCCGCTGTTACCAGCGACATCAAGACATATTTGGGCTGTCAAAACATCAACACAACTGGAGAAGCCACGTTACGTCATCCTCGGATTTCAAACAGCGAGAAAAAACGATGCAAAGAAGAATGCGAGTCGATTTGATTATTGTACGCTCCGTAACGTAAAGTTATTTCTGAACTCGCAGAGTTATCCGTACGGGGATCTGAATTTGGATATAAACGACAATCAGTATGCTTTATTGTATAATATGTACCCTGATTTCCAATCTTCATACTATAATAAAGAGGCTGAGCCACTGTTAACAAAGCAGAAATTTTTGCAAGAAGCTCCGCTCTGTGTCATAGACTGTTCCAAGCAGAATGAGGCAATTAAATCTGGACCAGTAGACATTCGATTGGAGTTTGAATCCACAAATCAATTTCCACAAAACACAACAGCTTATTGTTTAATAATCCACGATCGAATCGTTGAGTATAACCCCATCAGCAGCACTGTACGTAAATTGACTTGAAACATGGTTGTGCAATTTGATCTGACACCAACTATACATTATATGTATACATGGAGGTATGCATACAAAACTGCTAGACAAGGTGAATGGGAGCAAATGGCTCGAGATCGAGAAAGGTTTAAACTTAGGATAGAAAGATCAAGATATATTATAGAAACTGTATTAATTAAAAAAATAACCTTAATAAATAAATAAAAATTTTTTTATCAATGAATTAATTTGTTTTATTTATAATCTTAACCTAATACATAAGTTTGATTAAATTGTATATTTTTTTAACTTTTTTTATGAATTATTATTTTTATAGGATTATTATTATTTATACACTTGGGGCAATCTTTTCGATATGGATAAAGCCATATTCCACAGATATCCCAATTGCCACCAGTAGCTGGGTAGTGGTCCATACAAAATGAGTAATCTCTTATTTTATCATTATCCTGTAATTCCACTGGAAGAGTACCGTAGACATGACGTATTTGGGTCCTCGCAAAACGTAAAAGAAAGTGATAATCAAGGCAAGCGATATCACGTTTATGCATTTTTTTCAAATCAGACAGTTGATAACATATTTGCACGGATTTTTCGTATGATGGTTCGTCACCCCAGAATTCCAGAAACCAACTCTTTAATTGTTGAATATTTTGAAAAGCACATGCATGTGTTCTTCGATGATGATACAGCCTCAGCGGACATTTTTCTTTATGATAGCGATCCACGTTTTCAAATGAATAATGTCTCATTAGTTGGATGTCGATGATTTGTGCGGAGTAATCGGTCATGATCGTCAACCATTTGTCTTTTTGCTTTCCGTCAACATAAATATAAATTGCTTTGCTCACTAAATCTCTCATAATTTCTTGGAATTTGTCGTATGGTGTTTCACCTGAGTCCCATCGGATACCATGGCCGCACCCACTCTCATCAAAAGTTTCTTGCATAATTGCTCCATCGTACTCCAATGGTGGTTGAAAGATGAAATGTTTACACTTATAGAATGAGCAATTTTCATATATATCAACTACACATAACTCTTTCACTACTAAGGTGTCATCGGGCATAACAAACCCTGCGAAATCTATGATGAATTCCATTGTCTTTTATTTCTTGTTGATACGTTCTTCTAGTTTTTCGATACTTTCGATTACTTGATGCAGTTTTTTTACAGAGTCTTTGAATGCACAGCAGTATGGACACACGTTTTTATCACGTCTACTTTGAATGATATTCAAATTAGTTTGTAGAAGATGAATATCACGTACAAACCTTTTTATATAGTCTTGAATTGGTTCTTCAAAATAACGTGTCAATAATTCTGCTTCAAATACAGCGAATGGCGGCTGGTTCATTAGATAATCTAATTCTTCTTTACTCAGTTGATCCATTTGAGGTGTCTACACTTTATTTCGATGAGTTGTTTGAACATTAAATGAGTTATAACGTATGTAATTCTATGACACGCTTGCTCGTAATCTTTACGATCTTTGAAAGATAGTAATAAGTTCTTCCAATACAAGATCTGTAAGTCAATTTCTTTCTCTCGAGTAACTAATTTCCGAGTGTAATTGTCTTCTTGTTTTGAAAATTCTAATGGTACCAAAAAATGTTGAAAATCTGGTGTTTATTCCATATAACTTATGCATTTCCCATTATAATACAATTTTGTCAGTTGTATTTTATTGTGAACAGAATAACCTGTAAATTTTACAGCAATTTTATGTTGTAAAAGTATTTCTTTTGTTATTTATTATATTTCAATTGTACCTGTACGTCCTATAATTATAACTGGTCTTGCTATCGTAATAGTAAATATAATAATGATCTCATACTAATTAAATTACCTATACTTTGTTTACATCCCGTTCGGCAAAAAGTTATCATAAAGTTCTCACAAAGATAACATTTTTTGGATCTGATAACTTTAAGACTCATCTTAAAGATAACATAAAGATTTCAGAAAGATATCTAATGCGCCACCTACTGACATCTTTTAGATCTCTTCGAAAAGGTATCAGAAAGATAACATTTTTCTGATGTCTAAAAGATAGCGGATTAATGATATAATAAAGTTATCTCTAAATAGATATGATTTTGAGGTTACTTAATAATAATTAATATTTAAAAATTTTTTTGTTTTTATTGTTTATTATTTGTAAGAAAGTAATTAATTCAAAATTATAGAGCAACTTAAATGTAATTAATAATAATAATAATAATAATTTAGTTTTGATGATAATACTCATAATAATAGTAATATCAATTCGCTCTGAGGCCAACCGCGCGCAACGCCGCCCGTGGTCATATTTGACACTGTATGACGAACATTTATGTATACAAGTTATTAGCAAATGAGTTAAAAATTTTAATTTTTGAATAATCAAAGATTTTTCGTGAACGAAAAAATTATTTTTAACAATTACTATCTTAGTATAATTAAAAAAAAAATTTAATCGCCTAGCAAAAATGATAATTTAATTGCTTAATTAAATGTTTTGTATCATTTAACCTCTGATGATGATACGTATTTCACGAACAGGATTTAAAAATGTTACTCACTCGATAGAATTCAATCCTCAAAAAATAACTAATGGAAAAAAATTAGCAGAAACAAATGTCAAAAGGGTAGAAGAGAGTAGTAACCCCAATTTTTCAACAATAATAACAGCTAGTGTTATAAGACAAACAAGTGTCACCAGTCCTCCGTATAAAGTAAAATTAGAGGTATGTCAATTACAAATATACTTTTTAAGTATTTATTTAATTTACTTGCATTAATATTTTGATGTATCATATATTTTAATGACACTGAAATAAGTAGGGACTTGATAATTTTTTTTTATTTTTCTATCAAAATAAACTAAGTCTAGAAAAATATTAAAAAAAATTACATTTACAATTTTTTAGTTTTTAAAGATTGAATTTTTTTTAAATTTTTCTATTATAATTTCTTTGTTAAAAAGTCTAACCCCTCTAAAAGAGAACGGTGGATTAGCCGTTGGAAAAGAATAAAATTCGTAATTAGAATTGACTGTAGTATTATTACAATCATTTACTGAACAATCGTAATATGATTTTTTATTTATTTTCATGATTTCTTATTGATAATTGCACTTTTTTTTTATAAAACAAATCACTTATTTACATATAATCGCACCAAGGAACTGTCATAATATTCGTCATACAGTGCGTAAAAGCGTCGCCTCTGGCACTGGCCTCGATGGCCTCGGAGCGGATAATAATATTAATAATAATAATATAATAATAATAGTAATCTTCAAATTCACTCCAACTTGTTTATCACCATGATCATTTTTTTCACCACTATTATCACTGTTATTATTTATACTATTATTTTTAGTATAATTCAATTGACATTTACTATTAACTTCAAAGTTTGGTACCCTAATTAAGGAAAATTATTTGAAATGATTAAAACAATTCGAAATAATTTAAAGCAATTTTAATCGACTAATATATAAATATACACTTAGTATGGATTAAATCACTTTTCTTATTCAGGGTATAATGATTGAGGCCCAATAATCTGAGGTTCCTACAGATTAGAATTGTTTATTGAATTCTTCAAGAATTTTTATGAATGATCATTTTTTTGTGTCGTAGATAATTCTTTAAATGTATTTCTGAAAGACATTTTTTATCGAACACTTTTTGCACGTATACCTATTTTGTAGGTTAGACTAAGCTAAACATAAAATATATGACTACCAAACGTCAGCTGATAAATTTAGGTTATGATCAAATGTTTACAAAAAGATATCTTATTGACTTCATAAGGTCATCTACAGAAGTTATCATAAAGTTATCTTTTAGATCTCGATAAATCGATATCCGTAAATAGTTGTCAAAAAGATAACATTTGTCTGGCCTCTAAAAGATATCTTTTTTCAGATAACATAATGATGCCTTTCTGACATGGATGCCGAACGGGATGATGGTTAGTTTGGTACATTACCTGTATAGTGTTGTGTCAAATCAACTATCTGAAGTTCTCTATCGAAAATAGTCGTTGTCTTTTTTTACCCTAACTCTTAGAAAAACGAGCCTAATTTTATATCATAACTATACACTAACATGTATCACAAGATATGTGTATATAAAACTTTTTATATAGATTAATTGAAAAATCTACCTTCCATTTCGGCTGCCGAATGGCCTTTTTTTCTTTTAAATTCGTGTTTTTTGTTGAATTTTCTAGAAAATTCATGCAAGAAAGTATTCATTATGAATTTGATGGTTTTTTCATTATTTTAAACTTAAAATAGCGATTTTAAGATTGTTTGTATCCTTCGATTTTTTTGAAAAAATTTTCAAAAACATTAGTCGCTACGAATTTTAAACCTAATCTGGTAATGGGATAATGATGGGTTATAATTTTTTTTTAACTTCCCGGTAATAAAATTGAAAATTTTCAAAAATTCGGGAAGTTATTGATTTCGGTCCGAATTCCGAAAACTGAATTTCCATCAGATCTTGACGTTTTGAGGTTCTAGGAAGCTGTTCTGACTAATTTCACGATTATGTCCGAGTGTATGTAGATGTGTATGCGAGTCCGTATGTAAATATTTGTAACTTTTGAACGGATGAACCGATTCTGATCGTTGAGGTGTCATTCGACGCGGCTTATAAAGGTCTAGAGTCTAGACTTTGGAATCAATCCATTGAGCGAATTAAAAGTTATCAAAAAAAAACCTCTTTGAAAAAATTTTATTTTTGAAATATCTCCGAACGCACCATATCGATTAAGCTCAGATCTTCACATTTTATAGATATTAAAAAGACGCGTCGAATGACACCTCAACTATCAGAATCGGTTCATCCGTTCAAAAGTTACAGATATTTACATACGAACGTACATACACATCTACATGCACTCGGACACAATCGTGAAATTAGTCAAAATAGCTTCCTAGAACCTCAAAACGTCAAGATCTGATGGAAATTCAGTTTTCGGAAATCGGACCGAAACCAATAACTTCCCGAATTTTTGAAAATTTTCAATTTTATTAGTGGAAAGTTAAAAAAAAGTAATAACCCATCATTATCCCATTACGAGACTAGGCTCAAAATTCGTGTTTTAGGAAGCAATATTTTTGAAAATTTTTTCAAAAAAATCGGAGGATACAAACAATCTTAAAATCGCTGTTTTAAGTTTAAAAAAATGAAAAAACCATCAAATTCATAATGAATACTTGTTTGTGTGAATTTTTTAGAACATTCAACGAAAAACACGAATTTTGAGAAAAAAAAAGACCCAAATCGGACAATTTTCCACTAAGTTATGGCCATTTAAAAAAAAAATCCCCGAAATCTTAAAAAATTCATATCTCCCGATTGGCTGGATGAAAAAATTTGAAAAAATCAATAAAAATCTTTTTCTAGGGGTACAAAAAAGTGACCTAATTTCAGCCAAATCAGAGATGCGAAATCCATTGGTAGGACGATTTGGCATGGAATGCCCCATATATATTTGTAGAGAATAAAATTTTCAATAAAAAAGTTCGTATGACATTTTGTAATAAGTCTGATAGTTTCAGCGGAAAAGTAAACAGATCCCGAAATTTACTAGAGCTTAACTTCGAACTCCAATAACTTTTGAACAGATAGATTTATCGAAAAATGATAAAAGACCTTTTTTGTAGCACGTACAATTTCCTACAAAAATATGTATTAGTCTATTTGATCTATTGATTAGTTAACGAGTTACAAATATTCGAAGTTGAAAATAAAATTTTACCATGTTATTTAAACGGGAAATCGATTTTTTCAATGAGCTAGGTCTGTAATCGACATAGAATTTTTTTTCTTGCGCGAACATTTTTTTTGTGTTGAACTATGATTTTTTTTTCCCATGCACTTAAAAAAAAAAATGTTGCTTTGAAATGACACCCTAATATATATATATATATATATACTAGGGTGCTTCGTTTGAAACGACTATTTTTTTTTTTCGCTCCCATCCCGAAATTTTGTTGGAAATACCCCCAAAAAAATTCCCTGAGAGTTTGAGCCCTTAATATTAATATTAAGTACTTTCCCAGAGCAGGTGAAGATTTCCCATTTAAAATACACGTAAACTTGGGTTTTTATTTTTTAAACTTCTATAACTCCGCGGCATTTTATGATATCCTCTCGCCCAAAGTCGGGATTTTCTCACAATTAAATGTACTACAAAATTGCCCGTTGTCGCGAAGTCGTAACTCATACGGGTGGGGTAGTACGGACCACTAAACCGAATTTTTTCATTGAATTCTTGTTTTTTCTCTCATTATCTCATAAACAACAAGACCTACAGAAAAAATGTAAATGACAATTTTATAGAAAATTTATTTTCCTACAAAAAAGGTCCTTAGCACCGAATCACTCAGATTGATATTTTCTGAGATATTAGTCAAATAAAAAATCAATATTTTCTAAGATTTGATTTGACACTTTATGGGAATTCAATGCTACGTAAACTTCAATAATTAATATCTCAGAAAATATCAATCTGAGTGATTCGGTGCTAAGGACCTTTTTTGTAGGAAATTTGATTTCCTATAAAATTGTCCTATACATTTTTTCTGTAGGTCTTGTTGTTGAGAAAAAAAACAAGAATTCTATGAAAAAATTCGGTTTAGCGGCCCGTACTACCCCACCCGTATGAGTTACGACTTCGCGACAACGGGCAATTTTGTAGTACTTTTAATTGTAAGAAAATCCCGACTTTGGGCGAGAGGATATCATAAAATGCCGCGGAGTTATAGAAGTTTAAAAAATAAAAACCCAAGTTTACGTGTATTTTAAATGGGAAATCTTCACCTGCTCTGGGAAAGTACTTAATATTAATATTAAGGGCTCAAACTCTCAGGGAATTTTTTTGGGGGTATTTCCAACAAAATTTTGGGATGGGAGCGAAAAAAAAAAATAGTCGTTTCAAACGAAGCACCCTAATATATACTGTGACATTACATTGCCGAGGAGATGGAGTTAAAGGTGGGGCGAGTGTGAGTATGTGTGATAGAGAGAGATAGAGCCAGTATGTGAGTCGAGTTGAGTGTAGGGGATAGTGAGTTGAGAGTATGGAGTACGTGTGTGGTGAAGTAAGTGTGTTGAGAGTATGAGTACGTGTACGTTATGTTGTATGTTTTGGAGTGTCTGTGTGGTTGAGCGTGGATTTCACGAGGAAGGTCTAGCTGTGTCGCGGATAGTGGCCAAGATAGCATGCCTCCCGACCAGTGATGACGACTAGGCCCAGGCCTAGCCCTCGGGGTTGACGTGATGATCATGGAGGAGCGACTGAGATGTCACCGCCCCTTCGTGTTGATGCTCGAAATTAGCTGGGGTACGTTTACGGTTATTTGGGAATGGCAGGCCTCGTTTGCGATGCTCGAGGAAGCCAAAGGTTCGCTAACTCCGGATATCACGGGGAGTGACACCACGGGAAGACTTACGAGTCCACGGCTTGTATGTGGTGGGGGAAGAATGGATGGAGAAGCGAGAATGTGAACGTGTAGTAGAGTGTGGAAGTGAAAGGAGTAGGAGATGAAAGAAGAACAGTTGAGAACTGTCCAGGGTGTCAGAGAGTTGGATTTTGGAGTCGCTCGAGTGCGGGCAGACCCAGTAGTCGAGTTAGGAGTCTGGGGGCGAGTGGTGGTGAGTCGGAGAGCCCCAAAGGTAGGCCTCGACCACACCCTTGGCTTACTTCGTTTTGGATCTCGTGGCTCTACGTATTGAGTTCTTGGAGCTGTTCTGTCGGGATATTTGTCGTTTTGTTTACCGCATTATTTATTTTAATTTATTAATTATCTGGAAGTGTGTAAGTTTTGTGATTCGTCGTCCACGAGAGGTTCCCGATGTCCTACCCAGGTTTTTATTGGTCTGATGGACCGAGAGTATTCGACCGCGGGCCACTTGGGCCCTTCGTGTCACTCTTGCTTCCTCGTTACGATATTTTAATTAGTTTCCTTTTCTTTAGTTTATTTTAATTTAATTTAATTAATCGGCTTCTTCCGCGTAAAAAGAACCGCGACCCTCTCTCCACAACCTAGCATACTGAGCGCACCAGGACATGCCGCTACCATCGTTTAGTTCTCTCATTTCCAAAGGATTTAGATATTAGGTTTTAATTTACGTGTACGCTTAGACCGGTTGCTGATACCGGGGAAATAAAAGTCGGCTGGCGCCCGTCAGGATCTGGAGGAAATGAGAGGATTGATCGGTGGGCGAAGTGTAACGTAGCCTGATTTTGAGTATTTTGAGTTCGAGTTGGAGTAAAATTTATTGAGTGAAAATTATGTGTAACTTAGTTGAGTTTAATCGAGTTAATAAGTAAAAATATATGTTACAATACATACATACATACTAGAGTGTCTCAAAAAAATTGAATATTTTTTTTTTTTCAATGGACCTTGAGAAATCGTCAGAGTATCTCTAAAAGAAGATCCTCTGAAAATATGAGCTCTTAATTTTAATATTGAGAGGTGGCGTTTTGTAATTTTCTATTTCCCATTCAAATAACATAGGAAAATTTTTTTTTAAACATTGGAATTTTGTAACGTGATGACGAGCTACTTTATAAGTAAAATCAAACAGTGACTTTATGGGAAATTAGGTGCTCTACAAAAAAGGTCTGATTGACATTTTGCGTAAGTCAAGCCGTTTCAAAGATATCGAGAGTAGTATGGTGCAACTATAGCGCCCCCCACCACAAAGTGGTGGTAGAGCCCAGAGCGTGGTGGGGACAGCCGCGAGTCCGCCAGTCGTTGCGGACAGTACAGAAGAATGTATATATATATATATATATATATATATATATATATATATATATATATATATATATATATATGTATATATATATATATATATAATATACATTTTGAATGTATAGTACCAAGCATGAACAATATATATCGATAGACATAGATTTTTACTTACCTTCAGGTTTATAATATCCATAAATGAATAATCAAAAAACCCTATTTATATGCAATAATGATATTGAATATTTATTTACGATTATTTATAATGATATATTTATATATATTAATTAATTACTATATATTATCAATTAATATATAGTAATAGTATTATTAATCATAAGTTTATTATAATATAGCCTCTATGCGCTCATGTAGAGCGATTATAGGATCCATATTGACAGAAAAGTCATATGGTCTATTATACTTCATGTATGACGATTTATTTTTAAGGTAGAGTTGAAGTCGAACATCGTTGGTTTGTTCTAAATTTTCGTAGAGTGGCTCCAGTACAAGCGGCAACTTGCACCCCGTCAGCTTTTTTATTTTGTCTAGTATATCTAGACCCTCAAGCGGCGAATAGGATGTATAATAAAGATCTCCAACGAGATCGTACACTTATTTTAGAATCTAAACACGTATGATTATTCATTTTATATTTAAAAATGTTATTTGGTATTTAAAATTTTAACTCACATGTCTTTCAAGGCGCAGTAGGCAGAGTATAAAAAAACGCATACCAATATAAACAGCCATTGCGTTTTAGATTGTGATTAATTTTGTATTTATCTATTTATTTATTTAAACGTTGAAAAAAATAAGCTTTTATTTTTATTAATTTGTTAGGCGTTGAAAAGTTAAGCTTTATTTTTATTAATTTGTTTTGCGTGCTCTTACACTGAGTACTATAGTTCTACTGAGTAATGCATTGTTAAGTTACTGTGGATGTCTATGGGATGCATCTCTAATTACACCTCAGCGCAGATTTATATCTCGATAAATGTATGCTGCGCGACAATTTTGCAACTAAAATATATACTTCAATAAAATTTAAGGCTTATAAAATCTAATGATTAATAAATAATAAGCATTATAGGATGCTTCGAGATATTTGAATATTATTTCAAACAATTACCAATATATAAATATTTTTAAATACATACTTCATTAGCAGATGTCAAAATTTAAAAATATTTAAAATTTCATTTTTATTTCAGTCATAATCTTATTTAAATTAAATATATTTATTCGTTTTCAGTTAAAATTTGAAAATATTGAATAATTTTTAGGTGCTTTGTACAATTTAAATTATTTAATGCGTCTAAGAGGTAAAAAGACTTTATCCGTGCGTCGATAAGTTAGTGTTTATTGACGATAGTAAATTAGCGTAACACATTATCAAGCGCATGATAATAGAGGTAGCGCCTCAATATATAGATATATATAGATATATAGACATAATGACAACTAATTTAATTACTATATATATATATATTAACTTTATTAAAAATATCGGCATAACATGACCTAATTATAATTATAATTCATAGTATTTTACAGAAAATATTTAAAGTAACTTACCGTAGTTTATAAAATGTAAATTTAAAATTATCATTTTTAAATCATTTTAGGCCTATTTATTATCAAATGAAGATTATAAAATCTTTTAAATAACTTATTTTCTAAAATAATATAGAATTAAAATTAAACATTATTATTTTTCCTTTACATTTATTTGAAGTATAATTATATTTCAAAGTAACTTACCGTAGTTTATAAAATGTAAATCATTTTAGGTATATTTATTATAAAGTATTTTAAAAACTTATTTTTATAATAATATAGAATTAAAATTAAGTATTATTTTTTATATTTATTTGAACTATAATTATAATTATAATTCAAAGTAACTTACCGTAGCTTATAAAATGTAAATTCAAAATTATCACTTTTAAATCATTTTAGGTATACTTATTTTCTAAAATAATATAGAATCAAAATTAAGTATTATAATTTATTTACCTCTGTTATTTAAAGTATTTTAGGCACACATTTAGATAAGGGCTGTTTATTTAAACTTATAATAATAATACAAATTTTACATATTGAACAGTAAAAATATTTTATATAAGTAATACCATAACAATCTTGAAATATATTCATAAGCGGTATTATGACCCTTGTATACATAATTTTAAATTTCTAGTAAAACTTTAACCCGTAACTTTGGTAATAATGTCCTAAGTAAAAAATAATATTAATTCGAGCATAACAGACTCCATATAATCACCGACAAACCAATTGTACGTAGCTTCCAAGCTATTCTTTATGTTTTCGTTTACAGAGGCGTTTTTCAAACCACTAATAACAAATTTACCAATGATTTCCTCAGATAGATCGATATCCCCAAAATTTTGACGTATGCGCGGTATTATCTCCTTAACCGGTATTATGAATTGGTTTAAACATTCATCACACGGCGCACATAATTTTTGAAGATACTTCAGACGACTATTTATTAGATCTTCAAAGTCATAAATATTCTGCGCTGTGTTTTGACGCATTGTAACTTTTCGTACATATTTAGGCATTGCACCAGTCTGCTGATCGGTGACATCCATGATTGTAAATAATTTTGCTTTCCCATAGGTGGATCCCAACGATGAATATTGAAAAATGTAGCCCTCGAGCGATGTTGTGTCATTAGGCAGCTTTCTGTATTGAGCATCAGGCAAGTTGAAATTCTTCGTTAGTTTTTTTAATACAGTTGTAAATTGTTGCCACTTTTCTGAGGAACACACTATACCACATGATTTTTCATCAACAATTGCAATACACGGCACAAACTTGGATGCTTTGGTATCCAATTTGATTCCTACAATTATAGATTTTGTACGAGACTCGTTTAGTTTATATGAACTGGTCAATAAAAAATCAAATTTCTCCCAAGACTGAAGCACACGGTTGTCTTGTTGCGAGGTAGTTGGCTCAGCCATTTCATTAAAAGATCGTTTTTTAGATAATGACATTGTCAAAGCAGCGTGATATGTTTTAGTCACAAGCTTTACGAGAGAACTGTTGCAGATTATAAAAGTTTCAACTTTTAATACATTAATTGCCCCACCACATATAAATGCAAACTATGCATTTTTAATTTACGCTTCTATATTAGTTTAATAATGAACGTAGCTTCATGGTATATATGTATATATAGGATAATAAATAAATAAATAAATAAATTAATAAAAATAAATATACATTGATACTTTTGAATAACTTATGCTGATTTATCTAAAATTTCCTATGAGGCCATGAGTTTTCTATCATGTTTGTAAAGGTATTATAAGGGATCATTTCAAAATACCTACACACTTTAAATTTCTTTTTAACAATAATTTTACAAGACCTTGAAAATTATATCCACGTAATAATGGTAAAAATGAAATAATACAGCTTTACATAAAAAGGTAGTCATAACAACACGTGAGGCGTAAAACAGCATCATCAGCACAACGTGTCTTACTCTTTAGTATGATTTTATTTGCAGCTGGCGGGTATTCAATAATTATTTAGTTTATTACGAGTTGCCTAGCGTTGTACAACTTACATAGTAATATGAATCCTGATAATTTACGCTATCAGAAACCTTTTATTACGGCCCTTTTAGAATTGGTACGCTATGTAAAGGAAAGATCACCACGTGCACGGGCAGCCTATACGGAAACAAGACTTTAAAAATGGTGGCAATTGTCGCGGGAATGTTTAATAAGATTATTACGCCGCCTTGTGATGTTTTCATCATGTCGTTTATTAGCAAGGGGTTACAAAAGAGGACTACTAACCACCAATACAGTCGTTTTACGCACAGTCGTGTCAACAATTCTTCAAACTCGAAAAGCGGACGCTAATTGTTTACAAGATTTGTTGGCGGCCTACGGTAGGTGTACACATATTTCTTATGATAAATTTAATTTCTTAATTTATCAAGCATGTCAAAATTTTATTTTAGAACGATACTGTCGTGACGAGCTATTGCAGTTAGACGATAGCTCTAATAGCGATATTAAAACCGATGACGTGAGTTTTTGATTTTTGTGAAATATATTAATTTGGTTAAGTGTTTTAATTTGTTTTATACTTTTATCACCTAGGTTGTTACGCAAACGGCTAGGCCATGGATTGGTTATTACCCAGGTTGCGAAACGATAAGAATAGATCATTTTACAGGGGTTCAGAGGGAGCGTAATTTGTCTACTAGCTCTGACGATTCGTCCGTCTCGTTTCCAACCGATAATGAAGAATTGGACGATCCTGGTAAATTTGATTCTGAAGAAGAGCTGATAGTTGAAAGAAATCAACAACGTTATGATAATCGTGTCACCGACGAAGATGAAGAAAAAGAAGAAGAAGAAGAAGAAGAAGAAGAAGAAGAAGAAGAAGATAATCCACCATACACATACATTTCTGATGATGACGATGACGGTGATGAGTCAAGACAATTTATACAACATAAACTTTTAGGTATTTTATACAACGCTAAGCAGCATACCTTTTATACACCGTCAGCGGCTTAATAATTATAATAGAATTTTGGATACTTTAGTATCAGTTAAAAAGTAAGATAAATTTTATAACCTGTAAGTTTTAAATATTTAAAAATTATATTTTTAGGTATACAATCAGGAGGTGTAACAACTAGATCAAAAGCAAAAAAGGAATACGCCTCTTTGCCGTCAACATCAACACAGTTTGACGCTGATGATAACAATAATAATTATAATAGCAATAGTGAAAACGATGAAAACGTAGATGGCCACATTAACGTACAACCCCCAGGTCAAAGATTTATAGTCGAGCGGGAAATAGTTAAAAAATATAGACAGTTTCAAGCTAAAGGTAAAGAGACTACAATCAGAATACTTCCGCCTACTGCAGAATCTAATCATATGCAATGGGTTGAAGGTGCTTTAAGCGATATTCTCACGTATATTACAGCGTCATGCAGACCTTACGATCACGTAGGTTTTACTATTAATTATGAAAGACTCACAGCTGGGGCTATTTGGGCAAAATTTACAAGAGCAAACAGTATCACAGTGAATGATTTATGGCGTTTATTAAGTAATGTTGCTCAAAGCGCAGGCGGTCTGACTACTGACGATAGACTTATTATCACATCGGCTGTTGTCTCAGGTATTGAGGGTCGCGGTAAAGTAGTTTTGACTCACGAAACGCTTTTTAAACGATCAATAATAACTATTAATAATAAGGATAATTTATGTTTACCGCGATCGTTAGTTATTGCAATGATGTATATTGAAAGAGGTGAGGTTCGCTCGGGTTCTTTACAGCGCAAGTGGAAAAATATAATAGACAACAGGAGAGATACACAGCAAAAAGAAGCTCTTAAATTATTACAAGCTAGCGGCGTTGTGATTCCTAGGCACGGATGCGGTGTTAACGAAATACTAGCTTTTCAACGTTATTTTTTACATAAAGGTATAGCGATAGTTGTGTATGAATTTTTAACATTTGGAAAAGGAGCTCAACCGCTTTTTGACGGCCGCGTAATGGTTCAAGAAACGTTTGGGTCGATTTGTCATTTAATACATTTATTATATTATCAAGATACTAATCATTATCAGCCCATAACAAATTTAGCTGGTGCTTTAGGAAGTCGTTTATTTTGCGATCAATGTAATAAAGGTTACGAGTCTAGTCGTGAGCATAGATGTTCTAAAAAATGTCCGCGTTGTAATACCTCGCCTGTATGTAAATATGTAGCTAAAAAAACGTGTATTTTATGTAATCGCTGGTTTTCAAATATTGAATGTTATAAGAATCATTTAAAATTAGCTTCAGCTAATTTACGTGGGAAAAATAAGGCTCTTACAGTGTGTGATGCTTTGAAATTATGCGCTGCGTGTTGTAGATACATATATCATAATCTAGAGCATAAGTGTAACATAAATTACTGTCAGATTTGTTGCTATGAACGACCACTTAATCATTATTGTTTTATGGTCCCTCTTAAACAAAAAGAGCTTCCGAGAGTTTTATTTTTATTTTATGATTTTGAAACGCGGCAAAATAAACATTTAAAAGGTGATAAGTCTACAAAAATACATGTACCTAATTTGTGTGTTGTTCAAAAAACATGTCTTTATTGCTGGGATAGTAAGAACGTCTCTGAAAATTGCAAAATTGCATCGAATATATTTTTGAAGAAAAACCTGTCGAAAAATTTATTGATTTGGCTTTACAAAATAATTCTAAATTCTCGAAAATAATATGTATTGCACACAATGCTAGTAGTTTCGATGCGCAATTTGTTTTAAAATGTATGATTGAGAAAAAGAAAACACGATTACCTGATCTAATTTTAAACGGTACAAAAATAATTGTGATGCGCGTAGGTAAAACAGTTTTTTTAGATAGTCTTAATTATTTGCATATGCCTTTGAGAGAACTTCCAAAAGCGTTTGGATTCGCTGATGAAGCATCGAAAGGCTATTTTCCGTACTTATTTAACACGCCTGCTAATAAAAATTATATAGGGTTTATGCCTGATGTAAAATATTTTTCACCTGATACTATGTTTGCTCAAGAACGCATGCAATTTATGGATTGGTATAATAATAAAGTACAAGAAGGTTATATTTTTAATTTTCAAAATGAAATTAAATTTTATTGTCAGAATGATGTAACTGTTTTAAGAAGAGCCTGTATGTTATTTCGTGAAATGTTTATAAAATGTGGTAAAGTATGCCCCTTTTCGGAATGTATCACTATAGCATCAGCCTGCTCAAAAATTTACAGACGTAATTTTCTTAAACCTGACACGATAGGTATTTTGCTAGCCAGTGGTACTTATCGATGGTCATCAAATCAATCACACAAAGCAATTCAATGGCTTATTTTCAAAGAACGAGTACATGGTTTTAGAATTACACATGCTGCGCGCGGTAAAGAATATCGTTCGCCTTCAGGAATACTCGTTGACGGTTATTATAAAAATAATAGAACCGGTGAAGAACATGTGTTACAATTTCACGGGTGTTACTGGCATGGTTGTCCTAAATGTTACAGAGTAAACCGCGATAGAATACTCAATATCGGCGATAGTATGGATGTAAGGTATGACTGTACTATAGCTACATCAGAAAAAATCCGCAGATTAGGTTATACTCTTACTGAAGAGTGGGAATGTGATTTCGATTTATTTTTATCTAGAAATCCTGAAGTTGCAGCTGAATTACGTGATCACCCCTTACTTTGTACTGAGCCGTTGAATCCTAGAGATGCCTTTTTTGGCAGTCGTACAGAAAGCTTTGTTACGTTATACGATATAAAAAGCCATGAAAAAATCAAATATGTAGATGTATGTTCGCTGTACCCTTATATTTGTAAAACTGGTAAATTTCCGATAGGTCATCCCGAAATTTCCATAGGTGATGAATGCCATACTTTGATAGGTGAAAATAATAATTTAGCACTTGTGGAAGGCTTGGTGAAATGTACTGTTCTTCCACCAACAAAGCTTTATCATCCGGTATTACCATGTAGAGTTCATGATAGACTACTCTTTGCACTGTGTCGTTCTTGCGCTCAAGAATTAAGACAGGCAGATTGTAATCATACGCCTACAGAACGCGCTTTAACAAGTACATGGGTGGTAGATGAGATTAGGAAAGCCGTTGAAAAAGGTTACATTATCATAAAAGTATTTGAAATTTGGCAGTATAAAATAGCTCAGTATAACCCCAAAACAGGGTCTCAAGGGATATTTACGGAAGACATTAACACTTTTTTAAAAATTAAAACTGAAGCTAGTGGCTACCCAAAAGATTGTAAAACTGACGAACAAAAAGATAAATATGTTGAAGATTATGAGTATGCTGAAGGTATAAAATTAGATAAAGAAAAAATTGAATTTAACGCAGGGCTACGAGCTGTAGCAAAACTTAGTTTAAATTCTCTTTGGCGAAAATTTGGTCAGCGTGAAAATTTAACACAAACTGAAATTGTTACAACACGAGCGCGTTTAATGGAAATGTTGACCGATAGTCAAATTGAAATATGTGGTTTTTTGCCGGTTAACGATAATACATTATATATAAATTTTGTTAATAGTAAGGATGCTATAAAGCCTTCCCGCACAACAAATGTTGTTATCGCAGCGTATACAACGGCCCAGGCGCGTCTTAAATTATACACTTACTTAGAAAACTTAGGTGCTTGGGCTCTATATTGCGATACCGATTCTTGTATTTACGTGTCTGTAGAAGGAAAATATGAACCACCAACAGGTAAATTTTTAGGAGAATTAACTGATGAATTAGAAGGGTACGGTCTAGGAAGTTATATTACATCTTTTGTAACAGGTGGCCCGAAATTTTATGCTTATACTATACGTAAGCCTGATAATACGACCGCCGAAGTATGTAAAGTAAAAGGTATAACTCTAAATTTTTCTAATAGTCTTAAAATGAATTATAATACAGTTAGAGCACTTGTAACTGGTGAAAAAACAGAGCCTATTATAATAAAATTTGATGCTATACGCAGAACATGTTTTCATGCTATTGTAACAAAAAAGGAAACGAAAACAACATTTCCACAATATAAAAAAAGACGTTTTAGAAATAAATATTCAACATTACCATTTGGGTACAGAGTTTATTAATTGTATTTAAATTAACACTGTAATAACTTATAATAAATGTATAAAATATACACGCTTCTTCTATGTTTTATTTTCCCCCTCTTTCATTTTGCAGCGTAAGTAATTTTCATTTATTTAGATATTTACTTAAGTTTATTTTCTTCAGTTTGCCGAAGATAGTCTACCTATTCGTTAAAACTAAATGTAAATGGATATTATAATAGATATTCAGGGCTTCTTCGATAATTATGGAAATTTTTTACCTAAAGAAATAGCGTTAGTAGATTTAGAATCTTCTATACAAGGTCATTGGTTAATCAAACCCCCATTTTCATATAATAAATTATTATCCTCAACACGTCAAAAAAATAACTGGCTTACAATAAACAAACACGGTTTAAAGTGGTTTGACGGTTTTATTGCACTTTCAAATTTGACACCTATTATCAAATTTTATTCTGAAAAAGCTCGGTGTGTATATGTACGTGGTGATATAAAATTTAAATATCTTGAAAAATTCCTACAAAAGGAAGTTATTAATTTAGAAGAAGAAGATATCGACAATACCCCTAATAAATTTGATGATTTGAGAACCACAAACACTTTATGTACGTTACACGGTGCATTAAAAATTTATAATCCTGATCAAAATTTGAGATGTGCTTTAAACAACGCTCTTTGTCTACAAAAGTGGATTTTAAAAGAACGTTCAAATTTTTACGAATTTTATAAGTCTCTTAAATAACAACTGATAATATACACAGCTGTTGGCTGCATTTTACGCGGGGTCAGCATTTAAAAAGACAAACAGATTAAAACTACAAAGATTCTCAGTTTCAAACGGTAGTTCAAGCGTGTCATAACAATGTGTTACACAAAATTTAAAGAGTGTGATGAGATTCGTGCCGAACCGAAAGAAGAAGATCCAGGAAATGAAATTAATGTGACTGAACACGATCTGGACACATTTAGAACATATTGGCCGCACGATCCTTTATTCAGAATTCTACCGACACGTTTAAATGTTGAAAGTATCGTGTGGTTAAGCGCTGTTACTCGTGCTGTAAGAAATTCACCAACTTTTCTTGATGTAGGTTTAATTTGACATTATTATTATTATTATTATTATTATTATTATTATTATTATTATTATTATTATTATTATTATTATTATTATTATTATTATTATTATTATTATTATTATTATTATTATTATTATTATTATTATTATTATTATTATTATTATTATTATTATTATTATTATTATTATTATTATTATTATTATTATTATTATTATTATTATTATTATTATTATTATTATTATTATTATTATTATTATTATTATTATTATTATTATTATTATTATTATTATTATTATTATTATTATTATTATTATTATTATTATTATTATTATTATTATTATTATTATTATTATTATTATTATTATTATTATTATTATTATTATTATTATTATTATTATTATTATTATTATTATTATTATTATTATTATTATTATTATTATTATTATTATTATTATTATTATTATGATTATGATTATGATTATGATTATGATTATTATTATTATTATTATTATTATTATTATTATTATTATTATTATTATTATTATTATTATTATTATTATTATTATTATTATTATTATAAAACTAATGTGAATATATTCTAATTATTATTTCAGTTTTTTTTGGGTATGCCCCGTGACATCTTTGAGCTAGCTATGCGGTCAGCACCAGAGCTGATTCAGCAACCTCTCACGCAACGATGGAACTCGATTCATGTATTTTTATTATATTTAACATTCCATATTTTTAATAATAACTAATTACCCATAAGTTATCGATAAATTTGTTTTGTTTCTGAGTAAATATATAAGATATACATCACTCGCTTAATTTAGTTTGAACAATGGATCCACGGTGGAAACACCCTTGGACGTCAATTATTTGCGGTCCCACGAGTTGTGGTAAGACAGTCTTTGTAAAAAGGTTCATTAAATATTTGCCTCAGATGAGTGATGCGAATTTCTCGAAAATAATATTTTATTACGCTGAATGGCAGTCTTCCTATACGGAATATTCTAATTATAAAAATATTGAGTTTTGTGAAGGTTTACCACGCAGTGAAGATTACACTAACGACACGCGTCCGAAATTGCTTATTATCGATGATCTGATGCACGAGGCCTCTAATAATAGCGTCGTAGATTTATTCACGAAGGGCAGTCATCATAGAAACCTACGTGTAATTTTCATTACCCAAAATATTTTTCATCAAGGACACGGTCAAAGAGATATATCCTTAAACGCAAACTATATCGTGATTTTCAAAAATCTACGTGATAGATCGCAAATACAACACCTTGCAAGACAAGTTTATCCTGAAAATACACGTTTTTTACAAGAAATATACTATGATGCGACATCTGTTCCCCACGGCTATTTACTACTAGATTTAAAACAATTAACACCTGAAAATTGTCGGTTTCGTTGCTGTATTTTCCCAGATGATCAACATCAATTCGTTAATATAACCAAGAAAAGTATAAATGATAGATCTAAAAGTTACAATGTTCCAGTATACAACCGATAATGGCGCAGCGTGGACCAATTAAAAAGAAACAGCTTGCTATACTTCACGCGCTCTGTTATTTAAATAACGAACACAGACAAGCTATACTACGCAAGGCTGACGCAGCTTTAGTACGGTGTATTTGCGAGTGTGCTCTCAATATATTACGTGGTAATGTGTTGTTATCATCAAAAGATCGCAAAAAATTAAAACGTTATGCACCGTTTTTAAGAAAATTATCGGCTCAAGGCAGTTTAAATAATAAGAAAAAGATAATTGTACAGAAAGGTGGTTTTCTTCCGGCATTTCTAGCACCATTACTAGGCGTATTACTGTCAACAATAGTCGCGCGTTAATTAACATCGAATACGCTCGCAAAATGGTATTAGTACCAGAAGATAAATTACAAGAGGCCGGTAATACAGACCAAAATGAAGATAAATTAAAAAATAAAACTATACAGCCTTCAGGCACAACTCTATCACGACTCGACAATGAAATGCACGAGATTCTAAACTCTAATAAGTATAATTCTGATCGTGAAAAATGTCAGGCGTATTTGCAAATCCTCGAACGTTATTTACGTTTACTAGAATATGAAAAAAAACCTTTAGAAAATACATTTACCGAATCAAATACAATTGAGAATATAAATTTTTCTGGTTCTTCTTTTGACACTATTCCTAAAACGGCAGAATCTAGTATAAATTCGTCTGCATCGACTGTACATAATACTTCATATGAGGTCGGTATTGATAATTCAATTATAGACAGTATTCCGAAAAAATTCAAAAATAAAGCCCGTTTGTTGTTAAAACGTCTAAAAAATTTACCTAGCTCAACGATAACATGGGATAGTCACGGGGTTGTAACACTTCATGGTAAAAAAATACCAGGCTCAAATATAACGGATCTTTTGAACGACGCTATGAGAAGGAGAAAATCTGTCAAAGCTATAGGAAGGCGTCAATTCGCACAAGTGTTACAAGCCTCAAATATCCCTCGTGAATATATAGGTAACCAAAATTTTTTCAATAGCACAGTATTATCTTCTACACTTACAAGTTCACGAGCTAGTATCAGCATACCAATTATTCGCGAAGAGCTTGCTTCTTCAGATGAGTTTATGAGCGGTGATGACGAAGGGGTTAGAGCGGCTCAAAAGGGCAAAGGTTCTCTATCTATAAAATCAAAAACTAAAAAATTGTCATGGACGAAGTTCAGACCGATGAAAGGCTAAAATCCATATATTATAACCCTTCACACGTGGCCAGTTTTTCGGGTGCTAGAAATCTTTTAAAATTAGCTGATAAAGATGATTCAAAGTTATCAAAAGACATGATTAAAAACTGGCTTAATAAACAAGAAACTTCTACAAAGCATCGACTAAATAGAAAATATTTTTCAGACGTACTTACAACGTAGAAGTAATTGATGATGTATGGGAAGCCGATTTGGAAGACTTGAAAAGTATATCAACGTACAACGATGGCTATAAATACATTCTAATGGTAATTGACGTGTTGAGTAAATTTGCGTGGGCTGAGCCTCTATTTAATAAAACTAGTACATCTGTGACACAAGGTTTTAAAAAAATACTATTACGTAGCAGCAAAAAATTACCACGTTTAATACAAACGGATAGCGGCAAAGAGTTTTTTGGCGCATCTTTTCAAGAATTTTTGAAGCAAAAAGAAATACAATTTAGAACTGTACGAAATCCTGATGTAAAAGCAGCTGTCGTTGAACGTTTAAATAGAACGATCAAGGAAAGAATGTGGCGATATTTTACGTATAGACGGTCAAAAAGATATATAGACGTATTGCAGAATATTATCAATGCTTACAATCATACACAGCATAGTGGTATAAAAATGGCTCCTGTAAATGTCAATGAAGATAATTATACTGCAGCAATTTATAACCTTAAGAAACGCTATGAAAATAATAAACGTTATAGACTTATGAAAAAATGTAAACCCAAATATAGTGTTGGTGACATGGTACGCATCAGTAAGACTAAAGCAGCGTTTGTGAAAGGATACGAAAGTGGCTGGAGTAACGAGATTTTTAAAATTTCTAAAATTTCCATGTTTCGTCAGCCAGTGGTTTATTTATTATCCGATTTACAAAGCGAACCCATTGACAGTGGATTTTATGAGGAAGAATTATCTCTAGTTAAATAAAAATGGCTTTAATTAGAGATAATTTTTATATTGTATTACCTAGTAACAGCAGTATGAAATATTTCCCCAATAACACGACTACACATTTTATAACACAGTTACCTCAAGCGTTGGAATTAACCGGCGAATGGGAAGTCGCGTTAGTAGAAATACAAACTCCTATGACCATACTACATATACCAAAAGAATCTACTGCAATTATCATAGGTACAGCAGACATACCTATAAATACTGAAGAAGGAAAAAGTGTTACTGAAGGAAACAAAGAAGAAAGTATAGTTGATATTTACTATGGAAATGTACCTTACGGTCAATATCAAAATATTACCTCTTTGGTACAATGTATGAATACACTTCCTGCATTATCTAAGCATATAAATTTTGTACATGACGCCGGTGGCTATATATCAGTTCATAAAATATGTGATTGCGTAGCTATACATACACTGAAGTTAAATGAAATACTTGAAAAGATACTAGGATTTGGCGTCGACTATTTACCTAGACCTATCTCAGAAAAGAACGAATGCAAAGGGTCAACCCCTGCATCATTAGCTAATGCAGTGCCTGGAAAAATATTTGTGTACAGTGATATTTGTGAAGGTTATATAACAGGAGACGTGCAATCACCTCTACTACGGGTCGTACCTGTTGATACCGATCATTACGTCTATGGTTCAACTAAAATAAAGACTTTTTCACCGGGTCGTTATAAACCCCTATTACGCAGAACCATGAACACTTTCGAAATTGATATAAGAGACGAGGTTGGGAATCCTATTCCATTTGAATACGGTACGCTGACCGTGACATTACATTTCAGGAGAAGAATTTAAGTATAACAAAATGGTCGGGTTTGAAATAATACAGTACGGTGACGGAACTCGTGATTATAATGGCGTAAGTCAAGTTTACATAGGTTCGCCAAATCAAAGAGGGCATGGTATTGGTAGCTTCCTTGGTGGCTTGTTTAGACGTGTATTACCATTTCTAAAAAGTGGTGCAAAAGCGCTTGGCAAGGAAGCTTTAAAATCCGGTATAAATATTGCTACAGATGTTTTGGATCACAACGTACCAGTCAAAGAGGCACTAAGTGTCAGAGCACGTGAATCAGGTAATAATTTAAAACGAAAAGCTCAGCAAAAAATCGACAGTCTTATGAGTGGATCAGGGTACGTGCCTGGTCAGTTGGCTATTGCTAGTGGTATGAATAGCACCATTGGTTTAGCAGGAAGGCATTCTAATAAGAGAAGACGTGTGATAAAAACAGTTCGGAAAAAAAATAAACGCAAAATAATAAAAAAGAAAAATAATAAGAAAAATAGCAAGAAAACAAATAAGAAAAAGAAAAAGCTGCGTACAGTGAATGATATTTTTTCTTAAATCGTTATTTTCAAAATGTCATTTTTACACGTGCATTCTTGTGAATGTGCTAAAACAGAACTTGAATTATTCTCATTGCCTCCTACTCAAACAACAATCGAAAGCTCGCAGTGGGTCCATTATAAACCAATTTCATCGTTGACTGATAACTCACCGATAGAATTCGTCGTACAGGGACGAGGTGATGAATATATTGATCTTGCTCATACTATGCTAAGTTTACGTGTAAGTATTACCCGTAAAACGCCTGTCGCTGCTAGTGCTACACAACCTAAAGTGGGTCCTATCAACAATTTTATGCATTCAATATTTCATCAGGTAGACGTGTTGTTTAATCAAAAGCCCGTATCAACGCCCAATAATTTATATGCGTATAGAGCATATATAGAAACCCTGCTAAACTATGGTTTGGATGCTAAAAAATCACACTTAAGTACAGTTGGATGGTCTTGTGATACCCCTGGTAAAATGGATAGTTTTGATGATGATAATCTAGGATTGAAGAAACGTCGTGATTTATTAACATGTGAAAAATCAGCCGATTTTATAGGCCATTTACATTGCGACATTTTTAATCAAGAAAGATTTCTTATAAATGGCGTTGAAATGCGCTTACGTCTCACACGTGCACGTAAAGCTTTTTGTCTCATGGACGCATCGCCTAATGGCTGTAATTTCGTTATTACTGACGCTAGCTTAATAGTAAGAAGAGCTAAAATTTCACCTGGCATTCTGTTAGCACATGCCCGCATGTTGGCGAAAACTACAGTGAAATATCCGTTAACCCGTGTTGAAGTGAAAGCTGTATCGATACCTGCAGGCGTACATGGTGAAACTATTGACAACGCTATTTTAGGCCAAATACCTAGACGTTTAATCATAGGATTTGTTGATAATAAAGCCTTTAACGGAGATCGTGCAATGAATCCCTTCAATTTTCAACATTTTGGTATCAACTATTTATCGCTATATGTAGATGGCCGACAAGTTCCATCAAAACCATTACAACCTGATTTTTCAAATAGTAAGCTGTATGTCGATGCTCATCACACATTATTATCGGGCACACTGCCCTGTCATGGCAAAACGACGTATCTGAAAATTTATAGTTTCGAGAAAATTGCGTTTAAAGTTTTAACAGAATTTGAGTCCAATGTGACAGAAAAATTAATTTCTGTTATGACAAAACGTTGTAACTCGAGATACGTTTTTTGTATCATAGCAAACTAATGCTTATTTTGATAAATAGATGAAATTGTTATGACAAAACGCTGTAACTCGAAGAATCGATTGTAAAAACTTTTCGAGTTACGGCGTTTTGTCGTAACAATTTTTAATTTTTTTGTTAGGCCTGAAAAATGTCGTATCTCTGAGGGCTTAAAAAAATTTCATCTCTATTTTCTTTTTTTTTTTTAATTTCCAATGCAAAAAAGATACGTTTTTTTTCATTTCTTTTATTCGCACATTTGATTAATATTATTGGCATAATTAATAAAATTAATAAAATTTTGATCATATCCTATTATTAAGTGACACTTAATAAACTGTTTTAGCTTTGTTACGACAAAACAGCGTATCTCGAGATACGTCGTTTTGCCATGACAGGGCAGCACAGGGATTCATTTTTTAAATGAAGGAAATACGATAGATCGATTTGATTATCCTAATGGTTTTTGTTTATACGCTTTTGACCTTAAGCCTGATTTATCAGCTAATAGTAACACTCATTGGAATCTGATTCGTCATGGTACTGTACGTATAGAGGTTAGGTTTGATAAAGGCTTCGAATCAACCGTAAACTGTATAGTGTATGCTGAATATGAGAGCGTATTAGAAATAGACTCCTTCAGGCAAGTTACTATAGATTTTGCTGGCTAAGAAAAATAAGCTATGTGGTTCAAAATTAAAAATAAAATGCTTCAGTAACTGTGAGTCTGCCTTATAGTGAAGAACATTATGGCACTTGTAATATATATTCAAGGCTTTATTAACAACGCACGAGAATTTTTACCTAAAGAAATCGGTGTTACTTCTTTAACTAATGGTGATACGGCTCACTGGATTTTAGCTCCTGAATTTTCATTTGCGCTGTTATCAGAGGAACGACAAGTTGAAAATAATGATTTAACAAGAAAACATGGTCTTGAATGGTACGATGGCGAGGCGATGATAAAATACGTACACATACAGCTCCGCTTTTTTTGCCAATGTGCTATGAGAATTTTTACAAAAGGAAAACTGCAAAAAACAGACTTAGAGGGCCTACTTTGTCGTCCTGTCATAAATATAGAAGATTTACCAAACAGCCCATCAGTAGCAGCCTTGCAACAGCCACGGTTAACTTGTGCTCTACACAGTGTGTTAGAGGCAAGACGAAATAGAAGTTTAGCATATAACCAATGTGCTTTATCGTGTGCAGATTTAATAAAACAGTGGTTAAATAGCAAGGCACGTAATCAAGATTCTTCAATAGCTACACATCATACAGCTGAGTCTGCTAAAAACAACGATAACACAACAGCTTGTCCTTGGAAGTGTCAGGCTTGTAATGAACACGGTGCAAATATTGAGAGCTATACAGTTTATACCATACCACACAGTTGGAGTATATCCAGCGGACAGAATCCCGAAAATTTGGACGAGGCCGACAGCCTTTGTTGTTAATACAGATGGCCACAATAAGCCAGGACAGCACTGGGTCGCCATGTACGTCGATCGACATGGAAATGGATGGTACTTTGACAGCTATGGATTACCACCACTCATTCCTCAACACCTTAAACGCCTCAAACACAATTGCAGATGGTTCAAATATAACGACAAGCAGTTGCAACAGGAAAATTCTCAAGTATGCGGCCAATATTGTATCATGTTTTTGCATTTTATGTCTACTGATCATTCAATTGACAGGTTTATATCTATCTTTGACGAACGATGTAACAGAAATGATGAAATTGTAAACGAATATTATAAATCATTCATGCATTTAATTCGAAACAAATACTGCTATAATTTTGTACCCCACGGCATAGCTGTGAATAATAATATTCAATCATGTATTTAGACGTAAAGATATCCATATATAATAAAATAAAGACGTCTCTATAATATGCCTATGTATTTTGGTAATCTATATAAAATAATATGAATAAAATAATTTATGTTGTCATTTTTTCATGAACCTTTACTCATTAATTTAATTTAAGATTGGTTCCTTAAGTTATTTATAGTATTTTAATAATTTCTATTAATATTATTTAACGGTAAAGTAAGTGAGACACTCATATGTTAATAGCTGATACTTAGCGACGTAAGCATACATATATATATACACACATTCTTCTGTACTGTCCGCAACGACCGGCGGACTCGCGGCTGTCCCCACCACGCTCTGGGCTCTACCACCACTTTGTGGCGGGGAGCGCTATAGTTGCACCATACTACTATCGAGCCTCAAACTTCAGACTGTTAAAATTACGCTTTGTTTTTTTCTTAAACACAAAAAAATCAATTTATATAGATTAAATACTCATAATTATTAACTTGAGAGTAAAAAGATGCATATATTCAATAGAATGCATATCCGGAATTCTTCATAATTTGACAAATGCTAATTTTTATTGATTTTTAGCGAAAAATATTTACTTAAATAAAAAATACTGCACAAGTTTTTAATAAACTATTTATTAGGGTGCTTCGTTTGAAACGATTATTTTTTTTTTCGCTCCCATCCTGAAATTTTGTTGGAAATACCCCCAAAAAAATTCCCTGAGAGTTTGAGCCCTTAATATTAATTACTTTCTCAGAGCAGGTGAAGATTTCCTATTTAAAATACACGTATAGTTGGGTTTTTATTTATTAAACTTCTATAACTCCGCGGCATTTTATGATATCATCTCGCCCAGAGTCGGGATATTCTCACAATTAAATGTACTACAAAATTGCCCGTTGTCGCGAAGTCGTAATTCATACGAGTGGGCTAGTACGGGCCGCTAAACCGAATTTTTTCATAGAATTCTTGTTTTTTTTCTCAACAACAAGACCTACAGAAAAAATGTATAGGACAATTTTATAGGAAATCAAATTTCCTACAAAAAAGGTCCTTAGCACCAAATCACTGAGATTGATATTTTCTGAGATATTAATTATTGAAGTTTACGTGGCATTGAATTCCCATAATATGTCGAATTGAATCTTAGAAAATATTGATTTTTTATTTGACTAATCTCTCAGAAAATATCAATCTGAGTGATTTGATGCTAAAGACCTTTTTCGTAGAAAATAAAATCTTCTATAAAATTGTAATTTACATTTTTTCTGTAGGTCTTGTTGTTTATGAGATAATGAGAGAAAAAACAAGAATTCAATGGAAAAATTCGGTTTAGCGGTCCGGACTACCCCACCCGTATGAGTTACGAGTTGGCAACAACGGGCAATTTTGTAGTACATTTAATTGTGAGAAAATCCCGACTTTGAGCGAGATGATATCATAAAATGCCGCAGAGTTATCGAAGTTTAAAAAATAAAAACCCAAGTTTACGTGTATTTTAAATGGGAAATCTTCACCTGCTCTGGGAAAGTACTTGATATTAATATTAAGGGCTCAAACTCTCAGGGAATTTTTTGGGGGTATTTCCAACAAAATTTCGAGATGGGAACGAAAAAAAAAAAATAGTCGTTTCAAACGAAGCACCCTACTGCTTATATTATGTATTAATAATCCATTTTGATTAATAATAATAGATTTATTGGCTTATAAATATTTTTCGCTAAAAATCAATAAAAAATAGCATTTGTCAAATTATGAAGAATTCCGGATATGCATTCTATTAAATATATGCATCTTTTTATTCTCAAGTTAATAACAATGGGTATTTAATCCATATAAATTGATTTTTTTTTGTTTAAGAAAAAAACAAAGCGTAATTTTAACAGTCTGATGTTTGAGGCTCGATATTTTTGAAACGGCTTGACTTACGCAAAATCTCAATCAGACCTTTTTTGTAGAGCACCTAATTTCCCATAAAGTCACTGTTTGATTTTACTTATAAAGTAGCGGTAGTCGGCGTTTTGATCCGTGGACAAAATATCCCCGACAAAATATCCTTGCCAAAATATCCCCAGACAAAATATCTTCACGACAAAATATCCTCAAACAAAATATCCCTACGGCAAAATATCCCCACGACATAATATCTTTAGACAAAATATCCTCAGCCGAAATATCCTTGTAACTAAATATTATTACATTTTTTGAAAAAAATTCCTTTATTTTTTATCATTTTTTAACTTGTACCTTTTAAGACAAAGATATGAAAAAAAAAAAATTATATTATTATAAATTGAAATTTTTTATCATGTGAAGTTTGTGATTTTGACAGATATCTTCTTGAAAGTGTTCCGAAAGCGTCGTCCCAAGCACTGCCCAGACATTTTCCAGACACTTTCAGAAACTTTCATCGAGAAAATTTTCAAAAAAGTATTAGCTAGATTTTATTTTAAAAGATGGTACAGTACTATTGTAAATGTATGGATCACACGTACATATTACATGTGGAAGGGCACTCGATTTGTATATATTATACTATTTGCGCATATAACATATAACATTTAAATATTTAAAATTGGCGCTTAGAATTTCGAATATATTGTGGCGCTATCTAGTTATAGTCTGTCAAAATATTTTTAATTTATCACTATAGTTGGCGCTGTAGTAGTGTCACGTTTTTCATCATTGTATGTTTATTAATATAGTTGACTTTGTAGTTGTGTTACGTTGTTTATGATTGTATGTTCATTATATTAGTTGCTCCATTACGTTTAATTACATTATTACTGTGTTTAATTTTTCGCGTATTATTTGCATATCATTTCTTATTGCTTCATTTTTAATTCATTTATTGACATCAAATTTTTTATACATTGTATACGATGCCATTGACATTTGTTCCATCGCAAAAAAAAAAAAATTTGTTGCTTCACGAAGGATTTTTATATTCTAAAAAATCCGTCAACAAAACTTGCGTATCATGGCGTTGTGCTTCAAATGTAAATTGTAATGTATTAATCCATACTGATTCAGAAATAAAAACTGGTAATTATTTATTCATATAATTTTTTTTTTTTTTATAATTAAAGCTTATTATTTTAACTTAAGTTTTCATTCTTATTGTTGTATAGGAAATATTGTTGGTGTAATACCTAAGCACGAGCATGCGGGTGACATTGCTGCAGTACAGGCCAAGATTGTAAAATCTAAGATCGCTAAAAAAGCAAGAAAAGGTGAAGCTAAACCGGCTACTATTGTTACTCAAGCACTGCGTGGAGTCTTATCACCTGTTTCGGCTTTGTTGCCTAATCTTTCTTCTATGAGCCGAACAGTTAATCGGATTAGAGCAAAAGATAACCCTCAGCTTTCAGCTACATCTTCACGTCATGATTTGGTGTTGAATAACGAACTTAAGCATACTTACACAGGAGAGTTATTTTTGCTACATGATAATGGTGGTTCGAAGAATAGATTCTTGATTTTTACAACAGCAAAAAATTTGAATGTTTTGAGTAGATGCCATCAGTGGTTGAGTGACGGGACTTTCAGTGTCGTACCAAGCATTTTTTCACAACTATACACTGTTCACGGCTTCATGGCGGGTAAATCTATCCCGCTTGTGTATATGTTATTACCAAATAAGTCAAAAAATATATACGTCCAAGCTTTGACGGTTTTGCGACACGCTTTACCCAATTTTTCTCCTAGTCTAATTATGATTGACTTTGAGATCTCATTTATTGAGGCTTTTAAGGAAATATATGCTGGTGTTAAAGTTTCTGGCTGTAATTTCCATTTTAATCAATGTTTTTGGCGTAAAATTCAGTCTTGTGGGTTACAAGCTCGTTACAACACAGACGTTACATTTTCATTTAACTTGCGTTTGCTATCGGCATTGGCGTATATTCCACCAGGCGATGTGATAGCTGGATTCGAGATGATTGTTGGTAGTGATTTTTATGATCGCAACAGTGATTTATTGGAGCCTTTATTATCCTACTTTGAAACAGTTTGGATTGGTGAATTACGTCATAGTAAGAAAAAAAGGAATAAGCCGTTATTCGACATAAAAATGTGGAATTGTTATCGTTCTATAATTGACAATCTTTTACGATCTAACAATCCAATAGAAGGATGGCACAATGGTTTCAACCGTCGAGTAGGTGTGTGTCATGCTTCTGTTGGATTGTTAATTAATAAATTAAAAGACGAACAATCGAGAAGTGAAGCTTTTATTTCTCAGATCGATTCAGGATTGAAGACTATTACTCAAGTTAAAGCTTCTCGTGATTATAATGCTCGATTGATAACAGTCGTCTCGAATTATGATCCTGATAATAAATTACAATACTTGAGAAATGTCGCAAAAATAATTTCAATCAATGTTGATAATTAAAGCAGATGTTAGTATTGCCATTATCTCTATATTTTATAAATATATTGACATATTTCGAATTTATTATTTAGTTTATTTGATGTTTTGGAATATTTAAAATTATTATTTATGTTTATCCTGGTGGAAATTTTTCGGACTTTAGTCTAAACAGCTCAGTTCTAGAGTTCTAAAGAATTTTTCAGCCCAAAATCCCAAAAATTTCCACCAGGGCAGTGATAAAATTAAGGTTTTTTTTTTATTTTAAATGATTTTCAAATGATTACTGTTACAATAATGAATATTATACTATAATGTTTATCAAAATAATTTTGAGATTAACAAGTTCAAAGTTTATAAAAATATGATAAAGAATAATTATATTAATAAATTAAGAATGACTTAATTAATAAATGATGAATCGTTAGTTTTGGCGGAATTGTGACAATAATTTAAGTTTATGTGACTTTGTGATAATTCTAGTAATTAATTCATATTTATATGGTAATTAGCTACATCATGAACTGTAATTTATTTATACAATCTAATATTATATTATATGACAAATTTATTTTGATATTGTTACCTGATACAACGATGTATAATAATTATCTACATAAGTTATTAATGATTTATTAGATAAAAGATATATAGTTTTTTTTAAGGGATATAAAGAATTAAAGTTATTGTGATGTTGTGATAATTCCAGTAATTAATTAATAAAAAATTATTTTTTTCAATCATATTATATTATTTGTTTATTTTGGTGCCATGATATTTTATTTAAAGATATTTTGTCATGAGGATATTTCGTCTAAATATATTTTGTCTTGAGAATATTTTGTCCGATGGATATTTTGTCCAAGTATATTTTGTCCAAGTATATTTTTTCTCAAGGATATTTTGTCGGGGATATTTTGTCGGGGATATTTTGTCCGAGGATCATAAGTCATAGAACCAAAGTAGCTCGTCATCACGTTACAAAATTCCAAAGTTTAAAAAAAAATTTTCCTATGTTATTTAAACGGGAAATAGAAAATTACAAAACGCCACCTCTTAATATTAAAATTAAGAGCTCATATTTTCAGAGGATCTTCTTTTAGAGATACTCTGACGATTTCTCAAGGTTCATTGAAAAAAACAAATCATTCGATTTTTTTGAGACACTCTAATACATACATATATAAATTTTTGAGCGGATGGTATTTTTTGACTCTACGAAGTAAAATAAGATATATGGTGGCAAAATTTTTTGATAATTCGATCATGAGACCCTCTGCAATAGGCCGATTTCTAAAGAAATCTACCTAAAAAGCGATTAGAAGTGATTCAAAAATTTCAAATCATTTCGAGTCGAACCAAATCCTTATACGGTATTTAAAAGTATTTGAATAGATTCGAAATTTTTAAATTTGAATACTTTGTAATCACCACGGCGATTATAAAGCATATGGAGCGATTCAGAATCATAAAATTTAAATACTTTTAAATTCACTTTTGATATTCGAAAATATTCAAAGTGATTTAAAATTTTAACTTTTCAATACTTTTGAATTCACTTAAACGATTAGAAAATATTTAAAGCGATTCAAAATGGTCAAGTTTGTAACGGGGTAAAATTAATAAATTTAAATTATTTGAATTTAAATTGTCATTGAAGTTCCCGCAGTTGGTTAATTACCAAAAATCGATTAGCCCCCGTAATCTAGATTATCGACTGGTCTCCGGAAACGCCAATTTTGGAGGCTCGTCCTCCCACCATAATTAGAAGTGAATGAGAGTGGAAAAAACTTACGAAAATTGCCGAGGGGTCGCGGACGAAGGTATATTAGTGAGTGCTCGGGGTGGTTCGACACACAGCCGAACGGACCGGCGATCCAGCCAGAAGGAAGACAGCGTGCTGAAAAGATAAAAGAAATTTAAAAAGGAGATTTATTGGAGAGTGAGGAGCAATTAGACGAGTAACCGGAGATCGGCGGAAAGAAGGATGCGAAAGAGAGAGACGCCACAACATCTTGGGGAAGACGTGACTTAGTGGAGGTAAATAAAATTGTCGGTCGTAGCCAAAATTTATTAATTAAGTCATAATTAATTCTAATAATAGTAGACGCCATTTTCGGTTTAAATTTTATAAGAATTTTTCGGCCAGGATGCCAGAAATTTCTATTTATTAATCTACGCGGTCCGTCGGATAAAATTCTTGGCAGAGAAGCCAGAATTTTGAATTATTATCAATTAAGATTAAGTAATAATTTCTCGGCGTGGAGCCAGAAATTAGAATAGTATTAAATTAAACTTATATTACAAATTATTAGATATTAATCAATAAGAATTATATATATAATTAATAAGACTGAAAATTTTACTCTGTGATCAAGTGCTGGTGAAAGTGATAAGAATTTTATAATTAATTATTTAATCCTCTTCTAAAAAGTTGATGACCGGATGTCGCATTGTTTTACGTCACTTCTGTGACTATTTTATTCGGTTGTTAATTGGTCGACTGAGATAGTGGCGGGATTTTTGAAAGAATGAAGGCGAGCGAAGTGAGCATGTTAAGTCTAGTTTTGAGTAAATTATAATGTCAGTAAATAATTAAAATCGTTAAAGAAAATTATAAGAATTGTAACGCGAAGAAAGGAAAACACGAAGTAGAGAGAGATAGCAATAGACGCGTGAAGTAGAGAGAGATAGCGTCGGTCGTTGGCGTCAGTGAATTCAATCACTTGATGAAAATTTTTATACTAGAAAATTTGTAAAGGAAAGTCGAGTTTTGTCTAATTAAAATTCGAAAAGAAATTGAAAAAGAAAATTTGTGAATCGTAAAAGTTAAAATTTTGAAAATTGAAAAATAAAAATTTTAAAATAAAAGTATATGTGTGTGTGAGTTAAGTCCAGTGGACTGGGAAAAAAATTGAAGTGTGTGTGTGTGAAAAGGAAAAAACAATTAATTAATTCCAGGGGAATTTTAATTTAATTAATTAATAAAGTCCAGGGGACAAAAATTATTTATGATCCAGGGGATCAGGCCAGTGGCCAGTTTTTATTATAAAGTCCAGGGGACATATTTATTCATGATCCAGGAGATCAGGTCAGTGACCAGTTTTATTAAATAAGTCCAGGGGACTTAATTATTGATGATCCAGGGGATTAGGCCAGTGGCCAGTTTTATTTATAAGCCCTGGGGAATTCTTTGTTAATAAATTAATTCAAATAGTCCAGGGGACTAAGATTGTGAAAGATAAAAATAAAGGATAAAAATTTACGCTATAAATTAATTATAAGTAAGGTAAAGCCCAGGGGCAGTATTGTTAATTGATAAATAAATTTAATAATAATATTAATTAAAATATTGTGTCTATAATTTAACTCCTCAATTCCTCACTCACATAATCTTTCACCGACCCGGAATTTTATAACATCTCCGATTCTGGAAGACCGAGGCTTAGCTTCCAGTGGCGCCCTAATTAAGACCTATTAATTAAGGGGCTAAATTGAGCAAAGTTGAAAAAACAAGATCCGTCAACCTGGGACCCGACTTCAACAAAATGTAACCATTTTCGAGCTATATAATCTACAAACGAAGTAAATTGATGTAGTACGCTTCAATTTTTTGTAGTAACAATAATTTCTTCGATAAAACAATTGATTGGGTCCTTTTATTTCTATAGCAACAATCAAAACAAAAATTCATTAGGATATGTTTAGAATTGAATATAGTTTAATGTAGTATTATCCAAAATACTGTTATTGTTCGCGAATCCTTAAAAATATTAAATATCTTGAGTCATGTTTGCGCACTCAAAATGACTTACGGATTCGGAAACTACAAACAATGCATTTTATTGTAGTAAATCTATTTTTGTTTGTAGTTTATGCGAAACAGCTATTATAAATACTGACACGAAATTTTGCATCTACTCAGTAACTACCATTATATCGATCCACATTATTATAATTCTAAGCTGTTCGTAGTTTTATGTAGTAAATAGAACCTAATGAAAAATAAATATATATGATCATATATAAAGGTATCATATCTGATCGTGCCAGATCATATGAGAAAATTCGCCCTGGCAAATCTAATGTAAGAGATTCTTAATATGTATGCTCGTGTACTGCCATATACATTCACATGTTTATCCTGTATGAAAACATAATGATTTACATGCAATGCATTCACATATGATGTATAAATATGATTATACATAAATGATGTGTATTCAAACATATGTGAAAAAAAAAAATATTTTTATTGTTAACATATAATTTATATAAAACCATATATGGCAGCCCATGAATATCTATGATCATATATAATCTTATAGAAATTAAATATTATTTTAATAAGCTCCATACCTTCTAATGCATCAGCACATATGATTATATATGAATCATACAAGATCACGCTAATTGTATCGGAGTTTATATTACCAAACATGAACAGATTTCCGGATGTATAGAATACATCATCAACATATCTGTGCATATTTAGTTATATATGATTAGTATACATAATTGATGAGCGGTGGTAAGGTTATATATGAAATCCAAAATTTAAAAACTACAAACAATCCGGATGATTGTAGGAAAGCTTGTTTGTTTGTAGTTCAAGTTGAATCTATTAAATGTAGAGAATACTGAGTTATCACTCCTACTAGATGATAGTAGGGAAGAAAAGTATGCGGCAGAATATCTCTAATCGTTTGTAGTTTTGAATTCGATCACCCAATGGCCTTGTATATCGTCCTTGCTAAGATTCAAGTCGATAGAGCTCATAAGCTGATTATAAAAACAGGCTAGAAAGTGTCTTCATCTCAAGCTCATAGACCATTCATCAACTACGAACGATCCAGATGATTGTAGGAGAGTTTGTTTGTTTGTAGTTCAAGTTAAATCTATGAAATGTAGAGAATACTGAGTAATCACTCCTACTAGATGATAGTAGGGAAGAAAAGTACGCGGCAGAATATCTCAAATCGTTTGTAGTTTCGAATTCAGTAGAAAGAGTGCTATCAATTAATTGAATCATTTATTTTCATATCCTACTAGTAATATTGGAATCATGCTATACCGTTCAAGTTAAATCTATGAAATGTAGAGGATACTGAGTAATCACTCCTACTAGATGATAGTAGGGAAGAAAAGTACGCGGCAGAATATCTCAAATCGTTTGTAGTTTCGAATTCGGTAGAAAGAGTGCTATCAATTAATTGAATCATTTATTTTCATATCCTGCTAGTAATATTGGAATTATGCTATACCGTTATTCGTCATTTCAAGCACTGGCAACAGCGAACGATGAAACAAAGAAAGTACATTTGCATACATAGAAAGAGAGGTGATAACAATATCATGATAGGTAATTTTTAAGTTGTCCTAATTTGTAAATAACTTAACTTATTTTATACGAATAGAAAGAAAATACAAATTTAATAGCTGGCCATTCATTATTTGTTTTGACAATTTCGTATATTATATTATTTATTTTAGCATTGTTGTACTTGATCTTTTTTACACTTTATCCTAGAACAAATGCAAAACTGCGAAAAAATGTCTCTTCGGACAGTTAAATTGGTTTCGTTAAATTCTGTTTAAAAATGATTTTATAGATTCTATTTGGTTAACGTTAATATTTTTCTCTCTCTAAAATAATAAAATCATTTGGTAAGGCTAAGAAAATATCTATTTGATAGACACCTAAATTATTTAATTGTGCCAACAAACCCAAATATTAGAGCAAAGTATTATTGTATTAATTCTAAAAAATATGATCATTCAGAATAAATATATATTCATTCGAAGTTAATAAAATCATATATGTAAGTATATGAAATTAAAAAAAAATCTTTATATTTATTCGAAATGTACTTTTTATTTTTGCATATCGAGAATAAGTATTCAAGGAAATATTCATGTGATAATGTAGTACAAGATATATTACTATCAAAAAAGGCAGTTGTAACTATGCTAGCCAACAGCAGCGGGAGTAGTTTGATGCTTGCCACTAGATCGCGTTCACCACTTGTAGTATCCCTGGTAAAAAACTTATTTCAGAACTTTTATATCCCAAACTTGAAGCATTTATGAGGTGGGTTCTCCGCTGTTAATAGGCTGAGTGATGATAACCATTCTTTGATGGTAATATAGGGTATCCTGTATAATACTGTGACATTGATGTTTAATTCCCTGAATAATTTTTCTCATAATACAAAAAAAGTACGCGTCAAGAAAATGAATTATTATCCTAAATATGCATTTATTTAAGTGTTAAATAAATATTCTGATATTTTAAAATATTATTTAATTATTGTTAATAACTCATTCTCTAAAGCTCACTTATATATTTTATTATGACTACTTTATAAGCTCTGCAGGTAATCAATTTGTTTTTATGCTTGCTTCTTAACGCATAATTATCCTTAGTGAATATTTTATAGTTTCTAATAATTTGTTTTGTTGGTGGATTATAAAATACTTGTTTGAAACAACCAAATATATGATTGGCAATGGGCAATCAAATCATTTTGTTGTCATAACTAAAATTTAGTTGTCAGAATTTAGTTGTCAGAAGAAAATACTTTCTTCAGTGTACGTATTAAGCAGGATATTGAAGTATAATAATATATATATATATAATTAAATTAAAATTTCGCGATGTACGGAAATTCATATCAAAATAAAATCAAAGTCATACTGTTGTCTAAACCATAAATTTATTTCTTTTTGAATCATTGTTTTATAAATATATTTAATAGATCAAAAGTAATTAATAAAATCTTTCAGAATTATTGAGATTTAATTCTAAATTTGGCAGATTCAATATAAAATTTGAAAAGTTACGCCTCTTTTTTTACGAGTTGCACAAGAATGTGATTTTGCAGCTCTCTTCAAATTTTGTTCCTGCAGAAATATGTTTCAGCGCCACCTATTTATTTTTTTAAGAAGTTTTTTGTTAGCATCTTAACCATCTTCCATTTTGATTATTCAGCCTAGTGTTTTTATGCTACTTTGTGATTGAAATATATTATCTGAGATATCATTAAAATTGTGGATCTTTCTTGTCAATACAGCTTATAAAGTTTTTATTTACTTATTTGTAGACATATTTTTTATTATGTTCAAAAGTTTTCTTCCACAATCAAAGCAATAATACCAATCGTAATTCACATTGATTGTTTGGTTTTAGAGGATATATATTCTAGGTTATCTATTCCTTATAGAAGCAGGTATCCATCAGTCTAGTGGTACAAATTATTTTTTAATGGTACAAATTACATAATTAAAATTTTTACATCAATATTTTTTTTTACTTTTGTATATTTTAAAATAGTAATTATTATTTTATCGATACAATTTAAATAATTCTATGCTTAATTAGTTAACAAGTCTTATCATTAACATTTTCCATTTTATTCAGTTTAATAAAATGTATACTTTTCTTTATATTTAAAAATATTCAATTTGAATGGTTAATAATAAAATTAATTAAATCTGTACCATTAAAATTTTTTTAAAACAAGTTTTCCGCATTGATGTTAATTATGTATTTTCTTTTCTCTTTCTTTAAGGCGAGTACATTAATTGCAAACGTTGAAACTGCCGATAATTGACTTTTATCATCTTCAAATAAATTCTTATTTATAATGCCTAAAAAACCTTTATATTCTCCTGATGAAATTTATGAACGATTAAGTAATTTTCAGTTCATGAAAGATGGCAAGTATCTTGATTATTCAAATGCAATTTGGAAAGAAGCTATCAAGGTGTTACCTGGAATGAGTATTGAGTATATATGGTTATACATAACAGGAAATCGAAATAAAGAATCTGAAAGAATACATGGGCCTATCAAACCTGCAAAAAAAAGACGAAAGCTTATGAATAATTCGAATTGGCCGATTCAAAATGACTTAAAATCTCTTCCAGCAGTTAATCAAACTATTCATTTAACGGCTTCCGAATGGAACAAACTTGGTCTTACGTTCAAATTGTACAATGATGATAGGAAATATAAAATTTTAGAACCAGGATGGACGGAAAAAATTTATTATTCAATATGGAATAATCTAAAGCTTCCATGTCCGTTTTCTTTTCATGGAAAAATTAATGAGGGCAGCCATTTTTTTTTAAATATTCAGGGAATGTGTTCTGAATGTAAGAATGAAAATGATTCAGAACCAATTAATTTAATTATGAAGTCTGGAAAAACAACAGAGGACCCACCCGTACAATTAAATAATACTACAAATAGTGAACTAAAACTAAGTAAAGTACTGAATAATTTAAAAAATATATTAGAACCTTTTGAAACTAATGATTGTGATGGAATATCTGTTTATGATTTGGATCCAGCAGAATTTTGCAATACACTTATAGGAAATAATTTCGAAGAAGAGCAAATTAATTTAAGTGATGAAAATTTTCAAGTTGAACGAATCAGCAATTCATTCATCAAGCATATTCCACTATCATCGTCAACATTTCATGAATCTAGTCAAAATATTTATTAAAATTTAAATAGTCATACTAATAAAAGCGTTCGAAGTTTGATTCATATCAATAATAATACTAACACGAGTGATATTAATAATATTAATAATAATAGCAATAATATTATTATTAATAAAGATAATTTAGTTATTAAGAATAACTATGAGGATAATCACAGCTATTTAAATTATCAAGACGGATGGGGTGGATATTTAAAAGACAACCCAAGTTATTATTCGGCACCGCAACCGAATATAGAAAATTTACATAAACGACCGAAATGTCAAAAGAAAATTCCTTTGGTTGTTAATGGCAACAGTCATCACATGGTAAAGACCACTAAAGGACTGATTAAATTAATCGATACTTGTCCAATCGATACAATAATACATTGTATACGAGTAGGCTACTATGATTGGTACAATTACCATGAGTATGTCAATAAAAATAACAGCCAAATAGTTGAAATTGTAAAAATGTTGTCATTTAAAGGTCTTTCGAAGAAAATTTATGAAATGAGAGCTGAAATAATGCTGAAATTACAACCCGTAGAAAACAATATAATAGATTGTAATGCAATTATCAATCATGTTATAAGCCAAGTTCTCAGTGGTTTATCATCTATTACAATAACAACTGACTGCGTGAGATGCAATGATAAAAAAAATGAACATATAACAGTGATAACACCTGATTTACGGCCATTGTATGATACTGGAATATCAGCGCTGCAGGAGTCTGTTGACCAGTATCTTTCATCTTACAAGCGTCGCTGTGACGGGTGTGGTGATAGAAAAACCGTAACTTTTCAGTCTAATCATCATATCTTTATTGATATCGAAGTTCTGTATAATAATTTATACAACACTAAAACTAAGTCTAAAAACCAGCAGGGTGTATTACTGGAATCGATTCCATTAGATCTAAAGATTTGTGACAAGCACTTTGCGTTAGTCGGTGCTGTCGAATATATCAAAAGTGCAAGTACCGGTCATTACCGACCATGCGTAAGAAGAATTAATGACAGGTGGGAATTACACGATGGTATCGCTCAAGAGTCAAAGGTAAAAAAATTTACTAAGAAAGAATTAAAAGTACCAAAAGATACATACCTTATTTTATGTAATCAAATAGCATAAAAAACGTATAGTATGTACGGCAAAATTTTAAAAACTAGATGTATGATAATAAATAAACGATGATATTACAAACACCTATAAGGTAAAAAATAAAAAAAATCAATTCCTTCTATTTATTTATCACCTTCTATAATACTTACAAAATTCTATTCTAAATCAATATCCGTGATAAACATAGTTGATATTAAGTTAATGACTAAGACATGTAGGTACAATAATGTAAACTTTGAAATAACTACATTCAAATAATATTCACAGCTATCATATAAATTGATTACGTTTATGGAAAATTTTATCCCCCTGTTCTCATGACATGTTCGTGCATAATTTTTTTAAGTGCTCAGAGAGAGAAACGAGCAAGGTTTCAAGTTTTCTTGCATGATCCACAGAATACAATTAGTTGCAAATGCTTACCACGAATTTCAAATTTTAAATTCACTAAAAGAAGTTATTACTCATTGTTCTCTACATTTCATAAATTTAACTTGAACGGTATAGCATGATTCCAATATTACTAGTAGGATATAAAAATAAATGATTCAATTAATTGATAGCACTCTTTCTACCGAATTCGAAACTACAAACGATTTGAGATATTCTGCCGCGTACTTTTCTTCCCTACTATCATCTAGTAGGAGTGATTACTCAGTATCCTCTACATTTCATAGATTTAACTTGAACGGTATAGCATGATTCCAATATTACTAGTAGGATATGAAAATAAATGATTCAATTAATTGATAGCACTCTTTCTACTGAATTCGAAACTACAAACGATTTGAGATATTCTGCCGCGTACTTTTCTTCCCTACTATCATCTAGTAGGAGTGATTACTCAGTATCCTCTACATTTCATAGATTTAACTTGAACTACAAACAAACAAACTCTCCTACAATCATCTGGATCGTTCGTAGTTGATGAATGGTCTATGAGCTTGAGATGAAGACACTTTCTAGCCTGTTTTTATAATCAGCTTATGAGCTCTATCGACTTGAATCTTAGCAAGGACGATATACAAGGCCATTGGGTGATCGAATTCAAAACTACAAACGATTAGAGATATTCTGCCGCATACTTTTCTTCCCTACTATCATCTAGTAGGAGTGATAACTCAGTATTCTCTACATTTAATAGATTCAACTTGAACTACAAACAAACAAGCTTTCCTACAATCATCCGGATTGTTTGTAGTTTTTAAATTTTGGATTTCATATATAACCTTACCACCGCTCATCAATTATGTATACTAATCATATATAACTAAATATGCACAGATATGTTGATGATGTATTCTATACATCCGGAAATCTGTTCATGTTTGGTAATATAAACTCCGATACAATTAGCGTGATCTTGTATGATTCATATATAATCATATGTGCTGATGCATTAGAAGGTATGGAGCTTATTAAAATAATATTTAATTTCTATAAGATTATATATGATCATAGATATTCATGGGCTGCCATATATGGTTTTATATAAATTATATGTTAACAATAAAAATATTTTTTTTTTTCACATATGTTTGAATACACATCATTTATGTATAATCATATTTATACATCATATGTGAATGCATTGCATGTAAATCATTATGTTTTCATACAGGATAAACATGTGAATGTATATGGCAGTACACGAGCATACATATTAAGAATCTCTTACATTAGATTTGCCAGGGCGAATTTTCTCATATGATCTGGCACGATCAGATATGATACCTTTATATATGATCATATATATTTATTTTTCATTAGGTTCTATTTACTACATAAAACTACGAACAGCTTAGAATTATAATAATGTGGATCGATATAATGGTAGTTACTGAGTAGATGCAAAATTTCGTGTCAGTATTTATAATAGCTGTTTCGCATAAACTACAAACAAAAATAGATTTACTACAATAAAATGCATTGTTTGTAGTTTCCGAATCCGTAAGTCATTTTGAGTGCGCAAACATGACTCAAGATATTTAATATTTTTAAGGATTCGCGAACAATAACAGTATTTTGGATAATACTACATTAAACTATATTCAATTCTAAACATATCCTAATGAATTTTTGTTTTGATTGTTGCTATAGAAATAAAAGGACCCAATCAATTGTTTTATCGAAGAAATTATTGTTACTACAAAAAATTGAAGCGTACTACATCAATTTACTTCGTTTGTAGATTATATAGCTCGAAAATGGTTACATTTTGTTGAAGTCGGGTCCCAGGTTGACGGAGCTGAAAAAACACCCTGTTACAAGTTTCAATACTTTTGAATTCACCTCAGCGATTGAAAAGGATTCGAAGGTATTTAAAAAATCAAATCTCTCCGAATTCTCTCTAATCCTTGAGTAAGAAATTAATTTAAAATGATTTAAAAAATTTTAATTATTTCATATTGTATCATATCATAAAATTATAATTTAAAATAATTCAAAAAAATGAATAATTCTCAACTTTGAATTATTTTAAATCATAAAATCATAATTTAAAATTCTCAACATCGAATTATTTTAAATTAAAAAATTAGAATTAAAAATTATTCAAAATAATTGAAAATTCTTAACTCTGAATTATTTTATATCATAAAATTAGAATTAAAAATTATTCAAAATAATTCAAAATTCTCAACTGTGAATCATTTTATATCATAAAATTATAATATGAAATTATCCAAATGATTCAAATCTTAATAATTTTAAATATATATGCCCAAATCGTTAAATCATAGTGCTCTAAAGCGTCATTTTATAATAAATTACTTTTAATCTTATCGAGTCATGAAAAAGTAAAATATAATTTTACGATTTATATAGTTATTTGAAATGATTTGAGTTATTTTAAATTAAATTGCATAAGAAAATAATATCTTATATTTCTCGTTCCTCAGATAATTTAAAAATATTTGGGAAATTTAAATTTTAGAATCATTTTTAATTGAATTGAATGAGAAAGTAATAGCATACATTTTCGATTCCTCATATAATTAAAAATTATTTGAAATAATTTAAATTTTGAAATCATTTTCAATTGAATTGAATAAGAAAATAATATCGTATATTTCTTTGTTTAAAAATATAATTTAAATACTAGTAACAACTCTCTAACCACTAGGGGTTATACATAATTTTTCAACTTCGGTAAAGAAGAAATCTTTATTTTTTCCGACAGATGATGGGACTCGAACTGTTGACCATTCGATTGAAGCTCTGAGAACTGTTCAAGTCATGTGCTTTAGCCCACTCGGCCACCACATGCATTTGGAAATAAAAATTTATTCTTTTACTTAAAGCTATCCAGTACTATATATACCCAATACTAAGTTAAAAACAAAATTATTTTATTTACCCCTGATAGCCAGACATTGCTCTACAAGGGTAGACATCAGTGCTCCACAATACGATTACCCAAATCTATGTTTGTCCGGAATTCTTTGACTCAGAATCAGTTTACGCAGAATTCTTTTGCCCAGAATTTCTATTACCCATAAATTCTATAATCCAGAAGATCTTTAACCCAGAAATACGATTACCCAAAATTTCTTTCGCCCAGGCTCCCGTTAACACAGATTCCTTTTAACCAGATTTCAAATTTTTCAATTGATAGTTCAACAAAAATTCACTAGATAGCAAATTAATAACAATTTTAAAATAAAATAGAAAAAGCAAAGTGTATTTATGAACAACAATTTAAACAATTTAATAATAGCGTTACAAAAAATAAAGTACTAAAATCGATAAATTGTAATTTTTATTAGATTTTCAGCACGATTGATTAATAAGAAAAAATGTAGGTGACGAATAACTGGGAAAAAGTGGCCATTTTACCCATAAATCGACTATCTGACCACTTTACTGGAGTCAAAAGTAATTTTAAGCCGTACGACAAATTACCTCTCGAAAGTAGGAATAAAAACCTATGCCTGAACCAATTTTTAGCACGATCGATTGATTAGAAAAAATGTAGTCGACGAATAACTTGAACACAGTGGCCATTTTACCCACACGGAAAGAAATCTCTTTTAAAAATCACCGCTAATTTCACTGTAATCCTGGGACGAATGGCACGTCCTAATTATTTGTCGGTAAGTCAGATAATTTTTAACTTTCTTTCAACAAATTTTACCGTAGTCTACTGTAAATTTTATTTGCTTTTTGGTAAAATTTATTAAATTTACCTCAAAATAAATTAATTTTTGCTTAATTTTTGTTTCAAAAATAGTAATAAATAAAAGCTTTTATTTTATTTCTTTATTTCTAATTTAATTTTATTTATTTTTAACCAGGGAGCACTGATTTCCCTAACAAATTATGTTTTACGCCAAGCCTTGGCCAAGCTTGGGCCTATTGTTCTTTTTTACACGGGCATTATCGACTATCGGATTCACTTGCTAGATTGCTGCGTTACTTCGAAATGTTTTCATTGAGTATCATTTTTATTTTTAAAGATTACATGTAAAAAATTTCGGATAGTGACGCATATTTATCCCTAAAATTTGTTGCCGTATTTATTAATTTTAATAATAATTATATTTGAAAATTTAATTTTTGTGTCTTATTATTATTATTTTTATTATTATTAATTTTGCAATAATGTTTTTTCTTTAATAAATAAATTCATTTCAACAAGCCGTGTATCTGATTTCGATTGCTCATTATTTTCCCTATTATTTAAAAATTGTTATTTATTTGCTATCTAGTGAATTTTTGTTGAACTATCAATTGAAAAATTTGAAATCTGGAAAAAAGGAATCTGTTTTTACGGATGCCTGGGTAAAGGAAATCCTGGGTAATCGGATTTCTGGGTTAAAGATATTCTGGATTATAGAATTTATGGGTAATAGAAATCCTGGGTAAAAGAATTCTGTGTAAAGGGATTCTGAGTCAAAGTATCCTGGGCAATCATAGATCCGGGTAATCTGATTATGGATCACTGATGTCTACCCCTCTACAAGTGTTGCAGTGAAATATTTACGGCTAACTTAACGAGAAAGTTTCTGGAAAGCTTGGCTGGATAATACTTTCCCTTAAGTTGGCTTCAGAATACGGCAGTAGCTTGAATGTAACTTGCCAGAAAAACTTGCCGTCAATTTGAAGTGAAACTTTCAATTAACTTAACGTCATTGTCTGACGTTAATACTTGTACTCAAATTGAATGGAAAGTTACAGACAATTTACTGTCAACTTAAAGGTAACTGCTTGCTCTCCAACACTTTCCTTTAAGTTACCTTTAAAATACGGCAGCAGCTTGTAGTTAATTTATGGTTAGTGTGGCTATCAGGGTACTACACTAAAAGTTTGAATAAATTCGATATCTACATTAAAAATAGTTTTGCCTTCATTAAAGCCACGCAATTTTCTTAATTTGAAAATATTTTATTTTAAATTAAAATAAATTATATTTATTTATTATTTAAATTTTGATAAAACGCTAATGGAAAAAATTAAAGGATCAAAAAAAATTTCCAAATTTTTGGGTGATTTTCAACAGGCCGTAACTTCGAGAGAAATGGTCGTACAAAAAAAAAAAAAAAAAAATTGTAGCTCTAAGTGTCTACTTTTTGGATTAGAACTTTAAAATTTTTTTGCGTCAGCGGTTTTTGAGTAATCTTAGAAAAACCAGCGACAAAAAAATTTTCAAATTTTTTTTACTTTTTTTTTTGGTCTACGGGCGTGGGAAAATTTTTTTTTGGTTAACCACTATAAGGATCGGATACGTTCATTATTCAGCTTTAATTTCATTTTTTATAGACCTTGATACGTCCATTTGTCGCCGAGATATCGGTCTTCAAATGGAAAAGGATCCTTTTGTCTTTGATTATCGACATCTTAGCAACCAATGATCGCACAGAAAGTTAATGGTGGGTTTCAAAATCTTAAATAAATTCTCTTGAACGATTAGCCATTTTTTTTCGAAAAAAAAATTTTTTCCTGTCGTCACATGAATTTGAAAATGCAACAAAAAAATGGCTTTTGGTGGTTTTTTGGAAAATCAAGCGCTGGATCGAAAATATTGTGGAAATCAATAATGTTGAGTGTGCATTTTACAGTTTAATATGCCCACAAAAACAAAAAAATTTTTTTTTTTAACAACTTTCAGAAATTTAAGAGACCAACGCCCAATCATTTTTAACACGTTTCCTTCGCTGCATTCCGTGGTCTCTTAAATTTCTTAAAGTTGTTAAGAAAAAAAAATTTTCACAAAAAAATTTTTTTTTTTTTAATTTTTGTTTTTTTTTTTAAATTTTTTTATTTTTTGAAAATTTGAGCCGTGTTTGGAATGAAAATGTGGAAGAAGCTCGGAAAAATTTGTTTTTTCATGTTGTTAAAGATTATGAGCCTTTCAGAGCAAACAAAGTGATCCTTTAATTTTTTCAAAAATTCGATCGAGTGAAACAAAAAAACGGCTGGTTGGATTAATCTGGCTCTTCGTGGTGTTTTTGTGGGCATATTAAACTGTAGAATGCACACTCAACATTATTGATTTCCACAATATTTTTGATGCAGCGCTTGATTTTCCAAAAAACCACCAAAAGCCATTTTTTTGTTGCATTTTCAAATTCATGTGACGACAGGAAAAAATTTTTTTTTCGAAAAAAAAATGACTAATCGTTCAAGAAAATTTATTTAAGATTTTGAAACCCACCATTAACTTTCTGTGCGGTCATTGGTTGCTGAGATGTCGATAATCAAAGACAAAAGGATCCTTTCCCATTTGAAGACCGATATCTCGGCGACAAATGGACGTATCAAGGTCTATAAAAAATGAAATTAAAGCTGAATAATGAACGTATCCGATCCTTATAGTGGTTAACCAATAAAAAATTTTCCCACGCCCGTAGACCAAAAAAAAAAAGTAAAAAAAATTTGAAAATTTTTTTGTCGCTGGTTTTTCTAAGATTACTCAAAAACTGCTGAAGCAAAAAAATTTTGAAGTTCTAATCCAAAAAGTAGACACTTGGAGCTACAATTTTCTTTTTTTTTTTGTACGACCATTTCTCTCGAAGTTACGGCCTGTTGAAAATCACCCAAAAATTTGGAATTTTTTTTTGATCCTTTAATTTTTTCCATTAGTGTATGATAATCTCTTTATTTTTTGTAATAGTTTTAAATTCAACTAATGCAGTTTTTTAAAAAAAGTTATTCAATTGTTTTCTTTTTTTCCATAACCTTGGAAAATGTTAGTTTTAAACTTTAAAATTAATTAAATTAGAAAAAAAAATCGGTCTATCAGTTGACCCTGCGGGCTAGCCTCAAAACTTCCCACTGTTTTCAAGCTTATTGAGCTCGAAAAAATCGTTGTGAATACATTTTCGAGCTCGAAAATACTTTTGAATGCCTTTTTTTTCGAAAATAAACGTATTTACCATTTTTTCTCCAACGAAATCTTTCGAACAAATTAATGGATTGAGACGGTTAAGGTGGCAATCGACGCGTTCTATTGAGTTCTATAGCTGATCATGTTTTGAAATTAATATATCTTGTAGTTTTTGAGAAATATCGAAAATCTCAAAAAAAAAAAAAAATTTTTTTTTAATTCTTTCGACAACGGTTTCTCCTGAATGAATTAACCGATCTCGATGATTGAGATGGCATTTGACGTGGCTTATAAAGTTTCAGAGCCCACACTGATAGAAATTTTATTTTGACTCAAGAAATATTTTCTTGAGCCAAGAATTTATTTCTGAAGAAAAGCAATTGTCTTGCTTCAAGAAATTCCTGTCTTGATTTAGATTTTCTTGGCTCTAAAGATTTTGTATCTTGGATGGATAACTCTCGTGTCTTGACCCGAAACTATATTATCTTCAATCGATTACTATTGAATTCTTCAAGCAAGACCACTTGTCTTCAACTAAAAATGTCGTATTATTATTTTAAGTACTTTAAATTTTTGGTTCAAGTAATATATAATTCCTTGATGGAAGATGTTCTTAAAGTAATAAAAAAAAAGTTTTTTTTCAAGCTGAGTAAATTAATATCTTGATTTAAAAATCGCGCCATTCTCGAAACAAGTCGGTAATGTCTTAAACCTACATTTTGCCTACCCTCGCAACCTTGAGCTCACCGTGGAAATACCGTGGAAACACTGTGTTTGTGGAAACACCGTGCAACCTATGCAGTTTCCGTGCTGTTTCCACGGTTGATTTGTTCCATTTTTCAACGATGTTTCCACAATAGTTTTTCGCTGGGTCCACGGTGTTTCCATACCAAATCTACGGTAAAAATACAATGAATAATCACCGTGATATCACGCTGAATCCACGTTCGTTACACTTTGAACCCATAGTTAATCCACAATGATTTCATTGTGCTTATGTCATTGATCCACAGTGAAAACACGATGTATTTACGATGGGTTTGCAATTAGTTTTTGCAATGATTAAACAAAGAATCCACGGTAAATTCGTGGTGATTATGTAATAGTTACACAGTAATAATATCGAGAATTTACGATGAAAACTCGATAATCTAACAGTAACAACATACTGTCTATGAGAAATTAACATAAAAAATCAATTGTGTGGCATCTACTTAACTGGGAAACTATTATCACTATTATCTAATTGAATAATTAAAAAAAAAGCGCTTATAAAAGCTTACCTATAACAGTTAAATGAACATCTTATTTATTTTTATATCCAACAATTTCTATTAAAATAAATAAAAATGTCTTTAAATATTTTTCCAATAATTTGATTTCTTTTCACTCAATATCAAAATTATTAGGATTTTTTTATTCTTAAACGGTTAAATTTTAAATTCTAATTTAAAATTATAAAACGATTAAGTATAAACTATTAATAATTAAATAATTCTATATAGTTACACTTTAGCGATGTATATATAAGGGTTGGCCAAAAAACAACTAATTTTTTGAAGTTGACTTCTTTTGGCGCGTTTACACTGATAGAAAAAAATACTTTTATTAAGAATATAAATGTTCTGATCAAGAAAGTTCTCTTGGTTGCAGAAAGTTTATTGACTATAAATCGTATAGGCTCACGGGAAAATATTGCTTGTTTGAATAAATGAATTCATAATTGTTTTTTTCAATAATTTATTTAGTTGTTGGTACAAGAAACTGTCACTATAATTAGAAACATTTACTCTATTTGGGTTAACAAAATACGTTTTTGAAATGAAAAAATTGAAATTGAAAATTTACAAATTTATGATAAGTAAAGCTTTATAGTATCAAGCTCATGTTTTCCTTAAAGATTTATAAATAGATTAATTATCGGAAGGATATGACTTTAAGGTAAATATCCATGAAGTCTACTCTAAAGCACGAAAACATTGCCTAAAGATAACTCTTGCTTAAATGAATACAACACTAATAGTTTGACTGAAATTCATATCTTTTCTGTCGTAACCTCATTGTTTTTATTATAAAAATATTTGAACTACGACCAAAAAATGTTTAAATTGATCAGTGAACTATCATCATATTCAGCATTGCTAACAAATATAATAATATGTGTCCATACATTTTTTTTATAAAATCTTTATATAGTTTAATAAATGCATTAAATTTACTGCCAATCCTTACTGTTCTCAAATACAATATGAATAATTTATTGGATCAAAAAACTTTGTTTTGTTCTCCTATAATAAAAGAATAATGATAAAATATCTTTATCGGCAGCATTATATATAGATTTTCCGATAAAATATAACATTTCAAAATCAGGTCTCTTACTTAACTGTCTCAAGAATTTGAAAGTTTATTTGAAAATTTTGTATGTTAAAGCGATCATAACGCAATTATTACCTAAAAAAAATTTCATCTTAATACAACCAATTAATTCAACTTTCCTTCAAAATAACATGTATAGTTTTAAACCCTTGTAAAATTGAAGATAAAAAAAACTTAATATTCTAATGTTATTAATTTGATCAACGTAAGAATAAAACATTTTCAGTCAAAGGAATTTCATAATTGTGAAAATTCATTTTCAAAAAATGTTTTGATTCATGTAATCTGTAATATCATCAATTAAAAAGTATCGTTTATTGTGATTGGCAAAAGTATATTTGAAGTTCAGAGAAATAGTTTTGTGCCAAGAAAAATTTTCATTTTGCATGAAGTGTTGAATTCTTTTCCCAAAACACACACGTGATTTTTATAATATTTTTAATTTTTTCTTAAACAAATTTTCTTCTCACAGACGCAAATAAATATTTGGTTCAAGAATGTCAAACTTCTTACTTGCACATTGTACAATTTTTTTTAGTAAATCTAATGTGTAAAATCGATGAGTATAACTTCTCACTATATTAGCTGAAAAATCCATTTAAACAAAATACTCATATTTTTTTTCAACACAGATAAATGGATTTATTCATTCAAGTATTCACGAAGTAAGAAAAACAACGGATTTTTTGTTGGTGTAATTATTAATATCTCAAATCGAATGAATTATTAATTAGTATAGAAGATTAGATATAATACACTACGCAGAAATAAAATTTAATTTGAATCAAGATTATTTTTCTTCAAAATTGAGTTCTTGCTTTGTTATTCTGATTTCTTAATTAATCTTTAATTTAAAAATATTCAATAGCTTCGAAAATAAGAAAATCTTTATTTAATTATTTTAATTTTAGTTAGAGAAAATTTATTCTTCAATCACGAATTATAATATTTTTAGTGAAATAATTTGATTCTTTAATCAAGATCGCGACGTTTTCGTCCAACAGAAAAAAAAAAATTTCTTGGCGCAAGAAATTTTTTCTCGCCCCAAGAAAATTTTCGTTTTCAATTCTTAATGAGAAAAATTTCTTATGACATGTAAAAATTTTCTTGGGGCGAGCAAAAGTTTTTGCACCACGAAATTATTTTTTTCCGGGCAAAAAAATATTTTGGTTTGAGATACTAACAACTCGAGTCAAGACTGCACTTTATCATGCTAACACATATTCGTTTATATAATATGGGCGTTACTCAATATTTTTACCTTACAATTTTATTTTTGAAAAAACACAAACTTCGCACGGGATTGAACTCGCGTTCTTTTATTTCTATAAAACTTGTCTTCTATCATCTAGTATAACATATTTCCTAAATATCCTAACACAATGTTTTAACTATTATTATTTGAAATAGCGGGGGGAGGGCAAAATGGGCCCCCTACGATTATGAGCGCCTCGAATGATTGCCCCCCGCTTTCCTCTACTATGAAAAGGGTATAGAGATCTCTTTATTCTTAATGGATTGATCAGTCAGCTGGGGATATTTAAAAGCCAAGAGACTGATAATCTTGGACTAAGTTCTTAGCACTCTTGCTATGAGTAAGTAATACACTGTAAAAAGAGCGGTGTTAAAAATGGACTCATTTTAACTCCGCTCGGTGTAAAAATGAAATTACACCGATGTAAGAGGAGTAATTCACCAGTGTTGAAGCGGGATAACTGGTGTAAAAGCGGAGTAGAACCGGTGTAAAAGCAGGGTAACCGGTCTAAAAGCGGGGTAAACTGCGTCCGCTTGGAATTTCAACTTTATATAGTGATTGAGTAAGTAAAAATATTCTCGAAGTAAAATATTTTAACATCGGTAAAGAATATCTACACCGGCGGCGGTGTTATTTTAACACCGGTCTAGAATATTTACACCTTTGGTAGCGTTATTTCCACACCGCTTGAAATTACCCCGGTGATTTTATACAGTGTACCGTTGGAATAAGAGCTTGAGGTTCTCTAAAAGCAAAAATATATTTTTCTATGGAACAAAGTTGCTCTTGGGTCAAAAATTTGAATTTATTAATGGGAGAGATATTATTTTTTAAACCAAGATTAGAAGTTGTAAAAAAAAATTTTCTTAGACTAAAAAATATTTATTTTCCTCCATAATGATATTCTTGGCTCAAGTAAATTCTTCGTGATCCAAGTTAATTTTTTTCTGTGTACAAGTTTGCTAAATAACTACGCATTTAATGAAAGAAGTACGTTATAAATTATTAATGCCGTTAATGTTAATTTGCGAGCTTTCTTATAGCAAATAAAAATTATTTTTAGCAAATAAAACACTATTTTAGCGCAGGAAATTTGTGTTAGAATAAATAAGTTTCTTAATAATTCAAATGAATTACATACATCATATAATAGTTCATTTTTTTAACTTCCCGCTTAGAAAATCGATGATTTTCAAAAATTTCGGGAAGTTATTGTTTTCACCCCGATTTTCGAAAATCGATTTTTCATCAGAAGTCGACGTTTTGAGGTCCTAGGAAGCTATTCTGACTATTTTCAGAATGATGTCTGAGTGTCTGTATGTGTGTGTGTGTGTGTGTGTGTGTGTGTGTGTGTGTGTGTGTATGTATGTGTGTGAATGGTCTATAACTTTTTAACTAATGAATCGATTTGGATGTTTAAGGCGGCAATCGAAAGAGCTTGTTGGCCATCAACTTTCCTGAAAATTTCAGATCATTTAATCGAGTAGACTCGAAAATATTGACGAATTACGAAAAACAAAAAATTTTTTTTTTAGTTTTTTATTGATTTCTCAGAAACGAATTGAACGATCGACTTCAAAATCTAATCAGCTCTAGAACTCAATAAAACGCGTCGAATGCCGCCTTAACCATCTTAATCGGTTGAATTGTTCGAGAGATATCGTTGGAGAAAGAAATGGTAAAAAACGGTTTTTTTCAAATATCTTCAAGACGGCTGAATCGATCGCTTTTAAATTCTAGTCAGCTCTGGAATTCAATAAAACACGCCTATTGCCACCTCAAACGTCAAAATTGGTTAATTAGTTCAAAAGATATCAGCGTTGAAAAGTTAAAAAAATAACATTCTATGTTATTTTTTCTAGATAAATCAAAATGTACTGTACTAAAATGTGTCTAAAATCTCATGAACTTTTCCTCTATATGGTCTCTTTCGATCATCATATAATGCCAGCAAACTTGTTCTTTAATTTAAACAATATTATCAACGAAAAAATTGAAAAAACCCAGTTTTTAATCATTTTCTCGGATATTTTATATATTATTGCTCTGACCTAAGCCAAAACTCATTCAAAACTTGATTTTAATCACTGACATTGATTTCTGCATCAACATATTTATTTTATTTAACATAATCGGGAATTAAATTTTAAAAACCTCTTGTTTATTAATGATTTTCGATTCTGAAACTTTTAAACTTTAACATAAAGCGTAACTTTTTAGAGTTTGAAAAACTCATAAAAAAACAATCGCATGCAATAAGATTTTCAAGCTCGAAGAGCTCGAAAATGCATTCACAACAATGTTTTCGAGCTCAAGCAGCTCGAAAACTGCGGGAAGTTTTGGGGCTGGCCTGCAGGGTCAACCGATAGACCGATTTTTTTTTTTAAAGAAACCAATAATTTATTGGCTCAAAAATTTTATTTTTTATTCCAAAAGAAATAATTTTTCTCAATGCACTGAGTATTCGACTTAATAGAAAGATTTTATTGGCCATAATATTCATGATATTGCCTAAGTATATATTAATATAAGTTTAATTATTTAATTTTAATATATTACAAGATCATCACCGTATAATAGCTTTTAATATTTCTTTTCATTCGAGTAGACAAATTGTTTATAGTTCACTGAGAAAAAAAATTACTTTCATAAAAACATCAGTTTCTAGATCGAGATAATTAGTATATGGCAAATTTATACAATAAAATACTTTTTTTTTTTATTGAAAAATTCACAATTTCTTCAGTAGTAATAAAAAAAAAAAAATGTGGGTGTCGGTTGGCCCTGCGGGCCAGCCCCAAAACTTCCCGCTGTTTTCGACCTCAAAGAGCTCGAAAACATTAGTGTAAATATATTTTCGAGCTCTTCGAGCTCGAAAATGCTATCACATGCGATTGTTTTTTTATGATCTTCTCAAGCTCTAACAAGTTGCCTGTTATGCTGAAGTTTGAAAATTTAAGAATCAAGAATTGTTAATGAAGCGGTTTTTAAAATTTAATCCCTGATTATGTTCAATAAAATAAGTGTATTCAGGCAGAAATCAATGCCGGGGATTCAAATGAAGACTTAAATGAGTGTTGACGCATGTGAGATTTAATCAAATATGGAATATCCGGGAAAAATATTGAAAACTACGTTTTATCGATTTTATTGTTTATATTATGATTTAAAGTAAAAACCAAGTTCGATGACATTATGTATCAAAAGTAATCATATAAAGGATGAGTTAGTATGACTTCAAACACATTTTAGTAGGTTATATTATGATTTATCCAGGAAAAATAACATAAAATGTTATTTTTTTAACTTTTCAATGCCGATATCTTTCGAACTAATTGATCGATTTTGACGTTTGAGGTGGCGATCGGCGCGTTTTATTGAATTCTAAAGCTGATTAAAATTTGAAATCGATCGCGTCAGTCGTTTCGAAAATATCTAGAAAAAACCGTTTTTTACCATTTCTTTCTCCCACGATAACTCTCGAACGAATTATCCGATTTTGATGTTTGAGGTGGCAATCGACGCGTTTTTTCGAGTACTAGAGCTGATTAGATTTTGATATCGATCGTATGAGTCGTTTCTGAGAAATCAATAAAAAACTAAAAAAAAAAAATTTTTTTTTTTTCGTAATTCGCAGTTATTTTCGAATCTATTTGATCAAATGATCTGAAATTCTCAGGAAAGTTGATGGCCAACATGCTCTTTTAATCGCCGCCTTAAACATCCAAATCGGTTCATTAGTTCAAAAGTTACAAAGAGTTTACATACACACACACACACACACACACACACACACACACACACACACACACACACACACATACATACACACACTCGGACATCATTCCGAAAATAGTCAGAATAGCTTCCTAAGACCTCAAAGCGTCGACATCTGATGAAAACTCGATTTTCGAAAATCGGGGTGAAAACAATAACTTCCCGAAATTTTCGAAAATCGTCGATTTTCTTAGCGGGAAGTTAAAAAGGTTATTTACTACAAAATAAAAAATTATAAAAAAAAAATTAAAAAATTTTTTTATCAAAACTTATGCTAATAAAACTAAGTAGATATGTATAGATGCATGAAAAATTTTTTATCAACACGAATTTAAAATTTTGAATAGAAGCATACGTTAATTTTTTTAAAAGTATTTTTGTTTTAGTAAAAGTAAGCTTTTTTTATTCATGAGTTATTGTACGGAAAAAAAGTTTTTATGCAGTCAAAAAAGTTCGTCTTTTATAGACTGATTAATTCATTACAAATTTGCCATGACATAATTTCTCAGCACATGAATGTCTCTTTTATAAAAAAAAAAAAATATTTTTTTCTCTCAGTGAAGCTGTGGTAAAGTTAAACATAATTTACTACTCGATTCTGAAACGATCATTTTTCTATGAGCTGAAGTTAAAATGAGAACAAATAAAGGTGAACTACATAATTTTATGTCCATACTTATGTAGGGGAGGCCGGGGCACGGCGGCCCACCCGGGGTACGGCGGCCCACCCGGGGTACGGCGGCCCACCCGAAGCACGGCGGCCAACCCGGGGCACAGCGGCCCACTCCAAAAATTTCATCAAAAAATAAATTTAATTTTTTTTAGTTAAGTAGCGAAATCCGGGACAAAATGGACCATCAAAAAATTTTCCTATAAAACTTTGTTGATAAAAACTTTTTTTTCAAAAATATATTGATAAATTTTTTTTTTTTTTTTTTTAATTTCATGATAAAAATGATTTGATAAGAATTTTTTTCAAAAAAATTAAAATTTGTCAAACCACAATCAAGTTATTTCTAATCTAAAATATAACAAAAACTTTTGGAATTAAAAAATATACAGCAACTTGAAAAATAAGAATATTTTGTATTAATTAACAAATTTTAAATTATTTTAAGAATAATTATAACAAATAACAATTTTTATAATTGATAAATCTTTAAACACTTAGCTTCCTAAAAATATTTAAACAATTAAATAAAAAAATACATTTAATGATTTTAAGTTCAATGTTCAAAATGTTCAAAAAATATCGTTTTACCGACCGTTGATGTTATCAACCAATCGTTTGGCGGTACTTTTAAATTTACATCGTACGGAATTAAAATTTTTTATGAGTTTCAAATAGAAAATCTTTGTAATTTAATTTTTTTCTAAACAAAGAAAGTGAAAAGGGGTGAGGGAAGTTAAAAAATAACAACTATCATTTAAAAATGTTTTTTTTTTTTTTTTTTAAATTAGAATAAATGAATAATATTAAAAAAGAAAAAAATTTTTGGTAATATTTTTTTTTTTTTAATTATTCTCCAGAAATGGGCCGTTGTGCCCCAGAAAAAAAATTTTTTTTTTTGTGGGTTTTGACCAAATTATCATATATTTCCTCAAGATTAGACACAAGAAAATTTTTTAGATGATCAATAGTAGCTAGAAATAATAACTCGCTTAAGTGGGCCGCTATGCCCCGGTCTCCCCTATGTCATTTTATTATTAACAAATGAAAATACGGTGTAGTGTTAATAATCTCGAGTCGAAATTAAAAAAGTGATTTGAGCCTCATGAGCCTCCTTTCTTTTGTTGTCAAGCTTGCATTGAAATCTAAAACTGTATTTTCACCCTTATCGGCCTACAAATAGGCTATTGAGGTTGAAATCACAGTTTTAAAACTGTATTTTGAGCCTAACGAACCTACTTCGAGGGTCTGTGGGTTGTTTCTATCTTTTAATTTTATGGAACATAGAATTTTTTCCTAGTCGAAAAAATTTTATAAGTCAAAAACTGGACTTAGAAAATTTTCAACTTTTATTTTTGCAAAAAATTTTTCAAGTGTAGATTTGAAATAAAAATTATGTCTCAGCCAATATTTTTTTATAATTTTTGTCGTTAGCATATTCGGGTTTATATATATGTATATATATATGTTTATTTGATATCAAACATGCTGTAAAGTACACTTTATAAAAAATTCCCAAAAATGTTAGATGACTTGGTTGCATATTGCCATATAAATATCATCTGCAATAAGGAGAATAAGAGCACCAGTAGCCAGCAACTTCGTGATAAATTATATTTATCATCCAGATACGCTGATAGAATTTGTTTATATTATTATTTATTCTATAAATACTATCGCGGTAGTCTCTCTTTCTTCGTTTAGATAAATCATGAAAATTCTTGTTCGACATTTTGGTTTGAAATTACGTGCTGCGATAAATTTTCTATGACTAATATTTAAATTTTTATAGAAATTTATATTTTTAAATTATAAGTTAAGATAAACTGTCATTTATAGCTTTAATAGCTCTGATTATTTATTGAATTCGCTAAGTGGTTATGTACTATTCATAAACATATGTCGATGTAAATACACACCCGACAATACAAACTCGACAAGCAATCACACATACACACATACATAGATAAAAATTTCGACAATGACGCCACCAAGCGTTAAAAAATTCAGTTTTCTAAAGCTGCTATTTTATTAGTTAGTAAATCTTAGAGTTTCTGAGTTTTCAAATTTCCCGCATATTATTAGCCAATTGCATAATTCTTTTTATATTTCTATGAAATATAACGGAAATCGATCTTGATGGAGGTTAAGATTGTAAACATTTATTTGGACGGCCCTATTCGATAAGATTGAGTGTAATGATTGCTTGTGTCCCAGCTTCTTCTTGATACTTAAACGAATTAAATTATATTTTAAAAATCATAATGCCCCCATCAAAACAGAAAATTCATGAATTCACTCATGCTCTAATATGGTTTATTAGTACAAAAGAGAGATTCGTTGTTGAGACATCGAAGTTACCTAAAACTCGGAGGAAGAAAGGTAATGTCGTTAAAATTATTTGGGAAGACCCTAGCACGTTAATTAGTCAACGATTTGCCGTAAAAATTCTTGAACTTGGAAGTAAGTATGAATATCTTTTAATGTATTCAATTAAAAATTTTGAATTGCCCTCTTTGTGAGGTTATATTTTGATGATACTGAAATTAACAGACATCTGTCAATTTTTTTTTTTTGGATTTCTTTATCTGCAAAAATATTATGAAAGATTCTTATACATAATTCCAAATCTAGAAATAAAAAATAATTACAAGTGCATATTTTTTAAAATATTTTTTTATAACTGATTTTTTATTAAAATAAATTAAAATAATTAAATTAATAAAAATCAAAATAAATTAAAAATAATTACAAGTGCATATTTATTAAAAATATTTTTTTTGTAATTGATTTTTTATAAAAATCTAAAAAATTGTCAGATGTCTGCTGATTTCAGTATCATACTTTGCTGTAATGTAAGTCTTCGTTGGCATTTTATTAATCATTTAATTACAACATTTAATATGTCTTAACTTTTAATGCAGATGACAAAAATCCGTTGATAGTTGACCAACATGATTCCTCGAGCATTCAGTAGGTCAACCTAGACTCTAGATATTACCACGATTTAGGTTTACGACCTACACAATCATCAATTGGTTCATCGTTGATGCCTCGCCAAAACGATTCATCAAATGTTCAGCAATGTTATCCATATTCATCATATTCATCAGCTTCTTACCAGGATCAACATTTTAATTTTAAGTACCAAGAAACTTATCCTGCAAGTACTCCTCATCAAAATATATTTGACAATAGTTACTCACCTGTTCCGAGTGAAAGTCAATTTCATTGGCCATACATGGATACAAGTGTTTCTAATGAGAGAAATAACATATTCATGTACTCCAATCATGAAAATTTTGACCAACAACAAAGCTATTCTAATATTATGCCAACTGATGATCAAAAAAATTATACTAATTTATGATTTAATTAACGAAATATTTAAAATTTGAAGGAAAATTTATTTGGTAATGTAGCATAATTATCTAATTTAAATAGTGAATATTTTTAATGACATCGAGACTGTTTATTATAGATATTTTTAACACTTAAAAAAATACTCAGTTAAAAACATGGGTACATTATTATTATTATTTTAAGTAATTAGTGTTCTGAATTTGTCTTTTTGATTTCCAATAAAAAATAACACCTGACAATTTTATTGGAATTAATTAATTTCAAATTTTTCCCGCCAACGGCAGCCATTTTTATCTGGACCCATTCCCCTTACCTTTCTTTCCCCCCACCTACATCCTATTAACCGATAAGGATCTTTTTTGAGGTAGAGATGTAGGCTCGGTAGGCTCAATTTATGGTTTTAAAACTATAATTTCGGCCTAAGTTTAGTAAAAGCGCACAAAAATCCCACTTGTAGGCTGAAATTATGGTTCTGATATACTCGTCATCGTAGTTGAAAAAATCTAAAACTATAATTTCAGCCTATACCTCCTCGAGTAGGTTGTAGAGGCTCAAAATATGTTTTTAATTTCGACTCGGGATATTAAATTCGTTCGTTTGTGTGTGTATGAATAACGTTATGTTCCATGACATATCGTTATTCTTTTCATGTGATCGTCTATTTAAAAAAACAAAATACTAGTAAGTATCGTTACTCGGTAAAACAAATAATAACATCACCATGGCAGATGAATATGTACATGACTTTTTAGTCTCGTGTGACCTTGAGAATTATTTAAACATTTTTGAGGGTAAGTAAGTTATTCTATTTTATTAAATATCCGAGCTCTTTGAGGAATATCATAATATTTTTTTATTTATGATTTATTTTCTAATTGATGTTTAGAGAATGAGATTGATAAAAAAAAGTTACTTAGATTAAGTAATGATTTAATAAATAAATACATCTCCAATCATGATGATCAAACCATTTCTAAAACGAAATTGAAGAAATTAATTACAAATGTGAGTAATAAAAATATTTTTCAATAATCTATTATCATTAATAATATATATGCTGTTATTAATGATGAAAATCAGGTAAATTTTATTAACTGAAGCTTAAAATTATTATTATTATTATTATTATTTATTTATTTATTTTTTTTTTTTTTTTTCAATTAAAAATCTATGGAAATAAATCTCGATTTCAATTTCTATCTAAAACTGTAATGAAAGATAGTTAATGATTAGCGACAAAGGCTCCAATTGCTTTATAGAGGGTTTCTATGAAATAAATTTAATTTTTTTAGTATTAAAAAATTTTTTCCTTCGTATTTACTAACAACGTATATTTAAATTCGAATATATTAATCATTCAAAGTTTTTTTTCGATCAATTTTTACGGTAAGAGTGCTATATCTACGAAAAATTCTACTCTAAATAATTAATTAATTTTGAGATATAAACAATTAATGACAAAAAATTAAATTTTTTATTTTAATAGTTTAATGCTGTTAAAATTTATATTGCTATAAATAACAAGTAAGCTAAAGTAATCTATATGAAACCCATCTATTATTCATAAATAAAAATGACAATTTCTACTCCAAACTTTAGAGTTAAAGAAAAAACTACTTTTTATTTTTTCTCAAAGTAAAATGAATTGGAGCAACTGACTTTGCGTTCACTGAAACTATAATTATTTATTAATACTAAGAAATAATAACTATCATTTTTTTTTTTAATACCCGTGAAAAATGAATCATACATGGCCATGCATGGAGCATACATGGTCATACATGAATCATGCAAGGCCATGTATGGCCATGCATGGACATGTATGACTATATATGGCAGTGATTAATTGAACATACATGGCCATGCATGGCCGTATATGGTTCATGCATGGAGCATACATGGTCATACATGGTCATACATGAATCATACAAGGCCATGTATGGACATGTATGACTATATATGTCAGTGATTAATTGAACATACATGGCCATGCATGGCCGTATATGGTTCATGCATGGAGCATACATGGTCATACATGGTCATACATGAATCATACAAGGCCATGTATGGACATGTATGACTATATATGTCAGTGATTAATTGAACATACATGGCCATGCATGGCCGTATATGGTTCATGCATGGAGCATACATGGTCATACATGAATCATACAAGGCCATGTATGGCCATGCATGGACATGTATGACTATATATGTCAGTGATTAATTGAACATATATGGCCATGCATGGCCGTATATGGTTCATACATGGCCATACATGGAGCATGTATGGCCATACATGGGCATACGAACTTTTTGAATACAGTCAAGCATGGCCATATATGAATCATACAAGGCCATGTATGGCCATGCATGGTCATACATAGTCATGGATGACTATATATTAGACTGCTTTTTTTAGCGACTATTTTTTTTTTTCGCCCCCATCCCAAAATTTTGTTGGAAATACCCTCCAAAAAATTCCCTGAGAGTTTAAGCCCTTGATATTAATATAAAGTACTTTCCCAGAGCAGGCGAAGATTTCCCATTCAAAATACACGTAAACTTGGGTTTTTATGTTTTAAACTTCTGTAACTCCGTGGCATTTTATGACATCATCTCGCCTAAAGTCGGGATTTTCTCAGAATTGAATGCTCTCCAAAAGTACCCATTATCGCGAAGTCGTAACTCATACGAGTGGGGTAGTACGGACCGCTAAACTAAATTTTTTCATAGAATTCTTGTTTCTTCTCTCATTATCTCATAAACAACAAGACCTACAGAAAAAATATGAGTAACAATTCTATAGAAAATTCAATTTTCTACAAAAAAGGTCCTTAGCACTAAATCACTACGATCGATATTTTCTGAGTTATTAATTATTGAAGTTTACGTAGCATTGAATTCCCATAAAATGTCGAATCGAATCTTAGAAAATACTGATTTTTTATTTGACTAATATCTCAGAAAATATCGATCTGAGTGATTCGGTGCTAGGGACCTTTTTTGTAGGAAATTAAATTTCCTATAGAATTGTCATTTACATTTTTTTTGTAGGTCTTGTTGTTTATGAGATAATGAAAGAAAAAAAATTAAAAAAGTTCGTATGCCTACACTGATAGAAATTTTATCTTGGCTCAAGAAATATTTTCTTGAGCCAAGAATTTATTTCTGAAGAAAAGCAATTGTCTTGCTTCAAGAAATTCTTGTCTTGATTTAGATTTTCTTGGCTCTAAAGATTTTGTATCTTTGATGGATAACTCTCGTGTCTTGACCCAAAACTAAACTGTCTTCAATCGATACTATTGAATTCTTTAAGCAAGACCACTTGTCTCTTCAACTAAAAATGTCGTATTGTTATTTTAAGAACTTTAAATTTTTGGTTCAAGTAATAATTTCTTGATGGAAGATGTTTTCAAAGTAATGAAAAAAAAAACTTTTTTTAAAATAAATTTCCATTTTAACATATCTAAAGTAAATGAATGTAGTCCTAAAAAATCACTTTGAAATTTTTTATTTTTAAAATAAAAAAAAAAGTTTTTTTTCAAGCTGAGTAAATTGAGATCTTGATTTAAAAATCGCGCCATTCTCGTAACAAGTCGGTAATGTCTTAAACCTACATTTTGCCTATCTCAATCCAAGAGCAAGAAATTCTTAAGCCAAATATGTCAGATTTTGTTTCAAAACAATAAAGGCTTCATCGAAGAATAAAATTCTCAAACGAAGAATTTTTTTTCTCTATTCGAGAAATTCAATTTTTTGGTTCAAAAACTTATTTCTTAAATTAAAACAATTAAAAATTTTAAAACAAGAACCACATTTTAAAGAAAAAATTTTTCTTGAATCGAGATATTTTTTCTATCAGTGTATGTATGACCATGTATGAACCATATACGGCCATGCATGGCCATATATGTCCAACTAATCACTGACATATATAGCCATACATGACCATGCATGACCATACATGGCCTTGTATAATTCATATATGGCCATGCATGGCCATGTATGATTCATTTTTCACGGATATAAAAAATTTGAGCTGACTATTACAATTACTTATAAACAGGATGTTGTAGTGAAAAAAAATAGAAAATTTTTTTGATATCACTAACAGCATATTGATGATTATATTTTGCTTTTTCGAAAGTGATTATATCCTTTCAATCTTACGTAGCACAAGTAAACTTCGTTGTAACTGTCGGTCGCATAGCTTAGTCGACAAAGCGTCGGTCTCTCGTACGGAAGGTCCCGGGTTCGAATCCTACTAAAGCGGGTAGTGTTATTAATAAGTCTAGCGTTTTTTCTCTGAATTCAAAATTTCCAATTCGATTGGGAATTCAATTATTCGCATATCTGATAATCTCTGCGTCGCCAAAATAATTAAAAAAAAAAAAATTAAATTAAAAAAATTTTTTTTTTATTTAGTTAAAATTTCTATACCTAGTCATATCAAGTCATGTATGGCCGTATCAAGCTATGTATAGTCATACATGGCCATGCATGGTCATACATGGCCATGCATGGTCATACATGGTCATATATGGCCATACATGGCCATGTCTGGCCAATTTACATACATGGCCATGCATGGAGCATTCATGCATGGCCATTTATGATTCATTTTTCACGGGTACTTATTGATTATATAAAATAATTTTTTATAGAATTCAAACCAAGAAAAAGATTACGATGATGCCTTATCAGTGATATCCAGTAAAGAAAACTTGGTTCCTGGAGTCTCGACTTCAGATATTTATTTAAAAAAAAGTTGTTTATTTAACAAAATCACTTTACCTGAAATTAAAAAAATTCTTAGGTCCAATAATACGACCGACTACGTAGTTCAAAACTACTGGTCTGAAAATGAAATCAATGATTCTCAAGCTAACTGCATAGTAGATGTGATTGCTAATAATCTACTACTCATAACTGAGGATTGGGAAAATCCGCATGACGAAGTTATCGCGAAAAATATCGTGACTATTTTTCCAAGTGAAGATTTGTCGACTTATTATATTCCACGGATTTTGAAAAAAGAATCACGAGAAAAAAAATTTCACCCCGCTCGAGGAAAGGTTGTTGATAAATTTAAAAATTTAAAATACGAGTGTCGTAAATATTCAGGTCGCAGCCGCAAAAGATCAAAAACTCAATCGTCAGATGAAAGTACGATTGATAAAATTCCTAAGCTTGATGGTGTTGTATTTTTCATCTAACTTAAATCATTATTATGTTGAAAAACAATTTTACCCTATTAATAAGATGTAACTGAAGTTCCGAACGTTCATTGAACAAAATAATCTGAATAATAAAAAGAAAAATCTGAGGTCATAAATACTTGAGGTTAAGTGTAATGGGCACAGATACGTGTACACACGGGTCAACTGGACGATTTATCGAAAACACCCTTATATATCTGACACCCACAAAAAGTAGATTTGAAGGGTCCATCATACCACCTCAAAAATTTGAAGAAAAATTTCTAAACTACTTTGTTTGCATGTAGAATATATACACCCTATTCCGATTCGGCGGAATCAACCCCTTCACCTACCCTTATATGAAAGAAGTCTATATCGCTACAGACGGTGTCTTATACCCCCTCCAAAAATTATGAAAAAATTACTGAGACATCCTTTTTTTATGTAGAATATTTACACCCTATTTTGATTCGGCGGAATCAACCCCTTCACCTACCCTTACGCTAGAAAAGTCTATATCTCTACAGACGGTGTCTTATACCCCCTCCAAAAATTATGAAAAAATTACTAAGACATCCTCTTTTTATATAGAATATTTACACCCTATTTCGATTCGGCGGAATCAACCCCTTCACCTACCCTTACGCTAGAAAAGTCTATATCTCTACAGACGGTGTCTTATACCCCCTCCAAAAACTATGAAAAAATTACTGAGACATCCTCTTTTTTTGTAGAATATTTACACCCTACTCCGATTCGGCGGAATCAACCCCTTCACCTACCCTTATATTAAAGAAGTCTATATCGCTACAGACGGTGTCTTATACCCCCTCCAAAAATTATGAAAAAATTACTGAGACATTCTCTTTTTATGTAGTATATTTACACCCTATTACGATTCGGCGGAATCAACCCCTTCACCTACCCTTACGCTAGAGAAGTCTATATCGCTACAGACGGTCTCTTATACCCCCTCCAAAAATAATGAAAAAATTACTGAGACATCCTCTTTTTTTGTAGAATATTTACACCCTATTTCGATTCGGTGTAATCTACTCATTCATAAGACACCGTCTTTAGCGATATAGACTTCTTTAATATAAGGGTAGGTGAAGGGGTTGATTCCGCCGAATCGAAATAGGGTGTAAATATTCTACATAAAAAGAGGATGTCTCAGTAATTTTTTCATAATTTTTGGAGGGGGTATAAGACACCGTCTGTAGCAATATAGACTTCTATAGCGTAAGGGTAGGCGAAGGGGTTGATTCCGCCGAATTGGAATAGGGTGTAAATATTCTACATAAGAAGAGAATGTTTCAGTAATTTTTTCATAATTTTAGGAGGGGGTATAAGACACCGTCTGTAGAGATATAGACTTTTCTAGCGTAAGGGTAGGTGAAGGGGTTGATTCCGCCGAATCGAAATAGGGTGTAAATATTCTACATAAAAAGAGGATGTCTCAGTAATTTTTTCATAATTTTTGGAGGGGGTATAACACAGTCTGTAGCGATATAGACTTCTCTAGCGTAAGGGTAGGCGAAGGGGTTGATTCCGCCGAATCGGAATAGGGTGTAAATATTCTACATAAAAAGAGAATGTTTCAGTAATTTCTTCATAATTTTTGGAGGGGGTATAAGACACCGTCTGTAGAGATATAGACTTTTCTAGCGTAAGGGTAGGTGAAGGGGTTGATTCCGCCGAATCGAAATAGGGTGTAAATATTCTACATAAAAAGAGAATGTCTCAGTAATTTTTTCATAATTTTTGGAGGGGGTATAACACAGTCTGTAGCGATATAGACTTCTCTAGCGTAAGGGTAGGCGAAGGGGTTGATTCCGCCGAATCGGAATAGGGTGTAAATATTCTACATAAAAAGAGAATGTCTCAGTAATTTCTTCATAATTTTTGGAGGGGGTATAAGACACCGTCTGTAGAGATATAGACTTTTCTAGCGTAAGGGTAGGTGAAGGGGTTGATTCCGCCGAATCGAAATAGGGTGTAAATATTCTACATAAAAAGAGGATGTCTCAGTAATTTTTTCATAATTTTTGGAGGGGGTATAAAACACCGTCTGTAGCGATATAGACTTCTCTAGCGTAAGGGTAGGCGAAGGGGTTGATTCCGCCGAATCGGAATAGGGTGTAAATATTCTACATAAAAAGAGAATGTCTCAGTAATTTTTTCATAATTTTCAGAGGGGGTATACGACACCGTCTGTAGCGATATAGACTTCTTTCATATAAGGGTAGGTGAAGGGGTTGATTCCGCCGAATCGGAATAGGGTGTAAATATTCTACATAAAAAGAAGATGTCTCAGTAATTTTTTCATAATTTTAGGAGGGGGTATAAGACACGGTCTGTAGAGATATAGACTTTTCTAGCGTAAGGGTAGGCGAAGGGGTTGATTCCGCCGAATCGAAATAGGGTGTAAATATTCTACATAAAAAGAGAATATCTCAGTAATTTTTTCATAATTTTCGGAGGAGGTATACTACACCGTCTGTTGCGATATAGACTTCTTTCATATAAGGGTAGGTGAAGGGGTTGATTCCGCCGAATCGGAATAGGGTGTAAATATTCTACATAAAAAGAAGATGTCTCAGTAATTTTTCCATAATTTTAGGAGGGGGTATAAGACACCGTCTGTAGAGATATAGACTTTTCTAGCGTAAAAGGGTAGGTGAAGGGGTTGATTTCGCCGAATCGGAATAGGGTGTAAATATTCTTCATGCAAACAAAGTAGTTTAGAAATTTTCTTCAAATTTTTGGAGGTGGTATGATGGACCTTTCAAATCTACTTTTTGTGGGTGTCAGATATATAAGGGTGTTTTCGGTAAATCGTCCAGTTGACCCGTTTGTACACGTATTTGTGCCCATTACACTTAACCTCAAGTATTTATGACCTCAGATTTTTCTTTTTATTATTCAGATTATTTCTTTCAATGAACGTTCGGAACTTCAGTTACATTTAATAAGTTAAAAATTAATTTTTATTTCATTAATGAATTGATTATTATTATTATTATTATTATTATTATTATTATTATTATTATTATTATTATTATTATTATTATTATTATTATTATTATTATTATTATTATTATTATTATTATTATTATTATTATTATTATTATTATTATTATTATTATTATTATTATTATTATTATTATTATTATTATTATTATTATTATTATTATTATTATTATTATTATTATTATTATTATTATTATTATTATTATTATTATTATTATTATTATTATTATTATTATTATTATTATTGTTATTATTATTATTTTTTTTTAGTTAAATGCTCAGGGGGTTATCCCCGGTAGTCCGACTCTACCGAGGGCCTCACCTGAGCGCCAAATCGTTACTGCTGCGATGCTTCATCAACAAGATGATCAGCATGCGCAGCAGGCCAAGTTTCGTTGCCTTAGGAGACGGAGGGATCCGAGTATCACATCCTTTTGCATCCGCGATGCCAAAAACTCAACTTGCGATAAACAAGTTGGGATTTTAGCCAATGCAGACACAAAAGACTGTTTCATCCCTCCTAGGACGCCAACAATGAGTACGACAAGCTTGACACGGTAGCCTGGGTAAAGTTTGCCAATTTCAAACAGGAGATCCTGATATATCTCGTGTTTGTGCTCCTCTTTTACCGTGATGTTATACTCAGCCGGAGCTGAGAACTCAATAACATCAATGTTACGAGCGGTTTTATCGAAGAGCACAATATCAGGTTTATTATGATCGATTTTCCGCGTTGTTGCGAATGGCACGTTCCAATAAATACGGCAACGGTCATTCTCAACAACTTGCGGAATATCTCCTGGCAGGTAAGGCAGCACTGGTGTTTTATCGATACCGTGCGTGTGTCGAAGATGGTAATAAAGTACTCGCAGAGCAGCATTGTGACGCTGGACGTATGCATTTCTTGCCAGCACAGGACATGCTGACAAAAGATGCATAAGCGTCTCAGGATGTTGTTTACAAACCCTACACAAAGTGTCGGGTAGCTGCGTCTGGAGCACTTTAGCACGGTATTCGAGAGTGTTAATAACACCATCTTGGCAGGCAAAAATATATCCTTCGGTCTCGGACATCAGGCCAGCTGACTTAAGGAAGGAAAACGTCAGCTGTGTGGACAAGCCATGATCACGCACGTGTTTAAAGAACACGCTGTGCATGGACTTGTCCATGTGCGTACTAAGCAGTTTTTGTTGCTCAGCATTCCTGATGACCGTCTTAAATTCCTCCTTAGGGAGTTCAATAAGCGGGTTTACTCTTCCAAGACCGAGGGATTTTGCCGCGTACAATGCTGCCTTATATAAAAACGCTCCCTTATGCCTATTTTCATGACTATGAACAATTTGCATAAGGAAGTCGTCTTCATCTGCTGTGAAATTGACAACCTCGTATGTTATACCCAAAACCAAACGATTGTGCAGACACTCCAAGCTCTGTAAACCTCTCCCTCCGATGTGCCGGGAAAGGTATAATCTGGTGACTGAAGACTTAGGGTGCATGCTCCGATGCATATTCATTACTTTGCGTGTTTTGATATCGAGCTCTCTGAGCTCTTTTTGGGCCCATTTCAGGACACCGAAAGAGTACAGAAGTACCGGGACAGCAAGCATGTTCGTTGCAGAGACTTTGCTTTTTCCGGAAAGTTCTGATGACCAGATTTTCCGGAGTCTCCGCACATACTCGCTGCAGAGAGTCGTTTTGATTTTCGAGACGTCCTGCATAGGACTCCCGTCAATCCCTAGATATTTGTACGACTCTCCGGCGTCAAGATGGTCTATGACGCTCCCATCTACTAACTCGATATCTTCACGCACATCGGAACACTTACCCTTCACCAGATTAACGACCGCGCACTTGTCCAACCCGAAAGCCATGCCGACATCCCGTGTATACTCTCCTACGATATTCAAGGATGTCTGAAGGTGTTCCTCATCAGGAGCATACACCTTCAGATCATCCATGTAGAGTAAGTGGGTGATCGAGTATTTTCGATCATTTGGTGGACCCACTGAGTATCCACGGGTGCGGCGTAGCGCAACAGATATTGGCAGCAGTGAGATGCAAAACAGCAGAGGGCTCAGAGAATCTCCCTGAAAGACTCCTCGTTTGTACTGTACAACTTCGGTTACACGTTTGTCGTTACCACATGAAATGTGGAACCGTGTTCGCCAAAGCTGCATCGTACGCTGAATGCATCCCACTGTATTGCGATTGACCCCAAGGCATTTGAGCAAAAAGAGAACAAGCTCATGAGATGTTGAGTCGAATGCCTTGCGGTAGTCAATCCAGGCCATTGACAGGTTGCGCTGATAGTAGATCGCGTCTTGAATAACGCATCGATCCACTAACAGGTTCTCTTTGCAACCTGACAGGCCTCTTTTACTGCCTCGTTGTTCGTATATCTGCTGCCATACAGGGTCTATCTCCTGCAGAATGCGATTATTCAAGATTTTGGTGAAAATCTTATAAACCGCATTCAAACAGGTGATAGGCCTGTAGTTTTTCGGGTCAGACAAGTCTCCTTTCTTCGGGATGAGCACGGTTCGCCCTTCTACAAGCCAGCATGGAATGGGTTCATTACCTCTGATGAACGCTGTAAAAATCCGGGCCAGATGACTATGGGTAGAAGTTAGTTTCTTCCACCAAAACAGGTTAATGCCATCTGGACCCGGAGCAGCCCAGTTCTTACCATTATTCAGAGCTGAACGAACTTCTTCCACGCTGACTTCAGGGCTCTCTTCATCAGCATTGCCGTTGCGGTGTTGTCGACAAAATGCCTCGAAGTCGTTGAGAGCTGGAGTGTCACGATTCACGTTCGGTTGGTCACCGTACAACTCGGACCAGAAAGCTTCTACTCGCTCGATGGATGGGGGATCGCCAGAAACAGATGTCTTAGGTGTCAGAAAGCGTGAAGGACTTAACCGAAACAAAGAGTTATCGGTAAGCCGCTTCAGCTTTTTCTCTAGTGACTTTTTGGCAGTCACTAGAGCCCGCAACCTGTTAAGGGAACCTTCTTTGATGTTTAGAAGATTCGCCTTATTCAGTGTGTGATGCTGGTATCGTAGTTGAGCCGCAATACTGCGGACTTTTTGTGTAAATGCTTTACGAGCAGTTACAAAGTCAATCACACACTGAATGCGGGAGACATGTTTCCGGAGATTATCAATCTTCAGTGAAAGCTGTCCAATGCGCCCTCTCATCTTAGCCTCAGGAGAAGAAGTTATTCTTCTCGCTGGAGGTAAGAGTGAGGAAGCAGCATCATAGACAGCTCGATTGATGGTGAGCAAAGTAGAGTCTTCCTGAATCCGAGCAGATAGTTCGTGGTTTTCCGTGTCAAGTAGATGTTTTGGGTAGTGTGTCTTTTTAGAGACACATACTTGTCGTGTGTCAAAATCATTGTCGGCGTCCTCGGAAGAACGGCGTCTCTCCTGATGTAGCTGTGCTGGAAAAGACAGACGGTGAGATAACCGTCTGTTAGTTAACAGTGATCTTCGTGTCCTCCGGAGATGAGAGGCATAATCACGTAGATGTTGTTGTGAGAATTGGCTGTGGTTAGGGTGCATATCGCACCAAAGTGCATGCATCCTAGCCATGTAGCCTCTCCGCTCCGGTTCACTGTTATTATAGCACATCAGGAGATCGGCTCGTAATTCCTCCGTCCACCTAAATGCAGTCCGTTGTTCGCCCAGGTCGTCATTATTCGGGATCTCGGTGCTCCGCCCAGCTAGTGGGTAGCCCTCATCCGAGAAGGGCCGGTTGTGGGGAGCACTTCTGTGTTCAGAATTATCTTGAACTCAGTATACTTTGCATTGGGGAGTTAGCCCAATGCAAAGGTCGTTGGGCGATTGGTAGGCCAGCAGATTGAAGGCCAGCCTACATTGCCCACGATGCGCCACGGGGTAAATAAAACCCCCGCTGGCCGCACAACATGCACCGTGGGCTTATTATTATTATTATTATTATTATTATTATTATTTTTTGGTTAAATGCTCAGGGGGTTATCCCCGGTAGTCCGACTCTACCGAGGGCCTCACCTGAGCGCCAAATCGTTACTGCTGCGATGCTTCATCAACAAGATGATCAGCATGCGCAGCAGGCCAAGTTTCGTTGCCTTAGGAGACGGAGGGATCCGAGTATTACAGCCTTTTGCATCCGCGATGCCAAAAACTCAACTTGCGATAAACAAGTTGGGATTTTAGCCAATGCAGACACAAAAGACTGTTTCATCCCTCCTAGGACGCCAACAATGAGTACGACAAGCTTGACACGATAGCCTGGGTAAAGTTTGCCAATTTCAAACAGGAGATCCTGATATATCTCGTGTTTGTGCTCCTCTTTTACCGTGATGTTATACTCAGCCGGAGCTGAGAACTCAATAACATAAATGTTACGAGCGGTTTTATCGAAGAGCACAATATCAGGTTTATTATGGTCGATTTTCCGCGTTGTTGCGAATGGCACGTTCCAATAAATACGGCAACGGTCATTCTCAACAACTTGCGGAATCTCTTTTGGCAGATAAGGCAGCACTGGTGTTTTGTCGATACCGTGCGTGTGTCTTAGATGGTAATAAAGTACTCGCAGAGCAGCATTATGGCGCTGGATGTATGCATTTCTTGCCAGCATAGGACATGCTGACAAAAGATGCATAAGCGTCTCTGGATGCTGTTTACAAACCCTACACAAAGTGTCGGGTAGCTGCGTCTGGAGCACTTTAGCACGGTATTCGAGAGTGTTAATAACACCATCTTGGCAGGCAAAAATATATCCTTCGGTCTCGGACATCAGGCCAGCTGACTTAAGGAAGGAAAACGTCAGCTGTGTGGACAAGCCATGATCACGCACGTGTTTAAAGAACACGCTGTGCATGGACTTGTCCATGTGCGTACTAAGCAGTTTTTGTTGCTCAGCATTCCTGATGACCGTCTTAAATTCCTCCTTAGGGAGTTCAATAAGCGGGTTTACTCTTCCAAGACCGAGGGATTTTGCCGCGTACATTGCTGCCTTATATAAAAACGCTCCCTTATGCCTATTTTCATGACTATGAACAATTTGCATAAGGAAGTCGTCTTCATCTGCTGTGAAATTGACAACCTCGTATGTTATACCCAAAACCAAACGATCGTGCAGACACTCTAAGCTCTGTAAACCTCTCCCTCCGATGTGCCGGGAAAGGTATAATCTGGTGACTGAAGACTTAGGGTGCATGCTCCGATGCATATTCATTACTTTGCGTGTTTTGATATCGAGCTCTCTGAGCTCTTTTTGGGCCCATTTCAGGACACCGAAAGAGTACAGAAGTACCGGGACAGCAAGCATGTTCGTTGCAGAGACTTTGCTTTTTCCGGAAAGTTCTGATGACCAGATTTTCCGGAGTCTCCGCACATACTCGCTGCAGAGAGTCGTTTTGATTTTCGAGACGTCCTGCATAGGACTCCCGTCAATCCCTAGATATTTGTACGACTCTCCGGCGTCAAGATGGTCTATGACGCTCCCATCTACTAACTCGATATCTTCACGCACATCGGAACACTTACCCTTCACCAGATTAACGACCGCACACTTGTCCAACCCGAAAGCCATGCCGACATCCCGTGTATACTCTCCTACGATATTCAAGGATGTCTGAAGGTGTTCCTCATCAGGAGCATACACCTTCAGATCATCCATGTAGAGTAAGTGGGTGATCGAGTATTTTCGATCATTTGGTGGACCCACTGAGTATCCACGGGTGCGGCGTAGCGCAACAGATATTGGCAGCAGTGAGATGCAAAACAGCAGAGGGCTCAGAGAATCTTCCTGAAAGACTCCTCGTTTGTACTGTACAACTTCGGTTACACGTTTGTCGTTACCACATGAAATGTGGAACCGTGTTCGCCAAAGCTGCATCGTACGCTGAATGCATCCCACTATATCGCGATTGACCCCAAGGCACTTGAGCAAAAAGAGAATAAGCTCATGAGATGTTGAGTCGAATGCCTTGCGGTAGTCAATCCAGGCCATTGACAGGTTGCGCTGATAGTAGATCGCGTCTTGAATGACGCATCGATCCACTAACAGATTCTCTTTGCAACCTGACAGGCCCCTTTTACTGCCACGTTGTTCGTATATCTGCTGCCATACAGGGTCTATCTCCTGAAGAATGCGATTATTCAAGATTTTGGTGAAAATCTTATAAACCGCATTCAAGCAGGTGAAGGCCTGTAGTTTTTCGGGTCAGACAAGTCTCCTTTCTTTGGGATGAGCACGGTTCGCCCTTCTACAAGCCAGCATGGAATGGGTTCATTACCTCTGATGAACGCTGTAAAAATCCGGGCCAGATGACTATGGGTAGAAGTTAGTTTCTTCCACCAAAACAGGTTAATGCCATCTGGTCCCGGAGCAGCCCAGTTCTTACCATTATTCAGAGCTGAACGAACTTCTTCCACGCTGACTTCAGGGCTCTCTTCATCAGCATTGTCGTTACGATGTTGTCGACAAAATGCCTCGAAGTCGTTGAGAGCTGGAGTGTCACGATTCACGTTCGGTTGGTCACTGTACAACTCGGACCAGAAAGCTTCTACTCGCTCGATGGATGGGGGATCGCCAGAAACAGATGTCTTAGGTGTCAGAAAGCGTAAAGGACTTAACCGAAACAAAGAGTTATCGGTAAGCCGCTTCAGCTTTTTCTCTAGTGACTTTTTGGCAGTCACTAGAGCCCGCAACCTGTTAAGGGAACCTTCTTTGATGTTTAGAAGATTCGCCTTATTCAGTGTGTGATGCTGGTATCGTAGTTGTTGTTATTATTATTATTATTATTATTATTATTATTATTATTATTATTATTATTATTATTATTATTATTATTATTATTATTATTATTATTATTATTATTATTATTATTATTATTATTATTATTATTATTATTATTATTATTATTATTATTATTATTATTATTATTATTATTATTATTATTATTATTATTATTATTATTATTATTATTATTATTATTATTATTATTATTATTATTATTATTATTATTATTATTATTATTATTATTATTATTATTATTATTATTATTATTATTATTATTATTATTATTATTATTATTATTATTTTTTTTTTTTTATTATTCGCTTTTATATATGCCTGGACAAACTTTTAGTAGGTCTCAGAATAGTATATTTCATACCTCGGGCAGGAAAGTAAGAAAAGCCGAGGTCAACAAACATGTGATCTGAGGCTTTCTTGTTTACTGCCCAACGTTTAAATACTATTTTTCGCCTCGACGGAGGTGGAAAGCGTCAACTTCGTTTCACACAGCAGGAGAAAAGTTGACGCTTATCGCCAGGAGGGGCGAAAAAAATTTTTTTTTAAACTTCCTAAATAATATAGAATACAAAATCAAGCATTTTGTACTCAATAAATTTTTGAATTTTAATTGAAGAAATGTATACTAAATTTTTTTTCAATATACGGATTGGAATATTTCAATCAGTTTCAATCGGAATATAATCGAGAAATAAATTATTATTTTCTGATTGAATCTGATTAAATCCGTTTGAACTTTTTTCAATTAGTTTTGATTGGTTTCATACGGAAAATAATTTTAAAAAAATTATTATTTTCTAATTAAATCCGATTGAAACCGATTGAGAAAAATTCAATCCGTTTCAATCAGATTCAATCGGAAAATAATAATTTTCTAAAAATTATTTTCCGATTAAAACCGATTAAAACTGATTGAGAAAAATTCAATCAGTTTCAATCAGAAAATAATAATTTTTTAAAAATGATTTTCCGATTAAAACCGATTAAAACAGATTGAGAAAAATTCAATCAGTTTCAATCAGATTCAATCGGATAATAATAATTTTTTTAAAATTACTTTCCGATTAAAACTGATTGAGAAAAATTCAATCAGTTTCAATTGGAAAGTAATTTTCGAAAAATTATTATTTTCCAATCGAATCTGATTGAAACTGATTGAGATATATCAAGCGGATGTAATCAGATTCAATCGGAAAATAATTGAAAATTAAAATTATTATTTTCCGATTGAATCTGATTGAAACTGATTAAGAAAAATTCAATCAGTTTCAATCAGATTCAATCGGAAAATAATTTCTAAAAATTTATTATTTTCCGATAGAATCTGATTGAAACTAATTGAGATATTTCAATCAGATTCAATCGGAAAATTATTGAAAATTAACATTATTATTTTCTGATTGAAACTAATTTTATCTGATTGAAAGTCAATCAGAGCCCTCGAACGCTCCTGAACATTTCTGATTGAAAATTCGTTTCTGATTGAAACTGATAGAATTCTGATTGAGTTTCAATCAGATTCAATGGGAGTTATTAATCAGGGAAGTTAAAACAATAGCAAGAACTGTCAAAATTACATGTGAAGAGACCTAACCCTGTTGCAGATTGATTTTTATTAACATTAGTACGCGAATCATTTAAAAACACATGCCAGTTGATGAATGCGTGCGCATACGTGTGTGTGTGTGTGTGTGTGAGTTTGTGTGTGTAAATGAAATTTGAAGAATAATATTTCAAGCATGAATTAACTGATTGAGAGGCGTAGCATAAAGTTCGAAAAGTTCATTGAGACCTAGATCTAATTTAGTTTTAAAGATGATCGGTCGTGTGATTTTAAGGTTATTCAAAAAATAGAAATATAAAAATTTTTGTTATTTTACTAATTTTAAAAATAATATTCGAATGCTGTAACTGTAGTTTCTAACTCGTGAGCATGATTACACATAGAAAAACGACGTTTATTACAATATACATCCATACACAGAAAGAAAGGATTTCTTGACTAAAAAAATTTTTTCTTGTTCTAAGAAAATTTTTACATGACCCAAGAAATTTTTGTATTATGAAGTGGATTTAAAAATTTTCTTGGAACAAGAAAAACATTTGTGTCTTCAATTTAATTTTGTCTTACTTTGTGTCTCAATTTTCGTCTTATTTTTTATCTTAATTTTAGTATTGAATTTTGTCTTATTTTTTATCTTATTTTTAGTATTGAGTTTTGTCTTTTTTTGTGTCTTAACTTTTGTCTTGTTTGTAGTCTTGAATTTTATCTTACTTTGTCTTCTTGTTCTTGTCTATTTTTTTACTTTACTTGTAGTCGTGAAATTCGTCCTAACTTTTCTTTGATATTCTGTCTTAATTTTCGTCTTAATAGTCTATCTTCAATCTTATCCTAAGTCTCTCATTTTGACTTATTTTTTGTCTTGAATTCCTTCCTACTTTATTTCTTGTTATCAATATCTGGAATATATGTTTATATTTATATATATGTATTAGGGTGCTTCATTTTAGAGCAAAATTTTTCTTTCTCAAGTCCTACCTAAAAATCTTGTAGTCGGTGGAAAAACAAAAATTTGGAGCCTCATGGCAGCTCTTCTTGCCGATTTTAACGTGTTGCTAATCCATTTCTTACTTTTCCCATTTAAATAACATTGAAAAATAATTTTTCATAACTTTTTCCTTCCACTCGGCGTATTAAAATTCTGTTTTTGCATTTTGGCTTATGGTCTTTTGTAGAGGACTAAATTTGCTACAAAAAAGGTCCTTTGAGTCGAGACCGTAACTCGATTAGATTTCTACACAAATCGCTTCTTAGATTGAAATTTCGTAAAAATAGCACTTAATCTTATCTAGCGCCCAAACTATTGATAATGGATAAAAAAGGTAAGGAACAATTTTGTAGGAAATTTTATGCCCTACAATTTTTGTAATTAAACAATTTGTCCTAACTCTCAAAGTTTAATAACTACAGCCTCTTCAAATATAAAATTGAGCAAAAATTTAGTTTTTACGTCTCCAAGAACTAATTTAATAGGTCTTCGTGAAAAAGTCGAATCCAGAAATTGTATGTCATTGGACTTACTAAAATCTAACGGCAGTAAAATTTTTTAAACCAATTAATCTTCAGCTAGTACTGGTTTTGTAAGTCTCATATATTTAAGAAACTTTTTTCAAATTATTTAAGTGACTTGATTATTTATGTTAGGTCTAAAATTCATTCACAACTTATGCAGTATCAGTATTTCTATCATAATTTTTCGGTTCGACTTTTTTACGTAGATCTATTAAATTAGTTCTTGGAGACGTAAAAACTAAATTTTTGCTCAATTTTATATTTGAAGAGGCTGCAGTTATTAAACTTCGAGAGTTAGGACAAATTGTTTGATTACAAAAATTGTAGGGCATAAAATTTCCTACAAAATTGTTCCTTACCTTTTTTATCCATTATCAATAGTTTGGGCGCTAGATAAGATTAAGTGTTATTTTTACGAAATTTCAATCTAAGAAGCGATTTGTGTAGAAATCTAATCGAGTTACGGTCTCGACTCAAAGGACCTTTTTTGTAGCAAATTTAGTCCTCTACAAAAGACCATAAGCCAAAATGCAAAAACAAAATTTTAATTCGCCGAGTGGAAGGAAAAAGTTATAAAAAATTATTTTTCAATGTTATTTAAATGGGAAAAGTAAGAAATGGATTAGCAACAGGTTAAAATCGGAAAGAAGAGCTGCCATGAGGCTCCAAATTTTTGTTTTTCCACCGACTACAAGATTTTCAGCTAGGACTTGATAAAAAAAATATTGCTCTAAAATGAAGCACCCTAATATGTATATAGTAACATAGATCAAGTTCAAGAAATCGAACGGTTAGAACATCTGAAAGTTATTTTCTAAATCGTATAGAATTTTTTTTTTATTTTCATATTTTCAATAACCTTAAAACCACACGACTGATCGACTTTAAAATCTTATGAGATCTAAGTCTCAATGAACCTTTTGGACTTTATGCTACGTCTCTCAATCGGTTCATTCATTGTTGAGATATTATTTGTCAAAATTGTATTTTTTCTCCCACAGGCACATACCAATCTCACGCACACGTACCCACACAAACACGCAACCGGCATGTATTTTTATATAATTTGTGTACTACCGTCACCTATATGCATTGGGTAGCAGGGTTAGATCTTTTCACATTCGATTTTGACAGTTTTCAATCATTTGAACATCGTCATTATTCAACCTTAACATTACTGATTAACGAATACTGCCGATCACACGTATTTTTTTTTTTTACATGTATTAGTATTTCCCCTTCCACACGAAGTCCCTGGCCCTGCTTATTAGTCAAGCTTTAAAATATTTTTTACAGAAATTATCTATGAATTTTAGTTTTAAAGTTATATGAACCTAAAAGTGATTAAACAATAGTCTTCTCATCTATTCTGAGAACTTAACATTAAAATGAAAATAACTAGAAAACGATGCGGAGTTTCAAAAAACTTTTCCGAAAACAATTTGTAGAAAATAAAATTGTCTATAAAAAAGATTTCATGACATTTTTTGATAAGTCTGATAGTTTTGCTGGAAAAGTGAAAAGATCTGGAAATTTATTATAGATTTGAATTCCAGCTCTAATAACTTTTGAATGGATGGATTTATCAAAAAATGATAGGACACTTTTTTTGTAGAGCGTTAAATTTTCTATAGGATTTTGCTACGGACTTATTTATATGAGGTACAAATGCCGAGCAAGAAAAATAAAAAAATAAAATATTTTTTTTCTCATGTTATTTAAATGGAAAATGGAAAATTAGAAATAGGCACCTCTAAATATTAACATTAAGAGCTCTGCTTTGAACAGGCTTCTTTTCTCACCTTCCTGCGAGTTTTCAGCTTGTTTTTTTGTTGCTAAAAAAAGTCGCCTCAAAATAGCACACCCTAATATATATATATATATATATATATAAATATATATCACGTAGTTAAATTATGATGCATGCTTACTTAACTCATCCATTCTACTCGACTCTTCTCAACTCCTCCCACTCTTTAAGGAGGTTCGAGACCGATTATCTTTCTAGGGGATCTCGTAGATTTTCTATTGTATTTTTGCAAGATTACAACTCCTACACACCAAAATTTTATTGGTAGAATATATTATAAATTGACTTAGTTTTAAGAATTAACACAATATATTTTTATTATTATTGCATTAAATCATAAAAAATAATTTTTTTTGATCAAATAATTTTTTTTTCAATAAAATAAGTGATCAAAAAATAAATACGGAAGTACGGCAAGAGCGCGCGAGTTTGTAGTAATTTTTTTGTGTACTATTGTTGGTCACAAGGTTTATTACTAGCTGGAGCTCAGGTCCGACACCAATGATTATTAGTTATTCAAATTTCCCGCGGTCGTCATTTTACGCTGTTGCCGTCGTTTCTTAGTTTCACGACACATGTGACGTCATTAACTAAAATTCGCCTCTTATTTTATTAATAATTTAATAACAAACCCATGATTAAACTTAAAAAAAATATTAATGTGTTCAGAAATGTTTAATTATTTGATACTGAATAATTTGTAGCGATGGTATTATTGTAGCAAAAGTTATAGCACTTTGCAAAATTATTCCCATTTACGCCCGTGTATAAGGACGAATTTTGGAAATTTATTTCTCGAAATCGGTGAAGTGAATCGATTTGAAATTTTAACCTCCTTAAGGAGGTTCGAGACTGATTTTCAAAATAATACCAAAATTCTGAAATTTTTTTCACCGAAAGAGTTAAAAAAAAAAAGATTGTTAAAATTTCAAATCGATTCACTTCACCGTTTTCGAGAAATAAATTTTCAAAATTCGTCCTTATACACGGGCGTAAATGGGAATAATTTTGCAAAGTGCTATAGCTTTTGCTACAATAATACCATCGCTACAAATTATTCAGTATCAAATAATTAAACATTTCTGAACACATTAATATTTTTTTTAAGTTTAATCATGGGTTTGTTATTAAATTATTAATAACATAAGAGGCGAATTTTAGTTAATGACGTCACATGTGTCGTGAAACTAAGAAACGACGGCATCAGCGTAAAATGACGACCGCGGGAAATTTGAATAACTAATAATCATTGGTGTCGGACCTGAGCTCCAGCTAGTAATAAACCTTGTGACCAACAATAGTACACAAAAAAATTACTACAAACTAGCGCGCTCTTGCCGTACTTCCGTATTTATTTTTTGATCACTTATTTTATTAAAAAAAAAATTATTTGATTAAAAAAAATTATTTTTTATGATTTAATGCAATAATAATAAAAATATATTGTGTTAATTCTTAAAACTAAGTCAATTTATAATATATTCTACCAATAAAATTTTGGTGTGTAGGAGTTGTAATCTTGCAAAAATACAATAGAAAATCTACGAGATCCCCTAGAAAGATAATCGGTCTCGAACCTCCTTAAAATACATAAGACTTGCCACGCAAGCAATTCCCCTTTTTGCCCATTCTGAACTTTACTTAATGTTTCTACCCTCGCTCTACCTCTCTTTTCTGCCTCAAAGCGTTCAGTTTTAGCCTCCGTTAAGAATTTTCACTTCAAAAAAATTTTTATCGTAATATTGATTTACTAATGCATAGTAATCAATAAGCGTTATCTTGAATTTTAAATAAATTAGAAATACCTGTAGATACTCCCTCTTTTTGGGATTTTGATATTCTGTTCAGTTAGAATAAATTCTCCAATAGCTGGGTCATATGTAAATCCATTTACACTATGCTGTATCGATAAAACAATCATAGTTGCAGAACCATATAACGCATATCCAGCAGCAATTAAGTTTTGGCTAGACTGTATAACATTGTTTAGTTCTAATTGTGTAGTTTTTTCCGGAACTTTGTATATACTAAAAATAGACCCAATCGATACTAAACAATCAATATTTGATGATCCATCTAAGGGATCAAAGCATACAATATACTTTCCTCGTTTTTCTTTGGCTATTATTATCGGCATTTCATTTTCTTCACTCACTAATATGCAAGTTGCACACGAGGATGATAGTACGTTGATAAAAACTTCGTTACTAAGATTGTCAAGCTTTTTGGTTTCTTCACCTTGAATATTTGTTCCTCCAGAAATGCCATATCTGAAACATAATAATTATTTACCTGCTAAAGCCTTAAACATCATTTATCAATCTAGATATCTAATAAAAATATTATAACTTTCACTAAACATATGATAGATGATATGATGTAAAAAAAGTAAATGGATCAGTATCAGATTGCTTAAGGTAAGCATAGTATAAGGGCTAGTACTAAGATATGATTTCCAAAAATTATTCGATTAAAATTTTTTGCGTGATTCAATCGTTTAGCGGGGTAAGTGTATTACTGTGGTTTGATACGTAGGTCTTATTTTGAAAACATATTGTCAAGATTTGTAACGGGGTAAATTCAAATTTATTCCGTTCAAATAAGTCAAATTAAAATCTATTATGTGTACTGTCAGTCATGTGACATTACCACCCAGGATATGCCAGGTAGGTAGCGACTAGTCGGCCGGATGTGGAAATTCCAATTGCTCGACCGTCAACCCCTCTTAGAATTAAGTAGGTGACGAGTGACCGCCAGAGTCAAGAGGTGCGCGGACAATTATAAAACGGGGACCGGAACGAGAATCGGGCATTAACCATCGGAACCCGAACCGTCAAGACGCACAGAAGGTTAACAGACGCCATTACGGACGCCGGCTTTTGGACACTTAGTTATCAGGTAATTATTCAATTGTTAGCTTGAGTTTAATTGTGGAACCAAGCGATAACTAATTAAAATTTTATCAGATACCAGGCAGGTAGCCGATATTTATTATAAAATTACTAATTGCGATTGAATAACAGGTGAAGGAGAGAACGTGGTATTTGGGAGACGTGAGAGAAAGAAGGAGAGTATCGAGACAGAACGAGACGGAAATTTGTAATTACAAGGACAGTTACCAGGACGAGACTAAAGGGACAACACCAGGACCAAACTAAATTTGGAAAAAGTTGTAGAGGTATTTATATAAAATTCACTCCAGGCAGTAAGCCGGAGAGTTTTATTTAAATACTAGTTATGAGTCTGGTAGCGTCGCGTCTTAGAGTTCGGATAGTATTACTCGTAAATTAATTTATTACTCATAAATTAAAGTCAATAAATTAAACTGGACTCAAAATATATAAAATTAATTAACTAATAAACTCCAGGCAGGTTGCCGGAGCCATTACGTAGTTAAATATTTCCAGGCAGGTCGCCGGAAATATTCTAGAACTTTCCAGGTAGGACGTGTAACTCGCGTACCGGAAACCGTAAAATCTAGTCATCATTGCTAGTCAGAAAAATTATTAATTATCAGTAAATTTAGTAATAAAATAAATAAAATTAATTATAAATATAATGAACAATAAATTGTCTCGGTAAAAGAAAAAGTTCGCGGTCAAGGTTATCGATAATAAAATAAATTAATTAAGGGAAAGTAATTAATTAATTAAAAGGATTAATTAGTTAATTAAAGAAAATAGTTGAAGGAATTAAGTGGTTAAATTAAGAATAATTATTGTGATAACAAAAGTACCTGAATTAAGGGTATTGAAAACATATAAAGTGTATCGGGTAAAACTGAGTTTGGAGTAAAAGTAAAGTGACCGCGCGGAAAGAAAAGATGGCGGGTCTTAGCGGCAAATGATCGTTGGGTGAACCGGGAAAAGACGAACACGTGATAAAAGTAAAGGGAATAAATTGATAAGGAAAAAGTAAAGTTAACTAATAAATTAATTAATAATTAATTATACTCTCCAAATTAATTAATTTATTAAAATTTCGGGTGAAACATTATGTTAAAATAAGTGAGTTAGGTTTTAATGTAAAATTGTAGTTATTAAGTATCGTGAGGGTGAAGCGATTTTTAACAGAGTGTGTGAGTGTGTGATCAAAGTCCAAAGGTAGTTGGCAAACAGAGTGTGTGAGTGTGTGGTAAAAGTCCAAAGGTAGTTGGCAAAATATTGTGTGTGAGTGTGTGTGAAAAGGTTATAAGGTTTATAATAAAGGTAATAAGGTTATAAAGTTTATAGAGGTATATCAAAAAAGAAGGTTACAAAGGTTTATTAAATAAATAAAGGTTAAAATTGTTAATAGAAATAATTGAATTATTTATAAATTATCCTTCCTCATCCTTCTCTTACAATTAAACAAGTTACACCGACCTTGATGATCGAAGATCCGGCTCTGGGAGGCCGTTATCACTTCCAGTGGCGCCCTTAATAAAAAGGTAAATTAAGAACGACCAGAGTAACAGCATAGCCCTGTTATAGATTCATTATAAGGTGTTGATTTGATTTTTTCTTAATCAATAATTTACGTATCTCAAACTTGGAGAATAGTCAAGATTATGATTTAAAATGAATTTCATTAAAAAATCAGCGTTTAGAAAAAAAAAAAGCCCATTCGGCAGCCGAAATGGAAGTAAATCTCTCATTCGATTATTTCAACCTCTCAAATGAACGTTAATAACAAAATAAATTTTTTTTTCGAGATTCTCAGATTCTCAAGGTTATAAATTAAAAAAAATTGTCAAACAGTTTAAAATTAAAAGCAAAAAATTTAAGAATTAAAATTAGAAAATTAAGTAAATTATCGGAATAACAAAAATTGAAGTTAAAGAGAATCTATTTATCTACGAATAAGTATTCTGTGATTTTTACTATAAGATTAATATTTAATTCAAAATTAAATAAAATGATTTGACTTGAAATTTCAATTATGATAGATCTAAGTGTCATACTTGAAATCAGTTATAAACACTGGCAATAAAAAAAAATTGAATTTGCACACTTGAATTGAGATATTTAGATTCTATGAGTTTTACACAGCAAGAATATGAATTCAATCAATTTCATAAATTTACTGATAAATACAGTAGTTAGGATTCTATGGAATCTATTAAAAGTAGGAGGACCAATGCAATAGCAAAATAACATTTAATTAGTCGTAAGATAAAAAATTTCATTGGTCTAGACACAAATATAGGCATGAAAATAAAGCTTATGTGAAGAGCTTTCAGATAAAATTTATAGGAAGTCGATAAGTTATAACATTCAAAAAATATTGAAGAAAGAATAAGTAAAAATCTGAATTTTTGACATTTTAAAAATTTTGAAATGCTATAACTTTTCAAGTATTCAACCGATCGAGCTCATTTTCCACCTCGATCAAAGTAGTCACCCTCAAAATATGTATGCCAAGTTTCAAAGCGATCGGTTTAGAACTATGATAATAATCAGAGTTACAACCTGCATAAAATAAGTTTTTATAATATTTTGTAAATTTTTAAAACCATTTTTCTATTCGAAAAAGTAATCAAATCGAAGAGCTACATAGTGAAAATTGAAGGCAATCGAGCGAGCTTTCAGATAAGACAAACGAAAATGAGCTATCTCTTTCTGTTTAAAAGTTACATCTAGTTAAAGCGGCAAATAAATTTTTTTTTTGAAAATTTTACAAAATTTCGATTAACCATAACTTCTAAACTTATTGGCCGAATTGGCTCATCTTCGAACTTATCCAAGGTAATCGTCCATAGAATAAGTATACTAAGTTTCATTAAGATCGGTGTAGAATTGTGGACGCTATCGTTGGAGAACGGCGCGTTATATCGTATATATATGTATATATATGTATATATATTAGACTGTGTCAAAATAAGTTTTTTTTTTCTTTTTTCGATTGGACCGATCTTTCAAGTTTCTTCAATATAAAAAAAAAATTCTCCTAAAGTTTAAGCTCAATATCTCAAAAATTGAGCTGGCGCAAAGGGGGGTCTCCTTTCCCGTTTAAATAACATGGTAAAATTTTTATTTTTTTTATTTTTAAAATAACGACACGAAGAAAATTTTTTTTTCAATTCTGCTTTTGACTATTTTATAGGAAATTTAATTCTCTACAAAATTGTCCATGTCCATTTTTTTTCTAAACTCAACAGGAACGAAGTTACAGACCCGATGAAAAAAGTTTTTGTCTAATCATATATAATTATGCATAATCATCTATATATAATTGGATCCAAAAATTGGCCAGGTCTAATTATATATAATCAGATCTGTTTATACATGATCATGCATGAATGAATATAGTCATTTTTAGAATCTCATTTCGAATACCTTTAAATTATTAATTAAGTAATTTAATTAGGATTTATTGTTTTCATCAATATAAATATTGATTAAATTTAAATAAAAAAAAAAAAATTACTATTCGTTGACCACCACTTTACTACGAGGTCACCCATCCAATCAATGACCTACGCCGATGCTGCTTAACTTTGGTGATCGCTGGATTGTAGTCTGATCCTCTAGTCTGTTATGAACTTACAATAAAGGAAAGTTTATGGCATTACTTGACTCAAATAATCAAGTCAATACATCATACGTAAATAATGCACCTAATAATGAATTTGATTTTGTACATAAATGACAATAGAATTCATTAGATACATATAATCAAATCTATTTATCTATAAACTTATAAATATTCGTATATAAATCGATATCGATTAATACTTTTAAATTGCTGCCGAAACCTTTGAACATTTTTTAAGTATTGGGGATTTAAGTTTATTTGATAGTTGACAAAATAAAAATTTAATAACATTTATATTAAAAAATTGTCATATTATGGAATATATATATATATATATAACTACATATAACTTTATATCAGTCATGTCTGATCAGATCCAATCATATATAAACTTATGCACGACCATACATGAATTTATATTAGCCATGTCTGATCAGATCTAATTATATATGAATTTGTATCAGTCATGTCTAATCAGATCTAATTATGTATAGACTTATATATAATTAGATCTGATCATATATAGACTTATATATGGTTATATATGGAGTTATACCAGCCAAATATGAACATATCTAATTATATATAGACTCATATACAATCAGATCTGATCAGATCTAATTATATATAGACTTATATATAATTAGATCTGATCATATATAGACTTATATATGGGCTAATACCAGCCAGGTATGATCAGATCTAATTATGCATGGGGTCATATATAATTATATATAATTATATATGACCCCATATATAATCATGCATGATTATATATAACTTCATATATGATTATATATAATCATATATGATTATATATATGAACATATATAATCATATATAATTAGACAAAAACTTTTTTCATCGGGGAGGGCCGAAGAGAAGGAAAAAAATAATTAATCAATTAATAACAGAAAAAAATTTCTTATTTTAACTTATCAATTAATTAACTCAATATTCTTCGTTATTCACCAAAAATTTTTGAATTCAACATTATTTCGAAATAATAACAAAACAAAATTTAGAGTAAAACAGAAATTAATTACAATTTATTTAATAAATATACTAATTGTAATTAATTTCTGTTTTACTCTAAATTTTGTTTTGTTATTATTTCGAAATAATGTTGAATTCAAAAATTTTTGGTGAATAACGAAGAATATTGAGTCAATTAATTGATAAGTTAAAATAAGAAATTTTTTCCGTTATTAATTGATTAATTATTTTTTTCCTCCTCTTCGACCCTTTGTAACTTTGTTCCTGTTGAGTTTAGAAAAAAATGGTAACGGACAATTTTGTAGAGAATTAAATTTCCAATAAGATAGTTAAAAGCAAAATTGAAAAAAAAATTTTCTTCGTCTCGTTATTTTAAAAATAAAAAAAATAAAAATTTTACCATGTTATTTAAATGGGAAAGGAGACCCCCCTTTGCGCCAGCTCAATTTTGGAGATATTGAGCTCAAACTTTAGGAGAATTTTTTTTTATATTGAAGAAACTTAAAAGATCGGTCCAATCGAAAAAAAAAAAAAACTCATTTTGACACAGTCTAATATATATATATAAATACATATATAAACTTTTAAACCTAATGTATTTTCTGACTCAGCTCGTCGAGCTGAGTTCAGAAATAGCAACATTTTTCGAAAATTCCATCATGAGGACAAATACAATAGTTAGATTTCTATGAAATCTACTAAAAATTCAATTTAAATAAATATAGGTGATTTATCATTTAACTACAGTCTCGGCACGATACTGGCACTTAATATTGGGCCAAAATAAAGTTGATGACGTCTCATGGCCGAAGGAGCTATGTTAGAGGTGTAGTGTAGGTGGAGAGTATGGAGTATATGTAAGTAGTAAGTTAAGTGTGCTGAGAATACAAGGTGGCCACAAAGAAATTCTTCGAAATTCCCTGATATTTCTCGGTTTCCCAGTAAAGTTTTTCACATTTATCCCTGATTTAAAAATTTTATTCGTATGATTTAGATATTTAAAGTTTTTATTATATGTTCATTTTCAATAATTAAATTTGATTACTAAAAAAATTTCAAATTTTTTACTAATTTTCAACAGTTTATAACTCGAAGGAAAGTGGTCGTAGAACAAAAACCAAAAGTCAAACTGTAGCTTTAAGTGTCTAGTTTTCTGATCTGGTCTTGGAATTTTTTCATTATGCACAATTCCGAATAGATTATCCTAATTCCCGAAAAAAATTTATTGAAGCTCAAAGACAGTTTTTAAAACTGCTACTGCCAGTTGTGATGGTGAATCAGTGTGCGACCGAGCGGACTAGTTTTTTTTTGTGATTTACTTATTACTATTTTCACTAGTACTATTATTTGTATTACTTATAACTATTTCTTATGAGTTATTATTATGACTAGGGTTAATTCTTATATCTATGAATATTACTAAACGCGATTACTACTATTACTTAATTACATTTATTTCCTATTACTATGACTTGATTGCTATTGTGATTATTACTAGTGTGATTATTACTACTTATTACTACTTGTGATATATATTACTATGACTTATAACTAGTATTATTGTTTATTACTACGATTACGTTTATTTACTTATGACTAAATCTATAACTATGGTGCTTATTCTAATTATTATAGTACTTACACGGAAAAAAGAAAACTGAAATAGTTACAAAATAAAATGTGAAAACCAGCCAGTCATATAAAAAATTACAAAAGTTAAAACGTATACTGTAATTTTTATATTTTATCCTGTAAAAAATTAGTTGCAAATTAATCAGTAATATTTACAGTTTGATAATGTAAATCAAACACAATGAAATGTAAAATAATTATTACTTTTTGCTCAAAGAAAGATCTTCTCTTTGTTACGTCCCAGCCTGCTCGGCAGATGTCTCTGATTATTTTTAAATACTAATTATTGAGAGACCGATCTGAGACCTAACTAATTAATTAAGATATATATTGATAAGTGGCATAATTAATAAGTCACCCTATATTATAGAACATAATTTAATATAATAATTTAATATAATAATATAATATAATAATATAAAGTAATAGAATATAAAATAGTATAATATTATTTAGAATATATAAAACATATTGATAAAGTTATTTTTCTCTTGATATTTGTTATGTACAAATAAACGCTGACGCCTCGAGTAAATCCTCGAGACGTGCAGCTGCACAAACATCTATTTTGTTCTAAGATAACTTTTGTTCATAGATAAGTGACTCATTTGTTAATAACAAAAACGGAGAAAGCGTGAGAACGGAGAATGGATCATTCGAGAATATTGCTTATCTCGATCCGCCCCTCTATATCGAAAGATGCGTGGGCCTGATGCCCAAGCGCCTCGTATTGATAAGAGACTTACTCTAGTTTTTCTCGATCAAGAGAAACCAGTCTGACATATAGAATCATTGAGAGCAGTCAGGCTCAACTTTAAATACTTAACTTCGTTCTCACCCTCTCGAAGTTATTGTTGAGAGTACATTGACAATTTATAAATTGATTCAACTGTATATTTTCACATCAATCCAAATTAATTGAATAAATCGGATTTAGATATCTAAAATAATATATATAATCAAATAACCAGTTTGTTGCAACCACCAAATGGTGGCTGTTCAACCCATACTTAATAATTATTTATAATTATATGTAAGTTCTTATTACGTCCAATTTAAATCGACCACTCAACTACGCCAGCGCCAAAACATCAACCAGGACGTAACAACTTATTATATAATTAAAATTGTTGGCAGCGACGGATTCGACAGCCCCCGAATAGACTGGTAAAATCTCAAAAATCCGAAAATTTTTTTTTACAAAATTAACATCAAGTTCTCAAAGTGAAATTGAGCACCACAAAAAAAAAATATTACCAATTTTTTTTGTCGACATCGGAAATTTTTTTTTTTCTACATAATAAAAACAAGAAGCAAAATTGTGAAACAAAAGTGAAAAGTTAAGTGAGAATTGAAGTGAGTGAAATAAATAATAATAAAAATCTAAATAATTGAAATAAAAAAAAAATTCCAAAATAATTAAAATAAAAAATAACAAATTTTTTGTTTTTTTTTTTTTACGTCGAACATTTAAATTGAAGATCGAAAATTTTTTTTCTCTGCTCTCAAACAAAATAATTAATAATAAAAAAAAAATTATACAAATTTATAAAGTCAGATATATCAAGAAAAAAAAAATTAAAATTTTGTGAATTAAAAATAAAATTCATAATAAAATTCAAGTAAGTGAAGTTAATGAAGAATTAAAATTTAAAATAAAATAAAACTACCAATATCATTCACGACGCCCGACGGACGCAGTTCAACATCAACTACAGCTGAGAAATTCACAGTCTCCGCATATTCCTGCTCAACGTGTTTCCATCAACCTTCCGACGGCAACGAAGATCTCCGTATCGATTACAATTACCGATTCATCTGAAATTCAAACCTGTAAACAACTAAGTAGTAACTCAATTATATTGTTAAATTTTTTTTTTCTGTCTTTCAAAATATTTATATAAATAAAAACGAGTCTTGAAGAAATGGAAGTTTCCCTTACGGAAACCCAAAATGAAGTTACAGCGTTAAAAACTCAAATTCAACAATTACTAACAGAAAAACTTGAAATGAAAAATAAATTTGAAGAAAATTGTCAAGCAGCTATTGCTCAACAATTAAAAATACATTTCGAAAGAAATCCACCTGTGGGTACTTCACACCAATTGCCTCCCAATCTTAATTCAACGAATAATTTAACTACAAATTACAAATTCGATTACAAAGAATTTTTCAAAACTATACCAGATTTTGATGGTATAAGTTATCCAGTAGAATCATTCATACAGGTATGCAAAGACGCGAAAGAATATCTAAGAGAAATAAACGAGGACGCGCTCGTTAGAATATTAAAATCAAAATGTAAAGGCGAACCTTTAATTAGAGTAAGCGGGTCAAACGTAAAAACAATAGACGAATTTATTGCATTTTTAAATTTAAATTGTAGATTAAGCAAACAAGTTTCAGTTTGGTTAAAAGAATTTAATGACTTAGAGCAAAAATCGAGCGAACGCGTAATGGACTTTTACCATAGGGTGAATAAACATTTACAGGACACTTGCTCAGAAATTGCAGATACAGGCGGTAATAGTAAAGATGAAAAAATAGTTTTAGCTAAGGAAACCGCGGTACAAGCATTTATTTCGGGTTTAGAATCACGACTTGCTTTATTTTTACATAATGACAAAGTTGCGGATCTTGCTACAGCTGCTACTGCAGCAATTAAAGTGGAACAAAAATTCCAGCAAAAGAAAAATATAAATAAACTTTTCAAGCCATTCAAATAAAAATTGTTTCGCAATCCAAGATCCAAACCCACACAACACAATTAACCAAAATAATCACCAAATTCGAAATTTGAATCCTTATCAGCAATTTAATAAAAATTATAACAGAAACAGTCGTGAAAAATCGAAACAGGTTAATAATCAAAATCGAAACAACCCAAATAAGTTTTGTAATTTTTGCAAAAGAAACAATCATAATATCGAGGAATGTAGAATTTTAATTCAAAGAAAGAGTATTGAATCTAATCAAATTTTAAACAAAAATATTCTCCAATGTGATAATTGTAAAATGACCGGTCATTCAGTAAATAATTGTCGAAAAAAAATTTATAATGAAGGAAAACGCGACGGTTTAAATGAAAAACCGAGTACAGGTACGGGAAGCGATCAAGCGTTCCCTCGAGTCGGCGCTCCGATGGGAAACGTAGCAATTCAGCGCCAAAATTTAAACAAAAACTAAGAATACCGACAGAAACTTATACCGTGGGTGCCATGTCAATCGATTATAAACCTACATCAATTATGTTCAGATCCAAAGATATAATATCTAGCTATGGGAAAATTTTAGTAGACACTGGATGTAATTTAAATTTAATAAAATACGGGAAAGTAAAATATAAAAAATTAATCGATGAATCATATTGTTATAAATTAAATGGTGTCTCTGAAGCTATCACTTTGGGTAGAATAAAGATAGAAATTTTTAATAAAGATACTTATTTTCATGTAATACCAGATGAATTTCCTTTAGATTATACGGGCATACTTGGCATGGAATTTTTACGAGAACACGGCGGAATAATAAATTTAGTAGACAATACGGTGAAATTTAAATATTTAAATAATCTACAAATATCATTAACAGAAGGAGAATATTTTGTTTTAAAAGCTCGAACAAAAACGGCAATGTTTGTTCGAGTAGATAGTAAACTTAAAGAGGGTTATACACCTCGTATCGAATTTGAAAACGGTATTTACGCGGGCGAAGCCTTAGTGAGTAATAATAACGGAATCGCTTATTTGTACGCAATAAATACTCTTGACAAAGATGTAAGAGTAAAAGTACCCGTAATTCCTCTGTACCCATTCGGGACAAGCGAAGACGAGGATACTACTTTGACGCAAGACGACACAGATAAATACAATAACAGTACCAGGGCCCGGGAAAATCGTGTTGACCAAGTGTTAAAACTTTTGCGTTTAGAACATCTGAATGAGGAAGAGCGTAAAGCATTAGTTTCTCTAGTAGAGAAATACGTTGACCTATTCCACATTCCGGGAGAACCACTGCGCGCTACAGATACTGCGACTTATACTATACCCACTACCGATGACGTTCCCGTAAATACTCGACAATACAGACACCCTCCAGCACAGAAAGACGAAATAGAAAATCAGATAACAGAACTAATGTTAACGGATATTATTGAACCTTCGACCTCACCATGTAATTCCCCCTTATGGATTGTACCTAAAAAGGCTGATTCAAAAGGCAATAATAGATGGCGTTTAGTTATAGATTATCGCAAATTAAATGATAAAACTGTTAGAATGCATATCCACTACCGTTGATAAATGATATTCTTGATCAATTAGGTGGTGCGATTTATTTTTCAGTATTTGAATTAAAATCGGGTTTTCATCAATTAAAAGTAGATACTAAAGATAAGCACAAAACAGCGTTTACAACTCCTCATGGTCATTATCAATTTAATAGAATGCCATTTGGACTTAAAAATGTTCCAGCAACGTTCCAAAGGTTAATGGATTTGGTGTTACGCGGGTTACAAGGAGCAGATCTCTTTGTTTACTTAAACGATATAGTCATTTACGCACGTTCTCTAGAAGAACATAACACTAAATTCGAAAAATTAGCTGAACGTTTGCGAAGTGCGAATTTAACCCTACAAGCCGATAAATGTGAATTCCTAAAGAAAGAAGTAATTTATTTAGGCCATCTTATATCTGCCGACGGTGTCAAGCCTGATCCCGACAAAATAAAAGCGATTAAGTGTTTTAAAACACCCGGAAGTACAACACAAGTGAGAGAATTTCTTGGACTTGCTGGTTACTATCGGCGATTTATCAAGGATTTTGCAAAGATCTCTAAGTGCTTATCTGATCTTACAAGCAAAAACGCAAGATTTTCATGGGCGCCTGAACATCAGGTAGCTTTTGAAACCTTGCGCGATAAACTATGTACAGCTCCGATATTGCAGTATCCAGATTTTTCGAAACCTTTTATTTTAACGACCGATGCTTCGGGCACCCTGATTAAAAATACTCATTGGGAGGGATTGAAAATTTTTTCAATCCTTTTCAATCCCTACAGAGGTATTGAAAAGTATTGAATGGGATTGAAATTTGGAGCATTTGAATACTTTGTAATTCTTAAAATGGAATTGAAAAGTATTGAAAAGAATTCAATCTTTTATTATTCCAATACCTTTCAATTCCAAAGTGGAATTCGAAAGTATTGAAAAGAATTCAATCTTTTATTATTCCAATACCTTTCAATTCCAAAGTGGAATTCGAAAATATTGAAAACAATAATTCTAAAAATGTAACTTCATCTCGAAATAAACTCGTTTTGATAAAATGTAATGTAAACCCAAAAAAATTTGTAAGAATATGATAATATAATTGAGTTTTTTTATAAGAATCTGTATTTCTTTAACCTAAGATAAGTTACTTAATAAGGTAATTCGTTATTAAGTGAACTTATGGAGATTTCGATTCGATATTGAGAAATTGAAATTTCACACTTCTTACACAACAGAATTCTTACAATCATAATTGGAATAAAATTAATGACGGGCATCATGACAATTATATTTTTCTAATTACTCAGATTTTAATCCGTGCAGATTAATTATAATTTTTTTTTTTTAATGGAAAAACTGAGAAACATTGAAAGCGACATTGATTTGAATATTTTTTAATTCTTTGCTGTTTCCTGAATTTAATATTATTTTGTTAGAAGAACTACAGAAAAAATAAAAATTTTCAATTCATTTGAATTCTTTTCAATCCTACACTCGATCCGAAATATCGAATTATTCAGGTATTGAGAAGAATTGGAAAAGATTCCAAAATTTCAATTCATTTGAATTCTTTTCAATCCCACACTCGATCCGAAATGTGATATTATTTTGGTATTGAGAAGAATTGAAAAAGATTCAAAAATTTCAATTCATTTGAATTCCTTTTAATCCCACACTCGATCCGAAATATCGGACTATTTAGGTATTGAGAAGGATTGAAAAAGATTCAAAAATTTCAATTCATTTGAATTCCTTTTAATCCCACACTCGATCCGAAATGTGATATTATTTAGGTATTGAGAAGGATTGGAAAAGATTCAAAAATTTCAATTCATTTAAATTCCTTTTAATCCCACACTCGATCCGAAATGTGATATTATTTAGGTATTGAGAAGAATTGAAAAAGATTCAAAAATTTCAATTCATTTGAATTCCTTTTAATCCCACACTCGATCCGAAATATCGGACTATTTAGGTATTGAGGAGGATTGGAAAAGATTCAAAAATTTCAATTCATTTGAATTCCTTTTAATCCCACACTCGATCCGAAATATCGGACTATTTAAGTATTGAGAAGGATTGAAAAAGATTCAAAAATTTCAATTCCTTTGAATTCCTTTTAATCCCACACTCGATCCGAAATGTGATATTATTTTGGTATTGAGAAGGATTGGAAAAGATTCAAAAATTTCAATTCATTTGAATTCCTTTTAATCCCACACTCGATCCGAAATATCGGACTATTTAGGTATTGAGAAGGATTGAAAAAGATTCAAAAATTTCAATTCATTTGAATTCCTTTTAATCCCACACTTGATCTGAAATGTGATATTATTTAGGTATTGAGAAGGATTGGAAAAGATTCAACAATTTCAATTCATTTAAATTCCTTTTAATCCCACACTCGATCCGGAATGTGATATTATTTTGGTATTGAGAAGGATTCGAGAAGATTCAAAAATTTCAATTCATTTGAATTCCTTTTAATCCCACACTTGATCCGAAATGTGATATTATTTAGGTATTGAGAAGGATTGGAAAAGATTCAACAATTTCAATTCATTTGAATTCCTTTTAATCCCACACTCGATCCGAAATGTGATATTATTTTGGTATTGAGAAGAATTGAAAAAGATTCAAAAATTTCAATTCATTTGAATTCCTTTTAATCCCACACTCGATCCGAAATATCGGACTATTTAGGTATTGAGAAGGATTGAAAAAGATTCAAAAATTTCAATTCATTTGAATTCCTTTTAATCCCACACTTGATCCGAAATGTGATATTATTTAGGTATTGAGAAGGATTGGAAAAGATTCAACAATTTCAATTCATTTGAATTCCTTTTAATCCCACACTCGATCCGGAATGTGATATTATTTTGGTATTGAGAAGGATTCGAAAAGATTCAAAAATTTCAATTCATTTGAATTCCTTTTAATCCCACACTTGATCCGAAATGTGATATTATTTAGGTATTAAGAAGGATTGGAAAAGATTCAACAATTTCAATTCATTTGAATTCCTTTTAATCCCACACTCGATCCGAAATGTGATATTATTTTGGTATTGAGAAGGATTCGAAAAGATTCAAAAATTTCAATTCATTTGAATTCCTTTTAATCCCACACTTGATCCGAAATGTGATATTATTTAGGTATTGAGAAGGATTGGAAAAGATTCAACAATTTCAATTCATATGAATTCCTTTTAATCCCACACTTGATCCGAAATGTGATATTATTTAGGTGTTGAGAAGAATTGAAAAAGATTCAAAAATTTCAATTCATTTGAATTCCTTTTAATCCTACACTCGATCCGAAATGTGATATTATTTAGGTATTGAGAAGAATTGAAAAAGATTCAAAAATTTCAATTCATTTGAATTCCTTTTAATCCCACACTCGATCCGAAATATCGGACTATTTAGGTATTGAGAAGGATTGAAAAAGATTCGAAAATTTCAATTCATTTGAATTCTTTTCAATCCCACACTCGATCCGAAATGTGATATTATTTTGGTATTGAGAAGAATTGAAAAAGATTCAAAAATTACAATTCATTTGAATTCCTTTTAATCCCACACTCGATCCGAAATATCGGACTATTCAGGTATTGAGAAGGATTGAAAAAGATTCAAAAATTTCAATTCAATTGAATTCCTTTTAATCCCACACTCGATCCGAAATGTGATATTATTTAGGTATTGAGAAGGATTGGAAAAGATTCAAAAATTTCAGTTCATTTGAATTCCTTTTAATCCCACACTCGATCCGAAATGTGATATTATTTAGGTATTGAGAAGGATTGGGAAAGATTCAAAAATTTCAATTCATTAGAATTCCTTTTAATCCTACACTCGATCCGAAATATGATATTATTTAGGTATTGAGAAGAATTGAAAAAGATTCAAAAATTTCAATTCATTTGAATTCCTTTTAATCCCACACTCGATCCGAAATGTGATATTATTTTGGTATTGAGAAGGATTGAAAAAGATTCAAAAATTTCAATTCATTTGAATTCCTTTTAATCCCACACTCGATCCGAAATATCGGACTATTTAGGTATTGAGATGGATTGAAAAAGATTCAAAAATTTCAATTCATTTGAATTCCTTTTAATCCCACACTTGATCCGAAATGTGATATTATTTAGGTATTGAGAAGGATTGGAAAAGATTCAACAATTTCAATTCATATGAATTCCTTTTAATCCCACACTCGATCCGAAATATCGGACTATTTAGGTATTGAGATGGATTGAAAAAGATTCAAAAATTTCAATTCATTTGAATTCCTTTTAATCCCACACTTGATCCGAAATGTGATATTATTTAGGTATTGAGAAGGATTGGAAAAGATTCAACAATTTCAATTCATATGAATTCCTTTTAATCCCACACTTGATCCGAAATGTGATATTATTTAGGTATTGAGAAGAATTGGAAAAGATTCAAAAATTTCAATTCATTTGAATTCCTTTTAATCCTACACTCGATCCGAAATGTGATATTATTTAGGTATTGAGAAGAATTGAAAAAGATTCAAAAATTTCAATTCATTTGAATTCCATTTAATCCCACACTCGATCCGAAATGTGATATTATTTAGGTATTGAGAAGAATTGAAAAAGATTCAAAAATTTCAATTCATTTGAATTCCTTTTAATCCCACACTTGATCCGAAATATCGGACTATTTAGGTATTGAGAAGGATTGGGAAAGATTCAAAAATTTCAATTCATTTGAATTCCTTTTAATCCTACACTCGATCCGAAATGTGATATTATTTTGGTATTGAGAAGGATTGGAAAAGATTCAAAAATTTCAATTCATTTGAATTCCTTTTAATCCCACACTCGATCCGAAATGTGATATTATTTAGGTATTGAGAAGAATTGAAAAAGATCAAAAAATTTCAATTCATTTGAATTTCTTTTAATCCCACACTCGATCCGAAATGTGATATTATTTAGGTATTGAGAAGAATTGAAAAAGATTCAAAAATTTCAATTCATTTGAATTCCTTTTAATCCCACACTCGATCCGAAATATCGGACTATTGAGGTATTAAGAAGGATTGGAAAAGATTCAAAAATTTCAATTCATTTGAATTCCTTTTAATCCCACACTCGATCCGAAATATTGGACTATTTAGGTATTGAGAAGGATTGAAAAAGATTCAAAAATTTCAATTCATTTGAATTCCTTTTAATCCCACACTCGATCCGAAATGTGATATTATTTTGGTATTGAGAAGGATTGGAAAAGATTCAAAAATTTCAATTCATTTGAATTCCTTCTAATCCCACACTCGATCCGAAATATCGGACTATTTAGGTATTGAGAAGGATTGAAAAAGATTCAAAAATTTTAATTCATTTGAATTCCTTTTAATCCCACACTCGATCCGAAATGTGATATTATTTTGGCACTGAGAAGGATTGGAAAAGATTCAAAAATTTCAATTCATTTGAATTCCTTTCAATCCCACACTCGATCCGAAATATCGGACTATTTAGGTATTGAGAAGGATTGGAAAAGATTCAAAAATTTCAATTCATTTGAATTCCTTTCAATCCCACACATGACCCGAAATGTGATATCATTTTGGTATTGAAAAGTATTCAGAAAGATTAAAAATATTAATTCTTTTGAATCTTTTTCAATTCCTCGGAAGTTTAGAAATTCTTATATTATTTTGGGATTGAAAAGTATTTATTTTGTGTCCAGATGAAAATGTTGGGGTATAGAAAGTATTCAAAAGTATTCAATTCTCATCTTTTTTAATCCCTCCCAATGAGTATTTTTAATCAGGGCTATGCAGTTGGAGCAATTCTCTCACAAGGCAAAATTGGCGAGGACACAGTTGTTGCAGCAGCTTCTCGTGTGCTCAACAAACACGAAAAAAATTATTCGACCACCGAAAAAGAGATGGTCGCAGCCTTATTTGGTATGAAAACATTTAGACCGTATCTCTATGGCAGAGAGTTTACTCTTGTCACCGATCATAGACCGCTGGTGTGGGTAAATAATATGAATGACCCAACGTCGCGTGTAATGAGATGGAGAGAACGGCTAAAAGAATTCGAATATACCGTGTTATATAAGGCGGGTAAAATAAACACAAACGTGGACGCATTATCGCGTAACCCAATAATCGAAAACCGCGAAGTTTACCCAAATAAAATTAAATGGTGACCTGGAAAACTCGGAATCGCTAGATTGAGGACTTCAGATTCTTCAGACGATGGTAAAGTCTTAAAAAAAAAACCTAAATACAAAACTAATTCAGAGTCAATTAGCTCGAATAATGATAAAAATAAATTACCTACAAATTTTAACAGAAATAATAATTCAAGTTCAGAAGAAACTACTCCAAGTAATAAATTAATTCGCGATAAAGATAAAATTGCGACTAACTCAGTCGACGGAGTTAGGAAAATAAATTCGAAAATTCAGAATCTTGAGCAAAATACTCAAGCGGTCGTTCTAGAAGATCCGGTCGAAAAACGTCAAATACTTGAGCCAAAAACTCAAGCGGTTGGGCCAGTCAGTAATAATACTACAGACCCAGTCGTCAAATCCACTAGCGATGGCAATAGGATTGATCACCCTATCGACCAACAATTAGTTAAAAATAATAAAAACGGATATATCGGTAAAAATAAAAATTTAAAAATGAAAAGATCTGACGTCAGGTGATATAATCCATACAAAAAATTTTCGAGTACTGAATCACTGAGCGAAGATGATTTAAGTAAAAATAAAAATAATAAAATATTTACAAACTTGGAAACAAATAATCCTCAAAAACTAAATTCAAATTCGATAAATAAAAACTTCAATTCTAAAAATCAATATGAAAATAATAAAAATAAATTAAATTCTAACGAAAATTCAAATCGCATACGTAAATCTAACGAAAATGCAAAATTAAATAAAAATTCTAAATGCAAAGTCGTCTCAAATCCAGAACCAGATAAATCAATTACTCTTCCTGATTATTCTGACGGATCGTCGTCATCAGAAGACATGTATGATGCTGTAACTCTGAGAAAAAAACTCATTAAAAACAACCCTTCGTATTTAAGTGACGAATCTGATATGACAGATTTCGGTTTGTCTTATATTTCTAATAATTCTATAAACTCTCCAAATATAAAAATTCACGTATTTTTACCAACGTACAAACACAAGCTACATCTACACATCCAAATCCACAAATACAGATAGATAAGAAAAATGCAAAAATTAATAAAAATAAATTCAATCCTTCTCAAATCAAAAGGACAACTAAAATGGCAGAGTTTACACCCTCTCCTACAATACGTTCACGTAGAAAAATAAATAAACAAAGTAAGAAAATTGAAAAAATAATTATTCCAGAAACTTCTGACGACGAATCAAACACTGACGAGACAGAAATGACTTATTCAAAAATATATTCAGAAAAGTCAAATGACATTAGTACTGAATCACCTATCGAAACAATCCCTATCAGCCCAAGAACTCCTATCAAACCCAAATCCGTAAATGAAAAAGACATGGGAGTTGCAATCCCTTGGTCTTCTGACGAAGGAGGCGATTATCCAAAAATTATGGACGTCTCTGCGGTAATTCACAACGAACCAGAGAATAACATAAACATGTCAACCAACGACATAGGAGAAAATTCTTTTGTAATTGAACCCATGACAGTAGAATCACCTGACGACACAACAACCATAAAATCTAACACAATAACACAGGAAAAAATAGCCAATAAAAATACAGAAAAGACAAAAACAAATACTACAAAAATAAATCCAAATTTAACAGACGCAGACAAGAACAGACCTCACGGTACTGATGCAGAACAAACACATACTAATAAAATTACACTGGAACTACGTAGATCGACTAGAAAACGTAAAATCAAAACATGTTCATGCTGTACAGACTACGGCGAATATACACATACACAAAAACAGATTCCAAATAAAATACAACACCTTGCGCAAAATTTTAAAAATAAAACAAAAAAGCCAAATAATAAAAATTCACAACCCAAATTACCAGACATAATGGTCACTCTAAAAGCAATTAAACGTCAACAAAATTTAAATAATAAACGAACTAATAATAGATTATCAATAATAAATGAAAATACAAGCCCAGTCAATTCACAACAAACTACATCTCGCAGAGAATCACAAAACCCTACACTAAATTCATCTGTTGATCCAAGTTCAAAATTGCCCGAACGAATAAATTCATTCAACGACCTGAACTTCGATCAACAAATAAATTCAGCTGACGACGCAGTTTTCGAACAGATAGAACAAATAAATTCATTAAATGACCAAAACTTTGACCAAATCGAACAGATAAACTCATCTGACAATGAAATAGACATACGACAAAATTCGACACAATCAAATTCAGACAGAAATCAAAACAAATCAAACGACAATGCGATCATGATAGCAAACGACAATTTATCTAACGAGAAAATAGACTCTGACGGTAATATATCTATAATTTCAAACACTTCAAACGACTACAGTAACGAGAACGTACACGAAACAAGAGATAACTTAGAAATGCAGAAAAATTGTTATTTATGTTTTATTAACGCTGATGGTACCGTACCAAGCGAAATCGGAAAACAGTTTTTAGTGTCAGGATACTTAAAATTAAGCCCTTTAACTAATTATAAAACAGGTCAAGTAATTAAAATGGGAACATCTAAAAAGAAAGTACTTGCGTTAGTAACTCAAAGTGATAGTCGAGATACACCAACGGAAAAAGATTATTGTAAAACTTTCAAAAATTTAAAGTTATATATGGAAAAATCAAAAATAAAATCAGTTAGTATTTCTCAAGGTAGCAGCAATTCATCAAAAACAATTTGGACAAAAATTAAAAATATTATTGCTAAAATTTTCAAAGGTAGTGATTTAAAGATAATTATTTGTAAAGATGAAATAATAATACCTCCAGTAGAGGAAAGAGAAAAAATAATAGCCGAAAATCACGAAACTTCAATAGCAGGACATAAAGGAGTAACTAAAACTTATAATAGAATTAGACAAAAATATTTTTGGGATAATATCGAAAAGCATGTTGAAGATTTCGTTAGGAAATGTATTAGTTGCCAGAAAAAGAAATTAGTTAGGATAAAAACAAAACAGCCGATGGTCATTACAGACACATCTGCAGAAGTATGGGATAAATTAGCATTAGATATAGTAGCCCGTGAAAAAATTTTCTGATCAAGCCTTATATGACCTGATATGGCCATATCAAAAAATTTGATATATTCATATCTGACCTGATATGATCTGATACGCCCATATATAAATTTTAATATATTCTGATATAAAAATTGGCCATATCAAGCCATATCAACTTGATATGTCCATATCAACATGATATGTCGATATCAGATTTGATATGTCTTGATCTGACTTGATATGCTTGTATATAAGTTTTTTTATATGTCTTGATATGACCTGATATAACTTGATAAGGGTATATTTATTTTAATATGCTTGTCAAAAAAAATCTTGATCAGGTTTGATATGGCTTGATATGCCCTGATATGGGCACATATACTAGTTTTTTCGAGTTTTCCGTACACATACGTTTGATAAAATAATTTAGAAATGACCAAATAACGTAACATTGTCCGGAAAAATCGATTTTATAATGATTTATAAAATCTTATGAAGTCTGTTAAATATTTCAATTTACCGCACTTATTAATAGTATAAAGTATACAAACTTTGTTGAAAAATTTTTCCAATAAGCTATCGAGATCAATTTTTAAATATCTGAGAGAATTTCAAATTTTCGTAATATATTTAAATTTTAAAAATTGAGATTTAAAATTGAAAAATGTTTAATTACGCGGAGGAAAATGTTGGCTCGAAACCTACCAATTTTTATTATGCTGTCGACTGAACTTGAAACAGGAAGGGAAGCATCCAAAAAATTACTATGCTCATGCGAAAAATTATTATGCTGTATCGCAATACTTACTACGCGCGAGAAACTTATCGATGAGATGTAATTGCAATTACTTTCATACATTATAATAAGTATGATGCGGAATAGTAATTTTTCGTATGAGCATAATAATTTTTCGTACGAGCATAATAATCTTTCGTATGAGCATAATAATTTTTTGCATGCTTCCCTTCCTGTTTCAAGTTTGGTCGACAGCATAATAGAAATTGGTAGGTTTTGAGCCAACATTTTTCTCTATGTAAGATTAACAATCTTTAACTTCTTTTTTTTTTCTTTTACCAAAAGAAGTAGTTCTTGCCCCGTTACCAGTAGGTATACCGTTAATGGGCCTGTTACTTTATAAACAATAACAATTGAATAATATACAAGTAACCAAATCAATCATTTATCTGATGTCTTTAATTTTCTTAGTTTCATTTTTATCCAGATAGATATAATCAACCTTACATTTCAAGTTTGTGATTTGGCAGAGTGGTTAATAGATCAGACTTTGAATCAGAAGTACTTGGATTCGAACCCATGGCCTGACTGGATTTTTTTTTTTTTTTTTTTTTTTTTTTTTTTTTCATGACAATTATTGCATATACAACTTTACAAAGCTATACACAATTTCATAAAATTATCTATAAATTAAGTTCCCAGTATAACAATGTTAATCTCACTATATATAGTTTGATATGTCTATATCAGAACATATCAAATCTTATCTGTACATATATTGTCTGATATGGCCAATTTCTATATCAGGCCTGATATGAACCGCCCAAATCAGGCCATATCAGGCCATATCAGAAAATTTTTTCACGGGAGTACCGAATAAAACTTCAGCTAATGGATATTCATATATTTTAACGATGCAAGACGATCTTTCAAAATATTGTTTTGCAATACCTTTAGTGTCCATGACGGCTAAAGATATCGCGATAGCATTAGTCGAGAATTTTATATTAAAACACGGTTGCCCGAAAGTAATTTTAACAGACCAAGGTCAAGCTTTTATAGGCAAAGTAATGGGTTGCGTAGCCAAAATTTTCAAAATGAAACAAATTAAGACAACAGCTTTCCATCCTCAATCAAATGGTTCTCTCGAGAGAAGCCATCAAGTTTTAACTGACTATATTAAACGTTTTACAAGTCACGATGATTGGGATGAATGGATGCCTCATGCCACTTTTGCTTACAACACGAGTGTACATGAAGGTACGAAATTCACGCCGTATAGATTAGTTTTTGGTAGAGAAGCACGATTACCATCGGAATTTTCCTACCTAGATGAGATTCCTACATACGCAGATTTTGTTAAGGAACTCGCAACTAGATTATTAGAATCACGAAAAGAAGCAAGACAAAATTTAGAAAATTCAAAGCAAAGATCCAAAGTACGGTATGATAAAAAAATTAATCCAGTAAATTTCAAAATAGGTCAAAATATATTCTTAGTAAAGAATCAGAGAGATGGTAAATTTGATAATAATTATTTAGGTCCGTATAAAGTTACAGAAATATTTCCTGATAAAAATGACATAGAAATCGAATATAAACCGGGAAAAAGAAAAATAATTCATTGCGACAGAGCAAAAATAGCGCATTAGAATCGGAATTTTTTTTTCTACCACCTCTCTTTACCTACCTTACTTCTAACCTTCATTCTAAATTTACAAGAATATCCAAGCAAACACCATAAGAATTTACGAAAAGGAGCCGAGACAACTTTTCTTTCAAATTGTTTAAATTACTAATATAAATTCCAGAAAAAAAACATTTTAAATTAATAAATAAATAACAATATAAATACACACAAATAAATTATAAGAAAAACAAAACTGCTATTAATTGGAATTGAGTAATAATGCTAAGAAATTTTTAAAAATAATCCTTCTAACTATAAAATTTTCATGAAAAATTAAGTAAAAAAAAAAAAAAAAAAAAGAAGACAGAAAAATAATTTTTTTTTTAACAATATAAAGACTCAAATAGAAACATAACACATAGACTTAAGAAAAATGTAGAATAAGTTTTTTTTTTTCTTCTAGCAAATATGAACTTATGACTTTGACTAATAGTAAACGCTAATCCAATTTTTTTTAAAATTTATCTTGATAAACTTCAGTAGAAATTCAAAAATAGTGAAATTTTGTTTTTTATATAACATTTAGAATAGTATTATATAGTATAAAAGAAAATAAGCTACAATTTGTTTTTCTTCCATAATAAGACAGTAAAAATGTATAAAAACGAAATATAAATAGTTATAATTTAAATCACATATTAAACAAAAAAAAGTAAATGAAGTAAAAACAGGAACAAAAACTAACAAAAAAAATATAATTGTCAATATGTACTGAATAGAAAAAAAAGGATAATGAAAAATTTATAAAAAAATTTTACATACAAATGGATATAAATTAAAATATGAAAAAAATTATAGAAGGGAACAAAATTTGTTTCTATCAAGACATCCGAAACTCGAAAACCACTAGTTTTAGCTAACGAAGATCTTGTCAATTCATTCATATCTTATAATTTACTGAATACAAATAATAGAAATGCAATAAACAATCAAGTAACCTCAATAATTCAAATGATACGAAATTTATCTCTAAAATAACACATGATCTTTTCGAATCTCCAGCCAGAATCGAAACTATAAACTAATTTGCTAATATTGACACATTAGCATTTGAATACTAAACAGTAGCATAATATTTTCTGTTTAGAATAAGCATTTAGATGATAGGCTACAGATCGGTATATAGATTTAAAAGCGTTAAAATAGATAAAATAAAAACAATCGTCCAAAATAAAAAAATTAAATTTCCAACAAGAGCTAAGGCCCAAAACAAGCGGGGCGCTTGTCTACCGGGTGGGGAGATGTTACTTCCCAGCCTGCTCGGCAGATGTCTCTGATTATTTTTAAATACTTATTATTGAGAGACCGATCTGAGACCTAACTAATTAATTAAGATGTATATTGATAAGTGGCATAATTAGTAAGTCACCCTATATTATAGAACATAATTTAATATAATAATATAATATAATAATATAAAGTAATAGAATATAAAATAGTATAATATTATTTAGAATATATAAAACATATTGATAAAGTTATTTTTCTCTTGATATTTGTTATGTACAAATAAACGCTGACGCCTCGAGTAAATCCTCGAGACGTGCAGCTGCACAAACATCTATTTTGTTCTAAGATAACTTTTGTTCATAGATAAGTGACTCATTTGTTAATAACAAAAACGGAGAAAGCGTGAGAACGGAGAATGGATCATTCGAGAATATTGCTTATCTCGATCCACCCCTCTATATCGAAAGATGCGTGGGCCTGATGCCCAAGCGCCTCGTATTGATAAGAGACTTACTCTAGTTTTTCTCGATCAAGAGAAACCAGTCTGACATATAGAATCATTGAGAGCAGTCAGGCTCAACTTTAAATACTTAACTTCGTTTTCATCCTCTCGAAGTTATTGTTGAGAGTACATTGACAATTTATAAATTGATTCAACTGTATATTTTCACATCAATCCAAATTAATTGAATAAATCGGATTTAGATATCTAAAATAATATATATAATCAAATAACCAGTTTATTGCAACCACCAAATGGTGGCTGTTCAACCCATACTTAATAATTATTTATAATTATATGTAAGTTCTTATTACGTCCAATTTAAATCGACCGCTCAACTACGCCAGCGCCAAAACATCAGCCAGGACGTAACATCTTTAAAAATCATTTATTCCTCTTTAAAACTGTAAAAATTACAGTTTAGCCGTTATGTAAAAATTAAAGTATCAAATAAGAAAATTTGTTGAGTGGTTTGAAAAGATTTACAGTGCGGGCATACAATTATGAATCTTAGTGTAGAAAATGGAACTATTACATCTCACACTGTAATTTTTTTAATTTCTATACCAAGTACACTGAAAAAAAAAATTTGTTATCTTAACAAAAGTCAAGATTACACAGTTATTTGTTAAAATAACAAATCTATCTTCGTCAACACAACGAAGTAACATTTGTTATGGTAAGTAAAGTGAAGTTGCCGTTATAACAAATGAAATGCGTTGAGCTAAATATTAAATTAGGTTTCACAAAGATTTCTTGACTCGAGAAATTTTTACTTCACATAAGATATTATCGCGTCGCGATATATTTTCTTGAGTCAAGAAAATCACTTCTTCAAGGCGCCCGCTTTTAGCTATACTTATTCATATTGGTATACTTTTAAAAATAAATAGCGTTTAATATTTTAACCATAATTTACAAACACAATTTATGTCCAAAATCCAAAACTCGTGATGAATTCTTAATGATATTGTTCACCTAATTAAAGCACAAAATTCTATGCGTATTTAAAAAACTTTTCCTCACCACATATCATTTGTTACAACAGCAACTTCACTTTACTTACCACAACAAATGTCACTTCGTTGCGTTAACCAAGATAGTTTTGCTATCTTAACAAATGGCTGCGTAATCTTGATTTTTGTTATGATAGCAAATTTTTTTTTCAGTGCATCGTCAATGCCTTAGCGATCACAAACTTTTACTATTTAGAATGTAAAAATAGTAAAACTACATTTTAAAACATCGTTAATGAGTTTCATAAAATTAAAAATTTACTTTAAGTGCATACTCGAGTGTGTGCGTGTGTGCAAATGTGTGCCTGTGTGTGCAAATGTGTGCCTGTGTGTGCAAATGTGTGCGTGTGTGTTTTCGGATGTGTGCGTGTATGTGTTCGAGTGTGTGTTCGAGTGTGTGCGTGTGTGTTCGGATGTGTGCGTGTGCGTATTCGAGTGTGTGCGTGTATGTGCAAATGTGTGTGTTCGGGTGCGTGTGTGCAAATGTGTGCGTGCGAGTGCGCGATTGCGTATGTGTGTGCGTATCAGATGATTAACAATATAATACGCGAGTTTTTACTTCGATTTTATTCAGTTTAGTTATTTTTAACTTCCCGCTAAGAAAATCGACGATTTTTGAAAAATTCGGGAAGTTATTGGTTTCACCCCGATTTTCAAAAATCGGGTTTTCATCATATGTTGACGTTTGAAGGTGCGAGGATACTACTCAGACATTTTCAGAGCGATGTCTGTATGGGTGTATGTATGTGTGTATTTGTCTGTGTGTGTGTGTGTGTGTGTGTGGATGTAAACCTCTCATATCTTTTTAATGAATGAACCGATTTACATTTTTTTGGCGGCATTCGGAAGATTTCTTCTCAATTCAGATTTTCAGAAAATTTTAGATCATTTAGTCAAATAGTCTCTGAGATATTTAAGAAATACGAAAAAAAAAAAATTTTTTTTTTTCGTTTTTTTTTGATATTTTGAAAACTGTCAGATCGATCAATTCCAAAATCTAATCAGCTCTAGAACTCGACAAAAGCTTTCGATTGACGCCAAGAACGTCTCAATCGGATAATCTGTTCGAAAGATATCGTCGACGAAAGAAATAGTAAAAAACTGTTTTTTGCGAATATCATCGTAATGACCCAACCAATCATTCACAAAATATTATCAGCTCTAGGCCTCAATGAAACGCGCCGATTGCCACCCTAGACGTCTCAATCGGATAATTCCTTCGAGAGATATCGTCGACGGAAGAATGAAAAAAAATCGTTTTTTTTCGTTTTTTGTGAATATTTCGGAAACTATTGAGTCGATCAATTCCAAAATCTAATCAGGTCTAGAACTCGATAAAAGCATTCGATTGCTGCCAAGAACATCTCAATCAGATAATTCGTTCGAGAGATATCGTTGACAGAATAATCAATGTAAAATCTGTACCAGCTTTTTTCATTGAATAACATCATGATTACTGAACAGCATAACTCAAAACTAATATGTTCTTGTTTATGTAAGTCATTGGAAGTGACTTCTTAAAAATCATCATGTTCGCTCGTTTCACGATATACTTACAACATATAGATACAACGTATCACGTAAACTTATTTTTGAGCGAATTATTGAACATAATTGTAAATAAATTTGTAAAAAACGCTTATTTATTAATTATTTTGGAGTCTAAATTTTTCAATATTAATATTATACGTAATCCTTTTGAGCTTGGAAAGCTCATAAAAAAGTGAAACAACGGTACTTTCGAGCTCGAAAATGTATTTATACTAATGTTTTCGAGATCTTAGAGCTCGAAAACAGCGGGAAGTTACGGGGCTGGCCCACAGGGCCAACCGATGCCCAGATTTTTTATTAATAATATTTTCGAAACTTTTCTCCGGAGTGAATTTTACTCCGGAGGAATTAAATTAATAAAAAAGTGTCTACTCCGCAAAAACTTCCCTGCGGAGTGAATTTCACTCCGAGGGGAGTGAATAATTGAAAATTCATTCACTTCGCATTTACTCCGGATTTAATCTGCGTTCACTCCGGATTTAATCTGCATTCACTCCAGATTTAATCCACATTCACTCCGCGAATTTTTTACAGTGTATAAGCAATTGACTATATATATTCATTCAATATGAGAACAAAGTACTAGAAGCACAACTAAACCTAAAGTTTCTACTGATTCCGTTGCGTAGCGGTAAAACGTCTGACTCTCGCGCGTAGGGTGCTGGGTTCGAATCCTCCGGATACCAAGTTTACGTTTATTTAATTTTTCACGAAAAATTGAGTGAGTCAAAAATATTCGTAAAGTGATATGTATATATATATATATATATATATATATATATATATATATATATATATATATAATATATAATATATATATATATATATATATATATATATATATATATATATATAATCATAATAATAATAATAATATAATGTAATTGTACTAATACTTAATAAAAAAAAACATAATCATCATAAAAATAAAATCAAAAATTAAAAAATAAGGTAAAAGCCCCTATACCCGCTCAGTACCATTAGTCGCTCACTTTGACTGTTTAAGGCTTTTTTTTATAATTTCTATAAAAAAAAATTACAACTAAAAATATTATTATTGATAAATAATTATTTCTGAATCTAAATATATTAAAATATCATGTATCAAATTACTTTATAATAGATTATAAATTTAAATTGAATGACTGTGTTCAAAATCGCGCTCAGCCAGGCATTTTTTACTTTAACGTTCATTCGTTAGATTAAATTGAGGTTACGTCAAATTTGTTAAGAATTGTTATAACTATATCTTATTAAATACATTTTTAAAATTCATGGAATTTTATATTATGAAAGAATAAAGTAATAGAATTTCAAAATTATTTTCCAAATTAATAAAATGATCATATTTTAATTGATATTGTCTTTGAGCGACTATAGGGCCATGTGTTGATCGACTAAAGGTACATTGCAACTTTTAGTGAGCGACAATGGGTACACTCAAGGACCTTATTTAAAAAATTAATAATAATTAATTATTAACATTATTCTTCAAACTAAAATTTTATTCTAATACTTAAAACGATAAAAAATAACTATAAAAAAAAAAAAATATGGTTTTTCATTTTATTTAATAATTTATATTGAGTGATTCAATCTCACACCAATAAAAAGTGAGCGGGTATAGGGGCTTTTACCTTACATAAGGAAAAAATTTTTATTTTTAATCAGGTATTCATGAAATAATTAACGGTAATATTCACTTGATTCGGATTACTTTTTTAACTTCTCGCCAAGAAAATTGTAAATTTTCCAAAATTCGGGAAGTTAATGGTTTCACTCCGATTTTCGAAAATCGAGTTTTCATCAGATGTCGACGTTTTGAGGTCATAGGAAGCTATTCCGACTATTTTCAGAATGATGTCCGAGCGTGTGTGTGTGTGTGTGTGTGTGTGTGTGTGTGTGTGTGTGTGTGTGTGTGTGTGTACGTATGTAAACTCTTTGTAACTCTTTAACTAATGAATCGATTTGGATGGTTGAGGCGGCAATCGAAAGAGCTTGGTGGCCATCAACTTTCCTGAAAATTTCAGATCATTTGACCCAGTAGACTCGAAAATATATGCGAATTACGAAAACAATAAAATTTTTTTTTTTTAGTTTTTTAGTGATTTTTCAGAAATGACTCGAACGATCGACTTCAAAATCTAATCAGTTTTAGAATTTGATAAAACGCGTCGATTTCTACCTTAGCCATCTCAATCGGTTAATTTGTTCGAGAGATATCGCGAAAGAAAGAAATGGGAAAAAACAGTTATTTGCAAATATCTTTGAAATAACTCAACCAAACAATTCCAAAATCTGATCAGTCCTAGAACTCAATAAAATACGTCGATTGCCGCCTCAACCATTAAAATCGGTTCATTCGTTCGCAAGATATCGTTGGAGAAAGAAATCATGAAAAAATGGTTTTTTCTAAATATCTTTGAAACGACTGACGCGATCGATTTCAAATTTTAATCAGCTCTAGAATTCGATAAAACGCGCCGATTGCCACCTTAAACGTCAAAATCGATTGATTCGTTCGAAAGATATTGGCGTTAAAAGGTTAAAAAAATAACATTTTATGCTTTTTTTTCCGGATAAATCATAATATAACCTACTAAAATGTGTCTGAAATCATACTAACTCATCCTTTTTATGGTTTCTTTCGATCATATAATGTCATCGAACTTGGTTTTTAGTTGAAATCATATTATCAACAATAAAATCAATAAAACGTAGTTTTTAATATTTTTCTCGGATATTTCATATTTTATTGTTTCTTACATGAGTCAAAACTCATTTAAATCTTGATTTTGATTCCTGACATTGATTTCTGCCTCAATACACTTATTTTATCGAACATAATCATGAAATAAATTTTAAGAACCACCTCATTAATGATTTTCCATTCTTAAATTTTCAAACTTCAGCATAACAGGCAACTTGTTAGAGCTTGAAAAGTTCGGAAAACAACAATTGCATGTGATAGCATTTTCAAGCTCGAAGAGCTCGTAAATATATCTACACTAATGTTTTCGAGCTCTTTGAGGTCGAAAATAGTGGGAAGTTTTAGGGCTGGCCCGCAGGGCCAACCGACTCCCAGATTTTTTTTATCAATGCAATGCAGCTATTTGGAAAAATTCGATTTTTCATTGAATCAATTGGAACTGTAAAATTTACAGTTTATGGTGGCAATATCGTTATCTGTAGACACAAGTTTTAAATATTTTAACGTAAAACTTACTGAGAAAAACTGTAAGTTTCAAACCATATAGGATGATACTTTGATAATTTTCATCAAATATTACAGTGTGAGTAAGTAAATACACACAGAAAAAAAGGAATTCTTGGGTCAAGAAGAAAATCGTTACCAAAAATAAATTCTTAAAATAAAATATCCTATTTTCTTGTTTGAAAAAAATTTCTCTTGGTAAAAAATTTTTTTTTTTTTAATTAAAATACATAAAGCTTTCCAATCAAGAAATTCAATCTTGATTTTAAACTATAAATTTTTGATTTAAATGTTTCTAGTTTCTCCTAACAAGAAAACAACCTCATTGGCTCAAGAAAATTTTGCTCTTGGTTTTAGAAGATACCAACTCATTCTAAAAACATCGTTCTCTTGAATGTAGTCGATATCGATTCATTTCGATACATCGAGTTCTTAAACGGAGTCACATTTAACTTACTCCAAGTAAAGATTAATTTCTTTGAAAATTTGATAACATTTAGTTCAACATAAATGTAAACTTATCTTAAAACGATTAATTTTAGATTTAAAAAATAAAAAAATTCATTCTAAAATTAAATTATACATTAATGTCAAATAAAAAATACTTTTATTTTAAATATAATAAATAAGTTCAATTTTAAATTACTTGTTTTTATTAAAAATTTAAGTCTCAGAATATATACAATTAATCATCGAAGTATATTTTGATTTTACATTACAATACAAAATTTTTTTTGTTTACAAAAATAAATGAAAGGTTATGTTATTTATCCAGGCTTCATTGGTACCATCAACTGCATGATATCACACTAAAAAGTAAACAATTTTATATGAATTTAGGATCAGAAATGAAAACAAACTTGACTATCTGATATGATAAAGAAAACCATAAATAATAATTAACTTACTTTTTTGAGATATAAACGACACCATTTAAATTAACTTGAATCAGAGGAAAACATCATGTATAATGACTAATAACTACAATAACTCACATTTTTACTGAACACTTTGATTCGAAACAATTTATGTATATAAATTTGTTAAATGTACAATTAATAAACTAATACCATTAGAATATTGCTGTGTGATATATAATTGCACACATACGGCGACAGCGCTGAACAGACTAGTTTCATTTTTTTGCGATCTTCGGGCATTTCCGTGTATACACAGAGTAGTGTCCGAAGTAGCGAAGCAGCATAGACCCGAGTGCCGCTGTTACCCGAATGCTGCTATGGTAAAAATCCAAGAGCTTGATTTTCTTGACTTGAATTTTTTTTATTTTTGTTTCAAGCAATAGCCACTAGTTGGTTTAAGAAATTGACTCCTTACGTAGAGAAGTTAAATTTCGTAGAATAAAATATTTTATACATAAATGAAGAAATTCGAAATATTAATTCAAAAAATAATTTACTTTCTTTAATAATTTTTCTTTTTAAACTGAGATGATATATTTTTAACTTAAAACTTTAACCCATTTGAGTCGAAAAAATAACTTTTTGAATCAAAATAATCAAAATTAAGAGAAAATTTTCTTCAATCAAGATATTTTCCATTTTCCTAAATATTCTCTTGACTCAAGATAATTCTCTTTGAACCAAGATAACCTTTCGTTCAGTGCATTTTGAAACTGTAATATTTCATACTTAAAATGTAAAACTTGCTGCGCGTTGCCAAACTGTAACTTATACAGTTTCGTTTGTGAAGCACTGCGTTACTATTTGAAAATGTAATAAATGTTTGTTCGAACAGCAATTATTCCTGTTTTCTTTTTTCCGTGTAAAAAACTATGTTTCTTATATTAACTATGACTAGATTAACTATGTTACTTAATTACAACATGTTATTGTGATTCACTTCCCGATGAAAAAAGTTTTTGTCTAATTATATATGATTATATATGTTCATAATTTATAAAATTTTTTAGTAATTTTTGGAAGGCTGTAACTTTGTAAAAAATAATAGATATCGAGATTATAAAAAAAGCATTTTATAGCTTGAAATCTCTAGTTTCTGTGCATTTTTATCAAAATTTTTTAAAAGGACTCGTTAGTACGCTAACATCAGAAATACCGTAAGACAAAAAATTTCCAAATTTTTTTTTCTTTTTTTAAAGAGCCCACAGACCGTGGAAAAATTTTGGCAACTAAACCAATGCATAGGTCATGTTGAAAATTTATTCAGCTTTAATTTGGCTTTTTTTTAACCTCGCAGGACAATTTGTCGCAGAGATATCAGCCTTCAAACCAAAAATTAGCCTTTTGGCTTTGATCATAGATATTACAAGTACCAATGATTGCACAGTAAATTTGAGGGCGGCGTTAAAAACTTGAATAAATTCTCTACAAGATCCTTTCATCATTTTTTGGAAAAAACAATTTTATTCATTTTTAACATACTTTAGAAGTAAATACAAAAAATGACTTTTTTTGGTTTTTTAGTAAATCAACCGCTCCTCTGCAAATATCAATAAAAAAAATATTGTTGCCAGGGACTTTTTTAGCTTAATGTACCCCTAATAACCCTATAAATTTTTAAATTAATCTATCCAGCCGTTTTTTGGGGGTGTTCGATCAAAGAGTTTCTAAATAATTAAAGGAACAAGTTTTGTTCCTTTAATTGTGTAATCATAATCAAAATGACAAAATAATTTTTTTTTACTTTTCTTTTATTTTTGCATTGGTAACTCAATAAATGTGAGGGAAAGAGAAAAAAAACGACAAATTTCCAAAAAAAATCAAAGAAATCAAGAAAATTGATATTTTTTTTTTGGGGTCGAAAATTTTTTTTTTCGAAAAGTTATTCAGGTCATTTAAGTCGTTTTTACTCAACTTCAACCTTGAATAACTTTTGAAGGAGTGAATTTCGCAAAAAATTTTAAGAGACCTTTTTTGTAGAGCATTAAATTTCCTTAAAACTATGTCTTGACTAGAAATAATTTTAGATTCAGATTTTAAATTTTTGAAATTCCCAGTGCTGCCACCCTCGTCAATGGCGCTCTGTATTACCTACTTACCTCATATAGTTTCGTTATGTCCCAACAACAACATCGAGAATATAACAGCTTATTAAAACATTATTATTTAAACAAATTTTAAAAAAGAAAAAACAATGTCGAAGGACAAGAAAGGAAAACGTTCACGATCCAGTACAAAGGATCGAAAACGTGAACGCGAGGAAATAAAAAATGGTAAAATATGCAGACGCAACTGGATAACCTAACAAAAATTGTCGAGTCACTTGTTCGACAGACAAGTAATAAAGTCCAGGAGAATAATCAAAAAGATTTAACTCCAGGTAAGAATCTTACAACTAATAATGCAGTAAGCAAATCAAAAAAAAAAATTTTATTTATATGCATTTTGTGTCTCGTCAATACGACTAACGCAAGCCTAGCGAAGGCCACTAGACAATAAGTCAAGGAGCAAATAGCTCAAATTCAATGCGAACCTTTTTCTTTTCTGACTGTTTTTTCCTTGAGAAAAAGTCATAAACAAACATAGTAACCTTTTGCATAAATAGTAATAAAAACCTCTACAATAAGTGTAAAGAGTTTCTATTTACGTCAATTTCTTGCTTTGATTGTTATAGATCATGATTCTAACGAGCAATTAAAATCCGATAAGGATGGAGAGCAGGATATTCCGCTTGACGAAGTATTTAAAATCCCGGTTGTTTCCAACCGAAGTGCAACCTGAAGAATCCCAGGAGGATGAATCGTCACTAAGCTTGGAGGTACTAGAAATTTTGGGAGAAGGTCCTAATGCTAAGTTGGACAATTTAATTGAGCTCCACGCAGAAATAAAAAACCGCTGGAAGACTTGGATGAAAGAGGGTCTTTCTGATGAAGTGAAAAAGAGTTTACTTAAAAAGTATCCGCAAAAAGCAGACCTATATACTGAATCTCCAAAAATTAATTTGGAGATCATGGGAGCTCTGGCGGAAATAACCAAGAAAAGAGACCAGCATTTTGTGCAAATTCAGGAATGCGTGGGAACGACAATTATTGCAGTTGGATCGGCTATCTCACTACTCCTGAAACATCCGGAAGAGGAAGTCAATGAGCTAAAACTCTTGGAGTGCCTCAGCGATACTGGTAAATTACTAGCTGAAACCTTTCATCAGCACTCAGCAGCTAGAAAGGCGTATATTACACCAGTTATGAAGAAAAGTGTAAAGACACTGGTAGATTCGATCCACTCAGAAGAGTGGCTTTATGGTGACAAATTGGCAGACCAAATTAAAGAGGCAAAAACTATCGAAAATGCCTGTCAAAGTTTGAAAGGCTCAGAAAAAACTCCTAAAAGACAGTTTCCGGGTTCTCAAACCCAGGGAAACTGGAAAGGCCCGTCTTCCCAATACAGGCAGACGGGCCCAGTCAATCATCTAAGATTTTCGCGCTTCAAGTCGAGAACGCAGAACCGCAGAAATCCAACATCGTCTCGGAAAAGGAGCCGGGACTCTAAGGAATCGTCGAAGAAGTAACAGAGGTAACAGAGCTACCCATAGGTGGTAGGTTATATTTTTTCAAGAAAGAATGGGAAAATATAACAACAGATAATTTTATATTATCATGCTTGGAAGGATATTCAATCCGTTTCCAGAATATCCCACACCAAAATACTGTTCCTGAGCAACGAATTCGGTCAAAAAATGAGGAAAGGCTAATCGGAATAGAAGTCGACAATCTCCTAAGTAAAAAGGCAATAGAAAAATGTTATTCTGTCAAGACCCAATTTAATTCGACTTATTTCTTGGTTAAAAAACCGGGTGGGTCCCATAGGTATATATTGAACTTAAAAAATCTAAATGAATTTCTTTCAGCTCCTCATTTTAAGATGGAAGACATTAGGACGGTTGAAAATCTCCTCATGTTAAATGACTTCATGGCGTCTATAGACCTTAAAGATGCCTACCTTCTCGTACCTGTTGCCAAAAGCATTAGAAAATACTTGAGGTTTATTTTCCAGAATCAGATGTACCAATTCAGGTGCCTCCCTTTTGGCTTATCTATAAGTCCTTATATTTTTACTAAAATGATGAAACCGGTCATGAATTTTCTGAGAGAAAATGGATTCTTGCCAGCAATCTACCTTGATGACATAATCTTCATAGCAAAATCTTATGACATCTGTCGGGAAAGAGTTTTATGGGCAAAAAATTTTTTACAAAAGCTTGGTTTCGTCATAAATACTGAAAAAAGTAGTCTTATTTCTGCACAAAAATGCAAATTTCTCTGGTTTATAGTAAATTCGGTTGACTATACTATCAAATTAACGGATGCAAAAAAGGAGCATATTAAAAATTTTATTGCTGAATTGAAAATAGGAGCAGTATGTAAAATTAGAAAATTCGCTACCTTATTGGGTACTCTAAATGCAGCCTGCCCAACTGTTGCTTACGGACTGTCTCATTGTAAAAAATTAGAAGATCAAAAATTTTTAGACTTAATTGTAAATGATGGAGACTATGACGGTAGTATGGTAGTTAAGCCTTATCTGGAAAAAGACTTGATTTGGTGGAGAAGAAACATTAGAATTGGCAAAAATTAGATAAGAACTGCAAAATATACTATGGAAATCTCATCAGACGCATCCTTTGCAGGGTGGGGGGCTTTCTGCGATGGAAAATCAGCTCATGGTTGGTGGAATGCCAACCATCTTAGATATATAAACTTATAAATATCTTACAATATAAACTTCTTAGAACTCTTAGCTGCTTTCCATACCCTTAAATCATTCGCGAATAACTGAAAAAACTGTGAGATACTCCTAAGAATGGATAACACTACAGCCATAGCTTATATTAATAGAACAGGCGGTGTTCAATTTCCAAAGTTGAGTAATTTAGCGCAGGAAATTTGGGACTGGTGTGAGCATAGAAAAATTTGGATTTTTGCCAGTTATATTTCCTCAAAAGAAAATTTTGAAGCCGATGCAGCTTCCAGAATTACGAATATTAACACGGAGTGGGAATTATCTAATAGGGTGTTTAACTTAATTCTTAAAAAATTTGGCTCTTTCACTATAGACATATTTTTGCAACATATGAGAACCGGAAGGTGAAAAAGTTTTGCTCTAGATTCCCTATCCCAGATTCCTTCAAAGTAGATGCATTTAAAATATCCTGGGAAAATGAAAAAGTATACGCCTTTCCTCCATTTGATTTAATCACTGCAGTAATTAAAAAATTTATTACTGACAGAACTGAGGGAGTGATAGTAGTACCAAACTGCCCTACTCAGCCATGGTTTCCTCTGCTTAATTCGTTACTTAGAGAACCACCTATTATATTGAAACCTAATAATGATCTATTATTATCTCCTTGTAGATCCAAAACACATCCACTGGCAAGAACGCTTTCCCTAGTAGCAGCGTCCTTATCAGGCAAAAATATTTAAATCAAGGACTCTCGCCGGAAGCAGTAAACATTATTGTAGATTCTGTCACAAAGTCCACTTTAAAACAGTATGAATCTTCTCTTAAAGCCTAGTGGTTATTCACGAAAGAAAAAATTCGGGCATCGGTTAGCCCTGCGGGCCAGCCCCAAAACTTCCCGCTGTTTTCGAGCTCAAGGAGCTCGAAAATATCAATGTGACTATATTTTCGAGCTCGAAAATCTTGTTGCATGCGATTGTTTTTGTATGAGCTTTTCAAATTCTAACAAGTTACGCTTTATTCTAAAGTTTGAAAGTTCAAGAATCGAAAATCATTAATGATCAAGCGGTTTTTAAATTTTAATTTCCGATTATGTTCAATAAACTAAATGCATTGAGGCAGAAATCAATGTCAGTGATCGAAATCAAGATTTAAATGAGTTTTGGCTTAGGTCAGAGCAATAATATGTAAAATATCCGAGAAAATTATCAAAAACTATGTTTTTTCGATTTTTTCGTTGATAATATGGTTTAAACTAAAGAACAAGTTTGATGGCATTATATGATGATCAAAAGAGACCATAAAGAGTAAAAGTTTGTAAGATTTTAGACACATTTTAGTACAGTAAATTTTGATTTATCTGGAAAAAATAACATAGAATGTTATTTTTTTAACTTTTCAACGCTGATATCTTTTGAACTAATTAACCGATTTTGACGTTTGAGGTGGCAATAGGCGCGTTTTATTGAATTTTAGAGCTGATTAGAATTTGAAAGCGATCGATTCAGCCGTCTTGAAGATATTTTAAAGAAACCGTTTTTTATCATTTCTTTCTCCAATGGTATCTCTCGAACAAATTAACCGATTGAGATGGTTAAGGCAGCATTTGACGCGTTTTATTGAGTTCTAGAGCTGATTAGATTGTGGCGTCGATCGTTCGATTCGTTTCTGAGAAATCAATAAAAAACTAAAACAAAAAAATTTTTTTTTTTTCGTAATTCACCAATATTTTCGCATCTATTTGATCGAATGATCTGAAATTTTCAGGAAAGTTGATGGCCGAAAAGCTCTTTCGATTGTCGCCTTAAACATCCAAATCGATTCATTAGTTAAATAGTTATAGACCAATCACACACATACAGACACTCGGGCATCATTTTGAAAATAGTCAGAATAGCTTTCTAGGACCCCAAAACGTCAACATTTGATGAAAACTAGATTTTCCAAAATCGGGGTGAAAACAAAAACTTCCCGAAAATTTTGGAAATCATCAATTTTCTAAGTGGTAAGTTAAAAAATTAACGGCTACAATCTGTGGCTCCAATCACCATCGACATCAGCAAAATTTCTGCTTCTGCCATTAACTTCAGAATCCCTGAATTAATCAAAACATCAAAGCCGGGTGGTTACCAACCAGATTTAACTCCACTGTTTTTTGCCGAAAAACAAAAAATATGTGTCGCTAGATCTCTCTTACAATATTTGGAAGTGACTAAACCGTTCAGAGGGAACAGTAAAACTCTTTTTACCTCTACCATTAAACCACATAAGGCTGTAGGCGCTCAAACACTTAGACATTGGGTAAAAGACTTCCTGAAGAAGGCTGGAGTTGATACGACTCAGCTTAGCGCGTACAGTGCTAAACACGCTGCGGTTTCAAAAGCAAATTCTCGGGGGGTTGACATCGACACGATTAGGCGGACTGCGGGATGGTCTATGCAGTCATCCATTTTCGCCAGATTCTATAATAGACCCATTCAAGATTCAAATGATTTATTCGCACGAAGTGTTCTTACATAAATACATATTAAACCGATCAAACGAGCTCGCCGAAGGCGAGCGAAGCTCGCCGAAGGCGAGCGAAGCTCGATCGATATTATGCGAAGACGTCTCGTTCGAAGATGATTACTTCCCACCACAAACACACACAAAAAAAAAAAAAAAAGAAAAACGAATTTTTCTTTTGTTTTGTTTTTTTCATGTAAGTAAAACAAATCATGTCCCTTACCCGTAATCATCTTCTAAAAGTAAAAGATGAACAAAATTTCCTTAATCGTTAATTAAAAAATTAGAAAACTCTAAAATATATAAGGTAAGTAGGTAATACAGAGCGCCACTGACGAGGATGTTAGCACTAGGAATTTCAAAAATTTAAACTCTGAAAGTTGTGGATTTGGACATAGCTGACGCTACTACTACATCTGTAATCATCTTTGAACGAGACGTCTTCGCAAAATATCAATCGAACTTCGCTCGCTTTCGGCGAGCTCGTTTGATCGGTTTATTAAATCACTTAATTAATAATTAGCAGTTATTCTAAATGAGATTCTAAAAATGACTATATTTGTTTATGCATGATTAAATCTAATCATATATAATTATATATAATCATATGTGATTTTATATAATCATATATGATTTTATATAATCAGATCTGGCCAATTTTTGGATCCAATTATGTATAGATGATTATATATGATCATGTATAAATAGATCTGATCATATATGATCATATATAAACAGATCAAGTTATGTATGATCAGACCTGGCCAATTTTTGGATCTGATCATATATAGACAATTATGCATGATCATATATGATTAGAGAAAATCTTTTTTCATCGGGTTATAACTATTGCGATTATAACTATTACTACTATTACTTGATTACTATGATCTCTTATTAATTACTACTGTGATTTTTTTTTAATATACAAAACTATTACTATAACTATGATGATTTATTATTTACTATGGCTGTGTTTTATTACTACTAAGATTTGTGTGAATATTACATTTGTACGAGTGTATAGTATGATAATATGAATGCGATCCGAATGGAAATTCTTCTAAGTCCCGAGCCAGTGAAGTCAAAGAGAAAAGAAAAAAACGTGAAAAATGATTCCGTATGAATCTTTTAAAAGATTGAAGAGATTGAAAGAATTGTAAAATAAGGCAAAATATGAGAAATAATATGTGAGTGTTTAAATTTACTTCAAGTTTTAATCGCTTATTCTCTCATTCTCTTTCCATTCACTCGACTCATCGTCACGAGTGTGTAAGCCGTACGGCTAATTTCTCCGTATGCGGTGTTTGCTTAAACTCGTAAACACATTCGTTTTCTTTCAAATCACTTTTATATTTCGTTAAAATTATTTTTTTTAATTCTCGTTGATTTTATCGCTCAGAACTTAGAAGAATTTCAGTCTCTTGAATATTATTTTTTTTTGTCGTTTTCTGTTTCCCTTTGATTTATTCGGCCAGGGACTTAGAATAGTTTTGCTCTCGCCACACTTACGTAAGCGACGCTAGAGGGTGATAGAAATTATTCTTTTCATATGTGTGGTGGATAGGTCAGGTAAGAAAACCGCTCATAAAAGCCCATATCGGCAACTTAGTCTCCCTGAGAGGTTGCAGTGGAAGACTCTTCCCGGCCAACATTCAGGAAGCTCATTTACCAGGAGTCCGACCGGACCAGGTAAGTGAATTTTGTCTCTCTTGGAGGGTTGAGGGTCCCCACTCTGAGGCCTTCTGCCGAGGGGTAGTAGGCGAACGTATCCGAGTAGGTGGGGGTTTGATGGAGACCATCCGCTTACCCTCCGGGCGGGGAATTCGTGCAGGGCCGACGGGGAAGTCGACCAGACACCCCTGAAGCACCCGGGAGAGGGTAGAACCACGTATTAGTCCGTGTAACTTTTGTGTTTGCGTATGTAAAAGTGTGAAATTGACCGCGTAACCGTGAGAAACCGTGATTAAGTAATCAAACCGTGATTAATTATTGTAAAGGTAGTAGAATAAGGGCTCGAAGCCCATGTACAAAGATATTGTTTAAATGAAGTCTTGAATTATTGTTATATATTTAAAACTGTCTGTCTTTTGAAGACCCCTTTTGTTTTTCACCCTGGACTCCAACGAGCTGTACCCGAGCCAAAAGGGATGGTTTGTGTCAAAATAAACTTTAGCATTTGTTTCTAACTTTGCTTATTAATTTACTGGAATATTTCATTGAACCAGTTTTTATTTTCATTGGTTTGAATTAATACTTGACTAATAATATTGGATAATTACTAAATTCATTACATTTGATATATAACTCATTACTGGTTCATCCTTCTTGTTCTATGTGTTCGATTTTCCCAGGTTCATTTTTAAAAATCAATTAATTAATAACTGCTTATTTGCAATTTGAATTAACCAAATTTTTACCCGTTACACAGTAGTTAGAGAGAAAAAAAGAAAAATAATTTACTTTTATAATAATGACAATAGTAAAAATAAAAATGGCTGCTAAATTTTTCGTGAAAAATCAGTATTATTATTTTATTTAATTACAATTAAACTAGATGGATTTAGATAGTGATTTTCAATAGGGTTCTTGTGATCAATAATACAAAGATAATAAAAAAAAGGTTAGGCCGATTAATTGTGTCTATTAACAGTTATTTGGTTTACTAAGTTTCATACAAGACAACTGACAACTCGTCTCACTGGGATTAAAATAATTTCTATTTAATTAATGGAATAATTAGTTGACTTAATATTGGGGTGAAATTATTCTTTAATAAATCGTCTTTGTGTTAGTATTAAATTTGATCAATTTTAGTGCCATCGAAAAAATCTAGAGATAATTTAATGTAAGTGCTTTCGCGCTTGAGGTGTGCATAAACTATAAAAAAAAAACATCGGATGAAAATAGAGTATATAAGTAGGAAGGGAGATTTTCGAAATGAATTTTCCAAGTGAAATTAGTATATTAAAACTTTATTAATAAATTTATTATAAAAATCCCAAAATTATAAATACACTAAAAAAAATAATCGCTAGCAGCTAGCGATTAAAAATCGCTGGCTGCAAGCGATTAGTTCGCTAGCAGTAAGCGATTTTTTCTTTAGCAGCTAGCGATTAAAAATCGTTAGCTGCAAGCGATTATTTCGCTAGCAGTTAGCGGTTTTTTCGCTATCAGGTAGCGATTAAAAATCGCTTGCTGGAAGCGATTATTTCGCTAGCCGTTAGCGATTTTTTCACTAGCAGGTAGCGATTAAAAATCGCTTGCTGGAAGCGATTATTTCGCTAGCTGCTACAGATTTTTTCCTTGTAGGGAAATGGGGGCAAAATGGGCCCCCCAACTTTTTTAACATGAAAAGTGTTTGGGGTGGGGGAGGAGCAAAATGGGGCATTGAGGCAAAATGGGCCACTGAGGCAAATGGTCCCCCAAAAATTTTTAAATAAGACAAGTAAAAAAAACTGAAGATTTGAATCTTTTTTTTCTTAAGGGGTCCATTTTGCCCCACCCCTTCCTCCATACCAAACACTTTATATGTCAAAAATTTTTGGGGGACCATTTTGCTTCAGCGACCCATTTAGCCCCGCTTTCTCTACAAGGAAAAAATCTGTAGTAGCTAGCGAAATAATCGCTTCCAGCAAGCGATTTTTAATCGCTACCTGCTAACAATAAAATCGCTAACGGCTAGCGAAAAAATCGCTTCCAGCAAGCGATTTTTAATCGCTACCTGATAGCGAAAAAACCGCTAACTGCTAGCGAAATAATCGCTTGCAGCTAACGATTTTTAATCGCTAGCTGCTAAAGAAAAAATCGCTTACTGCTAGCAAAATAATCGCTTGCAGCTAGCGATTAAGAATCGCTAGCTGCTAAAGAAAATAATCGCTAGCTGCTAGCGATTATTTTTTTCAGTGTATGCAAAACAATCAACATGAAATATAAAATATAAGACTGTTGGATATAAAATTAATATTTATAATAAACACAAATATGTCGTTCTTTTCTATAAAATTATTAAACACAATTATAAATATTTATTTAATATCCAACTGTCTTATGTTTGTAACGGGGTAGAATTTTGAAAACATTTAAATTCAAATATCGACTCGCGCCAAAAGCCAAAGCGACCTCCTTCCGCAACAACAGCCGATAAAAGAACTCCCTATTTACCATTGAGGTCGCCTCCGTCGAGTGTCGGCGAAGTTTTGGTTTCCAGAGGTTGGTAGACTGTGGGAGTGTGGGGTATAAGCCACCGAGGTTGCAGGCGATCGGCCTCTTGGCTAGCAGCAGCGACAGCGTTCGGACGTTTTTCTTCTGGATCACGTACAGCTACAACTAACTACTACTATAACACCACGCTACTATAGACGCCATTACGTGCACTAGCCAAGAGCTAATAAGCCCTCACATGGGGAAGCTTATCTAGTTACAAGTATTTTTGTCAATTTTATTATTGGAGATTTTCATGCGGATTTGGAATTGGACCTGGAAGGATTGGAGTGTTGGAGTATATTGGAATTGGATCTTGGAGGATTGGACTTGGTTGGAGGACGGGAGATTTAGACAGGAGGTTGGAGATTGAAGGAGTGTGATTGAAGTGAGTGGAGATTTGGCTTTGGTAAAATTTATATAAATCTGGAAAAATTGTCTAATATTTAATCAGTCGAGTCATTGTCTAAAATTTATAAAACTGTCGAGTCATTTGTTTAATATGAACATTTGTCGAGTCATTGTATTGAAAGTTCTTAAATTAAATATTCGAGTCAGTTTCATCAGCCATCTTTAATTATTGTTCATGTCCATTATATATTTTGTCAAGGCGACTTCGTCATCAATAAATGCTAGTAAATTTAAATTTATAATTCTACCAATTAATTAAATTCCTTAATAAATTATCCTTTACAAGTACAAGTAATTTTAAGATCTCTCTCTTTAATTTTAATACTGCGTGGTCCAGTACGGGGTTATCCTCGTCCTGAGATTTCACTGAAACTAGCTGGACACCACAAAATTATTAATAAGACAAGTGGACCCATTACATGTTTTATACTTTCATGTCGATTGTTTTAGATACCCGGGAAAAAATAACTAGAGCTGATCAGATATGAACAGGCATGAGTCTTCAGGTCTGATCAGATATGAAAAATGACCGAGTCTGACCAGACCCGGAGGCGTGTCCAGGTCTGATCAGGTATGTTCATTACGGTGTTTCATATTTAGGCGATATTTCGTTTTTTTCCGTCCTACCTGAAAAAGTAACAATTTATAGAACAAAAAAAATACTCCTGCTTGAAAAAAAATTCTAAATCAATTAGAGGCTTCACTCATCGAAAAATTCGATTTTCCACTTGAATAACATGGGAAAAAATTTTTTTTTTAGTTTAGAATGTTTTACCTCGGCAATGGCTCAATGTACGAATAAGCCCAGCATACATTTTTGTAGAGAATTGAACGCTCTACAAAAAAATCGGTCTGTCGGTTGACCCTGCGGGCCAGCCCCAAAACTACCCGCGTATTTCAAGCTCCTTGAGCTCGAAAAACTGTAAAAGATACATTTTCGAGCTCTTCGAGATTTTGATGTTTGAGGTGGCATTCGACGCGGCTTATAAATCTCCAAAGCCCAGTCCATTTTGGAATTAATCCATCGAGCCCGTAAAAAGTTATCCAAAAAAAACATTTTTGAAAAAAGTTTATTTTTGGAATATCTCCGAACGAGCCCTGCTGATCAAGCTCAATTTTTTTTCAGCTTCAAGATATTAAAAAACTGCGTCGAATGACACCTTGACGATCAAAATCGGTTGATCCGTTCAAAAGTTATAGATATTTACATACGTACGTACGTACATACATACATACATTCACTCGGACATCATCGTGAAATTAGTCAGAATAGCTTTCTAGGACCTCAAAACGTCGACATCTGTTGGAATTTCGATTTTCACAAATCGGACTGAAACCAATAACTTCCCGAATTTTTGAAAATTTGCAATTTTCTTAGCGGGAAGTTAAAAAGTCTCTTATGATTTTTCGATAAATTCATCTGTTCAAAAGTTATGAGACCTCGAAGTTAAGTTAGAGTAAATTTCGAAATCTTTTTACTTTTCCGGCGAAACTATAGGACTTATGATAAAATGTCATAGATATCGTAAAAAAATAGTGTTTTGATCGATTTTAAGAGCTTAGCATTAAAATGAAAATAACTAAAATATACTGCAGAATTTAAAAAAAACTTATCAATGATAATTTGCAGGGAATAAAATTGCCTAAAAAAATATCTATGACATTTTATCATAAGTCCTATAGTTTCGCCGGAAAAGTAAAAAGATCTCGAAATTCACTGTAACTTAATTTCGAGGTCCAATAACTTTTGACAAATGAATTTATCAAAAAATCATAGGAGACTTTTTTTGTAGAGCGTTCGATTCTCTACAAAAATGTATGCTGGGCTTATTCGTACATTGAGCCATTGCCGAGGTAAAACATTCTAAACTAAAAAAAATTTTTTCCCATGTTATTTAAATGGAAAATCGAATTTTTCGATGAGTGAAGCCCCTAATTGACTTAGAATTTTTTTTCAAGCGGGAATATTTTTTTTGTTCTATAAATTGTTACTTTTTCAGGTAAGACAGAAAAAAACAAAATATCGCCTAAATATGAAACACCCTAATGTTCATGTATAATCATGCCCATTCGGGTAAAAAATGATAGGAAAATATGGCCCTATATGATTATATATAATTATGTATAGCTATTAGACTGTGCCAAATGAAATCGATATTTTTTTTTTTTCGGCCCCATACGAAAATTAGGTTGTGTCATACCAAAAAAAAATCGTGTTAAAATTTCAGCTCAATATTTCCATTTTTTAGTTAGCACTCGCGTAAATAAGAATTTTCCGAAAACAAATTTTTTTGTCCCAACTTAATTTTCTATAACTTATTAAATATAACTGTTTGAAAAATGTCCGAGGTGCCATTTTGTAGGGAATGAAATTCTCTACAAAAGTAACTTTTGATCGAATGAAAAAAATCAACCACTTTTTCACTGCAGTCATTTGAACCTAATTTTTTTTAAGAATTTACATTTATATTTATTATAAAATGCTTATAAAACGATGTTACTATGTATGAAACCCAACGAATTAAATTTTTCTAGAAACCTTTGGAATCTAAAAAAATAGTTTTCATACTTGAAGTAATAAAACTAACATTAAACTATTGATATTAACGATTTTTCTAACAATACTTTTCTCTCGTTTTGACGTATTTTGCATTTAATCTTTCTATGAATTTTTATCTGCATTAGAATATCGTTCATTACTGTGATTTTGAGATTCTCATACCGTTTATCAAAAATTATTACTTTATTGATAAAAATATACATTGTTTATGATAATACAACACCCATAAAAATTCAATTAAAAGAAAAAGTGATCTTCAAGTGTGCAAAAAATTTCTTTCAATTCTGTTACTAGTTTTTACCAGACTAGAATTTTCATGAAAACCTGACGCGATCCTCATCAGCTTAACCTTATTTCAAAGAAGGTCCCGATCAGGATATCCTGATGAGGAACTGATGTCGATGTAACGCTTAAGACCCATGAGATTCTTAACAGGATTTCCTTATTATGTCCTTACCAGGATATCCTCATCAAATCCTTATCAGTATTACCTTATCAAGTCCTTACCAGGATATCCTCATCATATCCTTATCAGGATTGCCTTATTAGTTATTAGTTTTAAAAAAATATTAAATTGCGAAAAAAATAAGAGAATGTTAATTCGATCGGGAATATCATCTATTGTATTAAGGGCATTAGTAAGAGGAAGTAAACATTTTTTTATTGTATTTTTTTATTCGAAGTCCTTGATGCTAACCACTGCGCTGACATATATATGTGATCTTATAAGGATAGATATTATATTGACTATGATATCGAAGAATAACTCATGAAGAAGTAAAAAATCCGTGCTGCAATGATTGACGTGATTTTTATATAATATTCATTCTTACTTTGTTTAATTTTTAGCCTGTGACGAAAATATTTAAAGGGATTGGATAACTTTCTTCTGAATAAAGATATCCTGATGAGGTCCTGAAAAGGAACTTGTCAGGTTTGCCCTAATAAGACAAACCTTATATTAACCTGACACGGTCATATGGTGCTACAGGCAAATGAGGAAAAAATTCGAGTCGTGATGAGAGCTTATGATTTGTCGGGAGAACCTATTGCAAACAATCTGGAATTTGCTTACAATGAGCAGCAACAACTTGTAGTAGGAATTATTTAATTAATTTATTTGTTTATTAATTAATTAATTAGCTTGTAGCAGGTACAGTTGATCTTTGCAATAGGCTTTTCGGACAAATCATTAGCTCTTAAAAACTAGTAACTATTGTATTATCATAAACAATGTATATTTTTATGAATAAAGTAATAATTTTTGATAAATGGTATGAGAATCTCAAAATCACAGTAATGAACGATATTCTAATGCAGATAACAATTCATAGAAAGATTAAATGCAAAATACGTCAAAACGAGAGAAAAGTATTGTTAGAAAAATCGTTAATATCAATAGTTTAATGTTAGTTTTATTACTTCAAGTATGAGAACTATTTTTTTAGATTACAAAGGTTTCTAGAAAAATTTAATTCGATGGGTTTCATACATAGTAACATCGTTATATAAGCATTTTATAATAAATATAAATGTAAATTCTTAAAAAAAATTAGGTTCAAATGACTGCAGTAAAAAAGTGGTTGATTTTTTTCATTCGATCAAAAGTTACTTTTGTAGAGAATTTCATTCCCTACAAAATGGCACCTCGGGCATTTTTCAAATAGTTATATTTAATAAGTTATAGAACATTAAGTTGGGATAAAAAAATTTGTTTTCGGAAAATTCTTATTTACGCGAGTGCTAACTAAAAAATGGAAATATTGAGCTGAAATTTTAACACGATTTTTTTTTTGGTATGACACAACCTAATTTTCGTATGGGGCCGAAAAAAAAAAAATATCGATTTCATTTGGCACAGTCTAATAGCTATATACAATTATTTATAATTATTTCTATAAAAAATTAAAAAAAAATTCGGGCCTGTGTGGTTCATTGGAACCGTGTACCTTGCACTCGAAAGTTTAACCCACTACCCTTTGACCTAAGAGATTGACTTATAAAGTTAGTTTCGTATGAACTTGAAGTAATAAAAATCTTATAAGTGATAGATTCTTGGTCAAATAAATTTTATATCTTATACATGATAGATTTATAGTCGACAAAATATTGGATCTAATTTATTAATTATTGATTTATAGTTATATAAAATTATATATAAGTTATATATAATTTTAACTAAGTGAGTTATATTCAATTATAACTAAGATTTTAAATTTGATACCATACATAAAGCTGGATCAGACATGAACAGACATGAACAGATGTGAACAGACATGAGCGGACATGAACAGATGTGAACAGATATGAGCGGACATGAACAGACATGGACAGGTATGATCAGGCCTGAGCGTATTCAGCGCTCCAGACATGAGCAGATATGTACAGACATGAACAGGTATGATTGGGCCTGATCATGTCTAATTTTAGGCCTGATCATACATGAATAGGCATGATCATTTTTTCCTGGGTATTTATAATTTTGGTTTTTTTATAATAAATTTATTAATAAAGTTTTAATATACTAATTTCACTTGGAAAATTCATTTCAAAAATCTTCTTTCCTACTTTTATGCTCTATTTTCATCCGATGTTCTTTTTTATAGTTTTCTTTTTTTTAATTACAAGTTTTGTAATTTAGATTGAAAAATTGTCAGGTTTAAAATTTTTCTTTTTTGAAAAGAAAATTTACTTGTAGAAAATAAACCAAAACAAATAGTTGAATTAATCTTTGAAATTTAAATCAATAATAAATAATTTGCGTTGCAAAAGAAAACTGCATTCATTTAGTTAATTTATTGTTAATGCCATTTTACAAACCCTGATTAAAAACTCCGATTGAAACTGATTGAAAACGTCCAATCAGATTTAATCAGAAATTTCTGATTGACTTTCAATCAGTTTCAATCAGATTTAATCGGAAACTTCCGAAGAATTCTGATTGAAAGTCAATCGGAAATTTCTGATTGACTTTCAATCAGTTCCAATCAGATTTAATCAGAATTTCTTATTGACTTTCAATCAGTTTCAATCAGGTTTAATCAGAATTTATTATTGAATTTCAATCAGTTTCAATTAGATTTAATCAGAATTTCTTATTGACTTTCAATCAGTTTCAATCAGATTTAATCAGAATTTATTATTGAATTTCAATCAGTTTCAATTAGATTAAATCAGAATTTCTTATTGACTTTCAATCAGTTTCAATCAGATTTAATCAGAATTTATTATTGAATTTCAATCAGTTTCAATCAGATTTAATCGGATATTTTCGGAAGGTTTCGATTGTAAAAAAAAATTACCGATTCTCGGGACAAAATAATTGTATATATTATTAAACGGTAGAAAATAAAAAAATCGAATGTTTCAAAATCTACGTTGAATCTATATTAACAATTAGATTGCATGTCATGAAGTAATATAGAATATACTATATTACCACCAAAAATTGTACTTGTCACTCTGTCAAAGAACAGAGGAGTGCTCTTGTTAGAATTGCTTCCAAATATGGAATATAATACGTCTGAACAAAGTTTCTTACCAGGAACACTACACAAGTGGTAGGCGCTATCTAGTGGCGAGAACCGAATTACTCCTACTGCTATTGCTTAGGACTGATGAATTTTCTCTCCTCCATATATATCTTTTCTCTTAAGAAATTTTTCTCTTGGTTCAAGCAACTTTTCTTTCTATTAGTTGCATACGAAAATCCTTGCGTTAAACACCCCCATGAAAAAATTTATTTAAAAAATATAAGTTCAAATACAAAAAATATATTTTAGAATTTATAAAAAATAAATCAGAAAACTATTTTTTTGAGAACTTGATATTGAAATGAAAATAACTAGAAAAAAAAGCAAAACTTTGGAAAACTTCATTCATTATAATTTTTGAGAAATGAAATTACCCACAAAAAAGTTTCTATAAGATTTTCTGATAAAACTGATAGTTTCGCTGGAAAATTAAAAAGATCTCAAAATTTACTATAAATTTGACTTTAAGCTCAAATAACTTTTGAACAGTTAGATTTATCAAAAAATGAAGAGACTTTTGTTGTAGAGCATTCAATTTCCTACAAAAATATCTATCGTGCATCATAATTCGTTGATTAGATTATAAGTTAGAAAATTCTAAAATATAAAAAGTTTTTTTCCCGTGTTATTTAAATACTCTGTAAATATGAATAAAAACGGCTGGACGCCAACCGTAGTATTATTATTAAGAGCTTGAATTGGTACAGAAATTTTGGTTTTAAGGTATACTTTCAATTTTTGAATACTAAAAAAAAAATTTTTTTTTTTTAACCAACCTAATGTATATATAATTTTTTATTAATGCTTTTTTTTATTTTTGTGATAGTTTTAATTCAATCAATACAGTTCTCCAAAAAAAGTTTATACATAATCCTGAAAAATGCTTGTTTTCACTTTTTATAAAATTTATTAAATTGGAAAGACCGATAGAATTCTATACTTTGATACTTCAAAAATTGCTGAATTCATGACAAATGAAATTCATATCTGCCCAAATTTTAATAATTATTAATATTATCTGAATTGTTATTTTCCGATTGAAACGGATTAAAACTGATTGAAAATTTTCTGTCGGATTTAATTGGATTCACGGAAAAAAGAGCAGTTGAAAAATTACAGTTCCGTATAGTAGTAAAGCGCTCCGAGTCCGAAACTGTAAAAATTACATTTGTTATCAGTAAATTCGACAGAAATAACAAATATTACAGTTTCAAACTCGATATTGACGATTTAAACTGTAAAATTTGCTGCTTAAAATTGTATTAATTTTATTGCTTCAACAAATTTCTAAAATTACAGTTTGAACTTTAATGTTTACAGATTTTTGCCCGGAAAGTCTGTTTTTACAGTAGAAACTGTAATTTTTCAACTGCTCTTTTTTGCGTGTTCATTTGGAAAATAATCGATAAATGAATTATTATTTTCTAACTGAATCCGTTTTGTTTGAAACGAAAATTTTTTTTTTCTAGCCAACACAAGATAATTTTGCCGTTTATATTGAATAAAAAATTCCCTGAAAATTTTAGCTCTTAATTTAAAGTACTTTTTCTCGACTATCAAATTTTTCCATTTAAAAAGTATGTAAATTAAATAACTTTTTTTTTTAAATTGCTATAACTTAGCAGTAGAACATTCTAAAGTAAAAAAGATTTATACTATATTAAACTTACCATTTTTAAACTGTCCAATGTTAAACTACTTTTATCTCATAGATAATATGCCCGAGTCAAAAAACAAATTCTACTTTGGACCTCAAAAAATTCAATTCCTTTGATCTTTTATCTACCGGTCGGAAAATAATACAATATTGGCACTCTAAATCTATGAAGTCTAAATGCAAACTCTTAATCGGTTTTGACTTCTAACGGAGCTCTCAAAATCCTCAAAAAAAAAATTACCGTTTTCTGGACTTAGAAAATTTTCGAGTTGAAAAAAAAATCTGAGTACTTAGAAAAATTTATGTGTAAAAATAAAATAAATTGATTAATTGATTATTATTATTATTATTATTATTATTATTATTATTATTATTATTATTATTATTATTATTATTATTATTCGCTTTTATATATTCCTGGACAAACTTTTATTAGGTCTCAAAAAAAATTTTTTTTTTAATTTCCGAAATAATATAGAATACAAAATCAAACATTTTGTCCTCAATAAATTTTTGTATTTTAATTGAAGAAATGTATAGGGGAGCCTGGGGCACAAAGGCCCCCCTCAAAAATTAGGTAAAAATTTTTTTTTTATTTTCCGTCGTTATGACCTCTATAATGATTTAATCATATTGTAGGCCGATATGTGATATGTGGGGTAAAATGGACCACTCAAAAAATTTATTTTTTTCAATTTTTCCGTCAAGTTATGACCTTTATACTAATTTTGTTACATTTAAGATCAATACGTGATGTGCAGAGCAAAATGGAACACTCGAAAAAAAATTGTAACGAAATTATTATTTTTTTTTTTTATTTTTCGTCAAGTTAATTTGTTCGTTACTATTTCTTTGTTTTGAGTGGTCCATTTTACCCCACATATCACATATTGGCCTAAAATATGATAAAAACATTACAAAGGTCATAACTTGACGGGAAATAAAAAAAACTTTTGTTGTTATAATTTTTGGGGAAGGGGGCATTTGTGCCCCAGGCTCCCCTACTAAATTTTCTTTCAGTTAACTATTGTCTCATAGTAACCATTAAATTTTTTTTTAATGGAGATGAGTAAAAATAAATATTCATTTTCATTCATTATACTTTATAGAGGTTCCGGTAATTTTTCTGCAAATTTGTAATTTATTATTTACTATTGGGTCAACTTTTTTGAGATTCTCCGTCCAAAGTATTTATTTTTAACGAAAAAAAAGTGAAGGAATCTGCGTAGGTTACGTCATTTGAGAAATTGAGGCCTAAATCTGGAGCACTCAATTTTTTTATATTATAAGAAATTTGAGGTTTCCACAGCGACGCTAGCGAGGTGCTAGCCAGTGCCTCGTTTCATTTTTACTAGAAACTTTAGCAATATATCTAGCTAATCAGGAAGATAGTTTAAAATCAATTAGAATATTCTACACGGAGAAATATGTTGGCTCGAGACCTAGCCATTTTTATTGTGCTGCTTTTAAAACAGGAAGTGAAGTATCCAAAAAATTATTTTACCTATACGAAAAATTGTTACGCCGCATCAGAATTATTAACGTATGAAAGTAATTGTTATTAAAGTTTATCGATAAGTCTCTCGCGCGTAGTAAGTATTGTGATACAGCATAATAAATTTTCGTATGAGTATAATAATTTTTTTTATGCTTTATTTCCTGTCTCAAGGTTGTTGACAGCATAATAAAAATTGCTAGGTTTCGAGCCAACATTTTTCTCCGCGCGACCGGACAGACATACATGAGAGTGAGTTAATAAAAACATGATAAGTAATCTTAAAAATAAAAAATTATTCACTCATTGTATTCGATTAAAACTGATAGAGAAAAATTCGATCAGTTTCAATCAGATTCAATCAGAAAATAATAATTTTAAAAAAATTATTTTCCGATGGAATCTGATTGAAACTGATAGAGAAAAATCCAATCAGTTTCAATAAGATTCAATAAGAAAATAATAATTAAAAAAAAATTATTTTCCGATTAAATCTGATTGAAACTGATTGGATTTTTCTCTATCAGTTTCAATCAGATTCAATCGGAAAATAAGTTTTCAAAAATTATTTTTTTCTGATTAAATCTGATAGAAACTGATTGGATTTTTCGCTATCAGTTTCAATCAGATTCAATCGGAAAATAATTTTTTAAAAATTATTATTTTCTGATTGAATCTGATTAAAACTGATTGGATTTTTCTCTATCAGTTTCAATCAGATTCAATCGGAAAATAAGTTTTTAAAAATTATTATTTTCTGATTGAATCTGATTAAAACTGATTGGATTTTTCTCTATCAGTTTCAATCAGATTCAATCGGAAAATAATTTTTTAAAAATTATTATTTCCTTATTGAATCTGATTGAAACTGATAGAGAAAAATCCAATCAGTTTCTATCAGATTTAATCAGAAAAAAATAATTTTTGAAAACTTATTTTCCGATTGATTCTGATTGAAACTGATAGAGAAAAATCCAATCAGTTTCAATCAGATTCAATCGGAAAATAATCGAAAATTAAAATTTTTTTTTCTGATTGAATCTGATTGAAACTGATAGAGAAAAATCCAATCAGTTTCAATCAGAAAATACTAAATATTTTTTTCTGATAGAATCTGATTGAAACTGATAGAAAGTCAATCGGAACCCTCGAACGCTCCCGAACATTTCTGATTGGAAATTTGTTTCTGATTGAAACTGATAGAATTCTGATTGAGTTTCAATCAGATTCAATCAGATTCAATCGGAGTTTTTAATCACGGAAATTGAATGTTAAAAAAAATTTATTCGACACAATTAGTTTTTAACTGTTTTACGACTTTATTTCTTGTATTAATGTTGATTGATTTTGATTCGGCTTAATTTGATGAAATAATAAATTCAAAATTGTAATTCACTTTTACTGTCTTGGATATTCCTGAAAACTATTTGAGAAAGTACTGGTTACTGTCTCAGAAAGTATACAGTCCTGTCTTGCGCAGTAACCACTGTCATCTACAGATCGACACACGTGCTATCTGCAGATAGTATCTTGTAATATTTTAGAAACGTGCCTATACTTTCCGGCAGAGTAATCGTTACTTCACAGATGCCATTGACTACTATCTAAGAGTGTATTTTATGAGATATTGGTGGTTTCTGTCTGGGATAGTATCCAGTATTGTCCAGAGAGTAGTAGATACAGTCTTGATAGCATACAGTACTTTCTGAAATTTTTTTTTTACAGAAAGTACTCAGTACTATCTCAGAGAGTTGCCACTACTATTTTTTATTTTCTGTGTAGCTGTGTCACGGATACAGTGGTGATAGTAACGTGCCTCCCGACCAGTGATGACGATTAGGTCCAGGCTTGGACCACGGGGTGGCGTAGTGATCGCGGAGGAGCAACTAAGATGGCGCCATCCCTGCGTGTTGAAGTCCGGAGTAAACTAGGGTACGTGTATGTTTATTTAGGGATGGCAGGCCTCGTTGCGATGCTCGAAGAAACCTAAAGAATAAAAAATTGTAAAATATCCTATCTTTTTCATTTAACAAATTTAAAAAGAATAATTCATTAAGATGTGAACCAGCTAATCTGTTTGTACGTTCCGTTTTTATAACCCTCGCTTTAGAATATAAACGCTCCGATGGAATAGACGTTGCAACAACGCATAAGAATTTCATGGCAAGCTCGAATAATTTTGGAAAAGCGTTTTTAACCGATTATTCAATAAAAATAGATGAAAAGTATAAAATTGCAAGTACCTTATAACCATTAATCTTACTTTTCAGAATTATTTGCCAATAAATTTAATGCGAAAGGTTTGTAAGATTGTCATGATAAAGAGATAAATAACTTGTACTTAACTATTTAAAAAATATTTCATTTTCATTTAAGGTAGTACTATCGGTATCAGAATTGACGTTCAGAATTTAATGAAACTTGGCATATTGGTACATTATAATAAGATAATGAACCAGTTGAATTTTTAAAGGTCTACAGAGAACTGAAAAAAAGATATTAATATTAAAAAATATTTGTGTTTAGCATTGATCCTTATGGGAAATCACTCAGTTTATTTTATTTCACAAAATCTGACGTTCAGATTTCAATGAAAGTGGTATCAACGGAAAGAAAAAAAAGCGTAGAATATTTTGGTTAATTAAAATTTGAGCTTCAGAGCTTGTGATGAGAGTAATTTGTAAATAATTAAGAGAAATTTGGTATGTTACTTACATGTGGCAACGCCGCTAAAAAGGTTATGACGCGCGCGAAATTTAAACATGCATCGAATGCGGTATGTAGGGATATCAGTGTTATACACATTTTTTATCACAAAACATACGACATATTTTTTATTTATATAGTTACATTATTAAATAAAGCAACATGTTACAAAATATATAGTATCATATGAATGAACTTTAACATTAAACATATTTTAAATATTTTTTTTTTTTTGGTTTCAAAGTAATTATAAATATTTTTCAAAATTTTTTTGGCTTTGGTAACTTTCACAGCACCATTCTCATCTTTGCCTAAGACTTGCTCTATACCAGCATATTTATTTATTTTATAAGCGTCTTCGAGAAGTTTATATGTCACATTCGCAGCAGCCATTTTTTTTCTCATACCTGTAGATACACAATCTTTCAGTAATTGAAGTTCTTTCATTGCTTTAGGCAAATTTTCTGACAATTTTATTTTATTGCACGCATCATCCCAATTGAAGAAAGAGCTAATTAAATCATCTGATGTTATGTTTAATTTTTTTAAAACCTTACCCAACATCACTACGTCATAAAGAGCATCATGTGCTTTATTATTATCTATCTTTAGCTCTCTAGCAATATTTTCTAATTTATCATCACCTTTTTTAGTTTTACCAGTCTTCTTTTTTATCACAGGCAGTGAATCGGAGTACCCTGAAATAATGGCATGAAAATGTTCTTTTAAAAAACATTTATCCAGAGCATTCATCAGGCGAGGATAGTCGAATGTACAATTGTGAGCAGTTAAAATGCACCTTCGTTGAAACAAGCTTAAAAATTCATAAACCCCAACTAATGCTTCTGATAAAGTCACAGTTAGGACAGGCTTACCATGAAGTACAAGCTTGCCATGAACTAACCGTACACCGTGAACTTTACTTGCTTCTTCAGATATCGTTTGTGTTGGCTTGATGTATACTGAAAATTCATATTGCTCGTGCTTCGCAGCAATTTGAAGTATATCAGAAGTTTTGGAAAAACTACCTGTTTCTAGATCAAATAACACTACAATCGGTTTCTCACAGTCTTTTATGATTGTAATAGGAAGATTTTCATGGAGAGAATGACGCAGTCCAATATTGCTCTCATACGCAATACCCTCTTTAGCTTCATATTTATTTTTTAAAGTAGTTTTAGATTTCTTTAATGCAATACGTTTCAACTTGGCAGCTCGGGTCACGGAATTGGCGTATCTTATTTGATTGAAAGAATCAACTTTATCACAATGTTTTGTACGATGAATTCCAGATGACATTTTTAAATTTTGTGTCAAATGAGTAATATATTTTTCCCCTAAATTCTTTTTACTTATTGCACATGCGACTCTTCCATCTCCTACAGCTGATTTACTATATAGTCGAGTTTTTGGAGCTTTACTAACAATCATTGCATTCAAGCTCTCATTAAGATTGCTAGAAGCTCCACTTACAAACTGACTGGGCTTGAGTGCTAAATTGTCGAAAATATATTTTAAAGCCTCGAATAAATTCTCATCTTTAAAACCATCACCAATATTTGTGTGTTGGTAATTTTCAGGATTTGATTTATAACTGCACCAGTTTCCACAATCATTATGGTAGTTGAAAGCATGATAAGGAATATTTTTAATAGCTTGTGCCACATTAATTTTATGTCCTTGATTTTGTGATACGCAGTAGTTGAAACATTTTTTTTAAATATTGAATAGCAGTACCTGTCAATTCTTTGAAATTCTTACTTATTTTATATAATTCGCTGACAACGCCTTTTGACGTATGATTTTTATCAGACTGTTTTAAAATTTCATGATCATTTGCCGCTCTCACGGCACAAATAGAATTACTGTCATTGTCGGCGATAAATATTCCAACTTCAATATTGCATGCTAATAAAATCGGATTATCTTTGGTCAGAAGAACTGCTGCATGAGGCTCCATGGCCTTAGCACTGCCCACGAAGTTCATGCGACAATCATGATCGTTAGGCAAGTGCCCGCGATCGCATTTAGCGCATTTGCGGTTTAACGTTACATATGCAATAACTTTTTTAGAAAAATATCCTATCAAAACTGCTGTTCCCGATCAACTATCGTACGTCCTTCCTGTGCCCCTAGTAAACCAACCCATGTCAAAAGACACTGCAACGCGCACGATTTGATCATCTAAAATACTCTTGTTTTCAATATCAGTGTTATTTGAGGAAGGGAATAGGAAATCTTTTTGGTAGTTAGGAGATCTGAAATAGAAAGAAATCACACATTGCAGCATATCTTTATTATTTTTCATAATTTATTAATATTTGCTATGAATGCCAAAAATTTTATATTAGTAATAACTTGCGATAGGCGAATAATCGTTTCAAATATTTCATTTATATTATGTTTCGAAAAATAATAGTATAATTGTTAATAGTATATATTATGTACAATTTCACCTCAAAAAATCCTTAACAATAATCGTTGCATGATTAGCAGTTTTCAATTGGATTAAATACATTTATAAAAACTTGTAAAAATTTTAATATCGCTAAATATTTCTATTAAAGTCTCTTCAATATGACACTATGACTTACAACATAGTTTTTAACTTTTCATGATTCTCAATCGTCAATCGTCGTTCTTTTTGAGCTGCGGCTAAACAACTTTCCTGAGCTATACTTTCAACACCTCTAATAACTTCATTTTCATGTGTTTTAAAGGTATTCCAACTTATTTGTGGGATATCCATCGCAGTAAATACCTTGTTTATATGTGTATTTCCCACTCCACCATTCATAGAACCTTAAATAAATGCATAAATTAAAGTATTATCCATGTAAAATATTATACATGTTTAACACTTCAAAAATTGTTATAATTAAAACTGTTTTATTGATACCTACCTATTACAACCTGAGTATTGGAGTCATAATAACTTTTACCATTAGTCACCACGTGTTGTTTGTCAGTAGATGATCCATTTACTTTATTACACTTTCTGCACTTCATATATAAAATTGATGCCAGCCCAACACGTTTTTCGGATACGATATCAATTAGTGATAATAAAAACCCGCAATGATTACAAAACATATTTTTACCTAATGTTTTTAAGTGAACAATTCGACGACCATAATCATTGTCTGATGTATCAGTATTTACGTTGGGTTTAGTGACGTTTGTTATAGGGTTAGGTGACGTAAACTTTCCATGTTTCTCATTTAATTTATATGCTAATTTTACTTGTTTCAGATTTTTTTTATACTTTTTTTCTGTGATTCTCTTTCCTTTCCAATAAAATATTTTTTTTTTCTTATTTAATAATTCTGAATTAGACATTTTAGTACAAAAACATTAAAGCCAATAATTTATATATTAGATACTTGCGCAATAGATTTTGCGCATAGTCTCATATTTTAAGTGAAACAGATGACTGTAAACATACTTCTATCTCATTTGCTTTTACGCGGCGTTGCCAAATATAAATACTATGGAAGTCAAATTACACAAAGCACATATTTGACTCTTGTGGTATCGAGAGTACTACCTTAAGTAAGCAACTAATTAATAATAGTATATTACACACCTCGGGAAGGAAAGTAAGAAATGTCTCAGATCGCATGTAATTGTTGGCCGAGGCGAAGCCGAGGTCAACAAACATGTGATCTGAGGCTTTCTTATTTACTTCCCGAGGAGTGTATACTATTTTTCTCGTCGACGGAGGCGGAAAGCGGCATCTTCGTTTTGCACAGCGGGACGAAAGTTGACGCTTTCCGCCCGGAGGCGAGAAAACAAATTTTTTAGTTTCTTACTGTAAACTTTGTGGCATTCTGAGCTTAAGAGTAGATACTACGTTTAGTGATCTATTCGGAGGAGGCGCTTCATACAATTACGATAGAACTTCACTTACAGGTAAGTTCGTTTAATCGTTAAATTGTAACAATCCACTTTAAAGTTCGCAGAAACAGCGCTTAAAATACTTTTTAAGAATACTGATTACTTAACCCTACATCACTCGCTCAATGAGCGCGACGCCGGTTTTTTTACATTAAAAATTTTTTTTTTATAATTTAGACATTAAATAAATTTGAAAAAATTAGAATACTTCAATTAAACATTTTAAAAAAATTTTATGTAATTTAAATGTAAAATAAAAATTTTAAGTTGAATAAAAAAATACTCTAATGACAAAGAAATTGAAAAGCGGCTACGCTACGCCGTCCGTTGTGAGTAACCGGTAAATGACCGAATCACCACGTTGCCAAGTTGTACTTCACTATGTTCTCACATAATACATAGTTATGGAAAATGATAGTAACCCTGATTAAAAATACTCATTGGGAGGGATTGAAAAAGATGAGAATTGAATACTTTTGAATACTTTCTATACCCCAACATTTTCATCTGGACATAAAATTAATACTTTTCAATCCCAAAATAATATGAGAATTTCTGAACTCCCGAGGAATTGAAAAAGATTCAAAAGAATTGATATTTTTAATCTTTCTGAATACTTTTCAATACCAAAATAATATCTCATTTCGGGTCATGTGTGGCATTGAAAGGAATTCAAATGAATTGAAATTTTTGAATCTTTTCCAATCCTTCTCAATACCTAAATAGTCCGATATTTCAGATTGAGTGTAGGATTGAGAAGAATTCAAATGAATTGAAATTTTTGAATCTTTTTCAATCCTTCTCAATACCTAAATAGTCAGATATTTCGGATCGAGTGTACGATTGAAAAGAATTCGAATGAATTGAAATTTTTTAATCTTTTTTAATCCTTCTCAATACCTAAATAATTCCATATTGGAAGGTATTGAAATGATAAAAGATTGAATTCTTTTCAATACTTTTGAATTCCATTTTAAGAATTATAAAGTATTCAAATGATCCGAATTTCAATTCCATTCAATACTTTTCAATACCTCTGTAGGAATTGAAAAGGATTGAAAAAATTTTCAATCCCTCCCAATGAGTATTTTTAATCAGGGAATTGTGGCTGTGAGTAGCTAGTAGCGTAAGTGAACAAGTTCATTCTTTACCAACAATTATTCATAAAAAATAAAATAAATATGACTTTTTATTAATCACAAAATATTTAATAATTTTTTTTTATATAAATATAAATTCGTTTTATCCCTGCTAAAAAAATCGTTCTGTCAGTTGAACCTGCGAGCCAGCTCCAAAACTTTCCGCTGTTTTCAAGCTCCTTGAGCTCGAAATCATTGTTGAGAATACATTTTTGAGCTCTTCGAGCTTGAAAATACTTTTGTATGCCTTCGTTTACGAAAAATAATGTTTTATCCCATTTTTTCTTCAACGATATCTCTCAAACGAATTCACCGGTTTTGAGACGGTTGAGGTGGCAACCGACGCGTTATATTGAGTTCTAGAGCTGATCATATTTTAAAATTGATTTATCAAGACATTTTTGAGAAGTTTCAAAAAAACTGAAAAAAAATTTTTTTTTTTAAATTCTTTCGTTAACGGTTTCTCTTGAACAAATTAACTGATTTTGATGGTTAAAGTGGCATTTGACGGGGCTTATAAAGTATTATAGCTGATTAGATTTTGGAATCAATCCATCGAGCGAATTAAAAGTTATTAAAAAAAAATCATTTTTGAAAATTAAGCTCAAATTTTCAGTTCATCCGTTCAAAAGTTAGAGAATATTTACATACATACGTTGAGACAAATCGCTTTTTCTCTTTGCGATTTTAACCAGCAGCCACCAGAATTTGCGGGTTGAACCCTGGCTTAGGCTGGCCTCTAACAAATTTTTATTTTACTAGGAGAGAGCAATGGGCTAGGATTCTTGCAAAGCAAAGACCCGCACTTATTCAAACACGGCAACGTATGTAAAACTCACTAACTTACCTCACGGCTTATTACTTATTAATAGATTCCTTATTGTTAATGAACTTATCAATTCTTACTTAATTAATAATACTTTTATTAAGCTATTGAAGAATCTTACCAGTAAAATAGGATATGAATAGCATGAACAAATAGTAGATAAAATGAATGATTAACAATATGTGCAAGTTTATTGCCAATTATAATAATAAAAATTACTTACAAGAAAATACAATCGTTGGATGTAATGTAGAGAAATGTGTAGCAGAGTATAATTTTATGTTACGAGTATATCACCGGTACGTACAGTGATAATTACTTAAACTAACTTAATTTATAATAATTAATAACTAAACAATAAAATATAATTGCAAGATAATTGCCAATAATGTACAGAATATCGCAATTTTAATTGCCCGAGTTACAATTAGGTTTTTGCAAGTAAATTGCCGGAATTTATACTGAATAATTAATATAAAACGTCTGTACGCTAATTGATCCAGGATCGAAGTGATTGACCGATAAATTTTGACGTAGGGTTAGCCTTGAGACTCTGTCCCCACTTCACCCTTACGGTCATGCGTCAACGTGAAAATTAGTCATGTGACCACAGCACTATGACTTGCGTACAGGGTTGCCAGATTGGGCTACTTATCGCGAATTGGGCGATTTTCTCTATGCATTCGCTACTAAATTAATGTTTGGGCTACAAGTCGCAATTTGGGCGATTTTTAATGTTTCAAGATTGGGAATAACCTTACTCATTATTTTCAAATATTATTTTTAATTTCCATTTGTGAATGACTTGAATCGAACATCATTCCAATTCAGTATGTACATATAAAAAAATTGTGTGTATGATGTCACTTACATTCAAGCATTTAATTTCTTTCGTCTCAGTTCAGTTCATTGAGATCTTGGTTTTAAATAGTAATTTTATTTTTTATAAAAAATTATAAATTTAAACGCGGGTGATACACAGTAAAAAACGAATCGTCAAAGTGTACCCGAGTCGAAATTTAAAGCGTATCTCAGGCGTCTCAGGTGTTGAAAGCGTATCTCAGGCGTCTCAGGCGTTGAAAGCGTATCTTAGGCGTCTCAGGCGTTGAAAGCGTATCTCAGGCGTCTCAGGCGTTGAAAGCGTATCTCAGGCGTCTCAGGCGTTGGAAGCGTATCTTAGGCGTCTCAGGCGTTGAAAGCGTATCTCAGGCGTTTAAAGCGTAACTCAGGCGTCTTAGGTGTTTAAAGCGTATCTCAGGCGTCTCGGGCGTTGAAAGCGCTTTTAAGACGTTTCAGGCATTAGAAACACGGATAAAGCGAAATTCTTTGGTCAGAATTGACGTATTTCTTCCTGATACATGTAAAAATTAATAAATCTGGAAAGGTTGACCTTGCAGGCTTTTTTTTAAAACTTTCCGCTATGTACGAGCTCAAAATGTTAGAAAAATTATCTATTTGAAAGTTTTGAGCTCTTGATTGTGAAAAGTTAAGAAAAACAATTTTTGTCTCAATTAAATTTTTTTTGGACTCGAAAAAAAAAAAAAATAAATAAAAATTCACTTTTTCTGAAATATGTTGGGATGATACACATTAATTTTCTAAAATTTTTACTATTTTCAAAAAAAAAATTTTTTCTATCCTAAATCATTTATTCACTTTATTTTTTGAATTTGATGATTTCTTGTAAAAAACAAATCTTGTTATTCTTAAGAAAATACTATTTTGTAAATTGCCTAAGGTTTTAACCCTTTAGAGTCAGAGGATCTTGAAACGTCTACATGTGAGACTAGTGGGGAGAGCGCGAATCGTAGAGTCCTGTGAGCATGTATGAGTGACATGTGAAAGTAGTAGTGTGCCTGTGAGTACCCTTCCACTCGTTTGAATCTCGCGCTGCGTTCATCGACAGTGACGTAGTTAGTATTGTAGACGTGAGGAAATAGTCTCCGAAAGTAAGGTTAGAAAAATTAAAAAAATTTTGTATATTGCTATGTAATTACAATATTACTTAACTATATTTATAATGTAACCAAATGTTGTTCTTACTTTGAATTTAAGCCCTTTGATATTTATTGTTCAATAACCTCAAAATAAAAAATAAAATTATTTTTTACTCCCCACTCAGGTGAAATTTTTTCTCTTATAATACGACCCTGTAACATTTGCTTCGCGCTCTTTCTAATTCTATCGGGTTCTGCAAGACTGAAGAGTGGGGTTTCAAGGCCAGACTCTAAAGGGTTAAGGTTGCAAACAGAAATGAATTTCTGATTTCAATCAAGCGTATCAAAAGTATAGACTACTTTTTTGTTTATAAGGAGCAATTAAAATTCTACACAAATATCGGGTTAAAAATGACATTAGGTCATATATTGGCAAAAGGTACCGATAAAACGTAATAAGGGCGCATAAAAAAATATTTTTTTTTAAATTTTAATTTTTTTCGTACTAAGAAAAATTGAATTTTTATTTAATTTTTTTTTCGAGTCCAAAAAAAATTTAATTGAGACAAAAATTTTTTTTTTTTAACTTTTCACAATCAAGAGCTCAAAACTTTCAAATAGATAATTTTTCTAACATTTCGAGCTCGTACATAGCGGAAAGTTTTAAAAAAAGCCTGCAAAGTCAACCTTTCCAGATTTATCAATTTTTGCATGTATCAGGAAGAAATACGTCAATTCTGACCAAAGGATTTCGTTTTATCCGTGTTTCTAATGCTGGAGACGTCTTAAACGCGCTTTCAACGCCTGGGACGCCTGAGATGCTTTAAACGCCTAAGACGCCTGAGATACGCTTTCAACGCCTGAGACGCCTGAGATACGCTTTAAATTTCGACTCGGGTTAAAAAAGCGTATGTTAATTTCATCATAGCTTTTGAAAGTAAATTAATATTTTATTTTAATCAATCAGATAAAGAAATATGTATACATTTAATGTAAATTAAAACCTGCATCCATGATATTCTGCTTTTTGCACTAAAAAATAATTCATAATTTGCAAAAAATTAATAAAAATTTTGATTGAGATTATTTTTTCATCAAATTTTTCCTAAAAATATCCTATAATTTTTCATTACATAAAAGATAATTACAATAATACTTCTTAAAACGTTAATTCCAATTTATGCGGTATAGTGTACTCTTATGGGTTAATAAGAGAATAAATTCTAAGCCAACAGCATTATTCTAAATTTGAAATTGATTGGACGACTTGTTAAAGTATTTCGCTACTTTTGTTTATAGATGGAGTGACTCGAACAAAAATTTTCTGGCAACCCTGTTCTCGCTCAGTACCCTCTGCAATCATGCTACCACGTGTTCAGAAAATAAATTCAATGCAGTGTAATTTATTATAAACTCATTAAAATCAATTAAATTAAGTGATCATAAATAATTATTACTCAATGAACTCAACTATTTATGCATTGTGCTATTAAACAAATAGTAATTTAAGTGTTCAATAATTAACTTCGCTCGGTAATTTCTGAATTCATGTTACTTATTCTCATGACATTTTTGCGATTTACTCAGTGTTCAATTACATTCAAATTAACTATTTCGATTATTTACTCGAGCTCAATATTCTAATTTGCATTCAATTATTTACGAGATCAATTTTATAATTTGCATTCATTTAATTACGTATTCATGAGCTCAGACAATTAAACAATATTAATGAATTAAATCAACGATTTACTTTTGTAACCTAGTGATATTATGTGCTGTGGCAAATAAAAATATTGTTATATTTTTTAATATGCGTATTTTTCCAAAATACCAACCACCAACCAGTCCTGACATGTATTTATATAATTATTATTACAACAGCCACAAATAAATTATATATTTTAGTCAAATTAAAAAATTATGCGAATCAACTGTCATATTTATTTGTGCCAAATACATTTATATGTCATTAAGAAATATTCAGAAAAAAGCTACAAATAAATTGATTTATTTGGGACAAATATTGCACACCTCAATCGCGAAAGCGTTGAGTGTGCTTTACTGTCACTCTCTCGATCTCGGCCCTTTCACTGACTTTAAATCCTCTCTACTTTCTTTATAGTACACCAAAGTTGTTAATTGTGTATACCATTTTAAAGGAAATTTATTAAGGAATATTTTTCAATGTAATCCTTATTTAATTCATGATGTGATCAATTAAAAGAAAATGATTTAGTCTGAAGCCCCCAGTGCGTCAATTGTGGTGTTCGGACTCGTCTAAACACGATAACTTTCGAAAAACAAAGCTTATCGACTCATTTTTTTTTTAATATCTGTGTATTTTTGATCACAAGAACCCTTTCAAAAATCACTATCTGAATCCTTTTTGTTTTGCTGTAATTAATAAAAAACGTGAAAACTGATTATTAACAAAAAAAAATTTAGCTGCCATTTTTTTTTTTTTAATTATTTTTTTTTAAATCACATGTCAAATGAGTAATATTAATAGAAAAAAATGAGGTTTTTTTTCATTACTCATGATTATAAATCATGAGCAATAATAATAGTACAACTAAAAAAAAAAATAAAATAAAAATAAGATAAAATTCATAAAAAAAAAAAAAAAAAACGGCAGCTAAATTTTTTTTTTGTTAATAATCAGTTTTCACGTTTTTTTATTAATTACACCAAAACAAAAAGGATTCAGATAGTGGTTTTTGTAAGCGTTCTTGTGATCAAAAATACACAGATAATAAAAAAAAAATGAGTCGATAAGTCTTGTTTTTCGAAAGTTATCGCTTAAATTAAGAAAAAAAAATAATAATGAAAAAAAATTAATGAGTAAGAGTAAAATGAGCGATTGAGGTGTGCACTTTTGGATTTTTCAACTTTTTTGTTTTTTTCAGTGTTTAACAAAAATGATTGATTATCTATTGAACGGACCTATACCATTTTGTTTTAAATTAAATAAATATTTCCAATGATTTTAGATTGCTACATATGTTCAGGGAATTTTGGAATTATTTGACTAAGATATTTGGAAAAGTCAGGGAATTTCAATCTCAAAAATCTGTGGCCACCATATAGAGAGAACCAGTGAAAAAATATTATTTCGTCTCATAGATCTGAAGATGACAGCGTGAATAAATGAAATATTAATCAAAAAATAATGGCATTGAAAAAAAAGTATAATTTCATCCGTAAATATTTATATGGCTCATTTTTCAATGAGAAACACCTAATTAAACTTATTTTATCCTTAATTATCTATAAGAAAATTCTTTTTAATTGCCTTCTGAAATGCTCTTGAGATGAAAATTGAATTCAAAAATTCTGAAAAATAGCGAAGTTCTTGGTCTACGATAAAACCCAGCTATAAATTAAAATTATCAGGATAGAGTAAATTTTTTTTTTTTTTTTTTGAGCATTAAAAAAAATAACAGAGGACCCGCGCGTACTTAGAAACGATGATTTTTATGAAAAATTAAATATATTTATGTTATAAAAGCATCAAAGCTTTTTTCATACTTTTTTAAAAATTCTAATTAAAAAATTTCAACAAAATTATCGTTTAATATCTGATTATGGCATGGAATGCCTTGCATGTAAAAATAAATAAAACTCACAGTTTAGCTATACCAGCTTTCCGAATAGCCGAACTTATAGCTTTCACGGCAGTTTGGATAGAATTTATCAACAATGTGAAGTCTCCAGTTGCATAAGGAATTTTTTTTTGTTCCGTTAACACGAAGCTAGTTAATGTTACACAACTAGTGTCGAATGATGATTCACGTAATGCCATTTTGAAGAATAAATATATTTACTAAAAAATATTTCAAAAATATAATATGTTTAGTATTGTTACAACAAGTATTACTTTTGCTACTGTAGTTGAAATATTTTTATATTATAAACGTAGACGGTTCTTAATTTCACAATATTGATAACGTCAACGTCATTAAGATAAGAAGTTTGGATGTTTTTAAAAACAAATAATTGTGATAATGATTACTTTTTTATTAAAAGTAAATTTAAGAAAGTTAATATAAGTAAGCAGTTTTAAAACACACTCGAGAATAAATGTTTATATATAATCATACATAATTATCTATAACTATATATAATCATGTATGATTATATATAATCTTGTGTATAGAGCATTCCATGCCAAAGCCCCCTACCAATGGATTATGCATCTCCGATTTACCTGAAATTGGGTCACTTTTTTGTACCCCTGAAAAAAGGTTTTAATGAATTTTTGAAAATTTTTTCATCTAGCCAATCGGGAGATACGATTTTTTTTTTAAATGGCCATAACTTAGCGGAAAATTGTCCAATTTGGCTCTTTTTCCTTCAAAATTCATGTTCTTGTTGAATTTTCTAGAAAATTCATGCAAAAAAGTATTCATTATGAATGTAACTGTTTTGAAGTAAAACTTCGTTACGGAGGCTAAAATTGAACGATTTGAGGCGGAAAAGGGGAGGTAGCGCCAGAGGAGAATTATTGAGTGAAAGTTTAGAATAGGCGAGAAGGGGAATTGCTTGTATAGCAAGCCTTATATATTTTAAAGAGTGGGGGGAGTTGAGAAGAGTCGAGTGCAGTGCGCATACGTCGTAATTTAACCGGGTTATTCATATATAAATATATATATATATATATATATATATATATATATATATATATATATATATATATATATATATATATATATATATATTAGGGTGCTCCATTTAAAACGAACATTTTTTTTTTAGGCTGACATAAGAAAATTTTGTGATTTATGTTAAAAGAAAATTTCCCTGAAAATTTCAGCTCTTAATTTTAATTTTAAGTACTTCCTATCGAGCATCAAAGTTTTCCCATTTAAAAAGCATGTAAATCGAATAACGTTTCTCTAAAATTACTATAACTTAGCCCTATTTTGAGCTATTGTTTCGAAACCAGTTCTTGTTTGTAGAGTATTTGTTGCTTTTTAAAAGTGCATACGACGGTTTTTGTCTAACTCGATCCACGTCGATTGTACCAGCTCCGTAAGACAAATTTTCACTTTTTTCATTTATTTTTGTTAATAGTGAAGAAATGGTTCATCTCACAACAAATATCCATAGGACCAATCTCTTAGGAAATTTTATGCTCTACAAAATTGCTTATGACACTTATATTACTAAAGTCCACTGTTCATGAGATACATGCATTTTAACATTTTACAATAAAAAAAATTGTAAGCTTACTATGGTACTAATCTTTTTTATTGTAAAATGTTAAAATGCATGTATCTCACGAACAGTGGACTTTAGCAATATAAGTGTCATCAGCAATTTTGTAGAGCATAAAATTTTCTAAAAGATTGGTCTTATGCATATTTGTTGTGAGATGAACCATTTCTTCACTATTAACAAAAATAAATGAAAAAAGTGGAAATTTGTCTTTCGGAGCTGATACAATCGACGTGAATTGAGTGAGACAAAAACCATCGTATACACTTTTGAAAAGCAACAAATACTCTACAAATAAAAACTGCTTTCAAAACGATAGCTCAAAATCGGGCTAAGTTATCGCTAAGAGTTCCTTATCAGGACCCCGTCAGGATATCCTTATTCAAATAAAACTTATATGATGTTAGGTCAATTCGACGTGTTCCTTATCAGGACCACACGAGAGTATCCTTATTAATAAAAAAATTATCGAATCGCTTTAAATATTTCATTTACATAATAAAAATCAAGCAAAGTACAAAAACTATATAAATATAAAAATTACGTCAATCATTGTAGCATGGATTTTTTACTTCTTTATCCGTTATTCTTCGATATTATAATGAATATAATATTTTCTCTTACAAGATCACATATGTGTGTCAGCGCAGTGAATAGCAACAATGACTTTGAATCGAAAGAATGCAGGTTCGAGCCAAGCAGTAATCGAAATTTTTTCACTAGTAAAATACATGCTTACTTCCTCTAAGTAATGCTACTTATACATTAGATTACATTTTGGATCGAATTGAAATTCTCTTCTTTTTTTTTTTTTTTGCAATTTGATATTTTTTTTTAAATAATTACTAATAAAGCAATCCTGATAAGGGTTTGATCCCGACTATAATTTTTTCCTGAAGTACCATAAGGACCATGTCAAAATAATATAAGGCTTGCCTTCTTAGGGCAAACCTGACAAGTTCCTTATCAGGACCTCATCAGAACATCTTTATTAAAAAAAAAAGTTATTTGCCATCGGGTCAACCTGACGAGTTCCTTATCAGGACCTCATCAGGACATCATTATTAAAAAAAAAATCGGTCTGTCGGTTGACCCTGCGGGCCAGCCCCAAAACTTCCCGCGTATTTCAAGCTCCTTGAGCTCGAAAAACTGTAGAAGATACATTTTCGAGCTCTTCGAGCTCGAAAATACTTTTGTATGCTTTTGTTTTCAAAAAATAACGTTTTTTACAATTTTTTCTACAACGATATCTCTCGAACGAATAAACCGATTGAAACGTTTAAGGTGGCAGTCGACGCGTTTTATTGAGTTCTATAACTGATTAAATTTTGAAATTGATTCATCGAGTCATTTTTGAGAAATTTTCAAAATACTAAAAAAATTTTTTTTTTTTAATTCTTTCGACAACGGTTTCTCTTGAAAGAATTAACCGATTTTGATGTTTGAGGTGGCATTCGACGCGGCTTATAAATCTCCAGAGCCCAGTCCATTATGAAATTAATCCATCGAGCCCGTAAAAAGTTATCCAAAAAAAACATTTTTGAAAACAGCTTATTTTTGGAATATCTCCAAACGAGCCCTGCTGATCAAGCTCAATTTTTTTTCAGCTTCAAGATATTAAAAAACTGCGTCGAATGACACCTTGACGATCAAAATCGGTTGATCCGTTCGAAAGTTATAGATATTTACATACGTACGTACGTACGTACATACATACATACATACACTCGGACATCATCGTGAAATTAGTCAGAATAGCTTTCTAGGACCTCAAAACGTCGACATCTGTTGGAATTTCGATTTTCACAAATCGGACTGAAACCAATAACTTCCCGAATTTTTGAAAATTTGCAATTTTCTTAGCGGGAAGTTAAAAAAGTTATTTGCCATCGGGTCAACCTGACGAGTTCCTTATCAGGACCTCATCAGGATATCCTTATTAAAAAAAAAGGCTATCCAATCTCTTTAAGAATGTTATTTACAGGCTAAAAATTCAACGAAGTACAAATGAATGTTATATGAAAATCACGTCAATCATTACAGCACGGATTTTTTAGTTCTTCATCAGTTATTCTTTGACATCATAATGAATACTATATTTACACCTACAAGATCACATATGTGTGTCAGCGCAGTGGATAGCATCGATGACTTTGAATCGGAAGGATGCAGGTTTGAGCCCAGCAGTCATCGGGACTTTTTCATCAATAAAAAACATGTTTACTTCCTCTAATTAATGCTCTTAATAAAATAGATCTTATTCCGGATCGATTCGAAATTCTCTTATTGTTTTTTTTCGCAATTTGATATTTTTTTAAAAATAATTACTAAAAAGGCAACCCTGACAAGGATTTAATGAGGATATCCTGGTAAGGGCCTGATGAGATTATTCTGATAAGGACCTCAGAGGTCATAAGCGTTCGATTCTTATCAATTCCTCGCCAGGATATCCTGATCTGGACCTTATTTTAAATAAGATTGACTTGATAAAGATCTTGTCATCAGATCCTTATGAAAAATTCTAGTCGGGGAGTCTATCAGGAGATAAATAGATAACAAATAATTTGAAAATTTAACAGTCAAGTTATGGATAATAATAGATGAATTTGAACATTTTTTATGAATTGGTGATAAATGCGTCATTGCAGATTTTTAAAATGAATAAGTTATCGAATCAGAGTATTCATTATGGATATGAGTCTATTATGAGACCATGATAAGCTCTTCATAAGGTTATCATAATATCACAATGAAATTATCATATCTATTAGGAAATATAGATCAACGATAGATAGATTTTAAATAATTTTAATAAATTAATCAGGCATTCGTCATTATTGATTTCTTCTACAGGTGCGTCGTCTAATCCGAGCTGATTAGTTATCAATATTAGTCTATTGCGAAAATAGGGGAAAGCTTGAAATTCATGCTTGGCCCAAGTCTGTCTAAGCATCGAAATGATAACACCAAGCCAAGCTTGAGTGACAGTATTGTGCCAAGATTGCACCTAAGCATTGGCCCAATATCGAGAGTCAGTATTATGCCAAGACTATAGCTAAATAAGCACCTATACTTGCTAAAAATTAATTAAAAAGAAAAATATTAGTATTCATGTCCGTGATGGTAGCATATGGAAATGAATTTGGACATAGAAAAATCGGATAGATCGATGAAACTGTTTTTTTGTATTTGCTGGTTCTCGAACGTAGTCCTTCATAGCTGCTAGGCAAGTGTTTTATCCACTAGGTTGTTATGCTATACATAGAAGTCATAGGTTTTTAAACACCATTTGTTATTTAGACTGGTACACCAAGGCTTATCACTTGAATATTGGCTGAATCATATCCCAAGACTGGTAAACCAAGGCTTGTCAATAAAATATCTGTTGAATCCTTGTTCCAAAACTCGTAAACTAAGGTTCATCCATTGAACGTTGGCTAAATCCTGGCCCTAGAGTGACAAACCGAGGTTTGTTATTTGAACATTAGTTGAATCTCGGACCAATTTTTGGCTAAGAGAAAATCTTGGACAGAAATGTTCGTTCATAAAATAACAAACTCAATACAATAATTAATTTTGATTAAAGCATAATGTAATTTATCACAAATGATGATTGATAAATTTTTTGTAATAAATAAAATAACACACTTGTATTAGTAGCAATCTGTAATGCTTACAGGTCTTATAACAAAGAAGGTATTTGGAAACTTTTTATCATAATTTTTCACGTAAAAACATACAGTTTCTAAATCTTTAATGTTAATAATTAATGGAAGAGAGTTAGATTTTATACAAAGATCTATCAGATTCATTGAATTATTATTAATTAATGATTGAATTATGTCACATTTTGTAACAATTGCTAAAAACTGGCTGTTGCAATTATTGTCGCATATCACATTCGTAGCGCAGTAACAAACTTTTAAAAAATCATTAATTATACCAATTCTTTCTCTATTCTTAGAATTAAAAATTACTACAGAAGAATTGGTTCTTTTTATTCGTCGATATTTTAAAGAATCAAAAACTAAATTATCTTTATATAAACGTGGATAAGTATAAACATTTTTTGGTTCATTTACTACAATTCCACTGTTGGTAATAATATTTTTCAAGCTATCAGTCACTGAACATTGAGTTGATTTCCCAAATTTAAATATTCTATCACATATGTGAATGAGTTTTCTTCTCCTTAACGTTGAAAATTCTAATTTATTACAAAATGACATGACGTGATCATTTATTGGTAAAACATGTGATTTCAATTCAACAACGCTTGTATAAATTGATAAAGCGGAGCAAAGTTGCAATTGTGTGTACCGTGTTCCATGAGCAAGACGAGTAAGTGATCCATTAAGATCTTCAAAGGAAAAGCAAGATGTCATTGGCAATGGACCAAATTTTATTACGACATCTGGAAGGTAAAGTAAACAATGGAGGTTGCACGTCATATGTGTTAAACCATATAAATTTTCAAACCAGGAGACATATTTTTTTAAAGCAACTGAAGCAGCATCAATCATTTCATAAGTAATACTAGAACTACTTAAATAGCTGATAGCCATTACAAGAAGTTTATGATGTTTCAAATACTTTTTTTTCATGATTGAAGACAGAAGTGGAATTGAGTAAAATAAAAGCCATTGTTTCCATTCTGATGCTTTCCAATACTTATAATCATTTACAGAACGAGTCAATCAAGAGACAAACGCGGGTGGTGAAATTTCACATAATTTTTCATCAACCCATTTTTTATGTTCAGCTAATAAAAACGGAAAATTTTTGTAACATGTATCACACCATAAACTAAATAATCTCTTTGTAACGCCAAGATAAACACAATGCATTATGTCAACTGCTGTTGTTTCAATAACATTGTGAACTAATTGTGTAAGAACTGTCGGGCCTTTTATTCCTTTGATTGATTTTTTTGTTTCGAAAGCCGTTTGACCATCAATAATTGATTTTTCGGTAGTTCTCATTCTCAAACGATTTTTGAACGGAAATACTCTACGTTTTTCAAAACTTTTGCTCTTAAGTACACAGTGACAACATCCAAAAACACCTGTGTGGCATCATCATCATCATCATCATCATCATTTTCTTCTTCTTCTTCACTTTTTTCATTTTCTACACATTCTACTTCTTCTATGTCTTCATCATTATCAGTGTCATGATCAGAACTATTATTTTGACTACCGTAATAATTAAAATTTTTGTCGATGTTATCCTCGGAATCCTCAAAATAGTTCGTATCACTGGAATCCGTAGAGTTGACGCCTGCATTTTTATTTATTTCTCTTCCTGTAATATTAGTATTATAAATTTACTAGTCATTAAAATTAAAGAAAAAAATAAACAAATTTGTCATTTATTTTCAATTGAAAAAACCTTTTTTTTTTATTTTGTATAAAATGGTAAAAAAAATTTATGTAATTATCTGTTTAGTTTTGATGCCCAAAGTTAATTGTATTAACCCTAGACTGGTCAACGTATGAGCGTGACGCCGCACTTGATTCTATTATTTTTATTACAATTACATTTTTCACTAAAAGGGTTTGAAAAAATTTGACTTTGTTCTTCAAACATTTTAGAATATTTTAACAATTTTTTTGAGCATGTTTAAAAACATAAAGTTGCTGTAAAAAAAATTCTAAAAAAAAAAGTGACGGATTTGCGGGACGGTTTTCATCACTTGACCAGAGTCGTTAGTAGATTTTCACTTGCGGCGTTGCCGTCTTTGGTGTATGTCCCCTCTTTCCTACCTCTAATGTTCATACGCAAACTGTTACCGGCTGTTATTGTGTTTGAAAGGTTATGTGGAGGCAAATATTTACTTTTATTAATAAACATTTTGAAAGACTCGGCGACTAAGAAAATAATTTTTTAATTTGTTTCTTGATTTAATTTATAATAAATTTATTAAATCATTCTTTTTTGTCCACTATTAAAATATTTATATCTATTGCCGAAGACATTAACCTATGTTTACGTGATATTGTTATTTATAAAAAAAGTAGTTGAGTTTTTTTTTAAGTTAAATAAAATTAAATACTAGCTAAATTTAATTTAAAAATAAGCTTATTAACTTTGTTTAAATAACCAATTGTTTTAAACAGAGTTTAAAATTAATAAAAATAAAGTTGAAAATTTTTTTTCTTGTTCGAATTTTTTACAATATTCCCGCCGGAAATAATACACCAATAGTTAACAGCCAGAGCGATCAGGCAACGTCGCACTCTCAAAAGCATTGCGGCGATTCCCTCATCACTTGACCAAAGTCGTTAGGTCGCGTTTGTTGACCAGTCTAGGGTTAATTCAAATTGATACTCCCAAGCAAACCTCCGTACAGGTTCTACATGCATCTATATGATTTGAAACTAATTGGATAAGACCCTATACAGTTTTCTGACTGTTATAAACAAAAAAAAAACGCTCTATCGGTTGACCCTGCTGGCCAGTCCTAAAACTTCACGCTATTTTCGAGCTCCTTGAGCAAAAAAACATTGTTATGAATACATTTTTGAGCTCTTCGAAAGAAAAAAGAAAATTACATGTAGAAACTTTCTATATTATCGACAATTCAATAATTAAAATTTACATGACAGTATAAAGTGAACTTTAAGTCGTATGAATCGAAAAAATATGACATAATTCTTTATTGGCCTATAGGCTAGCGCTAGCAGAGATTTGAAATAAAATAAACCCGTGCGCGTATCCGGACAAAAAGCTTCTAGTGAATTCTTAGTCTTCCTTTTTAATGACATAAAATTTTTTTATTTGTGCAGACACATTCCAAAGAAAAATAAAATTAATTTTTGAATCAATGAAATACAAATTAATTTTTAGCATAAAAAAAACTCGTAATTATCAACTTATATTTTATCTTTAATATTAAATGAATACTACTACTTGAATGAAATGAAACTTGTAAATTTAAATTGTAAGTTTAAGTAATTAATTATTAATTGAACTTGATATACCTTAGAGAATAAGTTTAAAATTTTAATGTTTAACATATGTTAAAAAAAAAAAATTTTTTTTTAATTCTGACCAACCTTCCGTTCTTTTCTGACTTGTCCTTAATTTTTCATCATCATCACTTTTATCTGACGATGACATTTCCAATAATTTTTTTAGTCGGTATTTTGTTGATCGCGATAAATCATTAATTTTTTTAATTCGTACCAAAATTAATGAATAAATTAATTAAAATTATCAACGAAATTCTTGTTAGATTTTTTGATTCGAAAATATAGTTTATTTTATTGCTTGTCTTTTAGATATTCATTTTTTTTTTTTTTTTTTATTTTATATTAATTCATTTATTTATTGTCAAACTTATCAACGGTGATAAAAAAATATTATGGCTACTAAAAAAATGTTTTCATTAATTTATTTAAAACGATCAAAAAAATCATTAATTGTCTTAACTGATTCATTAACATATTCTGAAAAAAACGAGTACATGTTTAAAGAAAAAAAGAAAAATCAAGCTGTTGACATAATTTTACAAGACGGTCAGTTTCTAAATTTATCTTTCATTAAAAAATAAATAAATATCTTGTATGCTTATTAATAATTTTTGACAGATAATAAGAAATCGCTAGAGGCTTGTGAAGTAGATCAGTTGACAGGAAAGATGTTAAAAAAACCAAGGAAAAAAAGATTTTTACGAATGTCGCATGAGAACAGCGAAAGTCAAAATGACACGGTATCTGAAGGATTGCTGAAAGCTGATTATAATGAGGAGAAGGTAGATAGATTTGATGAGGTGGATGATGATAAAATACTTTATCAAAAAAGTTTATTTTGTGAACGAATAGGCGAGTATAAAAATTAGTACAATTATGAAATTCTTAAAATGTTTGTCAACATAGATTAAACTAGGGTTTCTGAAATTTTAGCGAAGAAGAGAAAACCTCCTATGGAAATCACAGTAAAAATGATAAAAATAAATCAGTAGAAAAAGATATTCAACAGAAAAATAAAGAGGATAATTTAAATGAAAATAAACAAACTGATCAAGCTGGTATGTATTTACATTTTTGTTTATTTATTTTTTTTTTTTTTCAGCAAAATAAAAAAATTTTGTCTTTAATTTAACTGTAAAAGTTACTTAAGGTAGTTGTTTCGAGGTAGTCACGTTCAAAAGTATAGCATACCGAATTAAAAGAACAGCATAACTGAAGCGGTTAGTTGAACGCCGCTCATTCGAAACTTTTGTAAAAGTACAGTCATATGCTCTTACATACATCCAAGTAGTGTCAATACGTTTATATACACATACATCCATAATATTCGAGAAGTGATCGTGGCAACGCCGTTCGCTGTTACTGTGCATCTTTTTTGTGTTCCGTAATATTTTTATTAATGTAGTCGTAAGACATAACCAAATTAACCATGAAAATAAACTAAGCTATTTATTATTAAATTATTAGAAATGTATGAACGTTTACTTATTATTAATTAATAAATTTTATTATTTTTCTATTTAATTTATAATAAACGCTGAAAAGTTATCAATAAACGAAATCTTTAAGTAAGAGAGCATTTGTATATCGAACAATTTATTTATTTTTAGAATAAATAAAAAATAAATGTTAAATTATTTTTATTTTGTTTGAAAAAATAAATTTATAAAACGATTGCCTTTTATAAATTTACAAAAATTTAATATTATTGATTAATTTTTTTTGAATAGTAGAATAATTAATTAATTTTATTCATTAGTTAGCTTTTTTTATTATGTGTCTGTTTGTATTTTCCCGCGCCTATTTGGCTATAATATAAGCGCTGTTGCCACATCGCACCACTGTTTTGGTACATCTTTGAAATTTTTAAAAAGTTTCAAGGTTTAATGAATTATATTTCAGAAACGACGTGGTCAATGATTTTCATTTTTTTTTATATGGTTTATAATTTTAGTTTCGATGACACACAAAATTTTTAGAATGATCCTACATTGCGTTTTGATTTTATTAAAAAAACATTGCCCGTAAATCGCTATTCTCCATAAGAGCCTGTGTTAAAATAGCAATATTTTGAAATCGTTTTTCAAAAAATTGGGATGGTCAATGTTACTCAGATTAGTCTCATATGATTCGTAGTCAATCAAAGAACAATCAGGTAAATTTTGATATAAATCCTACATTAAATTAATCCACGCAACAACTACCTTAATCTAAAAATAGACTTTTGTCTTAAGAATTTCATAATATTATTCAGAACTTTTTTTTTAAAGTCAAAATTATCATATATCATCCTCAAAATTTAATTTAGGACTTTTAGAGATTGTCAGAATCATTCCGAATTGTTAAATTCGAAACACAAAACTTGTGCTTTTTCGAAATACTGCTTTTTTAAAATGAATCAGTGCAAAGTGCTGCAAATCAATGAATATTCACTGATTTGCAGCACTTTGCACTGATTCATTTTAAGAGAGCGACTTGTAGTTATTTAAATTTACTATTCTTGATAAATTATTTCTGCAAGACGCATTGATATTTCTGGATAAAATGTACCCGACAAAAATATCTCCATGATATGTGTATTTCAGATAACAGTAATTGTAATATTAACTCAGTATTAATTACAATAAGATAATTAAAATTTAGATCCTGTAAGAAATCCAGCGTGAATTTGAAGTGAATCTTCAATCCGAATTTATTCCAACACAGAGTGTTGGAGTTAAAAAAAAACACTACGCGTACGGAGTAAAGAGGGAGTTTTTTTTCAGCAGAGTGATTTTCGAGTGGATGTAGATTTTAATCCAAAGAAAAGAGTGATGTTTTTTAATTTATTTAAGCTTTCCAGAGCAAAATTCACTTCGAGGATTTCGTTTATTTCAATTTAAAAAAAAACTACGTGGAATGAATTTTACTCCTGAAAGATACAATAAATTAAAAATCATCCCTTCAGTATTACTCCGCGTACGCTCCGCAAATTTTTAACAGTGTAATATTTCAGTAATGATGATGAAATATTGTTACTCTGATATCATTTGTCAAGGGGATATTTTGTCATGGATATGTTGTTGGTGGTTCTTTGTCCGGGAATATTAAGGCATGAGACAAAAAAAAATTGTTTTTATTTCTTTTTTATAATCAAACCATGATAGCATTATTATTGTAAAATTGTTTCTCACGTAGTCTATTTTTTTTAACTCTTTATCGCAAGCATGTACTGTTCATATACTATTGAGTAAGATTTTCTTTTAAATTTTATTTTTATGCCTATTTAAATAGGTATTATTTTTTAAGTCATAAATAATTAATTAAAATTTATGTAGCAAATATTTCATCAAAAAAAAAAAAGAGAAAAAGGAGTAATCTTGCTCTTTTGGAGAAAGAAAACGATATTATATCCCAAGCATCGGAGAATAAAGATGTATATGAACCACAACCTGGTACTTCGGGATCAGCAATGGCATCAATTAAAGAAAAAAAAGGTCTTACAATTTCAAAAATTGAGATTTTAAAAGAAGCCAGTCCTGGAAATTTATTTCAAACTGGTATACATTTTAATAACATTAGATAAACAAAAGTTAAAATGATTCTTTATCAACTGGAGAGAAATGCCCGATTGAATCTATAAATTTTTATTATGCTGTCGACTAAACTTGAAACAGGAAGTCTTAGATTCCAAAAAATAATGATGCTGCTTTAAAAATATTATTAAGTCAAAGTTAATTTTTTATTACAAATTATCAATACCTTGGTAAAGCAGCATAATAATTTTTTTGGAAGCTACGGCTTTCTGTTTCAAGTTTTGTTGACAAAATAATAAAAATAGCTAGATATATGCTAGGATTTCTCTGCGTGTATCATCATCATCGAGGCTTCGCCTCGGCCAACAATTACATGTAATCTGAGACATTTCTTACTTTACTTCCCTAGGCATGTAATATACTATTACTACAACCAATAATTAGATTACTCGTACAATTAAAATTTGTAATTTTTGAACCAATGGTGTTTCTCAGTGAGAATCACCATTTTCATTTTTTAATTATACTGGTGAATTTAATATGAGTAACCACTCAACAGCTTAAGACTAATTGCCTTAAATCATTAAGCCGTAGTATTTTTTTTTTTAATAATGATAGTATAGTTTCTACAGAGTTGGAATATAAAAAATTATATTTTTCCTTAAGACTCCATGCTCAAACTCTTTTCATCGTAGATAAAGTTTTATAATACTGACAACAAATAGTAAAATTTGGATGAAAAATGATTTCCCAAGTTGAAAAAGAATATTGGCCAAGGCTTTGAACTCTGGCTAACAATTGGACCAAGCTTGGCCAATCGTCCCTTCCTATCTGGGTATCTTATTGTTCTTGCGAAACATTAGAGATTTGAATTTTCATTTAATTTAAATTGTTAATTATTGATGACATGATAGCCAATTGTTGACTGAGAATGAATTTTAGTATTTATAAAAAGCATAAAAGAATAAAAATATAAACATTAAGAACATGAAAAGAAACAAATTTTCTTAATATTTTTCCGTGAGAAATAAGTTTCTACCTTCCTATCCCTGATTTTTATGTATATGGTGTGACACAACCGAATAATCAACAACTACATAACCACGGCAAAATAACTAAAACTCAAAATAACTTTTAAGCTCGGGACTAGAAATTAAAAAAAAAAACTTCAAAATAAATTATATTTAATATTTGTTACTATATTAGAAAAAAGAAGTCAATGGTCATTCTATCGTCATTATTGTGTTATGGAACTATAGAGAGATACATATTAGGACCGTTTTTAATTTTTTTTTTTAATTGTTTCTAGTGTGTAGCCGCGATTACGGCCTTTTACACTTTTTGCCTATATATCACAACTGCTTTACTTTTGCCTGCTTTTTATTGTGCGACTGTGGACCAACTTGAGCTTATACTGTATTATTACGGTGATACCTTACCCCCCACCTTGGCTGTGGGAGTATAGGAGCAAGGGAAACCACAGAGAAAACCATTGCCAGTACAGTTGGGTTTGGGTGAGACTCTCGTGATCGATAAAATTCCCATTTTACCGATCACTAGATCCTCAACCCTCGCCTAACGGTCAGAGACTTCCGATTGAGTTCAACGCGCGACTAAGCGGTCACCCAGCAAAGTAGCGATCGTGCTTGATGCTACTTAACTTGGATGATCGTCCGAGCCACACGAGAACCGCTCGGCTGTCTCTGTCCCCTTAGGACCGTTTTTATAAAATTCATAATTGAATAAAATATATACTTTATTTATTTAAATTTTGTTACTCCAGAAGAACGATGAATAATGGAAAAATTTTTAATAAAATACAGATCTGAGAATGATGACAATAAATCAGATAGCGAAGTCACAACTAAAGAGCTTTCAGATCATGACAAGATACCGAAAAAAATTAAAACATACGATGTAGATGCTCGAGTATGTATACATATATTAGGATGTTTAAAAAAAAAAATTCTGGATACCAATTATAAAAAAAAATATACCCGGGTCAAAAATAAAACGTGATTTCGGTTCGCTTCACCTTATTTTCTTTTGAAGTTATCAGTTTGCCGACTATTTTACGATAAGATCTCGACTTTTTCAACTTAAATTAAATTTTTTTATACTTTCTAAATTTTCTTCAACTTATTCGTATTTTTTGATCTTACTTTGAACTTATTTGTCTTTACTTCGAGCACGAAAGTCATTTACCTTACTTTTGACTTGCTGAACCAAGTTGAAAAAAATTTATTTATTCGTCTTACTTTCGCATTAATATATAAAAATCATTTCAACTTAGTTTTGACTTTTTCATCTTATATTTTAAGTCGAATAAGTCTCAACCAAGTCAATTTTTACTTGATCTTGACTTTTTCGTCTTAAAATTAAAATCTAATAACTCTGAACCAAGTCAATTTCGACCTGATTTCAACTTTTTTGTCTTAAGTCGTGGATAAGTAAGCCAGTCAAGTCTAAACAAAGGCGAAAACTCAATGTATTTCATATCTCCGTACAAGAAAGTCGAGCTTAGCTTGTGAAAAGTGGTGCCAAATTTCGACGTGGTAAACCAAGTCCAAATAAAGTTTTATTTTTGACCTTATATTAACCTGATAAGATCCTTGTGGTACTTTAGGTGAATCAGGAAAAAATTCTAGTCTAAATTTTAGAAAATCTTTAATTTCCATAGCGAAAATTTGGGTGTATGTCAATGCCCCGGGGCTTCAATGTCCCGTGGCTGCAATGTCCCTGGAAAAATATGGCGTCAAAGAGAATTGTAATGGAGAGCCATCTATGGGTTGAAATAATTACTAAAAAATGTAAAAACTACTTTTCCACGAGAATAATTATTTTTTTCCTGTACTGATGGCGCTACGATCAAAAACATGTCATATAGAGGACAAGTATGTATCCCTCAGTAAAAATAGACTATTATTTCGTAAAGCGCTTGGTTCTGAAAAATGAGAAGGAGATACTCTTAGCTACAATGGAACCCTCAGCGTTAATGAAAGGGTACAAGGGTAGTTAACCCTAAACTCGGGGTCCAAGTGCTTCCCTCCATAGGTTTACCCTGCCATTGGGTAGGCAACCTACTCTTGGCCGAAATAAAAGGGTACAAGGGTAGTTAACCCTAAACTCGGGGTCCAAGTGCTTCGCTCCATAGGTTTGGCCTGCCATTGGGTAGGCAACCTACTCTTGGCCGAAATAAAAGGGTACAAGGGTAGTTAACCCTAAACTCGGGGTCCAAGTGCTTCCCTCCATAGGTTTGGCCTGCCATTGGGTAGGAAACCTACCTTTGGCCTATAGAAAAAGTTACAAGGGTAGTTAACCCTAAACTCTAAAGTCCAAGTGTTTCCCTCCGTAGGGTTGGCCTGCCATTAGGTAGGCAACCTACTCTTGGCCGAAATAAAAGGGTACAAGAGTAGTTAACCCTAAACTCGGGGTCCAAGTGTTTCCCTCCGTAGGTTTGGCCTGCCATTGGGTAGGCAACCTACTCTTGGCCGAAATAAAAGGGTACAAGGATAGTGAACCCTAAACTCGGGGTCCAAGTGCTTCCCTCCATAGGTTTACCCTGCCATTGGGTAGGCAACCTACTCTTGGCCGAAATAAAAGGGTACAAGGGTAGTTAACCCTAAACTCGGGGTCCAAGTGTTTCCCTCCATAGGTTTGGCTTGCCATTGGGTAGGCAACCTACTCTTGGCCTAAATAAAAGGGTACAAGGGTAGTTAACCCTAAACTCGGGGTCCAAGTGCTTCCCTCCATAGGTTTGGCCTGCCATTGGGTAGGCAACCTACTCGTGGCCGAAATAAAAAAGTACAAGGGTCGTTAACCCTAAACTCGGGGTCCAAGTGCTTCCCTCCATAGGTTTACCCTGCCATTGGGTAGGCAACCTACTCTTGGCCTGAATAAAAGGGTACAAGAGGGTTAACCCTAAACTCGGGGTCCAAGTGTTTCCCTCCATAGGTTTGGCCTGCCATTGGGTAGGAACCTACTCTTGGCCTAAATAAAAGGGTACAAGGGTAGTTAACCCTAAACTCGGGGTCCAAGTGCTTCCCTCCATAGGTTTACCCTGCCATTGGGTAGGCAACCTACTCTTGGCCGAAATAAAAGGGTACAAGGGTAGTTAACCCTAAACTCGGGGTCCAAGTGTTTCCCTCCGTAGGTTTGGCCTGCCATTGGGTAGGAAACCTACCTTTGGCCTATAGAAAAAGTTACAAGGGTAGTTAACCCTAAACTCTAAGTCCAAGTGTTTCCCTCCGTAGGGTTGGCCTGCCATTAGGTAGGCAACCTACTCTTGGCCGAAATAAAAGGGTACAAGAGTAGTTAACCCTAAACTCGGGGTCCAAGTGTTTCCCTCCGTAGGTTTGGCCTGCCATTGGGTAGGCAACCTACTCTTGGCCGAAATAAAAGGGTACAAGGATAGTGAACCCTAAACTCGGGGTCCAAGTGCATCCCTCCATAGGTTTACCCTGCCATTAGGTAGGCAACCTACTCTTGGCCGAAATAAAAGGGTACAAGGATAGTTAACCCTAAACTTGGGGTCCAAGTGTTTCCCTCTGTAGGGTTGGCCTGCCATTGGGTAGGCAACCTACCTTTGGCCTATAAAAAAAAATGCAATGGTCGTTAACCCTAAACTCGGGGTCCAAGTGTTTCCCTCCGTAGGTTTGGCCTGCCATTGGGTAGGAAACCTACCTTTGGCCTATAGAAAAAGTTACAAGGGTAGTTAACCCTAAACTCTAAGTCCAAGTGTTTCTCTCCGTAGGGTTGGCCTGCCATTGGGTAGGCAACCTACTCTTGGCTGAAATAAGAGGGTACGAGGGTAGTTAACCCTAAACTTGGGGTCCAAGTGTTTCCCTCTGTAGGGTTGGCCTGCCATTGGGTAGGCAACCTACCTTTGGCCTATAAAAAAAAATGCAATGGTCGTTAACCCTAAACTCGGGGTCCAAGTGTTTCCCTCCATAGGTTTGGCCTGCCATTGGGTAGGCAACCTACTCTTGGCCGAAATAAAAGGGTACAAGGATAGTTAACCCTAAACTTGGGGTCCAAGTGTTTCCCTCTGTAGGGTTGGCCTGCCATTGGGTATGCAACCTACCTTTGGCCTATAAAAAAAAATGCAATGGTCGTTAACCCTAAACTCGGGGTCCAAGTGTTTCCCTCCGTAGGTTTGGCCTGCCATTGGGTAGGAAACCTACCTTTGGCCTATAGAAAAAGTTACAAGGGTAGTTAACCCTAAACTCTAAGTCCAAGTGTTTCTCTCCGTAGGGTTGGCCTGCCATTGGGTAGGCAACCTACTCTTGGCTGAAATAAAAGGGTACAAGGGTAGTTAACCCTAAACTCTAAGTCCAAGTGTTTCTCTCCGTAGGGTTGGCCTGCCATTGGGTAGGCAACCTACTCTTGGCTGAAATAAAAGGGTACAAGAGTAGTTAACCCTAAACTCGGGGTCCAAGTGTTTCCCTCCGTAGGTTTGGCCTGCCATTGGGTAGGCAACCTACTCTTGGCCTAAATAAACGGGTACAAGGGTAGTTAACCCTAAACTCGGGGTCCAAGTGTTTCTCTCCATAGGTTTGGCCTGCCATTGGGTAGGCAACCTACTCTTGGCCTAAATAAAAGGGTACAAGGGTAGTTAACCCTATACTCGGGGTCCAAGTGTTTCCCTCCATAGGTTTGGCCTGCCATTGGGTAGGCAACCTACTCTTGGCCGAAATAAAAGGGTACAAGGGTAGTTAACCCTAAACTCGGGGTCCAAGTGTTTCCCTCCATAGGTTTGGCTTGCCATTGGGTAGGCAACCTACTCTTGGCCTCATAAAAAGGGTACAAGGGTAGTTAACTTTAAACTCGGGGTCCAAGTGTTTCCCTTCGTAGGTTTGGCCTGCCATTGGGTAGGCAATAGTAGTGTTGCAAAAAAACAATCGATTAATCGAATAATCGATTTTTTTTAATCGATTCTATATGCTTCGATTAATCGATAGAAAATCGATCCAAATTTTAAAATACGATCTTTAAAAATCGATTTTTTTTTTATAAAATAATGGTAAAAAGAATTTTTTTTAAATTCGTAGATTAATACCTACAATAATTTTCAATTAATTTAATGAGTGCATTAATCACATATCTAATATGTAAGGAAATTTATTTTTTTTAAAACAAATTTTTTTTCCACAATCGATTACAATAATCGATTGTTAGCAATTCGATTGCGCAACTTTTAAGTTGAAGTTATTAAACAATCGATTGTCTTTAAATCTTAGAAACCAAAACAATTATTAAAAAAATAAAAATTTAAGTAGTTAAAACAAATTATGAAAAAACCATTGTCTATCATTAAAGTTATTGTAAGTATTCCAAAATTGATATTTTAAAACACCAAATCGATTATTTCATAATCGATTGTTTATTATACGATTTTGCAACTTTAAAGTTGAGTTTAAAAAATCGATTATTAAAAAAATTGACAAAAACATTTCTAGCTTTTAAAGTTCGAAAAATATGCGTCAAAAATTCAATTGTCATAATCGATTGTTACACACTCGATTGTGCAACTATATAGTTGTTTTAAGAAACAATTGCTATTTTTGAGTTTGAAATAATCGATTGTTCGAAAAATCGATTATTTGCAAACGATTAATCGGCTCTATCGATTATTTCAGTTCGATTATAATCGATTGTCAACAATCGATTATCTCATTCGATTGTTGCAACACTAGGCAATAGTGTGTGTCATTTCAGAGCAACATTTTTTTTTAAGTGCATGAGAAAAAAATCATAGTTCAACACAAAAAAAAAATTTTCGCACAAGAAAAAAAATTCGATAAAGTTCGTTTAAATAACATGGGAAAATTTTATTTTCAACTTTGAGTATTTTTAACTCGTTAACTAATTAATAGATTGAATAGACTAATATATATTTTCGAAGGAAATTGTACGCGCTACAAAAAAGGTTTCTTATCATTTTTCGATAAATCTATCTGTTCAAAAGTTATTGGCGTTCGAAGTTAAGCTCTAGTGAATTTCGAGATCTTCTTACTTTTCCGCTGAAACTGTCAGACTTATTACAAAATGTCATAGGAACTTTTTTATTGAACATGTTACTCTCTACAAATTATAATAAAAAATATTTTTTCAAATTCCGTATTGTTTGCTAGTTTATTTCATTTCAATGTTAAGCTCTTTAAATCGATCAGAACACTACTTTTTTAAGAGCTTGAAATTAAAATAAAAATAACTACAAAACAATACGGAATTTGAAAAAACATTACAAATAATAATTTGTAGAGAATAAAATTTTTAATAAAAAAGATCTTATGACATTTTGTAATAAGTCTGATAGTTTCACCGGAAAAGTAAAAAGATCTCGAACTTTACTAGAGCTTAACTTCGAACGCCAATAACTTTTGAACAGATAGATTTATCGAAAAATGATAAGAAACCTTTTTTGTAGCGCGTACAATTTCCTTCGAAAATATATATTAGTCTATTTAATCTATTAATTAGTTAACGAGTTAAAAATACTCAAAGTTGAAAATAAAATTTTCCCATGTTATTTAAACGAACTTTATCGAATTTTTTTCTTGTGCGAAAATTTTTTTTTTTGTGTTGAACTATGATTTTTTTCTCATGCACTTAAAAAAAAATGTTGCTCTGAAATGACACACACTATTGCCTACCCAATGGCAGGCCAAACCTACGAAGGGAAACACTTGGACCCCGAGTTTAGGGTTAACTACCCTTGTACCCTTTTTATGAGGCCAAGAGTAGGTTGCCTACCCAATGGCAAGCCAAACCTATGGAGGGAAACACTTGGACCCCGAGTTTAGGGTTAACTACCCTTGTACCCTTTTATTTTGGCCAAGAGTAGGTTGCCTACCCAATGGCAGGGTAAACCTATGGAGGAAAGCACTTGGACCCCGAGTTTAGGGTTAACTACCCTTGTACTCTTTTATTTCGGCCAAGAGTAGGTTGCCCACCCAATGGCAGGCTAAACCTATGGAGGGAAACACTTGGACCCCGAGTTTAGGGTTAACTACCCTTGTACCCTTTTATTAAGGCCAAGAGTAGGTTGCCTACCCAATGGCAAGCCAAACCTATGGAGGGAAACACTTGGACCCCAAGTTTAGGGTTAACTACCCTTGTACCCTTTTATTTCGGCCAAGAGTAGGTTGCCTACCCAATGGCAGGGTAAACCTATGGAGGGAAGCACTTGGACCCCGAGTTTAGGGTTAACTACCCTTGTACCCTTTTATTCAGGCCAAGAGTAGGTTGCCTACCCAATGGCAGGGTAAACCTATGGAGGGAAGCACTTGGACCCCGAGTTTAGGGTTAACTACCCTTGTACTCTTTTATTTCGGCCACGAGTAGGTTGCCTACCCAATGGCAGGCCAAACCTATGGAGGGAAGCACTTGGACCCCGAGTTTAGGGTTAACTACCCTTGTACCCTTTTATTTCGGCCAAGAGTAGGTTGCCTACCCAATGGCAGGCCAAACCTATGGAAGGAAGCACTTGGACCCCAAGTTTAGGGTTAACTACCCTTGTACTCTTTTATTCAGGCCAAGAGTAGGTTGCCTACCCAATGGCAGGGTAAACCTATGGAGGGAAGCACTTGGACCCCGAGTTTAGGGTTAACTACCCTTGTACTCTTTTATTTCGGCCACGAGTAGGTTGCCTACCCAATGGCAGGCCAAACCTATGGAGGGAAGCACTTGGACCCCGAGTTTAGGGTTAACTACCCTTGTACCCTTTTATTTCGGCCAAGAGTAGGTTGCCTACCCAATGGCAGGCCAAACCTATGGAAGGAAGCACTTGGACCCCGAGTTTAGGGTTAACTACCCTTGTACTCTTTTATTTCGGCCACGAGTAGGTTGCCTACCCAATGGCAGGCCAAACCTATGGAGGGAAGCACTTGGACCCCGAGTTTAGGGTTAACTACCCTTGTACCCTTTTATTTCGGCCAAGAGTAGGTTGCCTACCCAATGGCAGGCCAAACCTATGGAAGGAAGCACTTGGACCCCAAGTTTAGGGTTAACTACCCTTGTACTCTTTTATTTCGGCCACGAGTAGGTTGCCTACCCAATGGCAGGCCAAACCTATGGAGGGAAGCACTTGGACCCCGAGTTTAGGGTTAACTACCCTTGTACCCTTTTATTTCGGCCAAGAGTAGGTTGCCTACCCAATGGCAGGCCAAACCTATGGAGCGAAGCACTTGGACCCCGAGTTTAGGGTTAACTACCCTTGTACTCTTTCATTTCAGCCACGAGTAGGTTGCCTACCCAATGGCAGGCCAAACCTATGGAGGGAAGCACTTGGACCCCGAGTTTAGGGTTAACTACCCTTGAACCCTTTTATTTCGGCCAAGAGTAGGTTGCCTACCCAATGGCAGGGTAAACCTATGGAGGGAAGCACTTGGACCCCGAGTTTAGGGTTAACTACCCTTGTACCCTTTTATTTCGGCCAAGAGTAGGTTGCCTACCCAATGGCAGGGTAAACCTATGGAGGGAAGCACTTGGACCCCGAGTTTAGGGTTAACTACCCTTGTTCCCTTTTATTTCGGCCAAGAGTAGGTTGCCTACCCAATGGCAGGGTAAACCTATGGAGGGAAGCACTTGGACCCCGAGTTTAGGGTTAACTACCCTTGTTCCCTTTTATTTCGGCCAAGTGTAGGTTGCCTACCCAATGGCAGGGTAAACCTATGGAGGGAAGCACTTGGACCCCGAGTTTAGGGTTAACTACCCTTGTTCCCTTTTATTTCGGCCAAGAGTAGGTTGCCTACCCAATGGCAGGGTAAACCTATGGAGGGAAGCACTTGGACCCCGAGTTTAGGGTTAACGACCCTTGCATCTTTTTCTATAGGCCAAAGGTAGGTTGCCTACCCAATGGCAGGCCAACCCTACGGAGGGAAACACTTGGACTTCGAGTTTAGGGTTAACTACCCTTGTACCCTTTTATTTAGGCCAAGAGTAGGTTGCCTACCCAATGGCAGGCCAAACCTATGGAGAGAAACACTTGGACCCCGAGTTTAGGGTTAACTACCCTTGTACCCTTTTATTTAGGCCAAGAGTAGGTTGCCTACCCAATGGCAGGCCAAACCTATGGAGGGAAACACTTGGACCCCGAGTTTAGGGTTAACTACTCTTGTACCCTTTTATTTCAGCCAAGAGTAGGTTGCCTACCCAATGGCAGGCCAACCCTACGGAGGGAAACACTTGGACTTAGAGTTTAGGGTTAACTACCCTTGTAACTTTTTCTATAGGCCAAAGGTAGGTTTCCTACCCAATGGCAGGCCAAACCTACGGAGGGAAACACTTGGACCCCGAGTTTAGGGTTAACGACCCTTGCATTTTTTTTTTATAGGCCAAAGGTAGGTTGCCTACACAATGGCAGGCCAACCCTACAGAGGGAAACACTTGGACCCCAAGTTTAGGGTTAACTATCCTTGTACCCTTTTATTTCGGCCAAGAGTAGGTTGCCTACCCAATGGCAGGCCAAACCTATGGAGGGAAACACTTGGACCCCGAGTTTAGGGTTAACTACCCTTGTACCCTTTTATTTAGGCCAAGAGTAGGTTGCCTACCCAATGGCAGGCCAAACCTATGGAGGGAAACACTTGGACCCCGAGTTTAGGGTTAACTACCCTTGTACCCTTTTATTCAGGCCAAGAGTAGGTTGCCTACCCAATGGCAGGGTAAACCTATGGAGGGAAGCACTTGGACCCCGAGTTTAGGGTTAACTACCCTTGTACTCTTTTATTTCGGCCACGAGTAGGTTGCCTACCCAATGGCAGGCCAAACCTATGGAGGGAAGCACTTGGACCCCGAGTTTAGGGTTAACTACTCTTGTACCCTTTTATTTCGGCCAAGAGTAGGTTGCCTACCCAATGGCAGGCCAAACCTATGGAGGGAAGCACTTGGACCCCAAGTTTAGGGTTAACTACCCTTGTACTCTTTTATTTCGGCCACGAGTAGGTTGCCTACCCAATGGCAGGCCAAACCTATGGAGGGAAGCACTTGGACCCCGAGTTTAGGGTTAACTACCCTTGTACCCTTTTATTTCGGCCAAGAGTAGGTTGCCTACCCAATGGCAGGCCAAACCTATGAAGCGAAGCACTTGGACCCCGAGTTTAGGGTTAACTACCCTTGTACTCTTTCATTTCGGCCACGAGTAGGTTGCCTACCCAATGGCAGGCCAAACCTATGGAGGGAAGCACTTGGACCCCGAGTTTAGGGTTAACTACCCTTGTACCCTTTTATTTCGGCCAAGAGTAGGTTGCCTACCCAATGGCAGGGTAAACCTATGGAGGGAAGCACTTGGACCCCGAGTTTAGGGTTAACTACCCTTGTACCCTTTCATTAACGCTGAGAGTTTCATTGTAGCTAAGAGTATCTCCTTCTCATTTTTCAGAACCAAGCGCTTTACGAAATAATAGTCTATTTTTACTGAGGGATACATACTTGTCCTCTATATGACATGTTTTTGATCGTAGCGCCATCAGTACAGGATAAAAATAATTATTCTCGTGGAAAAGTAGTTTTTACATTTTTTAGTTATTATTTCAACCCATAGATGGCTCTCCATTACAATTCTCTTTGACGCCATATTTTTCCAGGGACATTGCAGCCACGGGACATTGAAGCCCCGGGGCATTGACATACACCCGAAAATTCGTTATAAAATTTTACTAGATCTTCTTCAGTATAAAATTTTTTTTCTCGGGGAACATAATTTTCTGATCGATTATAATAAAATATAGCGTAAACAATAAGATAATAACGAAATTTTCTTTTCAAGATTGAATTGATCGAAGGTTCAAATATTTATATTAATGCAAATGTCTTGAAATGTTTAAAACGGTCCAATAGAAATAATCCAGAAGAGATGACGCGTCAATTATTTAAACAAATCGTTGGAAAAAATGAGCTGATGAAAATGTCATTAAAAGGAAAACATGGATTGGAGAAAATACCATCGAACATACTTGATGCAATTTGGAGTAGTTATAAAAATTCAGTTTTTTACAATTGTTGTAATAATAATTAAATAAATACATGCCAGGACTGGTTGGTGGTTGGGATGTTTGAAAAATACGCATATTAAAAAATATAACAATATTTTACTTGTCACAGCACATAATATCACTGGGTTACAAAATTAAATCGTTGATTTAATTTATTAATACTGTTTAATTTTTTGAGCTCATGATTACGTAATTAAATGAATGCAAAGAGTAAAATTAATCTCGAGCAAATAATTGAAATAATTGATTTGAGTGTAATTGAACACTGAGTTGATCGCAAAATTGTCATGAGAATAAGTAACATGAATTCAGAGGTTACCGAGCGAAATTAAATTATTGAACACTTGGATTACTATTTGTAATAGCATAAATTATATAAATAATTGAGTTCATTGTTTAATAATGTTATTGATCACTGAATTTAATTTAATTTATGAGTTTATAATAAATTGCACTGTATTGAATTTATTGTATGAACACGTGGTAGCATGATTGCAGAGGCTACCGAGCGAGAATTTACTGTTATATTATTAAGAATATTGAGCATGTTGATAATTAATTAATAATAAATTGAGTCTTTTATATTTATGAACACTGGATATAATTATTTGTGAAATAAATAAGCACCTGTAAAGTTTTCCGTTGGAGTAACCTCTTGAAAAACGTGGTCGTTGATCACTTGAATGCTTGAGTTTTTCATTAATTTATTAATGAGCTCTGGTGCCCACGATTACAAAAATAATTATATTTTTATTGAGCTTAATGATCACTTAATTGATATTAATTGATAGTTTTGATTAATTACTCGAGATGAGCGCAAAATAAAACGATGAATTATAACACGTGTTACTTGTTGAACGTACGTATGCGAAAGATAATGGCGGCCGTCTTCTCGACACGAAGCAGGAAAGCGGAGATGCGCATGCGCTGAGTTGCGCATGATCAAGTTTAAATTTATGAACGAGGCCCCAGTAGGTGCTGCCTCTATCTGCGGAAGTGAAACTATATTTAAATTTAAATATAGTTTCTAATTACGCAACATTCCGCCCGCCATCAGCAACAGAGTTGATGATTGATGAGTTCTTGAGTACGTGATCTTTCGTTGAGCATGTCAATGAACCAGATGAGTTAGTTGTCGTCATCTTCTTGAGGTTCTGGTTCAACTGGTAGGAGTGCGAGCTTCGTAATTGGACGAGTGAGTGTTGAGTTCACTGTTTTGAGTGTAGCAACCCTGGTCAATCCATCCTTGCCAGGGTGGAGTGCAATTATACGAGCGAGAGGCCACCTGGTTGGTGGAAACCTTTCGTCGGTGAGTAATACAAGTGACCCAACTTGAATTTGATGAGTTGGACGTTGCCACTTGGTGATTGCCAGTTGTCTTTGTAGATAACTTGTTGACCAATGATTCCAGAACTGTTGAACCCGTTGTTGTATAAATTGCCATCTTGACAATCGAGTACTGGTTGTATCGATGAGTGCTGGTTCAGGAATCATATTGAGTGCTCGTCCAATTAGAAAATGACCAGAAGTGAGTGCGTCGATGTCATCTGGATCTTCTGTGATTGGCTCCAATGGTCTTGAGTTCAAGATAGCTTCAATCTGCGTAAGAAGAGTCGTAAATTCTTCAAACGTGAATGAAGACTCTCCCACTGTGCGAGTAAGATGATGTTTGAGTGATTTGACAGCAGCTTCCCACTTTCCACCTATGTGTGGAGCTGCTGGTGAATTGAAGTGCCAAATAATACTGTTCACAGTGATGTGATCCAGTATTTCCCTTGATTCTTGAGTGAACAGACGGTTGAGATCGTTTTCAGCGCCTTTGAACGTTGTTCCACAGCCGCTGTAGAGTGCTGTGCAGATGCCTCGTCGGCTGATAAATCTGCGAAGTGCTGCGATGAACCCACTAGAGCTGTAGTCGCTGACTACCTCTAGATGTACTGCTGATGTAGAGAGACAGACAAAAACACAAATCCAGCCTTTGTATGTTTTTGCTCCTCGGTGTCTCCAATTTTTGAGTGTGATTGGACCAGCGTAGTCAACTCCAGTATGTGTGAATGCCAATGATGGAGTGACTCTTGATACTGGTAGCTGACCCATAAGTTGTTGAGCTCTATCAGCACGATGTCGTGCACATTTTACACACTTGAGTATAACTGAGCGTACTGGTTGTCTACCACCAATGATCCAGTACTTTTGTCTGATGAATGCAAGAGTAAGTTGAGTACCACCATGCATGGTACGCTGATGAGCATCAAAGATTATGAGTGTAGTGAGTGCCGCATTCCGTGGTAGAATAGCAGGATGCTTGCTTTGGTCTTGATTTGGAGTATTCTCCAATCGTCCACCTACTCGAATGATGCCATCGGTGTCTATGAATGCAACCAATCGAGCAAATGGATGACCATTAGGCCATGGTGCGTTTTTGGAGCGCATGTTGATCTCAGTGGAGAAATGAATGCGTTGAGTTTCTTTGATACAGAAGTTGAGTGCGGAAATTACTTCGTTAGAAGTAATGGGAGTATTGAGTGATGAGTTTGGTGATTTCTTGATCATGTCACGGAGTCTAAAGCAGATTGCAGTAGCTCGTAACATGCGAAGTAGAGGTAATGGCCGTTCCATGATAGGCCACCTTGATTTCTGTGATGAATTCGATGAAAATAGGGCCAATTCAGGCCGTTCTTCTGCTTGAGCTCCTGTATCATCGATTGATGGACATTTAGGCCAGGACGATAAACTCTTGAGCAACCATGGTGGGCCAGTCCACCTCAGTTGATGATCACGAAGTTGAGTAGGCGTCAACCCTCGTGTTGCGCAGTCTGCTGGATTTTGTGTGCCCGGAATAAAATTCCAGTGGCCATCTGGAAGTAGATCTCGAATTTGTGACACCCTATTCCGAACAAACTCCTTCCAGCGAGACGGATGAGATTTGATCCACGTGAGTGTGATTGTTGAGTCCGTCCACAAATATGTTGGCGATTGAGTGAGTTTTAGAGTGCTCTGGCAGTGGTTTATGAGTTTAGCCAACATGTGAGCTGCAGTGAGTTCCAACCTTGGTATCGTTAATTGCTTTAACGGAGCTACCTTGGTTTTTGAGCAGAGCAGCGCAACTCTGACTCCATGAGCAGGTGTGTGGACTTTGATGAACACGGCAGCTGCCATTGCCAATTGCGAGGCATCCGAGAATCCATGAATCTCGGTGGTTGAGCACGTGGATGAGTGGATCCATCTTGGAATCTTGATTTCAGATATTTGTTTGAGTTCATTCTTGAAGTTTCTCCATTTATGCCGATGATTAGCCACCAATGGAGTGTCCCAGCTGAGCTTTTCGAGCCAAAGCTCCTGCATGAATACCTTGGCTCGAATGATGAGTGGTGCTAGAAATCCAAGAGGATCAAAGATTCGAGCTATCTCTGATAAAATGATCCTTTTTGTGAATTTTTGAGTAGAGCATGGTAGTGAGTATGTGAAGTAAAACTGGTCTGAGTATGAGGACCAGTACATGCCCAAAATCTTGGTGCTGGAGTCTGGATCCTCGAATTTGTGATTCTTGATCGCTTCCACATGATTGAGTTGTCTTAATTCTGGATGATTGCTTGCCCATTTAGCAAGAGGGAACCCGCCCGCCTTGCCAAGTGCTTCAAGTTGGTCAGCAACTTGTTGTAATGAGTTCAAGTCATCAGCTCCACCAAAGATATCATCAACATATCTTCCATGGACGAGTGGAATGATCGCTAGCGGAAATTGATGTCCTTCGTCTTCAACCAGTTGAAGTAGAGCATGAACAGCCAAATATGGAGCTGGTCTAGTCCCGTAGGTGACCGTGGTGAGTTTGTATGGAGTAATCTGGCCTTGTTCGTTAAACCAGAGTATTTGTTGAAGGTTTTGATGACGTTCGTCGACCAAAATCTGTCTAAACATCTTCGTGATATCTGTTATGAAGATGAGCTGATGAGTGCGAACTCCTATGAGTACGTCGAAAATGTCTAGTTGAAGCTTTGGACCGGTGTGAAGCACATCGTTGAGTGAAAGACCTGAGCTGGTGGTTTTGGAACCATTGAAGACTACTCGCAGCTTAGTTGTAGTGCTGCTCTCCCGTAGTACTCCATGATGAGGAAGATAGTAGGCTGGTTCACCTGATGTTGATTGAGTTGATTCCACCATGTGGTTGAGTTCTTTATATTCCCTCAGAAAATCAAGATAGAGTGCTTTCAAACGATCGTCATGGTCTAGACGACGTTTGAGATGAATAAGACAGCGGTATGCTGCTGAGTACGAATTTCCCAGTTGTTGAGGTGACGATCTGACTGGCAGTCGGACTATGTACCGTCCTGAACTGTCTCGTCGATGAGTTTTTTGAAAATGCGCTTCACACGCCTCTTCATCTGGATTGAGTTCCTTGATTTTGCTGACTGGAATTTCTTCTTGAGTCCAGAAACGTGATAGCAGGTCTTGAAGTTGTTGAGTAGACTGCTCTACAGCAGCATGATAAGTCATAGATGGTCGATGAGTGTGTTGAGTGACTGGACCGAGTAATATCCACCCGAAGATGGTATCTTGAGCTATTGGCAGGCCTTCAGACCTTTTGATGAGTGCATCTTTGATGATAAGACCATAATGATCGGCACCAATGATAATATCAATTGGTCCTGGTCTCATGAATGCTGGATCTGCCAATTGTAGTTGTTTATATTGGTCCCAGTTGAGTTGATTGAGTGCAACAGATGGTAATTGAGTAGTAAGACCACCTAATATATGAGCACTGACGATGACTGAGTCGTTTGAATGCCTAGATGAAAGCTTGAGTGCGACTTGACCTTTTGTTCTACCAGCATTGGATACACCAATACCAATAATCTGTATAGAAGAATGAGTGCGTTTAAGTTTGAGTGAATTCACCAAGGAATCTGAAACAAACGATAATTCAGAACCTGGGTCCAGCAAAAGTCGTACTGGATGAGTACTTAACTTGGTGATCAAGTCCACTAGGCAAGTTGCGAGTAAGATTGCTGGGCGATGAGCGCAAGTAGTATGAGTGCCAGACGTGTTGAGTGCGATTGAGTTTAGTTGAGCGTCGCTCGAGTCGTCATGTGGAAGCAGACGATTTTATTGAGTGCGTTTATCGGTTGAGGTAGATGATTTCTGAGTACTTTTGAGCCCCGGGTGTATCATAGTATGGTGTTTGTGCTGACACACCTTGCACAAAAATGTGAAATTGCAAGCATCAGGCATATGATGCCCCAAACAATTCTCACAGTGCCGCTTTTCCACAACGACTTGAGTGCGTTGAGCATTAGTGAGTCATGAGTGAGGTTAAACTGGTGCCATTCACCCTCGAGAAGTTCAAGCCTAGACTTGAGTTGAGCCAAACCGTCAGCAACGGTGAGTGTAGCAGCCAGAGCTTCCCAGTCTAAGATGGCTCTGAGTGGTGAGTGCTGACTGATCACCTTCATCTCGAGTGCTGGAGAAATCGTCGATTTCTTTGGAGTGCGTTTGGTTTTGAGCTTAGGAGGGTCAGTATTGCCATTGTTTCCAGTGTCGGTGATACTGGAGTCACTGAGTGCTGTCTTGTCGTTGACTTTGATCTCAGGAAAGAGGTGTGGATTCTGAGTGGTGCCCTCCAGACCCGTTGTGCTGAGTATCCTTGGGAGGATCCTCCTTCTCCTCATTATCTCCCATATTGAGCTCCGTGACCTGTAATGGGTTCATATGAATGCAGCTGCCCAATGATGATGCTTCAGCCACAACCAACCAACCATCCAGCTCGAAGGACCATAAAATGTTGTAATAATAATTAAATAAATACATGCCAGGACTGGTTGGTGGTTGGGATGTTTGAAAAATACGCATATTAAAAAATATAACAATATTTTACCATTTAAATATAGTGGAAACCTAAAACATGCAAACCTTCTCAATAAGACAATTTATAGATAAATTGAGATAAATATAGATAGCCCGAACTGGGAATCGAACCCAGACCATGTCGGTATCGCGCCGAGTGCTCTACCAGTTGAGCTATCCGGCACTATACTATATTCCGTTCAATTTCATCTATAACTTATTGAGCCACACCGTCCATCGTACGGTATTACACCATTTAAATATAGTGGAAACCTAAAACATGCAAACCTTCTCAATAAGACAATTTATAGATAAATTGAGATAAATATAGATAGCCCGAACTGGGAATCGAACCCAGACCATGTCGGTATCGCGCCGAGTGCTCTACCAGTTGAGCTATCCGGCACTATACTATATTCCGTTCAATTTCATCTATAACTTATTGAGCCACACCGTCCATCGTACGGTATTACACCATTTAAATATAGTGGAAACCTAAAACATGCAAACCTTCTCAATAAGACAATTTATAGATAAATTGAGATAAATATAGATAGCCCGAACTGGGAATCGAACCCAGACCATGTCGGTATCGCGCCGAGTGCTCTACCAGTTGAGCTATCCGGCACTATACTATATTCCGTTCAATTTCATCTATAACTTATTGAGCCACACCGTCCATCGTACGGTATTACTTGTCACAGCACATAATATCACTGGGTTACAAAATTAAATCGTTGATTTAATTTATTAATACTGTTTAATTTTTTGAGCTCATGATTACGTAATTAAATGAATGCAAAGAGTAAAATTAATCTCGAGTAAATAATTGAAATAATTGATTTGAGTGTAATTGAACACTGAGTTGATCGCAAAATTGTCATGAGAATAAGTAACATGAATTCAGAGGTTACCGAGCGAAATTAAATTATTGAACACTTGGATTACTATTTGTAATAGCATAAATTATATAAATAATTGAGTTCATTGTTTAATAATGTTATTGATCACTGAATTTAATTTAATTTATGAGTTTATAATAAATTGCACTGTATTGAATTTATTGTATGAACACGTGGTAGCATGATTGCAGAGGCTACCGAGCGAGAATTTACTGTTATATTATTAAGAATATTGAGCATGTTGATAATTAATTAATAATACACTTATCCAAAAAATTAAAGGAACAAGAAAATTTTATAAAATTTTTAGTGATTTTTGGAAGTCTGTATTTTAGTGAAAAATGATCGTATCGAAAAAATAAAAAAAGCAAATTGAAGCTTAAAATTTCTAGTTTAAAGATCTTTCAGCCAAATAATTTTTTAAGCCACGGTTTTTGCGGAATCATAAGAAATATGCCGAGACAAAATTTTTCTAAATTTTCCAGTTTTGTTTTTTAGGTCTACGGGGCCTGGGAAAATTTTTTTCAAAAAAACCAATTCATAGCTCGTTTAGGAAATTTATTCAGCTACAATTTGCTTTTTTTTGTTTCTCTGTACGACAATATGCTGCTGAGATATCAGCCTTCAAATGAAAAAGGGTCCTTCTGTCTTTGATTATCGATATCTTAGCAACTAATGGTCGCACAGTAATTTTAAGGGCAGTTTAAGAAACTTGAAAAAATGCCCTACAAGCTCTATTTTCGATTTTTATGAAAAAAAATTTTTTTTCATCCTTAATATCAATTTGAAAAACCCACAAAAAATGGCCGTTTTCTGGTTTTTTAGTCAACTCATCGCTACTTTGTAAATATCGATAAAAAAAATAATGTTGCCAGGTGATTTTATAGCTTAATGTACCCCTCAAAACCCTGGAAATTTTCAGATTGATCCATCGAACCGTTTGTCCGGACCGATTGCTCAAAGTTTTATAAAACAATTAAAGGAACAAGATTTGTTCCGTAATTTGTGTTATCATTACCAAAATGAAAAAATTAATTTTTTTCGGATTTTCTTCCATTTTCACGTGAGTTATTCGGTAAATGTATGGTAAAGATAAAAAAAAAATTTTTTTTCAAAAAACGAGATAAAACAAGAGTCTTTTTAACATTTTTTTTTTTTACATTTTATTCGGGGTTTTTTTTTTTTTTTCGTTTTTTGAAAAAAAATTTTTTTTTTCTCTTCACCTTACATTTACCGAATAACTAACGTAAAAATGAAAGAAAATCCGAAAAAAATCAATTTTTTCATTTTGGTAATGATTACACAAAATAAGGAACAAATCTTGTTCCTTTAATTGTTTTATAAAACTTTGAGCAATCGGTCCGGACAAACGGTTCGATGGATCAATCTGAAAATTTCCAGGGTTTTTGGGGGTACATTAAGCTGTAAAATCACCTGGCAACATTATTTTTTTTATCGATATTAACAAAGTAGCGATGAGTTGACTAAAAAACCAGAAAATGGCCATTTTTTGTGGGTTTTTCAAATTGATATTAAGGATGAAAAAAAATTTTTTTTCAAAAAAATCGAAAATAGAGCTTGTAGGGCATTTATTCAAGTTTTTTAAACTGCCCTTCAAATTACTGTGCGACCATTAGTTGCTAAGATATCGATAATCAAAGACAAAAGGACCCTTTTTCATTTGAAGGCTGATATCTCAGCAGCATATTGTCGTACAGAGAAACAAAAAAAAGCAAATTGTAGCTGAATAAATTTCCTAAACGAGCTATGAATTGGTTTTTTTGAAAAAAATTTTCCCGGCCCCGTAGACCTAAAAAACAAAACTGGAAAATTTAGAAAAATTTTGTCTCGGCATATTTCTCATGATTCCGCAAAAACTGTGGCTCAAAAAATTATTTGGCTGAAAGATCTTTAAACTAGAAATTTCAAGCTTCAATTTGCTTTTTTTATTTTTTCGATACGATCATTTTTCACTAAAATACAGACTTCCAAAAATCACTAAAAATTTTATAAAATTTTCTTGTTTCTTTAATTTTTTGGATAAGTGTAAATTGAGTCTTTTATATTTATGAACACTGGATATAATTATTTGTGAAATAAATAAGCACCTGTAAAGTTTTCCGTTGGAATAACCTCTTGAAAAACGTGGTCGTTGATCACTTGAATGCTTGAGTTTTTTATTAATTTATTAATGAGCTCTGGTGCCCACGATTACAAAAATAATTATATTTTTATTGAGCTTAATGATCACTTAATTGATATTATTTGATAGTTTTGATTAATTACTCGAGATGAGCGCAAAATAAAACGATGAATTATAACACGTGTTACTTGTTGAACGTACGTATGCGAAAGATAATGGCGGCCGTCTTCTCGACACGAAGCAGGAAAGCGGAGATGCGCATGCGCTGAGTTGCGCATGATCAAGTTTAAATTTATGAACGAGGCCCCAGTAGGTGTTGCCTCTATCTGCGGAAGTGAAACTATATTTAAATTTAAATATAGTTTCTAATTACGCAACAACAATATAAATCAAATCTATTTTTATTCAATTTCTCTATTTATTATTTTTATAAATTTATTAAGTATATCTCTACACTATAAAAAAAAAAAAAAAAAAAAAAAACCTGTTTTCAAGTATCTAAGTGTTTGAATCCTCCCGAGAAAATTATTTGTTTAATCTTAGTAATAATGTACTCCAACCAAGATTATTTTCTTAAAATAAGTATAAAAATTCTTAAATCAAGAAAATATTACTTGGTTGGAGTATATTTTAACTATGATTAAACAAATATTTACTCGGGAGGATTCAAACACGCAGATACTTGAAAACAGTATTGTTCTTTTCAGTGTAAAGTTTCTTTAATAAAAATTAAAAATTTTCAAAAAAATTTAAGTTCAATATTTTAAAAAACGAGTTGGCGCATTAGAGGAGGGCGAGAGTTGTTTGGCATATAAGTATAAAATACATTTTAAAAAACTTTTATTAAATGTATTATGAAAAATTTTTGTTTTCGTAACATGATTTGTGTAATCTTGTAAAGAATTTACTTATCTACAAAATTAGTCTCCGCACGTCATATTCTCAAACTTGATAGCAAAAACAAATAGAGAGAAACAATTAGTGAGAAAAAATCGAATTATAAATCATTTTTTTGTTTTTTATTTATTACGTGAAGAAAATATTTTTTTTTTTTTATAATCACTAAATTTAACTGTAAACGACTTTCTAGTAGATAACAGTATATTACATATTACATACCTAGGCCAGTAAAATACGAAAAGCCTCAGATCACATGTAATTGTTGGCCGAAGCGAAGCTGAGCTTTTTTACTGGCCAAGGTGCGTATACTATTTTTCTGCTCAACGTAGCCGGAAAGTTGCAACTTCGTTCGGGGCAGTGGCCTGAAAATTGTTACTTTCCGGCCGGAGGGCAGAAAAATAATAAGATAAAAATTCACGTCACTAAATAAATGATGGCCACCAACAAAACTCCGTTGAATTGACATAGTATGACCCATATATTAGGGGTGTGCGAATATTCGAATTTACGGATTATTCGTCTCGAATCGAATCGAATTATTCGATTCGAATTTCGAATCGAATAGTTCAAATCATTCGAATTATTCGAATATTTCGAATTATTCGAATTATTCGAATAGTTCAAATAATTGTCTCCCGCTCTTAAATCAATCGATTTCGATGGAAAAGTTGTCTTGTTCGAGTGTATTTGACTCAATTTGAATATTTTTTCATAGAATTCATGACTAAAATAATGGAAATTCGAATAATCTGAATTCAAACCAAATAATAAACTAATTAATGAATTAAACAAGAATTTGTATTCGTCGTATTTATTAACATTTTTTTTTAATTTTTTAATACATTTTAATGCAAAAAAATTAAATAAGATCCTGATTCTGGTGTTAAAAAAAGTTATTTTTTGGGTTATCATATCTCCTGCTGCCGAAAATAATCTTTCCCTTTTGATAGATTCAGAGTAAATAAAAAAAATATCCAGTACCGTTAAAACAAAAAATTTTTCACTTTTGCTGGCAAAATGGGACACCCTTAAGAAAAATTTAAAAAAAAATTTCTGCATATTACGTAATATTCATAAAGAAAAATTACGTTTTACACAATTATTGAATGCAAAGGAAAGAAAAAAAAGCCTTTATCATGAAACAAAAGCCTTCAACATTTTTTCACTGACACTAGATTTTTGAAAAAGTTTAACAAAAAATATTCAATACAATTTTTAGAATGTTTAAAAAACATTTAGAAAATAAAAATTTTTTTAATAAAATTTTTGGAGTACTCCGTTTTGCCTAGCATACTCCGTTTTGCCGCCGCCCCCCTCCTTTTCCCTGAATAAACTTCAATTTGGACAGCTATAACGTAGTTCAATGATGTGCCTTTAATATACTGCAAAGTTTGAACTATATCTGTAGAATTCAAATAATACATGAAGAAAAATTCGCAGATGAAATAGTTATGGCAGGCTATTTAACATGGAAAATTTTTAAAAATTTTGCCTCTTGGCATTTTTTATTTAATGTATGTAGAATAATATATTAACGCATTGAGTGGAAGGTGCTTTCGACAACGAGTGTGATTGGTTCACGAGCCGTTAGGCGAATGTTGCCAACACACGAGTGTCGAAAGCCCTTCTCACTCAATCCGTTACAATAGTTTTTGCATCGAATAGTAAGAAAGAATGTCTCTGATTGGTAAAAAAGGACACTACATTAAATTTAATCTTTTAATTAACCTAAAATAATATTCAATCTTATTTATATAAAATTAATTCCTGTCTAATTTCTGATACAAAAGATTGTTAAATAATAATAGTAACAATTAAACATGATTTCATTAATTTTGATAATAATTTAAGATTATTTTTATTGTTTTTAAAATATTGATATTCAGCAAAAAATAACTAGATTTTCAGGTCAAAGTTCATATAGTGAATTGTACATGATAATTAAATACAGTAAGATGATTTTCTATAGTCTGGGACTTTCCGTTGTCCTAACTCAAGTCGGCTGTTGATTGGATTTTCTGGTGGATCGTTTAATGACTAATAAATAGTATATCTATATATATATGTAAAAAGTGTACGTTTGTCATATTTTTCACGAACAATGTGGACATTCTTCGCGATATTTATTCTTTGTAGTGTCATTTTTAACCAATCAGAGACGTGCTTTCTTACCATGAGTTGCAAAAAAGAATCTCTACAACTACAAAATGACAGTTTTTTAACAATAAAATTTTTATTATTTTAGTCATGAATTCTATGAAAAAAATATTCAAATTGAGTCAAATACACTCGAACAAAACAACTTGTTCATCGAAATGAAAAAATTCGTAGGAAATTGAACGCTCTACAAAAAGAGTCTCTTATCATAATTTGATAAATCCCACTGTTCAAAAGTTATTTAAGCTTCAAGTCAAATTTCTTAAGACATTTTTTGATAAGACTGATATTTTCGCCGGAAAAGTAAAAAAATCTTAAAATTTACTATAAATTTGACTTGAAGCTTAAATAACTTTTGAACAGTGGGATTTATCAAATTATGATAAGAGACTCTTTTTGTAGAGCGTTCAATTTCCTACGAAAACATTTCCTGGACATGAAAAATTCGTTGATTGGTTTGTGAGCTAGAAAATACTAAAAAAAAAAAAAATTTTTTTTTCCCGTGTTATTTAAATGGAAAATAGAAAAATGGATTGAGGCAAACCTTAATATCATTATTAAGAGCCCAGAAGGGTACCAAAATTTTTATTTTTAGTTATATTTTCAACTTTTGGATACCATAAAAAAAAAAAAAATTTGTTGTTTTTTTTGAAACACCTTAATATATATATATATATATTAAATATTTTTCAGAATATGTGAAGAATAAGAAGGCTAAGTCTGCAACATTTTCATATGCCAACTACAAGGATGTTGTTGGTACAATGTGTACAACCATAAGATATTATGGAAAGAATAATCCAAAGGCACCACCAAAAGATACCATGACTGAATCATCAAATGTGCCAACAGTTGAGACTCCGGATCGGGATTCATTAGATGAATAACGCGTACCTCATATTATTATGAAAACTGATTTATGTCTTTTAAAAAGTTTCTTTAATTTTTTCCATATCAATGATATTTCCGCGTTACATATGTATTTCAAATTTGTTCCTATTAATATGACATAACTAAATATTTAGACTTTATTTGAGTGTTCAAAATTGCATATAAATAATAAAGTTTTTTTTTTCTAACATAGGTTTAAAAACTCTAATAAACTCATGCTGATTTCAATATGATATCATGATGAACTTTATAAAAAATCATTATGATCATATAATAGATTCATGCTCATGATGAAGCTGCATTTCTTATATGACTTATTACATTTGAAATTTACAGAAATATATTTGTGACCAATTTATGAAAACTTTTCCATTATAATTAACACTTCTTAATATACCTAGTAGCCTCTGTGATGATTTCATTATGATATGACGAAATAATGGAGAGTTCATTATGATCACATAATGATATCATGATAATTTTACAACTAAGTATGCTCCCGACTAGAATTTTTCATAGCGATCTGATGACAAGATCGTTATCAGGTCAATCTTATCTAGAATAAGGTCCAGATCAGGATATCCTGGCAAAGAATTTGATATGAATGGAACGCTTATGACCTCTGAGGTCCTTATCAGAATAATCTCATCAGGCCCTTGCCAGGATATCCTCATTAAATCCTTGTCAGGGTTGCCTTTTTAGTAATTATTTTTAAAAAAATATCGAATTGCGAAAAAAAACAATGAGAGAATTTCGAATCGATCCGGAATAAGATCTATTTTATTAAGAGCATTAATTAGAGGAAGTAAACATGTTTTTTATTGATGAAAAAATCTCGATGACTGCTGGGCTCAAACCTGCATCCTTCCGATTCAAAGTCATCGATGCTATCCACTGCGCTGACACACATATGTGATCTTGTAGGTGTAAATATAGTATTCATTATGATGTCAAAGAATAACTGATGAAGAACTAAAAAATCCATGCTGTAATGATTGACGTGATTTTCATATAACATTCATTTGTACTTCGTTTACTTTTTAGCCTGTAAATAAAATTCTTAAAGAGATTGGATAGCTTTTTTTTTAATAAGGATACCCTGATGAGGTCCTGATAAGGAACTCGTCAGGTTGACCCGATGGCAAATAACTTTTTTTTTTTAATAATGATGTCCTGATGAGGTCCTGATAAGGAACTCGTCAGGTTGACCCGATGGCAAATAACTTTTTTTTTTAATAAAGATGTTCTGATGAGGTCCTGATAAGGAACTTGTCAGGTTTGCCCTAAGAAGGCAAGCCTTATATTATTTTGACATGGTCCTTATGGTACTTCAGGAAAAAATTATAGTCGGGATCAAACCCTTATCAGGATTGCTTTATTAGTAATTATTTAAAAAAAAATATCAAATTGCAAAAAAAAAAAAGAAGAGAATTTCAATTCGATCCAAAATGTAATCTAATGTATAAGTAGCATTACTTAGAGGAAGTAAGCATGTATTTTACTAGTGAAAAAATTTCGATTACTGCTTGGCTCGAACCTGCATTCTTTCGATTCAAAGTCATTGTTGCTATTCACTGCGCTGACACACATATGTGATCTTGTAAGAGAAAATATTATATTCATTATAATATCGAAGAATAACGGATAAAGAAGTAAAAAATCCATGTTACAATGATTGACGTAATTTTTATATTTATATAGTTTTTGTACTTTGCTTGATTTTTATTATGTAAATGGAATATTTAAAGCGATTCGATAATTTTTTTATTAATAAGGATACTCTCGTGTGGTCCTGATAAGGAGCACGCCGAATTGACCTAATATCATATAAGTTTTATTTGAATAAGGATATCCTGACGGGGTCCTGATAAGGAACTCGTCAGGTTAAACTGATGGGAGGAACTTTTTCATTAAGAAGGCTATTCTTTGCGACGGTACATCTATAACTTCACAATAATAAACTTATGCTCATGAAAAATCTTCTTGGAATCTATGCGGCTTTTTTTTTATCAGAAATTAGCAATTCCTTATTTTTGCCTAATTTATCCAAATTTATACTACGTCAATTTACGGCAAATTATGGTGAGCCCAGCGTAATTTCCGGTAAATTACCATAATTTATGGTGGGTTTACCGTAATTTACGTTGAATCACCACATTACTGTACTTTACGATGGATTGCCGAATTTGTAATATTAGTTCCATAATAATCTCATCATGAGCTCATGATTGTGTCAAAATATGAGATCATCATGATCATCACCGTGATATCATCATGAGACTCATTATGATGATCACCATGACCTCAGATAATTTTTACACGGGTATTATAAAACTTCTAAGTCATAAAAATTAAAGTCACAATGTAGGTTAAGAATACCAGTACCCAGCCCCAAACCAGTAGCCAGCCACCTCATGTTAAATTATATCTATATATATTTTGAGCCAATGTTAAAGTATAGACCCGGCTGGCTACTGGTTAGGGGCTGAATACTGGTGCTCCTACCCTATTTTACCTTATTTCATTTCAATGATTGTTTTTCGGTGTCTGTAGAATTAACTTCAAATAACATGAATTTTAAAGCTTACAGTTATTTGAAAGATACATATTTGAAAGATACATCATTTTGATTAAAAAAAATTTTATAATAAAGATGACGTTTTTCATTGACAATTAATTTTTAAGATCAGAAAACATCCTAGCATGACTTCAGTAGATTCAACATTGTCAAAAACTAAGTAAGGATTTTAAAAGTTAGTTAGCACTGTATTTTTTTAATTTTTAAAACTAAACTTCGACTCTACATCTTGACTAATGTCACAAGTTGATACCTTTTAATTTGGTAAATGGAATTTCCATTGAAAATCATGCTAGAGTTTTTTTTATAATTGCATGAAGAAATCGAAATTCAAATGCAAAATTATTAACTTTTGGTAAATTTCCGAAACAATTATCTTTAAAAAACGAAAAAATTTTCGATAGCATACGTTAGTTATATTTAAGTTTCGGATACTCCAAAGAGAAATTTAAAAAAATATTTTTTTTTTTTACTTTGAAACAAAAAAAAGTTTTATTTTATCAGATTTTTGTAATCAAGGGATAGAAAAAGTAAAAGAAAAATCACTTATTAATGATATGATGGACTTTCTACGAGTTTTTTTTATAAATTTAGAATAGTGCTAAGGAGTCTTGATTCGAATTATTTCCATCAGATAATAGGTTAAACTGATGATTTAAATAAATCTATAATTGAGACTTTTAGAGCTCAAATTTACTGAGCTGTTGAAGATGAAATTTCCGCGTATATACGCAGTGTATTAGATTTTTTATCGAATTTTTAAATAACTGTTGTCTCTACATTCAATACTTTAATTGTTATAAGTAAATAATTTAAATAATGAGACTTCAACAGCTCGTAACTATTGAACATTTATCATACAGAAGAGTCCACCGTACAGAGACAACTTTGTAGAAAATCAAATGTTCTACAAAATTACTATTCAACTTTTTCTTTATAGTCAATGTTTTAATTGTTATAAGTAAATAATTTAAATAATAAGACTTCGAGAGCTGATAACTATTGAACTGTTCATCATACAAAAAAGTTCTTAATGGCAATTTCGTAGAGAAGCAAATGTACTGCAAAATTACTATTTAACTTTTATTTTTACAATCAACAGTTTAGTCTCCAAATGTGAAAATAACGAATTTTTGTAAAATTCGCATATTCTACCGTCATTAATAGACGAAATATTGAGTGCACAGATTTGATCCTTTGGATTTGTATATAGACGATTTCTTGCTTAAGAAGATTCACTGATCAATAATGTAAAAAAAAAAATCTTCACAGTTTGCAGCCATAAATAATGTAAAAAAATAGTTTTCCCATATTATTTAAATGGGAAAACTTTGAGATCGATGATGGACCTCTGAAAATTGAAATTAAGGGCTGAAATTTTAACTGAATTTTTTTTTAGGGCTGACCAACAAATTTTTCGTGGGAGAGTCAAAAAAAATTATCGATTTTTTTTTGGCACACCCTAATATATATATATATATATATGAATGTAAAATTACAAATATGTATTGTAAAATAAGTCACTAAAAAAATATGGTCAGTATTTAAAAATTTGTAAAGAATTTTTGTGTGTACTTGAAGATATCTATAACTCAAAAGAACTAAATCGAAAAGTTAATAAAAAAGTAATTTCTACAAATAAAGATACACCTCCATGTAAGTTACTGTATTAACTTTAATTGCAATAAATAAAAAAATAAAAATAATTGTAATTATAAACGTATAAAATCCTTTGAATATGATTGAGTAGTTAAACAGAAAGGGTTTACTCCCCCGAAACGACAGTGCTTAACCTTACCTACCGCGGATGTGAGCCAAGTCCATTAAAAATAAGGATTTGGGTCTTAATCTACCTTACCGACCGTCGCTGATATCTACGGTTGGTAACTAGTAAATTTGTGTTCCCAAGTCCCATTTGAAATGAAGATTTAGGTGTAGGAAATATTCAAAGTCCTCAGTTGCGGTCGGTAACCCGAACATTCGTGACCCCAAGTCTTCATTTGAAATTAGGATTTGGGTCTTAATCAACCTTACCGACCGTCGCTGATATCTACGGTCGGTAACCAGTAAATCTGTGATCCCAAGTCCTCATTTGAAATGAGTATTTGGGTGTAGGAAATATTCGAAGTCCTCAGTTGCGGTGGGTAACCCGTACATTTGGGATCCCAAGTCCTCATTTGAAATTATGATTTGGATGATTAAAATATTCAAACAGGATGTAGGACAAGCACTTTCGAGAAGCCTTGACGACCCTGCCATCTTGCGGCTTAGTTCTTCCCCCATCCCTTGTTTAGAGGATAAGGTCATCCAACGTGTCTGAACTCGTTTTTTTTCATGACGTCGAGTGGGGGGGGGGGGGTAATGAGGCTGCGCAAATGCTTTGATGATGACATTACCTTCTACGTCGTTACTAAGCTCATATTTCAGACCAAGTGGCGGAATATGAACCTGCGCAATTGCATCTTTTTACGTCATCTAACAAGGTCAACCTTGTGCTTTCTGCAGCGGAGTGGGGGAATAAAGATTTAAATGGGTGACTCTCGTGGCCATATGCATCAGTCTGCGAAAGTCTTCTGAACTAAAAGCTATCGTTGTTCAATTAAAAAAAACCCCTAATAAGTGACTATCAAATGGACCGTCGAATTCTAAGATAGGATACAACATATCTTTTCGTCTAAACTAGTGTGCATCTTTTTTATTTTCAACCATAGTAACTAACAATTGCTTACAGGCCTCATGTATGCACTGATCGTTGTGATCAATCAGCACAGATTAAGTTCGATGAAGTGAGGGTTGTGAATGAACAAGAAGACGAAGAAGAAAAAGACAAATATACTCATAAGTTAAGTATTCGAGAAAAAGAAATTGACTTACAGATCTTACATTGGAAGAACTTATTACTATCTTTTAAAGATCGTAAAGATTATGAGCACGCGTGTCACAGAATTACATACGTTGTAACTCATTGAATGTTCAAGCTTAATTCATCAAAATAATGTGTAGACATCTTAAATGGATCAATTAAGTGAAGAAGAATTAGATTATCTGATAAATCATCCACCAAACGCTGTATTTGAAGCAGATTTATTAACACGTTATTTTGAAGAACCAATGCAAGACTACATTAAAACGTTCGTACGTGATATTCATCTTCTACAAACTAATTTGAATATCATTAGAACTAGACATGATAAAAAAGCGTGTCCATACTGCTGTGCATTTAAAGAATCTGTAAAAAAACTGCATCAAGTGATCGAAAGTTTGGAAAAACTAGAAGAACGTATCGACAAAAAATAAGAGACAATGGAATTTATCATAGATTTCGCAGGGTTTGTTATGCCCGATGACACCTTAATAGTGAAAGAGTTATGTGTAGTTGATATATATGAAAATTGCTCATTCTATAAGTGTAAACATTTCATCTTTCAACCGCCATTGGAGTATGATGGAGCAATCATACAAGAAACTTTTGATGAAAGCGGCTGCGGCCATGGCATCCAGTGGGACTCAGGTAAAAAACACCATACGACAAAGCCAAAGGAATCACTGAAGATTTAGTGAGCAAATCAAGTTATATTTACGTCGACGGAAAGCAAAAAAAAATAGTTGACGATCATGACCGATTACTCAGCACAAATAATCGATATCCAACTAATGAGACATTATTTATTTGAAAACCTGAACCGCTACAATAAGGAAAAATGTCCTTTGAGACAGTTTCATCGCCGAAGAACACATGCATGTGCTTTTCAAAATATCCAACAATTAAAACATCGGTTCTTAGATTTTCGGGGTGACAAACCATCGTATGAAAAATCAGCGCAAATATATTATCAACTGTCTAATTTGAAAAAAATGCATAAGCGTGATATCGCCTGCCTCGATTATCACTTTCTTTTACGTTTTGCGAGGACCCAAATACGTCATGTTTACGATACGCTACCATTGCAATTCCAGAATAATGATAAAATAAGAGATTACTCATTTTGTATGGATCACTACCCAGTGACTGGTGGAGATTGGGATGTCTGTGGAATATAGCTTTATCCACACCGAAAAGATTGTCCAAAGTGTATAAATAATAGTAATTCTTTAAAATGATAATTCATAGAACAAATTAAAAAAAAATATATGCAATTTAATTAAACTTATGATATCTTATGTTATTGGATGTATTAGGTTAGGATTATAAATAACAATAAACAAATTGATTCATCGGAAGAACTTTTTTATTTATTTATTAATGTAATTTTTTTAATCAATACAGGTTCTATATTATAGCTTGCTCTTTCTATCCTACGTTTAAACCTTTCTCGATCTCGAGCCATTTGCTCCCATTCACCTCGTCTAGCAGTTTTGTATGCATACCTCCATGTATACATATAATGTATAGCTGGTTTCAGATCAAATTGCATAACCATGGTTCAAGTCAATTTTCGTACAGTACTGCTGATGGGGTTATACTCAACTATACGATCGTGAATGATTAAACAATAAGCTGTTGTGTTTTGTGGAAATTGATTTGTGGATTCAAACTCCAATCGAATGTCTACTGGCCCAGATTTAATAGCCTCGTTCTGTTTAGAACAGTCTATAACACAGAGTGGGGTTCTTGCAAAAATTTCTGCTTTGTCAACATTGGCTCAGCCTCTTTATTGGATCATGAAGATTGAAAATCAGTGTACATATTATACAATAAAGCATACTGATTGTCGTTTATGTCCAAATTCAGATCCCCGTACGGATAACTCCGTGAGTTGAGAAATAACTTTACGTTACGAAGCGTACAATGATCAAATCGACTCGCATTCTTCCTTGCATCATTTTTTCTTGCTGTCTGAAATCCGAGGATGACGTAACGTGGTTTCTACAGTTGTGTTGATGTTTTGACAGCCCAAATATGCCTTGATGTTGCTGGTAACAGCGGATACTCATACAATTCCCAGGTTCGAAAACTAATTGAGATAGCTGGATCACTGGTAATATAATTTAATGCTTGAATTTTCTCCTTGTCTGATAGGGTGACATATGACACAATCCACTCGATTTTTTGTAAAGTTAGCCTTACTTCCTTAGTGCCCGCTGCTTGTTGCATGTAAGCATTAATGTCATTGTTTAAAATCGTAAGTACTATCTCTAGCTGAACGTTCATAAGAACTTTTTGATAATCTTCAGGAAAACCACTTAAAATATTCAGTGGAATCAATAAATCGAAGTTTCCTGCAGCGTTCGTTAATTTATCATCATCTTCCATTACCCAGCCAGCATTCTCCAGAGCACTCAACTGATGTGGACTAAATGACACATAACCTTTCATCAGGCTTGTAATACCAACGTTACTACTTCGATCAACTTCAACACCATTCATAAGTAAGCGGAATTCTTTAATCATGTGACCAATCCCCATATTAACCAAAAGTTGGTGGTGGCGGCGACAGCAGTATTATCATTCTTAGTAAACTTTCCAAGAATATGGAGTGCACTTTTGCTAGGAAGTATGCACAAATTTTGATTCTGGATGGTGATGTTACATTTTCGTTGCACGATGTTGATGTTCAGCTCAGTTAGTTTTGTAGTATTTCTAGGTATTGGGTTCTCGACAGCAAAATCACCTCACGGTGACCCGAAATAACTGGTGTTGTATTAAGATATAACAATAACTTTATTCACAAATGATAGTTATAGATTTTAGAAGTCGAAAGTATACACTTATGATACAAATTAATTATGTTCAGTAGTAAAACTAACAGAAGGTATGATTATGGACTTGACAATGAAATTAACGAGTGTTGAGAGCTGTCTTAATAAAAGTATTGAGAGTAAAAGATGTGTATCAAAAAAGGTCTGAACAAATTGCTCGCTGAGCAAGGATTTTTATAAAGTATTCTAATCACCAAAAATAGTGGGATGAGAATTATCAAGTGGGGTTAAATTGTTGATCAGAGTTCACACTCATTGGTCATTGAACTCGTCATTGCTTATCAGCGCGAGGCGATTGGGCATAAGACCCATGCGTCGAGCGCGAGAAGGGATTTAATCCTCAGCTGATGTGAATTTCTGAGAAAAGTTATTTATTTGAAAGTCAAAGTCCATTTTCATATCATCTGCGTTTGTTACAAATTATTACTAATAGTTTATACAACTGTGTTTTAAAATGATTAAATTATCTTCAGTTGAATATACTTTAAGATTGAAATGAAAAATGTTCTCATACGTGGGATTAGGTACATCCGGTGATTAGTTTATTATTTGGTTATTGATTTGAAAAATATACGTATGTTAAAGATATTCCTATAATATACAATTCAAATGATAGAATACTCTCTTACGTTAATTACGTTATTATAATTATCTACTTCAGGTACTCTAATTGTTGGTAATAAGAGTGCCTTATTTTGGGAATAGACTATAGGTCGGTAAAATAATCTAGTGAACTGAGAACGGGCCCTGCTTGACAGCCAGGATATAACAGGTGATACGAACTTCATCATTGTTGTTCAAAGTTGACGATGCATACAGTTGATGAGCATGCAGTTCATAGTGAGCAATTGACTCATCGAATATAATTGGTCGTTGGATATCCAATATATTAGCCATTATTTTTTATATCCTCGGTCACCTATTGCACCGTATTTAATGCCTTCCTCGTAACCGCTATACGCTGTACTACCTTTTATGCTTAGTGGCGAATATTTATCTTTGCTATTTTTAAAATCTGTGCCGTATTTACCTTGTTGGCTCTCTAAATACTTTCTTAAGTTCTTTGAAGCTTCGTTATTGGACGTTATACTCAACACCTAAGTCTTCCGACACGGGATTATGCAGCAGAAATTAAATTTTATTTTGTGGATCTTCCACGTAAACGTAGTCCGAGACTTTTTAGGAACAGCTTGTTCTGATGTGTTAACGCTTTGTGAGGTGTTCTTCGACTGATTGTGCTTGGCCATGTTGATAGCCTTTTATAGCCTGCACCACTCTTTGTATCATATACAATACCCATTTATATCGTTTTCACATGTAATCTTATGGTTATAGTTTCACCCCTAAAATTTGCTAATTTTCCATCCTGATCCACTATACGTAGTCTTATATTATATATAGCATCTACGGTGATTGGAAGGTAAATGACGTGTGATGGCAACTCAACGATCTTATATCCTGGTGGTACGCTCGGAAAAAACTCATGAATTGTGTGCACTTTGTGTTCATTTATGTAAGCACCTGTGGTAATATTACACTCAATCCTCAAGCATTGAGCTTTAGTATAGCCACAGGTAATTCCGATGAGTGAGTTTTGTTTGGTTGAAGCCGAAGATTCTTAAAACCTAAGAGCCGACCAATAGAATCGTTAGGTATCAAATTTATAATATGATCACATTTAATTTCACTTCGTTGTTCATTATTATTTGCTTTTATACTGATGCTAAGTCTCGGCAATGACTTTTGTATGTATTTCTCAATATCTCTAATTTCATAACTACCAGCTGGTATTTTAATTACTCTTTCTTTACCAGGAACAATTCTTTTAGGGATAGTTTTCTTCGTAATATCGTCTTCAGGTTGCACATCAATCTCTGGAGCCAATGAAACATCGTCACGTCTCGTCACTATAGACACATCTCGTTTTTTCCTTTTTGCACCAGGTTTATCGATATTTCCAAAATTGTTATCCTAAATGTCATTCGTATTTTCTTGTTCTCCTTTATCCGGAGGATAAGTTACATAAAATTTAATAGCGCCAATGTCTATATTGGGTATCGAATTAAATGTCAGCAATTCTACGAGACCCAAGATATCATTTTTTTCCACTGACAGTTCGATTGGTGGAAAATAATTTGCCTCTAACACAGAGGACGATCCTGTAAGCGTTAACGTGAAAGACTCAGTCATGACTAATGTCCTAAGTAACTAGTCATGCCAATTTAAAGTTGTCCGGAAAGAAATTTTAGACACAAATGTCCACATATAATTATGTCAAAGTCTTGATATCTTTTATGATTATATTTCACGCTACCAACATCGAGATATTTTATAAGATCTTCCGGTGGTTGTAAATCACCAAAACTATCGAAATAAGTTACTTTATCACGACTTTTCTTGTACGCAACCCAATGAGTTCTAGATCCGAATCTGTCATCAAGATTGACAATAGCCGATTCAAATTCTTTATGTCCAGATTTTGGCAGATCGTTTCTCATGAAAACACCTCGGAAATTGGGTATCTTTAATGCCTTGGCGTATTTCATCAAGTCGATGTTTGTAAGTGCTCGATGTGGTAGCTCTACTCGTTTTTTGACTTACATCCTCTACCAACCGATGGATATGGCCACAAATATAGTCCCATACCACGTCTGTACGGCTTTAAGTATAAGCCTTTACCTATAGCTATCTCTTCCATTTTAGAATTATGTCTCTTGCTCTCCTCTAACTGTCTTTTGGCTGAACTGGCATCGTTGACAGCCTTCGCAACCGCCGCAGCGCCACCAGCGAGAGCACCGGTTGCTGAAAGCCCTGCAAATAGGGGTATCAAAAACAGAAGTATATCACCGATTTTAGATGGAACTGATAAAACACGCGGCTGTCGAACATTTTTCTTCCCACCATATTTTTTTACCTCTTGTCGAGCTCTTTTGGGTGCCGATTTAATTGGATCACCACCTGCTTGCATGGCTTGCTTAGCAGCTGTCACAATTTTCTTCAGCGCCACCTTGGGTCGTCTGCTGGTACTTTTATTCTTACCACTTATTTTCTTCTTCTTCTTACCACCCATTCTCTTCTTTTTTATTCCCATTCCGTAGCGTTTTTTTACCTTCATGATTTTGTTCACACTCCAAGCAGCATCTTTTTCTCCAATAGAAGAGTCTTTCGCCTGAAAACGTTCCCACGATTTGCCTGCTAATATATCATCTGCCTCGTGACGTGCCGCCAAATTTTCTTGATTTTTCGAGTAAGCAATATCGTGAATCTTACACGCTGCATCCAAAGGATTGATGCCAGGATCACCACAAGCCAATCTCTTCTCTGACTTGGTTCCTGGTCCGCAATACTGATAACCAGGTATATGAAGTTCAAAAGGTAGCTTGTTAATGATACTGTTGACAATACCTTTCCCACTAATACGTCCGCACTCCATCACAGCGACATAGTGACTGATAATAAATCATTATAAATGATCATACTTATAGTCATAGAAAAGAGTTGTCACTCTAACAGTAAACCGTAAACATGGAGTTCAAAAAATACCTCGCTAAATTACCTGTGATCAATTTTGATCAAATTGTTCAAGGTACAGGAGTAAAAAGGATCAAAAGACATGGAGCTCTACTTCCAAACAGTGTGCGGACAGTGTTTTGTGGCCCATCAAACTGTGGTAAAACAAATGCTTTATTATCACTTATTATACATCCCAATGGTCTGAGATACAACAACATTTACCTTTACTCAAAATCTCTCAATCAGCCGAAATACAAGTTCTTAGAGGCGTTGCTGAAGCCCATAGAGGGTGTAGGATTTTTTCCATTCAATGAGCATGAGGATGTGATTAAGCCTGAGGATGCAAAACCAAATTCGCTGATGATATTTGACGATGCTGCTTGTGAAAAACAGGATCACATTAGAGCTTACTTTTGTATGGGTCGACACAAAGACATAGACAGTTTTTATTTGTGTCAAACTTATACACTCATTCCTAAGCATTTAATACGTGATAATGTTAATTTTTTGGTTCTGTTCCGTCAAGATGAAATGAATTAAAAACACGTATATGACGACCATGTAAATACAGACATGTCATACAATTCATCCAAAGAACTATGCTCTGCATGTTGGAATGATGGCAAATATGATTTTGTGGTAATTAATAAAGATAGTGAACTCAACAATGGACGATACAGAAAGGGATTTAACTGCTTTATTAGTATAAATTAAGGTGTAACTGTTAATATGAATCATATATTTAGTGAACTCTAATACATCAACATGAAGCCTGAAGAAATTTCGAAACAGAAAGATGTGCTGTGTCAGATATCTGAAGCAAGTGACGCAATCAGACGAAAGCATAAAATGATAAAGTTAGATAAAGATAGCGCTGAAAAAGCTATGGGTGAAATGTTCAAACCATAATTACACCGTTGCAGAGCCTAGTTGAGTCGTCGAAACAAAAAATTAAGCAAGAAGTCAAGAATGAAATTAAAGAAGAAGAGGTTACACAAAAGGACAATTCTACACTCAACAACAAAACAGAATTTGATGAGACAAGTCATTATTATAGCTTTATTTCTGATGACGATGGGAGTAAGAGAACTCTTAATGAGACCCAAATAAATCCCTCTGCTTCAAGTACTCCTGTTAAACCAAGGAGTTTAGTAAAATCCTATTTAGCCAAAGTGTATAAAAAAAGTAAAGAAATAGATTTGAGATATAGCGTTCGTCGGCGACGCCTGGTTTATTGGAACTGTTGTTTAAGAAATCACCCGATGATGCAAGTGTTACACAAGATGATAAAAATAAAAACCTTGAGATCATTAAAAACAAAAACACTTATAGAAAAAATTACAAATCAGATGGTATTTATGAAGAATCTACGATAAAGTTTAATAATTATATTGCTGATTTTTTTACAAAGACATCTAAGGGAGGAGGGTTGCCTAAATATAAGATTGTAAAAAGGAAGAAAACACATATGGATTACGTTTATTGGGATGATCCAAACGAGCTGGTTGATCGTCTACGTTTACTCATGGCATCTCAAGCAGCCGGTAATCCAAGTCACGGAAAAGATATTATATCAATAATCGAAGAGTTACGAGAGGCTGGAATTATATATTAACAATATTTTTTAAACTGTTTCGACCACTCGTCTGCCGTTCATAGAAGTGTACAGATCAAAAAAATAATGAGTATTGACATATTTGGACGTTCGTTAACGACAGCTGCAGTTATAAGTGGACCACCCGGACCACCTGGAGTTGGTTTTAAGTTGACTCCTGGTGGAGTTTATGATTTGGAGAGTAAAAGATTGTGTCGTGTTGGTGATCCTACAGATGATAATGATGCAGCAACATTGAAATTTACGCGTGATCTTGTCTATAAAGAATTGACATTAATGTATGATAGTATAAAAGATGATTTGTCCGAGATCATTTGACTTTTGCATGCCAAAGTGGTTACACTAGACTCGACAGTGGTCGCATTGAAGAAAGAGGTTCAAGAACTAAAACTAAGGTTAAAAAAGCAGAAAACAAGAGAAGAATCACTTGATGACAATAACCGGCGTATAAAAAAATTGGAAGCTAAAATTTTTAACGATGGAGATGGACTCGATGAAACTTGGCAGGCAGATTTTGTTGAAATGATCCCATACGCTACAGCAAATAAAGGAAATAAATATTTCCTGACGGTGATTGATATATTTTCCAAGTACGCTCGGGCTGTACCAATTAAAAATAAAAGTGCTGGTGATGTTACGAATGCAATGAAATCTATATTCCAACAAGGGCGTGTTCTGAACAACTTTCATGTCAATCAAGGCAAAGAGTTTTACAATAAAGAATTCAAAGATCTTATGAAGCAGTATAAAATTAATATGTACTCTACATTTAGCAACCTGAAAGCATCCATATGTAAGCGTTTTGACCGAACACTCAAAACTAATATGTGGCGTCAATTTTCTGCTCGTGATCATTATAAATGGATCAACATGATAGAAGAATTGTTAAATACTTATAATAATACTAAACATCGGACAATCAAAATGAAACCTGTTGATGTAACTGCTGCTAATGAAAAAGAACTGTTTGAAAATATATACGAACCTCTCCAAATGCAGCAGCGAGTACGAAAATCTAAGTTCAAAATTGGAGATAAAGTTCGCATTAGCAAACACAAACATGTGTTTGAGAAAGGTTACACCGCTAACTAGACAACAGAGATTTTCACTGTAAAATCTGTACAATATACGGTACCTACGACCTACAGACCTCTGGACTATCAGGATCAGCCAATAGAAGGTGGATTCTACGATGAAGAACTCAGCAAAGTTAAATATCCGGATATTTACCTGGTAGAAAAAGTTATAAAAACACGTGGAAATAAATTATATGTAAAGTGGCTCAGCTTTGATAGCTCTCACAATAGCGTGATAAATAAATCTGATCTGTAAAAAAATGTATTATATTTTACCACGTTTTTATTAACTCGCTTTTATGTATGTCTGTTCGGGTGGAATTTTGTAATTGATTTTAAAGAAACTTTTTGATAAGCTAGGGACTTGAAATTTGGAACAAAACTCAAAATCAAATGACAATGCAAGAAAATGGAAAAAAAATTTTTTTACAATCAGAAAGAGAAGCACTAGAAGAGGTAGAAAAAAATTAAAAAAACAAAAACAAATGAAAAAAAATCGAAAAAAAAGTTCATATTCGTTTGTTTGTCTGTTCAGTACGAATTTTTTATAATTAATTTAAAACTACTTTCTGGACGAGTTATATTCTTGAATATAGCTCACAACTGGATGGCAGAGAAACAAACACTGTGTAATGAAAATACAATGAAGGGATGGAAAGAATATGACGACTAGGGCCTCTAGCACCATGAATAGAGTGATATATATTCAAAATTTTTATCTAAAAAGAATCTGGCTTGGATTTGTTTTAATATTTTAAACTATAAATCTTATAAAAAATGAGTTTGATATATTGGTAGGTAGAAATAGCGATTTTTTATTTCAGATTTAATCAAGTGAAAAGTAACTGAAATAAACCTGAAATTTGTCGCATGTCTCCGCCATCATCTTATTCAGGCCTTTAAAATCGATTTCCAAATTTAATTCACACAATACTAAAAAGCAGAAAATAATTATCGAAATAAAAAAAATTTTTAATATACCACGTTTTTAAAACGAATCAAAAAGTATAAAATAATATTCCTCATTTTCATGAAGATTTAAAACCACATACGAATTCCGAACTTCTAACAGATAGTTCTGAAAATTTATAATTGTGAATTTTTAATAGTTATGAAAATACTTGTAAGATTCAAAACGAAAAACGTGGGGTGCATGCAACAGATAATTGATGCATTAATAGTTCAACTAAAAATTTTAATGCATTGCAAATATGTGGACTGATTTGTAAGTTTTTTCATTGACAGCTCTTTTCTACACTTCTTATCGGTACATATTGCATGCGCCCCACGTTTTTCGTCTTTTGTTTGGTCTTTTATTTGGTCTTTTGTTTGGTCTCGGTATAGCCATAATTTCATCTTTTAACACTTAGTAACCCCAGGGTACAGTATCAGTGCTGTTTAACAAAAGCTGACGTTTTCCATCTTCCCAACTTAGAACTATCTTATTCTGCACTACTGTACTAACACTATGTTTGTTACTTTTAATGACATATTTTCCCTTACTCAAATTTACATGATCTTCTAAACATCGTTTGAAATCTTCAAAAGTGATAGTTCGAAAAGTCGGACGTTTAACACCTATGGCTCGCTTTTTTACCTGATCTTCATTATAAATTTTAAAAGCATACAACTTTGCTCTAAGTCCAGTGAATTCAGTCATAATTTCACCATTATTCTCATCTTTCATCAGACATATAACTTTTTTATTAACAAGTGGTATGTTGTAAACATTGTCTGGTGGATAATCAGAGGTGTCAAACTTGGCGATATGACGTTTGATGATCTCATAGATGTCTGGTACGATGAAATGGTAAATAAGACTATCCGTGTCAGCGTACATTAGTTTTGATTTATCGTTTGCAAAACTTTGTTTCACATAATTATAATGAAAGTCATATATGTAAATTTTTGATAGATCTAATATACAAAAACCAACATAAATTGGTTTGTCAAAGCGTACTTTTGCCGCCTTTAATTCAATAATTATCATATTTTCGTCAAAAATAGTAAGACTATAGAAGTTAGGCTTACAAATATAGTCAGCAGCGCCATATCTACCGGCCCATCTTGTTACTATATGAATCTCTTTGTATTTTTTGACATTTTCCATAGTCTTACCAAAAACAGCATTATTCATAAGCATATAAAAGTCCTTTTCAAACTCATTTTTAGCAGCTTTTCTGCAATTAGTATTTTTATCGATATAGGACTTGAGCCAGAGTTACTGTTCAAGTTTTAAAACTCTGTGAATCTTTGTTAATTTTAATCCTAAATCTAAACATTGACGTAAATTCTTATAAAGTATAGCATCATTTTTTTTATTATATAAAGTTGTCGATAATTTAGTATACTTGCTACCCGGTGGTGAAAAGTGTTCAGGACATAGTGGTCTATCTTTATGTAGATCATGCAATTCCTGAGAATAATGTAGATCAACTTCTAATACATAGTCTACGCTATCGATGTCGTTTAAAAATTGATCTACGTTATCGACGTCAAAAGATAGATCTTCAGGTGGGTAAACCCATTCAAATGAACTTTTTGGTAGCGACATACTCATATCAGCACCATACAAATTATTTACATCATGATACATTAAATAGGATTCAGTTTTTACTAGGATCAAAGCTGGATCCCATGTAACGATTGTTTGCCGCTGCATACCTATTTGTACACTGAGATACACCATCCCTGATACCTTTTTCAATAAAAAGCATCATTTCAGGATCAGTAAATAACTCGAGTTCAACATTTGTATATTTTAACATCGCATCGAAAGCAAGTCCCGGCGCTGTGTAGTAATGTAAAGGATCTAAGTTTTAGGTAGCCATATAACTATGCTTGAAATTTTGAAATATGTCAGCTAAAAGACGGACATCTGTTTTTAAAAATAAATCTGAATATTCTCCTAATGTTTTGATATCAAACTTATTCCAAACTAGTTGAGTGATGGCATGATCATTATCAGATACACCATCGTTCGATAATTTAGAGTAAAATAAGTCCTGATCGGGCATCTGTTTGTCATTAAGTTTGTCAATACTAGTTATGTACTCGTATGGGAGTACACCCTTTCAAGTAACTAATTTGAATTTTTCCGGATCACTGTAATGTTGTTGAGTAATCTGTTTATCACAATTATTAAGATTAGATGCTAATTTGTCAAGACTAGATGCCATAAACCTGAATAAATCTATAAAACGTAGGCAAACCGATGTATTTTTAACATATTTCGTAATACATATATAACGTTCTTTGTTAATTGGTAATAATGTAACTTTACCCTTGAAAACTGTTGCTAAAGATTTTATTATAAAATGGGAATCGTAACCAGATAAATTATGAAATACTATTGGTATCGTGTGAGATCTTCTATAATTAATGTTACAAGACAAGTGAGCTGGACCGCGATTATTACCAGTAAAATGACAGTGATCGTAGCATTTATCTGTAGCAGAAGTAATAGATCTTTCACAAATATGACAAACAGTTGCTTGCTCATGACTCTCTTTTTGATGCCTCGACAGAGGTTTCATAGCAACAGGATTTTTCAAGTATGATTCGACTTCGAATGCTAAACATTCTAATTTTTTTACAAACCACTCGATGCAGGTTTGTGATCGATTAAGTTCAAATTTAGATAAATTGTTATTATAACTGCAAAAGCAATAAAATGCTATACTATGTGGGATATGCTTATCAAAATTATCATTTTCTTGGGGCTCAAGTGTACATCCTAGGTCTGCCCAGACAACAAAGGGTACAGTATCTTTATACTGATAATTTGTAAGCTTTAAAATTTTATTTTCTTTAGTCGGGAATGTCATGTGGACTTTATTCAATACGAAACAGTCTATTTTATGGTCTTCAAACGATTTTTCTAGTATAAAATGATTTAAGCATCTATCACAAAAAAATAATTTGCTTTTAGAAGCTGATATCTGACTTTTAACTAATCGTGAGAGATTTTTAATTAGAGCAAAATGATATATAGGCTTATAATCTTTATACTCATTACTTGTCATATTTAAATTCACATTAGTTTGCACCATTAGAAGGTGGAGTGTTTTCCTATTAAGTTTACAATATTTACTTAAATACAGTGGAGTGATAATACTTTTTTCGGACTGTTTTTTTGTAAATTGAGACTTAATACTATATACATTAATCGTTAAGTCATTTAGTCTTTCAAACAGTGGGATTTGTTGAAGTGTCATAGGAAATTTGATACCTGTATATTCTAGCACTGCACTGTAATGAGGATACGCTGATGTTCTCTCAAGATGTCCAGTGTTGGAAAGATGAATCGCATCAACGACGCACCATAGAAAACAGTACTCATCAAAGTTTTTTATGTTAAGCACAGCTCTTTTCATCTGGATATCTCGAGGAAGCGTTACAAATGTTAAACTTCCTCCTCGCAGAGGCCTGTATTTTGACATGGTTACGACTAGATTGATGATCTCCGTCAAACTCCACTGTTACGTCTAACATGCAATGATCATGTACAGTCTCTTATTTCGAGTCAAGACACTTAAATCCTTTACTCGGGCGACGGAGACCTCGTCGTTACGGTAATGAGTATGAGGAATAAGATCAGTATAGATAATTATTCTAGAGAAATAGTAATAAAAACGACTGGATAACTTACAATTGTTATTTATAAAATTTATTCAGCTTCCGTTGTACAATTTGATGGTTGTTGCTGGTTGGAAGATCGTTGTATTTTTTTTGTAAATCGTATAGTAGCCCGGGCAAGGACCCCGTATTCAACGCTTGCTCAGTCCGTACCCCTGGGTGGTTGCAGATTTGCGGTATACCGAGAGTTGAGAACCGTGCAGAACAATTTCTTTAGCGCGACGCGTTGTATAATTATTACGACGGAGTTTTTAGCTTAGCTGAGATTTGAAGACTGGACTGGACTAGACTGGACAATTAGACCGAAATACTGCGGGTTTATATAGTCTGAAATCGAGGGGAACCGAGCCGTGCCCCTGAATCTTTTACAGTGCTTGCTGTACCCGTATTTAGTTTTATGGGTTTTCTAGGAACTTCTACATGTACTTCTCCTCCGATGGTTTTATTCTGCACGTGCAGTACCCGAGGCCAGGTCAGAGGTAAAGAAAATAATTAAATCCTTCGCTACTTCTTCGCTGGTTGAGTTGAGGGGGTTTTTTATGAGTATCATTTTTAGTTGGGAAGGTTCTGGAAGCGCAAGTATGACTTTGTTTCCTTGAAGGGGGTACGCGTCATCCCGGCTTGGCCTCCAACGAATGGAGGGGTACCATCTAAGAGGTATCGCCTAACACCAGAGCGGCTACTGGGTGACTCCTGTTACTGGGTGATTAAAACGAGAGCTCTTGGAGAATAGCTAGAATCATCGGTTGACACGTGTGATGTCAGGGCTGAGGCCTTATGGCTCATAAATCACGCGACTGTGGTCTTGAGTGGAAATAAAGGAATTAGAGAACTAACGTGAGTGTTTTAATTTACTCGTAAAATTAGGGGTTCTCTCTTGCTCTCCCCTTCTTGGCGTAAGAAGAAGAGAGGCATCACACTCGAGAGTGAGTGTACCTAGCATGTGTGTTGAGTAATATAAGTTATTACTCTGTACATGTGCAGGTTACGTCAGCTATTTTTCTGTTTTATGCTCTCCTATTTCGGATAACCGTGAGGATGTGTGTATGAGCCCCCTTGCGTGCATGTGTACGCGCTCCGACACTATTTTTTTTATTATGCTGCGTATTACATATGAAATCTGGCTAAGTTTTTAAGAGTTTAAGAGTTTTAAATATCAGTGGCATTAACTATTGGAACTACAGTTAGGTCGATCACGGTTCGGTTTTGTGTAGTAATGAATGTGTTTACCGGTGATCAGTTTTTTGCGCGACATGTTCAAGGATTACCTCATCAGGTAAGTGTATTTAATGAATTTCTCCCTCAAATAACACCTGGCGTAATCGATCATGGTTTTTAAGGTGATTCGTGCAGTGGCGGAAATTCTCACCAAGCTAACGGATATCTCCAACTATCGCCTTCTGGAGGTGGTGGACATGTTGGACGAGATTACCATCGTTACCGGCCTCCGATTATCCTGTGTGTTGGAGGATCTTTATAACGCTACGGAGAGGATGAATGCCGTCCGGCTAAGTCACCATGTCAATGCGCGAATATCCTTTGAGGACTATAATGCCCCATTTTTATACACGGGGAATGTAGAGGGTATCCGAGAGATGGCCAGTGTATTAACGCGATATCTTAATTGAATAAAGCAATACAAGTATGTTTTTGTGTTTTAATATGTGTGACTGTGTTTGAATGTTTTATTACCCTAGAAATAATAAAATCGCCATAGTGACTTTAAGAATAAAATTTTATCTCGGTTACGAGGGGACATGCACAGTTCTTACCACTCTAGATCCCACCACTTCGCGTATTCCCCGCTCCAACTTGGAAGAGAGCTTCTATAGCAAGAATACCTCTTCTTATGTTTAGAGGATTTTGTCGGTACCAGGGTACGATAGAATTTCAACATACAAATTATTATTTTTTTTTTTTTATTTATCTTTGGTGTCCTCACCCAGGCCGTAACATCCACCCTGAATCCTTCTGATTGAATTCTTCCACTTTGTTTAACATTTTATCGTACACAAAGTCTGTATACCAATCAGCTAGAGAAGTTGCAGGTAAAATCGCTTGACTCTTGGTTTTGAATGATTTGACCTCTTCTTCTTCGACCGATGTATTGTTTTAAAATTTACAAAATAGTTTAACATGCACTTTAACACTTGCAACGTTTTCCAGCATTTCTTGGATTTCATCCAAGACAATGTCTCTAGACACATTAAGAAAATCTCTCTTTTTAATTCAACTACTCTTTATGACCCGGTGAAATTTGCTATTGCGCTCCTCCCCACCACGACTACCTAACCAACTGAGGACTTGAAACTTTGACGTATGGCTCTTTTTAATTCAACTACTCTCGACCGACCCAGTAGAATATGCTATTGCGCTCTTCCCTACCACGACTACCCAACCAGCTGAGGGCTTGAAACTTTGACGCATGGCTCTTTTTAATTCAACTACTCGTTACCGACCCGATGCAATTTGCTTTTGCGCTCCTCCCCACCACGACTACCCAACCAACTGAGGACTTGAAAGACTGATAAGCGCAAGTCCTTACTACAGCTCTTTTTAATTCGACTACTCTTTACCGAACCAGTGAAATTGGCTTTTGTGCTCCTCCCTACCACTACTACTAATATTGACCTACAATACTTGACTATACATTGACGGGTATACATTTGTAATATAGTGTACGTATACCTACGTTTGAGACTTTACAACGTACAGGACATATCGGTATAATATGAATGTATTATATCCCTAATGTACAAGAAATTTTGAACATTTTTGTCATCTTCGTCATAGACTGTGAGATTGATTGCAGCATATGTCGCATTATTTGTTTAAAAATTTAAATATGAGTTATTAAATATTGATGATGATTTAAATGAATATTTAAATATAAATTTACATTTTAAATATGATTCGATAGCAAGATGAATTTGTAGATATCAAAGTTTCTCTCGTTCGTTCGAAGGCCTCCTATATTCGTTCGGCATATAAAAATTGATGCATTGATAATTCGAATTTTTTGAAATCATTCTATTGACGTTAGTAATAAAAAATTATTGTTGTGATTATTATGTTTATTATTATTCTGATATGAACAATCAAATTTAGTGTTGATAACCTTTTCTTTTACTTTTTTTTAATGTATTGTCTACAGTGATCGGTTCTTCGAATTTATTTTTAATCAGAACATGACTCTAAGCTAGCATAGATGGCACGGAAAAAGGATAATTCTCTGAGCCTCGCTTTAGCGAGCCTCTTTTTTGTGAAAAACGAGTTCAGACACGTTGGATGACCTTATCCTCTAAACAAGGGGTGGGGGAAGAACTAAGCCGCAAGATGGTAGGGTCGTCAAGGCTCCTCGAAAGTGCTTGTCCTACATCCTGTTTGAATATTTTAATCATCCAAATTATCATTTCAAATGAGGACTTGGGATCCCAAATGTACGGGTTACCCACCGCAACTGAGGACTTCGAATATTTCCTACACCCAAATCCTCACTTCAAATGAAGACTTTGGATGGCAAATCTACTAGTTACTGACCTCAGATATGTCACATTACCGACGGCTAGTAAGGTAGTTTAAAGTTCAAATCCTCATTTTAATGATGACTTGGTCCATAACAACGCTCGGTAAGGCAGATCACTGCCGCACCAGGGGAGTAAACCCTTTCTGTTTAACTACTTATTTGAAATATTTTTCTGAATTGAATAAGTGAATAAACGAAAATATGTAATTTTAACGCGAACTAAAAAAAAATTACTATCAAAAAACAAATTCTAAAAACAAACGTTCGCATAACTAAATATGTATATAAGAAAACTAAGTTAAAATTAACATCTCAATGAATAAAGTTGTTGAATATAATTGGGAGTTCGTTTTTTAAATTTCCGGAAGTTATTTTGAAAAAAAATCTCAATATGTCCACAAAAGCCCTACAATGAGCCAAATTAAAACAACCAGCCGATTTTTTGATTCACTCGATCGAATTTAAAAAAAATTTAAAGGATCACGGTTTTTGCTATGAAAAGCTCATAATTTTTAACAAAATCAGAAAAAACAAATTTTTTCCTGAGTTTAGTCTACATTTTTTTGTAGACAGTATTTGAATTTTCAAAAAAGAAAAATGTTATTTTTTTCGAAAAAAAAAATTTTTCAGACAAAAATTTTTCGGAATAACGTTAGGAAATTTCAAAAACCAACGCCTAATCATTTTTAACACTTTTCCGTCGCTGCTTACCACGATTTTACTGATCTCTCGTTCATTAAATTAAAAACAAAAATTGGTTTTCAATTTTTTTTTTTTTTTTTTTTTAATTTTTTCTTTTTTGAACATTTACGCACTGTCTGCAATAAAAATGTGTGCAAAGCTTAGAAAAAAATTTGTTTTTTCTGATTTTGTTAAAGATTATAAGCTTTTCAGAGCAAAAAACGAGATCCTTTAATTTTTTCAAAAATTTGATCGAGTGAATTAAAAAAACGGCTGGTTGGATTAATCTGGCTCTTTGTAGGGTTTTTATGGACATATTGAACTGTAAAATGCACACTTAACATTATCGATTTCCACAATATTTTCATTTCAGCGCTTGATTTTCCAAATACCCCCAAAAGCACTTTTTTTCTTGCGTTTTTAAATTCATGTGACGATAAGAAGAAGCTTTTTTTTCGAATAAGCAATGACTCATTGTTGAAGAAAATTTATTCAAGCTTTTGAAACCCACCATTAACTTTCTGTGCGATCATTGGTTTCTGAGATATCGATAACCAAAGACAAAAGGATCCTTTTCCATTTGAAGACGGATATCTCGGCGAGAAATGGAGGTATCAAGGTCCTTAAAAAACGAAAGTAAAGCTGGATAACCAGGTATCCGATCCTTATTTTTGTGACTAGTATATACCCTGCTTAAAAAGTCCGATACATTCTCATAAAAAAATTTTTATGAGAATGAATCGGCAAAGTGTCCCATCGAAACATGATAGTCCATATTAGAACCTATGAGAATATTTAAACCCGAGCATAATCCGATAGAAGCTTACCAAATCCTTGAACTTACGTCTTATTCATTCTTATATCAAATTTGTTGTACATGTTCACAATTTTATCGGAATGAGTAGAAATGCGTCATACTTACATTTCGTAAGAGAATCAATTGGAAATATAGACGTCTTGTTTCTTCTTGTTGTAAAAGAATGAATGAGAACATAGTTTTATTATTTATACGTTAATTCGTAGGTGACATACTTATGGGATTCTATGAGATAATAATAAAAAAATAATAGAAATATCGGACATTTCTGTTTCCTCAGATAATTAAAAATTATTTAGAATAATTTAAATTTTGAAATTATTTTCAGTTGAATTGAATAAGAAAATGAAATCATTCATTTCTTTGTTTAAAAAAATAATTTAATTACTAGTCCCAACTTATTTTAACCCACTGGAAGTAATATATTATTTTTCAATTTCATTAAAGAAGAAAACTTTATTTTTTCCGACATCCGATGAGACTCGAACTGAAAAGACTCTTCGACTGATGCTCTGAAAACAGTTTCAAGTCAAGTCCTTTAGCCCGCTCGGCCACCACATGCGTTTGGAAATAGAAATTTATTCTTCTACTTAAAGCTATTCAGTACTATATATGCCCAAGACTAAGTTTAAAAAAAATTATTTTCATTTATTATTGAAATTTTGATAATATGATGTTCTCTTTATTTTTTGTAATAGTTTTGAATTCAATTAATGCAGTTTTTTTAAAAAAGTTATTCAATTGTTTCTTTTCTTTTTTCATAATCTTGAAAAATTTTAGTTTTAAACTTCATAAAATTGATTAAATTACAAGAAAAAACAGATATAATGCGATTCGGATATTCATAAAATGTTTTCCGATAAAAAAAAAAAAAACACATGGGTGTTTTTGGTATTAAAAAAAAATATAGCGTAAAAATTCAATTGCTCACAACAAATTGTTTGTTTAATAAACAAATGAAAAATTATCAAAAAATTATAATTTTCTTATAAAACAAGAGAACATGATAAATTATGATTAGAAAAAAAAACGTTCTTTAATATTAATACTAAGCAACAAAAAAAAATTGTTAATGAGCAAATGCGGTTTTAAGCAATAAAAAAATTTTTTGAAGAGACGATTTTCTTCTTATAAATCATTATTTTCATTCAGCATCTTATTTCTAAAAAAAATTTTTTCAAATCTTATTAACAATGCATTTGTTTATAACACTTATTCAATCAATGTAAGTCGAAAATTTTTTTAAATTATTGTTATGCAGCTTTTAGCAATAAAAAAACAAAATAATCAAAAAATCAAAAAATTAACTTTCTCGTTTGCTTTATTTACATTTTTAATTTTTCAATTTCTTAGATTGGGAATAAAAAAGTGAATGTTACGTCTAACATGCAATTAATGACAATTATCATGAACAGTCTCTTATTTTGAGTCAAGACACTTAAGTCCTTTACTCGGGCGGCGGAGACCTCGTCGTTACGGTAATGAGTATGAGAAATATGATCAATGTAGAGAATTATTCTAGAGAAATAATAATAAAATCGACGGGATAACTTACAATTGTTATTAATAAATTTATTCAGCTTCCCTTGTAAAAATTGATGGTTGTTGTTGGTTGGAAGGTCGTTAATTTTTGAAAATCGTATAGTAGACCGGGCAAAGACCCCGTATTCAAAGTCTGCTCAGTCAGTACCCCTGGGTGGTTGTGGATTGGCAGTATACTGAGAGTTGAGAACCGTGCGGACTAATTTCTTTAACGCGACGCGTGGTACAACGAATATTACGACGGAGCTTTAGCTCAGCTGAGATTTAGAAGACTGGACAATTAGTGTTACGAACCCAGCATCCTTCATCCCTTACGCTTGTATATATATGTGGGTACATATATATATATATATATATATATATATATATATATATATATATATGTGTGTGTATATGAAGCATTCCATGCCAAATCACCGAGGTTTTGACCCGACCCCCTTCGATTTCGCTGAAACTTTTTTACCATTTTCTATCCTACCAAAGACATTTTTCTGAGTTTTTTCAGATTTTTTTGCTCAACTCAAAAAAAGTTACGAATTTTTGAAAAAAACCGCTCTTTTTTTTTTAAATTGCTATAACTTTCTCACAAATTAACCTTTTGGCACTTTTTTTTTTTCAAAATTTGTGTTTCTAAGTGCAGTTTTCAGAAGAAAATACAAAAATTTTTTCGAAAGTTGCGATATATGAAATATTTCAGTTTTTTCAAAAAAACAGTCATTTTTTCGAAGTCCGACCCCTTCGATTCTCAATTTTTTTGTCTCAAAAAAAACTTCAACTAAGACAGTATTTAACCCCGCTATTCCCATTTTGTGCCGACTTTCTTTTATATTTTTTTTTTTTCGATTGAAAATAAAAAAATTTCTAAATTTGGCTTATTTCTTATGACTTTGCGCTGGAGTTTTTTTGGATTGTTTTTAAAAGCTCAGAAGTTAAATAAAATTGTACAAAAACAATCCTAAAGTGTATTAGGGGCAAGGATTAATTTTTTCGGAGGAAAATTCCCAATTTTTGAATATAATAAAACCTAAACTTACAATTAACCTTCTCAATAAGAAAATTTATACATAAACTGAGAAAAATATAGCCTGAGAAAATATAAATTGAGAAAAAAAATAGAAAGATAGCCTTATAGACAGCTTTTGATCAAATTGAACGCAATATAGTATAGTACCGGATATCTTAACTGGTAAAGCACTCGGCGCGATACCGACAAGGTCTAGATTCGATTCTGAGTTCGGGCTATCTTATTTTTCTCAGTTTATCTATAAATTGTCTTATTGAGAAGGTTACTTGTAAGTTTAGGTTTTACTATATTTAAAAATTGGGAATTTTCCTCCGAAAAAATTAATCCTTGCCCCTAATACACTTTAGGATTGTTTTTGTACAATTTTATTCAACTTCTGAGCTTTTAAGAACAATCCAAAAAAACTTCAGCGCAAAGTCATAAGAAATAAGCCAAATTTAGAAATTTTTTTATTTTCAATCGAAAAAAAAAAATATAAAAGAAAGTCGGCACAAAATGGGAATAGCAGAGTTAAATACTGTCTTAGTTGAAGTTTTTTTTTGAGACAAAAAAATTGAGAATCGAAGGTGTCGGACTTTGAAAAAATGACGGTTTTTTTGAAAAAACTGAAATATTTCGTATATCGCGACTTTCGAAAAAATTTTTGTATTTTTTTCTGAAAACTGCATTCAAAAATACAAATTTAGAAAAAAAAAAAAGTGCCAAAAGGTTAATTTGTGAGAAAGTTATAGCAATTTAAAAAAAAAGAGCGGTTTTTTTCAAAAATTCGTAACTTTTTTTGAGTTGAGTAAAAAAATCTGAAAAAATTCAGAAAAATGTCTTTGGTAGGATAGAAAATGATAAGAAAGTTTCAGCGAAATCGAAGGGGGTCAGGTTAAAACCTCGGTGATTTGGCATGGAATGCCCCATATACATATATGGACAAAATTAAATATACACAAGTAAAAGGACAGATATGTCAAGTCGAATAAATTTACACTAACTAATTTAGAAATAACTCAAATTCCAAATCAAACTGAAATACATAAAATTAATAAATAATATACGATTTATACATTTAAACATTAAATAATGTATATATATATTAGACTGTTTCAAATTAGGGGACTATTTTTTTTTTTTTGAACAAATGGATTTATTAAAAAACGATAAGAGACTTTTTTTGTAGAGCGTTCAATTTCCTACAAAAAAATGTATTGAAAATTTCTGAATTCTCATTGGTTGGCATGGTATAAAATTCGGAGCGAGCAAAAACAAGTTCTTTGAATTTTATTAAATTTTGACGTCGGATATCTTGTGAATGGTTGAAGTTATGCAAAAATCATAGAAGACCTTTTTTGTAGATCAGTAAATTTCCTACAAAATAGTTGCGAAGAGATTTTTTGTATCTTGATTTTTTCGGAAGTTATGTATTTTTTACCATGTTTCTAAATGAAAAATCGAAAATTACAAATAGCCACCTCTAAATATTAATATTAAGAGCTCAAATTTTAACTGTCACCATATTTTAAGATACCCTTTCGATTTTTCAATGTTCATCAAAAAAAAAAAAAATAGTCCCCTAATTTGAAACAGTCTAATATATATATATATTAGGGTGTCCGTTATTTCCCAAATTGGTTTTTGACTCTGCAGCGCCCCTAAAATTTTTAGTAAATGGTCCAAAAAAAAATATCCAACCGATATAAGCCCTTAATATTGATAATAACCCGTGCCACAAAGACGATTCATTTCTCATTTAAATAACATGGGGTTTTGTTACTTTTTGCAATTAATTTTTTCTTTCCAAAGCCAGTCGATACATTGCTGCGACATCAACTTATTTTTGTAGAAAATTGAACGCTCTACAAAAACTTATTCTTAACATTTTTCGAAAAAATCACTTGCGTCAAAGTTATTCAGGGTTAAAGTTTAACTAGAAATAAATTTTTATTTTTTTTTGGTTTGAACAAATAATCATCATTATTTATATCAAAATTTATTGTTTATTACCGAAAATATCTTATTTTGGCTATTTTATAGCAAAAATTAGTGTTAAATATCCCGATAACCAGAAAATGTAAGTAATGATGTAAGTTAAACTTAAAATATAACAAGTTATATTTGTAAAATATGACTAATTTAATAAGTTTTCCAACACATTAATGAATACATTCTATTTTATTAAACATTCTTTGGTGGCATTCGGAAATTTTTTTTTATATTCACTGACAATTTGAATGACATATTGTTTTTGATCTTCGTGTTTTGCTAAAGTATTAATATATTCTTCAGTTAGTTTAACAGCTCGTTCTGCAGAATCGTTTACCACTTTCAGATGCTTAACAATTTCCAAACCTTTTAAATAATCTGGGTGTTCTGACCATGTACTTTCATCTAATAGAAGAAAGTCTGTATCTATATTGAATCTTTCGAAAAATTTGATGGAATTAGAATTAATAAAATAATCAACGTTTTTGTCAAGAAACCAATCAAACTCTCCTGAATTGAAAGTAAAACGTTTAGGAAAGTCAAACTGATCCTGTTCGCTTGATGTCAAAGCCGCCACCATTTTCCGTCTGACGTCAGAAGAAATATTTTCGTCGAAAAATGACAAAGCTGCCGCCTCCGGACTTAAATACCACAAATGGTTTCTGAATTTTGCTAAAACTGCTTCGGATAATTTTTTATCGATTGATCGATAATTATAAACTACTTTAAGAAATTCAAGATCTTGTTTCGGAGCAGTTGCAGCTAATGGTGCCGTATACCAAAATGGAACGTATATAAATACAATGAATAAACAAATTTCTTGTAAACTCTTTTCGTCTCCTTTAGTTAATTTGAAACACTTTCGGAAAATATAAATTTTTAAACAATAAATCGCTTTGGACATCCATCGAGCGTGGTGGAATGCTCCAGGTTTATAAAATTTTATATTTTCAGAGTCCATTGTGCCTAGAAAGATTTTACTCAACTCTAGAAGTTCTCGGTAGTCATCCCGTGGTAAAAGAGTGTTCAAAAACTCATCAATTTTTGCAGTCACTTCCGTCATTTGATCTCTTAATATCTTCTTCAATTTATTTTTCTGTACAGACTCGAATTTCGTTGTATCAATAGAACTCCATTCATTTTGAAATTTTTTAAATAATGGTACATTTGGTCCGGTTGTGCCTGGCATTTTTGTAGAGTGTACGCAGGATAAGACTAATTCATATATGTGGTGTCTACAGGGGAGGTATAACAAATCTCTCCCAAGTTTGCGTTCTAAAATTACTGCAGCTCCGTTTCTCCAACCAAGGTTAGAAACAGTAGTATCACAGCAAAGTGCTTTAACAGAATGGTTTAAATCCCACTCACAAATAATGTTAAAAATTTCTTCTGCTTGAGTAGACCCACATCCATCAGGTAACGCAGGTACTCCAAGGATTTTCTCTTGTCCATTACAAGTAATCAAAATAGGTAATCTTTCAATACGTTCACCAGTCATACTATCTGGGATTAGTTTACCGTCCCAGTGTATAACTACGGCATCAACTTCAATTTCATTGAACAGTAGTTTAATTTTTTCAGCCATTTTTTTTCGTAAATTACGTCGTATCTCATGGAAAGAAGACTTATTTAAAACAAGATCACGTAGGTCAACTCCCATAGCTGGTGCCATAGCTGAGGTAAGACGAACTGATTGTCTGTAAGAAATATTACAGCTGTCAAGCACCGCAACTACATCTTCTGTGAGAATGTTAATAGTGCCTCTAAGGTGTTTTGACTCATAATTTCGCCCCGTTGCCTCAAATTCAGATATAGAAGTTGATTGCGAGTTACTAATAGTTTGTCCACTAGCTTTTATTTCATTAACGGTTTGTGAAGTACTTGGCGTATCGGTATCTGGTGAAGAAGGGAATTATTAAATACTAATAGTATTACGAAAATTTTCTAAAATAAAAGCTTTTAATATTACCAGACATTTTTTCTGGACTCGTCATAACGTGATCTATTGCTGCAAGTGATTGAGACAACGGCACATTTTTGGGGGACTCGTTGATTTTTACCTGATTCTCAGAGGATGAAATGAGAATTTCTGTAATTATATTATTCAGTATTAATAAATTTTAATAAGATATTTACTTGTACTTATGTATTGTTTTTAAATTACCTGATTTCGCCGACAATTCAATATGTTTTGCGATGCAATTCAAATGTAAAACTCTTCGAGTTCGCTGATCAATCAAAAACTGTTGTGTCTCTATATCTATCATATCGAAAGTCTTACTATGAGCAATATCGAATAATTTGTCAAGAATACTGCAAAATTCTTGCTCTTTTGTTTTATTTTTCCTGTTAGCAATTTTTTGCACCTGTCGATAGTCTGTATAAAGCTGATTTAATTTTTCGACACATCTTGCATTATCTTGAGTTGGGATTTCTGCTATATCCCAAATTTTTTTAATTTCTGATATAACAATTGGACAGCTGTCTCCTATTGATTGTCTTAAATCTCTTGTGTAATGGAATAATAGCTGCAAGGCTTGTTTGTTTGTAGCTAATTTTTTATTACTTATAGTATCTATCGTTTCACCAATTAAAAATATATTTTTTCTTAAGTCCATATGTTGATTGTCACTCATCGTAAATAACAATTAAATTAAAATTCTAGGTTATGACTATTTATAAAAGTATAATTATAATTTTTGATACTCTCTATAAGTTCTGTTTACGCATTTATGATAAAAATAACGTCAGTAATAATAAGGTTATACACCACTGATTCTGAATAATAATATAAATCACATGTAATAATAAAGTAATAATAGCAGAAACACCTACAATATTTTTGACAACAGAAAATTTTGGATAATAACTGAACATAGTCAACACACGACGCCGGCTAGTCACGATACTATATTTCTCTTTCATGCGCATGCGTTGGCACGAATTTTATTTTTTCACAAAAGTAATTGTGAATCCGAAATTTTTAATTCATCGGAATTTCTTTTTGAAAATGTTCGACTCTCCTCTTTTCAATAGTTTTGACAGATGCAAAAAAATAGCCAAAATAAGATATTTTCGGTAATAAACAATAAATTTTGATATAAATAATGATGATTTTTTGTTCAAACCAAAAAAAAATAAAAATTTATTTCTAGTTCAACTTTAACCCTGAATAACTTTGACGCAAGTGATTTTTTCGAAAAATGTTAAGAATAAGTTTTTGTAGAGCGTTCAATTTTCTACAAAAATAAGTTGATGTCGCAGCAATGTATCAACTGGCTTTGGAAAGAAAAAATTAATTGCAAAAAGTAACAAAACCCCATGTTATTTAAATGAGAAATGAATCGTCTTTGTGGCACGGGTTATTATCAATATTAAGGGCTTATATCGGTTGGATATTTTTTTTTGGACCATTTACTAAAAATTTTAGGGGCGCTGCAGAGTCAAAAACCAATTTGGGAAATAACGGACACCCTAATATATATATATATATATAAATACATATATATATATATATATATATATATATATATATATATATATATATATATATATATATATATATATATATATGTTCGAAAGTAAGTCGTCAACTTTGCGCGGACCATGGAGAGATACCATGGCTCATCAACTTCGCACGGACCGTGAGAGAGACTGCTCGCTCTCCGTACGCGACCGACCAATAAGAGTTGACTCGATCCCCTCCACTCTCAACGAAGACTTCTCATTCGCTCGCTATTAACTTGCTCTCAACCAAGCCATCTCATTGGAGCGCAGATACCGACGTCTCCCACTCCGTCGAGAACCTTCTAGAAGCCGGGCTCTCGGGTATAAAAGAAGGTGATCTGAGAGCGTAAGCGCATTCGATTCTGATCAGTCTAACTGAAAAGAATACCTCTACAGATAGCGAGCAAGGCTATCAGCGTTAACCATAAAAATATTCAAGCGAGCAAGGCTTGGATATTCTTCAGCGGCTACTCAACAGTAACAGTTCTTTTTAGAACTTCCTCTTGGCTAGCTCTTTTCAGGGCTAGTCTAGTAAGCAACTTGCAACTTGATTTAGTTCTTCTAAGGACTAGTCAAGTCTCACGTAAGACTACTCAACAACAACCAACGGGTCTTTCAAGGACCAGCAGTCTACTCTCATCGTCGTCTCTAGCTCCAAAGTCACTCTCAAATGGTCTTTCTCAAGACCAAAACGGCCTTTTTCAAGGCCACCAATTCAATTTATAACGTAAAGAATTCTCTTCAATACATAGCTATACCACCGGCAGACTACTCGTTGAACAATATATATATATATATATTGTTCAATCAAGACCCAATTCGCTACCACCTGCGAATGCCGAGCCTCACCAATAGGTCGGCAGCACTATCGCTATTTGAACTTACGCGCGAGATCTTGGTCAATGAGAAAATTCCGTCATTTAAATCAATTAGTTCCAACTTTGAATAAAAGAGTTGCGACGTGAAACACTCTCATTGGCTCAAGATCTCAACTCGCTACGTGGATTTTTGCTATTGGCTGAAAATTAGTTCGCGTCTGTTATTAATTTTCTAATTGGTCTATCGCTCTGACGTCACAAGAAAACCGTTGAGGACGGTTTTTTCCGCCATTAATTATTTCTTCTACAACGTGCTTTCGCTATTACAACCTCGTGCTTGAAATCGCTTCTATTATTTTACTTGTGTTTAATAATTCTAAATCGCTACGCTGAATTATACTCAATATTTAGTCAGTATATCAAGGCTGCTATTTATTGAGCATAAATAAATTGTGCTATCACTAATAATTAATATTAAATTAATTATTGTAATTTCAACCGCTATTGACCACGTGTCATTTTATACGTGATTTATATTTCGAGTCGCATTCGCTATCGCGTATTAATTTGAGTTGAATTCGCTATTATTAATTATTTCTCATAATTAAATGTACAAAGTGTAAATAAATTGTTAATTTATTTAATCCATAAAAAGTGTGTAATTTTTAATTGTTTAATTACCTCGCCATAACCAGATCCACATTTGTATATTCGCTCATTTTTCATATATATATATATATATATATATATATATATATATATATATATATGTCGAATTATCAGTTGAAATATTATTAAGACTCAAGTTTAGGTTTTTATCTTGACCACTCATTTTATTTATTAACAAATTAACGAACACAACATAGGTAATTGCTATTCACAAATATCGTGTACACTAAACAATATAATTACAAGCAATAATATAAGTATCGGAATAATACACAATCTCAAAGTATTCGATTAATATTAAATATTACAACTATACTGAATATTACACAGAATTAAATATTACACAATAGAAGTACACAAATTATTATAAGCGATTAGTTACTCGAGGATAACAATTAATTAACAATATTCGAGTTACTGTTGTATAATGTGCACGGCGGTAAAATTAAATCGAAAACGAATACACGATTGGTAGGATAGCAATGTTGTCTGTTTCTTTGCTCAATTAGAACTAACTCTCCGTACTCAATATTCTTGAGTCCTCAAGTCCCAAAACTATCTTTAAGGTAATTTTTACAAACACGTACAAACTACGTCCTTATGTTTAAAAACTCATTATGCCCAAAATATTGCTATCCCTCGATCGTGGCTACGTTGGATGCCCAGATGTGCTCCTTCGACCTAAGTTTACCGTCATAAACGTAAACATAAAAACTAACAAAAATCTTAAGCGAATTAAGTTGTAACATATTTTTACTAAATTTGATTGTCTAAAAAAAAGCAAACTCAATATAACTGGGACTTTCCTAAGTCTCAGGAAAAACCCAAGTATTATTTTATCTTCGACACGGCCATCCTGACAAGCACACGTCCTCGGGTGCATCTGAAAATTATTCCGGTTGTTAACTGGCGCATCAATTTTTTTTTTTTTTCTAATTTTAGACTTAATTTTCTTTTGTTCACTTTTATTATCTTCAATCTAGTACTACTCAACTTAATTCAGTTCAGAGATCCACTGTAACCCCAAATCTTTTTGATAGCGTTTACTATGATTTTAGGTATTATCATTATTTTTTTCTATTTATTTTACAATTTACTAAAACTTAGTGTTGACATGTCTGTCAGATTCCCTCAGTGCAAGTACATGCGTCATCCTCAAACACACCATCCTTAATACTATTGTAGATTACCAATCCAGTCATATCAAACTTCTGTTCCATCGCTGGGCTCACAATGCACCTTCAGCAAACCACACAGGTAATGCAGTGACACTGTGACTCAACGCATGTAACATGGTCTGATAGCAGGTGTATGACGACACCTAGCCTGCACTATACCGCCTGCTGCCCATCGCGCATCTTCAGCAAGCCACACAGGTAATGCAGTGCCGATCACAGCCCAACGTGTATAGCCAGACTTAACATTCCTCATCACTATCGAAACAATCAGTGTCTCTTTCAACACCTTCCTCATTATTATCGATAGAATTAGTGTCTTTCTCAACACCTTCCACATTGTTATCAATGCACATAGTGTCTTTTTCAAAACCTTCCACATTATTATCAATGCAATCAGTGTCTTTTTCAACACCTTCCCCGTCACTATCGACATCACACACATCTAACTCACTGGGAATGTAACTTTCAGGCATTTTTCTCAGTTTATCATGATCATATTTATACGTTCGTTTGTTACTTGAAGATCTCAAGCTGTATCTATCGCCATCAAGAATCTTAGCTATCACGAATGGACCCCTGAACTTCGGATCTAATTTGGTTTGATTTCTCTCTTCATTTTTAAGAAAAACAAAATCTCCTGTATTGAATCTAACTACTTTAGCTTTAGTCTTATCATATCTAGTTTTATCGTATTTTGCATCCGATTCTATATTATCTACCGCACGTTGTCTTACACTAGAGATTTCAATTTTCCTATCATTATCATCAGCTAACAGCCCAAGAGGTCTTGCTACTTTTCCAATCAGTAGTTCCAAGGGACTAGCTTTTGTTACGCGATTGGTAGTGCAATTCATAGCCAATTGTATTTCTCCTATAGCATCTTGCCATGAACGACCCTCTGTCTCTACCGCCGTAAACATATTATTCAGTGTTCCCATCACACGTTCTACCTGCCCATTTGCTCTGCTAGAGCCAGTGGCTATTAAATGAAGTCTGATGTCTTGCGACTTACAAAACTCCTGAAAATCTTTACCGGTAAAACATCTACCTTGGTCCGCTATCACGCGAGATGGTTTGCCGAACAAAGATATTGCTGATTTAACAGTTCGGATAGTACTGTTGGAGTTTATTTTCCGAGTATGATATAAATAGACGAACTTTGTAAATGCTTCAACTAAGACAATTACGTATTCTTTAGAAGTACTTTTACCGCTCAGTTTACCTGAAATATCAATATGGACTGTGTGCCATGGTATACTGGTTTTAGGGATAGGATGGAGCTGGGCTTGCACTTTACCTGAATTAGACTTAGAGAGCCTACAGGTCATGCAATTCTCCACGAATTTACGGACATACTTAGACATACCTTCGAACCAGTAGTGATCGTAAACTTTGTCAAGTGTCTTGTCCCATCCTAAATGCATGATGGAACTATGAACGTTATTAATAACTGCCCATCTAAATGCCCTGGGGACGATTGGTAAACAGTATGATGTACCACGTCGTTGTACTTTTCGATAAAGCGTACCCGATCGCAATTCGTATGTATTGGCAAGATCGTCCGATAAATCTTCGTTTTCTAGCTTGGTAACGATTTCAGAGATTTCCGGATCCTGTCGTTGCTCAGCTAGGAGCCAGTCGTCCGATATTTCTGCAAGATCAATACGTTTTTGTTCAATTTTATCCGTCGGTTTATGTTCATCAAGACATATCGGGTTTCGCGAGAAAAAATCTACGTGCTCCATGCACTTGCCTTTTCTATAGACTATATCAAAATCAAATGCTTGTAAAAATGCCCACCATCGATGGACTCTATCGTTCAGATCTGTTTTATTGCGCGATGCTTGTAAAGAATTACAGTCTGTAAATACTGTGAACTCGCGGCCGTGTAAATAATGGCGGAAATGTTTAATAGAGTTGACAACGGCTAGAGTCTCCAACTCGTATGAACGGTATCCGGATTCTGCCGAACTAGTTCTTTTACTAAAATATTCAACTACTCGGTTTTTATTATATACCTTTTACATTAATATAGCTCCATAGCCTTCAGCACTAGCATCAGTATGTAATTCAATGGGATAAGTAGGGTCAAAGATCATTAGTACGGGTTCGGTGGTCAACACAGACATTGCATTTTGACGAATTCTCTCATGGTTTTCTTTCCACTCAATATTTTTCTTACCTGCAGTTAACGCATACAATGGTTTCATTATATGAGAAAACCTCGGTATGAACTGACGAAAGTACGATGCTAGACCAATAAATTGCCGAAGCTGGGTAACAGTTTGTGGCGGAAGTAAAATTATTAAAGCTTTTATTTTTCGCGGATTAGGACAAATTTCACCGTCCTTTATCTCGTATCCCAAGTACAAAACAGCAGTTTTTGAGAAAGAACATTTCGAAAAATTAAACGAGAAACCGGCTTTGATAAGTATGTCGAGTACTATTTGTAATCTTTCCAAACTTTGTTCTATTGTCTCCCCAATAACTAAAATGTCGTCCATATAGACAACAACAGACGTATACGCAAGATCACCGAGAGCTTTCAGAACTGCGCGTTGAAATACTGAAGAGGCAATTTCTAATCCGAATGGTATAGTTAAATATTCGTACTGCCCGTCGGGTGTGACGAAAGCGGTAAGTTCGATTGAATCAGGGTGAATAGGTATTTGGTGAAACCCGCTAGCCATATCGAGGCAAATAAAAAATTTTGCACCTCTAAGTCTAGCTATCTGATCCGATATAAGTGGTAACAGATGCTTATCTGCTACCATATTTTTATTTAACTCGCGATAATCTACGCATAAGCGGTCTGACCGATCTTTCTTTTTAACAAGTATTATCGGGCTGGCAAAAGGTGAATTACTAGGACGAATCACGTTAGCTTTAATGAGCTCGTCTATCCTTTCTCTTACAATTTGTCTTTCTTCAACGCTAAGTCGACAAGGGCGTCGCTGTACTGTGACGTTAGCATCTATCAACCGTATTTCGAGTTCACCGGTGTTAACCCGAGTACGCGGGAATCCCGTAATGAATGAATGTGTCAACCGCATTGAAATCGATTATACTATTTTCTAATGACTTTTCGCAAACATTAACGATTTTGTTTTCAAAAATATTAAATTTATCTCTCGTAATATCAATATCAAATCCTTGGCAAAGAATATCACGACCGATCAAAATATCATGCTTTAAATAATCGTCGTTAATGACGTGGAAAAGAATCTCTAGTGTATGCTCATCGATCACAATCGTTGACAATATTTGTATAACGCAATTAACACTAGTATTGCCTATACCTCTTAACATTACAAGCTGATTAAATCTATTCCCTGAAAATTTATTTGATACAGACTCCTTGATCAACGAGCATTCAGCTCCGGAGTCAAAACAGAATGAAAACGACTCACCGCGATGTAACAGGGAACCTGATGGCAACGTGATACTGCACATATCCACCCGTCGTTCACTGGCAGCACCCTCCTTGTTGGTTGCTCCCTCGCCAATTCTACTCCGCTTCAATTGCGGGCAGTGTGACGAAATATGTCCTACCTCCCGACATTTGTAGCAAGTGACCGTCTTCCCCGGCATGGTTGGTTTTCTTCCCTCTTGCACTGCTCCAGCATCCGGCCTCCTTATTATTTTCATACTCGAACGACACTCACTAGCTTTATGGCCCATCTTACCACATCCATGACAACGAATTACCATTGATGGCTTGAAACGCTTTGGCTCCGGTGTTGCAGCGTTTTCCATAGACGATGCTGGCCTTTTATGCATATATGAAAAAGCTCGCATTTCATTTAGAAATGCGGTTTCTGTTTTAATATCAGCTGTATGCGCCAGTCGCTCGATTTGGCTATTATATGGAGCTAACCGAGCAATGACGACAGCGTTTATAATTTCGTCAACAGTTAAAGATCCCCATCGTGCCTTAAGTAATGATCGTAGTCGAACATCAAAAGCACCAATGCTCTCAACTTTCAGCCTATTCTCATTTTGAATTTTAATGAGAGCTGAAGTTGCTGTTTCTGAGCCACTAAATCGAGCGATAAAAAGATCCTTAGCTTGCGACCATGTGACTCCCGTGATAGCAACCTTAGACAGCCACTGCCCGGCTGACCCTTCCAATGCCTTGCTGAGCGCAGAAATTAATGCAGAACCAGTAAGTGGCTTTTCTGTTAAGCACATATCTGCCGCTGTGCACCACGCTATTGGATCTGCACCCGCACTGTCCGGATTGAACCGTGGTAGCGAAAAATTTCGGCTATCTGTACTTGGTTGTCGCATATAATTTTGCATAAACTGCAATAAAATATTCCATTGATCTGGTGTTGAAGCGGATCCCACTTCTGATGTCAAATTATTAGTTGAAATATTATTGAAAGTCGAGTTTGGGTTTTTATCTTGAACACTCATTTTATTTATTAACAAATTAACGAACACAACATAGGTAATTGCTATTCACAAATATCGTGTACACTAAACAATATAATTACAAGCAATAATATAAGTATCGGAATAATACACAATCTCAAAGTATTCGATTAATATTAAATATTACAACTATACTGAATATTACACAGAATTAAATATTACACAATAGAAGTACACAAATTATTATAAGCGATTAGTTACTCGAGGATAACAATTAATTAACAATATTCGAGTTACTGTTGTATAATGTGCACGGCGGTAAAATTAAATCGAAAACGAATACACGATTGGTAGGATAGCAATGTTGTCTGTTTCTTTGCTCAATTAGAACTAACTCTCCGTACTCAATATTCTTGAGTCCTCAAGTCCCAAAACTATCTTTAAGGTAATTTTTACAAACACGTACAAACTACGTCCTTATGTTTAAAAACTCATTATGCCCAAAATATTGCTATCCCTCGATCGTGGCTACGTTGGATGCCCAGATGTGCGCCTTCGACCTAAGTTTACCGTCATAAACGTTAATATAAAAACTAACAAAAATCTTAAGCGAATTAAGTTGTGAAATATTTTTACAAAATTTTATTGTCTAAAAAAAAACAAACTCAATATAACTGGGACTTTCCCGAGTCTCAGGAAAAACCCAAGTATTATTTTATCTCCGACATATATATATATATATATATATACGCTAGTCCCAAAAATTAAAGGATAAAAAAAAAATTCGAAATGTTTGGGTGAATTTCAACATGCTGTAACTCGGTGAAAAATAATCGTAGAGTGAAAATAAAAAAAGCAAATTGTAGCCTCAAGTTTCTAGTTTTCATATCTAGACCTTAAATATTTTCATCATGCTCGGTTCCGGAGTAATCTTGAGAAAACTGACGAAAAAAAAATTTTCAAAATTTTGGCTCGTCTTTCAACAAGTCTATGGGCTTCAATAAATTTTTTGGATAATCTGACCATATGACTTTTTTAGAAAATTTTATGCCCTTCAATTTGGTGGGCTCAAAAAGTCTCTAGGTCAAGTTGGCGCCGGGTTATCATTGATCAAAGCAAAAAAGTCATTTTTGGCTTTGATAATCAATAACTCCGAACGTATTGGTCGTACAGAGAATGGAAGTAGGGTTTTGGAAACTGGAAAATATTCTCTATGAGACAAAATTAGTTGCTTTTGATAAAAAAATTTTTTTCGAAGCGATAATGTTTATTAAAAAATAGGTCCAAATTCGCATATTTAAGGATATTCGGAAATCTTGCTATAACTTTGGATATAATGGATGAACAAAGGATATCGTCGATTTTTTTCTAACCTCAAAGTGTCCTGAAGAAACCCTGAAAATTTCAAAACGCTGCGATTTTTCTTTCTTAGTGTCCCGAAGCTTTAAATTTCTCGATTTCGCCAAAAATGTCCATAATTGGTAGTTTCTCGGTTTTCGGTCATTTTTTCGATTTCCAAATGTTTTTTTCACTAAAAATCTTGATTTCTTCAATCGAAAAGATTGATTATCGAAAAAATCGAAAAAAAAAAATTTTTTTTTTAAATTTTTTTTTAAAAAAATTTTTTTTTTTCAAAAATTTTTTTTTTCCAAAATTTTTTTTTCCGTTGAATTCGCAATGATTTATTATTGTCAAAAAAAATTCCTCAATTTTTTTTTACTGTCGGTATGGGTGTAAGAAGCGTAAATCCGACCAAGGAACCTCCACGAGGTATGCTTTGGGTAACGCTAATGCCGGCGATAAAAAAAAAATTGCGGAATTTTTTTTGACAATGATAAATCATTGCGAATACAACGGAAAAAAAAATTTTGGAAAAAAAAATTTTTGAAAAAAACAAATTTTGAAAAAAAAAAAAAATTTGAGAAAAATTTTTTTTTTTTGATTTTTTCGATAATCAATCTTTTTGATTAAAGAAATCAAGATTTTTAGTGAAAAAAACATTTGGAAATCGAAAAAACTACCAAAAACCAAGAAACTACCAATTATGGACATTTTTGGCGAAATCGAGAAATTTAAAGCTTCGGGACACTAAGAAAGAAAAATCGCAGCGTTTTGAAATTTTCAGGGTTTTTTCAGGACACTTTGAGGTTGAAAAAAAAACGACGATATCCTTTGTTCATCCATTATATCCAAAGTTATAGCAAGATTTCCGAATATCCTTAAATATGCGAATTTAGACCTATTTTTTAATAAACATTATCGCTTCGAAAAAAATTTTTTTATTAAAAGCAACTAATTTTGACTTATAGAGAATATTTTCCAGTTTCTAAAACCCTACTTCCATTCTCTGTACGACCAATACGTTCGGAGTTATTGATTATCAAAGCCAAAATTGACTTTTTTGCTTTGATCAATGATAACCCGGCGCCAACTTGACCTAGAGACTTTTCGAGCCCGCTAAATTGAAGGGCATGAAATTTCCTAAAAAAGTCATAAGGTCAGATTATCCAAAAAAATTTATTGAAGCCCATAGACTTGTTGAAAGACAAGCCAAAATTTTGAAAATTTTTTTTTCGTCAGTTTTCTCAAGATTACTCCGGAACCGAGCATGATGAAAATATTTAAGGTCCAGATATAAAAACTAGAAACTTGAGGCTACAATTTGCTTTTTTTATTTTTACTCTACGATTATTTCTCACCGCGTTACAGCATGTTGAAAATCACCAAAAAATTTCGAATTTTTTTTCTATCCTTTAATTTTTAGGAGTAGTGTATATATATTAGACTGTTTCAAAAAAAATAACTATTTTTTTTTTTCTTCATTATATCGAAAATATTGTTGGAAATGACGAAAAAAAAATACTGTAAAAGTTTGAGCTCTTAATATTAATATTAACAACTGCCGCATCGCAATTTTCTATTTCCCGTTTAAATAACAGGGGAAAATTTATTTTTTAAGCTTTGGAATTTTGTAGCTCATGGTGGGACCAATACTTCGAAATGTTCAAGACATGTCCTTATGGGAAATTTGACGCTCTACAAAAAAGTTTTTTTATAATTTTTCGATATTTTTCCGTCTTCAAAAGTTATTCAAAGTTAAAGTTAGATTGATGATAAATTTTTACATTTTTTAAATTTTTTGACGCAACCATCAAATTTATGGGAAAAATTTTTGGACATTTTTTGTAGAGCATTTCATTTCCTATAACTTATCTCTGAGAAAATTTACAATATTTCTCACAAGTCGTAAGTTATTTGCAATTAACTGAAAATTTTTTCAAATAATCTAAATTTTGTTGCATAAAATTAATTATATTAAATTTTCAGTTAATTGCAAATAACTTACGACTTGTGAGAAGTATCGAAAATTTTCTCGAAGATAAGTTATAGGAAATGTAATGCTCTACAAAAAATGTCCAATAAAATTTTTCCATAAATTTGATGGTTGCGTCAAAAAATTTAAAAAATGTAAAAATTTATCATCAATCTAATTTTAACTTTGAATCACTTTTGAAGAAATAAAAATATCGGAAAATTATATGAGACCTTTTTTGTAGAGCGTCAAATTTCCCATAAGACCGTGCCTTGAACATTTCAAAGTATTGGTCCCACCATGAGCTACAAAATTCCAAAGCTTAAAAAATAAATTTTCCCATGTTATTTAAACGGGAAATAGAAAATTGCGATGCGGCAGTTGTTAATATTAATATTAAGAGCTCAAACTTTCACAGTATTTTTTTTTCGTCATTTCCAACAATATTTTCGATATAATGAAGAAAAAAAAATATAGTTGTTTTTTTTTAAACAGTCTAATATATATATTATAACGCAAAATTCAATTCAGACATATTAGCATACGTTAATACGCCAAACTCTGCGCTACAAACTTCGTTCTCTGCCTTTAGTTTCCAGTCTCAATACGAATACGAGCGCCAGGTAATTTTTATCACTGGAATTACCAAACCAGTAAATCTTAATAATTCGATAAATTTTTGATCTGTGAAACTGTCTCAAAACCACGCATAAGTAAAAACTGGATAATTTTTGATCTGTGGAATCATCACCAAAACCACGCAAACTAAATAAAACTATAACTGAAACTTTAACGAAATGCTCAGAACTTATAAGCAAAATCCAAAAACAGAGACTAGACAACTAAAAACAGAGTTACGGTATGCCATGGTGTCGCTCAGTGTGTAGGTTTATGGAGAGAGGGAGTGGTCCGGGTTACATCATTCCAAATTCGTGTAGATTATTAGTGGATTTGCAATTTTTATTAACGACGATAAACTCAAATCTCTATTTAACAATAAGCAAAATACTGTAGCATCGGACAAATAATTCTTCTTTATAACAAAATACTGAATCTAATAATAAGCAAATTAATCTTAACAAAAATGTAAATTGACATCTAAATGATACGTTACAATATATTCTAATAAATTAATTAATTACTAGAGCTAAATAACAATCAACTAATTTTCAGTAAACTAGAACAATAAATTATAAAACTGATACTCTAGAACATTTTCTTTAACAAAACTAGTAAAACTAACGTACATGGGTCTAATATTGACGTTAATTAGACGACAATTGGTTTAATAATCAAACATATCTCTTATAATTATTTTACAAAATAATATTAACAATAAATCGTGAACATGACTCTAACTGTAACAATATTCTCATAATTCTCTCAGATCTTACATATTTTCTTTATTTTAAACAGTAGTATGATATCTCAAGATTTTGACTCGAACTCTATTAATTACAAATAATTACAATAATTATTTCATACCTGATTACTGATGAATAAAATATCAAGTAACGTCTTACACTGTTTTAAAATAATACTTCTGTCGCAATACTCTTAATCTGTAGCTTACCGCAATGCCATGATACTGTAGCCATTACTGGACACGTCTGCTTGCCTCAAGCGACCAGAGCTCAATGCTCACGTCCGTACTCTTCGAAGGTCTCCCTTCGACTTCTTAATTCTCAATCATCAAATCCAAAACCTCAACTAAATCTTATCATTATCTATAACTGACCTCTGTATTCTAAATCCATAAATCAATTTCAAACTCTACTATGTCGGTAACTGGAGGCTATACCTCACCAAACGTATTCTCTAAACCTGATTTGAGTATGGATATCCTTGGTAGTTGCTCTCCTGGAACAGACTTCAGCTGGGATCGTAAAACTTAAAGCTAAGTGACCTATGACTTCCTCAGCGGTACAAGTGGTCATAGCTTGTCCCCTGAGGCCTGTCAGACAAAATCAATTAAAAATGACCAAACGGCTTCCACAACAGCAACGGTCACAAAATTACTGTTGAGGCCTGCCAAACCAAAACTCAAAACTGATCCCAATCTGCATCCATCAAATTCCTTATACACTGGAGCGCTAGCATTTCAGCTAGACCTCTGCAATCTACCAAGAAGTCTCATAGGGATAGAACTAGGTTCTATCATCAGATGATACCGGGTGACTAATTCAAGTCCCGCTCCACGGTAACACTGACTTCTCCACATTGAAACGGTAAGTTGTATTCTCGGTTGTTATTCGTTACGTTAATCCACGCGGTACCGGTTGTTCGCACGATATGGTTACCCATCGTCGATCCTTGTACTGGTGTTGGATCAAAACGGGTATATAGTTTATATTTTTGGATGAATCGCCACGTGTGTCCGGCAATTATCGACGCGGTTGCCCCGGTATCCATCAATGCATGGATTTTAACGTTTCCAAGATAGATCTCGGCAAAAGGACGCTTATCGTGGGGTTTCACGGCTGTTGGCTGGAACTGCCCGGTTTTGACTGGAACACTGTTGTCTGGTTGGCTGTTTGGCGGGTTGTTGGCGTTGTTCCTGGATTGACTGCTCCCTGGGGGTTCACGGACCGGTTTTGGGAGCATGTTCCGGTCCTCTGTTCGTTTCCCTGACGTTGACACGGGCAATCTCGAGAAAACGTGCCCATTTTCCCGCATCGCATGCAGAACTTCACCCACCGATTCGTACATTCAGGCTTAGTATGTCCCCGTTGTCGACATCTCCAACAACACTCTCGCCAGTTGTATTCAAAAATCTCCTGGTTTCGGATTTCCTGCCGTAACCGTTCTCGCAATTCATGCTCATTCTCCTCTCTCACTCGTTCATTCTCGCGTCTCATTCGATTCTCTCTCGCTTCCCGACCCTCTTTACGTGCCCGTTGTTCCTCTCTCTCACGCAAAAGTCGCGCCCGTATTTCCCGTCGCAATTGCTCTCGTCGTTCTTGATTCGTTCGTTCCGCGGCTGCGCGAGCTTCTCTCTCGGCTTGTTCCCTTGCTTCACGGGCTCGGCGTTCTCGTTCCTCGCGTTCCTCATTCTCAATTCTCTCTCGCTCTTCGCGTTCAATCTGCTCTTGTTCTGCTCGCTCCCGTTCCTCTCGTTCTCGTTCTTCCTGTTCTATCTCCTCTTGTTCTTCTTCCTCAATTCGTTCACGTTCTTCCTTTTCGATTCTTTCGCGTTCTTCTCTCTCTATCTCCGCACGCATTCGTTCTTCGCGGGCTTTACGTTGATCGATCCTTCTTGCCTCAGGTGACTGGTCTCTGTTATCCTGGTCGTCGTCTGACTGATGCTCGTCCTCGATCGAGGGGTCTGGGTTGTCGAGATTGTCCAACTCGGCCTCGGATCGATCGAGATCAAGTAGAAGTTGATCGTATCGGCCGGCACGACCCGCATTAGCTGCGCGCGTTTTGTTTAACTCGGTACGCAATAGGAATCTTAGCTCGGCTAGTGTCGCCCTCGGTTCGGGGTTTACGCGGTATTTTTGGAGTTCTTTTATCACGTCCTCTTTACGGAGAGACCATACCCACGTTTGGGTTCCCGTTGCCGGTTTTTTAAGCATTATGAATCACAAAAAGAAAAATTAAACACGGTTTAAATTTTACCCGATACCTCGGAAATCACACACACAGGTCCCTGTTCGAGCGCCAAAATTTGTAACGGGTAACACTGGGGTTTATTTTTAAGGTACAATTTAAAGGTTAATAATTTGTTGATAAGATGAAAATGATGAACCCGATAGAACCAGAAAAGATACCTCAGAAATGAATTTATTTATTAGCCAGTATTATTTAATAAACAATACTTCAAATCAAATAAAATAAAACCAAATTTGAATCACAACACAAACTACCCCTTTTTGCTCGGTTTAGCTCGCCGGAATCCAGGGTTAAAAAAGGGGTCTTCCAATAACGACAGACAATATTAATAATAAATGACTTCAATTTTATTAAACAAAATCAATCACACTTTACATAGGCTTTGTTCTACTACCTTTTTTACAATAATTTAACTTAATAATTAGTCGCGGTTTTGATATTGCTTATTCATACAATTTACACGGTTCAATGCTATTCCCGGTTTGCACGGTTTACACGGTTTCCACGGTTTTATTGCTATTCAAGAAATTCTATTCACGGTTTACACGGTTTACACGGTTTACACGGTTTACACGGTTTTATTGCTATTCAAGAAAATCTATTCACGGTTTGCACGGTTTACACGGTTTGGACGGTTTACACGGTTTACACGGTTTACACGGTTTACACGGTTTACACGGTTTTATTGCTATTCAAGAAAATCTATTCACGGTTTGCACGGTTTACACGGTTTGCACGGTTTTATTGCTATTCAAGAAATTCTATTCACGGTTTGCACGGTTTACACGGTTTACACGGTTTACACGGTTTACACGGTCACGCAATATAACACACACATACATCAAAAGTTCGCGGTCTACAACGCGGTTCTACCCTCTCCTGGGTGCTTAAAGGGGTGTCTGGTCAACTCCCCCGTCAGCCCTGTACGAGTTCCCTTCCCCGAGGGTAAACGGATGGTCTCCGTCTAGCCCCCACCTAAACGGCTAGTTTCACCTACCACCCCTTGGCTGAAGGCCTCAGAGTGGGGACCCTTAAATCTCCCCGAGAATCAAAATTTCGCTTACCTTGGTCCGGTCGGACTCGGGATAGTCGAAGTTTCCAGATGTTGTCCAGGGAATGGTCTTCTCTAGAGAACGTCTCGGGAGACTAAGTTGCCAATACCGGCCCTCCCGAGCGCTTTTATTACCTGGGCTATCCGTCACACATACGGAAAGGGATACTTTCCGTCGCCCTCTAGCGTCGCTCGCGTAAGCGTGGCGAAAGCAAGATTATTCTAAGTCCAAACCGAACAAAATCAATGGGAAATAAAAATTACAAAATAATATCTCACAAGATTGAATTTCTTCTAAGTTTTTGTGCAGCAATCTCAACAGAAATGTCAAATATAACTTGATCGAAATATAAAAAACGATTTAGAACGAAAAAGAATGTGTTTAAGCCTTTGAGTAAACACCCAATACGGCGAAATTAATCGTGCGGCTTACACACTCGCGAGCGAATGGAAAGAGAATGAAAGAATACGCGATTAAAATACTAAGTTAAATTAAACTCTCTCACATTATTTTTACATATTCCGTCTAATTTGGTATTTCTTTCAATCTCTTGAATCTTTTAAACGATTCATATCGAATTATTTTTCACATTTTATTTCTTTCCCTCTGACTTCCGTTGGCTCGGGACTTAGAACAATTTCCACTTCGGCGCGTATTTTACTTTCATACCATACACTCGTATAATCATAATATCACACAAAAATCACAGCCATAGTAAATAATAAATCAAATAGTTATAGTGATAGTTTTTAGTATATTCAATAGAAATTAAGGAAAATAGTTATAAATACAATGATCATAAGTAGTTAAGTAATATAAACATAGGTTTTAAACACAAATAGCACCATAGTTTTTAGGTTTAGTCGTAATTATAAATAATAATACTAGTTATAAGTCAAAATAGTAATACTCTAGTGAGTAAGTCATAGTAATAAGAAGTAGTATAAGTACAAAAATAGTTTATAAGCAATAGTCTTAAGTAAAACACATTTATTATTAAAAAAAAAAATAAATCACAGCAACAAACTGGTCCGTACTACTGGTCCGCATCACACCCCTCCCACTTCAGCAAAGAAAAGAGGATAGCCTGCTGTACTCTTTTCTTTCTGCTTCTATTCTTCCCGGCTTTGGAGTTTGGCTAGCAGGTCCCAGGCCGTCTTTCCCATGGACTCGATCTTCGGTGCTTGTGAGGATTTGCTCCTTGTTACCTTGAACAGGCTTAAGGCTCCATCATAAGCCGTGAATACGGTCCTTTTCTTCACAACTTTTGGTTGGACCTCCGCAAGTGGTGTCAAGGACAACAATAGCCTGTCCAGCGGTGTCTGCCGTTTCCTCGGTGCTTCGAAAAGATCGCCCGGTAGTGACTCAAACTGGCTCGGGTACTCGGACAATAGGGGAGCGTCGTCGTACTCGAGCCAGGCTCCTGTGGTTGCTTCCAGCTGGGGACTGCGTGCGCGTGGGCCCGGGTTGGTGACAACCACCTCTATCTTTCTTCCAGGTGGAGTTGTATCCAACTGGGGACCGGTTTCCTTGACTGGGCCCGGGTTGGTGACTACTCCTGCCCTTTCTTTTTCAGGTCTTGCTGCGGTCGGATCTTTGTTCCTGTTCACTGTTCTGGGGATTTTGATAGATTCTCCCAACTGGGGACTGCTCTTCTTGAGTGGGCCCGAGTGGGTGTCATCTCGCTGCCCATTACTGACCCCAATCCTGCGCTTCTTTTTGGGGAAGCTGGTCGTGGCATGTACTGGGAAAACATCCTCAGTACTTCGTACTCCCGCCAACTGGGGACTGCTTATCACGAGTGGGCCCGGGTTGGTGACATCTTGTTGCCCTTCCTTCCTTACCGGGGTCCTGGAATGAACTAACCGGGGCCGCGTGGCTAACCTCACCATCGCGGCGCTGGCTGGCCGGATGATGGGCTGTTTTAGGGGCCGATTGGTCGGTCTTTTGAATCCGGGTTTGGTTGGATCGTATGGCTCGACCTTTTTGACCAGACGTAGTCTGACCTCCTGGATTTCCCGTACGTGGACGCCGGGTGTTTTCCTGGTGTTGGTTGTCGTGTGGACTGGCGTCAGGATCAGCTGAGGTGTGTGCTGGACCATTTGTTCCAACAGGTCGATCTCCTCGTCCATCGTGAGCTGAGGTTCCATGGTTTTGATTTGTTTCTATATAACACAAAGTTACATGTTTTTCGCATTGTTTACAAGATTGCACACATCATTCATTTCATTCGTAATTCGGGTTCGCGGTTTTTGAGGTAGTAGAACAAAAGTGCTGAAGAAAAAGTTAGCAAATTTATTAGTATAAAGAAAATTTGGTTATATTCAAACCATAGATCATAGAAAAGCTAGTACAACCCCTGTTATGGGGGTGACCCCCTACTTTCAACTCGGATCCTCAACGATAGGAGCAAAAAAGGCCCTTTTGGCCATAGCCCGGGTTATACGTCGCGTTTCGAAGTTTTCAGGTTCAGGTTCATGCTTTTCAGGTTTATTTTCAGGTTCAGGTTCGGGATTTCCCAGGTCAGGATTGTCATGATACTGTTTCAGGTCTTTAATGTGCGCGGTGACGGTCTTTCCGTCCTTGGTGACTTCGTAAACCGAGGGTCCCACGATTTTCGTAATCGTGTAGCCCGTGGTAAATTTCTCGGCAAGTTTCGACGCGAAATTGTCGATCGCAGACGATAAATGGTGTTCTCGTTTGCAGACCAGCTCTCCGAGAGCTGGTTGCCAGGAACTTCGCTTTCTATTGTAATATCTAGCTTGTTGGCCGTATGCCTTGGCTAGATTCACGTTCACTAACTCGATAGTTTCCTCTAGGGTTTTTACTGAGCGCGGCACGTCGTATGGTTCGCGGTTTTCAGGTTCCCGTCGAGATTTCTCCGACACAGGAGGTTGAATTTCACGCCCGTAATTCAAATACGCAGGCGAGAACTCGGTTGTTTCATGTTTCGCGGTGTTGTACGCAAACATCAGTTCCGGTATGAGTTTGTCCCAAGTCTTCTGGTTTGCCCCAACGAATTGAGCGATCAGGGTTCCTATAACTCGGTTGGCACGTTCTACCGGATTACATTGCGGAGAGTATGGTGGCGTTCGTACGTGTTTGATGTGGTAGTCTTTGAGCATCGTGGTGAATTCCTTGCTGACGAAAGGGGTTCCGTTGTCGGTGATTACTGTTTCAACCCTTCCGAATCGTAGCACTACGTGTTCTTTGAATACCCGGGCGATAGCTGAGGCTTTTTGTTGTCGGAGTGGGTGGATCTCGATCCATTTGGTGAATTTATCTTGGAACACGACTAAATATGCCATTCCACTGGAAGATCGCGGTTTAGGCCCGATTATATCGGCTGACACGACAGCCCATGGACGAGTGGCTGGAATAGTGCCCATTGGGGCAGATGGGGGTTGTTGTGAGGGTTTATATGCCTGACATTTTATGCACCGTCGTACATAATCGGTAATTTCTGCTCTCATTCTCGGCCAGTAGTAATAGCGCGAGATTCTGGCGATGGTTTTCGCGATTCCCCCGTGTCCTGCCGCAGGAACGTCGTGATTTTCCCTTATGATTCGTCTCACCCCTGCTGCTGGGATGCACAGTTTCCAGGTGTCGCCTCGGTCAGTATAATCTAGGCTATGATACGCGTGTCGATACAATAACCCGTTTTCTAGGCAGTACTCGGGGTATTTTTGTGGATCATTTTCAACCCCTCTTTTTATTCGTTCATACCAGGTATCGCCTAGATCTAATGACTCTACTACGAGCTGTGTGGTAGAGTCATCGATGTCATTACTGGGACTCGGTTGACTACGTGATAACGCGTCGGCCACTTTGTTCCATTTGCCTTTTCTGTAGACGACGTCGAAGTCATATTGTTGTAGGAATAGATTCCATCTGGCAACTCGACCACTCGGACTTTCCATTGTTCGCAGCCATTTCAATGACTGGTGATCCGTGATGACTGTGAACGCATACCCTTCGAGGTATGGTCTCATCTTTTGGATCGCCCAGACCACTGCGAGACACTCCTTTTCGGTCACCGTGTAGTTCTTCTCGGCTTTGTTCAACGACCGGCTCGCGTAGGCTATTACTTTCTCGTTACCATCCTGTTCTTGTGTCAGGACGGCACCTATTCCTACGTCACTAGCGTCGGTTTGAACGGAAAAACGTTTCGAGAAGTCCTGGAATTACATCTCCAGAATAACCCATTCGTGACAACATACTCAAAATTCCAAAACTGTAAACTAAAACTCAAGCTTTATCATTTTCCAAACTTTAATCTCAAACAATATTCCATATTTAATTTCTATAATTCTGATTCTATATCTTTACTTTAATTTTTCTTATCAAAACCCATAACTGTAGCTAGACGTTACTCCATATTAAATTCTTAAACTTTAACTTAATCAAAAATCTGTATCAAAAATCGTTACTACCTGTATGCTAAATTCTAAGTCTTGAATTACCATGCTCATAAATACGATAAAATCAGTTGGTGCTTGTGACGTTCACTTTGATTTGACCCCCATACGAAAAATAACGTCACAATATATATATATATATATATATGTATATATATTTATATATATATATATATATATATATATATATATATATATATATATATATATATATATATATATGTAGTGACTGGGATGAGGTTCTTGGAACTTAATCACTACGATAAATAAATTATCTGACTTCAATTAATAGTGTTAATAAAATAATAAATAATGAGTTTTATTTAAATAATACTATACAAGATAATGCTAGTTGCGTTAGATGTGTGTTAGCTAGTTGCTGTGTATCTCTCTAATTGTACACGTGTACTGTGTGAACTGTTGCTACCGAATATCGTATCCACGTGGGGGAAAAAATTCGGCGATCGATGACGATCGATGATTGACGGACTTATCCGAAATTATGAATATTAAATAATATAAGTAGAGACGTAGTCGCTACAGTACTTCCCCTCTTAAAAAAAAATATAATGCTTATTTACAAATGAAAAATAATAAGAAATACTTACAATGAAAAAAAAAAAAAATTATAATTTGAGCATATTTGCTACGTTGTGAACAAAGTACTAACTAGAGAGACTACAATTTATAATAAACGAAAAAAAAATTGAATTTAAACGGGTTTAAATTATATAAAAGAAAAAAAAACAAAATGATTTTATGCGTCGTCGGCTACGAAATATACAGGTTTCAGTCGGCCGATGGAAATCGCAGTATTTGTGCGTTTGTAATTCACGATGAAGTATTTATCGTGTCGCACGACGACTTTGTATGGACCTTCATACGGAGCTGAGAATGATGATCCAATTTGTCCAACTCGCACCAGTACGTAGGAAAGAGTGTTGAGGTCTCTGAAACAGAAAACAGAACGTTGTCCATGACGCGAGGTTTCAACCGGTGCCAAGTTATTAAAGTATGCTTTTAAATCACGTAAAACGCTTTCAGCATTTGCATGTTTATTTGACGGAACTAGCAGTTCACCTGGTATGCGAATTGGTTCACCGTATACAAGCTCAGCTGGGATAGCTTGAATATCCTCTTTCCAGGCAGCTCGTAGACCAAGTAAGACAACGGGTAGCGCGTCATACCAAGTGTCATCGTGACACAGCAGTGCGGCCTTGAGTTGTCGGTGTAGGCGTTCCACCAGTCCATTAGATTGAGGATGATACGGCGTCGTTACCAGATGTGTTATGCCAAATAATTTGCTCAGTGATTGAAACAACAATGATCTGAACTGTCCTTCTTGGTCGGACGTTATTCTGGCTGGTACACCGTATTTTGAGATCCACACTCTGAATAGCGCGAGTGCGACAGTATCTGCGTCTCCATTTTCAAGTGCGATGGCTTCTGGAAACCGGGTAAATCTGTCGACGATCGTCAGGCACTTGTTGTAGCCACGAGATACTGGTAGAGAAACTAGGTCGATGTGGATGTGCTCAAAACGTTGCGTCGGCAATTCAAAACGTGCGAGAGGTGAAGATACATTACGATGGATCTTGTTTAGCTGGCAGTTGATGCAAGCTTTGGCCCATTCTCAACAATCTTTCTGGATTGATGGCCAGACGTAGCGTTTGCTCACTAGTTTCTGAGATGCTTTGGTGCCAGGGTGTGCCAGAGAGTGCAGCACATCGAAAACTTTCTTTCGTAGTTGACCAGGAACGTATGGACGTGGTTTACCTGATGAAACATCACAATAAACTGCGGCTGGATGGTCGTTGAAGATGATTTGTTGCCACTGAAGTGACGTTGCAGCATTGCCAAGAAGATCTCGAAGTTCAGGACCGATGTTCTGAGCGTTTACCAGCTCGTGCGTAATAATCGGCGTCGAAATGGCTTCAACGCGCGACAGTGCGTCTGCAACGATGTTTTCGTGTCCAGAGATGTGTTTAAAATCACTCGTGAATTGGCCAATAAAGTCTAGGCGACGAAATTGCCACGGTGATGCTCGTTTAGTACGTTGCTGAAAAGCAAAAAGCAAAGGTTTATGATCGGTGTAAATTGCAACTTGTTTACCTTCAAAAATATGACGGAAGTGTCGGACAGCTTCATAGATGGCGAGAAGTTCACGATCGTACGTCGATAATTTTTGAATAGATGGTTGAAGTTTTCTGCTAAAGAAAGCAAGTGCTTGCCATTCTCCGTCAACTAGTTGTTGTAGAACTGCACCAATGGCTGTATTCGATGCGTCTGAGAAAATAGCCCAACTTGCGTCGTCGTTTGGATGCGCAAGCATTGCAGCGTTGGCTAATGCCTGCTTCGCATTGTCATAAGCCTCTCGAAGTTCTGGTGTCTCGACGATCAGCGTTGATCCTTTCACTTTGGGTCCCTCGAGCAGTTAATTCAGCGGTGAAAGGATTTCTGCAGCGTTTCTGATAAATTTTCTGTAGAAATTTATGGTACCTAGAAAACCACGTAATACAGAAATCGTACTAGGAAATTTTAGGTTAGTAATTGCGTCTACCCTGTCAGGCAACGGCTTGATACCTTTATTGCTGATGTGATGACCTAAAAATTTTACCTCATGCTGGCCCAACACCGACTTGGCTGCGTTGATAACAAGTCCGTAGTCTTGTAATCGCTAAAATAAAATTTTTAAGTGCACGAAGTGTTGCTCTTCGTTCTCTGAAGCTACTAGGACGTCGTCGATATACGGGAAGACAAATGGTAGGTCTCGTGTGGCCTCATCAATGAAACTTTGAAAAGTTTGTGCAGCATTTCAAAGTCCAAACGTCATGTATGGGAATTCGGACAAGCCAAAAGGAGTGATGATGGCTGTCTTCTCGATGTCTTCTTCGGCGACGGGAATTTGGTAAAAGTCTCTAACCAAATCTAGCACTGAGAATATCTTTTCACCGTGCAGCGTTGCGGTAAAATCGTCGAGTCGTCGAACTGGGTAGTTATTGTGTATCGTACGCGCATTGAGTGGTCAATAGTCACTACATGGTTGCCAATCTCCGGAATTTCTTTGGTACAAGATGGAGTGGAGATGCCCAAGGACTGGTCGATGGACGTGCGATACCCAGTTGAACCATCTTCCGAAATTCATCTTGCGCGATCTTTAATTTATTTGGCATGAGACGTCGCGCTTTGCACGATACTGGGGGTCCTGATGTCGTTTTGATATGATGCACTGTGGAAAGCTTCTTGGCTGAAGTTATTCCTTCAGGGCGAGTTATAGCCGGGTTGTTTGATAACAGTTTATGGTAAACTGCATCACCTTCAATTAATTTGATGCATTTTGCATTCGATCGGATTGGATTCACGCGTGTTCGGAGACCAGTGGAGTCGTCACGTTATTGTTTGTGTTTGAGGTCGATTAACAAGTTAAAATGATTTAGAAAATCGGCGCCAATTATTGGTTTCGTGACGTCAGCGATGATGAATCTCCACGTAAATTCTCGATGTAAACCGGGGTTTAAAGAGAGGGTGATGCAACTGTATTTTTCAATCAACGAGCCATTTGCTGCGTGAAGTTGGTAACCTAGTGGCTTAGGCTTGCATCTCATCCGCCCGTATGGATAAACAGTGTTACGATGTGGGAATCGTACGCCTCCGTACAACTTCGGGTGGTGGTTGTCACGTGCTTTAATATGGCGTTGCCGCCTATATCAGCACGTGCACGCCACACTCGGAAGCTCTTTTCTAGTCGTTGTTACCGGTGGTTATGAGTAAAACCTGTGTCGCATTGGCAACGGAGCTCTGCGAGTGTTAATCGCAGTAACGGCAGTATTACATGCCATTCGTTGTGTAATACCAGATAGTGTATTAGTGCGTGTGCGTGTGGCATTTATTGATAATTATTTAATAAATATAATTATCAAACTATAAGAAACTGAACCAGAGTTGAGTGAATTCCTTCGACCAGTTCCACTCCTTACAATTAAGAGTAAGCAGAGCAGCGTTCCGGAGCATTATCACGGTCCAAGGAGGCGATTTCCAAGGACCAAGCCAATCGCCAAGTCTACCAACATCAAGGACGACATCACCGAATACTAAAATTAGGCTAAGTACTAGTATTAGTTTAGTTTTATACGGCCAGTTCGGGTAATTGATTAAAAGACAAGTCTCAATTTGAAACAAGCCGAGGCGAGACCCACGAAAACTACACGCTACCACCTGAAGTGTAGGAAAACGAATCCCCTACATTTCAACAGAGAGATCTGAACCAGAATCCACGAGGTATTGAGTATTCATAGTTAGATCGACGACGAAGAGGCGGTTTGAAGATGCGAGAGAGTCGCTTTCCACCGCTAGCGACTCTCGTTTACGTTTCCCGAGAACTTACAGCCTGGCGTACATTTGTACGCGGTTTTACCAAACTTTTTATGGTAATAGCAGATGCCTGTTTTACCAAGCTCTCGTGGCTTCGAATTGCTTCGGGGGCGTTGATTTGGTTGTCAAGCAGGAGATCTGCCACGGTTCTTGTTGAAAGCTGTCGTCAGTGCTGCTACCTGTCGAGATCATTCGCTGACTTGTCTTTGCAGCGCCATCGTCTCCTAAGAAGATGATGATGAAGCAACAGCAGCGGTGTAAGTCACTGGGAACATCTCGTGTAGCTTGTCGGCTGTCTTGGCTAAGTCATCGATGGTAGCCGTGGTCGGAGAGATGGTTAGAAGCTCTTGTGTCTTCTTTGGCAAGTTTGCCAGCCATCTTGCTTTCAGGACTGCGTCATCAATGGTTGGCGCGAGCGATTTAAGATGGCGGAAAAACTGCGAAAGTGATCGGTCACCGATCGCTTCGCCATCTAGAAGCTGACGCAGTTTGGCTTCTTCTGACTTTGAATAACACGCAATGAGCGTGGCTTTCAACTGGGCGTATGGCGTCGTCGTCGGTAGATTGATAATCAGGGTCGCAACCTCACAAGCATACTCAGTGTCGATAAGAGAAATCGCGTGGTTGAATTTCTCTCTCTCAGTTGCTACGCCGTTAATCGCAAACTGAGCCTCGAGCTGCGCAAACCATAAACTCACTCACTTCGGGTTGAAGTGAGGTGCCTTGAGAGAGTTGATAATCACTGGCTTGGCGTCCATAAAGACATCGTCTTTCTTGCCGTCTGGATCCGCCATAGCTAGTATACGAGGAACACAATAAAACTAACACAAAATTATAATACCACTGTTAGCGGATTAGTGTCCGTCGAAGCTGACTCACCGTTTAGGAATGTTCGAGACGCTTCGAGTCACACGAAAATTATCACTGGGCGAAAAATTAACGCGAACGATAACTTTATTCACTGTATTTGCACAGGGATGCACTGATCACTTTTATCACAATTTAATTTGCACCACGATGGTGTCTCCTAAATTATAAAACAGTGCGGCATATGTCCAAAATGCTCCGCAATGCACCAGCCGTGATAAAAGGTTCAAACAACACTTAATTCACGCACTTCACTGTTGTAAAGAACTCGCGGAGTTAATATGTCGCGATTAGCTATCAGCGTAGACGCGGTATTTTACACTCAACGTGCTATTTGCCACGTGAAATGTGTGCACTAAATGGCGTCCTCTTAAAAATCACGTCGGGCAGTCACCAATGTAGTGACTGGGATGAGGTTCTTGGAACTTAATCACTACGATAAATAAATTATCTGACTTCAATTAATAGTGTTAATAAAATAATAAATAATGAGTTTTATTTAAATAATATTATACAAGATAATGCTAGTTGCGTTAGATGTGTGTTAGCTAGTTGCTGTGTATCTTTCTAATTGTACACGTGTACTGTGTGAACTGTTGCTACCGAATATCGTATCCGCGTGAGGGAAAAAATTCCGCGATCGATGACGATCGATGATTGACGGACTTATCCGAAATTATGAATATTAAATAATATAAGTAGTGACGTGGTTGCTACATATATACATATATATATATATATATATATATATATATATATATATATATATATATATATATATTTGAAGATAAATATGTTTAACAAATGAGGAAATATATATGTATGTAAATGTAAATAATATATATTTTAATTGGCAAACATATTTAGGAAAATTCATTTAGATATATATTTATATAAATTTGAAAATAATTAAAATAATGATAAATAATTAAGTACACCATTTTGTAAGAAAGAGAACATACGGGAAGGCGAAACATTACATATAAGTGGGCGCGAATACCGTGCTGTAACCTGAGTACCTGGTGGAGTAAAACGATAGAGTAAAGTCCAGAGTAAAAGAAAGAAACGCCTGCAGCAAGAGTAAACGACCAACTTACTCCTGCTGCTATCCTAATATATAAAATCGAGAAAAAACTATTCAGAGGGCCGTAATACCCTCAAAATTAATAGCAAATTCATTGAAAACATTAAATTCAACAGTAATTTCATTTTTATAAATTTTTACCTATGCCTTTTGGAAAATATCTATAATTTTATTAATTATTAATGTAACAAATTAAACTGCCGATGGCAGCACTTTTTATTCTATTGAAATAAGTAAACTGCTGATATGGGATATCAGATTTATTTAAATAAACAAAGATTCGGAGAAAACTTGGATCATCGATAAAATTATTTTAATGAATAAACAATAAACTCTGGGAGAGTCTTTCTGCGTCTTTTCCCATGGCCACTACCATGGGGGCCCATCTAAAATTACAAGTCAAATAAAAGTCGCTGCACCAGTTAATGAAATCAGTCAGAAAAACTCATCAGTCTGCGATGTAAATCCGTTACCGTCGTGTGTAATCCCGTTCTCGTCAGGTGTGACCCCGTTTGTTTTTTTGGTTTTTTTTGTAAAGTACAGTTTCGGGTGTGATCCCGCTTTATTCAAGGATTTCGTTTTTATTCAAGGATTTCAATTTTTATTCGAAGATTTCAAGTTTTATTCACGGTTTTCAAATTTTATTCAAAGATTTCAATTTTATTCAAGAATCTCGATTCCGATTTTATTCAAAGATTTCAATTTCAATTTTATTCAAGGATTTCAATTTTACTCAAAGATTTAAATTTTATTCAAGGATTTCAATTTTATTCAAGGATTTCAATTTTACTCAAATATTTCAATTTTATTCAAGAATTTCAATTTCGATTTCATTCAGGGATTCCAATAATTTCGGTTACTTTTAATATAAAATTATTTCCCCTGCGTTTAAATAAAAAGGTGCAGTGATTTTCAATTATTTGTGTACTGTGAATTTTTAGGCAATTAAAATAACAAAACTAAATATTATTCGCGAAAATCTATAATAAAATGTTGTGCATTAAAACAAGTTTGTGAAATTTAAATTAAAAATCTTCTTTTCAAGTTACCTGCAATAAAAGGTAATGATTTGTTTATGAACGTGCGTTCTCGTTCGTTCTCGTTCTCGTTTTTTTGGAGTTCCGATGGACAATTAAAATAACAATTCATTTAACTTTAAACGAGTGATAAGTGACTCAAATGACAATATATTTGCTACAATAATTTTTCATCAATGATTTTTTATATTTCATGAAAATAATTTTTCAATTATTTTCATTTAATTTTAAAATGAAATATACTTAAATAATATATTTCGTATCTTTATTTAATAAAAAATAATTTTTCAATTGTTTTTATTCAATTTTAAAATGAAATATATTTAAATAGTATATTTCACATCTTTATTTAATGAAAAATAATTTTCGAAACAGTCATATATTTTTAAATAAGAATATAAAGTTAAATAATAATTTTACTATTTTTTAATATTAATTCAATGTGAATCTAAATAATTAATTATACTACAAAATATTATAATTTTACTATTGTTTCGTAATTAAATCTATATTTGAATTCAAAGATAGTTTCACTTCCGGCAAATAGAGGCAGCACCTCTTGGGGCCTAGCTATAATTTTAAATCTGAGCATGCACAATGCGGCGCATGCGCAACCAGGCCTTCCTGCTTCGTGTCGAGAAGACGGCCGCCACCATCTTTCACATATAATTTTTCAAGTGATAACACGTATTATAAGAAATCGTATCATTTTGCGCTCATCTCGAGTTATTAATTATAAATAAAAATTAAGATCGATTAAGCAATCGATCAGCTCATCAAAAATATAATTATTTTTTGTAATTGTGGGCACCAGAGTTCATTAAATAATTATACCAAACCCACAAGAATTCAAGTGATCATCGACCACGTTCCTGAAGAGGTTATTCCGACGGACATCAGTATAGGTGCTTATTTATTAATTAAATAATGATACCAAGTGTTAATAAATCTAAAAGACTCTATATAATAATTAATTAATTATCAATATGCTCAATATTTTTATAACTTTAAAAGTAAATTCTCGCTCGGTAGCCTCTGCAATCATGCTACCACGTGTTCATAAAATAAATTCAATTAAGTGCAATTCATTATCAACTCTGTCCAAATCAATTAATTCAGTGATCATAATTATTATAAACTCAATAACCTAATTTGTTTATGCATTAGTGCTATTTAAAATAGTAATTCAAGTATTCAATACTAAACTTCGCTCGGTAATCTCTGATTCATGTTACTTTTTATCATGACATTTGTTCAATCAAATCAGTGTTCAATTATATTTAAATTAATTATTTCAATTATTTACTTGAGCTCAATTTCCTAATTTGCATTCAATTATTTACGTATTCATGAGCTCAGACAATTTAACAGTATTAATAAATTAAATCAACGATTTAATTTTGTAACCCAGTGATATTATATGCTGTGACAAAGAAAAATATTGTTATATTTTTCAATATGCGTATTTTTCCAACATCCCAACCACCAACCAGTCCTGGCATGTATTTATATAATTATTATTACAACATTTTATGGTCCTTCGAGCCAGATGGTTGGTTGGTTGTGTCGGTAGCATCATCAGTAGGCAGCTGCGTTCATATACACGAATTACAGGTTACGGAGCTCAACATGAGAGATAAGGATGAGAAGAAGGAGGATCCTAAAAAAGATGATCAGCACTCAACGGGTCTGGAAGGCACCACTCCGAATCCACACTACTTTCCGGAGATCACCGTCGACAACAACCATGCACTCAGTGAATCCAGTCTCACTGACACTGATAACAATGGCAATACCGATCCTCCTAATCTCAAAACCAAACGCACTCCAAAGAAATTGACGATTTCTCCAGCACTCGAGATGAAGGTGATTAGTCAGCACTCACGGCTCAGAGAGCCTTCTCAGACTGGGAAGCTCTGGCTGCCACACTCACCGTTGCCGACGGTTCGGCTCAACTCAAGTCTAGGCTTAAATTAATCGAGGGTGAATGGCACTAGTTCAACCTCACTCACGATTTACTTTCATCCACCTGCACCAAGGAGTTCTCGGAGAGCTCATATGTCAAGGACGATGTATACGATTTGGTGTATCGCTCGTATCTTGCCGCCAAGGGCAAACTAGTCGCACTCATCAATTCAATACCAGTTCCAGCTGCTGCTCCAGCTGTCGTGCACTCAACTCGGGCTCAAACTCATCTCCCAGCACTCGCAATTTCCAAGTTCGATGGGAAGTACAAGAACTGGCCCGAATTTAGGGACTCGTTCACCTCCATGGTGATCAATGCTGAAGAACTCGCTCCAGTCCAGCCTCTTCAGTACTTAAAGAGCTGTCTTCAAGGACCAGCCGCACTCAGCCTCGCCAGTGTACAAATGTGCGACGACCAATTTGTACCTGCTTGAAATCAGCTTACGGAGAGGTACAACAATCCTCGTCTGCCCATCGGTGCTCAATTGGACAAGCTCCTCAATATGCATGCGCTCACATCACGCTCATCTGAGCAGCTCAATTATCTCCTGAACACAGTTTCAGAGGTAATCAACGCACTCAAAGCACTCGGTCTTCGATTGAACTCGTATATGAATCTATTGCTTACGCAATTGATCATATCCAAGCTGGACTCACATAACAGGGAGCTCTGGGAGAACAAAATGGGTGCTTCTACTGAATACCCAAAACTCTCAACACTCGATGAATTCTTGGTCAGTCGTGCTCGTGCCCAAGAATGAGTGGAACAGGCATCATCGTCAAAGCCACCACGCTCATTTGGGAAACCAGCGTCATACTCTGCTGCTGCTCTTTCAGACTCACACTTATCTGGCACTCAACCTCCAGCCAAGCAATCATCTGCTGCACTCGCTAAACCTCCCAAGAAGGTCCCTCCTGCACAATATCCGTGTGATTTGTGTAAGGGAGATCACTTTATTGTGCCGTGCACAAAATTTTTGGGACTCACTAATGCTCAACGCACTCAAGTCGTCGTTGAAAAGTGGCTTTGTGAGAATTGTTTTGGGCATCACATGCCTGATGCTTGTAACTCGACATTTTTTTGTAATGTGTGTCAGCAAAAACACCACACTATAATACATCCAGGGCTCAAAAGTACTCAGAAATCATCTAACACAACCGATAAACGCACTCAATAAAATCATCTGCTTCCACATGACGACTCAAGCGACGCTCAACTAAACTTAATTGCACTCAACACGTCTGGTACTCATCCTACTTGCACTCGTCGCCTAGCAATCTTACTCGCAACTTGCTTAGTGGACTTGATCACCAAGTTAAGTACTCATCCAGTATGTCTTTTGCTGGACCCAGGTTCTGAATTATCGTTTGTTTCAGATTCCGTGGTGTGTTACGGCGTAACATGCGAAAATACGGAAATATTTCATAATTAAATAAACAAAAGTTATTTTTTTTTATATAAAAACTAAAACTAAACATATCAAGGTCAGATAAGTAGTCAGAACTTGTTGATGTAAACAAAGAATACTATAAATTTCCCTTTTTATTACTTATATAATACACTAACTAATCAATTGAGCAATCAATTAAACTATGATAAGCTCCCTAATACTTGCAACCTAAACAGTACCATATTTCAATAATGCCACGCGAGGCTCTTCCGTTTTTTCTTAGAAGGCCAAGTGTCACCACCCGATAACCTTTATATCTACGCTTTATTGACTTTACATTTAATTCATCTAGACCCTCTGCATTCTTTTTAGTATCTACTAATCCAAATAAATATTAAATTTTAAATAACTATAAAATAAACTGATAATTGTTAACAAAAACAAGGTAATAAACTCTATAATCAACACCATTGACAGTAAATAGAATCATAAATAACGCGTAATACGCAATAGTGTTGCACAATAACCCAAGAACCTTGTTATTAAATAAATATTAACAGTTTAAAACGCAATATCCCAACGTACCGATACGAAAACAAGATAACAGCTCACCAAATAACTACGCAGCATCAGACCACCATAACATACCATGGTAGAATAATTAATCATAATAATAATTCTTTAACCTCTAACAAAGAATAATTAAACTCATAACCACCTAGCTATAACAACAGGAGTAAATTCTAATCAATCGGTAAATATAGAAAAATAGGATTCACGTTTAGGTAAAAACCTACCTACTCACTAACTAACCATCAGAGGCCGATAAAGGAACCTAACTCTTTCGCTTCACCCTTGTCTCACTAACACATACTCAAGCGCGTAACTTCTACCTTTAATAACTCAGCTAATAATTTAAAATATGATTAACCAAAGTTTTTGCGACAACCCATTCGTGTCCCTTTACCGACGAGATTAATAATATTTGCAAACTATTATTTATTTGAACCCGAAAACAGGCATAACTCCGAAACCACTAACGGTAGAAACAAATAATCATAACCCATCGATAGATAAGGAAAAATAGATGATTAATTATTAAACTCTCAAATCTTAACCTTAACGGTTAATTCGTAATTAAGCCTTTAAAATAAGCCCATCTAATGACATGGGATTGCATCTTTTTCGTCCATTAGCAGAATTGATACGGCCTGCCTTCTCGCACTCCCAAGGTTCTTCTTGTGACGTACCGTGTGACGTACCTCGTCATTTCTCTCTCTAACCCATACGAACGTATCTCTAATTTCTAATTCTAATAACTCGATAAATAATTAAAATAATGAGAAACTAAAAATATCATTATAATCCAGTCACATACTTCGTCTAACTGAATCGATAATATTTCCGGATTATCTAATAACTATCCCGTAATAATTAAAAATACGTTAGCACTCAACCAATAACAGTAAAACGAAACGACTATAATCAATCGAAAGACGATAACGAGAGGATTACAAATCAATAAACATTTACACCTTAAACCTAATTAATAAGGCGTAATTAGCCACCCAAAATAAGACTCAACCAATACATTGACTCAGATCTAGAACCTTCTCCCCAGGCGTGGCTCATGACTCATCTGTTGCTACCGCTACTTCTTGTGACGTATCGTCTGACGTATTTTGTCACTTCTCTCTCTAACACATACAATTATATCGATAAATTATAGGTTAAATAACTCGATAACTAATTAAAATATCGACTAACTAAACATCTCACACTAATCCAGAAAAATAACTTATCTAATTAAAACAATAATAACTCCAGATGACTTAATAATTACCCCGCAATAATTATAAATAAGTATACCATTGCAGCCAATACCAGTAGACGAGAATGACTATAATCAATTGAAAGTTAATAACGAAAGAATTAATAATCAATAATTATCTATACCTTAATCTTCATTAGTATTCGGTAATTAACCATTAACATAAGGCTCACCTAATAACATTGAGCTGGATCTAGAAGCTTCGCTCTAAGGCGTGCCGCATGACTTATGCGATCACTTCTTTCTCTAACGCATATGACTATATCGCTAAATTCAACCTTAAATAGCTCGATAAATAATTAAAATAATAAAAAAACTGAAATTATCACCATAATCCTCTAATGCAGATCTATCTAGGAACCTTATAATAATTTCCATTTATTGAATATGGTAATTGAAAATAGGTGTAACTTTTAAACCATTGACGATAGGAGAAAATGACCATAACCCATCGAAAGATAATGACAAAAGGATCAATAATCCATAACCACTTATACGATAAATCTAATTAATAACCAGTAATTAACAGACTAAAATAATTCCTATCCAATAGCATGGGGTCGGACATCTTTCTTCCACCCGTAGCTCCTACCATCATCTTTTTTGAGTCTTTGTCATTGTTCTAGAAGTTTCGATCCGAGATCGTCACGTACGCCTTTTCTTACATCCCACCCCGCAAGTATTCGACTCTGCTCAATAACATTAGTTTTCGGTAACCAAATGAAATTTAGGTCGCGCGTGCAACCCCTCACCTATGATTGGCGCCTATATAAACCGCCGCAAATCGGACCTCAATGCCCATTATTCATCAAGCTTTTGATTACGTATAAACTTACTATTCTAAAATATTAAAATTTAATTTCTTTGTTTGAGTCGCTCATATTTAAATTCAGAATTTATACAATTTAAAGTGAATTATTCTAAATAAAATAATTTCGATTTTGAATTCTTTTATTCAACAATACAAATAATTTAACTAATTAAATTATTTCTGTTGAATATTATTACTGTTTTAAAATATTATTTTTCATATTTAAATAAATTTCATCAGTTTAAAAGTATATATTCAGACAGATTGTCAATTATCCAGTATAAGTAAACTCCCTTTGCTCAGTTTTACATCAACAATTCTCAACATTCAAGAACCATAACCAATTATCAAGCCGCCTGACAACAATTTATTTCAAAACAAGGTTCAACCTACAACAATTTATTTCGAAACGAATTTCAATCTACAATCTGGTCTCCAACTCAGCCAAATATTGTATCCTGACATTTTATTATATTGAATAAACCAACTGTAAGTTAAATCAATTGTTCATTTATCTAGTGATAAGACACATCCATTCACCTCGTACATCCTATTTTCGTATATTGACATACTCGACACTAAATAGCGAGGTCCCCGCTACCCGAGTAAATGGCTCAAGTGCTTTGACTCAAAATTAAGGGACTGAATAACGTGTGTTCGTCATCCAGGACGTAACACATGTTATAAAATTTGGTGTCAGAAGTGGGATCATTTTTCGAAATGCCCCAAGTGATCGAGTATGCCAAACGGAAATAAATATAATACGAGATCGCGTAGTAAAAATCGTGACGATCACGACAAATCATTAGATAATGTTGATTGGCAAAACGTCGACCCTGGAAATTTAACGCCGGAACAACGTAAAATTTTTAACTTACCAAGTGTGAGCGCAAAAATCAGTAGAGATATTCCGTTGGATACAAATCAAACGCGTCAAATAGACGAGGAAAGACAAAAAGAATTAGAACGAGTGCGTCGTGAAGAGGATCGTACACGTGAAGAGGAACGAGTGCGTCGCGAGGAAGTGGATCGTATACGTGAAGAGGAACGGTTGCGTCGCGAGGAAGAGGATCGCCGTCGACAAGCGGGAAACGCGGGATTAAATCGAGAAATTGTGAATATGAACCCCCCAGCAATTCCTGATATACAACCTGTAAACGTAATAATGTCACCATCTATTAAATATGCCGTTGAGGCAGTTCCTTATTTTACCGGAGAAAATATTCCGTTGTCGCATTTTATCGATGGTTGTAAAGAAGCTCATGCTATGGTTCCAGCAAACGAGGAACAGAACTTGGTTTTCATGTTAAGAAATAAATTACGTGGTGAAGCGCGTAGAACGATACAAGGATTAACATTTCAAACTATTAACGCCTTCTTATCTCATCTTAAAGAATTATATGAGCCACCGAAGTCACTTTATCAATTACAAGGGGAAATGGGGAGAATATTTCAACGCGATGACGAAAGTACCTTATCGTATACTAACCGAGCTCGCGAGTTGGGTAACCAAATATTGGATGTCATACAAGCTCAATTACCTGATCGTGCTGTACTTACTGAAGAGGAAAAAACAAGATACGGAAACGAATTTAAAAATTGTTTAATACGTGGACTTAAACCCGAGATCGAACAAAAAATTTCAAGAAATCGAGAGTTTCAAGACACATTATTCGAGGCAGTGGCAATTGAAAAAGAAATACGCGCTAAAGAGTTACTAAGAGGAAAAATATCATCTAAAAGAGATATAAATTATTCGAATCGGGCGTATAATTATGACATACCCAACAATCGGGAGGGGAGAAGAGTTACAGTCGTACAAGGTCAGTCAATAGTATGTCAAATTTGTAATAAAATGGGTCATAGTGCTCTAGCGTGTTATCAACTTGAGTCTAATCGTAATAAAAGTAATCAAGAGCGTTTTTCATCTAATATTGATAATAATGGTAGCCGATACAACAGTAACAATAATAATAATAACAGCCGATTCCGTGGCAGTGATCAAATTAATAGTCGATTTAACAATCGTTACAGGGATAACAATCAGCTTAATTACAACCGTTATAATGATAATACTACCGATCGCCGTGATAATTCACATATTGCTTCTTACCGAAATAATGATCGGTATAATGGCAATAATGATGGTAACATGGGTAGTAGTTCTCGAAATGCTTTCAATAATCCGCCATTTTCACGGGAACCAGTAAATGGAAATATCGATGAAAAAATTTGTTATTACTGTAAACCTCCGGGACATTTCATGGCAGACTGCACAAAAAGAAGAAATTACAACCAAGCGTTCACCGATAGACCACCAGGTCCTTCTAACGACGGAAGAGCTCGCGTTAACGAAGAGAGGTCGGGAAACTATACACCACCCCCGCGTCAGGGCGCTACCCGGGAGGTTGGAAGATCAGAGCGTCCAGTATTGCAGGTAGTTGCCGAGGAAATGGAATCGGAAGAGAACACGGAGATGTTCCAGTGGCAGTAGTCAGACTTAGTCATGATTGCGAGGCCCCCACTATAAAAATAATGGCTACAGAAATCTTGGACTCGGCTATACTTATAATTGATACTGGTTGTGAATTAAATTTAATTAAATATGGTAAAGTAAATCCAAACACCTGGATTGATCGCAGTGATATATCAAAATTAACGGGTATCACAGCGGAATATGTTTTTACCTTGGGAAAAAATGGAAACCGAATTTTTTGGTATTCCGATTACATTCCATTTAGTTCTAAACGAGTTCTCGATAAGAAGAAACGGAATTTTGGGATCTAAATTTTTAAAAGATAATCATATAGATGTGTTATATTCTCAAGGTTGTTTAAAAATTCAGGGGAATAGAATAAATTTTGAGCGTGAGGAAACTATCGTTGTACCTGCACGCACAAAATCGGGGTTTTACGTTCGAGTTGCGAATCCGGAAGTTGAAACAGGATACGTAGGAAGACTTAGGATTCAAAAAGGAATTTATTTGGGTGAAGCAGTTGTCACCAATCGATGTGGATTAGCGTATATGTATATTGTTAACTCGACTCCTAACGAAGTTGAAATAGAGATACCAGTTGTAACGCTGGAACCGTATCAAGAAATAGATTATTTTAATGCTTTTGTTAAATATGAAGAATTATTTGACGGTAGGAAAACCGTTTGTTTTAACGGCGAGGATGCCGTTTGTGTTTCTGAAAATAATGAAAATGCCTGTGTGGCTCTAGTTAACGGCGAGGATGCCGATTATGTTTCTGAAAATGCCTGTGTGGCTCTTGTTAGCGGCGAGGATGCCGTATGTGTTCAAAAGGTTAAATTAAATGTTTCTCAAGGGAATAAAAATTCCCGTTCGGTTTCTAATTACGATAGGAAAGCTATTATTAATTCTCCACAGGATAAAAGAGTTAATGTATCCGTATGCGACGATAAAAATGTCGAAGGTGACCGTCAAGAAAATAAAAATGTTCGTGAAATTGAAGAAAATGATATTGAAGAAAATATAAATTGTCGTAATGTTGAAGAAAATAATTGTGAATTTAACGAAAATAAAAATGTTCGCGGAATTGAAGAAATTAATGTTGAAGAAAATAATTGTGAATTTAAAGAAAATAAAAATGTTCGTGAATTTGGAGAAAGTAATATTGAAGAAAATGTAAGTGACTATAATGCTGAAGAAAATAATTGTGAAATTAATGAAAATAAAAATGTTCGTGAAATGGAAAAAAATGATATTGAAGAAAATACAAGTGGTTATAATGCTGAAGAAAATAATTGTGAATTTAATGCAAATAAAAATGTTCGTGAAATTGAGGAAAATGATATTGAAGAAAATATAAATTGTCGTAATGTTGAAGAAAATAATTGTGAATTAAAAGAAAATAAAAATGTTCGTGAATTCGAAGAAAGTAATATTGAAGAAAATGTAAGTGACTATAATGCTAAAGAAAATAATTGTGAAATTAATGGAAATAAAAATGTTCGTGAAATTGAAAAAAATGATTTTGAAGGAAATACAAGTTGTCGGAATACTGAAGAAAATAATTGTGAATTTAATAAAAATAAAAATGTTTATGATGTTGAAGAAATTAATATGAAAAGAAATAAAAGTTATCGTCGTTTTAATCCCGACCCTGGGATCCAGAAAACCAATGAGAATAATTGTGAATTTAAAGGAAATAAAACTAAGTGTGATTCTAATTTGAAGAAAAAAAAAAGATATTTGTCAAGAAGATGAAAGTAATTGTGATTTTTATAAAAATTATGGCGATTTTGATTATGAAAGAATTAATAGTGATAAAAATAAAATCGATCAAGATGCCGTCGTAGCTGAAAATATGTATACGAATCAGGGGAATAGAGAAATGTCCGTTCAACAAGGGGAGATTGAGTATGATTTACAGAAAAATAAGAAAATATTTATAACCTCAGCTAACACAAAAGGTGCTGTTCATAATTGTGAAAAGAAAATACGAAGTGCTGTATATGCTGTCAATAATTATCAAGGGAACGTAAGGATATCCAATATTTCGGAGGATCATGTGGAATCCAGAAAAGAAGAATTAATTGAAGAAGGAAGTGAAGCAGATTTTAATGATAATTGGTGCAATTCTGATGATAATGGTGATCGTATCAATTTTAAAACAGATGATTTTGATTCGTATTGTGAGTATCAAGGTCGAAAGAAGTGTAAGATGAAAAATAATAATGAAATTAAAAAAGATGCCAGCCATATGGTTGACCGTGACATCGGGGTCAACGCAAGGGGAGATAACACCAGTTCTAACGACGACTCCAAGGTAATAGATAAAACAAATAACATAGTGCATACACAACCGGAAGATAGTTGTGGTAGGCAAGTTGAATTAAAATATTCGTTAAATCAAAAAGAAGAGCGAGTGAATAAAATAATGCAGCTTCTAAGACATAGCCATATGAATGAAGAAGAAAAGGAAAGCATTATTGAACATGTTAGAGATTATCATGACAGTTACTTTTTACCTGGGGACAAGTTGGGTTGTACGAATGTACTAACACATAAAATCAGAACTATAGATGATGTACCAGTATTCACACGACAGTATCGTTATACACAAACTTTAAGAGGGGAAATAAATCAACAAGCTAAGGAACTAGAAGAACAAGGAATTATCGTGCCTTCAATATCACCATATAATACTGCAGTATGGATTGTGCCAAAGAAACCGGACTCACAAGGGAACAAGAAATATAGATTGGTATTAGACTTCAGACCATTAAATGAAAAAACTATTGGTGATGCTCAACCACTGCCTTTAATAGCTGAAATTTTGGAACAATTAGGTGGAGCAATTTATTTCACCACCTTAGATTTGAAATCTGGTTATCATCAAGTGGAAGTAGACCCAGCTGATCGTCATAAGACAGCCTTCTCAACTGCATTTGGACATTTTGAATTTTCACGTATGCCATTTGGACTCAAAACTGCGCCTGCTACCTTCCAGCGAATAATGAATATTGTTTTATCGGGTTTACAAGGAGTAGAAGTATTTGTTTATTTAGATGATATTGTAATTTATGCAAGTTCATTGGAAGAACATTCCTTAAAATTAGAACGAGTAATGAAACGACTTAAGGATGCGAATTTAAAACTTCAACCGGACAAGTGCGAATTTCTACGTAGGGAGGTCATCTACTTGGGTCATATTATATCAGCTGAGGGAGTACGACCTGATCCAGCTAAGGTAACGGCAGTCAAGAATTTTCCGCGTCCACGAACTCAAAAGAATATACGTCAGTTCTTGGGACTTGCAGGATACTACCGCCGATTTATTCATCGTTTTTCACAAATTGCAAAACCTTTAACAAATTTATTAAAGAAGTCAATGACCTTCGAATGGGGCAAGAGTCAACAGGAAGCTTTCGAAACCTTGCGAGATAAACTGTGTGAAGAGCCAGTATTACAATACCCTGACCAGTCACAACCTTTTGTGGTTACAACTGATGCTTCAGGTATTGCAGTAGCTGGAATATTAAGTCAAGGGCCTATCGGAAAAGACCGTCCAGTAGAATACACATCTCGAGTTTTAAATGATAATGAACAAAAATATAGTACGTATGAAAAAGAAGCACTAGCAATATTACATTCGGTATCTCAATTTCGCCCATATCTTTATGGACGACCTTTTAAATTAGTTACGGATCATAAGCCATTGGTCTGGATGCAAACAGCAAAGGATCCAACTTCACGTTTAACCAGGTGGCGGTTAAAACTACAAGAATATCAATTTGAAGTAATTTATAAAGCTGGAAAAACAAATGTCAATGCTGACGCATTATCCAGAAATCCGCCATCTTTACAAATTGAAGAAATTAGGGAAAACAATAATGAAAAATTGAGTGAAGATTTAAAAGCACAGATATTAGTTATAACAAGAGCTCAGGCCGCAAGAGCCAAAGCCGAAGAAATGGAAGAACCTCAACCATCTACATCATACAGCGCTCCTGTTGCCACGAGAACACGAGGACAATCAAAACTTGTACCAAAAGAACCCAAGAAATTAAAAGAGGATTATGATCCAACAGAGGATGACGAAGAAACAGATGCTTGGGTACTTTCAAATGTAACTATGACGGATGCACTAAGAGCAGAATCAAAGGGACAACTATTCCATTGGGAAGATAATAACGATAGCAGTTCAGAAAACTTTGAGGACCTAGAGCTAGGAGACGACGATGAAGAGGATGATCCCATGTTGGACGACGACGAGGAACCACCGGATTTGAAACGAAACAGATCGGGAGCACCACGACGAGTAGTAGAAACTCGAGATCAGATATATATGCAAAAAAATAATTATCTTTACTTTTTAAACGAAAAAGGAGAACCATGTGACGAAGGTTCTCGGAGAATGCATGAAAAATCATTATTACCGCGTTTTAAGAAATTACAATCTAAAAGTATAACATTAACTCGGGTAGGAAAGCGGCATCATGTTGTAATAATATTAAATTCGCAGGAAATCTTAAGCTGGAGCTGGATACGTAAAACATTATTTAATACGTTAGATAAATTAAAATTGCGCGCTATAAGCATAGGCAAATCGCGAATAATTAACGGTAAATCATGGAATCAGGTAATAACTATACTACGAGGTTGTTTTAATGGACTTGAAACTACTTTAGTAGTTTGCTTAGGTGTAGTTGAATATGTTGATCGGAACAATCAGAAGGCTATTTTAGAAAAAGCGCATGCGTCAGCAATCGGTGGACATATAGGTGTCACAAAGACATACAATCGAGCACGTTTACGTTATTATTGGGAGGATATGAAGGTTGACATTCAGAAATTTATTCAAAATTGTTTATCATGCCAATTATCTAAATTAAAAAGAGTTAAAACGAAACAACCTATGCAAATAACTGACACTCCTGAAAATTCTTTTGACAAAGTCGCATTAGACATAGTCGGACCTCTTACGAGAACTAAAAGTGGTAATTTGTATATTTTAACGGTTCAGGATTTACTAACTAAATTGGTTGTTGCTATTCCTCTCAAAAAGACGACATCTGAGGATATCGCAAGGGCTTTCACTAAACGTGTTATCTGCGTATATGGGCCGCCTAAATCCATATTAACGGATCAGGGAGCAAATCTTATTAGCCAACTTATACGCGACTTCGCAAAAATATTCAGAATAAAAAGGTATCGAACTACTGCATTCCATCCACAATCTAATGGCTCATTGGAAAGGTCTCACCATTCACTGGTAGAATATTTAAAACAATTCGCAAATCAAGAGGAAGAATGGGACGAGTGGCTAGAGTTAGCTACATTTTCCTATAACACTAGTACTCATGAAGGAACACGCTATCAACCGTTTCAACTAGTATATGGGCGACCTGCTAGGTTACCATCTAGTAAATCAGAAGAGGACCAATTACCAACGTATGAGGACTTCATTGCAGAACTAACTACACGAATTCACGAAGTACAAGCTTTGGCGCGCGAAAATTTAATTGCAGCGAAGGAAAGATCAAAAAAATATTACGATCGGAAAATAAATGTAATAAATTTCCATCCAGGTGACTACGTATTCTTATTAAAAGGAAAAAAGAGTGGAAAACTACATCTCCCGTACGAAGGGCCGTATGAGATAATAGAAGTGATGCCGAATGGCAATATTAAATTAATAATCAATCGAAAGGAAAAAATAATTCATCCAAACCGATTGGCCTATTTAAATACCTTTCCACCCAAGGAAGATAGCAGTAGTAGTGATGGGGAATTGTAGTTTTAACAGTAAACGAAAACAAAGGACTCCTAAAAATTTTTTATATAAGTTTTTTTTGTTTGTTTTAAATAGTATGGGTATTGGCACCAAGCGGGAATTAAGGGAATTATAAAATTGGGAGCATCAATCAACAATTCAATTACTTGTTACAGCCAACTAAATACCAGATCAATGGAGGATACTCCAAACCATGAAGAAAAAGAATACACAAAATGCTACAACGCCATGAAAACGTTCTTGTGGGATTTCCAGAATGAGATAGCTGCAGTTAAGAGGCGAGAAAAGAGACAAACCACCATGAGCCTTGAGGATTTAGGGGACATTCTGAAAATCCTCGTTAATAGTTATTCAATCCCTATTGAGTACTTGTTCATAACCGAAATCGTTAAGGAAGGACGTTTAGAAGAAACCAAACTTATCTTGAAGACTTACGGAATGAAGTACTCTACTACGATGCTAAGTGTTTCCATCCTATTTCGACAATCTGAGATAATGCAGTATCTTTTAGATACAGGAGCAGATCTTAATTACAGCATTGCAGGATATCATGGTTATCCAGCACCAATTGATTGTGCCATAGTGATGTTAGACTTAGATTTGGTAAGGAAATTAATTGCAAAAGGAGCCGAAGTAGACACGAGTTCCCTTTTGGACTACTACGACACTCGACCAATAAAACCACTGACTACCAGTGAAGAAGTCAGACGAAAGGTAGTATTACTTATCCGACAGACTGGATATGATATCAACGCTAGGAGTGACCAAGGACAGACCCTGCTTATAAAATGGGTTATGGAAGGCCGCTGTATAGATGTAGTAATTAGAAAAGGAGCTAACCCGAACATCGCTGACCTGGAAGGAAGAACGCCCTTACACTACGCTGCAGAAAGACAAGACTTGAGGTTGATTCGCAGCCTACTCGAACATGGAGCATATATTGGAAGTCGCGATAAATCTGGACAAACTGTTCTTCATGCATTACTGCAAGGTTTAACGATTCAGCAACGTCGGGAGCGAAGGGGGTTTTACTTCCGTTTAGGTCACCCCACCGATTGGTCTATAAAAGCCACAACTTTTACCTTAGAACTCACAAAACATGAGAAATTAGATGAGATTCACCGGCGAGACCGTCTAGACCATATAGTCGAGACACGTGCACATAGGTGGCGCTCGTTACGATCGTATATCGATCATTTACCATATATCAATAACTCATTAAAAATTGTAATTTATCCAAAAATTAATTTTATTAAATACCGTAAGATGGACGGTGGCGATTAGGTACAACCCATTTACAATTTATGGATACTTTAGTGTTAGGTATGAGGCAGGATGTGATGGATGTGCCTCACTGATGATTCCACCATCACATCCGGGATGAAACCTATCATTATTGGGGTCTAATGAACTAGTTTCGTTAAAGATTGTTATTTGGTATATTGATTGTAGCATTACACTAAAAATTCGCGCGTTTATCTGTGTTGAGTTACCAATCAATTACGATAAAATAAAAGTGTACACGTGTGGTGTGTTTTATACTGTAACATCAAAAATAACGGCTTGCACGGCTTCTCCGGTGAAAATCATTAATTAACATCTTATTTATATATCAATATAAAAGTTCTGTGGAATTTCCGTGAGATTTTAAGGGGTGACCTAATCGGAAGTCAGGCCATTTTTTTATTTTGATCATGATTACACAATTAAAAGAACAAAACTTGTTCTTTCAATTGTTTAGCGAACATATGATCGATCATTCCCAAAAAATGGTTCAATAGTACAATTTGAAAATTGACAGGGTTATTGGGGGTACATTAAGCTAAAAAAGTCCCTGGCATCATTAGTCTTTTCATCAATATTTACAGAGTAGTGGTTGATGTCCTTTTTTTTAAAGTCCTTTTTTTGTACTTACTTCTAATGGATGTTAAAAATGAAAAAAAATTTTTTTTTTTTAGAAAAATGATGAAAGGGTATTGTAGGGGATTTATTAAAGTTGTTAGCGCCACCCTTAAATTTACTGTGTGATCATTGGTACCTGAAATATCGATGGTCAAAGCCAAAAGGATCACTCCGTGGGCTCTTCGGAAAAAAAAAAATTTAGAAATTTTTTGTCTCGCGATATTTCTCATGTTTGCGCAACAGCCGGAGCTCTTAAAAAATTTTTAATAAAAATGCACCAAAACTAAAGACTTCAAGCGATTATTTTTCACAAAGTTACAGCCTTCCAAAAATCACTAAATAATTTATAAAATTTTTTTGTTCCTTTAGTTTTTTGCGTTAGTTTATGAACATATATGAAGATACATTCAAAGTTTTTAACCGATATACAGGCCATATAATATCATATATAATCATGTATGGAAATATATAAACAGATATGAAAAAATAAAAGAAAATTTTAACCGATGTACATTCTATATAAGATTATATATGGTCATGCATGATCATATATGAAGGACCATAAAATTTTTTAAATGATGTTCAACCCGTGTAAGATCAGATATGATCAGGTATGAACATATATGATAAAACTTAAGTTTAAATTTTAAGTTAAATTTAAGTTTAAATTATATTTTTTTAATTTGTTGAAGATAAAAAAAACTTCTGATTCCGCATTGAAAAACAAACTTCTCAAATATCATGTAAAATATTAAGATAAACGTAATGATTATTGAGATTTCTAAGATCAATATATAAACCTATTGAATAGACCCATCTATTAAGTCCATGGTTTGGCAGAGTGGTACAAGCTTCAACTGATACGCCGAAGGATCCAGGTTCGAATCCCAGGAAAATACCGAATACTTTTTCGTCGATAGAAAAATTAATAATGAGTGAAGAATAACTATAAATAAGTAAATTTCAATGAATGTTAATGAACAATAAAATTAAAACATTTATTTTTTAATGAATGCTCATATATGATCATATATGGTCAGACATGAGATTTTTTTTCCCGGGTATATATATACATACCCGATAAAAAATGTTTAGATCCCAGCATATATGATTGGATCCAAACAGTCAGATATGCTTGGATCCAAATTTTGGCGCGATCCAAACAGATCTGACAATATCCAAAGAGATCTCACTATATCTGAGTATATCCAAACAGATCTTAAAATATCAAACGAGATCCAAACAGATTTCACTATATCCACGAATATATAAGTGTATCCAAGCAGATCTGCGTAAATGTCGATCTTTAAATAAATCTACATAGATTTAAGCACATAAATCTAAAGAAGTTTCACTACATTCTAATAAATGCATGTATTAATATATTATACTTTTTGTTATATCCTGGCTGTCAAGCAGGGCCCGTTCTCAGCTCACTAGATTATTTTACCGACCTATAGTCTATTCCCAAACTAAGGCACCCTAATTACCAACAATTAGAGTACCTCAAGTAGAAAATTATAATAATGTAATTAACATAAGAGTATATTCTATCATTTGAATTGTATATTATAAGAATATCTTTAACATACGTATATTTTTCAAATCAATAACCAAATAATAAACTAATCACCGGATGTACCTAATCCCACGTATGAGAACATTTTTCATTTTAATCTTAAAGTATATTCAACTGAAGATAATTTAATCATTTTAAAACACAGCTGTATAAACTATTAGTAATAATTTGTAACAAACACAGATGATATGAAAATGAACTTTGACTTTCAAATAAATAACTTTTCTCAGAAATTTACATCAGCCGAGGATTAAATCCCTTCTCGCGCTCGACGCATGGGTCTTATGCCCAATCGCCTCGCGCTGATAAGCAATGACGAGTTCAATGACCAATGAGTGTGAACTCTGATCAACAATTTAACCCCACTTAATAATTCTCATCCCACTATTTTTGGTGATTAGAATACTTTATAAAAACCCTTGCTCAGCAGCAGTTGGGTCAGACCTTTTGGACACACAACTTTTACTCTGAATACGTTATTAAGACAGCTCTTAACACTCGTCAAATTGATTGTCAAGTCCATAGTCATACCTTCTGTCAGTTCGACTACTGAACATAATTAATTTGTATCATAAGTGTATACTTTCAACTTCTAAAATCTATAACTATCATTTGTGAATAAAGCTATTGTCATATCTTAATACAACACCAGTTATTTCGGGTCACCGTGAGGTGATTTTGCTGTCGAGAACCCAATACCTAGAAATACTACAAATCTAGCTGAGCTGAACATCAACATCGTGCAGCGAAAACGTAACATTTTGACCCTTCTAAAAACAATATCTACTCACATCATGGATCTCATTGCTATTACCTCTTAATGCTTTTGATGAACCTATGTATAACATATATCAAAAGTCAATTGATATTTAAGTCAAGAAAAATAGATGAATACTTCAGAAACATTGATCAAACTGATTTATTTTATTTATTCATTACTATATCAAGTATATGATTTAAATAACGTATACACCAAAATTAGTAAGAAAAAAAGTTTTTTAATTTTCGTATATAACTCAGATATTCGTGTATCATTAGACAAAAAAAACTCTATATTTAATGTCTTATTCGCAGTAAAACCCCGACAGTTCGACGATTCAGGAGCCTTACCTGTATTTAAATATTATTGGATCTGACCAAATATGACTGCATATGGGGCATTCCACGCCAAATCGGACGGTTTTAAGAATTTTAATTTTTAATTTCCGTCATTTTTTTATATTTTTTAGTACTCATTAAAAAACTTATCCTCCTAAATTTTGAGATTTTTTTGATCATTGGTTCAAAAGATATGAAATTTTCAAAAAAACCGCTCTTTTCATGGTTTTTTGCTTATAAGCTTATAACTTTTTGAAAAATATTTTAAATAAAAAAACTCAAAGAATAAAGAAGTTTCGTTATTCCATGTACTTTTAGAAAAAAAATACAAATAATTTTTTAGAAAAATTTTTCAGCCTTATTTTTGAGTTTTAGAACTTTAAAGTCGTTTTCTGAAAATCATGCATATTTTGATTTTCCTGAAAATTTCTGTTAACACTCTACTATATATTCCACAACTTTTAGGTGGTTCCGGTCGTGGGACCTCCTGGCTACTATTTTCTTTCGATTATCGAAAATGGAAAAAATTGTTTTTCCTTTATAAATTATTGTCCGTACCGATTTTTGACTCTGTGCACTTGTTTTTCTTACATATTAAAAATTGATTTCGATATTTTTCATTCTTAGTAGGGATTTAAAAGCAGTAAGCAAAAGTTAATGCTATTTATGAGCCGTTATAATAAATGTTTCGATTTATTGAAGCATGAACCAATCGTTAATATTAAATTTTCGAAAAAACCCGGAAACAATTAAAAACGTTTTATGCTTTACGCGTTATCGAATAATTATATTGAATTTTTGAGCTCCTGTAATGGTCTTAGCTGTAATTTATAGCAAATCTAATGTTTCTTTTGCTTCGAAATAGTTGCTTCTTAATAAATAAAAACATTTATTATAACTGCTCATAAATAGCATTAACTTTTACTTACTGCTTTTAAATCCCTACTCAAAACCAAAAAATATTGAAATCAATTTATAATATTCAAGAAAAACAAGTATACAGTGTCAAAAATCGGAACTGATAATCATTTATAGCGAAAAAAAATTATTTCAAATTTTCAAAAATCGAAAAAAAAATAGTAATTATGGAAGGCCCACTACCGGACCGGGCTTAAAAATTGCAGAATGGATAGAAGTTTAGAATAGAAAATTTTCAAGGAAATCGAAGGATACATCTTTTTTTAAAAACACAGTTGAAAAATTAAAATTCAAAAATCGCGATTAAAATCATTTCGTATATTTGTTTTGTATTTTTTTCTTCAAAGGCCATCTAAAAACAAAAATTTTGAAAAAAAAAACATTAAATTTCGACCATTATTACGAAAGTTATGATCAAAAAACCATAAAAAGAGCGGTTTTTTCTAAAATTCGATAGTTTTTAAACCATTGATCAAAAAAATCTCAAAATTTACCAGGACGCCTCTTTTGAGGGGTACTAAAAAATACCCAAAAATTAAGAAAATCGGAAAAATAAATTTTGGAACCGTCCGATTTGGCGTGGAATGCCCCATATAGTAGTGTGTTAACAGAAATTTTCAGGAAAATCAAAATATGCATGATTTTCAGAAAACGACTTTAAAGTTTTAAAACTCAAAAATAAGGCTGAAAAATTTTTCTAAAAGTACATGGAATAACGAAACTTTTTTATCCTTTGAGTTTTTTTATTTAAAATATTTTTCAAAAAGTTATAAGCAAAAAACCATGAAAAGAGCGGTTTTTTTGAAAATTCCATATCTTTTGAACCAATGATCAAAAAAATCTCAAAATTTAGGAGGATGAGTTTTTTGATGAGCACTAAAAATTATAAAAAAATGACGGAAATTAAAAATTAAAATTCTTAAAACCGTCCGATTTGGCGTAGAATGCCCCATATAGACACATTTCTGGATATAGTCATAAATTCTTGGATATACGTATATCTGATTGGATATGAATTATTTTACACACCTCGAGCACGAAGCCGACAAGTAGTGCTCTACTGTCGTCAAATGTCAAAGCAGGGTTGTCGACAACTTAATTTGCATCTATATACCCACATACATACAGTTGGGTCTGAGCAGATATAACTCTATGTACTTATATATGCTTGGATATAAGTTTATCTGCTTGGATATAAATTTTTATATCTGCTTATATATAGTTGGATCTGAGCAGATATAGCTATATATACTTGTATATGCTTTGATAAAAGCATATCTGCATGGCTATCAATTTTTATATCTGCTTATATAAAGGTGGATCTCAGCAAATATACTTATATATGTTTGGATATACGTATATCTACTTGGATATCAATCTTAATACATCTCTATATCTGCTAATATATGATTAGATCTGTGCAGATATAATTATATATGCTTATATCTAGCAAGATCAAATATTTGGATGTATTTGCATATAAACAGATATAACAAGATCCAGACATATCTGGTTGGATCCAAACGTTTTTTATCGGGTATATATATGAGTAGTTCTCACGAATTTGCGAAAATCGTGTCCATACTCAGTTGTGTATATTATTAATGTTGTATTGTAAACGTCGTATTTTTTCACGGAAACTATACTACTGAATCTGCTCGAGCCATACTTAACTTAGGTGTTTTAATTTCACAATATCAAATGGCAGGTAGCTGAATACTTCAAATATCATTCCCTCATCGTGTCCCAAACTCAATATTTAAATAATATTATATCATTAATTTATTGTGCTCTATAAATTTGACTAGTTTTGGTCGTTACTTATCTTAAAAATAGTGCACTTAACAGTACATACACTTTTCATTAGGTACCAAGTAAGAAATGATTGGAAAATTTAATTTTTATCTGGGTCCAAAAAAAAAAAATCATTCCCTCACATTTTACTAAAACCTGGATTGTACTTTTTAATCGGATCGTAGGTTGCCGCGCTTATACATTTTTTGCAGTTAACAGCATTGTCAATAAGGCCATACTATCATTGTTGCAAGGCGCGAAGAAATGTGTTGCTGTCAACTAGTTTTTTATTAATTATTTCAATGTTACATTTTTATGTCTCATTACCTCACACCATCTAAATATAAGGTAATTATTTCATTTGTAATAATCATTATGCCGTTTCACATGTTTTGAGGGGTAGAAATCTTGCCTCGAATCGTAATTCGATTTGAGATTAATGTTTGACTAGTTTTTGTAGGTAACGCTTGATTTTATCATTCCCTCACTATCATTTCCTCACTTCATTCGATTAATGAATTACCCCTTTATTTTCATTTAAACGAAAAAGGTGGGGACCACATAGTCAGCTGAGGTAAGTTACTTGTGTACTATATATTGAATGTATAAAATTGTCAATTGTTAAAAATGATATTCTTAATATTATACGAAGTCATTTTTCGCAAATTCGTGAGAACTACTCATATATATATATATATATAGATATACGTAGTGACTGGGATGAGGTTCTTGGAACTTAATCACTACGAGAAATAAATTATCTGACTCCAATTATTAGTATTCACAATAGTATATTGCGCAACTAGTGCGATAAGTTGTCAATTGCCCACGAGAGCGAAGTTGAGCGCACGAACGAAGTGAGTGCGCTCATTCGCTCGAGTGGGCAATTGACAACATCGCACGAGTTGCAGATACTATTTTTTATTACGAATGCGGCGCTAAATCGTCACGCAAAATTGGGGTCCAGGGGCAAAGCCCCGGTGGGGGGTGGGGGGGGGCGAAGCCCTCCCAAACAAAAAAAAACTGAAAAAGTAAAATAAATTAAATATGATTTATTTTAAATAATGAACTGAGTATAAATAGAATAAATAAATTATTTTTTGTGTAAATAAATAGTTAAATTTGTACAGTTAGAAAAATTAATATTAATATTTTTTGATGAGACCGGATCTAGAATGTCAAAAGCGATATTTTCTTTGTCTTGTACATTCATGTCGATCGATGCTGCAGGTACTGTTCCAATAGCTGGATCAATTTGGAGCTGTTGATCACGTGAAGTAGACGGCCTGGCTGATATAGTACTCGCAATTTGTTGACCGATTCGCTTTTTGTTACCCACAGAATCTTCGACGTAGCCTTCTGCAACTGAACTAGATTTCCATCCCCCGTGTCTCTTGATAGTAAGTAGATCGGCACCCGAATCAGCCAACAAAGTAGCTGAAGTTCTTTTGAACGAATGTCCAGTATATGATGCTGGATTTTCTAACTTCAAATTCGTTGCGACGGTCTTCGGCATACTACCAAAGGTGTTGATACCGATGTTTTGTGATGTACATTTACCGCCTCGATAATTTACAAAAAATCTTTTTGAGGCTAAGTTGGTAGGACGTGAATCAGCATATTTTTTGTAAATGTGGTAAAATTCATCTGTAACTACAAACGATCGAGGCCTGCTAGTTTTTGTTTTTGGAATTTTCACCAATAGCATGTCGCCTTTATTTTCTATGTCGTCTACGGTCAAGTCACACAATTCATGCCGCCGACAGGCACCTTGCACTCCAAAAATTAAAGCTACCTGAAATTACAAAAATTCAAATGAGTCTGTTTATTTATTCATGAAATGCATTCAAATATTTAATTAATTTACCTTTGTTGCCAAGAATTGATTGTCCGGAGCTTCCTGCAGGAATTGTTGAATTTGCTCCGCACTCAAGGTTTGAGCTTTTTTGCTTTTAAAACCTTTGTTTTTTTTTTTAAAAACGCAATCAAGCTTGAATATTTATAAATATTTATTTTATGCTTGATGTCGATCATGCTTCGCAACATCGAGTACGTTGCCCACAAACTTGATGGCTTTTGTGTTTCAGCCAGTTCACTAAAATAAGTTACAAGAACCGTTTCCGAAAGGCTTTTAATTTTTTTCACTGAACGCCACTCCATAAATCTTTTATGTGCCTTTTCATATTTTGGCCGTGATATTTCAGGAGTTAAATTGTTGATGACTTCGTTTGCTTTTGTACGAATCTCAGGTAGTATAGACTCCTCGTCAGAACTTTCGTCAGTTTCCGGGATCAGGTCGGGATTAACACTCATTTTATAGTACTTTTTAAACTTTTATTTTAATGAAAATATAAAATTTATAACTGATGTCAATCTCACGTCTTTAGTATTGACACTTGGATTATCATTTATTTTTATTATTCATTTTTTTTAGTTATTCATTTTTTTTTTTTTTTTCGCTAATTTGCGTGCGCCAAGTAAAATGTGCGTGCGACAAGTATTCTTATCGCACTCAAATAAACGTTTAATTTACACAAAAGTCGTGTTGTAATTGTAAAGTGGGCAAACACCTACTTTTCAACAGCAACAACGAGCGCTAAGACGCTGCTTATCCCGCATGAGTAATAAAAAATAATAAATAATGAGTTTTATTAAAATTATATAATACAAGATAATGCTAGTTGCATTAGATAGGTGTTAGCTAGTTGCTGTGTATCTCTCTAATTGTACGCGTGTACTGTACCGTGTACTTGTGTGAACTGTTGCTACCGAATATCGTATCCGCGTGAGGGAAATATTTGGCGATCGATGACGATCGATGATTAACGGACTTATCCGAAAATATGAATATCAAATGATATAAGTAGTAACGTGGTCGCTACAGTACTTCCCCTCTTGAAAAAAAATATGATGCTTATTTACAAATGAAAAATAATAAGAAATATTTACAATGAAAAAACATAATAATTTGAGCATGTTTGCTACGTTGTGAAGAAAGTACTAACTAGAGAAAATACAATTAATGATAAACGAAAAAAAAATTGAATTTAAACGGGCTTAAATCATAAAAAAAAAATAATTTATGCGTCGTCGGCTACGAAATAGACAGGTTTCAGTCTGTCGATGGAAATCGCAGTATTTGTGCGTTTGTAATTCACGATGAAGTATTTTTCGTGTCGCGCGACGACTTCGTATGGACCCTCATACGGAGCTGAGAATGATGGTCCAATCTGTCCAACTCGCAGTACATGGGAACAAGTGTTGAGGTCTCTGAAACAGAAAACAGAACGCTGTCCATGACGCGAGGTTTCGGCCGGTGGCAAGTTATTAAAATGTGCTTTCAAATCACGTAAAACGCTTTCAGCATTTGCATGTTTATTTGACGGAACAAGTAATTCACCTGGCAGGCGAATCGGTTCACCGTATACAAGCTCAGCTGGGGTAGCTTGTATGTCCTCTTTCCAGGCAGCTCGTAGACCAAGTAAGACAACGGGTAGTGCGTCATACCAAGTGTCGGCGTGACACAGCAGTGCGGCCTTGAGTTGTCGGTGTAGGCGTTCTACCAGTCCATTAGATTGAGGATGATACGGCGTCGTTACCAAATGTGTCATGCCAAATAATTTGCTCAGCGATTGAAACAACGATGATCTGAACTGTCCTCCTTGGTCGGACGTTATTCTGGCTGGTACACCGTACTTTGAAATCCACTCTCTAAACAGCGCGAGTGCGACAGTATCTGCGTCTCCATTTTTAAGTGCTATGGCTTCTGGAAACCGGGTAAATCTGTCGACGATAGTCAGGCACTTGTTGTAGCCGCGAGATATTGGTAGAGAGACCAAATCGATGTGGATATGCTTAAAACGTTGCGTCGGCAATTCAAAACGTGCGAGAGATGAAAATACATTACGATGGATCTTGTTTAGCTGGCAGTTGATGCAAGCTTTGGCCCATTCTCGACAATCTTTCTGGATTGATGGCCAGACGTAGCGTTTGCTTGCTAGTTTCTGAGATGTTCTGGTGCCAGGGTGTGCCAGAGAGTGCAGTGCATCGAAAACTTTCTTTCGAAGTTGACCAGGAACGTATGGACGTGGTTTACCTGATGAAAAATCACAGTGAACTGCGGCCGGATGATCGTTGAAGATAATTTGTTGCCACTGTAGTGACGTTGCAGCGTTGCCAAGAAGATCTCGAAGTTCAGGATCGTTCTTCTGAGCGTTTACCAGCTCGTGCGTGGTAATCGACGTCGAAATGGCTTCAACGCGCGACAACGTGTCTGCGACGATGTTCTCGTGTCCAGAAATGTGTCTAAAATCACTCGTGAATTGGCCAATAAAGTCTAGGCGACGAAATTGCCACGGTGATGCTCGTTCAGTACGTTGCTGGAAAGCAAAGAGCAAAGGTTTATGATTGGTGTAAATTGCAACTTGTTTACCTTCAAAAATATGACGGAAGTGTCGGACAGCTTCGTAGATGGCGTGAAGTTCACGATCGTACGTCGATAATTTTTGAATGGATGGTTGAAGTTTTCTGCTAAAGAAAGCAAGTGGTTGCCATTCTCCGTCAACTAGTTGTTGCAGAACTGCACCAATGGCTGTATTTGATGCGTCTGAGAAAATAGCCCAAGTTGCGTCGTCGTTTGGATGCGCAAGCATTGCAGCGTTGGCTAATGCCTGCTCCGCATTGTCTTAAGCCTGTCGAAGTTCTGGTGTCTCGACGATCAGCGTTGATCCTTTCACTTTGGGTCCCTCGAGCAGTTTATTCAGCGGTGCGAGGATTTCTGCAGCGTTTCTGATAAATTTCCTGTAGAAATTTATGGTACCTAGAAAACCACGTAATACAGAAATCGTACTAGGAAATTTTAGGTTAGCAATTGCGTCTACCCTGTCGGGAAACGGCTTGATACCTTTATTGCTGATGTGATGACCTAAAAATTGTACCTCATGCTGGCCCAACACTGATTTGGCTGCGTTGATGATAAGTCCGTAGTCTTGTAAGCGCTGAAATAAAATTTTTAAGTGCTCGAGGTGTTGCTCTTCGTTCTCTGAAGCTACTAGGACGTCGTCGATGTACGGGAAGACAAATGGTAGATCTCGTGTGGCCTCATCGATGAAACTTTGAAAAGTTTGTGCGCCATTTCGAAGTCCAAACGCCATGTATGGGAATTCGAACAAGCCAAAAGGAGTGATGATGGCTGTCTTCTCGATGTCTTTTTCGGCGACGGGAATTTGATTAAAGGCTCTAACCAAATCTAGAACTGAAAATATCTTTTTACCGTGCAGCGTTGCGGTAAAATCGTCGAGTCGTCTGACCGGGTAGTTATTGTGTATCGTACGCGCATCGAGTGGTCGATAGTCACCACATGGTCGCCAATCTCCAGATTTCTTGGGTACAAGATGGAGTGGAGATGCCCAAGGACTGGTCGATGGACGTGCGATACCCAGTTTAACCATCTTGCGAAATTCCTCTTGAGCAATTTTTAATTTATTGGGCGCAAGACGTCGCGCTTTATACGATACTGGAGGTCCCGATGTCGTCTTAATGTGGTGCACCGTGGAATGCTTCTTGGCTGAAGTTATTCCTTTAGGGCAAGTTATAGCCGGGTAGTTCGATAACAGTTTATGGTAAACTGTATGACCTTCAATCAATTTAATGCATTTTGCATCCGAGCGTATTGAATCTACGCGTGTTTGGAGACCAGTGGAGTCGTCACGTTATTGTTTGTGTTTGAGGTCGATTAACAAGTTAAAAGACTTAGAAAATCGGCGCCAATTATTGGTTTCGTGACGTCAGCGATGATGAATCTCCACGTAAATTCTCGACGTAAACCGAGGTTTAACGAGAGGGTGATGCAACCGTATGTTTCTATCAACGAGCCATTTGCTGCATGTAGTTGGTAACCTACTGGCGTAGGCTTGCATTTCATCCGCCCGTATGGATAAACAGAGAGATCTGAACCAGAATTCACGAGGTATTGAGTATTCGTGGTTAGATCGACGACGAAGAGGCGGTTTGAAGATGCAAGAGAGTTGCTTTCCACCGCTAGTGACTCTCGTTTACGTTTTCCGAGAACTTATAGCCTGGCGTACATTTGTACGCGGTTTCACCAAACTTTGTGTGGTAATAGCAGATTCCTGTTTTACCAAGCTTGCGTGGCTTCGAATTACTTCGGGAGCGTTGGTTTGGCTTACGAGCTGGAGATCAGCCGCGATTTTGATTGAAAGCTGATGTCAGTGCTGCTACCTGTCGAGATCATTCGCTGACTTGTCTTTGCAGCGCCATCGTCTCCTAAGAAGATGATGATGAAGCAACAGCAGCGGTGTAAGTCACTGGGAACATCTCGTGTAGCTTGTCGGCTGTCTTGGCTAAGTCATCGATGGTAGCCGTGGTCGGAGAGATGGTTAGAAGCTCTTGTGTCTTCTTTGGCAAGTTTGCCAGCCATCTTGCTTTTAGGACTGCGTCATCAATGATTGGCGCGAGCGATTTAAGATGGCGGAGAAACTGTGATGGTGATCGATTACCGATCGCTTCGCCATCTAGAAGCTGACGTAATTTGGCTTCTTCTGATTTGGAATAGCACGCAATGAGCGTGGCTTTTAACTGGGCGTATGGCGTCGACGTCGGCGGGTTGATAATCAGGGTCTCAACCTCACAAGCATACTCAGTGTCGATGAGAGAAACCGCGTGGTTGAATTTCTCTCCCTCAGTTGCTACGCCGTTAATCGCAAACTGAGCCTCGAGCTGCGCAAACCATAAACTCACTCGCTTCGGGTTGAAGTGAGGTGCCTTGAGCGAGTTGATAATCACTGGCTTGGCGTCCAAAAAGACATCGTCTTTCTTGCCGTCTGGGTCCGCCATCGTTGATATATATGAAAAACACTAACACAATAAAACTAACACAATATTATAATACCACTGTAAGCGGATTAGTGTCCGTCGAAGCTGACTCACCGTTTAGGAATGTTCGAAACGCTTCGAGTCGCACAAAAATTATCACTGGGCAAAAATTTTACGTGAACGATAACTTTATTCACTGTATTTGCACAGGAATTCACTAATCACTTTTACCACAATTTAATTCGCACCACGATGGTGTCCCTTAAATTATAAACCAGTGCAGCATATGTCTAAAATGCCCCGCAATGCACCAGCCGTGATAAAAGGCTTAAACAACACTTAATTCACGCACTTCACTGTTGTAAAGAACTCGCGGAATTAATATGTCGCGATTAGCTTTCAGCGCAGACGCGGTATTGTACACTCAACGTGCTATTTGCCACGTAGAATGGCACGAAATGGCGTCCTCTTGAAAATCACGTCGGGCAGTCACCAATGTAGTGACTGGGATGAGGTTCTTGGAACTTAATCACTACGATAAATAAATTATCTGATAAGTCAATCAACTGTAAATCATTATTATTAATCGTAGTAATTAGCAATAAAATTTTGAATCATCAAATCATTTTTAGGGGTGCTAAAATTACTATTATTCATTATTGGTTTATGATTTTTATGCTAATGAATCTCAGAAAAATGTTTTTTGCTTCTCCTGAAAAATTTACTATTTTTGACTTATGGAGTTTCTCAAATAAACGATTCATTTTAGAACTTCTTAGAAAGGAATTTAGACCCCTTAACCCTAACAGGTATTTAAGGTAGTTGTTTCGAGGTAGTGACGTTCAAAAGTATAGCATACCGAATTAAAAGAACAGTATAACTGAAGCGGTTAGTTGAACGCCGCTCATTGGAAACTTTTGTAAAAGTACAGTCATATGCTCTTACATACATCCAAGTAGTATCAATACGTTTATATACACATACATCCATAATATTCGAGAAGTGATCGTGGCAACGCCGTTCACTGTTACTGTGCATCTTATTTGTGTTCCGTAATATTTTTAGGTAGATTTTTTTAAAAATCTAACTATTGTATTTGTCCTCATGGTCGATTTTTCAAGGAATTTCATCATAAACTATCATAATTAGTTGAGTAGAGTTCGAAAATACCATTCGTTGAAAAATTTATATATGTATGTATATATATATATATATATATATATATATATATATATATATATATATATATATATATATGTATGTATATATATATATATATATATATATATATATATATATATATATATATATATATATATATATATATATATATATATATTTATGTAATAGAACCGACTTTTGAGGACACGATTGCGTCTACAATTCTTATCCGATCTTAATGAAACTCTGTACACTTATTTTATGTGTAATTACCATGGTTAAGTTCGAAGATGAGCTGAATCGGTCGATTAGTTTAGAAGTTATGGCTGTTTGAAATTTTTACGATTTTTCGAAAAAATCAGTTTTCAATCACTTTTAAAGTCCATATAACTTTAAATCTAAAACTCATAGATAATTTCGGTAAAAAGTATTTTAAAGCTTGACTAATAAGCTTTAATTGGTGACCTTAAACTTTATATTTAGACCATTTCTTTCAATAATTTTCTAACTTTGAAAATTTTAATGGAATCGAAAAATGTTGAAAATATTGTTTTTATTCCACACAACTTATGCTTGCCCCATTAAAATCCAGTTTCATCAGTTGTATTTTATTGTGCACAAAATAACCTGTAAATTTCACTGCTATTTTATATTTTAAAAGTATTTCTTTTATTACTTATGATGTATCAAATGTACCTCCAATCCTGATGATTATCACTGGTCATGTCATTACGATAGCGCCCACACTTCTTATCGGATCGTAATGAAAATTTTTACACTCATTCTATAGGCGATTACCTTGATCAAGTTCAAAGATGGGCTGAATCGTTCAAATAGTTTTGAAATTATGGCTGTTTGAAATTTTCATGATTTTTCGTAAAAATCAGGTTTTAATTACTACTAAAGCTTATATAACTTCAAAACTAATATTCATAGACAATCCCCGTAAAAAGTATCTGAAAGCTTGTCTAATGATCTTTAATTTATGATCTTAAGCTTCATGTTTTGACTATTTTTTCCAATAAGTTGATAGCCTCGAAAATTTTAATGGAATCAAAAAATGTTGAAAATATGGTTTTCATACTACATAACTTATGCATTTCCCATTATAAAATAATTTTGTTACGTGTATTTTATTGTGAACAAAATAACCTGTAAATTTTACAGATATTTCATATTTTAAAAGTATTTTTCTTATTATTTATGATGTTCCAATCGTACCTGTACGTCCTATAATTATAACTTGTCTTGCCATTGTAACAGCGATTACAATTATGATCTAATACTAATTAAATTTCCAATACTTTATTTATGTGAAGGTTAGTTTGGTACATTACCTATATAACGTTATGTCAAATCAACTATCTGAAGTTCTCTATCGAAAATAATCGTTGTCCTTTTTTACCCTCACTCTTAGAAAATGAGTTTAATTTATGTCATGACTATACACTATCATATATCACAAGATATGTATGTATACAACTAACTTTATATCAATTAATTGAAAAATCTACCTTCCATTTCGGCTACCGAATGGCCTTTTTAGGTAGATTTTAAAAAAAATCTAGGTATTGTATTTGTCCTCATGGTTGATTTTTCAAGAAATTTTGTCATAACCTATCATAATTAGTTGAATGGAGTTCGAAAATACCATTCGTTGAAAAATTTATATATGTATGTATATATATATATATATATATATATATATATATGTAATATAACCATGTTTTGAGGACACGATTGCGGCTACAATTCTTATTAGATCTTGATGAAATTTTCCACACTTATTCTATGGGCGATTATCACGGTTAAGTTCGAAGATAGGCTAAATCGGTCAATTAGTTTAGAAGTTATGGCTGTTTGAAATTTCCATGATCTTTCGAAAAAATTAGTTTTTATCCACTTTCATGTTCATATAATTTTAAAACTAATACTCATAGACAATTTCCGTAAAAAATATGTGAAAGCTTGTTTAGTAAGCTTTAATTTATGATCTTAAACTTTATGTTTTGACCATTTCTTCCAATAATTTGATAGCTTTGAAAATTTTAATGAGATCAAAAAATGATGAAAATATGGTTTTCTTTCCATATAGCGTTTGCATGTCCGATTATAATCCAATTTCACCAATTGCATTTTATTGAGCACAAAATAACCTGTAAATTTCACTGCTATTTTATATTTTAAAAGTATTTCTTTTATTATTTATGATGTATCAAATGTACCTATAATCCTTATGATTATCACTGGTCTTGTCATTACGATTGTGCCCACAGTTCTTACTGGATCTTAATGAAATTTTTTACACTTATTCTATAGGCGATTGTAACCGTTAAGTTCGAAGATGGTCTAAATCGGTCAAATAGTTTAGAAGTTATGGCTGTTTGAAATTTCCACGATTTTTCGAAAAAATTAATTTTTATCCACTTTCATGTTCATATAATTTTAAAACTAATACTCATAGACGATTTCCGTGAAAAATATCTGAAAGCTTGTTTAGTAAGCTTTAATTTATGACCTTAAACTCTATGTTTTGACCATTTCTTCCAATAATTTGATAGCTTTGAAAATTTTAATGGAATCAAAAAATGTTGAAAATATGGTTTTCATTCCTCATAACTTATGATTGTCCCATTATAATCCAATTTCGCCAATTGCATTTTATTGCTCATAAAATAACCTGTAAATTTCACTGCTATTTTATATTTTAAAAGTAATTCTTTTATTATTTATGATGTATTACATGTACCTCGAATCCCTGTGATTATCACTGGTCTTGTCATTACGATAGCACCCACAGTTCTCATCGGATCTTATGGAAATTTTTTACACTTATTCTATAGGCTATTATCTTGATAAAATTCGAAGATGAGCTCAATCGGTTGATTAGTTTTGAATTAATGGCTGTTGAAATTTTCACGATTTTTCGAAAAAATAAATTTTTATTCACTGTTGAAGTTCATATAATATTAAAACTAAAATCAATAGACAATATCAGTAAAAAGTATTTTAAAGCTTGTTTAGTAAGCTTTAATTTCTGTCGTTAAACTTCATGTGTTGACCATTTTTTCTAATTATTTGATAGCCTTGAAATTCTAATGGTATCAAAAAATGTTGAAAATACAATTTTGTCAGTTATATTTTATTGTGATCAAAATAACCTGTAACTTTCACAGCTATTTTATGTTGCAAAAGTATTTTTTTGTTATTTATTATGTTTCAATCGTACCTGTACATACTATAATTATAACTGGTCTTGCCATCGTAATAGTGATTATCATTATGATCTCATACTAATTAAATTATTGATACTTTGTTTTTATGATAGTTAGTTTGCTACATTACTTATAAAATGTTTTGTCAAATCAACTATCTGAAGTTCTCTATCAAAAGTAGTCGTTGTCTTTTTTTACCCTGACTCTTAGAAAAACGAGTCTAATTTCATATCATGACTATACACTAAAATGTATTACAAGATATGTATATATGAAACTTTATATATAGATTAATCGGAAAATCTACCTTCCATTTCGGCTGCCAAATGGGCTTTTTTTATTAATGTAGTCGTAAGACATAACCAAATTAACCATCAAAATAAACTAAGCTATTTATTATTAAATTATTAGAAATGTATGAACGTTTACTTATTATTAATTAATAAATTTTATTATTTTTCTATTTAATTTATAATAAACGCTGAAAAGTTATCGATAAACGAAATCTTTAAGTAAGAGAGCATTTGTAGGTCGAACAATTTATTTATTTCTAGAATAAATAAAAAATAAATGTTAAATTATTTTTATTTTGTTTGAAAAAATAAATTTATAAAACGATTGCCTTTCATAAATTTACAAAAATTTAATATTATTGATTAATTTTTCTTTAATAGTAGAATAATTAATTAATTTTATTCATTGGTTATCCTTTTTAGGTAGATTTTTCTAAAAATCTAACTATTGTATTTGTCCTCATGGTCGATTTTACAAGGAATTTCGTCGTAAACTATCATAATTAATTGAGTAGAGTTCAAAAATACCATTCGTTGAAAAATTTATATATGTATGTATATATATATATATATATATATATATATATATATATATATATATATATATATATATTTATATATTAGGGTGGCCCAAAAAAACGGACTATTTTTTTTTTTTCGATCTCGTATAAAAATTTGTTGGTTTACGATGTTTTAAGAAGCCTCTCCAAAAATCAGCTCAATAAAAAATTTTTAAGAGGTCGCTCACGAATTTAGAAAATTTCAAAAATGATTGAAATTCGGATTTTTTTTTCAAAATTTTTTTTTTCTCGTGGCAGGATTAGTTTATATTCGTAAAATCATGACTACGCTGAAAATTTTACCCAAAAATTTAAATATTTAAACCTCGCTCAAGAATTTTGAATGTTTCCGAGTGCTGTCGTTTGAACGTTTTTGAGCGACCCTTGAATATTGATAATAAAGCTTCTCGATTTTTTCACCATTAATTTGCATCACAATGAATGAAAATATAACCCGAGAAATGAAAATAATAAATTATTTATACACTTTTTTATTTTTTAATTCAATTTTCAGGTTTTTTCGCTTATTTAAAACTTACTAAATTTTATTGTTTAAGACTGTCCTGTATATTTTTGGTTATGCAAAAGTTATATTTTAGTGGAATGACGATAATTGAGTTATAAAAAAATACAAAAACTAATTAAAAGTATTAATCACATATTATCAGTTAATATTCAAAATTCTTGAGCACCGTTTAAATATTTAAATTTTGGGCCTAAATTTTCAGGATTGTCATAATTTTACAAATGTAAACTTATGCTGCCACGAGAAAGAAAAAATTTAGAAGTAAAAAATCCTAATTTTAATCATTCTTGATATTTTCAAAATTCGTGAGCGACCTTTTAAAAATTTTTTATCGAGCTGGTTTTTGGAGAGGCTTCTTCAAACATCTTAAACCAACAAATTTTCATGCGAGATCGAAAAAAAAAAAATAGTCGGTTTTTTTGGGCCACCCTATTATATATATATATATTTATGTAATAGAACCTACTTTTGAGGACACGATTGCGTCTACAATTCTTATCCGATCCTAATGAACTTTTTTAAACTTCTTTAATGTGTAATTACCACGGTTAAGTTCGAAGATGGGCTGAATCGGTCGATTAGTTTCGAAGTTATGGCTGTTTGAAATTTTTACGAATTTTCGAAAAAATCAGTTTTTAATCACTTTTAAAGTCCATATAACTTTAAAACTAAAACTCATAGATAATTTTTGTAAAAAGTATTTTGAAGCTTGACTAATAAGCTTCAATTTGTGACCTTAAACTTTATATTTAGACCATTTCTTCCAATAATTTTCTAATCTTGAAAATTTTAATGGAATCAAAAAATGTTGAAAATATTGTTTTCATGCAACACAACTTATGCTTGTCCCACTAAAATCCAGTTTCGTCAGTTGTATTTTATTTTACTCAAAATAACCTGTAATTTTCACTGCTATTTTATATTTTAAAAGTATTTTTTTTATTATTTATGATGTATCAAATGTACCACCAATCCTGATGATTATCACTTGTCTTATCATTACGATAGCGCCCATACTTTTTATCGGATCTTAATGAAATTTTCCACAATTATTCTATAGGCGATTACCTGGATCAAGTTCAAAGATGGGCTGAATCGTTCCAATAGTTTTGAAATTATGGCTGTTTGAAATTTTCATGATTTTTCGTAAAAATCAGATTTTAATCACTACTAAAGTTTATATAACTTCAAAACTAATATTCATAGACAATTTCTGTAAAAAGTATCTGAAAGCTCGTCTAATAATTTTTAATTTATGACCTTAAGCTTTATGTTTTGACTATTTCTTCCAATAATTTGATAGCCTTGAAAAATTTAATGGAATCAGAAAATGTTGAAAATATGGTTTTCATACCACATAACTTATGCATTTCCCATTATAAAACAATGTTGATACGTGTATTTTATAGTGAACAAAATAACCTGTAAGTTTTACGGCTATTTTATATTTTAAAAGTATTTCTCTTATTATTTATGATGTTCCAATCGTACCTGTACGTCCTATAATTATAATTGGTCCTGCCATTGTAACAGCGATTACAATTATAATCTAATACTAATTAAATTTCCAATACTTCATTTATGTGAAGGTTAGTTTGGTACATTACCTATATAATGTTATGTCAAATCAATTATCTGAAGTTCTCTATCGAAAATAATCGTTGTCCTTTTTTACCCTCACTCTTAGAAAATGAGTTTAATTTATGTCATGACTATACACTAACATATATCACAAAATATCTATGTATAAAACTAACTTTCTATATCGATTAATCGAAAAATCTACCTTCCATTCCGGCTACCGAATGGCCTTTTTTATTATGTGCCTGTTTGTATTTTCCCGCGCCTATTTGGCTATAATATAAGCGCTGTTGCTACATCGCACTACTGTTTTGGTACATCTTTGAAATTTTTAAAAAGTTTCAAAGTTTAATGAATCATATTTCAGAAACGACGTGGTCAATAATATTCATTTTTTTTTTTTATATGGTTAATAATTTTAGTTTTGATTTTATTAAAAAAACATTGCCCGTAAATCGCTATTCTCCATAAGAGCCTGTGTCAAAATAGCAATATTTTGAAATCGTTTTTCATAAAATTGGGATGGTCAATGTTACTCAGATTAGTCTCATATGATTCGTAGTCAATCAAAGAACAATCAGGTAAATTTTTATAAAAATCCTACATTAAATTAATCCACGCAACAACTACCTTAAGTAGGAAGCTAGCAAGGTGCCAACGGGAGCGTGACGAATCCGTCGAAGATTCTTACTATCGTATAAACGACATCCTATCTAGCCTAAAGGCGATTAAAGATAAAGAGCCGACCGGACCCACAGCTTACGTTTCTTCCTGCGCAGACGCTAAAGAAATTTTTTTTGAAAATTTACCGAAACAATTGAAAATCGCTTCTATTCAACAAATTAAAGATGAAAATACTACATTAGTCTCTCCATTCAAAGAAGTTAAAGAAATGATTAAACTTACGAGTGATTAAACTCACAACGTGAACCAAGTACGAAGGTACGTGTTATGTCCAAATTAACTTGTTTTTTTATTCTAATAATTATCAAAAATAATTATTACAGAGCTCTTCTTTTCAAAAGCGCGCGAAAACGCAGCGTCATCTTTTTCCACTTTTTTATGCGTCAAAGAATAGTGGGAAAACAACTGCAATAAGTTTAACGAACAATTAATAAACTGTCGTCACCCTCCACCAATGACAATAATTAAAAATTCCCCGTCAATCGCCAAACCAAAGTTTATAAAAAGCCTGAGCACCCATAGCTCTTGGCCAGTCAGTTCTTAAAACTTACGGTCCGCGAAGATTCGAACGTCGTGTTTTCGTGCACTCTTATCGCAGGATTCCGCCCTAGGCGTTGAAAGGTCAATAAGAGGATCTTTAATATATTTATTTAAACCTTATTGCAGGAATCCGCTTCGGCGTTGAAATAATCAATAAGACATTCTAAACTTAACATCTTTTTGCAGTCAATTATTACAGGAATCCGCTTAGGTGTAGAAAAAGCAATAATCGACTTTTCTATTTATTAAAAATCCTCTGAGATTGATAGACCCGGGAAAAAAAGTTTTTATATGATCATATATAAACATATATATTCATATATAATTTATATATGATCATATAAGAAATATATAAAAATCATATATGATTACATAAAAGCTTATAGGATCTTATAAAATTCTTATAAGAATTCATATACTCTTATAAGGACTTTATAAAAATTGGTATGATTTTATATAAAGATGTATATAACTTTATTACATTACTAGATCAAATTTGATATGCTTATATAAAATCATATATGATTATATAACGGTTTATATGATCTTATAAAAATCTTATAAGAATTTATATCGACTTATGAGAATTTTATAAAAATTAATGTAATTTTATATAAACCCGGGAAAAAGTTCTTATATAATCATATATAAACATATATGTTTATATATGATTTACATATTATCTGTAAGAAATATATAAAAATCATATATGATTATATGGAAGCTTACATAATCTTATAAAATTCTTATAAGGATTCATATACTCTTATAAGGATTTTATACTAATTTATAACATTACAAAAAAAAGTTTCATGTGCTTATATATAATCATATATGATCATATAAGAGCTCATATGATCTTATAAAATTCTTGTAAGAATTTATATAATTTTATAAAAGTTGATGTGATTTTTTATATATGAGTTTATAACATTACCAAATCAGAATTTATAACATACATAAAGTTATACATGATTATATAAAAACTCATATGATCTTATAAAATTCTTATAAGAATTAGTGTAATCTTATAAAATTTTTTTAAAATTCCATGTAACTTTATATTAAGTTATATTGAACATTATGAAATTACAAGAGCACGCTTTTGATGGTTATACATAACCATGTATGATCATATATGATCATATGAAATCTTATATGACCTTATAAAATTTTTATAAGAATTCAGATAATTCATAAAAATTTATGTGATTTTATATAAAGTTATAAATAAATTTGTATAATTACAAAAGAGTTCAATAAGGTAATATAAAATCATATATGATTATATAAGGGCGTTTCTCTGTAAACTGGGCAAGTCATTGTCTCAGGCCAATATTATGTGAAAAAAGCACAGATCATATTTATGTCATTGATAAAATCGAAAGATAATTACCTAATTCACCTCTGCTCAGCGTACAATATTTATTAAAATAAACTTTCTTGTATCAAAACTGATTTTAAAGTACTCAAAAAACAGTCCCCTGACGTGTCACTAAAGCAGTATGGACACTTCAGATTTAATTAATTAAGATAATAATTATTGGAATCAATCAAGTTGTTTGAATGTTCAAACAATATTATTTCATAGTCAATAAGACCTCTTTATTTTTTATAAATATTATTTTATAATACTAAAAAAGTAAATTAAAGTTTGTCTCCACCTTTTGTGAACAGTCCTCCTGTCTATCTTTTAAATTACGCGCTACGCACTCTAAAGGTAAAACAGTGCCATGGCTGCGTGTAACAGAACGCAAACAATCTAAAGTTTACACAGTTACTGCAACTACTGCCCGAACGCCATTTTATTTAGTGCTGCACGAGCGCCCCTCTGTGGTAGTCACGTCGTTACCTGACAGCCAACAGTCCTCTGGTAAGGATTATTTTCATTTCTTTTTTAGTAATATATTCATACCGTAGAAACTTTATATCGTTAAAATAGATAAATATTTCCTGTGTACAGCAAAATAACATGAAATAATTACATATTGTGCTGCTTGTCAATGAAGTCAAACTAAACAGTCCTCTGGGCAACAGTTCCCTGTCCTGTTGAGTTCCTCAACAAGACAGGGGACTGTTTTCTTCTCCAGGGGACTGTCATTATATTATGTTTGTCATTGTTTTAGGTACACGTGTGTTTTAAGTATGCCACCAAGGAATAAAAAACTCTCTAAGGAAGAGATTTTGAAAAGAAAAAGAGAAAATGAGCGAAAGAGATATGAACGTATAAAAAATGACCCGCAGAAAAAGGAAGAGCTTAGAGAAAAAGAACATCTTAAATACCTTAAGAAAAAAAAATGGAACTAGGAAGCTTGCTGAAAATATGACTCCACGAGAACACAGGGAAGCAAAGAAGAAGTGGAAAGAACATTGCACCAAGTATCGCAATAAAAAAAAAGTATTAGTGAACATTACTAATTCGTGCATGAGAGAAAATACATCAGATTCTGATGTATCTAATTCATTTCAAATGCCAACACCTGAAGTTGCTGAAATGATTCGAAAAAAAAATTCTAGAGAGAAGATGCTAAGATATAGAATAAAGAAGAAAAAAGATGACGAAATTGGAGTCCTGAAGAAGAAAATATTGAAGTACAAGAAATGCTTATCGCGATTAAAGAAGAAAGTAAATACAGAGCCGAAAGATACACCCAACACTAAGTTACAGGCAATGACAGATACTCCAGAATCTAGAAAAATTCTAGTCAAAAAGGCACTTTTCGGTGAAGTATTAAAAGAGCAATTACAAGAGAATTTTTCAGAGATGAAAACAATAAAAGAAAAAAGGCTTTTAGCAAAAATAGTTTCAGGAAAGATTGTTGATAAATATAAGTTATGGCGAATGAAAAACACAAGTGTGATAACCTATAAAAGAATAAAAAAGGCAAAAATGTCTCATCGATTAGTAAGGAAAAACAAAGTTTCAGATGAATGTGTAAGAGCAGTTGTAAATTTCTACGAAGACGATTCTAACAGTAGACTTGGAGCAGGAAAGAAAGAATTTATAACTAGAAAAGCAGAACGGAAACAAAAGCGATACATGCTTGACTCGTTACTTGGATTACACAAGAAATTTCAACAACAGAAGAGCGATTTCAAACTGAGTTATCAAACTTTTTGTAGACTGCGACCTTTTTGGGTTGTTATGCCTAAAGTTGATAAGCGTGATACTTGTTTGTGCATTAACCACGCAAATATAGACTTGAAATTATCAGCTTTATTTAATGCAAAAATTTTAACGTATAATAGTCATCAGAAATTGCTTGAGGAGCTTTGTTGTGACCGCTATGATGAGAAGTGTTTGTCTAGAGAATGTCAGAAGTGTGTTAATAAGACTCCTTCTTACAAAGAATTTGATGACAGAAGACAAATCATTCATCAAAAATGGATTGCCGAAAAACTTGATTTCGTAGATCCGAAATCCAAAAAGACTCGTCGAATAACCAAATACTTAAAGAAGTCTTTTAATGTAAAGCCGCGTGACCTTATTAAAGAATTGCAAGAAGACTTAGAGACATTTTTTCGCCATGAAAGAAATATTGTACACCAGTTCAGTGTAATGAAGGAACTTAAAAAGACGCTGACAGAAGAAGATGCTGTAATTCATATGGACTTTTCTGAAAATTATTCTACTAAATACTGTCAAGAAATTCAGGCTGTCCATTTTGGCGGATCGCGTACACAAATTAGTCTACACACGGTTGTAGTGTATTTGAAAGATACAGTTAAATCTTACTGCACAATCTCTACAAATGTTTCTCATTCTCCAGCTGCCATTTGGACTCATCTGAATTCAATTTTTAATGCTTTGCCACCTCAAATTAAAAATCTTCATTTCTTGAGCGACGGACCAGTAACTCAATACAGAAACAAAACCATGTTTTACATTATGGCGACAAAAATACCAAAACGACTTCCACATGTACAAAAGTTTACTTGGAACTATACGGAGAGTGGCCACGGTAAAGGTGCACCAGACGGCGTTGGAGCTACCTGCAAGAGGACTGCAGATGCCGTGGTTGCTGCTGGAGGTGATGTCGAAAATCTGGAGAAATTTGTAGAAGCCATTGAACAGAGATGCCCTGCAATTAGTTTAAGCATTATTCAAGGTAATGCGATTGAAGAAATGAGTGCTGAAATTGAAAACGAAGTAACTAAAGTAAAAAATTTTGTTGGTACTCTCAAAGTGCATCAAGTTACTGGAAAATTTTATAATCCTTTGGGTACAAAATCATATTCCACTGAGATAGTGATGAAAAGTCTGAGCTGCTTTTGTGACAATGATTGTTGTCTACACTATAATATCGGAAAAATAATTTATGAAAACAAGCAAAAACTTATTGTGGACGATGTGTTCACTACTTCAGAATCTGAGGATGAAGCTGGACCTAGTTCTGTTACAGTAAACACTCGACTTAGATTTGCTAGAGTAAAAACTGGACTAAGATCTGCTACATTAAAAGCTAGACCTAGATCTGCTACAGTAAAAACTGGACTTAGATTTGCTACAGTTAAAACTGGACTTAGATCTGCTTCGTTAAAAGCTGGGCCTAGTTCTGCTACAGTAAAAACTGGACTTAGATCTGCTTCGTTAAAAGCTGTACCTAGTTCTGCTACAGTAACAGTATTTAACACTGGTGATTATGTCCTCGTCAAATTTCTTGACAGGAATATGGAATATAGATATGTGAGCGTTGTTGACGAGACTGATGAAGAAGATGGCGAAATTCGTGTCACATTCTTAAAGCTCTGTGATAACAAAGGCCAAACATTTAGATTAGATAAAGAAGATGTAAGAGATGTTATAGTGGATCAAGTAATACAGAGGCTCCCTAATCCAAATATAGTTTTAAAAGGGAATAGAATATTCTACAAATTTGATTCACCTATAGATGTTTTTGAAAAACAATAATACTCTTGATACTATTTTATTTACCTATTTCTGCTATATTTAAGCAATAACTAATTATCTTTAATCATAATGAGACTGACTTTATAATGTAAGATACGAAGTACAAAAATGTTCTTTCAGTACATGTGATTTTAATTGATACTACTTACATATTATAATTTCAGAGTTAAAATTTCAGTATGAGTAGAATAATTTTAAAAAACTGTTGATTTTTTGTTTTTTTATTATTTAATTACTTAATTCCTAAGCTCTAAAGTTTTATGAAAATAATAAAGATTTAATTTTGATACTGAAATGGTATTTTTCATTTAAATACAGTCCCCTGACATAAGCAACAGTCCCCTGTATCGAACATTTCAGAAAGTGGTCAATATTTTGTAAAATAATGGAAATATTTTCGGTTCATCTGCCGTTTATTAAATTATATGTAGATATACATTCCCTGAATAAGATTAATTAAATATACAAGCAAAAAATTTGTCTAGACAGCTTTCTTAGACAAGTTGCCCAGTTTACAGAGAAACGCCCATAAAAGTTTGTATAGCTTCATGATTTACGTATAAAAATTTCTATGTCTGTATGAGCAGTTTATCTTAAAACAACTTATAATTTTATAAAAAACACAAATGTGATGAAGTTTTATCATATTTGGTGCATCATTTATGTAGGATGTATCAATTTGAGTATTTGATTTAAGTAATATGCTATGGATTGTTAATACTATCGAGTGTAAAGCAGACTAGCGAAGCAGACCACGGACGCGCGATCATCAAAGTTGAACAGCATTGTGGTAGTACATGAATTGGATGGGTGACCCCATAGCAAAATAGCAGTTAACCAATACTATATTTTTTTTTTTTTTAAATTCGTTCATGCATGATTATATATAATTACATGTCATTAGATCCTGCCAATTTTTAGATCTAATCATATATAGGTTATTATATGTGTAATTAGACAAAATCATTTTTTTCCGGGTATACATATCTTTATATGATTATATAAAATTTTATAAAGTCATATAAATTTTTATAGGACCAATTCTATTATAAAACTTTATATGATTTTATATGAGTCACTTTTATATGATTTATATATGATCATATAAGAACTTTTTTTCCCGGGGAAACATCCGGTCCGATCGAAATAGTGACACAAATCACGTGAATTTGTGATTCCATCTCGGGCTAAGTAATTTTGTGCATAAAACCACTATCGAGTGTGTAAAAAGGACGCATTAAATATAAAATAAAATTCTTATACAAATATTCGTTAATAATAAATAATCTAAAAATATCAATTGTTTAAAATTGTGAGAAGATTCAGTGTACAAGTGAATTGTAACTAAATCAGTAAATAAAAGACCAAAATCACAAGTTCAGCCTTCCGAGTTTCATTCGAGAGTAGCACATAAGTTTACATCCTACTACCCCAGCCGCGCCAATCCAACCAAATCCTAAAGGAGGAAGCTGAGTGAGCTGCAACGTTCTGGAGGGATCTAACCTGCCGTGACTAAAAAAAAAGAAACATCGAAAGGTAGGTGAAAGATTTACATTTAATTCTTTCATAATATAACTGGTTCAACACAAGAGCACCAGTCTCTTCGGAGACGTTTTGGGTTCTTACTTTTCGAAAGATCCACCATAAATAATAAATTATAGGAAGATAACTCTTCCTCGTATTCTTTCATGTTGTCCGCAACCTCCAAATCGCTCGTCTAAATTTTTCTATCGCTACCAAAGGGAGAAATTCCAGATAATTAATTTAAAATTAAGCGGCGGACATAACATACGATAGTAAAAATGCTCGTACGGATGCTTGGAAAACTTCTAAATTTTCTAGAGAGTACGACGACTATAGACATCAAGTAAAAAATCGTATGGATTATAATATCGCTTCTACCCCCAATTATGGCCTCGATCCTAGTAAAGAAGCCGAGTCTTTTGCTTATTATCCAAACCTAAATCGAAAAATTAATCCGTTGATAAGTGAGCCAGGCCAGCCACCAAAAACGAATTTTTTCAATTCAGAGGAACCTATGGCAAGACCAAAGGGATACCGTGTGATGAAGGTGTGACAGAGCGAACCAGTATGTGTGTTGTGATCATGATGACTATTATTGTTATTTTTTACTATCCCGGTAAAAAAAATTTAGATCTGTTCTGATCAAATTAGATCAGCTCAGATCAAATTTGATCATAATTTATACTGAACCCAGATCAGAGTAGATCTAATTTGATCTAGACAGATCTGGCCAAAATACAGATCTGTTCAGATCTGAAACATCATATCTAATTTGATCTGAATAGATCTAAATTTTTTTTCCCAGGATTACTATGACTACTACTAATATTATCGTGATACTAATGCTATTCGAGATTATTACTATTATTTCTTATTACTATTCTTATAACTATTTCTTATAACTAGTACTATCATTATTACTATTACTATGATATTACCACTATTATTTTCTTATGTCTATCATGAGTATTATTTTCTCATTACTATTACTATGACTAGTGTGCTCATGATTACTTCTTACTGCTATTATTACTATTCTAACTAAGTATTACTATTGTTACTAGTACTACGATTATTGTGATTTTTCTTATGCTATTAATACTATTACTATTATTACTACGATGATGATTTGTTATTATTATGACTATGCTTATTACTATTAAGATTATTGTGAGTTATGCGAGTATACGAGGTGGAAATATGAATGCGCGACCGAGTAAAATAATTCTAAGTTCCGAGCGAACGAAATCAAAGGGAAACGAAAAAAGACAAATTTGTGTTCCGAATGAATCTATTGAAAGAATTAAAAGATTGAAAGCGTTGTCAGAGAAGCCGAAATAAGCGAAATAATATCGTAGAGTTTAAAATTCTTCTAAGTTCCGAGTGAGAAAATCAAAGGGAATTGGAAAAAAATAATTTTACTCAATGAAACTTGTGAAATGGAAGAAAAAGAATGCGGTTAAGAGTTTAAGTAAATACTGAATACTTGGAATTTGTCCGGCCAAGCCAAGTTCTCACGACGGCGAACGAACGAATAAAAAGATAATGAGAGAATGAGCGATCGGGACTTAGCATATTTTTAATTCTCTCAATATTATAATTCTTTCATTTCACGTTTATTTTATTTCCTTTCTAAAAAGTTGATCGGGACTTAAAATAAATTTTCTTCCACTATACTTGCGCGGGCGACACTAGAGGGTGACGGGAATTATTCTTTCCACATTTATGGCGGAAAGGCCAGGTAATAAGATCGATCTGAAAAGCCCGTATAGGCAACTTAGTCTCCTGAGAGGTTTGTCAGTGGAAGACCATTCCTGGACAACTTAAGGAAACTCGATTACCCCGAGTCCAATCAGGACCAAGGTAAGCTAATTCCACTCTTTCTTAGAAGTTTGGGTGTCCCCGTACCGAGGCCATCTGCCAAGGTACGGCAGGTGAACGTAGCCAAGTAGGTGGGGGCAAGTCGGAGACCATCCACTTACCCTCTGGGAGGGGGAAACTCGTGTAGGGCCGAGGGAAGTCGACCAAACACCCGAAGGCACCTGGGAGGGGGGCGATAGAACCACGAAAGTAGATTACAAGATTACTTGTTGTGCGAATGCGTGTAAGCGTATAGACGACGGGGAAGTTTGAGAGACCACGTAACCGTGTTTATTGTTAACTTGATTTATTGTAAAGGTAGCAGAAAGGGGCTCTAAGCCAATCCCCTCGTACATAATTGTTAAATAAAGTTTGGCGGATATTTTTTTTCGTTTAAAACCTATTTTGGAACCCCTTTTTCAACCCTGGACTCCGGCGAGTTTCATTCCAAGCAAAGGGATAGTTGTTCTTCCGATTTCTAATTTTCTTGATTATTTTAAATGATTTTAATTTTACCCGTTACAAATTTTGGCGCTCGAACAGGGACTTGAAGTTAGTTTCCGAGGTAACGAGTACCGCGAAAGTTTTTATTAACATTTTTGCCTTTGTTTTCATAAATTTTTTTTTATCATGAAAAAGCAACCTGTAACCGGATCCCACACATCGGTCTGGTCGCTCCGTAAAGAAGCCCTTATAAAAGAACTCGAGAAATACCCAGTAATTATCGAACCACAGGCGACTTTAGCGGAGTGAAGATTTCTTTTACGAACCGAATTGAATAAAGTTAAAACTGCGAACGCGGGTCGTGTGGGTCGGTACGACAAGTTAATAATCGACCTCAACCGATCCAAGGCACACCTTGACGAGATGGACAACCAAAAAGGGGCCGTTGGCGAGGACGAAGCCGAGAGTGACGAACCCGTGGATGAAACGCGTCAACGGGACGCGTTGGAAGCCGAAGTGCGCCGGAAACTACAGAGCGAACTCTGAGCCAAGGTCGAAGCCGAGGAACGCGTGCGGATAGAGAGAGAGAGAGGAAAGAGAGATCACGGAACGCGAACGAGAAGAGCGACAGGAAGAAGAGCATAAGAGAGAAGAACGTGAACGAGAAGAGCGAAAGAGAGAAGAGCATGAGAGAGCGGAACGTGAACGACGGGACAGAGAGAGACGGGAACGGAAACGCGCGGATTTAAAAAAACGGCTCCAGAACGAAATCCGGGCACAGATACGGAGAGAACTTGAGGCTGAGAAAGGAAAAGGGTTCGACGCAAGACCGAGGACTGAGGAAGAGAACCGGATAGGAGAACCGCAGAGGAAGCGAAACTCTGGGAGCAAGTGCGATGGTAAATCCAAGAACAACTACGGCGCGAAATCAATGAACCCCGCCTTCGAGAGGAGTTACAAACCTGCTCGACGGGAATTACTCCCTGCAACCTCGAGAAGGCCTGAAACACGACCCCCAAGCGATAACGACGATTTCCGCAGGAAAGACCTGGTCCGGAAATGGGAGGTCGTTTCAAGGGAGAGCGTGACGTCCAGGATTCCCTGGAGCGGCTTGAGGAGATGGCGGAGAGTTACGGGTACGAAATGGACCATCTGGTACTCTGCATCCCCATGCTCCTCCGAGACAAGGCCCTCCTCTGGTACCGGAATAACAAGCGGAATTGGGCTTCCTGGGCCGAGTTCGTGACCGATCTCCAGGCATTCTAGCTGCCTCCAGGCCTCGAACTCGAATTGGGAAAACAGATACGGAACCGGGTCCAGGGCCCAGACGAGAATGCCGCCGAATATGCCACCCGGATCGAGACTCTCACGAGAAGACATGGACAAATGTCGCCCTCTGCCCCTCTTACCCGTCTATCAGAATTTGAGACCAGAATACCGGTGGTACATAAAACGGACCGAGTTCACGAGCGTTCCGGAGCTCCTACGACTCGCAGGTGAGTATGAGCAACTCACGGCGCAAGTAAAGGTATCCTCGCGCCGTGACAACAAATCTACCGCCGTGAAAAACTCGAGTTCCAATAAATCATCGACCCCACTCGAAATTCTGGAATATAATTGGCGTGAATGTTATTGGTGATGCCGCCAGAAAGAGCACCGGAAACCGCAATGCACGAACAGATGGGTGGTTCTGCATGCGGTGTGGGAAAATTGACACATTATCTTGAGACTGCTCTTGTCCGCGACGGGGAAACGAACAGAGGATCGGCTCAGACTCCCAGAACCAAACTGCGAACTCCCAGGGAGCAGCCAATCTGGGAACAACGCAAATAACCAGCCAATCCACCAACCAACCGACAGCCTTCCAGACAAAACCGAGCAGTTCCGACCAACAGGCGTAAAACCGGTAAACAAGGGTCCATTTGCGAAAATAGAGGTCGGCAAGATGACAATCCGCGCATTAATGGATACCGGGGTGACCGCGTCGGTAATATCGCAAAAGGTGTGGGATTTCATCCGAGAAAACGGGTTGTACGAGAAGTACAATCAGGTACCGATGAGAGGGTCAACACTCGGCCAGCATGTAGTGTGAACTACAGGCACTGCGTGGGTTAAATCCGTGAAGAAAATTGGATTTTTGCCCTGCCGTTTCACATTATTCCCTCGTACGGGAATGGCATGCTGCTAGGAGTGGATAATCTCACCGTACTAGGGTACCAACTACTCAAATGCCACCCATCTTTAACTTGCTATGCGCTAAACGCGAAATACGACGTAACTGCTGCGCCACGGGAGATCGAAGAATTTCTACAACGAGACGAAGAAATAAAAGGAGCACTGAATTAAAATAAAACCCGGAACGGAGCCGATCTAAACGCAGTATTTTTCGAAAAACCCGAAGATGCAAGAGATAATGAATACTGAAGTCGATAAAATGTTGGAGGACGGGATCATAGAACCCTCTAACAACCCGTGGAATTCTCCTGTCGTGTCGGTGCGCAAAAAGGACCGAAACTACCAGTTCTGCGTCGACTTTCAAAAAGTTAATTAAGTATCCAAAAAAGATGCGTTCCCGATTCCTCATGTAAACGTGTCGTTGGACAAACTGCGAAAGGCAAAGGTGATCAGTACGATAGACCTGAAGAGCGGTTACTGGCAAATACCACTAGAGGCGAACAGTAAAGCAATTACAGCGTTCACCATCCCTGGTCGTGGTCTATTCCAGTTCCGGGTCATGCCTTTTGGCTTGCATTCCGCACCTGCAACGTTCCAACGCGTAATGTATGAAATAATCGGCGCTGATCTCGAGTCGTACGCAGTCGTTTATTTTGATGATATCATAGTCGTCAGTAAATCCCAGCACAGGAGAATACTAAGGGAGGTTATGAACCGTCTCTACGATGCGAACGTGAAAATAAACCGGTAAAGGAGTTGTTTCCTCGAGAGTAGCACCGTGTATTTGGGCCATATCATCGACAGATAAGGAATCCGGACTGACCCAGAAAAAGTCCAGGCGATTACCGAAATCGCTCCCCCACGAAATACGAAAGAACTGCGCCAGTTCCTGGGAATGATCTCGTAGTATAAAGGATTCATCCTCAACTGCACAGACCGGACAAAACCACTTACCTCTTTGCTCCAAAAGCGCAAGAGATGGAGATGGGATACGACAGAGCAAACGGCGTTCGAAACACTGAAGGAGTGATTGAAAACAGCCCCGATACTGGCCCCACCGGACTTTTCAAAATGATTTTCCGTCCAAACCGACGATAGTGACGTAGGAATAGATGCCTTCTTAACACAAGAGCAGGATGGTAACGAGAAGGTAATAGCCTACGCGAGCCGGTCGTTGAACAAAGCTGAGAGAAACTACACCGTGACCGAAAAGAAGCGTCTTGCAGTAGTATGGGCGATCCAAAGAGAGATGAGACCATACCTCGAAGGGTATGCGTTCACGGTCATTACGGATCACCACTCATTGAAATGGCTTCGAACGATGGAAAGTCCGAATGGTTGGGTAGCCAGATGAAATCTGTTCCTACAACAGTACGACTTCATTGTCGTACACCAGAAAGGCAAATTCAACAAAGTGACCGACGCTTTATCGCTTAGTCAATCGAGTAACAATTGCCTGTAATAATTTAACTAAAAATTCTTCGTCAATTTCGTCTTGAAAAAGTTTTTTAGCATTTTTGCACGCCTTAGTAAATGATTCCATCGGGTAACCATCTTTTGTACCGTCAAAGTCTGGAATAGTTTTTAAAAAGTTTTTATAATCGATCTTATTTCCTGTGATTGAATTTTCTGTTAAGCTAGGGCTTCGAGGCGTTTGGTGTAAAGCACTTACGGGTGAATTTTTTTCGAAATGTGTTTTTATTTGTTGTGCAATAGCTGCTTGACGATTATCTTCAAATCTGTTTTTCATTTCCATTTTTTCTGCTATTAATTGTTGGATTTGTGTTTTTAATGCTGTAACTTCGTTCTGGATCTCCATAAGGGATGTTTCCATTTTTTTTTATTTTATTTAAAAACTCTCACTTTTATTTTCTTAAAAAAAATTTACTAATTTTTCATAAAAAAAAAATTTATTTAAATTTTACTTCAGCTCTATTATTATTATTGTTTTTATCAAATTCTCGATATTAGTCTTCAATTTCTTGTATTAAAAAACAAATTTTCGGAATTTTTATTTAAAAAATCTGTCTGTTTAATTAAAAAAAATTTTCTGTTTATAAATTTACTCACTGTGATGAAAAATTTTCTGACTTATGCAAGAAAAAAAATTTTTCCGGATTTTTGAATTCTTCGTTTGAAAATCAGCTGGCTACTTCGAGGCTGTTCGAGTCCGTCGCTGCCACCAATTTTAAGTATATATAGTTGCTACGTCCTGGAGTCGTGTCGGCTTAAGATCTGCAGGCGTGAATTTTTCAAATTGGACGTGACTGTAGATCTTCGGATACATGGGTAGTTCTCGAAAGCTTGAAATAACTTGGTCGTTAATTAGAGAATAAATATATCTGAATTATTCATATAAAATAGAATAGTCAGAGAATTTAGTTGAAAATACACGTGAGTTTTACAATTTCTATTTGACAAATAACTTCGAGTCAAAAGAATAATATAATTAAATTGTAAGACTTTATAACCATAAAAATCGGATTCCTTACATGAAATTACGTAAACACACGTTGGAAAATTTCATCGACCTTACTTTGCATACAACCATATCTATAGTGGAGAAAGGATTATAAGTTTTGTCTACGCAAATTGATGGCTGTAAAAAAATCTAAATTATTTTCAAGAAATGTTGTTGTAAATTAGAATTTTTTATTTTTTATTATTTTGTCTCGCCGAAGATTGGATCTACGTCGTTGCTGCCACGTTTGCTGTTTTGTACCTTTCTAAGCTCACGGAGGGTCCCTTAAACTACCTCTACGGTGGAACTTCTCCCTCGATACACCGTAAGTAGTTTAAGAACCCTTTAAAATATCTCTTGGTCATTTTATCCCTCGTAATTTCTTTATGTAAAATTTTAGGGAATTCGTTTAAATAAAATTCTATGTTTATGATAAATTAAAATTAAAATTCGTTATGAAAGTTTATCACCAGACACATCTTCCCCTTTTGTCTTTCTCAAATTACCGGGGACATTCTAGAACACGAGGCGAATTCACCTTTAATTTAAATTTAATAAACCTGACTGTCCAGTCTAGTATCTTTGGACTCCGGTATTTGGGGTTGAAGAGCTAGCTGACCAGAGCCATTGTTATAAAATTATATAATAAATAATTTAGATGTTGCTTAAGTTGTGCAATAGGATTAGGACGAAACAAAATGACTGGAGATATCAGATTTAATTTCATGTAATATAAAAATATTTTATTGGTATTTTGGTAATCTTTTGGAAGCTAAAGTACAACAAATTCATATATTAGCACGATCTTGTGATAAAAACTATTTTTTTATTCCTACAACTTCTACGTAAAATTTTTGCATGTTATTTTGTAAAATCAATCTTTGCCGAAAGTAAGGCCAGAAGTCGGTTGATCGATCCGGTATAAGCAATCAGCTACATTAAAGTACCCTAAATATTCAACTATACTTGGAGTAACGTCAATATGATAATGGCCACCCTCACCATGATCACTGAAACTATGGAAATGTTGAACACGAAGATCCAAATCACTTTCAGACGAAACCAACGTTCCAACTGCAACTAATGGTGCTGACATATCATAAAAACGTAACCAATTGTTCAGAGATTCTTCTGTAGTTAATGGTACTGATGAGAAATCTGGCATCACATGATGCTTAGCTTTCCCTTTTTTAAGGAGAAACGTACCTCCCAAACCTTGAATATGATACAACTAGAGTATTTGCAAGAATAAAAGAAATAGATTAATTGGTTTATAATCAATATTTACCGACTAACTGATCTTTGTAATAGACCGATAGAGCTTTTTGTATTGATGCAATAAAATCAAGGTCTCCTATACGAGTTTTAGCATAAACTTTTATAACTTTTCCGGGTTTTCCCTCTGAGATAAACAAATTCGCTAGCAATGCTAACCTAGTGTCAGAATCAACACACTTTTGGAGTACACACTGATTTTCTTCTCCAACCCATGCTAGTTTGGTCTCATTTATAACATGAGCTGAATCAATAGCTAAATTCATCATCATCTGCAAATAAATATTTAACTTTATTATTTGGTATAAAAAAGAAGTTGGCAATGTAGTGTAATCTCCATAAAATAATTATAAGACAACCATAATGGAAATAACCACACAGAAAAAAAGGATCACTTAAACTAAGGAATTTACATTCTTCCCAAATTTTTTCTTGAATCAAGCTTACATTTTGTTTTTAATTAAAACAACAACAAAATTTGGATTTAGAAGCTAATTTCTGTATTGAATAAATAATAAATAACTATCTCGATCCAAGAATAAAATTATTCAGTTTGAGAAACTTTTATATTTGTTCAGCAATTTTCGACTCAATTATTTTTAGTCTTAGTTTAAAAAAATTTAATTATTGATTCAAGTATTGTTTTTCTTGGTTTAAAACAGTTTGATTTTCGACTCAAGTATTTTTTTCTTGGTCTAAAGAGATTTGATTTTCGACCCAAGTATTTTTAACTTCCTGCTAAGAAATTCAGTGATTTTCAAAAAATTCGGGAAGTTATTGTTTTCACTCCGATTTTCGAAAATCAATTTTTCATCAGATCCCAACGTTTTGAGGTCTTCAGAAGCTATTCTGACTATTTTCAGAATGATATCCGAGTGTATTGGTGTGCGCGCGCGCTTATGTGTGTGTGTGTGTGTGTGTGTGTGTGTGTGTGTGTGTGTGTGTGAACTTTTTGTAACTTTTTAACTAATGAACCGATTTGGATGGTGAAGGCGGCAATCAAAAGAACTCGTTGGCCATCGACTGTCATTGAAGTTTCAAATCATTTGATCAAGTAGACTCGAAAATATTAGCGAACTACAAAAAAAATCGGTCTATCGGTTGACCCTGCGGGCCAGCCCCAAAACTTCCCGCTGTTTTCGAGCTCCCTGCGCTCCTTGCTCAAAAACATTGTTGTGACTACATTTTCGAACTCTTTAAGCTCGAAAACACTTTTTTATGCTATTGTTTTCGAAAAAACCGTTTATAAGCATTTCTTTCTTTCACGATATCTCGCGAACGAATTAACCGATTTTGATGCTTAAGACGGTAATCATCGCATTTTATGGAATTCTAAAGCTGATCAGATTTAAGAATTGTTTGGTTGAGTTCCCGACTAGAAATTTGAGTTAGGCAATGGTTTGGCCCGAATAAGGCATGCCAAATTCCAGACTTTCGCCAAATGAGACAACCAAAGTAGGTCGAGATCCCGAAAGTAACGCAGTTGCGAGGCCCTTCTTAATTTGGCTTCTTTCTTAGGCAGCTGTTTGGTAACCATACTTGCTGGTGATAGCTTAAGCCGAGTTCGCGCCAAATGAGGCAACCAAACTAGGTCAAGATCCCGAAAATAACGCAGTTGCGAGGCCCTGACTAATTTGGCTTCTTTTTTAGGCAGCGGTTTAGAAACCATACTTCGTATAGCATGCATCGCATGCGAGCCTTATGCTGATACATAAAAATTGGCAATATATGGTCATGTATCACTGTAATGATCATATAATTTTGTTTAATTAAATTAAAATTTTTTGTTTTTTTTTTTTTTTATCGATTAAAATTCTTTTTGCAGTCCAATTATCATCAGATGTGCTTATTTAATATTATTTAAATTTCTAATCAAATTAGGAAAATTTTAATTCAAGGAAAAACGCGAAACTTATCAATTTCGAACACGAGACCCTACGCGCGAAAGACCGACGCTTTAACCACTACGCTACACTACCGATTGTGGTTCCTAAGTTTATTTATGCTATTTAAATATTATTCGGTACCAGCCAGGAATTCCAAAGATATACCTTACTTAGGGAATGAAGAAGAATTTCCTAATAATAGCGAATTTTGACATACCTAATTTAAGCAAGCCTTCGGTCATCCGAATCCGATTTTAGTCAGGAATTCCAATATTAGGCCTAAGTGCGACTTGCCACACTTTCCGAGTTTCATCTGACTTTGGCATACCAAGCATCGGAAAACCTCAGGTTACCATTGCAACCCACCAGTCAGAAATTTCAACGTTAGGCCTGAGTGCGGCCTTGCCACAGAGGTTCGTGATTACAATCGAATCTGGAATTTTTTCGGCATACTAATGTTCGTTTGGTCTCATAAAGATCTGACAAGATACGAATTAGGCTTGCCTTATTTAGGCAAGCCTAGTTCGGGCCAAACTGATTATTCGGCAAACCTCACCAAAATTTCTAGTCGGGTTATTCCAAAGATATTTGCAAATAACTGTTTTTTACCATTTTTTTCTCCCGCGATATCTCTCGAACAAATTAACTGATCGAGATGGCTAATGCGTCAATCGACGTGTTCTATTAAGGTCTAGAGCTAAATAGATTTTGAAGTCGATCGTTTAAGTTATTTCTGAGAAATCAATAAGAAACTAAAAAAAAAAGATTTTTTTTCTCGCCACCGGGCATAAGGGTGCAGTGGGGACAGAGCCCCGAGGTTAGTCCTACACCCAAATTTATCGGTCAATCACTTCGATCCTGGATCAATTAGCGTACAGACGTTTTCATATCAATTATTAAGTATCAATTCTGGCAATTTACTTGCAAAACCTTATTGTAACTCGGGCAATTAACTTGCGATATTCAGTATATTACTGGCAATTATATTTTATTGTTTAGTTATTAATTATTATAAATAAAGTTAGTTTAATTAACTATTACTGTACGTTACCGACGATATACTCGTAACATAAAATTATACTGTGCTACGCATCTCTCTACACTACATCCAGCGCTTGCATTTTCTTGTAAGTAATTTTTATTATTATAATTGACAATAAACTTACACATTTTGTTGATCATTCATTTTATCTATTATTTGTTCATCCTATTCATATCCTATTTTACTGGTAAGATCTTTCAATAGTTTAATAAAAGTATTATTAATTAGGTCATAAAAGTTAATTTAATCAACAGTAAGAAAATAATTTATAAGTAATAAGCCGTGAGATGTTAGTGAGTTTTACATACGTTGCCTTGTTTGAATAAGTGCGGGTCTATGCTTTGCAAGAACCTCAGCCCACTGCTTTGTCCAAGTAAATAAAAATTTGTTAGAGGCCAGCCTAAGCCAGGGTTCAACCCACGAATTCTGGTGGCTGCTGGTAAAATTCGCGAAGGCAATAAGCGATTTGTCTCAATACATACACACACACACACACGCAGATACTCAGACATCAATCTGAAAGCAGTCAGAATAGCTTCCTAGGACCTCAAAACGTTGACATCTGATAAAAACTCAATTTTTGAAAATCGGGGTGAAAACAATAACTTCCTGAATTTTTTGAAAATAATCGATTTTCTTAGCGGGAAGTTAAATAAACTATTTTTTGTTTTCTTTTACACTAGTCCCAAAAATTAAGGGATAGAAAAAAAATTCGAAATTTTTGGGTGATTTTCAACATGCTGTAACTCAGTAAAAAATGATCGTAAAGTAAAAATAAAAATAGCAAATCGTAGCCTCAAGTTTCTAGTTTTCAGATCTGGACCTCAAAATTTTTTATCATGCACGGTTCCGGAGTAACTTAAGCAAACCAACGAAAAAAAATTTTCGAAGTTTTTTTTTCGTCTTTTAACAAGTCTATGGGCTTCAATAAATTTTTTTTGATAATCTGACTTGATGACTCTTTTAGGAAATTTTATGCCCTTCAATTTAGCGGCCTCAAAAAGTCTCTATGACGAGTTGGTGCCGAGTTATCATTGATCAAAGCAAAAAAGTCCATTTTGGCTTTGATAGTCAATAACTCCGGACGTATTGGTCGTACAGAAAATGAAAGTAGGGTTTTAAAAACTGGAAAACATTATCTATAGGACAAAATTAGTCGCTCTTGATGAAAAGATTTTTTTTGACACGACAATGTTTATTAAAAAAAAGGTCAAAATTCGCATATTTAAGTATATTCTGAAATCTTGCTATAACTTTGGATATAACAGATAAACAAAGGATATCGTCATTTTTTTTCCAACCTCTAAGTGTCCTGAAAAAACCCTGAAAATTTCAAAGCACTGCGATTTTTCTTTCTTAGGATCCCGAAGCTTTAAATTTATCGATTTTGCCGAAAATCTCCATAATTGGAAGTTTCTCGGTTTTTGGTCATTTTTTCGACTTCAACATAATTTTTTCACCAATAATCTTGATTTCTTGGATCAAAAAGATTGATTATCGAAAGAAATTAAAAAAAAAAAATTTTTGAAATTTTTTTTTTTTCAAAATTTTTTTTTTTTCAAAAATTTTTTGTTTTTTAAAATTTTTTTTTTTGTGTATCCGCAATGATTTATCATTGTCAAAAAAAATTCCTCAATTTTTTTTTACCGTCGGTCTGTGTGTAAGAGGCGTAAATTCGACCGAGGAACCTCCACGAGGTACGCTTTGGGTAACGCTAATGCCAGCTGTAAAAAAAATTGAGGAATTTTTTTTGACAATGATAAATCATTGCGGATACACCATAAAAAAAAAAATTTTTTTTTTTAATTTTAAAAAAAAAAAATTTTGAAAAAAAAAAAAATTTCAAAAATTTTTTTTTTTTAATTTTTTCGATAATCAATCTTCTTGATCAAAGATATCAAGATTATTGGTGAAAAAAACATGTCGAAATCGAAAAAATGACCAAAAACTGAGAAACTTCCAATTATGGAAATTTTTGGCAAAATCGATAAATTTAAAGCTTCGGGACACTAAGAAAGAAAAATCGCAGCGCGTTGAAATTTTCAGGGTTTTTTCAGGACACATCGAGGTTGAAAAAAAAAACGACGATATCCTTTGTTCATCCGTAATATCCAAAGTTATAGCAAGATTTCAGAATATCCTTAAATATGCGAATTTTGACCTTTTTTTTTAATAAACATTGTCGCTTCTAAAAAAATTTTTTTAATCAAGAGCGACTAATTTTGTCATAGAGGCTAAGCACTATTTTAATATCTTCTGACCGTGGCTACGTTGGGTGAGCAGATGACACTCCAAGTCTAAGCCTACCGCCATAAAAATATTTTACAACAAGCTTAAAAAATTTCCCAATCCGATTAAGTTGTAAAATATTATTGCTAAATATTGTTGCTTAAATAAAATATAAACTAAAATGTAGTTGGGACTTTCCAAAGTCTCTGGAAAAACCCAGCTATACTTTCATCTCCGACATATGAATATATATTAGGGCGCTTCATTTTGGAGCAACATTTTTCTTTTTTAAGTGCATGTGAAAAAAATCATAGTTCAACACAAAAAAAATTTTTCGCGCAAGAAAAAAAAATTCTATGTCGATTACAGACCTAGCTCATTGGAAAATTCGATTTTCCCATATAAATAACACGGGAAAAAATTTTTTTTTTAGCTTTAAGTATTATTAACTCTTCAACAAATCAATCGAGTGAATGGACTAATACATATTTTTGTAGGAAATTGAACGCTCTATAAGAAAGGTCCCCTATCATTTTTCGATAAGTCCACTTGTTCAAAAGTTATTAGAGCTCGAAGTAAAGTTGGAGATCTTTTTACTTTTACGGCGAAACTATCAGACTTGTTCACAAAATGTTGTAGGATCTTGTTTGTTGAAAATTTTATTCTCTATAAATTATTATCAGTAGAGTTTTTTCAAATTCCGCATTGTTTTCTAGTTATTACCATTTTTATGTCGGGCTCTTGAAATAGATCAAAACCACTTTTTTAAGAGCTTGTAATTAAAATAAAAATAAACAAAAAACAATGCGGAATTCGAAAAAACTTTACAAATAATAATTTGTAGAGAATAAAATTTTCCACAAAGAAGATCCTACAACATTTTGTGATAAGTCTGATAGTTTCGCCGTAAAATTAAAAAGAGATGAAGCGTAACTAGTTAAAGTTTGAAAAGCTCATTAAAAAACAATCGCATGCAATAAGATTTTTGATTTCCGACTACCATCTAGCGATTACCAGAGTTAAGCAGCATCAAGGTGGATCATTAATTGGATGGGTGACCCTTTAGTACAACTATAGTTAACCGATAGCAATTTTTTTTTTTTTTTTCAATTTAAATTTAACCGACATTTATATTAATGAAGACAATAAATTCGAATTAAATTACTTAATTAATAATTTTCAGATATTTTCAATAAGCTTTTAAAAATGACTATATCCGTTCATGCATGATTATATCTAATCATATATGATTATATATAATCAGATCAGGCCAATTTTCGGATCTGATTATGTATGGACTCATATGTAATTATATATAATCATACAAAATCTTTTTTTATCGGGGCGTTACAAACTGTCACAGCTTTTTTTTTTCGTTCTAAAAGGTTTTAACGGAATTAAAAATACTTACATGCTTTTCAAATCATTTTGTGTCATAAAAAGATGATAAGAATTGAATACTATTAAAGAATTTAAAAAGATTCAGTAAAATAAAAAATTATTAATGCTACACAGAGAAAAAAATTTTCTTGGACCAAAATAATTATAAGGAAGATCGAACTTATTTTTGAGCAAGAAAAAAATTTCTTGGCTCAAGCAAATGATACGTTCGAAAAAATTTTGACTTTGTGCAAGAAATTTCCAGACTTCCTTTGGATTTTCTTGGCTAAAAAAAATTTTTAAGTCAAAGTTTTATTATTTTTTGTGCAGTTGAATTTTTTTATAATTGGAAAAAACAATTGATTCTAAAAATTATTTTAGGCTGTAACCAACCAACTTAGCAAATTTGCAAAAAAACAATCGCATGCAATAAGATTTTCGAGCTTGAAGAGCTCGAGAACAGTGGAAAGTTTTGGGGCTGGCCCGTAGGGCCGACCGACGCCCGGATTTTTTTTAAGAAAAATGTCTTGAAATAATAGCATGCTCAGGATTTACTGTTAATAATTATCTGACACACAACTATCATCAAAATTTTCTAATTTTATTTCCTCAGAAAAATTATTATTAATTAATTTATTATTATCATTATTAATTAAAATGATTATTTATTAAATAATTAGTAATAATTTTTCTGTGGAAAAAAATTAAAAAAATTTTGATGATAGTTGTGTGTCAGATAATTATTAACAGTAAATCTTGAGCATACTATTATTTTAAGACATTTTTCTTAAAAAAAAACTGAAATATGAAATTTAAAAAATTAAAAGTAAATAGATATCTATCGATATATCCCATCGTTGTCCCGTTATGAGCATAGCTGGAAATATTGTAGAATAGGCCACAGTTTGCTGTAAAAATTATGAGGAAAATCGATCAATACGGGTTTTTTGTAAATCGACAATTTATACTTGAAAATTAAAATTTCAATAGATGCGTAGTTCAAAAAAATTTTTTTTGGTATTTTTCATCGAAAAGATACCTAGAGGCAAACCTAGAGACAAATTAATTTAATCATTTTTAGTCCTACATAATAACACATAGACATTGAAAATTTTAATTATCAAATTTTCTTACTTATCAAACTTTTATTATCAATTATCATTTATTATTAATTATTAATTGTCAAAGTAATCTAACGCGCGCGTTCCCTGTGGAAAAGGTCTTATAAAATCTCATAAAAAAAATTGGCTATGAGAAAACGATCAGTATTTGACCGCGAAAAATCTCAAAAATTCTTATACAATTATTTTCTCATAGATGGTGCATCAAAAAAAAATTTTTCTTAAAATTCTCATATAAATGATCAGAATCTATAAGAAACAGAAGCTGTAATTTTGTGATTATAAGTATTTATAAGTTTTCGAAAAATGTAAAGTTTACAATTGCGTAGATTTTGAAAATGAATAAGATTGTATAAGACGATTTCTGAAGTAATCATATAAGATTTGATACTGATTAATGAATGTGAGTACAAATTTTTCCATATAGTAACGAAAAAATTTATGAGATTGATTAAGTTATACTTTCTTTAGTATTCGCTCCGAGGCCAACCGTGCGCAACGCCGCCCGTGGTCATATTTGACACTGTATGACGAACATTTATGTATACAAGTAATTAGCAAATGAGTTAAAAATTTTAATTTTTAAATAATCAAAGATTTTTCGTGAACAAAAAAATTATTTTTAACAATTACTATATTAGTATAATTAAAAAAAAATTTAATCGCCTAGCAAAAATAATAATTTAATTGCTTAATTAAATGTTTTGTATCATTTAACCTCTGATGATGATACGTATTTCACGAACAGGATTTAAAAATGTTACTCACTCGATAGAATTCAATCCTCAAAAAATAATTAATGGAAAAAAATTAGCAGAAACAAATGTCAAAAGGGTAGAAGAGAGTGGTAACCCGAATTTTTCAACAATAATAACAGCTAGTGTTATAAGACAAACAAGTGTCACCAGTCCTCCATATAAAGTAAAATTGGAGGTATGTCAATTACAAATATACTTTTTAAGTATTTATTTAATTTACTTGCATTAATATTTTGATGTATCATATATTTTAATGACACTGAAATTAGTAGGGACTTGATAATTTTTTTTATTTATCTTTCAAAATAAACTAAGTCTAGAAAAATATTAAAAAAAATTACATTTACAATTTTTTAGTTTTTAAAGATTGAATTTTTTTTAAATTTTTCTAGTATAATTTATTTGTTAAAAAGTCTAACCCCTCTAAAAGAGAACTGTGGATTAGCCGTTGGAAAAGAATAAAATTCGTAATTAGAATTGACTGTAGTATTATTACAATCATTTACTGAACAATCGTAATATGATTTTTTATTTATTTTCATGATTTCTTATTGATAATTGCACTTTTTTTTTATAAAACAAATCACTTATTTACATATAATCGCACCAAGGAACTGTCATAATATTCGTCATACAGTGCGTAAAAGCGCCGCCTCTGGCGCTGGCCTCGATGGCCTCGGAGCGAATTGATTAAGGCTTATATGCTAAATTATTGAATTTTTTAGCATGAATTCAAAAAGTTTTTATTATGTATACTCAAGATTATTTGTATGAGTATTTACGCGGAAAATCCTCAGCATCTATTCCCGAAAAACCAATGAAATCGAGTCAGTTTATTTATTCATCAAAAATTACTCAAGTAAACATTAATATTAAATATTAAAGTCATGATGTATTATAGGATATACTATAATACTTGTCACCCTGTCAAATGACAGAGGAGTACTCGAACAAAACCGTATTCAAATTTGGAATATAACACTTCTGAAATAAATGTCTTATCAGGGACACTACAAATCGTAGGCGCGATCTCGTGGCGAGCACCGAACTACTCCCGCTGCTGCTGCCTAGCACCGGTGACTTTCCCCTTCTCCATATCGATCTTTTCTCCCAAGAAATTTTTTCTCTTGGCTTAAGCAACTTTTGTTATTTTTAAGATTTTATAAGTAAATTCAGTAATAGCTTTATACATTATGTCTTATACAATTCATAAGAGAAATAAAGTATTTGACGGAGTAAATCCTTATTCGGTCTTATAAAAATATTAAAACGAATTGATTCGAATTTTTTCTATAAAAATGATAAATATTTATTATAATGCTACTTTATGAGACAAGTCTCTTTAAACCTATAATTTTCATAATTAAAAAAAAAATGATTTTACGATTTTGTAATCAACATGACTCAGAAAATCTTGAAAATTGACTTTTTCAATACTTTCCAAAAATTAATTTTAATCAACTTGAACTTATGGAATGGAAAAAGCTTATAATAATAGACCCAGTAGCCAATCGGGAACCAGTACCTAATCACTACATCTATTTTTAATAGAAATATCTAAATATAGATATACAATTAATGGAGTGAGCGGGTACTGGTTCCTGATTAGCTACTAGGTCTTTTATCTTATTTATTATACTAGTTATCCAATTTCGGCTGTTACTTAAATTGTACCACCTTACAATCTAAAAAATATCATCAATTTATAAAAATATACAATTCAAATTTAATAAAACAATTATGAAAGTTTAAGCTCATAAAAACTCATAAAATCTTATAAAAATTTGTTAGAAATTAAGTCATTTAACTACGATAATTTAGAAATTTTCGAATTTTTGTTGAAATTTTTGAAAAATTAAATCGAAAGTTATGAAGTCGTTTCTACAAGGAAATGCTAAATGATATTTCTCAGAAAATTGCGTTCTCAGTAAAACTTCAAAATTGCAATAGTAACATCATATCATTCTTTAAGCATATTTAAGACTTTTCAGTTTCTATCAGTTTATTAAATCAGAGTTTTCTAATAAAATCTTATAAAATTTTTATCAGAAAACCATCTGCATTTGTCCATGACATTCGTCATTTAGTCTCATAAAAATACTAAAAAATACGTTTCGGATTTTCTCATAAAATATTATTAGTATTTTATGATGTCCAAAAAGGTTTGTCCCGAAAGATAAATCTTATTAAAACTTATAAATTCTTCAAATTTCAACAAAACAAAATTTCTTGATGAGAATTTATAAGTATTTTAGCATAAGAATTTACTGGATTGATTCTTATTGAAAATACATTAGGATAAACTTATACAAACTTATAAAAGTGATGAGACTTATTCATAATCATAACTTTTTTACAACATTTCACTCACAGAATCTCATAGTTTAAGAAATCTTATTTATTCTCATAGACATATACAGTGTAATGCCTCATACAAAAATATTGATATCTGTAACTTATAAAGTCTCATAAAAAAGGTCTATGAGAAATTTTTTCACACCTCATAGACGTTTTCGAATCTTATTGGTTCTGATAGAAATTTTTCAATTTTTTATGAGAATTTATAAGACCTTTTCCACAGGGTTCTCGCTTATTACTTTTATTTTAATTCTTTATATATATATTACTTTAATCCTCTCCCTCGAAAATGTCTTTTGTTATCAAACTGCTGTCTTTAAAAATATTCACTAACTTAAAACTTGCACAATAATTATAATAGTAATTAATATATAAATAATATATCTTTTGCAAATCCTAAATGTTATTACAATTCGACTCTTTAATTATAAAAAAAAAAGATAACCCGCGTAAAAAAATTCTTGAAAAAATTGCGACCTTTATAAACTTCAAAACGTGACAAGAAATTTTTAAACTTTTAAAAATTATATTTTTTAAAATTTTGAAATAAGCGAATTAAATGTAAATTTAATAAAATTAGAAAAATGCACATTTAGAGAATTTGAAAATCTATATGTGCATTTTTTTTATTTTCATATACTTAATTGTTAAGTTCATATATTTTTAATTAAAAATTTTCTTCACATCTGCTACATTCGCAATCATTCAAAAATAATTCAAACCTTTTTTGGACGTACACAAATAATTCAAGACCAAAATTAGCCAAATCGGTTCAGCCGTTCTCGAGTTTGAGCGAGAGTAACGAATAGCAATTGATTTTTATTTATATAGATTTAGGACATAAAAGAACTCAATCAGTATTTTAATTTGCTGTTTTTATTGAATACTTTTTAATCCTGAAATAATGTCTTTATTTTCTTATCTATTTAATATATAAAAATATTGAAACAGTATTTGAAATTTCGTTTCTATTGAATACTTTTAAATCTTGAAATAATGTCTTAATTTGATTATCTTTTTCGGATATAATATGATGTGAATCGTATCCAAATTTTTTAATTCTGTAGAATACTTTGTAATCTTAAAATAATTTCTAAATTCTATAATTGTTGGGGGACATTGAAGAATCAAACTAGAATTCAAATTTTTTATTTTGTAGAATACTATTAAATTCTAAAATATCGTTTCAATTTAATTATTTTCATAGGATATAAAACGATACGATTATACTTGAAATTTTTGAATTCTGTTGAATTCTTACAAATCTCGAAATAATGTCTAAAATTTATTATTATTCGGTTATTGTATAATGATTTGGATAGACATAAAAATTGCTAATTTGGTTGGTTACAGCCTAAAATAATTTTTAGAATCAATTATTTTTTCCAATTATAAAAAAATTCAACTGCACAAAAAATAATAAAACTTTGACTTAAAAATTTTTTTTAGCCAAGAAAATCCAAAGGAAGTCTGGAAATTTCTTGCACAAAGTCAAAATTTTTTCGAACGTATCATTTGCTTGAGCCAAGAAATTTTTTTCTTGCTCAAAAATAAGTTCGATCTTCCTTATAATTATTTTGGTCCAAGAAAATTTTTTTCTCTGTGTAGCATTAATAATTTTTTATTTTACTGAATCTTTTTAAATTCTTTAATAGTATTCAATTCTTATCATCTTTTTATGACACAAAATGATTTGAAAAGCATGTAAGTATTTTTAATTCCGTTGAAACCTTTTGGAACGAAAAAAAAAGCTGTGACATTTTGTAACGCCCCGATAAAAAAAGATTTTGTATGATTATATATAATTACATATGAGTCCATACATAATCAGATCCAAAAATTGGCCTGATCTGATTATATATAATCATATATGATTAGATATAATCATGCATGAACGGATATAGTCATTTTTAAAAGCTTATTGAAAATATCTGAAAATTATTAATTAAGTAATTTAATTCGAATTTATTGTCTTCATTAATATAAATGTCGGTTAAATTTAAATTGAAAAAAAAAAAAAAAATTGCTATCGGTTAACTATAGTTGTACTAAAGGGTCACCCATCCAATTAATGATCCACCTAGATGCTGCTTAACTCTGGTAATCGCTAGATGGTAATCGGAAATCAAAAATCTTATTGCATACGATTGTTTTTTAATGAGCTTTTCAAACTCTAACAAGTTACGCTTCATGCCAAAGCTTAAAAGGTCAAGAATCAAAAATCATTAATGAACAAGCGGTTTTTAAGTCTTAATTTCCGATTAAGTTCAATAAACTAAATGTATTGAGGCAGAAATCAATGTCAGTGATCGAAATCAAGATTTGAATGAGTTTTGGCTTAGGTCAGAGCAATAATATATAAAATATCCGAGAAAATGATTAAAAACCGTGTTTTTTCGATTTTTTTGTTGATAATATGGTTTAAACTAAAGAACAAGTTTGATAGGATTATATGATGATCAAAAGAGACCATAAAGAGAAAAAGTTTGTAAGATTTTAGACACATTTTAGTACAGTACATTTTGATTTATCTGGAAAAAGTAACATAGAATGTTATTTATTTAACTTTTCAACGCTGATATATTTGGAACTAATTAACCGATTTTGACGTTTAAGGTGGCAATATGCGCGTTTTATTGGATTCTAGAACTGATTAAAATTTGAAAGCGATCGATTCAGCCGTCTTGAAGATATTTGAAAAAAACCGTTTTTTACCATTTCTTTCTCCAACGATATCTCCCGAACAAATTAACCGATTGAGATGTTTAAGGCGGCATTCGACGCGTTTTATTGAGTTCTAGAGCTGATTAGATTTTGAAGTCGATCGTTCAATTCGTTTCTGAGAAATCAATAAAAAACTAAAAAAAAAAATTTTTTTTGTTTCGTAATTCGCCAATATTTTCGAGTCTACTTGATCAAACGATCTGAAATTTTCAGGAAAGTTGACGACCAATAAGCTCTTTCAATTGCTGCATTAAACATCCAAATCGATTCATTAGTTAAAAAGTTATATACCATTTACAAACACACACACACACACACACACACGCGCGCGCGCGCGCACACACACACACACACATACAGACACTCGGACATCATTCTGAAATAGTCAAAATAGCTTCCTAGGACCTCAAATTGTCGACATCTGATAAAAACTCGATTTTCGGAAATCGGGGTGAAAACAATAACTTCCCGAAATTTTTGAAAATCATCGATTTTCTAAGCGAGAAGTTAAAAACTGGAATATGAAATTTAAAAAATTAAAAATAAATAGATCCCATCATTGTCCCATCATGAGCATAGCTGGAAAAATTATAGAATAGGCCACAGCTTGCTGTGAAAAATTATGAAGAAAATCAATCAGAACGGGTTTTTTGTAAATCGTCAATTTATACTTGAAAATTAAAATTTCAATAGAAGCGTGGTTCAAAAATTTTTTTTTGATATTTTTTATCGAAAAGATACCTAATGACTACCATTTTTTTACTCTTTGAATATTTTGTTTAAACCACTTTTCGCAAAGTTACAGGCATTTGAAAGAAAAATCTCTTCCTTTTTCAAAATTCGATATTTCGAAAACGATTAGAGGGAAAAGTTAGAAAAAAATCATGAAGGCCTCTTTCAACCTTTACTAAAAGTTAAATAAGTTACAATAAAATCCGAGATTCAAAAGCTAAATGGTGTCTGATTTGGCGTGGAACGCCTCATAGATAGCCCGAATTGGGAATCAAACCCAGATTATGTCGGTATCGCGCCGAGTGCTCTACCAGTTGAACTATCTGGCTTTATACTATATTTCTTTTCATTCGATCTATAACTTATTGAGCCACACCGTCCATCGTACGGTAATACACCAATTTTATGTAGTGGAAACCTAAGCAGAGTTGATTTTTTTTATTTTGCTCTACAATCGATTGCGGCAGTACGAAGTCTGCCGGGTCAGCTAGTAGATAATAAAATGAAAGCATTATTTCAGGATTAAATAGCATTCAGTAGGAACAGAAGTTTAAAATACTAGTTGAATCCTTTTATATCCTAAAAAGATAGTGAAATGAAAACATTATTTCAGGATTAAAAAGTATCCAACAGAAACGACGACATTTCTCGAATGAATGAAACGATTGCGATGGTTGAGGCGGTAATCGGTACGTTTTATTGGATTCTAGAGCTAATTAGATTTTGAAATTGATCGATTTAATTTTTTCGAAGACATTCGAAAAAAAATGTTTTTTCACATTTTTTTCTTCAACGATATCTCTCGAACGAATCAACCGATAGCGACTGTTGAAGTGGTAATCAACGCGTTTTATTGAGGTCTAGAGCTGATAAAATTTTGGAATTGATTTATTAGGTCGCTTTTGAGAAATTTCGAAAAAAATAAAATATAAAATTTTTCTAATTCTTTCGACAACGGTTTTTCTTGAACGAATGAACCGATTTTGATGGTTGTCCTGATTAAACAACTGAATTCGATCGAATTAAACAAAATTAAATTTTTAATCCTATTAAATTCTGATAAATTCTGTTAATTCGGTACTTAACTTGAAAATTAATTCTGTTTAATTCGGCAGGAAAACCAGAATTTTTTCAAATTAAAATGAATTTAAATAATTCTATTCAGTTTAATTCTGATTATTTCGAAAATAATTCTCCAATTTCTGGTTCTGAATCTGAATTAAACTGAATTAAAACGAATTTGAAATTTGTAAATCGGTTTTATTCTGTTTAATTCAAATTCAAATTTTCAATTCAGTTGAATTCTATTTTGCAGAATTAAACAGAATATAGCAGAATTAAACTTTAAAATTCGGTTGAATTCAGTCGTTTAATCAGAGTGAAGTGGCATTCGTCACGGCTTATAAAGTTTTCGAGTTCATTAGATTTTGAAATCAATCCATCGAGCTCATTGCAAGTTATCCAAAAAAAACATTTTCGAAAAATAGTAAATTACATACCTAGGCCAGTAAAATAAGAAAAGTCTCAGAGCACATGTAATTGTTGGCCGAGGCGAAGCCGAGGCTGACAAAAATGTGGTCTGAGGCTTTCCTTTTTACTGGCCAAGGTGCGTATACTATTTTTCTGCTTGACGAAGCCGGAAAGTTGCAACTTCGTTCAGGGCAGCGGCCCGACAGTTGCCACTTTCCGGCCGGAGGGCAGAAAATTTATTTTTGTAATAACGCCGAACGCTCGATCAAATTTAATTTTTTATTATGGTATTAAATATCATACATAAATTTTCATTTTTGCTTACTTCACAGTTTCGGGAGAGTTGAGGCCAAGGGCCAGCTCCTGCTCCAATAATAAAAGCTTTATCACCATAGTGGATTTGTTTTGAAATCATTTGGACATCATAAATCTTATCTCTTTGAACACATGGAAGTAAAAAAGGTGGTCCGCCGATTTCACAAAGTTTTGGATGTCCTTCGAGTCCTGAAAAATATCAAAGCAATGAATATAGTTTGATTGCATCATAATCTTACGTTTAAAACTATATACCTGCAGATGCTAATTTGAATGGTGATTCTCTTAAATCTGGGCAATCTACAACTTCAACTGAAGTCTCCAAAAAGTTTTTGGAAAGAGCTGGAGAAATAACTAAAAAAGTACAATTGTAAATAATTGAAGAAAAATATAAAATATTATATACTCATTAAATAAAATCATTAATGCTAAACTACATAAGAATATTTACTCAAACATACCATTTTTTATGTCGTTCAAGGTTGGAGTAAAAAGAGTTCTTCGACAGATATTCAAATCTTTGCTAGTTTCAGTATGCATTGCAATTTGTCAACTTAAAATACTCAAGAATAAAATTAATTTTAATCGAAAAAATTAGTGTCGTGGCTAAATATGAATAATAATCAATATAGTGAATGATTCTTTTAACTGTTGATACTAATTATCAAACTGATGTTGTTAATTTTAATATATTTGTTATCTAATCTTTAAGTTTACTCTTTCACGGTATTTAATATAATTATCTAATCAACTTGTTTTTTTCAACTGATACAAACGTTATATAATTTTTTTATTATGATGTAATCATTTTACGAGATAAATTTGCAAGAAATGACATAGAAATTTTTGCAAACAATAACATCGAGACGAATACGTATTTAGATTTTCGATTTAAAAGATGAAAGTTTAAAAACAACTATGGCAATGGTTGGCCCTGCGTGCCAGTCCCAAAACTTCCCGTTGTTTTCGAGCTCCTTGAGCTCGAAAACATTAATGTGAATACATTTTTGAGCTCCTTGAGCTCGTACATGTCAATCGTTTTCCAGATTTTTTAACTTCCCGCTAAGAAAATCGACGATTTTCAAAAAATTCGAGGTTATTGGTTTCACCCCGATATTCAAAAATCGGGTTTTCATCATCTGTTGACGTTTGAAGGTGCAAGGATGCTTTTCAGACATTTTCAGAGCGATGTGTGCGTGTGTATGTGTGTGTGTGTGTGTGTGTGTGTGTGGACGTAAAACTTTCATATCTTTCTAATGAATGACCCGATTTAGATGGTTCTTGCGGCATTCGAAAGATTCCTTCTGAACTTAGATTTTCAGAAAATTTTAGGTCATTTAGTCAAATAGACTCTGAGGTATTTAAGAAATACGAAAAAAAAAAAAATTTTTTTTTTCGTTTTTTTTTGATATTTTGAAAACTGTCAGATCGATCAATTCCAAAATTTCATCAGTTCTAAAACTCGATAAAAGCTTCCGATTGCTGCCAAGAACGTCTCAATCAGATAATCTGTTCGAGAGATATCGTCAAAAAAATAATAAATGTAAATTCTATATCTACTTCTATCATTGAATAACATCATAATTACTGAACAATATTACTCACAACTAATATGCTCTTCTTTCTGTAGTTCATTGGATGTTTTGGCGCTGGCCTGCAGGGCCAACCGATGCTCAGATTTTTTTATATTTAATCCTAAATCCCTTTTGAAATAATAAACCGATTTTGACGTTCAAAGTGGCATTCTAGGAAGCTTTTCGATCACTAACGTTCAAAGAAAACTTTTATCAATTAGCTCAACGATTTGGATTTTATTAGAAAAAAACACGTTTTCGCAATTCTTTCGACAACGGTTTCTCTTGAACTAAGGAACCGATTTTGAAGGTTGAAGTGGCATTCAACGCAACTTGTAAATTTTTAGAGCTTACTCAATTTTAAAATCAATCCATTGAGGTGCTTCAAACGCCACCTCAAAAAGCCCAATTGGTTAATCTGTTCAAAAATTACAGAATATTTAAATACATACGTACATACGTACGTACGTACACACACCGCTTAAAGTCTTCATAATAAATTTAAAAAAGTTGGAGAATCCAAAAGTGCACACCTCAATCGCTAATCTCATTTTTAATTATTACTTTTATTTTATTTTTATTTCATACCATTAGTTTTTTTTTAATTATGAGTTTTTATTCCACTTTTAAATTATAAATTTTATTTTTAACTTCCCGCTAAGAAAATCGACCCGTTATCACTTCCAGTGGCGCCCTTAAAAAGGTAATTTAAGGACGACCAGAGTAACAATTTTTTTTTACTGTCGGTATGTGTGTAAGAAGCGTAAATTCGACCTTGCAATCTCCACGTGGTACGCTTTGGGAAACGCTAATGCGGGCGGTCAAAAAAAATTGAGGAATTTTTTTTGACAATGATAAATCATTGCGAATACAACGAAAAAAAAAATTTTGAAAAAAAAAAATTTTTGAAAAAAAAAATTTGGAAAAAAAAAAAATTTTTTTTCAAAATTTTTTTTCTTTTAATTTTTTTCGAAAATCAATCTTTTTGATCAATGAAATCAAGATTACTGGTGAAAAAAACATTTTGAAATCGAAAAAACGACCAAAAACCAAGAAACTACCAATTATGGAGATTTTTGGCAAAATCGATAAATTTAAAGCTTCGGGACACTAAGAAAGAAAAATCGCAGCGCTTTGAAATTTTCAGGGTTTTTTCAGGATACTTTGAGGTTGAAAAAAAAACGACGATATCCTTTGTTCATCCATTATATCCAAAGTTATAGCAAGATTTCCGAATATCCTTAAATACGCGAATTTTTACCTGTTTTTTAATAAACATTATCGCTTCAAAAAAAATTTTTTTATCAAAAGCGACTAATTTTGTTTTATAGAGAATGTTTTCCAGTTTTTAAAATCCTACTTCCATTTTCTGTACGACCAGTACGTCCGGAGTTATTGATTATCAAAGCCAAAATGGACTTTTTTGCTTTGATCAATGATAAATCGGCGCCAACTAGTCGTAGAGACTTTTTGAGGCCGCCAAATTGAAGGGCATAAAATTTCCTAAAAGAGTCATAATGTCAGATTATCAAAAAAAATTTATTGAAGCCCATAGACTTGTTGAAAGACGAGCAAAAATTTTGAAAATTTTTTTTTCGTCAGTTTTCTTAAGATTACTACGGAATCGAGCATGATAAAAATATTTGAGGCCCAGATATAAAAACTAGAAACTTGAGGCTACAATTTGCTTTTTTTATTTTTACTCTACGATCATTTTTCACCGAGTAACAGCACGTTGAAAATCACCCAAAAATTTCGGATTTTTTTTCTATTCCTTAATTTTTGGGACTAGTGTAGTTCAAAAACTACACTAATGGAAAAAATTAAAGGATCAAAAAAAAATTCCAAATTTTTGGGTGATTTTCAACAGGCCGTAACTTCGAGAGAAATGGTCGTACAAGGAAGAATAAAAAGGAAAATTGTAGCTCTAAGTGTCTACTCGTTGGATTAAAACTTCAACATTTTTTTGCGTCAGCGGTTTTTGAGTAATTTTTGAAAAACCAGCGACAAAAAAATTTTCAAATTTTTTTTACTTTTTTTTCTTGGTCTACGGGCGTGGGAAAATTTTTTTTTGCTTAAGCACTATAAGGATCGGATACTTTCATTATTCAGCTTTAATTTCATTTTTTATAGACCTTGATACGTCCATTTGTCGCCGAGATATCGGTCTTCAAATGGAAAAGGATCCTTTTGTCTTTGATTATCGATATCTCAGCAACCAATGATCGCAAAGAAAGTTAATGGTGGGTTTTAAAAACTTAAATAAATTCCTTTGAACGATTAGCCATTTTTTTTTTGACACAAAAATTTTTTCCTGTCATTACATGAATTTGAGAATGCAACAAAAAAAGGGCTTTTGGTGGTTTTTTGGAAAATCAAGCGCTGGATCGAAAATATTGTGGAAATCAATAATGTTGAGTTTGCATTTTACAGTTCAATATGCCCACAAAAACACCACGAAGAGCCAGATTAATCCAACCAGCCGTTTTTTTGTTTCACTCGATCGAATTTTTGAAAAAATTAAAGGATCACGTTCTTTGCTCTGAAAAGCTCATAATCTTTAACAAAATGAAAAAACAAATTTTTCCGAGCTTCTTCCACATTTTCATTCCAAACAGTGCTCGAATTTTCAAAAAATAAAAAAATTTCAAAAAAAAAAAATTTTTTTTTTTGAACAACTTTAAGAAATTTGAGAGACCACGGAATGCAGCGAAGGAAACGTGTTAAAAACGATTGGGCGTTGGTCTCTTAAATTTCTTAAAGAAAAAATTTTTGGTCAACATCTCAAGCTCGCCCATTGCAGTCGAAGATAAAAATTCTTAAAAAACTTTTTCATCAACTTATGTGATCGGAAATTTTATGCTCTACAAAAAAGTTCCTTACATAAAATTACGTAGGACCCATAGATTCAGAGATAATCCCAATTTTGGTATCAAAATAGTAGATTTTCGCCATTCAAATAATCTTGTTAGATTGAAATCTATTTATAAGCTCTCCATTCGACAGGAAATTAAATTTTCTATCAAAATTTTTCTTTGTTAAATTTTTTACGAGTGATAATTATTAAAATTATTCCAATTTTCGTTCAAAAAGTGGCATTTTCGACAGTAAATGAATTATATCGGTATTAAATGATTAATAAATCAATTATTGTCTACAAAATTTATTTTTTTACAAAAAAATTCTTATATTGAATTACGTGTCTTTAATATTTTTCATAATAATTACAAATTTCCTATAAAAATTAGTATAACATTTTTCAACGTTTCGTTCACGGTACATCCACTACGAGCGCTAGAGTAGACTTCTGCAAAGAGAGCAATGCGTTTCTCTTAGCGATTTCCAACAGATGGCGTTCTATATTGTCCTAGAAATTTCCTTTTTATCTTCAAATACTTTTTATTACAATACATAACCTTAAAAAAAGTTTCCTGACATTTTGTGTTCAGTTCAATAGTTTACTTAAATTGGGACATACGTTAAGAAAATAACTGTCATTAAATTATTATTATTTTCTTGTTGTTTTGTTAGTATACTTTATGGAATACCTTAATCGTCAATTCGAACATCGGCTGCAAATTTCTAATATTGTTTCTCCATACTGATTTTATTAACAGTAGTACAAATATTATTTGAAAGCTAAAAAAATAGTGAGTAATAATCGCCATTCTTCGTCAGCTGGATAGCAAAAAATTAATGATTACAGGACTGATTCAAAAAAACTATTCGATGTAAGCTCTTGTAAATGTATTGAATTCAGTATCTGCAATTGTCCAGAAAAAAAAAAAAATACCTGTCACTCAACATGAATTTCTCGTTGATCAGAGAACTACACGCTTACGAAAAATCTCTTAACAATTTTTGAACACCCCAGAGCCGAATGATGAATATACATAACGTTTACCTCGTAGTATCTCAGATTTAAACCAAAATTTGATATCTTCAGACTTATTTTCTAATTCATCATTCAGTGAAATAAATTTATCTCAAAAATCGACTTCTTCTATTACCAGTACTTCGTCGAAAACCATTTCATTGTATGAACCAAGCTACAGATAAAGAAGAAAAATGGATTTCAATCTCGTTCAAAGTCAAAATAGAATTGAATTCAAAGAAACTGCTCTTACCAGCCAAAAGTATAACTTAAGTGCTCGCGCCACTGCAGCCGTTGTAACATCGACTCTATTAGACATAGGACTGATTGCTAAAACTGATAAGAATTTGATTACAGATAAAAATAAAATCGTGAGAGAAAAGTCTAAAATTCAGAAAGCTTTAAAACTTGCAGAAAATTATACTGGGTTTGGAAGTGTTTATTTCGGTGGTAGGAAAGATGATACTGCTGTTCAAGTGAAAAAAGGTACTAAATATTTCCGCCAATTAATTAAAAAAAAGCATATATCTCTTATCAGTGAACCAAACTCGAATTATATCGGACACGTTACTCCCACTTCTGGAACATCCGAAGATATTGCTGAGTGTATTTTTGACTTTCTGTTAAAAAACTATCCGCAGTCTAAGGAAGATATTTATGTCATCGGTTGCGATGGATGTCCTGTGAACACTGGGTGGAAAGATGGAATAATTCGACATCTTAAGGAATATTCGATCGGCCTCTCCAGTGGGTAGTTTGTTTATTACACTTGAATGAGTTACCGTTGAAACATTTTTTTCAATTTCTCGATGGCGCAACATCTGGGCCTAACTCTTATACAGGACCTATGGGAAAGAATCTTTTAGCGTGTAAGAAACGTACCATTGTAAGATATCACGTTGTGGATTGTGATTCACCGTCTGTTTCAATTTCTGATTTGAGTAACGATCAAAAATATTTATTAGCAATTGCTAATAAAAGCTACAGCTATTAAAACAGGTAAAGTTCAGATGACTTACAACATAAAAACCCTGGCCCTCTATGTCATGCCAGGTGGTTAACAACTGCAAATAGAATTTTGAGATTGTATATTTCTACTGAAAAACCTGACCCAAAATTGAAGAAATTAGTTGTTTATTTCTTAAAATTTATGTACCTGTTTGGTTTCCGATCAAATCAAATAGTACAATTGATCAAGGTCCAAAACATTTTTTTGAATTGCTCAAGAGATCTCATTATATGCCTAAAGCTGAAAAAAAAAATTATTAATGATTATCTCTTACGGAATGCCTTTTTTGCAATTCCGGAAAATTTACTTCATGCGATGTTAGTTGATGATGATACAAATATTCGTGAATTTGCTTTAAAAACTATTATTAAAGCAAGAAAAAATTCAGAATCAGCAAAAAAACATGTTATTCGTTACTTTAAGTTACCTGCTCTTCAGATCAATGCCAAAGATTATACCAAAATGATTAATTGGAATCACTGTACGGTGACATCTCCTCCCGTTCTAACTAATGCATCTACCGAAGAATTGAGAGAAATTTTAGCAAATAATAATGTTAGTCCGAGAAGTATATGGGAATTTCAAAATTTTCCTTGTCATACACAAGCCGTAGAACGTACGGTTAAAGTAGTTGTTGCGTGGATTAATTTCCCTGGTTAAGAAATCCGATTCAATCCGATTGAAATGAATCGGAAATTTCCGATTAATTCCGATTGAGATGAATCGGAAATTTTTGACTGAAACCTATTGAAACGTATTGGAAATTTTGAATTAAATCTAATTGAAATAAAGCAGTAATTTAAGTCAACCCAAATTTTTGCCCTGCTTGATTAATTTCATAAAAATTTGCATCTATTGAACTATTAAATTTATCATAAATGCAACTGGCATATATATTTTTAAAATTAGAATCCTATATTGGTTATGGAAATTAATTTCAATTACTAATTAATTCAAACTCTTGAAATTTTAAAGAAAACTCATAATTTTTTCAAAAACTACGTAATTTTAAAAATTAAAACAAAATCTTGTTTTTTATGTCTTAATCTTGCACAGGAAACAAATTAAGGACTAGAGTTTATAAAACGGCCTCGCAGATACCACGTCGTATAACATTTTCGAACAAATTTTTTTTCTCTTTTTGTTAATTAGAAATCAAATTACGAAACATGTTTGGCTGATTTCGGACACTAGAGATACGTTTATTTAAAATAATAGTAATAAAAGATTTATCGATAGGAAAAATGCTGGTAATAAAAAAATATTGCTGTCGCAAATGACCCATATATGTATAGTTTATATTAAGATAGGATAATTTATTAATATTGTCTTTATATTATATATATAAACAATATTCAAGGTTAAAATTGAGTCAAAACGACTATAATCACCTAAATAACTTTTGAAGGAGTGAATTTAGCGAATAATGTTAAGAGACCTTTTTTGTAGAGTATTAAATTTCCTTCAAAAATATGTATCTTGACTAGAAAAAACTTTAATATTTCTAGTAGTTACAAAAATTCAAAATCAACGCAAAGAATTTAAAAAACAAATTGATATTTAACGCACGGTTGCAAGGAAACGGCTCATTTTACGTCAATTTACTACGAGAGATTTTTTGTAGGGAATTCAATTTCCTTTAAGATTATACGTTGCGCAAATTTTTCAGACAAATGATTTACGAGTTTTGGGTAAAAAATGAAAATTCTTTCAAAAAACGAAAAGTCGTAACGATACACCTCTCAATATAAATATTAAGGGCTTAAACTTGCACAATAATTTTTTTTGGTCATCAGGAATAATATTTTCATAGTATCAAATGCAAAAAAAAATAGTCGATTTTTTTGGCCCAGTCTAATATATATATATTAGACTGTTTTAAATTAGGGGACTATTTTTTTTCTTTTTGATGAACATTGAAAAATCGAAAAGGTATCTTAAAATATGAAGACACTTAAAATTCGAGCTCTTAATATTGAGATTTAGAGGTGACTGTTGATAATTTTGGACTTTTCATTTAGTAACATGGAAAAGAATACATAACTTCCGAAAAAATCAAGATACAAAAAATCTCTCTCTAAACATTTTGTAGCAATTTTACTGATTTGAAAAAAGGTCTTTTGTGAATTTTGCATAAATTCAACTGTTCACAAGATATCCGACGTCAAAGTAGAAAACAATGCAGAATTTGAAAGAAATTTATGGATAATAATTTGTTGGAATTAAAATTGTCTACAAAAAAGATTCTATGACATTTTATGATTAGTCTGATAGTTTCACCGGAAATGTAAAAAAATATCGAAATTTACTTTAACTTGAGTTCAAGCTCCAATAACTTTTGAACAGATGAATTTATCAAAAAATGATAAGAGACTTTTTTTGTAAAGCATTCAATTTCCTACAAAAAACTATATTGAGAATTTCTGAATTCTCATTAGTTGATATGGTATACAATACAGAACGAGCAAAAACAAGTTCTTCGAATTTTATCAAACTTTGACGTCGGATATCTTGTGAATGGTTGAATTTATGCAAAATTCATAGCAGACCTTTTGTGTAGATCAGTAAATTTGCTACCAAATGTTTGGGAAGAAGTTTTTTGTACCTTGATTTTTTCGGAAGTTATGTATTTTTTACCATGTTACTAAATGAAAAACCGAAAATTATCAATAGCCACCTCTAAATATCAATATTAAGAGCTCAAATTTTAACTGTCATCATATTTTAAAATACCCTTTCGATTTTTCAATGTTCATTAAAAAAATAAAAATAGTCTCCTAATTTGAAACAGTCTAATATATATATATATATATATATATATATATATATATATATATATATATATACATTAGGGTGCTTTGTTTGAAACGACTATTTTTTAACTTCGCGCTAAGAAAATTGTAAATTTTCAAAAATTCGGGAAGTTATTGGTTTCACCCCGATTTTCGAAAATCGAGTTTTCATCAGATGTCGACGTTTTGAGGTCCTAGAAAGCTATTCCGACTATTTTCAGAATGATGTCCGTGTGTTCGTGTGTGTGTGTGGGTGTGTGTGTGTAAACTCTTTGTAACTTTTCAACTAATGAATCGATTCGGATGATTGAGGCGGCAATCGAAAGAGCTTGTTGGCCATCAACTTTCCTGAAAATTTTAGATAATTTGATCCGGTAGACTCGAAGATATTGGCCAATTACGAAAAAAAAAATTTTTTTTTTAGTTTTTTATTGATTTCTCAGAAACGACTAATACGATCTATATCAACATCTAATCAGCTCTAGAACTTAATGAAAAGCGTCGATTGCCACCTCAAACATCAAAATCGGATAATTCGTTCGAGAGTTATCGCGGGAGAAAGCAATCGTAATAAACAGTTTTTTGCAAATATCTTTGAAACAACTCAACCAAAAAATTCCATAATCCGATAAGCTTCAGAATCTATTAAAATGCGTCGATTGCCACCTCAAACATCAAAACCGGATAATTCGTTCAAGAGTTATCGTAGAAGAAAGAAATGCTAAAAACGGTTTTTTTCGAAACTAAAGGTACACCAAAGTATTTTCGAGCTCGAAGAGCTCGAAAATGTATTTACAACGATGTTTTCGAGCTTGATGAGCTCGAAAAGAGCGGGAAGTTTTGGGGCTGGCCCGCAGGGTCAACCGATAGACCAATTTTTTTTTTTTTGCTCCCATCCGGAAATTTTGTTGGAAATACTCGTAAAAAAATTCTCTGAGAGTTTGAGCCCTTAAAATTAATATTAAGTACTTGACCACAAAGTGTGAAGATTTCCTATTCAAAATACACGTAAACTTGGATTTTTATTTTTTAAACTTCTATAACTCTGCGGCATTTTATGATATCATCTCGCTTAAAGTCGGGATTTTCTCAGAATTAAACGTACTACAAAAGTGCCCATTGTCGCGAAGTTGTAACTCATACGGGTGGGGTAGTACGGACTGCTAAACCGAATTTTCTCATAGAATTCTTGTTTTTTCTCTCATTATCTCATAAACAACAAGACCTACAGAAAAAATGCGAACGACAATTTTATAGGAAATTTAATTTCCTACAAAAAGGTTTTTAGCACCAAATTACTAAGATTGATATTTTCTGAGATATGAGTCAAATAAAAAATCAATATTTTTGAAGAATTGATTTGATATTTTATGGGAATCCAATGATACGTAAACTTCAATAATCAATATCTCAGAAAATATCAATCTGAGTGATTTGGTGCTCAAGACCGTTTTTGTAGGAAAATAAATTTCCTATTAAATTGTCATTCACATTTTTTCTGTAGGTCTTGTTGTTGAGAGAAAAAACAAGAAATCTATGAAAAAATTCGTTTGAGCGGTCCGTACTACAAACTTGAATGAGTTACGACTTTGCAACAACGGGCACTTTTGTAGTACATTCAATTCCGAGAAAATTCCGACTTTGGGCGAGATGATATCATAAAATGCCGCGGAGTTATAAAAGTTTAAAAACTAAAAACCTAAGCTTACGTGTATTTTAAATGGGAAATCTCCACACGCAATGGTCGAGTACTCAATATTAATTTTAAGGGCTCAAACGCTCAGAAAATGTTTTTGGAGGTATTTCCAACAAAATTTCCGGACGGGACCGGAAAAAAAAATAGTCATTTCAAACGAAGCACCATTATATACATATAAAAAGGTGTTATTTTTAATTTTTACTAGATTAAGTTACTCAACAATGATAAATTTTTCAATCTTAACTTTGCACGTAATAATAATGAAGTTTTGACTTATTTCTATTGTTGAAGTTATTGTTTTAATACACTAGTTTACCATTATCTTATGCGTACATAATGATATATTAAGAATGAGAAGTTCCACAAGTATATTTAATACCATTCAAAATTTTAATAAAAATTGTCATGGTGTTATCACAGCATCATGTATAAAATGCTTATAATTAGTTATAATTCATTAGCATAATCAATACTGCGATTCTTGATAGAGTGCCCTAATAAAATTAAAACAAATTAGTAATTCCAAATTGGTTTCTATTTAGAGCCTTGAATTTAATTTTAAAATTGTTTCATTTTCATAGAAATCAATATTCCTTTAATTTTTTAAGCAATCACTTTGAATTTTTAATCGGAATGAATCGGTTTCAATCGGAAAATAATACCAAAATTAAAATATTATTTTCCGATTGAAACCGATTCATTCCGATTAAAAACTTTCAATCGGAATGAATCGGTTTCAATCGGAAAATAATACCGAAATTAAAATATTATTTTCCGATTGAAACCGATTCATTCCGATTAAAAACTTTCAATCGGAATGAATCGGTTTCAATCGGAAAATAATACCGAAATTAAAATATTTTTTTCCGATTGAAACCGATTCATTCCGATTAAAAACTTTCAATCGGAATGAATCGGTTTCAATCGGAAAATAATACCGAAATTAAAATATTTTTTTCCGATTGAAACCGATTCATTCCGATTAAAAACTTTCAATCGGAATGAATCGGTTTCAATCGGAAAATAATGTTTTTATTTTTACACATTATTTTCCGATTGAAACCGATTCATTCCGATTAAACTCAATCGGATCTCAATCGGATTTCAATCGGACTTAATCGGAATCCTTAACAAGGGTTAATGTAGGATTTTTATAAAAATTTACCTGATTGTTCTTTGATTGACTACGAATCATATGAGACTAATCTGAGTAACATTGACCATCCCAATTTTATGAAAAACGATTTCAAAATATTGCTATTTTAACACAGGCTTTTATGGAGAATAGCGATTTACGGGCAATGTTTTTTTAATAAAATCAAAACGCAATGTAGGATCATTCTAAAAATTTTGTGTGTTATCGAAACTAAAATTATAAACCATATAAAAAAAAATGAATATTATTGACCACGTCGTTTCTGAAATATAATTCATTAAACTTTGAAACTTTTTAAAAATTTCAAAGATGTACCAAAACAGTAGTGCGATGTGGCAACAGCGCTTATATTATAGCCAAATAGGCGCGGGAAAATACAAACAGGCACATAATAAAAAATGCTAACCAATGAATAAAATTAATTAATTATTCTACTATTCAAAAAAAAATTAATCAATAATATTAAATTTTTGTAAATTTATGAAAGGCAATCGTTTTATAAATTTATTTTTTCAAACAAAATAAAAATAATTTAACATTTATTTTTTATTTATTCTGAAAATAAATAGATTGTTCGACATACAAATGCTCTCTTACTTGAAGATTTCGTTTATTGATAACTTTTCAGCGTTTATTATAAATTAAATAGAAAAATAATAAAATTTATTAATTAATAATAAGTAAACGTTCCCTGATTAAAAAGAAGTATTTAAAAGGATTAAAAAAATTTATATCCTCTTGAATGCTTTTCAATCCTAAAAATATGATTCGTAATGATATACACTAGTCCCAAAAATTAAGGGATAGAAACAAAATTCGAAATTTTTGGATGATTTTCAACATGCTGTAACTTGGTGAAAAATGATCGTAGAGTAAAAATTAAAAAAGCAAATCGTAGCCTCAAGTTTCTAGTTTTCAGATCTGGACCTCAAATTTTTTATCATGCACGGTTCCGGAGTAATCTTAAGTGAACCGACGAAAAAAAAATTTTCAAAATTTTTGCTCGTCTTTTAACAAGTCTATGGGCTTCAATAAATATTTTTGGATAATCTGACCTTATGACGTTTTTAGGAAATCATATGCCCTTCAATTTGGCGGCCTCAACAAGTCTTTACGACAAGTTGAGTTATCGTTGATCAAAGCAAAAAAGTCCATTTTAGCTTTGATAATCAATAACTCCGGACGTATTGGTCATACAGAGAACAAAAGTAGGGTTTTAAAAACTGAAAAACATTCTCTATAAAACAAAATTAGTCACTTTTCATAAAAAAATTTTTTTTGAAGTGATAATGTTTATTAAAAAACAGGTCAAAATTCGCATATTTAAGGATATTCTGAAATCTTGCTATAACTTTGCATATAACGGATGAACAAATTTTTTTTTTTTTCAAAAATTGTTTTCATAAAAAATTTTTTTTTTGGTGTATCCGCAATGATTTATCATTGTCAAAAAAATTTCCTCAATTTTTTTTTTACCGCCGGCATTAGCGTTACCCAAAGCGTACCTCGTGGAGGTTCCTTGGTCGAATATACGCTTCTTACACACATACCGACGGTAAAAAAAAAATTGAGGAATTTTGTTTGACAATGACAAATCATTGCGGATACACCAAAAAAAAAAATTTTTTTTAAAAAAACAATTTTTGAAAAAAAAAAAAAAAAAATTTGTTCATCCGTTATATCCAAAGTTATAGCAAGATTTCAGAATATTCTTAAATATGCGAATTTTGACCTGATTTTTAATAAACATTATCGCTTCAAAAAAAATTTTTTTATAAAAAGCGACTAATTTTGTTTTATAGAGAATGTTTTTCAGTTTTTAAAACCCTACTTTTGTTCTCTGTATGACCAATACGTCCGGAGTTATTGATTATCAAAGCTAAAATGGACTTTTTTGCTTTGATCAACGATAACTCAACTTGTCGTAAAGACTTGTTGAGGCCGCCAAATTGAAGGGCATATGATTTCCTAAAAACGTCATAAGGTCAGATTATCCAAAAATATTTATTGAAGCCCATAGACTTGTTAAAAGACGAGCAAAAATTTTGAAAATTTTTTTTTCGTCGGTTCACTTAAGATTACTCCGGAACCGTGCATGATAAAAAATTTGAGGTCCAGATCTGAAAACTAGAAACTTGAGGCTACGATTTGCTTTTTTAATTTTTACTCTACGATCATTTTTCACCAAGTTACAGCATGTTGAAAATCATCCAAAAATTTCGAATTTTGTTTCTATCCCTTAATTTTTGGGACTAGTGTATAAGACGACTCAAAATTTTGAATACTATTCAGTAATTTTTCGTTCTAGAAATAAGATGTAAATAGATTTATGATAATTGAAAATTCAAAATCTTCTACCCGGGAAAAAAAGTTCATACATAATTATACAAAATTTTATATAAATGCTTAGATAAAATTGGATATGAGTTTTGGTTCCATCTAATTTTGTATAGTTATATATAAAATTACAGTTAATTATAGTTGAGTTATATATAATTTTATATAATTATATATAACTTTATAAAGTAATATATACAATAATTGTCATGAAAAAAAAAAAAAATAAATAAATAAAAATAACCTGCTGACTAATGGACTCGACCCCGGATCCTCCTGGTCCGAAGTACTAGCTGTTGTCCACAGTGCTGTATCACACGCTTGACAATAAGTGCTAATTGTATTTATTTGAATTCAAATGAGCTTAAGAAAATTAAGGACATCAATAAATGATTAATTCTGTTATTAGCATTGTAGTCAATTATATTATTGTTCATAGAGTAGAGACCATTAGCAGTATACCCAACGGCGTTGCCACGATCACTTCTCGAATATTATGGATGTATGTGTATATAAACGTATTGATACTACTTGGATGTATGTAAGAGCATATGACTGTACTTTTACAAAAGTTTCCAATGAGCGGCGTTCAACTAACTGCTTCAGTTATGCTGTTCTTTTAATTCGGTATGCTATACTTTTGAACGTGACTACCTCGAAACAACTACCTTAAAAACGATAATCAAATTTCCATCGTGGTCAGGAATTATTGAGTGTGTATTAAATAAAATGTATGTCGGAGGAACTGGGAGCTCGACTACCAAGACATCTTCTCCGAAGGTTCTTGAGGAAAACGATAAAATTTAAAATAGTTTATTAAATATCAGGCAGAGAGGTGTCATGGGAACTGGAAACCCAACTACCAAGACATCTTCTCCGAAGGTTTTTGAGGAAAACGATAAAATTTAAAATAGTTTATTAAATATCAGGCAGAGAGGTGTCAGGGGAACTGGAAACCCAACTACCAAGACATCTTCTTCAGAAGGTTCTTGAGGAAAATGATAAAGTTGATAATGATATACATCATTGTATCGTAAAAGTTATTTATTTGAAAGTCAAAGTCCATTTTCATATCATCTGCGTTTGTTACAAATTATTACTAATAGTTTATACAGCTGTGTTTTAAAATGATTAAATTATCTTCAGTTGAATATACTTTAAGATTAAAATGAAAAATGTTCTCATCCGTGGGATTAGGTACATCCGGTGATTAGTTTATTATTTGGTTATTGATTTGAAAAATATACGTATGTTAAAGATATTCTTATAATATACAATTCAAATGATAGAATATACTCTTATGTTAATTACGTTATTATAATTATCTACTTGATGTACTCTAATTGTTGGTAATTAGGGTGCCTTAGTTTGGGAATAGACTATAGGTCGGTAAAATAGTCTAGTGAGCTGAGAACGGGCCCTGCTTGACAGCCAGGATATAACACGCCCCGCCCCGTTGGACGAGCGCCCCGCTCGTTATTTTTTTTAAAACATAATGGGACTTACCGACGTATGGTCTATTTCCTTACAAATGTATTATTTTTTAAGCTATATAATATGTTTATAATCAGATTAATTTTTTTTTATCATCTACCTGTTTTATATCTCTTTACATAAACTTTGTTTAATTATTCGTTACATAGTTTTGCTTAAATTTTACTTAAATCTAATTTACAAAATTAATTAATTACTTCAATCTCTTTTTTTTGTATTTTTACTTTTGTTTATCGATACATATAAATTTATTATTTTGGTATATTTTTTTTCATTTAAAAAAAATTTTAAGAATAAGTTTGTTGACACTATTAGTGGTTTTTCTAAAAAAAAAAAATGTTTCTTTATACATATTTTCAACATAGTTATTTGATTTTTTCCTTGTATATATTATGTTTATATATATTTTTCGAGTTTGAAATTCGTGTATTAGCTAAAATTCTTCGTCTAGGGCATGTTAAAGAAAGTGGTATACACAATTGTGTGAAAGGGAAAGCGAAATAACTTATTTATATGCTATTTTTGCTCTGTCGCAGTGAACTATTTTCCGTTTCCCCGGTTTATCTTCTATTTCTATATCATTCTTATCTGAAAGTACGTCAGTAATTTTAAATGGTCCTAAATAATTGTCGTCAAATTTACCGGTTTTTTGATTTTTGATTAAATAGATTTCTTGACCGATAGTAAATTTCACAGGATTAATTTTCTGATCATAATATTTCTTTGATTTTTCTTTAGCTTTTTCTAAATTTTCTTTTGCTTTGTCTTTTTGTTTCAAAAAGTCTAAGTGTTAAATTTTGAACGTGATCATCATACGTGAGAACTTCGTCAAGATAAGGGAATTCCGAAGGCATACGGGCTTGTTTTCCGTAGACCAGCTGATAAGGACTGAACTTAGTTCCTTCATGTACACTAGTATTATATGCAAAAACTGCAAAAGGAAGCCATTTATCCCAATCTTTATTATTTGTATAATGTTTAATGAAATCTGTAAGAACTTGATGACTTCTCTCTAATGAACCATTAGATTGAGGGTGGAAAGCTGTAGTTTTAATTTGTTTGATTTTAAATGCTTTAGCTACTCTTCGCATAACTTTACCGATAAAAGCTGCGCCTTGATCAGTCAAAATAACTTTAGGACAGCCATGAAGACAGATAAAACGTTCTATAAGTGCTTCTGCAATGTCATCTGCCGTCATGCCGTATAAAGGAATAGCTAAACAGTATTTAGAGAGATCATCTTGCATAGTTAATATATATTTGTATCCATTATTTGAAATTATATTAGTGTAAAGTGAGCGAATGCGCAAAAAGGATCTGGTTTAGGTGTGATGTAATCTTAACAACTAAAAAATTACACAAATTATTATAAGAAATAAATTAAATATTTATTAACACTATTTACACTTAAAACTGTGAGAAGATAATATAAAAAAAGCGAATGCAATAAAACGTATACGAGATAGCGAATGCAACTAACAATTATTATAGTATAGCGGAGCGGTTTTAGAGTACGAGGTTGTACTCTTGAATTCAGGAGCGAAAAGACCCAGAGAAAATGTAGTTGGAAGCGACGTGGCCGCTTGCTGGTGACGTGGCAGCTTCGATGTGTAAAGCGAATTTCCTGATTGGTTGGCTGGGAGCGGGGCTCTCATGCCAACTTGACTCGGCCATGAGCTAGAATTTGTATGTACCGGGCCCAAATAGCGAGTGACCCGGCACTATACTGACTATCAGTCAGTAGCGAGTTCGGCAACTCACGGCCGTTGCGGAAATGCACGAAGCTTTTCAAATTGTCTAAGCTCGTGACTGAACAATTAGGTACTACGATATCCATAGCTACTTTATCAAAAGTGCCTGAAGAAGTATCAGTAATTATCATTGGTTGTTTTGTTTTTATTCTAACTAGTTTTTTCTTTTGACAGCTTATACATTTACGAACAAAATCTTCTACATCTTTTTTTATGTTATCCCAGAAGTATCTCTGTCTAATCCTATTATATGTCTTAGTCACACCTTTGTGACCTGCGAACGGAGACTCATGATTCTCTTGCATGATTTTCTGTCTTTGTTCTACTGAAGGACTAATGATTTTATCTTTACAAATAGTTATATTTATTTCTGTTCCTGCAAATACTTGATTTATAATATTTTTAATTTTTAACCACGAAACGTTTTTCAAATTACTTCTACCTTCTGAGATGCTAGCCGTTTTTAAATCCATTCCTAACATTGTTTCTTTTAAGTGTAAAAATGCTTTTAAATAGTTATTCTCAATAGGCAATTCTTGATCATTATTTTGAGTGACTAATGCAAAAACTCTTTTCCGTGTTGTTCCTGACTTAATTACTTCGCCTATTGCATGCCTTGAGCGCGAAGCGCTGAGGCTATGCTCTATACTCGCCTGAAAATGAAAATCTCGATTTCGTCATATTAAATTGTTTCTAAATTTATGAATACACTTAAATGGAACAAAAAAAATATATTGTTATAAAGAAAAATGATTGAACAACAGACTTTATACATTTTTACGTCGACTTATTACGATTTTTCTATAAATTTTCTGTTTTTAGTGACTTATAGCGTTAAATTACTCAGGAGTCATGGGCTAGTAAACACTATAACTTCCGAAAAATACAATTTTTCAACTTAATTTTTTTTTTAATATCTTCGTATAGTTAATGCGAAGGCCCCTTTTGAAAATGGCAGCTAAATATTATATGGTTTAGTTATAATTAACATTTTTAAATAGGCATCACACGACAATTTCTACCCTTTGAGCAGCCATATTACTTATTTTTTTTAAATATACATTTAATTCAACAGTGAACATAGCCAAGATTATTTTTTGTATTTTTGTTTACTTATCGATTTCTATGTATCGATTATTTTTCGATAGTATCGATAGATGGCACGGAATATACCTATACTAAAGTATACATATTAGCAGCTGGCGTTTCTTAGGTAAAATGACGGGCTATTTAAAAACTTATAATCTAATTGTTTTTAATTAACAGTCAATACAAAAAAATATGTTAAAATTCAAAATAATGTAACGGTTTTCAAAGAAAAATTGTTGTATGTGTAATAAACTTTTAACTCACTTGAGTATCATTCACATAAATGCTCAAGGCATGCATTTTTGGATTTTCCAAACTTTTTCATATTTATTTGTCGGAGATAATTTTAATAAACCTAATTCTAATAATCTTTTACCTATTTCACTAGATACAGTATCGTCTGCAGAAATAAAACATAAATAATTATCCTTTCTCATCTCTAAGTTGTCTCTAGTTTCGATAAAATTGTTAGATTTTTCAGTGATTTCTTCATCGTGAGAAATATTATCGATTACCAGCTGTGAATCATTGTTGTTAAATATTGGAGGATTATTATCGATTTATGTTAGAACGTCATTAGTATGTGTTGGAGCATTGTAAACAGGGTCCGAGGCTGCTCTTATCGGCGCCGCTGGACTAGTTGGATCATTTAAAAATGTTTTAGAATTTCCATCAGCTGTAATTCTAGTCGTATTATTTGTGTAATATTTAAATTATCAGTAGGAACATTAACTATTATTGATTCATTTTCTTCTGAATGTTCTGAATTTATAGTTTCCAAATTTACGGGTTCTAAAGTTGCAATAATATTAGGAATTTGCGGATACCTCTGTCTAAAATTATTATTTTTATTCATTTGTTTGGATTTTGTTTTTAAATTTTGATAATTATTTCTGTGTTGTATAGTATTTTTAGTATTTGAAATGTGTTGATGATTATATTTAGTAACGTCACAGCAAGCGCATTTTGTCGGCTTACGTTGGCGTGAAGATCTTCTTAACGGCTGTATATGTTGTGTAGGATTGGTATCTTTATTTACTGTATTGTGTACAAATTTGTTTTTTTGATTACTCAAGTCACACGATGGTAACGGAGCATTAATATGAGGAAGATGTGTGATTAACGATTGTTGAATTCCGACCGAACTTTTAACTTTATCTAATTTTTCTATATTTACACGTGTTTGGGATGTTTTTGAGTCTCGTACGACGTGTTTATCGCTACTCGATTCTTCAGATGAATAAATAACGCTTACAACTTCCATAGATTCTATAAACGAATTTTGTAAAGATATATTATTTTTGTTACTTTCAATTACTGCTTTAGTATGAATGATTTTAGGTTCATCACCATCTTCGTCAGATGACCATGGAATTGCACCACCTTCATCTGGATTACCTTTCGGTTCAATATAAGTTACTTTATTAGAATCATTGAAATTTAAAGTTTTTTCAATTTTGTTTGAATTTTTAAAATCATTTTTACGCGCTGAATTATCGTTAGTTTCGCTATCTAAAATAATCGATTCATCTGAACTGCTTTCTTCTGAAGTTTCTGGAATTATAACATTTGACATTTCTAAATTGTTTTTATTTCTTTTCCTGGAACGTATCATTGGAGAAGGAGTAAAATTAGCTAATTGTGATGTTCTTTTAATTAGAAAATTTTTTGCTAAGTTTCTTTGAAAATTATTTTCTTTACTTGTTGGATGAGTTCGTGCAATAATAAGCGTTCTAGGGGAGGGTTGTATGGGAAGGAGGGGAGTAGAAGTATTTGTAGCTTGAATCCTAGGTTTGAAACTTGGGCCCGGTGTAGGCGTACTCAGAGTTTCAACCGTAGGGAGAGGGGATGAATCTTGTATTGATGTACGAGAAATAGTCATATTCTCGGATAATGACGCATTTTTATTAATATTTTTAATTGGAGTGGGTACAGGAGTGATTCCAAAGTCAGTGGAATCTGTCGTATCCCCATTGTAAATTCCAAGTTTCTTTTGCTGATCGAAAATCTTTTTTCGAAGTTTTTGAATATTATAAATATCAGAATCATCTGATGACGAAGTGTCATGAAAGTCCGAAAGAATAATTTCTTCGTCATAAACTTTAGTTTTATTTTTGGTATCCGTACACGTGTTACCAGATTTTAAATTTCGCATTTCTGAATTTAGTCTTTCTGAATTTAGTTTTTCTGAATTTGGTTTTTCTGAATTTAGTTTTTCTGAATTTAGTTTTTCTGAATTTAGTTTTTCTGAACTTAGTTTTTCTGAATTTAGTCTTTCTGAATTTAGTTTTTCTGAATTTAGTAATTTAGTATTTCTTGAAAATGGATTATATCGCCTGACGTCCGATTTCTTTTTTCTAAAAATTTTATTCTTAACGATATATCCTGAAGGTTCTGAATTTAGCTTTGTTGTAACTTATCGTCGATCAATCGGGTGATCAATCCTATTGTTGTCGATAGAAATAATTTTGTTGACTGGATCTGTGGGTAACATATCCACAGATTCAACCGCTTGAGGTGTGAGCTCAAGATTTTGAGTTTTGTCGATTGGGTCGGTCAGATCCATATCTGTTGACTCAACCGCAGAAGTTTTAGAATTTAAGTTTTCCTTACTTTTTTCAACCGTATCTGAACTATGTTCATTATTACTATTAGGTACAAACGTTTGAATTTTAGTTCTTGAAATTTCCCGCGCTTCACTCTCCGAAATAGAAGTATCAGAAGCTTCAATTGCGGCAAATTTTACTCTTTTTTGTTCATCAGAATCTGACGATCTTAATCTAGCCAAACCTGTACTAAGGGTTTTACTTTCATAAGGAGTGTCTTTATAGCGCCATTTAACTTTAATTGGATAAGCTTGACGCTCCTCGATAATTGGATTACGAGATAGTGCATCAGCATTAGTATTTTTCTTACCTGCTTTATGCACTATTTGAAATTCGAAATCTGCCAGACGATGTCTCCACCGCATTATGCGTAAGTTTGGGTCATTCATATTATTTACCCATACTAGTGGCCGATGATCGGTCACTAGTGTGAACGGTCTACCGTAGAGATAATGTCTGAAGGTTTCTATTCCAAAAAGAACTGCGACCATTTCTTTTTCTGTAGTAGAATAGTTTCTTTCATGTTTATTTAGGAATCTAGAAGCGGCGGCTACCATAGGATCTTCGCCAACCTTACCTTGAGAGAGAATTGCACCGACTGCGTAACCTGATGCGTCAGTCGTTACAATAAATGGTTTTTCAAAGTCCGGATACTGTAATATCGGAGCTGTGCATAATTTATCTCGTAAAGTTTCGAAAGCCACTTGATGATTTGTGGTCCATTCGAAGTTTTTATTTTTACTTGTAAGGTCCGATAAAGGCTTCGCAATCTTTGCAAAATCTTTGATGAAACGACGATAGTAACCACAAAGACCGAAAAATTCTCTCAATGACTTAACATTAATTGGAACTTTGAATTCTTTGACTGCTTTAATTTTATTTGGATCAGGCTTGACGCCATCAGCCGATATTAGATGACCTAAATACATTACTTCTCTTTTAAGAAATTCGCATTTTTCTGTTTGAAGTGTTAAGTTTGCACTGCGCAGGCGTTCTGCGAGTTTTATAAATTTAGTTGCATGCTCTTCGAGTGTACGTGCATAAATTACAATATCATCTAAATATACGAATAAATCGAAACCTTGTAACCCTCTAAGAACCAAGTCTATCAATCTTTGAAACGTAGCGGGTGCATTTTTTAAACCAAAAGGCATTCGTGTGAATTGATAAAGACCATAAGCTGTTTTGAAAGCTGTTTTCTTTCTATGTTTACGAGATAGTTTAATTTGATGAAAACCCGATTTTAAATCGAAAATTGAAAAGTATATAGCACCACCAAGTTGATCGAGAATTTCACAAATTAATGGCAATGGATAGACATCTTTTTCAGTTTTATCATTGAGATTTCTATAATCAATTACTAAACGAGTACGTTTGTTACCTTGAGAGTCAGGTTCCTTAGGAACGATCCATAAAGGAGAACAATATGGTGAGTTCGATGGCTCAATAATGTCCATCTTACGTAATTCGTCAATATATTTTTCGATTTCCTCTTTTAAAGTAGGTGGATATCGATATTGTCGAGTCTTTACCGGTATATCATCGGTTGTATGTATTTTGTGAGTGATAATATCAGTAGATTTGAGAGGCTCACCAGGTATGTGGAAGAGGTCAGCGTATTCCTCGATAAGAGAAATAACTGCTTTACGCTCTTTTTCGTCAAGGTAATTTAGCCGAAGAAGCTTAAGAACCTCATTAACACGGTCATCTCGTGACTGAGTATGATCTCTATGTTCTGTGGTCTTATCTTCTTTTTCCGAAGGGCTACTGTCCTCGTCTACGCTTGTATCGAAAGGATACAAAGGAATTACGGGTACATTCACTGTGACGTCCACATCTTGTGTATTGATGGCATATAAGTAAGCTATTCCATGATCATTTGTGACCACGGCTTCACCTGCAAATATTCCATCACCCAACTCCATTTGAGATACATAACCTTCACTTAAATTATTTTTGACTCGAATATATATTGGAGCTTTTGACCTAGCCGGCAGGACAAAGCTTTCCTATTCTAAAAATGGTACCTCTAATTTTAATTTAGTGAAAGTTATGGATTCTTTAGTAGAGTCGATTACACCACCTTGTTCTTTAATAAATTCCCAACCAATGATTCCAGTATATTCAAGAGGGAATTCGTCAGGAATAATATGAAAATCTACTGTAGTATTAAGCATGCGTAATTGAATTTTTCCTAGAGTTAAAACATCCGAAACTCCATTTAATTTAAGGCAGTATGATTGTTACGTGTGAGCTTACACCTGAATGTTCTTACTGCGTAACCGAACTTACCGTGCCTAGCTCAGCGTCTCTAGAAATTTAATAGGATGTTATGAAGGGTGTGGGTCGCTCAGTGAAGGAATGACTATATGTGAATTATATGGATATTTATTTATTGGGCGTCCCCAAATATGGGAGTACCCAGAAGAGGCCCTGAGAGTCTCTTTTACAAATCTAAAATAGCATAAATCATACGAATACAGATAAGATATTTTTATTCAACAACAGCGACGTTAATTGTATTCTTATAGTGATCTGTAATTATAGCGGTAAAATAAAGGCGATACAATATTTATGCGCGAGCAGACGACCATTTGAATCAGCTTAACTATGGTAACTAACTCTTTTCTGCGATTGCATCTTCTACCTCGAAAATATCACTCCGCCGTTTTCCATGAGAACTCTTTTCTTGCTGCGTAAGAAAATATCCCTCCGCAGTCTCCAACGGAACTCTTTTCTTCCCACAGTCAAAATTGCTGACCACGCGAAACGTCTGCTCGTCGCATTGTCTTTATAAAAGTGAGACTTAATACAACTAATGTAATGCGATATTTATGTGCAGCTGTATAGCACCTAATGAAACTACAGTAAAATGTAATGCTTCCTGAACTAAAATATATCTATCTATTATTTGTTAATTAGTATTAGACGGATGGGCGTCAGCTCACCCGTCACAATGATTCATCGATTAATTTAGGATTTTTAATTTCGCTTAATTTAATTAAATTTAAATTGCAACCAGTATCAATCAAAAATTTAGCAGTATTCAATTTAATATCTTCTGATTTTATTGTAATTGATGTAGGCCTATAATTTGGTAACAGCGCGCCTACAAAATAAGTTTTTAATGGAATTCTTATTGTGCTTGATTTACTACCTGGCGCTGAGATAAAACGTTGCCCGTCGGAGCGCCAGATCGAGGGAACGTCTGTTCGTTTCCCGCATTTTCAGAATTACTTGGTTGATTTTTACGTTTGTCTTCGTTAAATATGCGTTTACGGCACACATCGATAGTATGATATTTCTTTTTGCAATAACTACACTCTGGAATAGTGTTTTCAGAGTTTGATTTATTATTATTATTAGCATTATTTTTATGATATTCTAAAACACGACAATCGTTAACAGTATGATTAGTTCGTTTACAGTAAACACAACTTATTCCCTGTGGTGAATTATTATTGTTACCATTAGTTCGCATGTTCATGTTTTGACTTGATTTTTTAAATTGATTATTATGATTATTACTGTTATTAACATTTCGAGAAAAATTATTTTTATTATCTGATTGAATAGCATAGCAATTTTTGGAAACTGGATCGCGTGATTTAAAATATTTGGAAACTGATGTCATTTGTTGTTGACAAGTTTCAATTTCCATCGCTGCTTTTGCTGCGTCATCAAGAGTTAAGTAGAGATTTTGGGCAGTAGCTTGTTGTAAGAACATAGCAATATTAGGTTGGAGACCTGATAAGAATGCTTGGACTGCTGCTTCGATTGCAGTGGATTTTTTGAATCTATATCATCGATATCCGATAAATCTATTTCTGCGATCGCACGCGTTAAATGATTATCTATTCTATGACTGAAGTCTAAAACTTTTTCGTTAGGTAATTGAACGAAATCATTGAACTCTTTTAGCCAAACTGAAATAAGTTTTTTAGGCCTGAAGTGAAGATTTATGAATTTAATTAAGTCGTTAACGTTAGAATGATTTTTTGAACAAATGCGTTTTAACGCTTCGCCTTTACATTTTGCTATTAAAAATCGAATAACTTGTTTATCATCTAGAATATGTAACGCAATAAATTCTTTTGCATCTACGCAATTTTGTATAAATGAATCTACTGGATAACCACTAGTAGTACCATCAAAATCTGGTATCGTTTTGAAAAATTCTTTATAATCTGATTTAGCTTGTGTAATGGTATTGTTTAAATTTACTGACTTATTTTTACTACTGTTAGCAGTTAAAATATCTAATTGTTCTTTTAATTTATTTTCGAATTCTTTTTGAAAATGCTCATGCATTTGAGATTCTAGTTTGCTTTTTTCTATTTCACTAATTTGTTTTAACTTTTCTAATTGCGCTTGTAACGCAAGAATTTGACCTTGTTGTTCGGAGATAGTTGTCTCCATTTCTTCAGTTTTAGGCATTTTTATACTAAATATTTAAATTGACTTACTCTTAAGTGATAAGAAATATTTATTGAATACGGCAGGAGAACGCTGGTAAGACCCCTGTAGACTTCGAAGAGTAGTAGGATGTTGGTTGAAGGCTCTGCTGCTGTAGTGTGCGTAGCTGATAAGCTAACAAGGCTCCGATGACGATGATAATGTAGACAAATATATTTAAAAGACTCCGATGACGTTGTAAAATTTGAATGTGTGATGAATTGTATTTTTTTTTCACAACAAAACTTTTAGATTGAGCAATTTTTTTTTATTCTTGATTTTAATTTTAATTTTATTTGATTTTATTTTTATTTGTTGTTTATGATTTTTATTTTTAATTGTTTTTTTGAAGATTCAGTCACACGAAAATTTATATTAAGTTGTAATTTTTAATATTAATTATTTTTTTTTTTTATTTTAATTTTAATTCAGATATTTGTTATGATTAAAAAAAAATTTTACTATTTCACTCGCTACTTAGAACACTGAATTTAAATGTTAATTTATTTTTTTTACTTCTCACTCAATAGAATTTTTTATCTTGAGTTGATGTTTTAAGTTGATTTTTTTTTCAACGTAAAAAAAAAAATTTTCAGATTTTTGAAAACTCACCAGGAACTTCGGAGCTGGTCGAATCCGATCGCTGCCACCAATTTTAATATATACTAGCTGTTACGATTTCGTTGCACGATGTTGATGTTCAGCTCAGCTAGTTTTGTAGTATTTCTAGGTATTGGGTTCTCGACAGCAAAATCACCTCACGGTGACCCGAAATAACTGGTGTGGTATTAAGATATAACAATAACTTTATTCACAAATGATAGTTATAGATTTTAGAAGTTGAAAGTATATACTTATGATACAAATTAATTATGTCCAGTATGTCAAACTAACGGAAGGTATGATTATGGACTTGACAATGAAATTAACGAGTGTTAAGAGCTGTCTTAATAAAAGTATTGAGAGTAAAAGATGTGTATCAAAAAAGGTCTGAACAAACTGCTCGCTGAGCAAGGATTTTTATAAAGTATTCTAATCACCAAAAATAGTGGGATGAGAATTATTAAGTGGGGTTAAATTGTTGATCAGAGTTCACACTCATTGGTCATTGAACTCGTCATTGCTTATCAGCGCGAGGCGATTGGGCATAAGACACATGCGTCGAGCGCGAGAAGGGATTCAATCCTCGGCTGATGTAAATTTCTGAGAAAAGTTATTTATTTGAAAGTCAAAGTCCATTTTCATATTATCTGCGTTTGTTACAAATTATTACTAATAGTTTATACAGCTGTGTTTTAGAATAATTAAATTATCTTCAGTTGAATATACTTTAAGATTAAAATGAAAAATGTTCTCATACGTGGGATTAGGTACATCCGGTGATTAGTTTATTATTTGGTTATTGATTTGAAAAATATATGTATGTTAAAGATATTCTTATAGTATACAATTCAAATGATAGAATATACTCTTACGTTAATTACGTTGTTATAATTATCTACTTAAGGCACTCTAATTGTTGGTAATTAGGGTGCCTTATTTTGGGAATAGACTATAGGTCGGTAAAATAATCTAGTGAGCTGAGAACGGGCCCTGCTTGACAGCCAGGATATAACAATTGTAATATTTCAGGATGAAAAACTTGAAAACAATTTTTATTTTTCTATTTTTTTAAAGGAAACCAATGTATTTATTTTTTAATACATTTTTATAAAATTAAAAATTATAATTTACTCATTCAATAATTATATTTAATTCTTGAAAGACTTCCATTCTGTAGAATTTCTCCATTGGTCAAAGAATAATACCTGCAACAGTTTTTAAAATTTTAATTGGCATTCTAAAGATTTTTAATTTAAAATTATATCGTTTTATTAATATCATTAACGTCATAATATTTATTGAATTTTTACCTCCTATTTCGAAAATTTCTTCCTCGTCGACTGTTCTAACGTCCAAAAAAGAATTTTCGAAATAGGAGGTAAATATTCAATATTTCAAGTTGTTTTCTTATTTAGTGTTATGGCCCCGTGAAAATTTTAGTTAATTTATTATGTTTATATTTTGATTTTTAGAAATCTATACACTGATAGAAATTTTATCTTGGCTCAAGAAATATTTTCTTGAGCCAAGAATTTATTTCTGAAGAAAAGCAATTGTCTTGCTTCAAAAAATTCTTGTCTTGATTTAGATTTTCTTGGCTCTAAAGATTTTGTATCTTTGATGGATAACTCTCGTGTCTTGACCCGAAACTAAACTATCTTCAATCGATACTATTGAATTCTTTAAGCAAGACCACTTGTCTCTTTAGCTAAAAATGTCGTATTGTTATTTTAAGAACTTTAAATTTTTGGTTCAAGTAATAATTTCTTGATGGAAGATGTTTTCAAAGTAATGAAAAAAAAAAACTTTTTTTAAAATAAATTTCTATTTTAACATATCTGAAGTAAATGAATGTAGTCCTAAAAAATCACTGTGAAATTTTTTATTTTTAAAATAAAAAAAAAAGTTTTTTTTCAAGCTGAGTAAATTGAGATCTTGATTTAAAAATCGCGCCATTCTCGAAACAAGTCGGTAATGTCTTAAACCTACATTTTGCTTATCTCAATCCAAGAGCAAGAAATTCTTAAGCCAAATATGTCAGATTTTGTTTCAAAACAATAAAGGCTTCATCGAAGAATAAAATTCTCAAACGAAGAATTTTTTTTCTCTATTCGAGAAATTCAATTTTTTGGTTCAAAAACTTATTTCTTAAATTAAAACAATTAAAAATTTTAAAACAAGAACCACATTTTGAATAAAAAATTTTTCTTGAATCGAGATATTTTTTCTATCAGTGTAGATTTCTTGGAATAACTTGTTTCGGGGGATTCACGGGGAAACATGGATGTGAAATTTTACAATAATAAATTTTATTTCGTAGTTTTAAATTTTATTTAAACACATATTGATTATTAGATATTTGGTAAAAATTAACAAAATTAAAGTGATTTAAATTAACAAAATTCAAATTATTTAAATTCGTAAAAATTAATAAAATTAGAATTATTGAAATTCGTAAAAATTAATAAAATTAGAATTATTTCAATTCGTAAAAATTAATAAAATTAAAATTAGTTAAATTCGTATTTCAATTCGTTAAATTTACATTACAATTATTCTTATATAGTAGTGTCTTATAAATTTATTATTGATTCAAAATAGTAAAATAATTATTTAAATTCATAATATAATATTTTATAGTATATTTTAAATCAAATAGTAAAATTATTATTTAAATTCATAATGTAAGGTTTTGTAATATATTAATTATTAATACTTGAATAATTATTTAAAATCGCAGGATAATATTTTGTAATATATTTTAAATTAGTTATATTTGAATTAATATTGTAAAATAGTGAAATTATCATTTAGATTCATAACATAATATTAATTATTTAGATTCGTAGTAAAATTATTATTTAAACTCATAGTATAATATTTTGTAATATATATTTTTAAATTAATTAATTAGATTCGTATTTGAATAGTAAAATTATCATTTAGATTCATAACATAATACCAATTATTTGGATTCATATTCGAGTTTACATTAAAACGTAGAAAAATTATTATTTAACTCATAATATTATATTTTGTTATATATATTTTTAATTCATATTTGATTTACCATTAAAAGCATAGTAAAACTATTATTAAATTATTTAGATTCATAATATAATATTTAGTAAATTATTTTAAATTAAATTACTTATAATCATATTTGATTAACATTGACAAATAGTAATATTTAAATTCATATTAAATTATTTAAATTCATAGTATAATATTTAGTGAAATATTTTAAATTAAATTACTTATACTCCTATTTGAAAAATAATAAAATTCTTATTTAAATTCACAATGTAATAATATTATTGAAAAAATAGTAAAACTCTTATTTTAACTTTATAATATTTTTGTAATAGTATTTTAAATTGATTCTAGTAAAATAGTAAAATTCTTATTTAACTTCATAATATAATATTTTTGTAACAATATTTTAAATTAATTATTGAAAAATAGTAAAACTCTTATTTAAATTCAATTATTGTTTAAAAATATATAATTATTTCGAGATTGATTTTACATTGAATAAAGATGTAAAATATACCGTTTAAATATATTTCATGTTAAGATTAAATAAAAATAATTGAAAAATTATTTTTATTTAAATAGAGATGCGAAATATATTATTTAAGTATATTTAAAAATAAAAATGAAAATAATTGAAAAATTAATATCATGAAAAATTATTAATGAAAATTAAAAATATTGTCAATTGAGTCACTGATCACCCGTTGAAATTACACAAATTGTTAGTCTAATTGTTCCTCGAAACTCAAAAATAAATATACAAAAGAGAACGCACGTTCATGCCAAATCATTACCTTCTTTAATGCAGGTAACTTAAAAAAAAATAAAAACTTAACTTGTTTTAAATTCACTAAATTTTTATAAATTTTCCTCGAATAATATTTTAATTTATTTGTTTTAAATGCCCATATATATTCACAGCACAAATAAAAAAAATCACTGCACCCGTTTTAACGAGGGAAAAACAATAATTATTACTTTTAACGTTAATTGAAATGATCCACAATCGAAATCCTTCAAAATGATCCCAGAATAAAATGCTGAATTGAAATCCAAATGAAATGAAAATTGAAATCCTTGTAAGTTATTCTCCCAAAATGAAGTGAAAATGAAAATCCTTGTAAATATATTGAAATGAAAAATGATGAAAATCCTTGTAAATATTTTGAAATGAAAATGAAAAATCCTTGTAAATATATTGAAATGAAAAATGAACAATCCTTGTAAATGTTCTTGAAATCAAAATACGGGATCACACCCGAAAACTGTACTTTGTAAGAAACTCAAAAAGAAAAACGGGGTCACACCCGGCAGTAACGAAGCGTAAAAAAAAACTTTAACAAAAAACTTAAACAAAATAAACGGGGTTACACCCGACGAAAACGGGATTACACCCGACGGTAACGGATTTACATCGCGGACTGATGAGTTTTTCTGACTCATTTCATTAGCTGGTGCAGCGACTTTTATTTGCCATGTAATTTTAGATGGGCCACCATGGTAGGGGCCATGGGAAAAGACGCAGAAAGACTCTCCCAGAGTTTATTGTTTATTCATTAAAAATTTTATCGATGATCTAAGTTTTCTCCGAATCTTTGTTTATTTAAATAAATCTGATATCTCATATCAGCAGTTTATTTATTTAAATAAAATAAAAATTACTGCCATCGGCAGTTTAATTTATAACATTAATAAATAATAAAATTATAGATATTTTCCAAAATGCATAGATAAAAATTTATAAAAATGAAATTACTATTGAATTTAATGTTTTCGATAAATTTATTATTAATCTTGGGGGTATTACAGCCCTCTGAACAGTCTTTTCTCGATTTTATGTATTAGGATAGCAGCAGGAGTAAGTTGGTCGCTTATTCTCGCTGCAGGCGTTTCTTTTCTTTTATTCTGGGCTTTACTCCATTGTTTTACTCCGCCCGGTACTCAGGTTACAGCGCGGTATTCGCGCCCACTTATATGTAATGTTTCGCCTTCCCGTACGTTCTCTTTCTTACAAAATGGTGTACTTAATTATTTATCATTATTTTAATTATTTTCAAATTTATATAGATATTAATTTTCCTAAATATGTTTTCCAATTGAAATATATATTATTTACATTTGAATACATATATATTTCCTTATTTGTTGAACATATTTATTTTATAAATATATATATATATATATATATATATATATATATATTATTGTTTAAATGTATAAATCGTATATTACTTATTTATTTTTATGTACTTTAATTTGATTTAAAATTTAAGTTATTTCTAAGTTATTTAGTTTAAAATTATCCGACTTATTCTATTAGTGTATATTTATTTTTATCCATATATATACATGCATAAGGGATGAAGGGTGCCGGGTTCGTAACATTAGTTGCTTTCTTATTTACTTCCCGAAGAGTGTATACTATTTTTCTCCTCGACGGAGGTGGAAAACGGCAACTTCGCTTTGCACAGCGAGACGAAAGTTGACGCTTTTCGCCTGGAAGTGAGAGAAATTATTTAATTATTAGTCATTAAATATGTTGACGCATGCCCTGATTAAACATCTGAATTCGATCGAATTAAAAAGAATGACATTTTTAATTCTATTCAATTCAGATAAATTCTGTTAATTCGGTACCTAACTTAAAAATGAATTCTGTCTAATTCGGCAGGAAAACCAGAATTCGTCCAAATTGAAACGAATTTAAATAATTCTATTCGGTTTAATTCTGATTAATTCGAAAATAATTCTTTAATTTCTGGTTCTGAATCCGAATTAAACTGAATTAAAACGAATTTGAAATTTTTAAATCGGTTTTATTCTGTTTAATTCAAATTCAAATTTTCAATTCAGTTTAATTCTGTTTTGCAGTATTCGACAGAATATAACAGAATTTATGACAGAGTGTTTAACTTGCCAAGTCTGGTCGCACCTAGTATTATAGACGAATATTAGGGCGCCACTGGAAGATGGACTCGGTCTTCCAGAACCGGATGTTGTATGATTTTATTTTTAATTAGTTAAATTTAATTAACTTAATTTCTCAGAGTCGTTTGTAATATTTTGTGAGAGAGGTGAGGAATGGAAAAAATAACTGAAATAATGCTGATCAGAATTTTATTAATTTTAAGCACCTTGCTTTATTTAATTAACTAATAATTTCCTTATGACAAACTAATAATCTTATGACAAACTAATTTATCTCGTCCCCTGGACGGTATCTTATGACAAACTAAATTATCTCGTCCCCTGGACGGTATTACTTATAACTAAAATGTCCCCTGGACTTATCACAGACACAGTTAAATTTTACTTAAAACTACTTGACTCGACTTTGTACTCAATTTTATTCTATACTCAATGACATCATTACTTTTACTTAATACTCGACTTAAATTTTCAATATACTAATTCCACTAATAATTTTAATTCTTTTTACTTTTCACTGATTTATTTAATTCACTTTATTTTATTTATTAATTAATTAATTTTGGTTTTTTTGAAATTATTAATTAATTAATTTACCAATAACCTTGATTATCATTTACTTCCAAAATTATATATTTTTAATTCTCTTAATTATGTCGGATAATTATACTTCAGTATTCAACTCACTTTACTGACAAAATAATCCGTGCTTGTTTTACTTGACCATAATTCTACCGTAATTTTCCTAGCGTCTTTTGATTTTAGATTTATTAATTTATATTTATTTTAAAATTACTCAAAATTATTTTAAGACTAATTTTACGACTAGAATTACGTTAGAAATGACTAGAATATTCGGCCCGGGAAATGGCGTCACGAGGCCTGAATTTGCGATTTTAACGACACGGATAATTTACTCGAGGCGGCCGACAGGCCTGGAATACTTTTATAATTAATATTGAATTTAAATTGAATTTTTATTATGAACAACTGACGCGGAAATTTATTTTACTCCAGCCGAGAGGCCTCGAATATAATAAATTTAGAGTTACACAAAATGGCGAACGCGCGGCAAAAGATGCGACAGAAAGTTCGAGACGCGAGGATAAATCCCAGCCGACAGGCCTAGAGCTACTAATATAATATTACTGAACCCGCAGAAAGATGTTAAGTAAATTATTTATAATTAATTCGGCCCTCTAATATGAGAGGCCTTAATTAATTATAATTTTTACCTTTTAATTTTACAGCAGCAGCTGATTAGCGGATAGAGCTGATATGCGGCGATTATCTATAAACCTCGTGGTGACTACTCTTCGTTCCGTACTAGACGACTTAGTTCTCGCAAATTGTCTCTGCTCCTCTCTCGCCTTACTCCCAATTATATTTATTGAATATCTGTCAATGAACAGTACGCATTAGACAGTGTAATTAAGTATTAATTAAAGTAATTATCAGCCTAAAGGCCTAATAATTAACTAACAAGTTAAATATTAATTAATAATTAATCGCCTCGTTCCACGTAAAGCGTGAACGGACGTATATATTTACCTGAATTATCAATTGCGTCCGGTTGTTGTTGTCGTCTGGGCAACTCTGATGTTTTTCACGCAGGGTTGCCAGAAAATTTTTGTTCAAGTCGCCCCATCTATAAACAAAAGTAGCGAAATACTTTAACAAGTCGCCCAATCAATTTCAAATTTAGAATAATGCTGTTGGCTTAGAATTTATTCTCTTATTAACCCATAAGAGTACACTATACCGCATAAATTGGAATTAACGTTTTAAAAAGTATTATTGCAATTATCTTTTATGTAGTGAAGAATTATAGGATATTTTTAGGATAAATTTGATGAAAAAATAATCTTAATCAAAATTTTTATTAATTTTTTGCAAATTATGAATTATTTTTTAGTGCAAAAAGCAGAATATCGTGGTTGCAGGTTTTAATTTACATTAAATGTATACATATTTCTTTATCTGATTGTTTAAAATAAAATAACAATTTACTTTCAACAGCTATGATGAAATTAACATTTGAAGATTCGTTTTTTACTGTGTATCACCTACGTTTAAATTTATAATTTTTTATAAAAAATAAAATTACTATTTAAAACCAAGATCTCAATGAACTGAACTGAGACGAAAGAAATTAAATGCTTGAATGTAAGTGACATCATGCACACAATTTTTTTATATGTACATACTGAATTGAAATGATGTTCGATTCAAGTCATACACAAATGGAAATTAAAAATAATATTTGAAAATAATGAGTAAGGTTATTCCCAATCTTGAAACATTAAAAATCGCCCAAATTGCGACTTGTAGCCCAAACATTAATTTAGTAGCAAATGCATAGAGAAAATCGCCCAATTTGCGATAAGTAGCCCAATCTGGCAACCCTGTTTTCACGTTCCGCAGTCCATTATATCGTTTCACTCCCGTTCACTAGTCCGGAAACCTATTCCCACTATCTTAGACTAGGAAATGACGAACGGGCCGTAGTGATCCATGCGACACCCGGTGACTAGTCGCAACACTAACTCGCAACTTACGAGGTCGTTGGCCGGTTATCGGCGGGAAACGAAATTCAAATTCAAATTTACCCGTGAAAAATGAATCATACATGGCCATGCATGAATGCTCCATGCATGGCCATGTATGTAAATTGGCCAGACATGGCCATGTATGGCCATATATAACCATGTATGACCATGCATGGCCATGTATGACTATACAAAGCTTGATACGGCCATACATGACTTGATATGACTAGGTATAGAAATTTTAACTAAATAAAAAAAAAATTTTTTTAATTTTTTTTTTTTTTTTAATTATTTTGGCGACGCAGAGATTATCAGATATGCGAATAATTGAATTCCTAATCGAATTGGAAATTTTTAATTCAGAGAAAAAACGCTAGACTTATTAATAACACCACCTGCTTTAGTAGGATTCGAACCCGGGACCTTCCGTACGAGAAACCGACGCTTTGTCGACTAAGCTATGCGACCGACAGTTACAACGAAGTTTACTTGCGCTACGTAAGATTGAAAGGATATAATCACTTTCGAAAAAGCAAAATATAATCATCAATGTGCTGTTAGTGATATCAAAAAAATTTTCTATTTTTTTTCACTACAACATCCTGTTTATAAGTAATTGTAATAGTCAGCTCAAATTTTTTATATCCGTGAAAAATGAATCATACATGGCCATTCATGGCCATATATGAATCATACAAGGCCATGTATGGTCATGCATGGTCATGTATGGCTCTATATGTCAGTGATTAGTTGGACATATATGGCCATGCATGACCGTATATAGTTCATACATGGTCATACATGGAGCATATATGGCCATACATGGAGCATATATGGCCATACATGGGCATACGAACTTTTTTAATTTTTTTTCTTCCATTATCTCATAAACAACAAGACCTACAAAAAAAATGTAAATGACAATTTTATAGGAAATTTAATTTCCTACAAAAAAGGTCCCTAGCACCGAATCACTCAGATCGATATTTTCTGAGATATTAGTCAAATAAAAAATCAGTATTTTCTAAGATTTGATTCGACATTTTATGGGAATTCAATGCTACGTAAACTTCAATAATTGATATCTCAGAAAATATCGATCGTAGTGATTTAGTGCTAAGGACCTTTTTTGTAGAAAATTGAATTTTCTATAGAATTGTTATTCATATTTTTTCTGTAGGTCTTGTTGTTTATGAGATAATGAGAGAAGAAACAAGAATTCTATGAAAAAATTTAGTTTAGCGGTCCGTACTACCCCACTCGTATGAGTTACGACTTCGCGATAATCGGTACTTCTGAAGAGCATTCAATTCTGAGAAAATCCCGACTTTGGGCGAGATGATGTCATAAAATGTCACGGAGTTACAGAAGTTTAAAACATAAAAACCCAAGTTTACGTGTATTTTGAATGGGAAATCATCGCCTGCTCTGGGAAAGTACTTTATATTAATATCAAGGGCTTAAACTCTCAGGGAATTTTTTGGAGGGTATTTCCAACAAAATTTCGGGATGGGAGCGAAAAAAAAAATAGTCGCTAAAAAAAGCAGTCTAATATATAGTCATCCATGACTATGTATGACCATGCATGACCATACATGGCCTTGTATGATTCATATATGGCCATGCATGACTGTATTCAAAAAGTTCGTATGCCCATGTATGGCCATGTATGAACCATATACGGCCATGCATGGCCATATATGTTCAATTAATCACTGACATATATAGTCATACATGTCCATGCATGGCCATACATGGCCTTGTATGATTCATGTATGACCATGTATGACCATGTATGCTCCATGCATGAACCATATAGGCCATGCATGGCCATGTATGTTCAATTAATCACTGACATATATAGTCATACATGTCCATGCATGGCCATACATGGTCTTGCATGATTCATGTATGACCATGTATGCTCCATGTATGATCCATGCATGGCCATGTATGCTCCATGCATGAACCATATATGGCCATGTATGGCCATGTATGATTCATTTTTCACGGGTATTTATTCTCTATTAGCTATAATTTACCCTGTTACAAATTAAAATTTTGAATTCGGTTGAATTCAGTTGTTTAATCAGGGTGCACATTACGATCCGTAAATCGCGAATACTTAGAAACGCGGTTTCATTCAAATTGAAAATTGAATTATAATAATAATCATCACAAAACCAAAAAGAACAAGAATAATAATAATAATAACTTCTTTATTTATTAGCATACTGCTATTTATAATATACTGTACAATCTAATGATTCAAATTTAAAAATAATTATCTTTAATAAATTTTTTTAAATCTATCTTAAAAATTTTCATCCTGTTTTCGCTCTTGATACAGTTAGGAAGACCATTGTACTATTCGAATCCTCGGTACACGAGACTTCTCTCGGCAGAGTGAGTTCTGGTGTGCCGAACCTATAATTCATTTCTCTGCCTCGTATTATGATCGTGTTTATCACCAACCAAAACCAGCTTATTTTTTAAACATGGTGGTGTCATTCCCAATAACATCTTTTTAATTAATATAAGGTAAGGGCCCAGTTTCTGACCTTTTAAGAGTGCTGGTTGAGGTTATACTATAATAGTTAATGTAAGATTTAACTTAATGAGAAAAAAAAAATTTTATCAACTAGTTTAGGATTTGTCAAATAAAGTCATGTGCGTAAAATAATTATTTGAATTGATTAATAATTTTAATTGAGGTTTTAAAAATTGACTTTTAGTGACCCAGTTTCTGACCCTCACAGTGGCCTGGTTTTTGACCCTCACATTAAACCATGATTAAGTACTTAATAAGCTTGAATAAACTAAAATTGTTGTTTAGATAAATAAATTAAATATTTTTTATAACAAATACATAGTTTTTTTTAATACTTAAAATATTAATAATTAATCATGCTATAAAACACTACAGAAATGAAAAAAATAAAATCATTTGTTAAAACTAATTTGGTTTATTTTTTTTTCCCCCAATTCATCACTCCAAAAATATACTTTCAAGATCTAAATAAGATCTTTTATTCATAAAAATAAATATTAAATGTCAATTTATACCTGTGTTATAAAAAATATTAAAAAAGAATTTAATAAAATTATGAATATTGTTATTTTTACATTTTATAAACATGTAATTAAATAGATAACCTCGTTCGTAGTAGGTTAGAGTTTGAGGGTCATCAACTTCATCACACCTTTAAAATTGAGCCTAGTTATTGACCTTAAAATTTTAGCAACAAAACCCTAGCGGTTTCAGCGGTACGATGAAATTACCGTTTATTGACGTTAAATCGTCGTAAGTTCTGCCATCGAACATTCGACTGCATGGAGTGATTTGACGATCGTTTCCGAGTGCGGTTGTGAAAAATCGTCACCATATATTTTTTCAGCACTTACGGCAATAACACCATCAAATCAATTATTATAAATCGCTAAATAACGATAGTATGAGTGTCGATCACCAATATCATAATAGTTGATTTACCGACTGTGGATACCGAAAGTACAAACATATGAGAATAATTGCATTGCATTTTGACCGACGTTTTACGCTCAGTTTACGGTAGATTAACTCTCCAATCACACGCAATTAGGTGTAAAATTTGGAAATTCGTGGGACTGCCCGGGAAAAAAATATAGTATAATTTTATATAGTGATTTATATGTATACAATAACTGCCATGAAAAAAAAAAAAAACCACGCCGAGTTATGGATCCGAACCCAAGACCTTCTGATTCGAAGTCTGACGCGTTAACTTTTTTTTTGAAGAAGTTAATTTTCAAAATAAGATACATCATGGTTACAATAAAAATGGAAAGCAAACTTAAACAAACATTTAACTTAAAAGAATAATGTATTATAGTATTGACCTCAGGATGAGGTACTCGTACTTTAGCATTTGATGTTGCATGAGGCAGCGAGTGGTTTAATTATATAGTTATAATTAATTTTTAAATTATTACAATGTTTTGGACAGCATATCAATATTTTTGAGAGGAGGTATGGAAAAAAGGCAATTTTATTGCTCAGGTAAAAAAAAACCATAATACTTTACTTAATATTTTTACTTATAAACTAACTTACGCTAATAATTTTATTTACACTATATACACTATTTACAGGGGTGCTGGCTCATAAGAGCGCTGTGTACTTCAGTGTTCTGCGTCTTTGGAGCTTTCTTAGTTGAGGTGAATTGGAGTCGAGCCACCAGTATTTTTTGGTGTCTAGTCTTCTAAAGTCTAGAGCATCGCGATCAGGGATTATCATTGAGAAGGTGAAGTCAGATTTTGTTTTGGAGAAGCTATCGGGCTGCAAGCTTATGCGTTTTTCGGCTTTGTTCCTTTTCCAATGGTAGAGGATAGGTACGTTATTGGAGTCTTGTATTACTCCTTTGTTGTCGAAGTATGTGAACGTTTGTGGTGGCCTGCAGCCCGTTAGGTTTCCTGCGATGATCTCTGTTTCATTTATCTTTGCTAGGTTTTTAACCAGCTGGTTGTTAATCAGTGGCAGCTTGGCGAAGTAGTCTCTGGCTAACTGCAAGATAAAGTTATCAATACGTGGGATGTTGGCGATTTCATATAGTATCTCGTTGCTTATATATCTCTGGTATTGTGATTCTCTAGATCTGTAGAGTCCAGTACATGCCCTGAGGCAGGCCCTTTCGAATACTCTTATTTTTTCCATTACAGAGGATCCAATATTCCACCAGATAGGTGCCGCATATGATATGATAGGACGTACTAATAGCTGATAGCAGATCACTTTGGCCTCTCTGGACAGGTGTTTACAATAAAAGATTCGACCGTTAGCCTTGAAGGCCGCTCTGGCTTTGTCAAGCTGGGTTTCTACGTGAATGTTTAGCTTCAGTAGGTGGTCTAGGTGCATCCCCAGGTACCTTACTGTTTGTTTGCGTGGTACGATTGATGTTTTGTGTGTATCTGGCAGTGTGATGTTAACTTTGTACTCTTGGAGACCCTTTTTTTTTGTTGAGGCAAGATGTTCGTGCGTTCTTCTAAATATGATGGTTTCACATTTAGAAGGATTCACCCTAAGGTTCAATAGAGCGAAGTGATTGGTGATCTTTTCCGCGGCATCGTTAATTTTTTTTTGCAGAGTCGGTACTGAGGGGCCCGACATGTAAATGATGGCGTCATCTGCGAACGCTATTGATCGCAAGGAGTACGGTGACAACTCCGTGCTCTTGTTCATGTAGTTGGCGTTGATGATTTTTGCCGTGAGGATAACGAAGAGAATAGGAGAGTTCACTGTACCCTGCTGAAGTCCCTCGGCTATTTCAAATCTGAGTGGAGATATACAGGTGCCGTCCCAGGTAACAAAGGACTTGCTGGAGATTGAATCCAGTATTATGAATATTAACCACTTAGGGAAGCCGTAGTTGAGGCATCTGTATATTAGTCCATCGGTCCACCCAGAGTCAAAGGCTTTTTCCAGGTCAATCAATAGCGCTGCTGTGTGGTCATTATATCTGAGATGGTGCGATATGTCGGAAACCAGCTTGTGGATTGCATGCGTTGTGGAATGCCTAAATCTGAATCCGAATTGGTTGTCCAGTATCACGTTCTTCTCCTCACAGACTCTGGTGATTTGTCTATTGATTAGCACTTCGTACACCTTGCTGATGCTGAGTGTCAGACTGATTGGACGGTAACTGGCCGGATCGTTAGGATTTTTCCCCTTTTTAAGGATTGGCAGTACTTTGGCGCATTTCCAGCTGATCGGGTAGTAATATCTGTTAAGCGCATTGTTGAAAATCACCACGTATGCTTTGATGACTGATGGAGGCAGGTGCTTTAGTACTATTGGGGGAATGTTGTCCAACCCACTGGATACTTTATTGGGAAGTCTATTTAGTATCTTTTCGACGTCAATTTGCGTACAGTAGAAGTCTCCCGCCGTGGACCGAGGATTAGTTGCTGGATTATCGTCGTTGAACTCCGAGTGTATGGTGTTAAGGCTTCTGATCTCTTCCGCCTCTCTTCTGATTCTATGGGCCGCTGTGTCAACCGTTTGTCGTAGCAGTGTGTTGTTATTAAGGTAGCGGGGCGAGTTGATTTTTTCAAAACGGGCTCCTAGTATGTTTAATTTGTCTTTGGGGTTTGTGAAGGTTAGATATTCATCATCTTCTTCAGCGTCCGTCGAGCTGCAGTTGCTTCTGATAAGAAGTGGGCTATTTGGTTTTATTTTTATATTGTCAATTGTGATTTTCATCGGTGGTCTCAACATTTTGTTGATTTACGGAAAAAATGATTTTGAGTTTCTGTGGTTTATCTGTTTGAGTTGGGCTGTCCAATAGCTATTTGCTGCCTTAACGAATTCATTATGGAGTTTCTTTTTTATAATTTTTAGGTCGACCTTGGTTTTAACAGAGTCCTTACGTTTGCATGTCGGGTCAGTTCTGAGTTGCTTGTGGTGGAGTGTCAGAAGTCTTGATTTTTCCTTGTGGAGTTTCTTAATGCTGCTGTTGACGTAATTGTAGACTTTGACGCGTGGCTTTACTTTTGGTACAGTGTTTTCTATTGTTGTTAGGATAGCTTCGTCTATTTCTTTCAGGTAGTTGTCGATCTGGATAGTTGTGAGTGATTCGTTGCTGGGTATTATTGTTGAGTATTCGGCTCCGAGTTTTTTGGTGAATGTTTTCCATTTTGTGGATTTGTATTTGTATCTGTGACGGTTGGTGAGCAGGTCAAGTGGTCTTAGTGAGTCGTCGTCCGTAGCTAGTTTAATTTTCTATTGCGTCGTGGTCGCTGTCGTATTCCAGGGTTCTCAATTTGCCATTTTATCCAGAAATAAGTTACCAGACTTGAAGGTGGGTCTGGCTGGTGGGTAGATTGAGGCTCTGTGCTCTATGGCCTTGTCGTTTATCCAGTTTTTAATATACTTTCCTCTTTGGTTTTCTGAACTGTCTCCCCAGTCGCGGTTCTTGATGTTAAGGTCTCCGGCGAGCAGGAAGTATCCGTTTGGGTCGATTGTTTTGATGTCAGTTAGTAGTTTATTAAGTTCTTCTATGAAGAGGGTGCGATTATCATTAGTTGCATACGCGCTGATGATGAAGAGGTTAACGTTGTTGAGTGATAGTTTGATAATTGTGTATTCTAGTATCTCGTTGAAAGCTGAACTTGGGCGGTGAATTTGTTGGAAGTTTAAATGTCTTTTAATCAAGATGGCGGTGCCACCACCTTGTATAGCATTCGGTCTATCCGTTCTGATGGTCTCGTAGTTCTTGAATTCTATCGAATGGTTGGGATTAAGCTTGGTCTCTGACAACAGCAGTACGTCTTATAGATTGGAGTCCAGTGTAAGTTGTATTTCATATCTTTTGCGGTTGTGTATTAGCGAGTTGACATTTATCGCAAGCATTTTAAGGCTGTTGATTGGGACTTGGGGGTCCTTGTCCATTTTTTGCTTTTTATTGCAGGGAGTAGTTACCCCCAACATGCATATAGATGGTCAATGTTTGCTGCATTGTCGGCTACCTGCTTAGCAATCTGATTTAGTTGCATGCTTACTAATGAGAATATTTCCTTCTTGAATTCCATCAGCCAGCTATGGAGTTGGTTGTTAGGGTTGAGTTGAGGCGTATCGTCGATCATTGGAGGTTGATTGTGTTGGTTGAAGGTCGGGTTGAGGTTCTGCTGGTTGGCCTGTGTGTTGTGGTTCGAGCCATATGGGAGGTTGGCAGCTGCATTTGCATATGAGAGTTGGTTATTGGCCATTCTTGATATCCTATTTGTTTTAGGTTTAGAGTTCGACATATTTTTATGGATGAGAGTCGCGTTTTTGTAATAAATGCAGCCCTTGTAATTGGCTGGGTGGCCAACTTGGTTACAGTTAGCGCATTTGATGTTTTCTTTAGGCGCGCTGTTTACTATGGGGCATTGTTTTGGTATATGGTCTCCTCCACATTTAACGCAGCGTTGCGTGCAATTGTAGTTTTGGCTGGTGTGGCCAAAACGTTGGCATTTAAAACATTGGAATGGACCCCTTTTACGGGGGCGTTGCCAATGGATGACTTGGGAGAGCAGTCGTTTGCATCTAGTGAGTTCTGAGGTTTTGCTGTCGCTTGACAGTTGGACCATGAAGAAATACTTATTAGTGTCTGCTTTGTTGTAATTAATTTTAATTACCTTGGTAACATTAGCTTGCTGCAAGTTGAGGGCTTCCAGTGCTGACTCAACGTCTTTTTCGTCATAGCCCCCGTAGACTCCTTTGAGAACAAGGTTTTTGGGTCTAAGGTGGCTAGGGGTGAAGGTGTATGATTGACAGCCTTCGATAGATTTGATTGCATTTTTTAGCAGGTCGTAGCATGCCATATTACTTGATTAAATGGTAATATTTTGTGGATCTACCTGTTTCAATGTGAAGTCGTCAGGATTTACTCGGTAAGCTGTCGCCACTTCTACAATCTTTTTGATTGTTGTTCCTTGGGCATGTATTGGAGGTGATCTAAGTTTTTTGGGTGGTGTTGATTTACCTGCGTTCTCTTGTTGGTTCCCGCTTTTTGAAGGTGACTTAGGTCGTAAGGGCTGGTCATGTTGTCTAAGCGACGGTATTTCATTGGGGTTTATCGGTTGAGAGTCATCTGACATCTCCATGACATCGTTATCAATCTCTAGAGAGTTGAATACATTTATTGAGGGTTCTATGGGTCCTTTGATGTTGGTTCAGGTTGTTTGACTGGGTTTTTAGGGAGCTGCCAGCCATCATTATTTTGATTTGCATCTGTCGATGTTGACTGAGGTCTTGCCACTTTGAGGTTGGGCTGGGGGGTTTGCTTACTTGGGTTTTTGTTCACAGAAATCTCTTTCATGGCCCTTTGGACCAATTTGTCTAATAGGAATGAGTTAGACGCCGTTTTATTCCGTGGAAGTGCATTATTGGGTCTCTTGGAGGTTTCCCTTGTATCACTTTTGTCGGGATCGATTTTGCGCTTTGCGCCGGATGACATTTTGAGGCTAAAGCCTTTCACTCCTTGTTTTAGTGGGCGGACAGTATAATTAATTAAGGATGTTTATTGGAATAGGTATTTAAGTATATTAGGAATATTCTTTAAATAATTTAGAGTTTTTTTTTTGCGATTTATATTTGCAGAAGATAGTTTTATTTCTCTATGATAGACAGTACGCATGTGAACGACATCGTGTTTACATTGAGACTCTCTGACGCGTTAACCGCTGTGCTGAACCATACACTTGAAATGATGAGTTAATTGTATATATTTATTTGGATATAAACGAACTTTAGATAATTGAGGACATTAATAAATGATTGATTCCATTATTTGTATTATATTTGATTATGTTATTGTTTATAGGGTAAAGAGACTAATACCGGGGTCCATTCCTTCTTTTGGCAAATTAAAAAAATGAAAAATTAAAATCTTTTAAACTTAACTAAGACTTCTTAAATTTTATATCTCAGTTTTTTTTAACTTAATTCATTGTCGGAACTTCAAAATTATTTTGCTGCTATCCCGCTTTGGGTCTTGTTAGTCTATTATCAAGAATTTAAAAAGAAATTTTTCTTTATAACATTCATATATGAATGCGGTAATAAATTAAAAAATTTTATAGACTTTATTTAATAAATAATTATGCAGTTTTTATGAATAATCTTACGTTGTTTGGTCGTATCTAAATTATTTCATAATATATTATGATTCGCACGCCTGCACAGCTCAATATTCACTTAGAAATTGCTATTCGATCAAATTTTTGAAAACTTCATTGTATAAAATTTTATGTAATTATATCAAATTATCTAAAATTTTATATAATTATATATAATTTTTTCGACCGAATGTATAAATACACTTATCCAAAAAATTAAAGGAACAAGAAAATTTTATAAAATTTTCAGTGATTTTTGGAAGTCTGTATTTTAGTGAAAAATGATCGTATTGAAAAAATAAAAAAAGCAAATTAAAGCTTGAAATTTCCAGTTTAAAGATCTTTCAGCCAAATAATTTTCTGAGCCACAGTTTTTGCGGAATCATAAGAAATATGCCAAGACAAAATTTTTCTAAATTTTCCAGTTTTGTTTTTTAGATCTGCGGGGCCGGGAAAATTTTTTTCCAGAAAACCAATTCATAGTTCGTTTAGAAAATTTATTTAGCTACAATTTGCTTTTTTTTGTTTCTCTGTACGACAATATGCTGCTGAGATATCAGCCTTCAAATGAAAAAGGGTCCTTTTGTCTTTGATTATCGATGTCTCAGCACCTAATGGTCGCACAGTAATTTAAAGGGCAGTTTGAGAAACTTGAATAAATGCCCTACAAGCCCTATTTTCGATTTTTTTGGAAAAAAATTTTTTTTCATCCTTAATATCAATTTGAAAAACCCACGAAAAATGGCCATTTTCTGGTTTTTTAGTCAACTCATCGCTACTTTGTAAATATCGATAAAAAAAATAATGTTGCCAGGTGATTTTACAGCTTAATGTACCCCTAAAAACCCTGGAAATTTTCAGATTGATCCATCGAACCGTTTGTCCGGACCGATTGCTCAAAGTTTTATGAAACAATTAAAGGAACAAGTTTTGTTCCTTAATTTGTGTAATCATTACCAAAATGAAAAAATTAATTTTTTTCGGATTTTCTTTCATTTTCACGTTAGGTATTCGGTAAATGTAAGGTAAAAAGAAAAAAAAAATTTTTTTTCAAAAAACGAGATAAAACAAGAGTTTTTTTAACATTTTTTAACTTCCCGCTAAGACAATCGACGATTTTCGAAAATTTCGGGAAGTTATTGTTTTCACCCCGATTTATGAAAATCGAGTTTTCATCAGATGTCGACGTTTTGAGGTCCTAGGAAGCTAGTCTGACTATTTTCGGAATGATGTCCGAGTGTGTGTATGTGTGTGTGTGTGTGTGTGTGTGTGTGTGTGTGTGTGTGTGTGTGTATGTATGTAAACTCTTTGTAACTTTTGAACTAATGAACCGATTTGGATTTTTAAGGCGGCGATTGAAAGAGCTTGTTGGCCATCAACTTTCCTGAAAATTTCAGATCATTTGATCAAATAGACTCGAAAATATCTGCGAATTACGAAAAAAAAAAATTTTTTTTTTTTAGTTTTTTTTTTATTTCTCAGAAACGACTTATACGATCGACTTCAAAATCTAATCAGCTCTAGTACTCAAAAAAACGCGTCGATTGCCACCTCAAACGTCAAAATCGATCAATTAGTTCTTAAGATATCGGCGTTGAAAAGTTAAAAAAATAACATTTTATGTTATTTTTCCCGGATAAATCATAATATAACCTACTAAAATGTGTCTAAAGTCATACCAACTCATCCTTTATATGGTTATTTTCGATACATTATGTCATCGAACTTGGATTTTAGTTTAAATCATACTACCAACAATAAAATCGATAAAACGTAGTTTCCCAAGTGGCCAGGCTCGCTTTTTGTTAGCTTTTAGTTGCCCGTTCCAAGTCAACTTTTTGCTATTCCAAAATGTTAATAAAATGGTGACAAAAAGTACTTTTGAAAAAGATAACTCTTAAAAGTTATCTTAAAGTTATCATAAAAATGTTAACAAAATATAATATGAAAAAGTTAGCAAAATGTTACCATAAATTGTAGTAATAAATGGTGACTTTCTGAAGATAAATAAAAGTTACCATTTTAATGTTGATAAATTGTCATCCAAAAAATGTTATATAAATGTTGACTTTTTAGTATTATTCAAAAGATAGCATTTTATTGTTAACATTTTTCCAACAACTTTGGGTTAACATTTTGCTATTATTATAATATTTTATTTTGTTATCAATTTGTTAACATTTACATGTCGTCATTTTAGATATATAAACGCTCGAAGTTGCGAACAATATAACCTGAAATTATTTTATCTTTAGAATACTGTGGTATCGTTTATAATATTATTTATAACTATTGATTAACAATACTCAACGGTTCATAAAAGGTAAATTTTTATTTATAATCATGGAAAATTTTCGACAGCGGAAACGTAAACCGCATGATTTGCTTGGACCACGACAACTAAAACGACGTACGCAACAAATACTTTTACCAGAATATTTATTATTTAACTTGAATAATAATAATAATAATAACAATAATATTTATAACAATTGTTATAAACATTTGTTATAAAATGACAATAACGACTACGACCATGACGACGATAACAGTAGCCGCGATTCAGACGTTTCAGATGATCTTAGCCGTTTTTCAGAAGCTGTTGATCAGGGAAATGGTGAGCCTTTGCCATTGATTGATTGGCTTAACTTTTTTGATCAACCAGTAACCCGATCAGAGTATCAGTTACTTAATCTCCATATAAACAATCAAGTCGCTAGTGGTGATAATGATGCAATTCTTATTGAGTTAACTCAATTATGAATTATGAATTCATAAAAGAGTGGCATGTTAAACATATACAATCACACGTGAAGCGACTGACGAACTTTTACTTTCTGAAGCCTTTGATTGATGATCTTTCTACTGCCAAAGTAAAATAATTTAGGTGCTTATAGATAAAATATAATATTTACAACTAAAAAGGCTATAATATCAGTGTTATATTTAAATTATTATATTAATTAATTTTGATTTATTTTTCTTTTTTTTAGAAATTTTACTAAGCACTTTGTCTGTTACAAAACCTGATATTGAACATCAACTGAAAGCCTGGTTTCAACGCGATAGTGACTGAGCAATAAAAATACAGATCCTACAAATGGTTCTGCCAAAAAGCTAACAGTTGCCAAATAATTTTAACTCACAAGTCTTTATATTTACAAGTTGTTTTCAGAGAACTTTTTTTTATAATAGTATGTAGTTTTTTTTCTCTAAGTCTAAATTAATCAACTCAAAACATAAAAGTAAGCTTATCAGATAAAAATAAAACTATAAGTTTGTGTCACCAGTGCTAGTCACAAAAACTAGTCTTATTAAGCTCACAATTATTATTACTATTATTGTTATTAATATAAAACCTATGAGTTTGTAACCAGATCTAATTAGAGTAAAAAATAATTTAATAATTTTACAATCATAGTACAAAAAAAACAGTGCCTGACATAGAATAAGCCGTTTTGTGTTGTAAAGAAATTTTTAATAAATTTAAGCATTCCAATTATAAAAAATAGTACATTTGTCACAATAAACTGCGAGTGATTACAATTTACAAATAAATATAAAAATAATTTTAAAAATATTCGATTATGAAATAAATATTTGTTTGTTATTGTTTAGTTGATTCAATATATTCAACAAGAAAAAATAAATATTTCATTTCATGATCGAATATTTTTAAAATTTATGTTTGTTTATTTGTAAATTTTCAAATTTCCCGCAGTTTATTTCATCCCTAACCTCTAATGATCCTTGAAATTGTTAACATTAAATCAACTAAATTAAGACTAATTTGTTAAATAAAAGTCAACTTTTTTCCATCAATTTGTTGCCAATAAAAAGTTAACAATTTGTTATGTTTTTGGTAACATAAAACACATTGTGATTTGTTAACAAAAAGTTGGAAAATGTCGACATTACGTTATGAAAATGTCAATAAATAGTTAACAATTTGTCACCAAAAAGTTATCTTTTTGAGACAGAAAAAAGTTAACATTTTGCTGGACATCAATAGTGATATTTGTTGAAAAAAATTCGCCTTTTTACGTCTCAATATAAATGTTAACATTTTTTTTGTTACCTTTTTCGATACAAAAAAGTTAACATTTGGCCACTTGGGATTTTAATATTTTTCTCGGATATTTCATATTTTATTGTTTCTCACATGAGTCAAAACTCATTTAAATCTTGATTCGAATCCCTGGCATTGATTTCTGCCTGAATACACTTATTTTATTGAACATAATCAGGGATTAAATTTTAAAAACCCTTCATTAACAATTCTTGATTCTTAAATTTTCAAACTTTAGCATATCAGGCAACTTGTTAGAGCTTGAGAAGATCGTAAAAAAACAATTGCATATAATAGCATTTTCGAGCTCGAAGAGCTCGAAAATATATCTACACTAATGTTTTCGAGCTCTTTGAGGTCGAAAAAAGCGGGAAGTTTTGGGGCTGGCCCGCAGGGCCAACCGACGCCCAGATTTTTTTTTTTACATTTTATTCGGGTTTTTTTTTTTTTTTTTCGTTTTTTGAAAAAAAATTTGTTTTTTCTTTTTACCTTACATTTACCGAATAACTAACGTGAAAATGAAAGAAAATACGAAAAAAATTAATTTTTTCATTTTGGTAATGATTACACAAATTAAGGAACAAAACTTGTTCCTTTAATTGTTTCATAAAACTTTGAGCAATCGGTCCGGACAAACGGTTCGATGGATCAATCTGAAAATTTCCAGGGTTTTTAGGGGTACATTAAGCTGTAAAACCACCTGGCAACATTATTTTTTTTATCGATATTTACAAAGTAGCGATGAGTTGACTAAAAAACCAGAAAATGGCCATTTTTCGTGGGTTTTTCAAATTGATATTAAGGATGAAAAAAAATTTTTTTCCAAAAAAATCGAAAATAGGGCTTGTAGGGCATTTATTCAAGTTTCTCAAACTGCCCTTTAAATTACTGTGCGACCATTAGGTGCTGAGACATCGATAATCAAAGACAAAAGGACCCTTTTTCATTTGAAGGCTGATATCTCAGCAGCATATTGTCGTACAGAGAAACAAAAAAAAGCAAATTGTAGCTAAATAAATTTTCTAAACGAACTATGAATTGGTTTTCTGGAAAAAAATTTTCCCGGCCCCGCAGATCTAAAAAACAAAACTGGAAAATTTAGAAAAATTTTGTCTTGGCATATTTCTTATGATTCCGCAAAAACTGTGGCTCAGAAAATTATTTGGCTGAAAGATCTTTAAACTGGAAATTTCAAGCTTTAATTTGCTTTTTTTATTTTTTCAATACGATCATTTTTCACTAAAATACAGACTTCCAAAAATCACTAATAATTTTATAAAATTTTCTTGTTCCTTTAATTTTTTGGATAAGTGTATGTATGATTATATATAAGATAACATAACTATGTATATTTATATATAGTTACATAAAATTATATATAATAAAATATGAATATATCTTATTGTAAAAAACTTTTTTTTCCTGGTGTAAAAAAAAAAAAATACAATGTATATAGTCATTTTTATTGCATAATATTAATTGATAAGTAAAATGCATTTTGAACGTACTATTTTTCATTTAAAAATGTTTAATTCATTAATAATAATTAACATCTGCTGTTGTTAACAATTAATAAATTTACTAATACTGTATCTCTGTTTATCTTATCTCAACTCATTAATATTTGAAGTCCTTACCCTATAATGACTAACAATTTTTTATTCAAGTGTTTTTTACTTTTTTCCACGACACGAATAATTTCAGTATACTTGGAGTCTATCACCAGCTATTAGAGAAATTTAAAAAATGAAAAATTTGACCGACAACTAATCGATAGTTCATTCACAAAAAGTTTCTCACTTACTGACACTATACGCTCGATTGACAAGTGTTTGACTCACTCAATACTGTAAATGAACCGCCAAGTTTTCGGTTTTTGACGATCACTATACTTATCAATGACCATAGAAGAACCGTCCATTACCGGTTAATTTACGGTCACTAGTCAGCTGGAATATAATGCACAGACAAAACGTCGACTATACAGTTACGATCGAGAATTTTCACAACGGCACTTGTCTTTCACCATCAAATAACGCTCCTTTAACGGTCGATATACGGTCGTTTGTCGGTATCGTAAATTTACGGTCATTCGACCGTCGTTTTACGATGATTTTACAGTGATCACGAATCCGCCTGGGAACTCATGTTAATATGTTTTATACGTACATTAAAATAAGTTTTAATTAAATATTGATCTATCCATACATTTTTAATTAAATTTTTTTACTAACATGATAATTAGTGCACAGATTCAATTGTCGCACCTTTTAACGTCAACTGTTTAGACTACACTTAAAAAATGGCTTCCTCAGCCACTTACGACTAAAACATTTTTTTTATTCAGTTAATAATTTCTATGTTTTTTAAATTTTCATTAATCAGGCTCAAAATAGATTATTATAAATTAAGAAAAACTCGATTTTCTTATTAAAGTTATAGTTTTTTAAGTAAGTTAGAAAAAAGTAGAAAAGGTCAGAAACAGGGTCATGGTCAACAACAGGGTCTTTTACCTTACAAGATCTATATACCATTATCTGTTTAATGCTCATCCACCCTAAAGCTTCAAGCATCTTTTTAATACTTGTATCTTTATTAACCCCTCAAACTATTCGCATTGCTCTATTCTGTATTCGTTGTAGTATAGTTACTTGTTGTCGATTATAATTCATCATTAAGCGAACGCAATAATTAAAGTGGGGACCAATTACTAATTTATAGATGGTATTTTTTGCCCAACAACTTACCGATTTCTTTAATCGATAAATTACATTGAGTTTTTTTGCGATTTTTTTTCCCGTTTCAATTAAGTGATTATTAAATGTTAGATTATTGTCTATTATTATAGGGGAGAGGTGCTGCAGTTGTAACAAGGGGCAGTTGTAACACTCAGTGAAAAAGTATTAAAAAAACTAAAAATTATTATTATTTTTTTTTTAACTTGTTTAAAATAGTAAATTATTGATTAGATCAAAGTTTCAGTTATTAATCTTGTTCCGGTATTAAAATATTGAGAATGTTTGAAAATACGCGTGAAAACTTTTTTTTGTACGCTTTACAATTTTTTTAATAACAAATTTGTTTTCTAATGTTATGATGTGAGACTTGCATTCATACTTCAAGGGACATATCAAGAGTATTGTATCATCGAATTTTATATCAATTTACTGATTTTTGTTATTGTAATTAGATTTTTATTAACAATTCTGCGTGAGGGTCAGTTGTAACACTTGAACGAGTAGCGATTGTAACACTCAAAGTCGTGTATGGAATCTGCGCAAACTGGATGCGCCACAAATCTACTCTGGAATAGTGTAGTTTTAATATTTATGAATGTTTATTAATTTATATTAAAGATACAAATATCTGTGCTACTTTAAGTTTAAGGTAGTTGTTGCGTGGATTAATTTAATGTAGGATTTTTATAAAAATTTACCTGATTGTTCTTTGATTGACTACGAATCATATGAGACTAATCTGAGTAACATTGACCATCCCAATTTTATGAAAAACGATTTCAAAATATTGCTATTTTAACACAGGCTCTTATGGAGAATAGCGATTTACGGGCAATGTTTTTTTAATAAAATCAAAACGCAATGTAGGATCATTCTAAAAATTTTGTGTGTTATCGAAACTAAAATTATAAACCATATAAAAAAAAATGAAAATTATTGACCACGTCGTTTCTGAAATATAATTCATTAAACCTTGAAACTTTTTAAAAATTTCAAAGATGTACCAAAACAGTAGTGCGATGTGGCAACAGCGCTTATATTATAGCCAAATAGGCGCGGGAAAATACAAACAGGCACATAATAAAAAATGCTAACCAATGAATAAAATTAATTAATTATTCTACTATTCAAAAAAAATTAATCAATAATATTAAATTTTTGTAAATTTATGAAAGGCAATCGTTTTATAAATTTATTTTTTCAAACAAAATAAAAATAATTTAACATTTATTTTTTATTTATTCTAAAAATAAATAAATTGTTCGACATACAAATGCTCTCTTACTTAAAGATTTCGTTTATTGATAACTTTTCAGCGTTTATTATAAATTAAATAGAAAAATAATAAAATTTATTAATTAATAATAAGTAAACGTTCATACATTTTTAATAATTTAATAATAAATAGCTTAGTTTATTTTGACGGTTAATTTGGTTATGTCTTATGACTACATTAATAAAAATATTACGGAACACAAAAAAGATGCACAGTAACAGTGAACGGCGTTGCCACGATCACTTCTCGAATATTATGGATGTATGTGTATATAAACGTATTGATACTACTTGGATGTATGTAAGAGCATATAACTGTACTTTTACAAACTTTCCAATGAGCGGCGTTCAACTAACCGCTTCAGTTATGCTGTTCTTTTAATTCGGTATGCTATACTTTTGAACGTGACTACCTCGAAACAACTACCTTAAATACTTGACTCTAAGAGTTAATTAAGTATAATAGTATGTATTAAGACTGAATAATAAAAGCAATTTGGTGAAAAATATTTGTTTCGTTCCGTGTTACAACTGCCCCTGCACTGTGTTACAACTGCAGCCCACGCACGCTGCCATCTTGGCCCCTGACTTTAGTTAAATAAATTGATTTTTTAATAAGTTGACATTTACTTTTTACTAATTAACCAAGTCGGTCACATACAAGATACTATAAGCTAACTTTCTAACAGTTTTTAAGTTTAATATCTTAAAAAAAACAAATGGAATCGAAAAAATAAAATTTTTTGTTACAACTGCAGCACCTCTCCCCTACCTAAATATTTGGTCTGTTTCACTTCAATAATACTTTCATTATTAATCTTAATCTTACAATTGCCCATTTTATACTTTTTTCTCACATCATGTAATAACATAAATACAGTCTTTTTTTTATATTTATTTTCAGCTGATATTCTTTAAGCCATAATGCAAGTATTACCAAATTCTCATTTATTTTGTATTCAATTTCCTTTTCATCTTTGCTACAAAAATACAATTTCATGTCAAGCGGCTGAGGCAGCCGTTCGGCACACGCGTGGCTCGGGCGATCACCGAAGTTAAGTGGCATCGAGCATGATCCCAACTTGGCTGGGGGACCGTTTAGCCACGCGTCGGGCTCGAACGAAGGTCTCTGATCGCTAGGCGCGGGATGAAGAACCAGTGATCGGTAAAATGGGAATTCTATCGACCACTGGAGCTTCACCCAAACCGAACTGTACTGGCTAGGTTTTCTCTGTGGTTTCCCTAGCCGCTGCACCTCCATTGCACAAGGGAGGGTGCAGGGCATCACCGTAATGATGCAGTACAAGCACAAGTCGGGCCACAGCCGCACAACGGAAAGGTAGTAAAAACAAAAGGTAGTAAAAAGCGAAAAAATAAAAGGTTTATGAGCGCCTACTTTCAATTGAAAGTTCGAGTAAGAGAAACTTAGTTGGTAAAAAAAAAATATGGGGCGAAACAAAAAGATAAACTGTAAAAAGAGAAGTGAAATAAAAAAAAGTAGAACCTTGTAAAACACTATGAGTGATACAAGTAAAAATCAAAATAATAATACAATTTCATGTCATCCGCAAAAAGACTGCACTCGATACCCTGTTCTTTTATTAAGCTAATCACTTCATTTATATGTATTACAAATAATAATGGACCCAGCTTGGAACCTTGGGGTACTCCAGATTCAACAGTTTTTTCATCAGATAAACGATCATTAAACACATTAAGCTAAAAAAGTCCCTGGCAACATTATTTTTTTATCGATATTTGCACAGTAGCGGTTGATTTATTAAAAACCAAAAAAAAATCATTTTTTTGTATCTACTTGTAATGGATGTTAAAAATAAAAAAAATTTTTTTTTTTTTTTAAATGATAAACGGGCCCTGTAGAAAATTTGTTCAAGTTTTTAACGCCGCCCTTCAATTTACTGTGCGTTTATTGATACCTGAAATATCGATGATTAAACCCAAAAGGATCATTTTTCGTTTGAAGGCTGATATCTCAACGACAAGTTATCGTACGAATCTCAAAAAAATTCAAATTATCCCAACTAGAAATTTTTAGGTGCACCAACTTGGGAACCAATTGGGTTGCCCAACCCTGATTCAGAAATCTAATTTGGAATGATTCAACCCATGTTAGAGTATATACCTATATATAGTAGGGCGTTTCAAAAAATAACAAATTTTTTTTTTCTTCTCGGAACCAGGTTCAAAAGTTTCATTTAGATATAATAAAACGCCTGTGAAAATTAGAGCTCTTAATATTAACATTAAGAGGTTCCGCATTGCACTTTCCTATTTCCCATAAGAATAACATGGAAAAAATTTTTTTTGCGTCTTCTTATTTTTATAATTAGCTAACGATGCACCGTAGGAAAAATCTGCAGAGATAATTTTGTAGAAAATTGAATGCTCTACAAAAAAAGTCTCTTATCATTTTCTGATAAATCCATCTGTTCAAAAGTTATCGGAGCTTGAAGTCAAATTAATAGTAAATTTTGAGATCTTTTTACTTTTCCGGCGAAACTATCAGACTTATCACAAAATGTCACAGAATCTCTTTTGTAGACAATTTTATTCCTTACAAATTACCTCTCATAACGTTTTTGAAAATTCCGCATTGGTTTCTAGTTATTCCCGTTTTAATACCAAGCTTCTGAAATCGATAAGAACACTCCTTTTTTTAAGAGCTTGGTATTAAAATATTAATAACTAGAAACCAATGCGGAATTTTCAAAAACGTTATGAGAGGTAATTTGTAAGGAATAAAATTGTCTACAAAAGAGATTTTGTGACATTTTGTGATAAGTCTGATAGTTTCGCCGGAAAAGTAAAAAGATCTCAAAATTTACTATTAATTTGACTTCAAGCTCCAATAAATTTTGAACAGATGGATTTATCAGAAAATGATAAGAAACTTTTTTTGTAGATCATTCAATTCTCTACAAAATTATGTCTGCAGATTTTTCCTACGGTGCATCGTTAGCTAGTATAACGGTGGGCCCTGGCTATTTCGTGTCCAATAGCCACGAACCACTGTTACTAAATTTTCCCGAATAATTAATTTAATTAATGATAAATTATCAAATATAAATATGAATTATAATTATTTTATTGGTGGTTCTGGTACGGGAAAATATCTCAGGAATGGGTCGACTCGTTCTGACCGGACACGCGGCTGAAATATACTTATTCTAAAACGACGCTGGTGATAAGAAATTTGTTCAAAGAGACTCAATTAAATTATATATAACAAATTTTATTTAACCAAGCCCAAGTATATACAAAATACCCCTTTGTTATAAATTTAATTTTTTATTAAAATAATTGAGTGTCCAGCGGCAATAAATTTATTTAGCGCGCAAATATTTAATGGACACAGGGTAATAAATTAAATAATTATTTAAAATGAGTATAACGTTGAAGAGAGAGAAAAGGTTTGTGACTAACTTATCTGGTTGTAAGTGGACTTATTACTGGTGGAATCAGTCTCCGGTTCATCACAGGTTCCTTAGACTCGATGTCGATCCTCTTCGTGAAATCCTCGCGGGCTCCTTGGATTCGATGTCGATCCTCTTCATGAAATCCTCGCGGGCTCCTTGGACTCGAGGTCGATCCTCTTCGGCAGACGTTGCACACCAAACCACCACACTCACAAATTTAAATTTGGTTTTCTTCAACCAGACGAAGGAGTCGCAAAATCTCCTTATTTAATTAATTTGAATCGAACAAATATCACTTATAATAAAATAAATAATTTAATTTAATATAAAAGAAAAGTCTCGACAAATAAAATTATTTAGGTAACAGACCAACCGAGATAGAACTGAGTTTTAGAATAAATGACTAGATATAATAAACTGATGGACTAGATATCGTTAGGCCGACTCAAATAAATTGTTGAGTCCTGGTGCTAGAGTAGGACCTCGCTAAGCGTCCTCAGTCTACTCTAGGCGATGGCCAGGGCCTAAGTCTCCGAGCAAGTGTTTTCTGGCCCTTTTATATGTTAATTTTGGAGGGGTGGAACTACCCCACTCTCTGCTAAGTTCTAATTCAATCGAGGTGGCCTCTGACATGGCCCCAAGGGACTGGGAAGTGTTAATTAATATACAAATTTTTCTAACAGATGGCCGTAGAATCAACTAGATTTTTGCGCTCGATTTTCAAGTCGTAAAAAATCACAACGCACGTTCACACTAGTTATAAAAATAAGAAGACGCGAAAAAAATTTTTTCCATGTTATTCATATGGGAAATAGAAAAGTGCAATGCGGAACCTCTTAATGTTAATATTAAGAGCTCTAATTTTCACAGGCGTTTTATTATATCTAAATGAAACTTTTGAACCTGGTTCCGAGAAGAAAAAAAAAATTGCTTATTTTTTGAAACACCCTAATATATAGTCAATTTTACCAACTTTGAATTGTTTTGGACCGTGTTTTAATTATTCCAAATTAGATTTCTGAATCAGGGAATGGGGACCCTACATTGGGATGTAACGCAGAAACGTAATTGGTTCCCGATCGGGCAATCCCTATAGGTTCCCAATTGGGTAAGACCTACGTATTCCCAAACGTATGATCCCTATTAAAAAAAATATTAAATTTCGAGAAAAAAAATGAAATAATTTGAATTAGAGCCAAAATCTAATCTATTGTATTAGAAACGTTACTTAGAGGCATTATACATGATTTTAATTGATCACGTGACTGTAAATAGTATATTTATTATAATAATAAAGAATAACGAAGAAATAAAAAATCCGTGATGCAATAATCGACGTACACTTTGTATAAATATATTATTATTTTGTACTTTGTTTAATTTTTAGCCAGTAAACAAAATATTAATTAAAAAATTTTACCAAAACAAAAATTTAATCGAAATTGTAGTCAATCAAAATTATACTAGGAAAAATATAAAAGAAATGAGGGAGGGACACAAAACAGAATATCCTGTGTAACATCCCGTAACTTTTTTATCGGGATTTATTAATAAAAACTACCAGGCTAGCGACTTTAGGATGTCAATCGACCCCTGCTGCGCTGACTGTTAAGCTCGTTCAATTATCCCCCTTTTCTATTCTTTTTGATATAGGATCTAACTCTCCTTTTTTTTTTCTTTTATGCACATACCTTTAAGGGCCCCATAGGTCACCCCAAACTATTCCCCTTCTTTCTAGCTGCTTCGCTTCAAAAACTGATGTTGGGTATGTGATTTTTGCATTGGGCTACCCCAACAAGTTCCCAACGGGGTGACGATGTGGCAAAACCAATAAAAGTTTTTTACTTTTGCATTGGACTATCCCAACGAGTTTCCAATTAGGTCGCACTCAGGAAAAACTGATGTTGGGTAGGTAATTTTTCCATTGGGATATCCCAACAAGCTCCCGATCGGGTTCCGACTGGGATAGACCTACTGGACATGCCACAGCGATTCCCAATTGAGACCCAATATATGTATTGGGACAATTTCTAGTCGGGATAAAGCTGATTAAATTTGCTGACCGACCTATGCATTGGTTTAGCTGAAAAAATTTTTTTGCAGCCCGTGGACTCTTGAAAAAAAAAAAAAAATTTAGAAAATTTTTGTCTCACGGTATTTCTCATGTTTGTGCATTGGCTTAAAAATAATTTTATTCATCCTACAAATTTTAAATTGATCTCATTATTTCGACTTTACTCCCATACCTCCTTAACAAACCTCAAGTTAACTGTTCCGCACGTTGTCCATATGTCACGTTCTTCGTTCCTCCGTTTATACAAATGTCTCGTTTCCCATTACCCGCGTTCAGGGATGGGTAGTTACGAGTAACGGACAGTTTCATACGTATTTTACGTAAACTACGTATATTACCTTAATCACAGTATTACACGTTGATTTTTATGCCATCGAGCCGTTATTACTTGAAATTGCTCAACTTTAAATTTCTAACCGTTTTTCAACTGCTTCACAAGTTACAGGTCGAAGTATATAATTTTATTACAAAATGTGTTTATTTAAAAAAACAATTTATCAATCATTCTTGAAAGAAAATGATTTTTTAATTGAAAAATTGGATAAGAAAAATATTGCTCGATATTTAAAGTGTACTCGTAAACTAAAGAAGTCTACACAACTTCGATGACAGAGTCAGCGGTAAATATTTTTATAATAATTATTTATATTTTTATTCATTAAAAAAAAAATTATTAATCATTTTATAATAATTAATATTATTTCATTTTTAAAGTTATATTAGACATACATGTGTTGAGAGTACTTCGAATTTGTTGGATAAAACTGAGGTAAATTTCGAAGACGATGATTATACTTGTACAAAAAAAAATGTTTTACGCTAAATTTTACAAAAATCTTTGTTTATATTTTTGCAGGTTCGAAGTGATACATCTAAAAAAAATATTTGCTGATTAATCCTTGCGTTACTACTTCAAAATAAATTTTATTTAAAATCTAATTTTGGTAATGATTTAACAATTATTGCTAAAAAATTAACACAATTTTTCGTCGGGTATAACATACAATTTAGTGTTGTTGAATTGTGATGGGGAAATTTATAAATAAATTGATATAATAATTTAGCGACAGTAGCTTCACTTGCATGTATGCGAATTGTATGAAATTTTAGATAAGACAATTTCACTATTTCGGCCGGTCTAAGAGGTGAGCGAATGGATGGAGATGAGAGAATAGAAAATTAGTGCGTACGCCGATTTAGAGAGGGAAGGCCCATTGTAATTAGTCAATATTAGAAGGTGAGGGTAATTTGGCGGTCCAATCAATTAGCTCGAATTACTGAAGAGGGGGAACTCTATTCGAGACCCTGAGGTCCCTATATAAGGGCGAAAAAGTCGCTGAAAAAGCAGTTCTGCTCGAGTGGAACCTGGGTGAAGACCTAACTTAGCTCTGGCTGTCTAAGTCGTCTAAGTTCTCTTCCGGTACTCTCGAGAATACGATCTGGCTATGTAGCCGACGTATGAAGCGATTTCTGGAGGTTCAGCCGATCGTGCCCACTAGGTATGCGTATTATAAGTATATAGTAATTAGTATATTTCCAAAGTCGATTCAACCCGACGTTGTCCAGGAAGTGGCTTGCTGTCCCGGAGGGTCGGAGAAAATTTTATAGGAGATAATTTCTACCAGGTTGTTGGCGGGTCGCCGCTCCTGGTAAGTGTGTGTGTGTGTGTGTGTGTGTGTGTGTGTGTGTGTGTGTGTGTGTGTGTGTGTGTGTTGACCCTGAGAGTTGGCTGGGCGTAACTCTAGAGGAAGTGTGATTATGTGGGGGTGTGTTTATCGGTTAGTGCGTTGAGAGTCCAGGGGACTTACGCGACGATTATTAAGGTAGATAATTATCGGTTAATTCAGTGCGTTGAGAGTCCTGGGGACTTACGCGATAAATTATTGATTGTTGAGTGAATTGTGATTGACAAATAAAGCATAACAGTGGTATAATTGAGTGTTATTATTAAACTTCCTTATCCCAGACAACTTCTTTTTTTTACGCGGTCTATAATAGCTTTAAGTCTAGCCAGACATCCGGTTCTGGAAACCGCGATAATAATTCCAGTGGCGCCCATAAGATCTTATGGGGTGCTTTAAGTGATCGAGTCTTTTGAAACGTGACCGCATACGCGGAAAGAGGCCCGGATATAGAATCATTTCAGTTTAACCCTTTAGAGTCAGAGGATCTTGAAACGTCTACGTGTGAGACTAGTGGGGAGAGCGCGAATCGTCGAGTCCCGTGAGCTTGTATGAGTGACATGTGAGAGTAGTAGTGTGCCTGTGAGTACCCTTCCACTCGTTTGAATCTCGCGCTGCGTTCATCGACAGTACCGTAGTTAGTATTGTTGACGTGAGTCAATAGTCTCCGAAAGTAAGGTTAGAAAAATTAAAAAAATTTTTATACATTGCTATGTAATTGCAATGTTACTTAACTATATTTGTAATGTAACCAACTGTTGTTCTTACTTTGAATTTAAGTCCTTTGATATTTATTATTTAATAAATTAGAAATAAAAAATAAAATTATTTTTTACTTCCCGCCCAGGTAAAATTTTTTCTCTTATAATACGACCCTGTCACATTTGTTTCGCGCTCTTTCTAATTCTATCGGGATCTGCCAGACTTAAGAGTGGGGTTTCAAGGTCAGACTCTAAAGGGTTAAAGAGTATAAATTCTTTAAATCCAAATTATAAACTACGTGCAGAAAAACTCTTTCAAGTGTTTGCTTACTATTTTAAATAATAAATTTTACAATGAGTATCTTCTCAATTACCTAGGAAAAAAAGTTTAGATCTGCTTTTTGTTGATATCTGCCCAGATCAAATTAGATCTACTCAGATCTAGACAGGCTAATTTTTGAACAGAAAGTTATATTAGCCTAGATCTACTTTGATCGAAACAGATCAAATCAAATCTGTTCATACCTATTCATACACAATATTTGATCAAACCTGATCGAATCTGATCAGATTTGATCTAGGCAGATCCGAACTTTTTTTCCCGGGCATTCACAAATTCACTCTCATCGCCGAAAACCCATAATTTAAAAAAGAATGTATGATTATAAGTTTTTACGATAAAGATAACTTTCAAATCGTCTCTTCACGCTCTGTATTTAAAAAATATTCCTGACTTGAGTTGGGTGCCACGACCTGTGCCCAACGGAGGTTACGTGTACACACACTTGCATCGATAGTAATAGTGTGTAGCAACACGTATGAATAAACGAACGACAGATAAAAGTTAGGTTCGAATAAACGTAAAAATAAATAACGTGATGGATGTGTAATGTCTATTCTGATTAATGTAATCTCTGAATAAAAATTCCTTCAATAACCGAAGGTTTAGTTAAAGTGAGATTTGTAAAAACGAAAGAACGAAAAATAACAGACTTGTATAAACAGAGAAACGGACAATGATACATTTCGTATAAGCGCGGGTAACAGATATTGAAAGATTAGTATAAACGGAGGAACGAATAACATGAAATGTATACAACGTGCGGAACGTTTAATGTGAGGTTTGTAGAACCGGAGGAACGGATAATGAGCCGTTTGAATAAACGCGGGTATGGATAATGATAGGTTAGTATAGACGGAGGAACGAATAACGTGAGATGTGTACAATGTCCGGAACGGTGCACGTGAAGTTTGTTAAAAGTAATGTGTGTTTAAAAAATTATTCGACAATACCGACCGTTAAATTACCTGAATTCAGTTGGTGTAGTAGATGCCCATTATAACAAAAAATTATGGAACGCGTTCTTAAGGATTTTAAAAATCTAACCAATCGTAATTAGAATATTTATTATTTATTGGTTTGAATTACAAATTTATAAATTTACTTATAATTCAATTGATGGTGATTTAATTTTTTGAAAATTTGAATTTTATTGATAAAACTTGAAGTTAAAAGAAATTATATTTCATATTAATTAAAAAACAAAGTATTGACCGTATAAATTATCATGAAAAATTAGACTAAACGTAAAAACTAATCAATGTAATAGTAAAAATGCAAAGAAAAAAAAAAATTCGATCTATAACGCGATTCGAATAAAATTTTTAAAATTTATTTGTGTAATAATTAAGGTTGAAAAACTTGAAATTAATTTTAATTTTTTTTCAAGGAAATATAGTTAATTTATTTTTCAACACATCGTTTTAAAATAAAACGTATATTTAGATGTTTTCAATAACTGTATTTAATTCCTGGAAGACTTCTAAAAAAAGGTCTCTTATTTTTTGATAAATTCATCTGTTCAAAAGTTATCAAAGCTCGAGGTAAAGTTAGAGATTTTTTCGCTTTTCCGGTAAAATCATCAGAGTTATCACAAAACGTTGTAGCTACAATTAAGGATGCCAATTAAAATTTTACCAACTGTTGCAGGTATCATTCTTCGACCAATGGAGGAATTTTATAGGATGGAAGTCTTCCAGGAATTAAATACAATTATTGAAAACATCTAAATATACGTTTTATTCTAAAACGATGTGTTAAAAAATAAATCAACTATATTTCCCTAAAAAAAAAAAATTAAAATTAATTTCAAGTTTTTCAACCTTAAGTATTACACAAATAAATTTGAAAAATTTTATTCGAATCGCGTTGTAGATCGAATTTTTTTTTTTCTTTGCATTTTTACTATTACATTGATTAGTTTTTACGTTTAGTCTAATTTTTCATGATAATTTATATGGTCAATACTTTGTTTTTTAATTAATATTAAATATAATTTCTTTTAACTTCAAGTTTTATCAATAAAATTCAAATTTTCAAAAAATTAAATCACCATCAATTTAATTATAAGTAAATTTATAAATTTTTGATTCAAACCAATAAATAATAAATATTCTAATTACGATTGGTGAGATTTTTAAAATCCTTAAGAACCAGTTCCATAATTTTTTGTTATAATGGGCATCTACTACACCAACTGAATTCAGGTAATTTAACGGTCGGTATTGTCGAATAATTTTTTAAACACACATTACTTTTAACAAACTTCACGTTCACCGTTCCGGACATTTTACACATCTCACGTTATTCGTTCCTCCGTCCATACTAACCTATCATTATCCATACCCGCGTTTATTCAAACGGCTCATTATCCGTTCCTCCGGTTCTACAAACCTCACATTAAACGTTCCGCACGTTGTATACATTTCATGTTATTCGTTCCTCCGTTTATACTAATCTTTCAATATCCGTTACCCGCGCTTATACGAAATATATCATTGTCCGTTTCTCCGTTTATACTAGTCTCTCATTTTCCGTTCTTTCGTTTTTACAAATCTCACTTTAACTAAACCTTCGGTTTATTGAAGGAATTTTTATTCAGAGATTACGTTAATCAGAATAGACATTACACATCCATAACGTTATTTATTCTTACGTTTATTCGAACCTAACTTTTATCTGTCGTTCGTTTATTCATACGTGTTGCTACACACTATTACTTTTGATGCAAGTGTGCGTTTACACGTAACCTCCGTTGGGCACAGGTCGTGGCACCCCTTGAGTTCAATAGATGGTGCCAAGATACTCGACGTAATATTGGGAACTGACAAACAGGGTCACGCGATCTGGTGGTAAAAAATCAAACTAATGATGGGTTACAAAAGTCGAGTAAATATACATTAAATACATGCTGTAAACACAATAATTTTTTTACAAGAAATTATTAAGAAATAAATATTAAAATGGAAGTTGGAATTTTTATAGAACATGAAAAGACAAAAAGTAGAGTATGCTGTGTATCTAGAGATTGTCAGAGTAAAGCAAATAAAAATTTAAACGTGGTTTTCTATAAGTTTCCGAAGGCTGGTGGTAGTTCAGTGCAATTAGAAAATTATTTTGGTAATTTTGAAAAAGTTGATAAATCCGAAGCGAGGAAGAAGTTATTTAAAAATAAATGAAATTACTCCTCACATGAATGCTTACTCTTTACATTTCAAAAAAACCGATTATTTGATATTTCCAGGTACATTTGTAAAGTTTAACCTAAACATTAAAAACTGAAAATATGATTTTTATTGTCTTTTAAGTAAATAAACATTTTATTACAAGAACAAGTTATTGAAATTATTTTTTCACTTTAAGATACTTTAGCATTGATTTCATGGGATTTTTCTTTTATATGACTCGTTTGGATGGAAAGCGCGGTAACTACGGTCATAATTTTATCGCTTTTTTCGCGGTTTATTTCACACATTATCAAATAACCAACAGGTAAATTTCGTTCTGCGTCATATATAATTTTTTGTTTTGGGTTTTTACCCGCCCAAGATAAGATAGCTGATAAATTTAGTAACATGTTATTTATGTCCTATTATAACAAGGGTTACGTATTTGAAAGTTTAACCCATATATGTAATACTCCTATATGGTCAGTCTCCATTAGTGTTGCAAAAAAACAATCGATTAATCGAATAATCGATTTTTTAGTTTCAACAATCGATTTTTTTTAATCGATTCTATATGCTTCGATTAATCGATAGAAAATCGATTAAAATTTTAAAATACGATTTTTAAAAATCGATTTTTTTTTTCATAAAATAATGGCAAAAAGATTTTTCTTTTAATTTCGTAGATTAATACCTACAATAATTTTCAATTAATTTAATGAGTGCATTAAACACATATCTAATATGCGAGGAAATTTATTTTTATTAAAAAAAAATTTTTTTCCACAATCGATCACAATAATCGATTGTTAGCAATTCGATTGCGCAACTTTAAAGTTGAAATTATTAAACAATCGATTGTCTTCAAATCTTAGAAACAAAAACAATTATTAAAAAAATAAAAATTTAAGTAGTTAAAACAAATTATAAAAAAACCATTGTCTATCATTAAATTTATTGTAAGTATTCCAAATTGATATTTTAAAAACACAAAATCGATTATTTCATAATCGATTGTTTATTATACGATTTTGCAACTTTAAAGTTGAGTTTAAATAATCGATTATTAAAAAAAAATTGTCAAAAACATTTCTAGATTTCAAAGTTCGAAAAATATATGTCAAAAATTCAATTGTCATAATCGATTGTTATACACTCGATTGTGCAACTATATAGTTGTTTTAAGAAACAATTGCTATTTTTGAGTTTGAAATAATCGATTGTTCGAAAAATCGATTATTTGCAAACGATTAATCGGCTCTATCGATCATTTCAGTTCGATTATAATCAATTGTCAACAATCGATTATCTCATTCGATTGTTGCAACACTAGTCTCCATAAGTGGAAGCTGTTCCGACGAAAGGGGACAGAAATATCTCGTGCTCTTTATCCTCCGAGTGACTAAGCGTGTTCTGCGCATCGTTTGTGCGCATGAAAGAAAGTACCGCGATTTGAATAAAATATAAATAGTGAGAGTATAACAGATACTAAAAATATTTTGTAAATTGAATAAAATAAACAATTAATTAATAAAAAAATTGAAATTTAACAATAATACAAATATTGATCTTTCATGTATATAAATGTGTATTTTATAATTTATTAAGATTTTACTAAGTATTTTTTACATGACAAAGATTCATTGATGTCTGCTAAATTGACACTCATAAAATATTAATATTTTAATAAGTGTAATTGATAATTTTTTTTTCTTTTTTTTTTTTTTTTTTTTGTTTGTTTAAACTTTAATTAGTTTTTTGAAAACTTTCATCAAGTAAATTTTATTCAATTTTCTTAGAACTATAAGTTCATTTACAAGTTACAAAATGATTTTTATAAGTAAAAAAACAAAGACCAAAATAAATAATGATAATGCAACCTTTATTTCTAAATTAACAAAAAGATAAAACAGTTCCTTAATTTTTTATTGATTATGAAATAATATAAGTTTATTATACTTTTGTCGAATATAATTTTCTTTAATAGATAATTTTTTAGCTTCGTCGAAAAATCGAGTATTTAAATATACTTCAATAATCCACTTACATAAGTGATATCGGTGGTTATCAAAGAAATCTTGAAGCAATACATGTTCATTCATTTCATCATTATCAAACATAACACCTATTTTTCGATATATTTGGTTAGTAACAATATGTTTTATATTTTTATTTAACACTTCATTGGAATATTGTCTAATAATTCTTTCCGAAATTTTACAGATGTTGATCACATCTTTCGATGGTACTTTAAATGGCCCTCTATTTTTTATTAAAAATAAAAGAGGCATTGTTTCTTTAGAATTATTTGTTATTAACCCTTTAGAGTCTGACCTTGAAACCCCACTCTTAAGTCTGGCAGATCCCGATAGAATTAGAAAGAGCGCGAAGCAAATGTGACAGGGTCGTATTATAAGAGAAAAAATTTTACCTGGGCGGGAAGTAAAAAATAATTTTATTTTTTATTTCTAATTTATTAAATAATAAATATCAAAGGACTTAAATTCAAAGTAAGAACAACAGTTGGTTACATTACAAATATAGTTAAGTAACATTGCAATTACATAGCAATGTATAAAAATTTTTTTAATTTTTCTAACCTTACTTTCGGAGACTATTGACTCACGTCAACAATACTAACTACGGTACTGTCGATGAACGCAGCGCGAGATTCAAACGAGTGGAAGGGTACTCACAGGCACACTACTACTCTCACATGTCACTCATACAAGCTCACGGGACTCGACGATTCGCGCTCTCCCCACTAGTCTCACACGTAGACGTTTCAAGATCCTCTGACTCTAAAGGGTTAACTGACTTTTACAAACTGGGCAAAATATAATTTTTGAAACTTTATATGCAACATAACCTGATATATATAAAACGATACTTTCTACAAAAGGATATAAATCCCAACAATATCGAATGTAATCATGATCTGAGATGTCTGGTTCTAATGAAATTCACCGATAAAAAATTAAAAAAATATTTACAATTCGATATGTACAATTTTTTTCCGACTGCGCTAGAATGATGACAATATTTAATATTAATACTTATATTCTAATATATCATATCATTAATTTAACTCGTCGTTAATTATTAATTACTTATTTAAAATACATACAATTGTATGAATATATATAAATGCAATTTAGTTAGAATATACTATACCATCAGGCCGTCTCCACTCTTGACAGTTAACATACGGTTTTCTTTGAGATGATTTATTAAATCATGCAAGGATTGTATTTTTCTCTGGAAACTTTTTGTCTGTCTTTGAAGTTGCTTAATTTTTCGCAACTTACTTAAATCGATGGTCTTAATTAAATCAATTGTTCTTTTAGCTTTTTTGGGTGATGAAAAATCTGATGGTAATATTTCACTTACATAGCGTGGCTCAAAAAACTTACGTTTTTTACTTTGTTTTGAAAAATTATTTTCACCAATAGCTATCAAACATAAACAATATAATTATTATCTATAAAATATTTTTAAATGAAAAAATTTTATTATACTTACTAGTATTTTCATCTTCACTGCTCGAGCTTATTAATTTATTTTGAGATAATTGATTCAAATCTTTATCTTCGTCGGAAATGCCTGAATAATAAAATAACAATAAATAGTGAAAAAATTTGGAAAATCCAAAAGTGCACGACTCATAATGCTCATTTATTATGAAATAATAAAATAATAATAAAAAAATGGCGGGAAGCACGAATAAATTTAAAATATATACAATTTTCTGTCATTAAAATTTGTTGTTGTTTTTTTTTTTTTTTCAATTATATTAGAAATTTTTTATAATTATAAAAGAATTTTCTCAAAATATCTCGATTAATAAAAAAAAAAAAATATATGTAAATAAAAACAAATAAAAAAAAAGAATTGAATTGAAAAAATTCAGGCTTACCAATTAGCAATAACACAAAAAAAACAGCTGTACTAGGACGGTAATGTGCAAGCGCCTCTGGTGGAATAAATGTACGTATAATGTATAGATATATCACCATCCATGTTAATTTTACATAGATATATATATGTATAGTTATACAGCCTTTTTATTCTTTTATTAATTGTAATTAAACGACACTGAGTTACCGAGCCATTTTCAATAGGGGATCTACAAATTTTTCAAAGAATTTTTTTAAAAAAAGTTTGATTCAATTACTGGATTTTTTCGCAAGTTATCGTGTATACGGGTTTCGGACTTGACGGACAGGAAATTTTTTCAAACTATTTTGATGTTTTTTTCGATTTTTATCGAACTAAATAAATTTTTGAAAAGTATGGAATTAATCTCCATTAAATTATCTTCAAAATGGTGTGCAACATATCTTAATTCCGTGAACTAACAAGGGTATAATAATTGAAACAGTTGCTGAAGTGAGGCGAAAAAAATTTTTCGATCGTAAAGCACTCTCTGATGCTTCGCATCATGAGTCGTGCAAAATTAATTTAAATTAAGTGAAAATTTTCATATACGTACTGGTATTAATATTGCTCCTATTTGACGTTTGAACTTCGACATTTTTTAGCTCATTATTTTTTTCTGAACCTTAAATATGATAAAAAAATATAAATAAAGAATTATATAATTTACATTGTACCTGCTTTGATTTATTATTTCATTACTTTTTTGTATAACATTGAATATAATACTATCGTTTTCAATATCATCACCAGAAACATTTAACGAAAATTGATTTGCAACTATATTCTCATCCAATAATTCCAATAATGGTGTTCTTGTTAGCAATTTATTACTTTCTTCAATACTTAGCGGATTTGTAAGAAAAAGTGTAGGGACTGCATCACGTTTTATACAGGTTTTAACCTTTCCAAAAATATTTGATTGACAAATATCATCAGTTCTAAAATGTCTAGAACATATATAAACTCTGTTTAGATCATCGTTTTCCGTTAGTCCACAAGCATTTGACTACTTAGTACGTAACTCCGCATTTTTTGGAAATCTGAATTTATTAAAATTTAAATGACATTTTTAATATAATAGAATAATTATTGATTTTAAAAACAAATCATAATTGCTTATACTTACTTATGCAATGAAATATTATCAAGTTTAGACACTTTTCTGTCACATAAATAACATGAGTGGACCATTTTTTAATATACATATTCTTAATACCACAAATTTCACTTAAGTATTTAACGTATAAAATTCAAAAAATTTAATTTTCTTTTCAATTTTAATAGTAAATAAAATGTTGACGAAATTTATAGCCAAAAAATTCGTTTTGTGTTTATGCCCTCACTACCGTTATTTGAGAAAATCTTCAAGCATGCGCAGAGCGGTCAAAGTATTTCGAAAGAGAGAGAGAACAAATATTGTCTGTACCGTAATGTTGTGTCACGCTTTCCTATACCAACATGTATGAATCGATTTCTTTGTTATATAACAAAGCTCAAAATGGATTTATTTGTTATGTAACAAAGAAATCGATTTTGAACTTACGAATCCTGTCCAATCAGAATGTCTTGTCAACAATGTTTCTGGTTAACGAAAAATTAAGCTATCGAAATTTTGGATTATTGGAAACTTGGGTAATTGGTAGCATTGGTAATTGAAATTACCGGTGTTCGGGATTTTAGGTGATTGAAAATTTGGGTCATCGGGATTATTAGTAATTGGTAATTTAGGTAATAGGGATCTGAGTTATTGGAATATGTCCTATCAGTTACTTTTCCAATTGGAACCTGTCCAATAGACGTCTTCCCCCACCGAGCAGTCGTGCTCAATTTTAAAGACGATTCTCCTTATGTTAAGTTCTATTAATATAATTGTTATGTCTTATGTCCTCAGGTGCCTGCACCTGTTAATTAATTAGTGAACTTGAGATACATAAATAGGCGCGGATTAAAACTCCATTTGAAATTTATATATTAATAATTATTGCATCTTATCAATATTTGGTCAATAACTAAGATAATAAATCGTCGTGGCACATACTTATTAAATTATATATTTAGATTATAAAAATTGAATAAATAGATAAGTAAATCTTTATGTTATATTCAGAGAAATACAAATACAGTTTGAGTGGTCCTGGAACGTTTTCTGTCACCCGATACTTAAAACCTAAACAAAACATACGCATAAAAATCATGAATAGGCCCTTGTTCTATAGTTAACAGTAAATATGGTTATAAACAAATGCATCCTCTATAAACAAATATGAAAAAGAAATATATAATAAATAAATGTTATTTATAAATGAAAACCATATCACAAGAACTTAACTATTATTGTTAATATATATATTTCTATATTAAATAAAGAATGATTCGTACAATAAATAAATTAATAGAAATATAGAAATTTAGCATTAGAATAATTATAATGATGTTTCACGATAAATGATAATCTCAATTGTATCGAATAACTAAATATAAAATAATTATAGAAGAATACACCTCTAATAGTCTAGAATATTTAACTGGAAGATTGTACCCAAGTACAGAAAAGTAGAATATAAATAATATAAGTAATAAGAAGATGTAGAATAGATAAAGCAAAGAACGTAAATGTATAAGCTTATATCTTAAATTTGTATAAGTAGAAAGTATAAATGTGTAAATCTATTTGGTAAAGAACTAATATATATATATATATATATATATATATATATATATATATATATATATATATATATATATATATATATATATATATATATATATATATATATATATATATATATATATATATATATATATATATATATATATATATATATATATGTATATGTATGTATGTATATTGTATGAGCATGAGTGTGAACATGACAGTATAGTGGGGAGAAGTTGGAGAGTGGAGGTCAGAGATCTCTCTGCCGTCTGATGTAACTTCACATCTCTCCGAGAACTTTTGAAGAATACAACTGTTATTACTGATCAAGTTTTATCCATACTTTATAATACAACTCAGTCTTCAGATAAAAGTTCTTTTATCAATTACATCTATCCTTATCCATAACTTAATTATTTCATTAAATAATAATCATAATCATCATCATCGTAGTCAATAATAAATTTATCCACTGTTTTCAAATTCAAAATTGGTCCCGCGTGACAACGAACTGCCCACTGTCCAGGAGGTGGCGTCAGCTCCGATCCTAGTAACCTCCCAGGACATAACATAATGAAAACTAATTGAGGTACAGCGCACTTTTTCGCTTGCTCTCACATGCGCAGAAGTCCAAAAATATTCTCATTGCGTCGAAACTCCGACTCGGCAACGTGGTTTTCTTTTCTCTGTTTATTCTCTGTGGAGACAGGTGTCGTAGAATTTGAATGTTTTGAAAAATGATTAGTGTTTACTTTTATATTGATGATTGAAAATAAATATTTATTAAAAAAAAAATTGGTGCGATAATAACCAAAGCCTTAAGAAGTATGTTTGAGGCTAAAAGCAAAAAAATCATGAAGAAATTCATGAAACAGCTCAACGTGAAATTCCAAATTCCAAACTTCCCGCCCAATGTAACGTTGCCAAATCGCTATCTCTCACGACTCAATAAGCAACGACAAAAAATTCGAAAACTGTTAAGAGTAGCTAACTTTTACCATTTTTTATAACAAATTAAATACTGCTTGATTTTCTTATTTTTACAGAAACATATTCGTTAAATCTTCAAATAATGGTTTTCAGTTTTTAAAAACAATCGTCAGAAAATTTATATTTTTATTCATGAAAACGGGTGCTGCCACACTGATCGGGATTGGGTTCACATGTTAAATATGCAAATTGAAATAATCAATAATTACAAATTTAGTACCGCAAGGGCTATTTTTTTGCAAAATTTCTACCCATAAAGGATACTTAAAAGTATATGTATTCAAAATTTCAGGAAGATTGTAAGAAAAGGGATTTCGGTGGGAACGTCCTTAAGGTTAGAATGACAGTTTTTACTATACACCTCGTCCATAAATGAACTGTTCATAAAAATATCCGAATCGAGCCGATCATCCCGATGAAAAAAGTTTTTGTCTAATTATATATGATTATATATGTTCATATATATAATCATATATGATTATATATAATCATATATGAAGTTATATATAATCATGCATGATTATATATGGGGTCATGTATAATTATATATAATTATATATGACCCCATGCATAATTAGATCTGATCATACCTGGCTGTTATTAGCCCATATATAAGTCTATATATGATCAGATCTAATTATATATAAGTCTATATATAATTAGATCTGATCAGATCTGATTATATATGAGTCTATATATAATTAGATATGTTCATACTTGGCTGGTATAACTCCATATATAACCATATATAAGTCTATATATGATCAGATCTAATTATATATGACTCTATATATAATTAGACATGATAATACTTGGCTGTCAACTCCATTTACTACCATATATAAGTCTATATATGATCAGATCTAATTATATATAAGTCTATACATAATTAGATCTGATCAGACATGGCTAATATAAATTCATGTATGGTCGTGCATAAGTTTATATATGATTGGATCTGATCAGACATGACTGATATAAAGTTATATGTAGTTATATATATATATATATATATATATATATATATATATATATATATATATATATATATATATATATATATATATATATATATATATATATATATATATATATTAGACTGTTTCAAATTAGGGGACTATTTTTTTTTTTGATGAACATTGAAAAATCGAAAGGGTATCTTAAAATATGGTGACAGTTAAAATTTGAGCTCTTAATATTGATATTTAGAGGTGGCTATTTGTAATTTTCGATTTTTCATTTAGAAACATGGTAAAAAATACATAACTTCCGAAAAAATCAAGATACAAAAAATCTCTTCTTAACTATTTTGTAGGAAATTTACTGGTCTACAAAAAAGGTCCTCTATGATTTTTTCATGAGTTCAACCATTCACAAGATATCCGACGTCAAAGTTTGATAAAATTCAAAGAACTTGTTTATGCTCGCTCCGAATTTTATACCATGCCAACCAATGAGAATTCAGAAATTTTCAATACAATTTTTTGTAGGAAATTGAACGCTCTACAAAAAAAGTCTCTTATCGTTTTTTGATAAATCCATCTGTTCAAAAGTTATTAGAGCTTGAAGTCAAGTTATAGTAAAATTCGAGATCTTTTTACTTTTTCGGTGAAACTATCGGACAAATCATAAAATGTCATTAAATCTTTTTTGTAGACAATTTTATTTCCTAAAAATTATCTCTGATAAATTTTTTCCGAATTCTGCATTCTATTCTAGTTAATTCCATTTTAATGTCGAGCTCTTAAAATCGATCAGAACACTTTTTTTAGGAGCTTAGCATTAAAATGGAAATAACTAGAAGAGAATGCAGAATTCGAAAAAAATTTATCAGAGGTAATTTGTGAGAAATAAAATTGCCCACAAAAAAGATTCTATGACATTTTATGATTAGTCCGATAGTTTCACCGGAAAAGTAAAAAGATCTCCAACTTTACTTCGAGCTCTAATAACTTTTGAACAAATGGATTTATCAAAAAACGATAAGAGACTTTTTTTGTAGAGCGTTCAATTTCCTACAAAAAAATGTATTGAAAATTTCTGAATTCTCATTGGTTGGCATGGTATAAAATTCGGAGCGAGCAAAAACAAGTTCTTTGAATTTTATTAAATTTTGACGTCGGATATCTTGTGAATGGTTGAAGTTATGCAAAAATCATAGAAGACCTTTTTTGTAGATCAGTAAATTTCCTACAAAATAGTTGAGAAGAGATTTTTTGTATCTTGATTTTTTCGGAAGTTATGTATTTTTTACCATGTTTCTAAATGAAAAATCGAAATTTACAAATAGCCACCTCTAAATATTAATATTAAGAGCTCAAATTTTAACTGTCACCATATTTTAAGATACCCTTTCGATTTTTCAATGTTCATCAAAAAAAAAAAAATAGTCCCCTAATTTGAAACAGTCTAATATATATATATATATATATATATATATATATATATATATATATATATTACATAATATGACAATTTTTTAATATAAATGTTATTAAATTTTTATTTTGTCAACTATCAAATAAACTTAAATCCCCAATACTTAAAAAATGTTCAAAGGTTTCGGCAGCAATTTAAAAGTATTAATCGATATCGATTTATATACGAATATTTATAAGTTTATAGATAAATAGATTTGATTATATGTATCTAATGAATTCTATTGTCATTTATGTACAAAATCAAATTCATTATTAGGTGCATTATTTACGTATGATGTATTGACTTGATTATTTGAGTCAAGTAATGCCATAAACTTTTCATTATTGTAAGTTCATAACAGACTAGAGGATCAGACTACAATCCAGCGATCACCAAAGTTAAGCAGCATCGGCGTAGGTCATTGATTGGATGGGTGACCTCGTAGTAAAGTGGTGGTCAACGAATCGTAATTTTTTTTTTTTTTTTTTATTTAAATTTAATCAATATTTATATTGATGAAAACAATAAATCCTAATTAAATTACTGAATTAATAATTTAAAGGTATTCGAAATGAGATTCTAAAAATGACTATATTCATTCATGCATGATCATGTATAAACAGATCTGATTATATATAATTAGACCTGGCCAATTTTTGGATCCAATCATATATAGATGATTATGCATAATTATATATGATTAGACAAAAACTTTTTTCATCGGGATGGTCGATTTCGAAATTTTTATACTTTATTTTACTACAGTGGTGAGAAAAAATCTCACAGAACAACAATAAATATTTTTTTTTTAATATTATACAAGAATAATTAAATAATAGTTTTGTTATCTAATAGAGTATTGAATTTTAGAGAAATCGAAAAAATATCAAGCATTCATTGCATTTAAAATTTTAAAGAAAATTTATGTAACATATGAGCGTGAGAGAAAATCTCATAGCAAGAGTGCTAGAAGGTTAAAAATAACAATACTTATTGTTAAAAATAAACCATTCTATATTTGTCTGCAATTTTCAATGTCATAAAAATAATACCTATTTACTCAAAATATAAACTTAACTTAGCAGTCACCTTATTTGAAACACTAATAATACAAAGTACAAATATTATTTTAAATAAAAAACATTCGTGTACAACTTTATTCATCACGTGAACATACCTATATGTTCTTATTTTATCTTGTATAGGTTAAAAATGTATACAATTGTACCAGTGTCTGATGAGTTTTATATTTATAGTATAATACCAGTAAAAAAAAAAAAAAAGTAATTAATTTATTTTAATTAAAAATTTTTTTTTTCATTAATGAAGAACCAAACACATGTGAATATTGATTTATTGGGACAAAATCAACCCCATCGAAATTTCGATACAAGATCTTCCATTCTGCAAAGGATACTGCCCCGTAGATATTAACTCCAAAATAAAATCATAAGTTGTAGAATCATCATGTAGGAAAAAAAATATTTGAAAAATCATTTTTGAACATTACTAATTAAAGTTATCATATTGAAGTTAGCAAGAATCTAATTTTGTTTTTTTTTTTGTTTTATTTTTTAAAAAAAAAGTAAATTATTTTAACAAATAAAAAAATTTGCGCACGTAAATATTTTTATTACAGTAATTTATCTGTTGAAGAAAAAAAAATTGTTTTTTAATGTCTGCGACTCTCAATATCATTTATTTCTAACAATAATTGAATATTGAAAACACTGGTTTTGATTTTTCGTTTTACATCATTCTCAGCATAATTTTTCAAATTTTTGCGCTTATTCTTACACCATCGATACTAATAATTGATATTCCGATATTTTTTTTTAAACTATCGGTGGTTCCATGGCAAAAAATTGAAACAATCGATAGTCCGATGTTGACATTTTTTCCCAACATCACTCATCCCTAGTAGTTTCCATATCAAAGACTACATTTTTAACACGACTTTATAGTAACGTTTTGATACACACATCGCTTTTTTCTTAATTCATATGGTTTCGAAACTGGCCGTTAGGACTTTCTTGTGGCACCCTCAATGGTGTAAAGTTTCATGCTGTTTTGAGCTCTTACTTAATCACGTTACAAATAGTTTGGCTTCACATATTTTTCTTGTCTTTTATATTAAGGTAAGTGACCCTTCTATCGGTCAGTTAAGCATATTCTTTTTTTCGAATTAAGAATTAAAATATAAAAAACCAATTCATCTATAAAACAGTGACAGAACCTTGAAGCTTATACATTTAACTTCAAATTAAAAAAAAAAATATATGCAAAAATATTTATTAGAAATTAAATACACTCATGCCATAAATTAAAGGAACAAAAAAATTTTAAAAATGTTTTAGTGATTTTTGCAAGGCTGTAACTTCGTGATAAATAATCGTATCGAAAAACAAAAAAAAGCATTTTGTAGCTTGAAATCTCCAGTTTCGACTCATTTTTATCAATTTTTTTTAGACCTCCAGCCATTGCACAAGCATGAGAAATACCGCGAAAAAAAAATTTTCTAAATTTTTTCTTTTCTTTGAGAGAGCCCACGGGCTGCAAAAAAATTTTTTCAGCTAAACCAATACATAGGTCGGTTCGCAAATTTAATCAGCTTTAATTTGAATTTTTTTCGAGTTTCGTACGATAACTTGTCGCTGAGATATCAGCCTTCAAACGAAAAATGATCCTTTTGGATTTGATCATCGATATTTCAGGTACCAATGATCACACAGTAAATTGAAGGGCGGTATTAAAAACTTGAATAAATTTCCTACAAGACCCTCCCGACATTTAAAAAAAAAAAATCGTGTGGTGTCGTGGGACACCAGAAAGGAACGAAGTTCCTTATTATAAAAATATTAATTTCAAGTTCTATTCGAAGTATAAAGAAAATAATTACTGGGGTATACATTTTTATCATGATTTTTTTCTCGATAGGTGTGTATGCTGTAAGGAATAAGCATACACAATAGACTGGGCCAAAAAAATCGATTATATTTTTTTTTTTTTCGATACTGTAAAAATATTATTCCTGATAACCAAAAAAAATTATTGTGCAAGTTTGAGTCCTTAATATTGATATTAAGAGGTGTATCGTTACGACTATTTTTATGACAGAAATTTTATGTATTACCTCAAACTCGTAAATCATCTATCTGAAAAATTTAAGCAATGTATATTCTTGAAAGAAATTGAATTCTCTACAAAAAATCTCTATTAGGAAATTGCCGTAAAACGAGCCGTTTTCTCGTAACGGTTCCTTAAACATTGATTGGTTTTTTTAATTCTTTGATTCTATTTTGGATTTTTGTAACTACTAGAAATATTAAAATTTTTTTTTACGCAAGATTCATATTCTTGAAGGAAATTTAATGCTCTACAAAAAAGGTCTTCTAACATTTTTTGCTAAATTCACTCCTTCGAAAGTTATTCAAGGTTGAAGTTGAGTCAAAACGAGGTCAATAACCTGAATAACGTTCGAAGGAGTGAACTTAGCAAAAAATGTTAGAATACCTTTTTTGTAGAGCATTAAATTTTCTTCAAGAATATGAATCTTGCGTAAAAAAAAATTGTAATATTTCTAGTAGTCACAAAAATCCAAAATAGAATCAAAGAATTAAAAAAACAAATCAATGTTTAAGGCACGGTTACAAGGAAACGGCTTATTTGACGTCAATTTACTAAGAGAAATTTTTTGTAGGGAATTCAATTTTTTTCAAGAATATACATTGCTTAAATTTTTCGGATAGATGATTTACGAGTATTGGGTAAAAAATGAAATTTCTGTTAAAAAAACTAATGGTTGTAACGATACACCTCTTAATATCAATAATAAGGGCTCAAACTTGCACAGTAATTTTTTTTAGTCATCAGGAATAATATTTTCACAGTATTGAAAAAAAAAAAAATATAGTTGATTTTTTTGGCCCAGTCTAATACATTCCTATACATAGTGTATAGCCAGAGTTGCAAATAGCGCATTAAATTTATAATTGCATTAGTGTTTCAATTAAATTTTTTTTTTATATTTCATAATCCAATAACAAAAAATTAAAAATAATTTTGGAATTTTCTAATTGAATATCTTTGAATTGAAAATGATTTTTTCATTTTTAATCCAACATTTTTCGATCAAAAATTAAATTTCAAATTTTCAATTCGTAAAGTATCGTTGAAATGTAATGGATTAATTTTTAAATCTACGTTTTCAAATAAAACATTAAATAAAAAATTTCAATTCGGAAAACCAGATTAAAAAATTCCTTTCTAATCTCTAATTCCATATCTAATAATTCAAAAGTCAATCAAAAATTTTAATTAGCCATAGCTAAAGGGGATTAGAAAATTACATTCTGTTTCTAAATTTTCTATTTTCGAATAAAAAAATTACATAAAATATTTTTAATTCTGAACATCGGATTGGTGTTGGTTTAATTTTAAATTCTCTGCTTACGCTGAAAATTATTCAAAAAATTTAATGCTCAAATGTCTTAACTATGCATGATCTTCTTAATTCAAATTCTATTATATCTGACGATCAACAGTAAGTTTAAAAATATTCAAACTTGAAAATCAAGTAAAACAGTATTCTTTCCTGTTATAAGTGCTGTCAAATTTTTTGTCTTGATTACTTATTTGATTGCGTACCGAATCTGAATTAAAAAGTAATTTCTAATTTTTGATCCCATGTGTTTGAATTAATAAGTAATTTTTTAATTTTTAATCCCACTTATCTGAATTAGAATTAATTTTTGAAATTTTAGACTCACGTGTCAATTTAAAAACAACTTTTTTAAATTTCAATTTCACTTCTCTTATTAAAAATTGGGTTTTCGATTCTTAATCCCACGTGTTTATATTTAAATTAATTTTTCAATTTTTCAATTCGAGTTGTTGAATTAAAAATTAAGTTTGTAATTTTAATCGATATAATTTCAATTACGGATTAAAAATTCAATTTTTGATTGCAAATATTCTCATTAAAAAATTCGCAACCCTGTGTATAGCCTTCCTGCGTTTTTCGTAGTAGTAATGATCAGATGGTTCCACTTTTGACCACCAGATGGTGTAATTATCGAATTATATAATAATAATAGCAAACGGCAATAATAATAACAGTCATCCCATAGACTATGCATTAGACAGTGTATAACCACCATACATAGACTATACATAAAAAGGTTACGATTTTTCATCGCGTTACGGACGTTTTTTGCCGTCTAGGGTACCCCTCCGCAACGCGCCATAAGGAACTTCGTTCCAAAAAAAATTTTTTTTCGATTTTAACATCTGAGAAGCACAAAAAAATGACTGAATGAAAAAATTCAAATCAAAGCTGATTAAATTTGCTAACCGACCTATGCATTGGTTTAGCTGAAAAAATTTGTTTGCAACCCATGGGCTCTCTCAAAGAAAAGAAAAAATTTAGAAAATTTTTTTCTCGCGGTATTTCTCATGTTTGCGCAATGGCTGGAGGTCTAAAAAAAAATCGATGAAAATGAGTCGAAACTAGAGATTTCAAGCTACAAAATGTGTTTTTTATTTATCGATACGATTATTTTTCACGAAGTTACAGTCTTGCAAAAATCACTAAAAAATTTCTAAAATTTTTTGTTCCTTTAATTTATGGCATGAGTATAATAAATGAAAATAACTTCAATTCCTGATGTCCCCTCTATCGGCCTGCCTAGACTCCCATTATCCGCCACCTTACAGATAAAATTTTAGCTGATTGGATATATATAATTTATTTACATCTATTTTAAATATTTATATTTTTTTATTTTAATTGATTTCTAGTGTATAGTCGCAATTACGACCTTGTACACTTTTTGCCTTTATATCGCAAACTGCTTTACTTCTCCTCTGCCTTCCGTTGTGTGGCTGTGGCCCGACTTGTGCTTATACTGTACTGCATCATTACGGTGATGCCCTGCAACCTCCCTTGTGCAATGAAGGTGCAGTGGCTAGGGAAACCACAGAGAAAACCTAGCCAGTACAGTTCGGTTTGGGTGAAGCTCCAGTGATCGATAAAATTCCCATTTTACCGATCACTGGATCTTCATCCCACGCCTAGCGATCAGAGACCTTCGTTCGAACCCGACGCGTGGCTAAACGGTCACCCAGCCAAGTAGCGACCATGCTCGATGCTACTTAACTTCGGTGATCGCCCGAGCCACACGCGTGCCGAACGGCTGCCTCAGCCGCCTTAAATATTTATATTTATTTTTAATTATAACTTAATCAATTTGTTTATTTATTTAGACATTAATAATTTAAATTGACTATTTTGCATATAAATGCTGATAACCTCAAAAAAAATAAAACTAATGTGGCCGATAATGCATACAGAGGTAATTTTCTTATATCTATACTCGGACACCCTATTTTTAATATAAATTAGGCAAAAATCATTAAATTGTTAACTCCTAAAATTACTATGAAACGAGCTAATAAGATTACAAAAAAAAATTGGACTTTTACTGTTATTTTTAATTAGTAATAGGTTATTGAAAAAACAAGAAACCTTATACCCTACCTGCTAAGAAATCATCAGAAATCGTATCTGATGCACTTCTATTTTTTTTAGTTATAAAATGAATTTTTACAACAATCAAAGTATGTTTAATCTAAACTAGATTAATTTTACTTTTTTTTTTAAACTATTCACGTATGAATATGTGCTTATGATAGAAATATATCGATTTTTCGGCTAAGTGGCCGATAGAGGGGTCACTTACCTTATTTGGGAAATATTATAGGATCTCGATGCTTGAAAAATAACCTGTATAGTATCAACTGAAGGTTTGTATTGATATTTCATTAAAATTCAAATAAGCCCATAACTGACTTTGACCCAAATAGATGAAAAGTTTAATCGGGTGCTAAGTTAACAGAGGTTCTTACTTTTTTCTCTCTCGCACCCAAATAGATGAACGGTATTAACTTCGATGCACTAAAACGTATTATTGTATTATATTATTGTACAGTAATGAGGAACCTCGGTCAAGTTTTTCCCTTAAACAAACGAATATCATAAAAAAATTAAAGCGCACTCCACTAGGTTAGACAGTAGTGCATCATTCTGCAATTTTTAGTTTGTGTTACAAAATTTCGTTTCCGAGAAAATTAGCCGAAAACATCTGATAACCCCTGAACATAAACAGCATTGATGTTCAACTACATCATCGTTAAAGGTCGGCAGTACTAACCGAATATCCGGATTTTAGGTTTCTAATTACGTTTTAAATATTTATGAAACTCTAATGATGAAAATCTTCCGATGAAGTTCGTCTTATGCATTTTTCCAGAAGCTAAAAAAATAGCTGTAATGATAATTAATTAATAAATTAATAGAAATCTAGAATTCGAGAATTTGTAGGTACGGACCGGTCTTAATAATAATTTTTAATGAAATATCTTCGGTTTTTTAAAATTTTTTTCATTTGTTTTTATTTATTTTTTTTTTATTTAAAATTTACTTCATAACATAATGTATGAATTTTCAATACGAAAATAAAAGAGTTTATGAATTTTTATTTCAATCCTATGATATATCTATCACGTGTTTGTTAATTTTTGACTATGTATATTAGCATTTAATTGTGGAATAAGAGGAGATACAAGAGGTTTTAGAATAGTCGACTCTGGAATAGATATTGAAACAGTAGCTGGAAGAGGAAATTGCTTTTTGTTTCTATCTTGCTGCCACGGCCTTGCATGATCTTTGCTTAAACGTTCACTTAATGCCTTCAGTGCTATTTGTCTGTAAAAAATTGTTTACAATTATTATACATAAATCTTTCTGTACATCATTTAAGATGTTTCCGGAAACTAGTTTCGGAATGTTCCAGAAAATTCTGAAACTATTTAGAACATTTGATAGCAAATTGTAACAATGCAAAAAATTATAGAACCGGTGGGATCATTCCAAAACATTCTTCAAAACTTTTAAAATAATCAAGAAAATTCTAAAGCTGTATGGAACATCTTGAAAAAATTTTTAAACAGTTTGAAATACTCCGGAAAACTTTAGAACTTTCTTTAGAACAAAAAACTTAATGTAAAAAAAAAAAAGAACCACTTTACGGAGCATGGTGACCACAGATTCCTGAAACTGCAATTCCCTGACTTTTCCAGGAATTCCAGTCAAATAATTAAAAAATTCCCTGACCATATGTAGTTATATTAAATCCTTGGAAATATTTATACAATTCAAAATAAAATGGTGTACGTCAGTTCGATAAGGAATCAATCATTGTCGTTAAATGAAACTTTATTTTATTATTTGTCAATGATCATAGGTTTTTTTACTTATTAAATGAATAATTTTCTTATTTTTGATTTTAAATTTATGTTCTTATACAATTTACTCTATAACAAAATATAAATAAACTTTTCATTTGCACTAGAATAAATTTCATAAATAAGAACGTTTTATAGAATATTAATAATATTATTCAAATACGTGAATAATAAATATAGTGAAACTTATTAGTTCAATACTTATGTATACTTTTAGTGTTTTCGGTTTTATTACTTGTCAAAATGCATGTTAATAACTTGAAAATTCTAGCGATTGGTTCCTATGGACTTTTGTTTTCTATTAGAATCTATTTCTGCTAATTTTTTTTCAAGATGGTATTAAAATCGCATTGGCACCGCGCCACTTTTTGACGGGTTTTGACAGAAAAAAAAATTTATCGGATTTTTTGTCAAAAAAAGAAAATAAAAATTTATCCAGCTTCGTGACGAAATTTCCTGATTTTTCAAGTATATTTATAATTTCCTAACATTTCCAGGTTTTTAAAAAATGTGGCTACCATGCGGAGGGTCATAATACTTAAAACTTTGATAAATAGTATTGAAAAATATATACTAACCGTCGTCTCTCGCTATCTTGTGGATCGATTCCGGGTAAATTGATGATCAAACCTGGTGGTGCGTTAGACATATCAAATCGTCTAACGACTCTTTTGCAAAGCCCAATTCGAACAAAAAAATCATGTACAGTATTACTGACTATAGCAATCGGTGGTTGTAAAACATTGGGAAAAAAACTGAAATTGACAGTAATTTAATAATTTTAGGATAGACAGTTAAGTCAGATGAAATGTACAATAAAACATAACTACCTAGCAAATGTAAAATTATCAGCCATATCTCCTTTGGTTCCATTAGTATGTCTTTGGTAAAATCTTAAATATATCCAAGATGTAATAAGACCATTTAAAAACATTGTTGGATGTGTACCTTCTAACAATCCTACGATCCATAATAATAAACTTACTATCCACACCAGTAAAGGAATATTTCTATTCGTAATTTTACCAAGTGGACTTTTTAATAAAATATGGTCGGGCATTATCTGTTTAACGGCAACGCTTACACCTAAAGACGGAAAAAAATATAGAGAATAGCTAAAATTAATAGAAATTATTGATGTATAATAAAGGAGACCACTAGTGTGAAATTTAGAAAAACTACATTTTTTTTTTTGCATATTTCGATAGGTCTATACCTTCAAAAATAACTTACTAAAATATTATGTGCATATTTTAACCCTTTCCCGAAAGTGTGAATCGAAATGAATCGGTGTAAGCTCTACGGGGGTAGCGCCAATCAAAGTTCGTTGTTAAGGCTGTGTGAGTAACGGTTTAGTCGTGTGAGTGAAGGTTTGATCGTAGTAGTGCATGCATGCGCCCCCTTCTACTATTTTTTCTGCCCCTTCTCTTCTTAACAGGCTAGCGCTCTCTCGCTTTAAAACGAAGACGTACAATTCAAATTGAGAGTAGGGACTCAAGGTCAACCGGGAAAGGGTTAAATAGTTTTGGTAAGTTACAGCCATCTGAAGAGCAGCCGCTTGTGGGTTTTCGAAAATACATTTTTCAAAATTGCTGCAGTTATAACTCGTAGTCCAGTCGAGATAAAGATTTTTGCTGGTCATAATTCCTGGTCGACTAATTTTTTCACAGTATGATTCCAAATATGCTAAAAGTACGAAAACCGAAAAAATCCAACAAAAAAGTGCGTCGCAAACATGTTTTTTATCATACCGATGCCGAAAATTCGTCATTCTAGTCCCATTTTGCGGGACGAAAATGCCACTTTTTTACCCGGTTAATAATAAAATTATAAATAAAAATACAATCACTAATTTTTTTCCCGACTCAATTTAAAGATTCACATTTTCTCACAGCTTTTAATGTATTGATAAAATTTTAAATTACCAATATATAATCAGAAATTACTTTGTGGAATAAAATACCAATATATTAATTAAAAATATACTATGATAACATTAATATAAATAATAATATATTAACATTAAAAGAAAAAAAAAATAATATAAAATTTTACTAAAAATAAATAAATTTTCACATTTAAAACTATAAATATATTATTTTTATTAATCAATCTTACATCTAGTGTAAAGGATAATAATATAATTAAATAGGAAGTAATAAATTTTAAATCATTTATAATAAATTGACAAAATTTTTTTTTACTCAAGTAAGGAAAATTAGTAATAATAGTAATGATAATAGCAATGAATCATTACTATTATCATTACCATTTAATGATTAATAATAAATATATTGATAGAACATAAATATATAGATAATACAAGTATTAAATAATATTAATAATAATAATATGAACAATGTTGATCCTATTCTCGCCTGTCTGTTTTATAATAATGATTATTAATTACCAGTGATCGGCAGTATCGATATTTTGGTTAACGATATCGATAATATTACTAATTTTTTCAAAAAATTAGAAATTAGCGAAAAAATATTGCTAATTTTTTACAAAAATTAGTAATTAGCCAGAAAATATTACTGATTTTCCATAAAATTAAAAAATTTGCAGAAAAAAATTACAAATTTTCCACTAAATTAAAAAATTAGCAAAAATATATTACTAATTTTTTCGAAAATAAATAATTAGTGAAAAAATATTACTAATTTTTTTTTAAATTAGTAATTAGCGAAAAATATTGCTAATTTTTCTCAAAAATCAGTAATTAGCCAGAAATTATTGCTAATTTTCTATAAAATTAAAAAATTAGTAAAAAAAAATTACTAATTTTTTCGAAAATGAGTAATTAGTAAAAAAATATATGAAACTGAAGTTGGCAGACAATTACAAACTTTTGGATTTTTTTTTTCAACGAATAAATTACAAAAAAAAAAAACTAAAAATATGCACATGTAGAAAATTCAAAAAGCTATAAGTGCATTTTATTAAAATATTTTTTTTTTTATTATTTATAATCTTAAATAAATTTCAAAAATTATTAGATGTCGGCTAATTTCAGTATCATAAAAATATTTCTAATTTTTTCGAAAATAAGTAATTAGTAAAAAAATATTAATTTTTTTCCAAAATTAATAATTAAACTGGAAATATTACTAATTTTTATTTTAAATTGGTAATTAGCCAAAAAATATTGCAAAATATTTTGGAAAGTTAATAATTAGTAGAAATATTGCTAATTTTTTTTCTATATAGTGGAACCATAAAATTTAGAATCAAAAACTACTGACGTACTTTTACTCTAAATAATCTCAATCATTGGAAAAATAATAATTTAAATAGAAAAAATCTGGGCGTCGGTTGGCCCTGCGGGCCAGCCCCAAAACTTCCCGCTGTTTTCGACCTCAAAGACCTCGAAAACATTAGTGTAGATATATTTTCGAGCTCTTCGAGCTCGAAAATGCTTTCATATGCGATTGTTTTTTTACGATCTTCTCAAGCTCTAACAAGTTGTCTGTTATGCTGAAGTTTGAAAATTTAAGAATCAAGAACCCGACTAGAAAAAAAATTGTAAGACCTATTAGAATCCAATTGGGTTCCCAATTGGGAACCCAACGTTGGGTTGTAACGCATAGCCCAAGATGATCCCAATCGGGTCATCCCTATTGGGTCCCAATTGGGTATACCCAACTGTTTCCCAATTAGGCACACTCTATAGGGTTTCAATTGGGTTCACCCTACAGAAACTTTAGGCCAACCCAATAAAATCCCACTAAAATCCCAACATAAGAAAAATTTGGTTAAATAAATTTTATTTAAATCCTCTCATTCTAGTACAATTTTTTTTTATTTATTCAATTTTCGTTATGACTGTTAATTTACAATAGTGTTAGCTCACAAAAAAATTAATTATTTCACAAATTCTCACTTTGCACTGCACTAGCACTTTCTTTATTATTAATTCTATCAATTATATTGCACGGTATTGTGACTGTAAAGATGTCAAAAAATTACGCCTTGATGAGTTACTTAGAACGTTTTCCAATGCAAGAGTCACGTGTATATGGGTTTTTGTCTACTAGTTATTTGTTTTATGCGCGGACCTGTCTGAACTTGTCTACGCTCGTATTATAGTCACAAGATTTTGTCGCCACGTGCATCATTGGTGTTAACATACACAACTATTCGATTTTTATCTTTACATATAATAATATATGAGCATAAGAAAGTTAGTAGATATTTCATATGGATTATTTTTCCCTTAAAGTTTTAGTTTTTTTTAAGTTTATAATTAAATTTATAATCTGCAAGTGATTAAAAATACGTTGTACTATTGTTAAGTTTTTTTTCTATATTATTAAAGTTTAATCAGTTTTTTTTTTTTTGTTTTCATGTTAAAATACAGAATAAAACGTAAATATTTTGCATTTTAAAATTATTTTTAATTTTTAGAAGTAAAAATTTTTTTTTTTATAAATTGCATGTTTAGTTTTCCTAACGTGATCCCAATTATTCCCCAATTGGGTAAGACCAACAGCTAGTTATTAATTTTGACGTTGGGTCATCCTAACAAGTTCCCAATTATTTCCCAATCGGGCAAGCCCATTGTCGAATCATTAATTTTAGCATTGGGTTTTCCCAACAGGTTCCCAATTATTTCCCAATCGGGTAAGCCCAACAGCAAATTATTAATTTTGACGTTGGGTCGCCCCAACAAGTTCCCAAAAATATCCCAATCGAGCAAACCCATTGCCGAGTCATTAATTTTAGCATTGGGTTAACCCAACATGTTTCCAATCCTATCCCAATTGGGTAAACCCAATCGCAATTTTTTATTTTAATGTTGGGCTTACCCTATATGTTCCCAATCAAATCCCAATAGGGATAACCCTATCGGGCTTGCCCCATCAGTACCCAATGGGGTCCCAATGTATGCTTGGGGGTAATTTCTAGTCGGGAATGGTTAATGAAGCGGTTTTTAAAATTTAATCCCTGATTGTGTTCAATAAAATAAGTGTATTCAGGCAGAAATTAATGCCAGGGATTCAAATGAAGACTTATATGAGTGTTGACTCATGTGAGATACAATCAAATATGAAATATCCGGGAAAAATATTGAAAACTACGTTTTATCGATTTTATTGCTTATATTATGATTTAAACTAAAAACCAAGTTCGATGACATAATGTATCGAAAGTAACCATATAAAGGATGAGTTAGTATGACTTCAGACACATTTTAGTAGGTTATATTATGATTTATCCAAGAAAAATAACATAAAATGTTATTTTTTTAACTTTTCAATGCCGATATCTTTCGAACTAATTGATCGATTTTGACGTTTGAGGTAGCAATCGGCGCGTTTTATTGAATTCTAGAGCTGATAAAAATTTGAAATCGATCGCGTCAGTCGTTTCGAAAATATTTAGAAAAAACCGTTTTTCACCATTTCTTTCTCCCGCGATAACTCTCGAACGAATTATCCGATTTTGATGTTTAAGGTGGCAATCGACGCGTTTTTTTGAGTACTAGAGCTGATTAGATTTTGAAGTCGATCGTATAAGTCGTTTCTGAGAAATCAATAAAAAACTAAAAAAAAAAATTTTTTTTTTTTTGTAATTCGCAGATATTTTCGAATCTATTCAATCAAATGATCTGAAATTTTCAGGAAAGTTGATGGCCAACAAGCTCTTTCAATCGCCGCCTTAAACATACGAATCGGTTCATTGGTTCAAAAGTTACAAAGAGTTTACATACATACACACACACACACACACCCACACATACATACATACACACACTCGGACATCATTCCAAAAATAGTCAGAATAGCTTCCTAGGACCTCAAAACGTCGACATCTGATGAAAACTCGATTTTCGAAAATCGGGGTGAAAACAATAACTTCCCGAAATTTTCGAAAATCGTCGATTTTCTTAGCGGGAAGTTAAAAAATCTGGGCATCGGTTGACCCTGCGGGCCAGCCCCAAAACTTCCCGCTGTTTTCGAGCTCAAGGAGCTCGAAAACATCGTTGTAAATACATTTTCGAGCTCTTCGAGCTCGAAAATACTTTTGCATGCCATTATTTTCGAAAAAAACAGTTTTTAGCATTTCTTTCTCCCGCAATAACTCTCAAACGAATTATCCGATTTTTAAGTTTGAGGTGGCAATCGACGCGTTTTAATAGATTCTAAAGCTCATTAGATTTTTAGATTTTTTGGTCGAGTCGTTTCAAAGATATTCGCAAAAAACTGTTTTTTCCTATTTCTTTCTCCAACGATAACTCTCGAACGAATTATGCGATTTTGATGTTTGAGGTGGCAATCGACGCGTTTTATTAAGTTCTAGAGCTGATTAGATTTTGAAGTCGATCGTATATGTCGTTTCTGAGAAATCAATAAAAAACTAAAAAAAAAAAATTTTTTTTTTTCGTAATTGGCCAATATCTTTGAGTCTACTTGGTCAAATAATCAGAAATTTCCAGAAAAGTTGATGGCCGAAAAGCTCTTTCGATTGCCGCCTTAACCATCCAAATCGGTTTATTAGTTAAAAAGTTATAAAGAGTTTACATACATACATACATACACACACACACACACACACACACACACATACATACAGACACTCGGACATCATTCTAAAAATAGTCAAAATAGCTTCCTAGGACCGCAAAACGTCGACATCTGATGAAAACTCGATTTTCGAAAATCGGGGTGAAAACAATAACTTCCCGAAATTTTCGAAAATCATCGATTTTCTAAGCGGGAAGTTAAAAAAGCCCATTCGGCAGCCGAAATGGAAGGTAGATTTTCCGATTAATCTATATATAAAGTTTTATATATTCATATCTTGTAATACATGTTAGTGTATAGTCATGATATGAAATTAGACTCGTTTTTCTAAGAGACAGGGTAAAAAAAGACAACGACTACTTTTGATAGAGAACTTCAGATAGTTGATTTGACAAAACATTTTATAAGTAATGTAGCAAACTAACTATCATAAAAACAAAGTATCAATCATTTAATTAGTATGAGATCATAATGATAATCACTATTACGATGGCAAGACCAGTTATAATTATAGTATGTACAGGTACGATTGAAACATAATAAATAACAAAAAAATACTTTTACAACATAAAATAGCTGTGAAAGTTACAGGTTATTTTGATCACAATAAAATATAACTGACAAAATTGTATTTTCAACATTTTTTGATACCATTAGAATTTCAAGGCTATCAAATAATTAAAAAAAATGGTCAACACATGAAGTTTAACGACAAAAATTAAAGCTTCCCTCGCAACCTTGAGCTCACCGTGGAAATACCGTGGAAACACTGTGCTTGTGGAAACACCGTGCAACCTATGCAGTTTCCACGCTGTTTCCACGGTTGATTTGTTCCATTTTTCCACGACATTTCCACGATAGTTTTTCGCTGGGTCCACGGTGTTTCCATACCAAATCTACGGTAAAAACACAATGAATAATCACCGTGATTTCACGCTAAATCCACGTTTGTTACACTTTGAACCCATAGTTAATCCACAATGATTTCATTATGCTTATGTCAGTGATCCACAATGAAAACACGATGTATTTACGATGGGTTTGCAATTAGGTTTTGCAATGATTAAACGAAGAATCCACGGTAAATTCGCGGTGATTATGTAATATTTACACAGTAATAACATCGAAAATTTACGATGAAAACTTGATAATCTAACAGTAACAACATACTGTCTATGAGAAATTAACATAAAAAATCAATTGTGTGGCATCTACTTAACTGGGAAACTCTTATTAATATTATCTAATTGAATAATTTAAAAAAAAGCGCTTATGAGAGCTTACCTATAACAGTTAAATGAATATCTTATTTATATTTATATCCAACAATTTCTATTAAAATAAATAAAAATGTCGTTAAATATTTTTCAAATAATTTGATTTCTTTTCACTCAATATCAAAATTATTAGGATTTTTTCATTTTTTGACTGGTTAAATTTTAAATTCTAATTTAAAATTATAAAACGATTAAGTTTAAAATATTAATAATTAAATAATTCTATATAGTTATTATTTAGCGATGTATATATAAGGGTTGGCCAAAAAACAACTAATTTTTTGAAGTTGACTTCTTTTGGCGCGTTTAGTAGAGAGTAAAATTGAGAGCTGCACGCACAAGCGTACCGCAAAAACGACATGATGAAGTTGGACACCAAATATAATTAAAAATGTATATTTATTTTACTGACTATTAGGTTAACTCGTATACAGAATAATCGCAAGGTATCCAACAAAACATGAGGTTATATTTGGAATCGATAGAAAAGCCAATGTACGAAAAACATTTCATATACATTAATTATAAAACGTGAATTATTTATATAAATATAAATATATTATCTATAAATGTTTCCTAAATTATGGTGTAAAAAACGTATCAGTGATAAAAAATTTGTTAAAACTTTAAGTGTTTTAAAAATTTGAGGTTAATTTTTTTAAATTGAGTAAAACCTTTGAAAGTTTTAAGTATTTGAACTTGATTTTATGTAAGTATTATTTTTAATAAATTAATGAAATAATTACTAATTCAAGTAATAAGTAATTGAATATTTCATAATACATATTTATTTTTAATAAATAATTAAAAACAATTTTCATTATTTTTAATGAGTAATTTAACAAAATTTCAACACATTGTTACAAAAAAAATCTATGCATATATATATTGAAAAAAAGTAATGAATAAATAAATTTTATTATTTTGAGAAGAAAAAAACATATAATAATAAATTTTATTTTGAAAGAAAGAGAAATAATTTTTTTTTTTTTTGCGAAAATAAAGAATTTCATTCAATATTAAAAGATTTTAGTAAATGCATTGATTTTAGAGTTACGTTACAATTATTTACAATTAACAACTGTAAATAAATAAATTACACTCAATAATTTTATAATATTTTACCCCTTTTGTAACGAAAGAAAAAAAAATATAAATTAAAAATAAAAAGTAAATAAATGAATTTTATTTTAAAAGAAAGGGAAATAAATTATTTTTGCAAAAAAATTAATTATTTCTTTTCCTTGTAAAATTGAATTTGTTATTATATATTTTTTTTTTGTTAGAATTTGTTAAAATTGTCTTAAGAACGGTTATCAGATAATTTTGTCCCAGCTTTTCTCTGAAATAAAAGCTCTAAACGCAAAATAAAGACACAGACCCGATACTTTATTCTATGAACTAGCGAAGTGCTCTTCAATTTTTTGATAAATTCCATTTGTTTACGAGAAAAGCTTGGACAAAGATCCCATTTAATGTACAAGTGCAACAGAGATAGAACCGTTTATCCAGTTGAGTGTGAATAGAGAAACAAATGAAAACGAGTCTTAAATTACTCATTAAAAATAATGAAAATTGATTTTAATTATTTATTAAAAATAAATATATCTTATGAAAATATTCAATGACTTATTACTTGAATTAGTAATTATTATATTAACTTATTAAAAATAATACTTACATAAAATAAACTTCAAATACTTAAAACATTTAAAGTTTTTACCCAATTTTTAAAATTAACTTCAGATTTTTGAAAGACTTTTAAAGCTTTGACACAATTTTTATCACTGATAGATTTTTCACACCATAATCTAGGAAAAATTCATAAATAATATTTTTATATTTATATATATAATTCACAATTTACAATTAATATACATGAATTGTTTTTCATAAACTGGCTTTTCTGTCGATTTCAAAAATAATGACGTGTTTTGTAATAAGTATGATAGTTTATAGTGATAAGTATGACAGTTTCGCCGGACAAGTAAAAAGATCTTGGAATTTACTACAATTTGACTTCAAGCTCCAATAACTTTTGAACAGATGGATTTATCAAAAAATGATAAGAAACTTTTTGTATAACGTTTGATTTTCTACAAAATAATATCTCATAGTTCTAAATGAAAATTATGAAAATCTAACTTATTATACACGTTACTCAGACGTAAATAATGAAAAAAAGATATGTGGTGTTATATCTAATGAAATATGTTTTAGTTGTAGAATGTAATTATAAGAATAATAATTACTGATATTAGTATATTGACTACTGCTTAAGTTATTTAATGATTTAAATTTAATCTAATTATTGTAATGTTTAGCATTATCAATATAATTAATATTATTATAAGGCTGTTTTGTAATGTGTTTATGTTTTGAAAAAATAAATTATTCTTCGAATGAAAGCGTATTTGTAATTAAATAATGATATTAGTATGGATATCTTAAAAAAATTAGAGTTTAGCTACTCAGCGGTGTATGGCTACTTGAATTTCACTGAATGTTTCTACCGTGAATTTATCGCATAATAATTGCGAATACGTTGAATTATCAGTGACAAACTTCTACTAAACCGTGGTACATTTAGCGTATTTTCAGCATTACTACACCATGTGTTTGTCGTGGAATGACTGTGGGAACACTGTGGAAACACATCAGAAATGTTGGGAAAACGTAGTCAAATTGCTATGGAACTACTGTGGTTTCATCGTGGAAAAATGGAACAAATCCACGGTGTTCCCACCGAGCATTCATGGTCAGTCTGTAGAGTTTCCACGGTGTTTCAACGGTGAGCTCAAAGTTGCGAGGGTTACTAAACAAGCTTTAAAATACTTTTTACTGAAATTGTCTATTGATTTTAGTTTTAATATTATATGAACTTCAACAGTGAATAAAAATTTATTTTTTCGAAAAATCGTGAAAATTTCAACAGCCATTAATTCAAAACTAATCAACCGATTGAGCTCATCTTCGAATTTGATCAAGATAATAGCCTATAGAATAAGTGTAAAAAATTTCCATAAGATCCGATGAGAACTGTGGGTGCTATCGTAATGACAAGACCAGTGATAATCACAGGGATTCGAGGTACATGTAATACATCATAAATAATAAAAGAATTACTTTTAAAATATAAAATAGCAGTGAAATTTACAGGTTATTTTATGAGCAATAAAATGCAATTGGCGAAATTGGATTATAATGGGACAATCATAAGTTATGAGGAATGAAAACCATATTTTCAACATTTTTTGATTCCATTAAAATTTTCAAAGCTATCAAATTATTGGAAGAAATGGTCAAAACATAGAGTTTAAGGTCATAAATTAAAGCTTACTAAACAAGCTTTCAAATATTTTTCACGGAAATTGTCTATGAGTATTAGTTTTAAAATTATATGAACATAAAAGTGGATAAAAATTAATTTTTTCGAAAAATCGTGGAAATTTCAAACAGCCATAACTTCTAAACTATTTGACCGATTTAGACCATCTTCAAACTTAACGGTTACAATCGCCTATAGAATAAGTGTAAAAAATTTCATTAAGATCCAGTAAGAACTGTGGGCACAATCGTAATGACAAGACCAGTGATAATCATAAGGATTATAGGTACATTTGATACATCATAAATAATAAAAGAAATACTTTTAAAATATAAAATAGCAGTGAAATTTACAGGTTATTTTGTGCTCAATAAAATGCAATTGGCGAAATTGGATTATAATCGGACATGCAAAAGCTATATGGAAAGAAAACCATATTTTCATCATTTTTTGATCTCATTAAAATTTTCAAAGCTATCAAATTATTGGAAGAAATGGTCAAAACATAAAGTTTAAGATCATAAATTAAAGCTTACTAAACAAGCTTTCAGAAATTTTTTACGGAAATTGTCTATGAGTATTAGTTTTAAAATTATATGAACATGAAAGTGGATAAAAACTAATTTTTTCGAAAAATCATGGAAATTTCAAACAGCCATAACTTCTAAATTAATTGACCGATTTAGCCCATCTTCGAACTTAACCGTGATAATCGCCCATAGAATAAGTGTGGAAAATTTCATCAAGATCTAATAAGAATTGTAGCCGCAATCGTGTCCTCAAAACATGGTTATATTACATATATATATATATATACATATACAAATTTTTCAACGAATGGTATTTTCGAACTCCATTCAACTAATTATGATAGGATATGACAAAATTCCTTGAAAAATCAACCATGAGGACAAATACAATACCTAGATTTTTTTTAAAATCTACCTAAAAATAAAGTTTTGGGAAACGAAAATATTAAGTTTTTAATTTCAAAATCCATCAGTGATTTCTTTTAATTAATTTAGATTGAATATAATTAAAGAGCATAAAATTTAGAATCAAAAACTACTGACGTAGTTTTACTCTAAATATTCTCAATCATTGGAAAAATAATAATTTATATAGAAAAAATAAAGTTTTGGGAAACGAAAAAATTAAAAGTTTTCAATTTAAAAAAGCCCATTCGGCAGCCGAAATGGAAGGTAGATTTTCCGATTAATCTATATATAAAGTTTCATATATACATATCTTGTAATACATTTTAGTGTATAGTCATGATATGAAATTAGACTCGTTTTTCTAAGAGTCAGGGTAAAAAAAGACAACGACTACTTTTGATAGAGAACTTCAGATAGTTGATTTGACAAAACATTTTACAAGTAATGTAGCAAACTAACTATCATAAAAACAAAGTATCAATAATTTAATTAGTATGAGATCATAATGATAATCACTATTACGATGGCAAGACCAGTTATAATTATAGTATGTACAGGTACGATTGAAACATAATAAATAACAAAAAAATACTTTTGCAACATAAAATAGCTGTGAAAGTTACAGGTTATTTTGATCACAATAAAATATAACTGACAAAATTGTATTTTCAACATTTTTTGATACCATTAGAATTTCAAGGCTATCAAATAATTAGAAAAAATGGTCAACACATGAAGTTTAACGACAAAAATTAAAGCTTACTAAACAAGCTTTAAAATACTTTTTACTGAAATTGTCTATTGATTTTAGTTTTAATATTATATGAACTTCAACAGTGGATAAAAATTTATTTTTTCGAAAAATCGTGAAAATTTCAACAGCCATTAATTCAAAACTAATCAACTGATTGAGCTCATCTTCGAATTTGATCAAGATAATAGCCTATAGAATAAGTGTAAAAAATTTCCATAAGATCCGATGAGAACTGTGAGTGCTATCGTAATGACAAGACCAGTGATAATCACAGGGATTCGAGGTACATGTAATACATCATAAATAATAAAAGAATTACTTTTAAAATATAAAATAGCAGTGAAATTTACAGGTTATTTTATGAGCAATAAAATGCAATTGGCGAAATTGGATTATAATGGGACAATCATAAGCTATGAGGAATGAAAACCATATTTTCAACATTTTTTGATTCCATTAAAATTTTCAAAGCTATCAAATTATTGGAAGAAATGGTCAAAACATAAAGTTTAAGATCATAAATTAAAGCTTACTAAACAAGCTTTCAGATATTTTTTACGGAAATTGTCTATGAGTATTAGTTTTAAAATTATATGAACATGAAAGTGGATAAAAACTAATTTTTTCGAAAAATCATGGAAATTTCAAACAGCCATAACTTCTAAACTAATTGACCGATTTAGACCATCTTCGAACTTAACGGTTACAATCGCCTACTGAATAAGTGTAAAAAATTTCATTAAGATCCAGTAAGAACTGTGGGCACAATCGTAATGACAAGACCAGTGATAATCATAAGGATTATAGGTACATTTGATACATCATAAATAATAAAAGAAATACTTTTAAAATATAAAATAGCAGTGAAATTTACAGGTTATTTTGTGCTCAATAAAATGCAATTGGTGAAATTGGATTATAATCGGACATGCAAAAGCTATATGGAAAGAAAACCATATTTTCATCATTTTTTGATCTCATTAAAATTTTCAAAGCTATCAAATTATTGGAAGTAATGGTCAAAACATAAAGTTTAAGATCATAAATTAAAGCTTACTAAACAAGCTTTCAGATATTTTTTACGGAAATTGTCTATGAGTATTAGTTTTAAAATTATATGAACATGAAAGTGGATAAAAACTAATTTTTTCGAAAAATCATGGAAATTTCAAACAGCCATAACTTCTAAACTAATTGACCGATTTAGCCCATCTTCGAACTTAACCGTGATAATCGCCCATAGAATAAGTGTGGAAAATTTCATCAAGATCTAATAAGAATTGTAGCCGCAATCGTGTCCTCAACACATGGTTATATTACATATATATATATATATATATATATATATATATATATATATATATATATATATATATATATATATATATATATATATATATATATATACATATATAAATTTTTCAACGAATGGTATTTTCGAACTCCATTCAACTAATTATGATAGGTTATGACAAAATTCCTTGAAAAATCAACCATGAGGACAAATACAATACCTAGATTGTTTTTAAAATCTACCTAAAAATCTGTCAGTGAATTTTTTTAATTAATTCAGATTGAATATAATTAAAGAATATAAAATTTAGAATCAAAAACTACTGACGTACTTTTACTCTAAATAATCTCAATCGTTGGAAAAATAATAATTCAAGTACAGAAAATGATAAATTCATAAAAACAAAAATTTAAATTATTTCTCCCAACTTATTCGATAAATATTTTCAAATAAGTTAAGTAGAGAATAATTATAGCATTCAAAATTTTCGTTAATTCTCAGTAATAATTAAATAGCTTCTTATTTAACTAATAAATGAAAAATACTGAGTCCATTTTTTACACTCATTCCCAACAAAAATTTTCGATATGTTGGTTCTATAGTTTTTAATCATATTTTATAATTATTACTAATATTTTCAGAAACTCAGCAATATTTTGCAACTTATTACTAATTTTTGCGAAATAATGAGTCACATTTTTTTTGTTAATCATCAATTTTAGAAAAAATTAGTTATATTTTTTATAAATTATTGATTCGCCAGAATATTTCGCAATATTTTCTAGCTAATTACTCATTTAAAATAAAGATTAGAAATATTTTCAGTCTAAATATGACTTTTTGAGCAAAATTAGTAATATTTTCAGTTTAATTATGAATTTATGAAAAAAAATCGTGCGGTGTCGTGGGACACCAGATAGGAACGAAGTTACTTTTTATAAAAATATTAATTTCAAGTTCTATTCGAAGATCATCGATCTGAAAAATTTAAGCAATGTATAGTCTTGAAAGAAATTGAATTCCCTACAAAAATCTCTATTAGGAAATTGCCGTAAAACGAGCCGTTTTCTCGTAACCGTTCCTTAACCCTTTCCCGGTTGACCTTGAGTCCCTACTCTCAATTTGAATCGTACGTCTTCGTCTTAAAGCGAGAGAGCGCTAGCTTGTTGAGAAGAGAAGGGGCAGAAAAAATAGTAGAAGGGGGCGCATGCATGCACTACTACGATCAAACCGTCACTCACACGACTAAACCGTTACTCACACAGCCTTAACAACGAACTTTGATTGGTGCTACCCCCGTAGAGCTCACACCGATTCATTTCGATTCACACTTTCGGGAAAGGGTTAAACATTGATTTGTTTTTTTAATTCTTTGATTCTATTTTGGATTTTTGTAACTACTAGAAATATTACAACTTTTTTTTACGCAAGATTCATATTCATGAAGAAAATTTAATGCTCTACAAAAAAGGTCTTCTAACATTATTTGCTAAATTCACTCCTTCGAAAGTTATTCAAGGTTGAAGTTGAGTCAAAACGAGGTCAATAACCTGAATAACGTTCGAAGGAGTGAATTTAGCAAAAAATGTTAGAATACCTTTTTTGTAAAGCATTAAATTTTCTTCAAGAATATGAATTTTGCGTAAAAAAAAGTTGTAATATTTCTAGTAGTTACAAAAATCCAAAATAGAATCAAAGAATTTAAAAAACAAATCAATGTTTAAGGCACGGTTACAAGGAAACGGCTTATTTGACGTCAATTTACTGAGAGAAATTTTTTGTAGGGAATTCAATTTCTTTCAAGAATATACATTGCTTAAATTTTTCAGATAGATGATTTACGAGTTTTGGGTTAAAAATGAAATTTCTGTTAAAAAAACTAATAGTCGTAACGATACATCTCTTAATATCAATAATAAGGGCTCAAACTTGCACAGTAATTTTTTTTAGTCATCAGGAATAATATTTTCACAGTATTGAAAAAAAAAAAAAAAAATATAGTTGATTTTTTTGGCCCAGTCTAAAACATTCCTATACATAGTGTATAGCCAGAGTTGCAAATAGCGCATTAAATTTATAATTGCATTAGTGTTTCAATTAAATTTTTTTTATATTTCATAATCCAATAACAAAAAATTAAAAATGATTTTGGAATTTTCTAATTGAATATCTTTGAATTGAAAATAATTTTTTCATTTTTAATCCAACATTTTTCGATTAAAAATTAAATTTCAAATTTTCAATTCGCAAAGTATCGTTGAAATGTAATGGCTTAATTTTTAAATCTACGTCTTCAAATAAAACATTAAATAAAAAATTTCAATTCGGAAAACCAGATTAAAAAATTCCTTTCTAATCTCTAATTCCATATCTAATAATTCAAAAGTCAATCAAAAATTTTAATTAGCCATAGCTAAAGGGGATTAGAAAATTACATTCTGTTTCTAAATTTTCTATTTTCGAATAAAAAAATTACATAAAATATTTTTAATTCTGAACATCGGATTGGTGTTGGTTTAATTTTAAATTCTCTGCTTACGCTGAAAATTATTCAAAAAATTTAATGCTCAAATGTCTTAACTATGCATGATCTTCTTAATTCAAATTCTATTATATCTGACGATCAACAGTAAGTTTAAAAATATTCAAACTTGAAAATCAAGTAAAACAGTATTCTTTCCTGTTATAAGTGCTGTCAAATTTTTTGTCTTGATTACTTATTTGATTGCGTACCGAATCTGAATTGAAAAGTAATTTCCAATTTTTGATCCCATGTGTTTGAATTAATAAGTAATTTCTTAATTTTGAATCCCACGTATCTGAATTAGAATTAATTTTTGAAATTTTAGACCCACGTGTCAATTTAAAAACAACTTTTTTAAATTTCAATTTCACTTCTCTTATTAAAAATTGGTTTTTCGATTCTTAATCCCACGTGTTTATATTTAAATTAATTTTCCAATTTTTCAATTCAAATTGTTGAGTTAAAAATTAACTTTGTAATTTTAATCAATATAATTTCAATTACGGATTGAAAATTCAATTTTTGATTGCAAATATTCTCATTCAAGAATTCGCAACCCTGTGTATAGCCTCCCTGCGTTTATCGTAGTAGTAATGATCAGATGGTTCCACTTTTGACCACCAGATGGTGTAATTATCGAATTATATAATAATAATAGCAAACGGCAATAATAATAACAGTCATCCCATAGACTATACATTAGACAGTGTATAGCCACCATACATAGACTATACATAAAAAGGTTACGATTTTTCATCGCGTTACGGACGTTTTTTGCCGGCTAGGGTACCCCTCCGCAACGCGCCATAAGGAACTTCGTTCCAAAAATTAGTAATATTTTTTTGCTAATTTTTTAATTTTATGGAAAATTAGTAATAATTTCTGTTTAATTACTTATTTTCGAAAAAATTAGTAATTTTTTTCTGTTAATTTTTTAATTTTATAGAAAATTAGTAATAATTTCTGGCTAATTACTAATTATCGAGAAAAATTACCAATATTTTTTCGCTAATTACTAATTTTTGAAAATAATTAGCAATATTTTTTCGCTAATTACTAATTTTTTAAAAAAATTACCAATATATTTTCGCTAATTACTAATTTTTGAACATAATTAGCAATATTTTTCCGCTAATTACTTATTTTCGAAAAATTTATCAATATATTTTTGCTAATTTTGTAATTTTACAGAAAGTTAGTAATAATTTCTGGCTAATTACTAATTTATGAAAAAAATTAGCAATATTTTTTCGCTAATTACTAATTTAAAAAAAAAATTAGCAATTTTTTTTTGCTAATTATTTATTTTTGAAAAAGTTAGTAATTTTTTTTTACTAATTTTTCAATTTAATGGAAAATTAGTAATTTTTTTCTGCTAATTATTTAATTTTATGAAAAATTAGTAATATTTTCTGGCTAATTACTAATTTTTGAAGGAAATTATTAATATTTATTTGTTAATTCTTAATTTTTTTAAAAATTAGAAAATGGAAATAGAAAATTTTTTTTTTGCCGATCACTGTTAATTACTAAACTATCTATTTTACATTTTTCAAATTTTATTACAGGATTTGAAATCATCGTTTCCATTTCATCCTGCATATCATTATCACTGATAGGCTGATCAGCTAGTTTTTTTTAATTGCTTAGATGGTGTTTCTGTAATAAATTTCAATTTCCTTGCAGTTTTTTCTGGAGTAAATATCTTGGACACGTGCACTTCTTTAAAATGTTTGCCTGACGTAGTTAAATTTTCTTGTGGCACAAGTTGATGCTTGGTAAAAGAATTTTTGTTTGAGCTCACACAGGATTCTAATATAATTTTGGATCCAAATTCTCAGTTGATTTTAATTTATTTCTCGTCTCATAATTTTCAAGTGATGTTGATGGGATATTGGCAACACTTTCATCTGTTACAGTGGATGAAAATCTGTCTCTTGGATTCTCAGGTGATGCCGGTAAAACGTTTGCAGCATAATTTTCAAGCGATGGGTCTACAATTTCTAAAACAATATCTGTTATTACGGGATTAGAATGTTGATTTTCTTCAACATCTTTCCTTGAAACAGTAGCAGAATTTAATGAGTTCGAGTCAGTAGGTTAAACTTCGACGTGAGAAGTATTTCCACATGATTGCTGCTCTGAGTCAACGTCATGGGGTAGAATTACTGGGTTACAACTTACAGTTGGAGTTGATGATTTCTTCGAATCAATGATTTTTTCAAAAACTCTCATTTTGTTTCCCTGTGAATTCTCTATATGGGCGTTTCTCTGTAAACTGGGCAAGTCATTGTCTCAGGCCAATATTATGTGAAAAAAGCACAGATCATATTTATGTCATTGATAAAATCGAAAGATAATTACCTAATTCACCTCTGCTCAGCGTACAATATTTATTAAAATAAACTTTCTTGTATCAAAACTGATTTTAAAGTACTCAAAAAACAGTCCCCTGACGTGTCACTAAAGCAGTATGGACACTTCAGATTTAATTAATTAAGATAATAATTATTGGAATCAATCAAGTTGTTTGAATGTTCAAACAATATTATTTCATAGTCAATAAGACCTCTTTATTTTTTATAAATATTATTTTATAATACTAAAAAAGTAAATTAAAGTTTGTCTCCACCTTTTGTGAACAGTCCTCCTGTCTATCTTTTAAATTACGCGCTACGCACTCTAAAGGTAAAACAGTGCCATGGCTGCGTGTAACAGAACGCAAACAATCTAAAGTTTACACAGTTACTGCAACTACTGCCCGAACGCCATTTTATTTAGTGCTGCACGAGCGCCCCTCTGTGGTAGTCACGTCGTTACCTGACAGCCAACAGTCCTCTGGTAAGGATTATTTTCATTTCTTTTTTAGTAATATATTCATACCGTAGAAACTTTATATCGTTAAAATAGATAAATATTTCCTGTGTACAGCAAAATAACATGAAATAATTACATATTGTGCTGCTTGTCAATGAAGTCAAACTAAACAGTCCTCTGGGCAACAGTTCCCTGTCCTGTTGAGTTCCTCAACAAGACAGGGGACTGTTTTCTTCTCCAGGGGACTGTCATTATATTATGTTTGTCATTGTTTTAGGTACACGTGTGTTTTAAGTATGCCACCAAGGAATAAAAAACTCTCTAAGGAAGAGATTTTGAAAAGAAAAAGAGAAAATGAGCGAAAGAGATATGAACGTATAAAAAATGACCCGCAGAAAAAGGAAGAGCTTAGAGAAAAAGAACATCTTAAATACCTTAAGAAAAAAAAAAATGGAACTAGGAAGCTTGCTGAAAATATGACTCCACGAGAACACAGGGAAGCAAAGAAGAAGTGGAAAGAACATTGCACCAAGTATCGCAATAAAAAAAAAGTATTAGTGAACATTACTAATTCGTGCATGAGAGAAAATACATCAGATTCTGATGTATCTAATTCATTTCAAATGCCAACACCTGAAGTTGCTGAAATGATTCGAAAAAAAAATTCTAGAGAGAAGATGCTAAGATATAGAATAAAGAAGAAAAAAGATGACGAAATTGGAGTCCTGAAGAAGAAAATATTGAAGTACAAGAAACGCTTATCGCGATTAAAGAAGAAAGTAAATACAGAGCCGAAAGATACACCCAACACTAAGTTACAGGCAATGACAGATACTCCAGAATCTAGAAAAATTCTAGTCAAAAAGGCACTTTTCGGTGAAGTATTAAAAGAGCAATTACAAGAGAATTTTTCAGAGATGAAAACAATAAAAGAAAAAAGGCTTTTAGCAAAAATAGTTTCAGGAAAGATTGTTGATAAATATAAGTTATGGCGAATGAAAAACACAAGTGTGATAACCTATAAAAGAATAAAAAAGGCAAAAATGTCTCATCGATTAGTAAGGAAAAACAAAGTTTCAGATGAATGTGTAAGAGCAGTTGTAAATTTCTACGAAGACGATTCTAACAGTAGACTTGGAGCAGGAAAGAAAGAATTTATAACTAGAAAAGCAGAACGGAAACAAAAGCGATACATGCTTGACTCGTTACTTGGATTACACAAGAAATTTCAACAACAGAAGAGCGATTTCAAACTGAGTTATCAAACTTTTTGTAGACTGCGACCTTTTTGGGTTGTTATGCCTAAAGTTGATAAGCGTGATACTTGTTTGTGCATTAACCACGCAAATATAGACTTGAAATTATCAGCTTTATTTAATGCAAAAATTTTAACGTATAATAGTCATCAGAAATTGCTTGAGGAGCTTTGTTGTGACCGCTATGATGAGAAGTGTTTGTCTAGAGAATGTCAGAAGTGTGTTAATAAGACTCCTTCTTACAAAGAATTTGATGACAGAAGACAAATCATTCATCAAAAATGGATTGCCGAAAAACTTGATTTCGTAGATCCGAAATCCAAAAAGACTCGTCGAATAACCAAATACTTAAAGAAGTCTTTTAATGTAAAGCCGCGTGACCTTATTAAAGAATTGCAAGAAGACTTAGAGACATTTTTTCGCCATGAAAGAAATATTGTACACCAGTTCAGTGTAATGAAGGAACTTAAAAAGACGCTGACAGAAGAAGATGCTGTAATTCATATGGACTTTTCTGAAAATTATTCTACTAAATACTGTCAAGAAATTCAGGCTGTCCATTTTGGCGGATCGCGTACACAAATTAGTCTACACACGGTTGTAGTGTATTTGAAAGATACAGTTAAATCTTACTGCACAATCTCTACAAATGTTTCTCATTCTCCAGCTGCCATTTGGACTCATCTGAATTCAATTTTTAATGCTTTGCCACCTCAAATTAAAAATCTTCATTTCTTGAGCGACGGACCAGTAACTCAATACAGAAACAAAACCATGTTTTACATTATGGCGACAAAAATACCAAAACGACTTCCACATGTACAAAAGTTTACTTGGAACTATACGGAGAGTGGCCACGGTAAAGGTGCACCAGACGGCGTTGGAGCTACCTGCAAGAGGACTGCAGATGCCGTGGTTGCTGCTGGAGGTGATGTCGAAAATCTGGAGAAATTTGTAGAAGCCATTGAACAGAGATGCCCTGCAATTAGTTTAAGCATTATTCAAGGTAATGCGATTGAAGAAATGAGTGCTGAAATTGAAAACGAAGTAACTAAAGTAAAAAATTTTGTTGGTACTCTCAAAGTGCATCAAGTTACTGGAAAATTTTATAATCCTTTGGGTACAAAATCATATTCCACTGAGATAGTGATGAAAAGTCTGAGCTGCTTTTGTGACAATGATTGTTGTCTACACTATAATATCGGAAAAATAATTTATGAAAACAAGCAAAAACTTATTGTGGACGATGTGTTCACTACTTCAGAATCTGAGGATGAAGCTGGACCTAGTTCTGTTACAGTAAACACTCGACTTAGATTTGCTAGAGTAAAAACTGGACTAAGATCTGCTACATTAAAAGCTAGACCTAGATCTGCTACAGTAAAAACTGGACTTAGATTTGCTACAGTTAAAACTGGACTTAGATCTGCTTCGTTAAAAGCTGGGCCTAGTTCTGCTACAGTAAAAACTGGACTTAGATCTGCTTCGTTAAAAGCTGTACCTAGTTCTGCTACAGTAACAGTATTTAACACTGGTGATTATGTCCTCGTCAAATTTCTTGACAGGAATATGGAATATAGATATGTGAGCGTTGTTGACGAGACTGATGAAGAAGATGGCGAAATTCGTGTCACATTCTTAAAGCTCTGTGATAACAAAGGCCAAACATTTAGATTAGATAAAGAAGATGTAAGAGATGTTATAGTGGATCAAGTAATACAGAGGCTCCCTAATCCAAATATAGTTTTAAAAGGGAATAGAATATTCTACAAATTTGATTCACCTATAGATGTTTTTGAAAAACAATAATACTCTTGATACTATTTTATTTACCTATTTCTGCTATATTTAAGCAATAACTAATTATCTTTAATCATAATGAGACTGACTTTATAATGTAAGATACGAAGTACAAAAATGTTCTTTCAGTACATGTGATTTTAATTGATACTACTTACATATTATAATTTCAGAGTTAAAATTTCAGTATGAGTAGAATAATTTTAAAAAACTGTTGATTTTTTGTTTTTTTATTATTTAATTACTTAATTCCTAAGCTCTAAAGTTTTATGAAAATAATAAAGATTTAATTTTGATACTGAAATGGTATTTTTCATTTAAATACAGTCCCCTGACATAAGCAACAGTCCCCTGTATCGAACATTTCAGAAAGTGGTCAATATTTTGTAAAATAATGGAAATATTTTCGGTTCATCTGCCGTTTATTAAATTATATGTAGATATACATTCCCTGAATAAGATTAATTAAATATACAAGCAAAAAATTTGTCTAGACAGCTTTCTTAGACAAGTTGCCCAGTTTACAGAGAAACGCCCATATAGCCCTCAGCAACCGTACTCGATCTCCATCCACCATGAGTCTTGATTGTCGTAAGACTAGCTCCGGAATTTGCTAATAATGTTGCCGATGTTCGGCGAAAGCTGTGTCCAGTGTACCGTTCTGAAGTCGGTAAATTTAAAAACAATGCGATACTTTTGGGTATTTCGCTTATTTTATTTTTACCCATTACCTGGCGGATACAGCTTCCACGATGGTATCGTAAAAAAAACCTGTCAGTATTAGCATCACTTGGTCTCAATTTTATATACTGATGAACTTTGCTATAGAAGTTAGCTCCGATGACAAATGATCTCGGATAATAATTTTTAGTGTCTCGTATTGTAATGACGTATTGTGAGTTGGTATCTTCAACATCAGCTGTCGTCAATTTACAAATTTCAGCAGTTCTTAATGCACCAGATACACCAAATATGGCAATGACCTAATAAATTAAAAATGTGTATTTATAAATTTCTGTAAATAATGAAATAATTGCAAATTTATATACATATATACATATTAGACTGTTTCAAATTAGGGGTCTATTTTTATTTTTTTGATGAACATTGAAAAATCGAAAGGGTATCTTAAAATATGGTGACAGTTAAAATTTGAGCTCTTAATATTGATATTTAGAGGTGGCTATTGATAATTTTCGATTTTTCATTTAGTAACATGATAAAAAATACATAACTTCCGAAAAAATTAAGATACAAAAAATCTCTTCATAAACATTTTGTAGCAAATTTACTGATCTACAAAAAAGGTCTTCTATGATTTTTGCATAAATTCAACCATTCACAAGATATCCGACGTCAAAGTTTCATAGAATTCAAAAAACTTGTTTTTGCTCGTTCTGAATTTTATATCATGTCAACTAATGAGAATTCAGAAATTCTCAATATTTTTTTTTATAGGAAATTGAATGCTCTACAAAAAAAGTCTCGTATCATTTTTTTATAAATCCATCTGTTCAAAAGTTATTGGAGCTTGAATTCAAGTTAGAGTAAATTTCGAGATTTTTTACTCTTCCGGTGAAACTATCGGACTAACCATAAAATATCACTGAATCTTTTTTGTAGGCAATTTTATTTTCTACAAATTATCTCCGAAAATTTTTTTTTTAATTCGGCATTCTCTTCTAGTTATTTCCATTTTAATGTCGAGCTCTTAAAATCGATCAGAACACTTTTTTTAGGAGCTTGGCATTCAAATGGAAATAACTAGAAGAGAATGCAGAATTTAAAAAAAATTTATCAGAGGTAATTTGTAAGAAATAAAATTGCCTACAAAAAAGATTCTGTTATTTTATGATTAGTCTGATAGTTCCACCGGAAAAGTAAAAAGATCTCCAACTTTACTTCGAGCTCTAATAACTTTCGAACAAATGTATTTATCAAAAAATGATAAGAGACTTTTTTTGTAGAGCATTCAATTTTCTATAAAAAAAACTACAGTGCAACCTTGATGTAACGAAACTAAAGGGAAATAGAAATTATTCGTTATATCAAGTTATTCGTAACAGTGAGGTTTGTTATATAGAGGTTAGATTAAACTCAATTCGTTATAACAAGGTAAACAAATTTCCACTTATAAATAACAACTTATTTAAATCAAAACACAGAATTATTTATTTGAAAACATTTAAATCAGTTTCTGGTCAAAATAGAAATTGTTATTAATGCGTAAGTATAGAATATAAACATAGAAAGTAAGCCTAGAATATAAACATAGAATTTAAGCGTAGGAAATTAACAACATGGTTAAGGAATAATGACAGCTTAATCTTCATTTTTCGTTTCTTTACTCGAAAAAAAGTCATAAATTGTTGTCTGCTTGCCAGTGTTAGTTATCATATCCAAAGCACAATCCAATTCCGTGATGGATTTGACTACACCGTCAGGTAAACTACCTTTTTTGAGAAATACATATTTAATTACATCTAGAGCGTTGCGAGCATCTTTTATTGTAAAATCATTTTGATTTATTTTGTTCTCTTCTTCCTCACCTGCTTCCATTTCTTCATTAGCTACTGGCAATACAGATGCAACAATGTCAGCATCAGTGAGCTCTCCACAGACAGCTACATCATCATCAAAGGTAACAAATTCTTCGAAGTCAGGCTCTTGAAAGTTAAATTCTTCTCTGATTGGCAAGTCGTCATTTTCATCTTCACCTGGAACTTCAAATCCACTTTTTTTGAAGCAATTTTGGATTGTTTTTTTACTGACTTGATTCCAAGCTTTAGTAATCATCCACATTGCTTGTAAAACATCAATTGAAGTAGGGGATTGATATTCAATATCATTAAGATACCGTCTGACAACTTCCTTTCTGTAAGTTTTGACGTCGTATTTGCAGGCAAATACTTTATTTTTATGTTTGTTAGAGGAGGAATATTTCCATGTGCAGTACAATTATCAACGAATATAAGAATTTTCCTCTTCTTTTTTTTCATTTCTTTATCAAGACTTCTAAGCCAATTGTTAAAAACATCACATGTCATCCAAGCCTTAGTGTTGGACGTGTAATCTGTTGGTAAATTATCAACGTTTTTGAAACAACGTGGTTTTTTATACTTCCCAATTACGAGTGGTTTGAGTTTGTATATCCCGGTACAGTTTGTTCCAAGCAACACTGTTAACCGAAGTTTACTATTTTTCCCTCCATGGCATTTGTCACCTTTAAATGATAAAGTTTTGTCTGGTAAACATTTGTAGCAAAGTCCTGTTTCGTCAATGTTAAAAATATCTTCAGGGTCATATCCCTCAGGCTGCGTTTCAAGTTTGTTTCTCCACTCGTCACATATTTCTTCATTGACTTCTGCACTCTCACCACATATTTTTCGAAAAATAATCTCGGTTCTTTTTTTAAAATTATGAAGCCACCCGTTGCTTGCACGGAATTCCAGATGTCCCAATTCTACTGCAAATTGTTGAGCTTTTTCTTGGAGGATAGGGCCTCCAATTGCCACATTTTTATCTCGACACTGCTTCAACCACTTCAAAACACATTCCTCTAAGTCCGTATATTCACACAATTTCAATCTTTTACTGTTTGCACGCAACCCACTTTCTTCGGAAAATCTTTCTTTAGACTTTAAAATTGTAGCCAGTGTACTACTGGGAATTTCAAACTTCTTTGCGATATCGATTTTCTTCGTTATAGGATTCTCGTTTACATACTTAATAATTTTCCCTTTTTCTTCAACACTCTAAGAACATCTTTTCCGTTTTTCAGCCATTGCAACTTTAAAACTACTAACAATTACAAACAGCAGTGTTTACAATAAATAGCATCAAACAGCAATGACTGTCTTATGCAGGGTTGCCAGAAAATTTTTGTTCGAGTCGCCCCATCTATAAACAAAAGTAGCGAAATACTTTAACAAGTCGCCCAATCAATTTCAAATTTAGAATAATGCTGTTGGCTTAGAATTTATTCTCTTATTAACCCATAAGAGTACACTATACCGCATAAATTGGAATTAACGTTTTAAAAAGTATTATTGCAATTAACTTTTATGTAGTGAAAAATTATAGGATATTTTTAGGATAAATTTGATGGAAAAATAATCTTAATCAAAATTTTTATTAATTTTTTGCAAATTATGAATTATTTTTTAGTGCAAAAAGCAGAATATCGTGGATGCAGGTTTTAATTTACATTAAATGTATACATATTTCTTTATCTGATTGTTTAAAATAAAATAACAATTTACTTTTAACAGCTATGATGAAATTAACATTTGACGATTCGTTTTTTACTGTGTATCACCCGCGTTTAAATTTATAATTTTTTATAAAAAATAAAATTACTATTTAAAATCAAGATCTCAATGAACTGAACTGAGACGAAAGAAATTAAATGCTTGAATGTAAGTGACATCATGCACACAATTTTTTTATATGTACATACTGAATTGAAATGATGTTCGATTCAAGTTATACACAAATGGAAATTAAAAATAATATTTGAAAATAATGAGTAAGGTTATTCCCAATCTTGAAACATTAAAAATCGCCCAAATTGCGACTTGTAGCCCAAACATTAATTTGGTAGCGAATGCATAGAGAAAATCGCCCAATTCGCGATAAGTAGCCCAATCTGGCAACCCTGGTCTTATGAAGAATTAAACCTGTCAGCACTCGTTAAGACATTAGTTATTGTGGAATTAAGTGGGGATAATTTGTAGAATACGTTATGTAGAGGTTATAGGCTGGAAAATTCGTTATATAAAGGTCAATAATAGTTTCTATCTATATTCTGCAATGATTGAACTTTCGTTATAGTGAGGTTGTTTGAAAAATATATTCGTAATGTAAAGGTATATTTTACATAGACTCTTATGGGCAGTTCTGGGGGATTTTGAAAAATTCGTTAAATCGAGGAATTCGTTATATTGAGGCTCGTTATATTAAGGTTGCACTGTATAACGTAAACCGTTTTTATTTTCACGACGGAGACGTGAAACAAACCCGGAATCGTATGTGGTCACCCAAGTGTATTAAAAAATTATAAATAAAAATAATAAATATAACTCAAAATAATAAATAATTATTAATAAAGTAAAATTGTGCCCGGACCAGCTCCTCAGGCTGGGTTAGTGCACGAGGGCGCCATTCCGTTTTTACAAAACGGACAAAAATAATAAATATTCAGGGGAGAGATCACGGGACAAAATCTTGAGCGAGAATATATGCACCAAGCGGAATTACAACCAAACAAATATATAATGAATAAAAATAATAATATGGAATAATTACTACTGAATATATCCCGGAAACAAACAAATAAAAATTGGCTATCACTGGGTTCCTTTTACGAAATTATTTAATTCAAAATATATTTAAATAAACTCAATAAATGATTACAATATCCAAATATTGTTTAATATATTTATTAAATAATAATAGGCTCAATCTAACCAAATAATAATGATAGAATTACACTATCAAATTATCCACTGGGGAATTCAAATACAAACTTTCAAATAATATAACATATAAATTGTAATCTAATAAAATAATAATAATAATCTTTTTCTTTATTTTACACTATTTACTCTGGGGAGAGAAAGACGCGGGTACTCAATATATATTTGGCAATACTGTGTTGCATACCATCAATTTATAAAATAAATTTTACCCAGAGAAATAATATTAAATAATCAAATATACTTTTAAAATGATATGTAAAAATACTAGTGCAAGACAAGGAGCCACTCTTGCTATCCTTGTCTAATCCTCTAAGGAATTCGCTCGACGCGTCTACGTACATGAAACGCACGCCGAACAAATTCAACTTATTACAACCATATAACTCAGGTTCAATTATTAATCAAACAAATACCGCGATCAACTCTACTGAAGGACCAGCAATAGCCGATGCAACAAATGATGACACAATTGACTTACCGGCGTTGATAACAATTTACTTCTCAAGTTTTCAATAATAAATATCACATAAACTATAACTACGTAATTATTTTACTACGGCGACTGGGCCAGAACAATTTACTCAAAAAAAATAATCATGGACAACAGCACGTCCTATCTTTACAAAATCCCGGTCCTCTCTGACTATATTTCTGCGTCGGTTTTCCGAGGGATGGGTACACTCACGTGTTATCCCCTCTAATGACCTCGGTCCCGAAATTATCAATTAAAATAAAATATTTAAATTCATTATACGACCTGAATTATGTTATCATAATAAATTAAATAATATTAAACATAAATATAATAATTTTTGACCCTTTAAACAATAAAATAATAATTATTTCAGTGCACCACGTAGCAGGAGAAAAATATTGATTTTTATCCCCACTATATCGACTTACTCTCCTTTCGGTCGATATTTTTATCTATGTTCTACACACACGTGCGCTACTGACTGAAATGAAAATATCGATTAAGTACATAATATCCAGAATAATTATCAAAACATAAATATAAATATAATAAACAATAATATCAATAAATTCGTAATTAAATCATAATAAAATAATCCATCAAAATAATATAAATGTTTAAATTATAATAAATTATAATAAATAAATGCGCTTAATTTGAGCTAGGAGGTGCTGTTAAACTCACGGCGAGATGGGAAAGCGCGCGCAGCGATTCACGTTTGAATCGCTACGTGACAACTGTATATCGAAAATTTCTGAATTCTCATTAGTTGATATGGTATAAAATTCAGAACAAGCAAAAACAAGTTCTTTGAATTTTATTAAACTTTGACGTCGGATATCTTGTGAATGGTTGAATTTATGCAAAAATCATAAAAGACCTTTTTTGTAGATCAGTAAATTTGCTACAAAATGTTTAAGAAGAGATTTTTCGTATCTTGATTTTTTCGGAAGTTATGTATTTTTTACCATGTTACTAAATGAAAAATCGAAAATTATCAATAGCCACCTCTAAATATCAATATTAGGAGCTCAAATTTCAACTGTCACCATATTTTAAGATACGCTTTCGATTTTTCAATATTCATCAAAAAAATAAAAGTAGTCCCCTAATTTGAAACAGTCTAATATATATATATATATATATATATATATATATATATATATATATATATATATATATATGTATATATATATTAACCTTTGTAGCTAAATATACATTATCTGGAGCAACTTCTATAAATTTATTTATTTCATCCAGTGAAAAAGCTTGTGATTTCTTGGGTTGAAATCCCTTAGACTTATTTTTCATAAATTGTTTGAGTCGTTGGTATTGATCAATGTGTATTCCATGATTTAGATTCATGACTGTCTTTAACATTGACCAACGACTCCAAAGAGTTGATGGCTTATATTTTTTCGACAGCTCATTAAAATAAACGAGAAATACCTCCAAACGACGCGGTTTTTTTAATTTCCATCCATTTGATAAATTCTTGGTCACACAATTTATATTTTGCATTAGATTTTGCTGGCAACAAATTTTTCATAATATCGTCTGCTTCACTTTCAATATTTTGTAAAATTTCTTCATCTATTTCATTATCCAATGATTCGTCAGAGGAAGACATTTTTTAAATTTACTTAATTAAATATTTTTGATGGGTCGTTAATGTTCAAATAAAATCACTAAATTATTAATTACAATTTATTGAAAATGTTGTTTAAATAAATTAAGTGTAAATATTAATAGTTGTAAGGATGATGTTTTATTTACTTTTATTTCTTTTTCATAGAGAAAAAAAAGTTGACATTCACGTTTATTTTTTGTTATTTATTTTTTACCGGGTTAATTTTTTTTTTTTAATAACATCAATATTCATCAAATGAAAATAAAAAAAAAATGAAGCTCAACCTTTTTTCTTTAATCTAAATTTTTTAATTTAATTCATTTTTATTTTTATCGAACTTTCGGTCCTGGTATGATAAAAAATTGTATACTGACCACGGGAAGAAAATATGACATCCCGACCCACGTTTTTGTCACGCGGGTCGGAATGTCATACTTTCTTCCCTTGGTCAGTAATATACTATTTTTATAACAAAATGGTCAAAATTCCGGTTTTACGCAAATATTTAACAAACTATAGCACATGGTTACAAAAACTGTTGGATTCTCTATACAAAAGTCAATCTTTATTCTTATATATATTTTATTTAATATTTCTCGTTTACTAAATGTTCTGTTCGAAATATTATTTCGAACAGTGTTGCATTCAAGTCGTAGTACATATATATTATTTAGTTTAGTTCAAAATATTTATATGTTTACTTAAGGAAAAGAAAGCTAGCATGGATCAAATTTTATGACCTTAGGTACTTGGGTCGATGAGAGATTGACGCCCATGTTCCGAGTAAATGCAAGGCAATATGTTTTTCTTTCATTTGCACAAATGTATATATATTTTGAACTTAGAGATCTTTGTTATATATAAAAGGAGGAGAGGTTGTTGGACCTCAGTGTTAAAAATATTAAAAGAATGAGTTAGTCTAAGCTAAATCTCTTAAGAGTAAAGACATACCCTAGAGCGCGTATATTTTTAATAAAAAAAAATAATTTTGATTTGTCTGATCAAGCATTGTTTCATTCACGATAAACCATACCTGAATTCCCAACAAAAACTAAATAAAATTTAAAGAAAAAAAAGGCAAAATAATAACTCTATCCTTTACTTCTTTATTCGCAAATATCTCTATACTAAATAGGTCTATTCCATAAGAAATCTATATGTAAATAACACTATTCCTAAAAAATTCTCTTCTTAAATATTTATATTCCTAAAAAATATTTATTCTAAAATTTTTCAATTCTTATATATCTTTATTCTTAAATAACTCTATTCGTCAATTTTACCATTCTTAAAATTTCTCTATTTTTAAATATCTCTATTCCTAAATATCTCTATTCTTAAATATCTCTATTCCTAAATATCTCAAAAATTTTTTTTCATATTGCAAGAACTGAAACAAAAAAAAATTATTTGAGCTGTGCACTTGGTCCAGGCTGGATTACCAAGTACTCTACCCGGGTATAAAAAATTATATATAATTATGTACACTAACGCAAAAAATTAAAGGAAAAGAAAAATTTTATAAATTTTTTAGTAATTTTTAGAAGGCTGCAACTTGGTGAAAAATAATCGTATCGAGATTTTAAAAAAAGCATTTTATAGCTTGAAATCTCTAGTTTCGGTGCATTTCTATTGAAAATTTTTTAAGAGTTTTGGATATTACGCTAACATGAGAAATACCGCGCGACAAAAAATTTCAAAATTTTTTTTTCTTTTCCAGAGAGCCCACGGACCGTGGAAAAATTTTGTCAACTAAACCAATGCATAGGTCAATTGGCAAACTTATTCAGCTTCAATTTGGCTATTTTTTTAACCTCGTAGGACAATTTGTCGCTGAGATATCAGCCTTCAAACAAAAAATGATCCTTTTGGCTTTGATCATCAATATCTCAGGTACCAATGATCGCACAGTAAATTTGAGGGCGGCGTTAAAAACTTCAATGAATTCTCTACAAGACCCGTTCATCATTTTTTGGAAAAAACAATTTTTTTTATTTTTAACATCCTTTAGAAGTAAGTACAAAAAAATGACTTTTTTTGGTTTTTTAGTAAATCAACCGCTACTCTGCAAATATTGATTTAAAAAATAATGTTGCCAGGGACTTTTTTAGCTTAATGTACCCCCAATAACCCTATAAATTTTTAAATTGATCTATCGAGCCGTTTCTTGGGGGTGATCGATTAAAGTTTTGCTAAACAATTAAAGGAACAAGTTTTGTTCCTTTAATTGTGTAATCATAATCATAATGAAAACATGATTTTTTTTTTACTTTTCTTTCAGTTTTGCATTGGTAACTCAGTAAATGTGAGGAAAAGAGAAAAAAAAAACAAAAAATTTCCAAAAAATGTCAAAAAAAACTTTTCGACCCCAAAAAACAAGTTTCAATTTTTTTGATTTCTTTAATTTTTTTTGACATTTTTTGGAAATTATTTTTTTTTTTTTCTCTTTTCCTCACATTTACTGAGTTACCAATGCAAAACTGAAAGAAAAGTAAAAAAAAAATCATGTTTTCATTCTGATTATGATTACACAATTAAAGGAACAAAACTTGTTTTGTTCAAAACAAAACAAGTTTTGTTCCTTTAATTGTTTAGCAAAACTTTAATCGATCACCCCCAAGAAACGGCTCGATAGATCAATTTAAAAATTTATAGGGTTATTGGGGGTACATTAAGCTAAAAAAGTCCCTGGCAACAATATTTTTTATATCAATATTTGCAGAGTAGCGGTTGATTTACTAAAAAACCAAAAAAAGTCATTTTTTTGTACTTACTTCTAAAGGATGTTAATAATAAAAAAAATTGTTTTTTCCAAAAAATGATGAACGGGTCTTGTAGAGAATTTATTCAAGTTTTTAACGCCGCCCTCAAATTTACTATGCGATCATTGGTACATGAAATATTGATGATCAAAGCCAAAAGGATCATTTTTTGTTTGAAGGCTGATATCTCTGCGACAAATTGTCCTACGAGGTTAAAAAAAAAAGCCAAATTGAAGCTGAATAAATTTGCCAAATGACCTATGCTTAGGTTAAGTTGACAAAATTTTTCCACGGTCCGTGGGCTCTTTGGAAAAAAAAAAAAATTTAGATATTTTTTGTCTCGCGGTATTTCTCATGTTAGCGTAATAACCCGACCGTTTCAAAAATTTTGATAAAAATGCACCGAAACTAGAGATTTCAAGCTATAAAATGCTTTTTTTAAAATCTCGATACGATTATTTTTCACAAAGTTGCAGCCTTCTAAAAATTACTAAAAAATTTATAAAATTTTTCTTTTCCTTTAATTTTTTGCGTTAGTGTATAATTATATATGAAAAATGGCCCTATATAATTATTAGGGTGTGTCATTTCAGAGCAACATTTTTTTTTTAAGTGCATGGGAAAAAAAATCATAGTTCAACACAGAAAAAAAATTTACGCGCAAGAAAAAAAATTCTATGTCGATAACAGACCTAGCTCATTGAAAAATTCTATTTCCCGTTTAAATAACACGGGAAAATTTTATTTTCAACTTTGAGTATTTTTAACTCGTTAACTAATCAATAGATCGAATAGACTAACACGTATTTTTGTAGGAAATTGTACGCGCTACAAAAAAGGTCTCTTATCATTTTTTGATAAATCTATCTGTTCAAAAGTTATTGGAGTTCGAAGTTGAGCTCTAGTAAATTTCGAGATCTTTTTACTTTTCCGGTGAAACTATCAGATTTATCACAAAATGTCATAGGATCTTTTTTATTGGAAATTTTACTCTCTACAAATTATAATGTATAAAATTTTTTCAAATTCCGTAATGTTTTCTAGTTATTTTCATTTCAATGTTGAGCTCTTTAAATCGATCAGAACACTACTTTTTTAAGAGCTTGAAATTATAATAAAAATAACTACAAAACAATGCGGTATTTGAAAAAACATGAGTGATAATAATTTGTAGGCAATGAAATTTCCAATAGAAAAGATCCTATGACATTTTGTGATAAATCTGATAGTTTCACCGGAAAAGTAAAAAGATCTCGAAATTTACTAGAGCTTAACTTCGAATTCCAATAAATTTTGAACAGATAGATCCATCAAAAAATGATAAGAGACCTTTTTTGTAGCGCGTACAATTTTCTACAAAACTATATGTTAGTCTATTCGATCTATTGATTAGTTAACGAGTTAAAAATACTTAAAGTTGAAAATAAAATTTTCCCGTGTTATTTAAATGGGAAATCGATTTTTTCAATGAGCTAGGTCTGTAATCGACATAGAATTTTTTTTCTTGTGCGTAAATTTTTTTTTTGTGTTGAACTATGATTTTTTTTCCCATGCACTTAAAAAAAAAAATGTTGCTCTGAAATGACACATCCTAATAATTATATATAATTATATATAACTATATATAATTATGTAGAACTATATATAATTGAATTCCTATACAATTTGTTAAATAAATTGCGAATTTTTGTATAGTAGAGACTCTACACTTTTTATTTAAATGATTTTTTTTTTGGAAAGTCCAAGTTTAATTTCTAAGAGAAATTATTTATGGAAACATTGATAATAAATGTTTTTCATTATGTAATATAGAATGTACTATATTACCATCAAAAAAAGATACTTTTCACTCTGCCAAATAACGGAGGAGTACCCGGGCCAGAATAGTTTCAAGTTTGGAATTTAACAGTTCTGAAATAAGTTTCTTACTAGATACACACTACAAGTGGTAGGCGCGATCTCGTGGCGATCACCAAACTACTCCCGCTGCTTATAGTACCGATGACTTCCCTTTCCTACATGCATATATATTGGGATGTCCCAAAAAAAAACAAATACTTTTTTTTTAAACTCTTATGGGCCTAAAAGTTACTTTATTATAAAAAAAACCTTCACCTAATTTTAGCCAGATATCTTTAGACTTTAACTATCACAAATGGGGGTCCCCTTTACCATTTAAAATACACACGAAAATTTTTCATTTTAGTTTTTCGTTATTAAGACTATGAAAAAATTTTTTTTTTAATTCCGCCTGGTATAATTTCGTAGGAAATAAAATTCTCTACAAAAAGTGCTGATGCAATATGTTCGTCAAACAAACTGGGAAAAAGTTACGGGGCGTCAAACATGGACAAAAAAAATTTTTTTTTCAAATAATGACAAGCTCGGTCTTGTAGGAAATTTAATTTCCTACAAAAAGTATTCGATGTCATATATACGTTAAATGAATGCGAAAAAAGTTAAAGGGTTTTAAATATCAACGAAAAATCAAGTTCACTTTTCGTTGACATTTAAATCTCTGTAACTTTTTTTTCATTCATTTAACGTATGTATGATATCAAATACTTTTTGTCGGAAATTAAATTTCATACAAGACTGTGATTGTCATTATTTGAAAAAAATTTTTTTTGATAGAATAAAAATGAAAAATAATAAAATATAATTTAACACTAAGGAGACTAAATCTCTGTCGATCTTTGAAGCCCCGTAACTTTTTCCCTGTTTGTTTGACGTACATAATGCATAAGGACTTTTGTGTAGAGAATTAATTTCCTACAAAATGATACCAGATTGAATTTAAAAAAAAAAAATTTTTTCACAGTCTGAATAACGAAAAATTAAAATGAAAAATTTTCGCGTGTATTTTAAATGAGAGAGGGGGCCCCCATTTATGATAGCTCAATTTTAAAGATATCTGGCTGAAATTTAGTGAGAATTTTTTTAGTAATATAAAGTAACTTTTGAGCTCATAAGAGATTAAAAAAAAAAAAAACAAATTTTTTTTCTTTTGTGGTATCCAAAAATTGAAAGTATAAATAAAAATAAAAATTTTGGTACCAATCCGGGCTCTTAATAATGATATTAAGGGTTGCCTCAATCCATTTTTCTATTTTCCGTTTAAATAACACGGGAAAAAAAAATTTTTTTTTTTTTAATTTTCTAGCTCACAAACCAATCAACGGATTTTTATGCACGATAAATGTTTTTGTAGGAAATCGAACGCTCTACAAAAAAAGTCTCTTATTATTTTTTGATAAATCCTACTGTTCAAAAGTTATTTAAGCTTCAAGTCAAATTTATAGTAAATTTTGAGATTTTTTTACTTTTCCGGTGAAAGTATCAGTCTTATCAAAAAATGTCATGGGAACTTTTTTGTAGATAATTTTATTCCTTACAAATTGTTACGAATAAAGTTTTTCGAAATTCCGCATTGTTCACAAGTTATTTGCATTTCAATGTCAAGCTCTTAAGAAAATAGATTTCTAATTGATTTTAAGAGCTTGACATTGAAATGAAAATGACTTGTGAACAATGTGGGATTTCGAAAAACTTTGTTCGTAATAATTTGTAAGGACTAAAATTATCTACAAAACAGTTCCTACGATATTTTTTGATAAGACTGATACATTCGCCGGAAAAGTAAAAAAATCTCAAAATTTACTATAAATTTGACTTGAAGCTTAAATAACTTTTGAACAGTAGGATTTATCAAAAAATGATAAGAGTCTTTTTTTGTAGAGCCTTCAATTTCCTACAAAAATATTTATTGTTCATAAAAATCCGTTGATTGGTTTGTGAGCTAGAAAATTAAAAAAAAAAATATATTTTTTTTTCCCGTGTTATTTAAACGGAAAATAGAAAAATGGATTGAGGCAAACCTTAATATCATTATTAAGAACTCAGATTGGTACCAAAATTTTTATTTTTATTTATACTTTCAATTTTTGAATATCGCAAAAGAAATTTTTTTTTTTTTTTTTGAAACACCCATATTTACATATATATCTTCACTCCCAAGTTATTTTTCTCTCTTTTCTATTTTTATATAGAATTACATATGTGTCATATCGAATTATATGTTTTTATATATAATTATATATAACGCTGAGAAAAAATCACAGGAGATCATATATAATTGTATATAACTATATATCTATCTATATAAATAAAAATCAATTGCTGTTCGTTAGTCTCGCTAAAGCTCGATAATGGCTGAACCGATTTGGCTAATTTTGGTCTTGAATTATTTGTGGAAGTCCAAAGAAGGTTTGAAAGGTGAATAAATATGATTTTAGTATAGTGTCGGATAGCTCAACTGGTAGAGCCCTTGGCGTGATACCGACATGGTTTGGGTTCGATTCCCAGTTCAGGCTATCTAAATTTTTCTCAATTCATCTATAAATCAATTTATCTATAAATTGTCTTATTGAGAAGGTTTGCATGTTTAGGTTTCCACTATATTAAATTGGTCTTTCATATAGTGGAAACCAAATTAATATAGTGGTGTAACGGGGTAGAATTTTAAATAATATTTAAATTCAAATATCGACTCGCGCCAAAAGCCAAAGCGACCTCCTTCCGCAACAACAGCCGATAAGATAACTCCCTATTTACCATTGAGGTCACCTCCGTCGAGTGTCGGCGAAGTTTTTGGTTTCCAGAGGTTGGTAGACTGTGGGAGTGTGGGGTATAAGCTACCGAGGTTGCAGACGATCGGCCTCTTGGCTAGCAACAGCGACAGCGTTCGGACGTTCTCCCTGAATTACATACTACTGACTACTACTATAACACCACGCTACTATAGACGCCATTACATACACTAGTCAAGAGCTAATAAGCCCTCACACGGGGAAGCTTATCTAATTATCAGTATTTTGGAAATTTATATTGGACATTAATTGCGGATTTGGAATTGGATCTGGACGGATTTGGAGTGTTGGAGGATATTGGATCTTGGAGGAGTGGAGTTGGTTGAAGGACGTGAGGATTGGATCGGAGAGTAAAGGAGTGTGATTGAAGTGAGTGGAGAATTGGCTTTTGGTAAATCTTATATAATCTGAAAATTTATTGAATTGTAAATCTGTCGAGTCATTTGGTTAATTGTAAATCTGTCGAGTCATTGGTTAATTGTAAAATCCGTCGAGTAATTTGGTTAATTGTAATCCATTGAGTTATTTTATTAAAAGTACTAAATTTAATTATTCGAGTCAATTATCATTTCGAGTCAGTTTCATCAGCCATCTTTAATATTGTTCATGTCCATTCAGATTTTGTCAAGGCGACTTCGTCAGCAATAAACGCTAGTAAATTTAAATTTATAATTCTACCAATTAATTAAATTCCTTACTGAAATTTTTCTTTATAAGTATAAGTAATTTTAAGATCTCTCTCTTTTATTTTAAATATTGCGTGGTCCAGTACGGGGTTTATCCTCGTCCTGAGATTTCACTGAGCATAGCTGGACAGGTACGTAGAACACCTCAAGTTTTACATATGGATGGGCCCTTGTTTTATCACGACCACATTTAGTTGATAAAATAAGTGGACCCATTAAATTGGCGCCCAACGAAAATTTTTAGGTTGAAAGAGGCCTTCATGATTTTTTTCAAATTTTTTCCCCCAACCGTTTTCGAAGTATCAAATATCGAAAAAAGTAGATTTGTTTTTCAAATGCCTGTAACTTCGCGAAGTGGTTTAAAAAAAATTTTCAAAGAGACAAAAAATGTTCATTTTTAGACAACTTGTCAGTAAAGAATATCAAAAAATATATCTGAACCACACTTCTACTGAAATTTAAACTTTTTCGTATAAACTGTCGATTTACAAAAAAACACGTACTTACCGATTCTCCTCGTAATTTGTCACGGCAAACTGTCACCTATTCTACAACTTTTCCAGATATGCTCATAATGGGACAACGATGGGATCTATTTTTTTTTTTAATTTTTCAAAATTTCATACCTCAGTTTTTTTTAGAGAAAAATGTCTTAAAGAATAGCATGCTCAGGATTTACTGTTAATGATTATCTGGCACACAACTATCATCAAAATTTTCTAATTTTATTTCCTTAGAAAAATTATTACTAAATAATTTATTATTATTATCATTAATAAAATGATTATTTATTAATTAATTAGTAATAATTTTTCTGTGGAAGAAAATTTTGATGATAGTTGTGTGTCAGATAATTATTAACAGTAAATTCTGAGCATGCTATTATTTTAAGACATTGTTCTTGAAAAAAAAAAAAAGGAGAATATGAAATTTAAAAAATCTAAAAAAAAAAATAGATCCCATCGTTGTACCATTATGAGTATAGCTAGAAAAATTGTAGAATAGGTGACAGTTTGCTGTGAAAAAATTATGAGGGAAATCGATCAGTACGTGTTTTTTGTAAATCGACAATTTATACTTAAAAGTTAAAATTTCAATAGAAGTATGGTTCAAAAATTTCTTTTGTTTTTTTTTTTTATCGATAAGATATTTAAAAACAAACATTTTTTGACTCTTTAAAAACTTTGTTAAAACCACTTTTCGCGAAGCTACAGGCATTTGAAAGAAAAATCTCTTCATTTTTTAAAATTCGATATTTCGAAAACGGTTAGAGGAAAGAATTTGAAAAAAATCATGAAGGCCTCCCTCAACCTATGCTGAAAGATAAAAAAGTTTCAAAAAAATCCGAGGTTCAAAAGCTAAATGGTGTCTGATTTGGCGTAGAACGCCTCATAGATAGCCCGAACTGGGAATCGAGCCCAGACCATGTCGGTATCGCGCCGAGTGCTCTACCAGTTGAGCTATCCGGCACTGTACTATATACCGTTCAATTTGATCTATAACTTATTGAGCCACACCATCCATCGTACGGTAATACACCAATTTTATATAGTGGAAACCTAAACAGAGTTGATTTTTTTATTTTGCTCTACAATCGGTTGAGGCAGTACGAAGTCTGCCGGGTCAGCTAGTTTATATATATATATATATATATATATATATATATTAGACTGTTTCAAATTAGGGGACTATTTTTTTTTTTTTGATGAACATTGAAAAATCGAAAGGGTATCTTAAAATATGGTGACAGTTAAAATTTGAGCTCTTAATATTAATATTTAGAGGTGGCTATTTGTAATTTTCGATTTTTCATTTAGAAACATGGTAAAAAATACATAACTTCCGAAAAAATCAAGATACAAAAAATCTCTTCTCAACTATTTTGTAGGAAATTTACTGATCTACAAAAAAGGTCTTCTATGATTTTTGCATAACTTCAACCATTCACAAGATATCCGACGTCAAAATTTAATAAAATTCAAAGAACTTGTTTTTGCTCGCTCCGAATTTTATACCATGCCAACCAATGAGAATTCAGAAATTTTCAATACATTTTTTTGTAGGAAATTGAACGCTCTACAAAAAAAGTCTCTTATCGTTTTTTGATAAATCCATTTGTTCAAAAGTTATTAGAGCTCGAAGTAAAGTTGGAGATCTTTTTACTTTTCCGGTGAAACTATCGGACTATTCATAAAATGTCATAGAATCTTTTTTGTGGGCAATTTTATTTCTCACAAATTACCTCTGATAAATTTTTTTTAAATTCTGCATTCTCTTCTAGTTATTTCCATTTTAATGCTAAGCTCCTAAAAAAAGTGTTCTGATCGATTTTAAGAGCTCGACATTAAAATGGAATTAACTAGAATAGAATGCAGAATTCGGAAAAAATTTATCAGAGATAATTTTTAGGAAATAAAATTGTCTACAAAAAAGATTTAATGACATTTTATGATTTGTCCGATAGTTTCACCGAAAAAGTAAAAAGATCTCGAATTTTACTATAACTTGACTTCAAGCTCTAATAACTTTTGAACAGATGGAATTATCAAAAAACGATAAGAGACTTTTTTTGTAGAGCGTTCAATTTCCTACAAAAAATTGTATTGAAAATTTCTGAATTCTCATTGGTTGGCATGGTATAAAATTCGGAGCGAGCATAAACAAGTTCTTTGAATTTTATCAAACTTTGACGTCGGATATCTTGTGAATGGTTGAACTCATGAAAAAATCATAGAGGACCTTTTTTGTAGACCAGTAAATTTCCTACAAAATAGTTAAGAAGAGATCTTTTGTATCTTGATTTTTTCGGAAGTTATGTATTTTTTACCATGTTTCTAAATAAAAAATCGAAAATTACAAATAGCCACCTCTAAATATCAATATTAAGAGCTCAAATTTTAACTGTCACCATATTTTAAAATACCCTTTCGATTTTTCAATGTTCATCAAAAAAAAAAAAATAGTCCCCTAATTTGAAACAGTCTAATATATATATATATATATATATATATATATATATATATATATATATATATATATATATATATATATTAGGGTGCTTCGTTTGAAACGACTATTTTTTTTTTTTCGCTCCCATCCCGAAATTTTGTTGGAAGTACTCCAAAAAAAATTCCCTGAAAGTTTGAGCCCTTAAACTTAATATTAAGTACTCGACCACAGCGTGTGAAGATTTCCCATTTAAAATACACGTATACTTTGATTTTTATTTTTGAAACTTCTATAACTCTGCGGCATTTTATGATATCATCTCGCCCAAAGTCGGGATTTTCTCAGAATTAAATGTACTACAAAAGTGCCTAATGTTGCGAAGTCGTAACTCACACGCGTGGGGTAGTACGGACCGCTAAACCGAATTTTTTCATAGAATTCTTGTTTTTTTCTTATTATCTCATAAACAACAAGACCTACAGAAAAATTGTTGAGAATGATTTTATAGGAAATTGATTTTCCTACAAAAAAGGTCCTTAGCACCGAATTACTCAGATTGATATTTTCTAAGATATTAATTATTGAAGTTTGAGTAGCATTGAATTCGCATAAAATGTTAAATCAAATCTTAGAAAATATTTATTTTTTATTTGACTAATATCTTAGAAAATATCAATCTGAGTGATTCAGTGCTAAGGACCTTTTTTGTAGAAAATTAAATTTCCTATAAAACTGTCATTTGCATTTTTTCTGTAGGTCTTGTTGTTTATGAGATAATGAGAGAAAAAACAAGAATTCTATGAAAAAATTCGGTTTAGCGGTCCGTACTACCCCACCCGTATGAGTTACGACTTCACGACAATGGGCACTTTTGTAGTACATTTAATTCTGAGAAAATCCCGACTTTGGGCGAGATGATATCATAAAATGCCGCAGAGTTATAGAAGTTTCAAAAATAAAAATCAAAGTTTACGTGTATTTTAAATGGGAAATCTTCACACGCTGTGGTCGAGTACTTAATTTTAATTTTAAGGGCTCAAACTCTCAGGGAATTTTTTTTGGGATACTTCCAATAAAATTTCGGGATGGGAGTGAAAAAAAAAAAATAGTCGTTTCAAACGAAGCACCCTAATATATATATATATATATTAGGGTGATTCATTTCCGCAAAAGTTTTTTTTTTTAAGTGCTCAAGCAAAATCTCAATCTACATCGAAAAAAAAAAAAATTTTCACCAAATATGAGCTCTTAATTCCAATGCTAAGTACTTACTATTTGATTTCAAAGATTACCCATATAAAATACACGAAAATTAAATTACTTTTTTTTTAACTTTCTAATACTCAGCTGCGTTTCATGATATCAACACGGTTTTGGTCGCAAAATGTAGGGCATTTGGCGTTCTTCAAAAGTGCCCATAGTTACTTAGCTGTTATTCCAGCTGTTTCACTTGTGTCCGCTGCGGAACTCATTTTTCCTATGAAATTGACCTTTATTGGCTTGCAGAACGTAAACCAATGAAAGTAGGGCAGGGCGGGGCTAGTTGATCACTTTTTGGTTTGATCTGCCATAACTTTAAGACGATGCATTTGATTCAATTAATTCATGTGATGTTAGTTTCGTTATTTAGTCTTCTTCAAACGGTCTAGCGACACAAAATCGATCCGAGTGCAAATTTACAAGTTATTCCCGGAAATGCGCTAGCGCTCCAAATTGCTCAACGTGCCCCACTAGTGGGGCACGTTGTGCATGAGATGGGGCTAGTCGTGCAATGGCTCAAATAGACGGAACGACTAGATAAAATGATATGGATACAAAATAAAATTATAATTACCAGCAAATATTTATTTATTATGATTATAATTTACTTATATTATTACACTAGTCCCAAAAATTAAGGGATAGAAAAAAAAATTCGAAATTTTTGGGTGATTTTCAACATGCTGTAACTCGGTGAAAAATGATCGTAGAGTAAAAATAAAAAAAGCAAATTGTAGCCTCAAGTTTCTAGTTTTCGTATCTGGGCCTCAAATATTTTTATCATGCTCGGTTCCGTAGTAATCTTAAGAAAACTGACGAAAAAAAAATTTTCAAAATTTTTGCTCGTCTTTCAACAAGTCTATGGGCTTCAATAAATTTTTTTTGATAATCTGACCTTATGACTCTTTTAGGAAATTTTATGCCCTTCAATTTGGCGGCCTCAAAAAGTCTCTACGACTAGTTGGCGCCGAGTTATCATTGATCAAAGCAAAAAAGTCCATTTTGGCTTTGATAATCAATAACTCCGGACGTACTGGTCGTACAGAAAATGGAAGTAGGATTTTAAAAACTGGAAAACATTCTCTATACGACAAAATTAGTCGCTTTTGATAAAAAAATTTTTTTTGAAGCGATAATGTTTATTAAAAAACAGGTAAAAATTCGCATATTTAAGGATATTCGGAAATCTTGCTATAACTTTGGATATAATGGATGAACAAAGAATATTGTCGGTTTTTTTCGACCTCAAAGTGTCCTGAAAAAACCCTGAAAATTTCAAAGCGCTGCGATTTTTCTTTCTTAGTGTCCCGAAGCTTTAAATTTATCGATTTTGCCAAAAATCTCCATAATTGGTAGTTTCTTGGTTTTTGGTCGTTTTTTCGATTTCAAAATGTTTTTTTCACCAGTAATCTTGATTTCTTTGATCAAAAAGATTGATTATCGAAAAAAATTAAAAGAAAAAAAATTTTGAAGAAAAATTTTTTTTTTTTCAAAATTTTTTTTTTCAAAAATTTTTTTTTTTCAAAATTTTTTTTTTGTTGTATTCGCAATGATTTATCATTGTCAAAAAAAATTCCTCAATTTTTTTTGACCGCCCGCATTAGCGTTTCCCAAAGCGTACCACGTGGAGATTGCAAGGTCGAATTTACGCTTCTTACACACATACCGGCATAAAATTTCCTAAAAGAGTCATAAGGTCAGATTATCAAAAAAAATTTATTAAAGCCCATAGACTTGTTGAAAGACGAGCAAAAATTTTGAAAATTTTTTTTTCGTCAGTTTTCTTAAGATTACTACGGAACCGAGCATGATAAAAATATTTGAGGCCCAGATACGAAAACTAGAAACTTGAGGCTACAATTTGCTTTTTTTATTTTTACTCTACGATCATTTTTCACCGAGTTACAGCATGTTGAAAATCACCCAAAAATTTCGAATTTTTTTTCTATCCCTTAATTTTTGGGACTAGTGTATTATAACTCTGAAATTTAATATAAAATCAAACAAAATCACAATTTTCCAATCTTTGTATCATTATCACACTTTTTGTATTAAAAAATATACAGTTAAGAATAATTATTAAGTAAATAAATATTAAATTAAAGTAGTGACTAATTATGAGATCAAAAATATTGCTAGATGATTAATAATTGTAAATTATTAATCATTTTTGTCACTATCACAATTCATGCAAACATAGGTTAAGCCAACGTTCGGCACACATGTAACGTGGGACCATTGTTTGCAAATCTGGCACTGAATCCAGTCTTCGCCAGGTATGCTCTCAGAAAATTCTTCATAACAAACCAGTAATAATAATTATTAATACAGTATCAATATGGGTTATTTTAATTATTAAACATTATATTAAATCATCACAAGTATAAATTAAATGATGATTATTAATTTAGTAAAGAAAAATTTAATTTTCTATAATGAAAATCTAGTGGGGCTAGTTGAGCAAGCATTCAGCGCGCCTTGCACAACTTGCCCCATTTGAGGCAGCAAAATAAAAGTTAGGTTATAAGAAAATAAAAAGAGTTAAAAATAAATAACCATATATAATCGAAAGAGCATTAATTGAAGTATCTTTGAATACTTACGTAATCACAAAAAAGTATTTTCATGCGAGTACAGAAGAAAAATTCTAAAGACCTTTTTTTTGACGCCAAAAAAAACAAAACGTTCTGTCAATTAATCTGAGCACCGGACGGCAATTGACAGTCACGCTCTGTGTTCTCCTCCCGTAACCCCTTCTTTTCACCATTTAAACTTTTTTTGTAAATTGCTTAGTTTTCGAGATATTTCGATTGCACAACTTGCCCCGCTGATCAACTAGCCCCGCCCTGCCCTACACTAAAATCGCTAATGGGAATTTTATAGGAAATTTTATTCCCTTCAAAAAAAGCCCTATGAGTCAAGCCGCTAAAGTCCATAGTTTCCGAGTTATAGTCATTTTAATAATTTGAAAAATATAATATAAAAAAAAAATTACAATTGATATTTTATTCTTTGAATTATTAAAATGACTATAACTCGGAAACTATGGACTTTAGCGGTATGACTCATAGGACTTTTTTTGAAGGGAATAAAATTTCCTATAAAATTTCTCTCAGCATTTTTAGTGTACTTTCATTGGTTTACGTTCTGCAAGCCAATAAAAGTCAATTTCATAGGAAAAATGAGTTCCGCAACGGACACAAGTGAAACAGCTGGAATAACAGCTAAGTAACTATGGGCACTTTTGAAGAACACCAAATGCCCTACAATTTGCGACCAAAACCGTGTTGATATCATGAAACGCAACTAAGTATTAGAAAGTTAAAAAAAAAGTAATTTAATTTACGTGTATTTTAAATGGAAAATCTTTGAAATCAAATAGTAAGTACTTAGCATTGGAATTAAGAGCTCATATTTGGTGAAAATTTTTTATTTTCAATGTAGATTGAGATTTTGCTTGAGCACTTAAAAAAAAAAAAACTTTTGCGGAAATGAATCACCCTAATATGTATTTATATATATATATATATATATATATATATATATATATATATATATATATATATATATATATATATATATATATATAGGGCATTCCACGCCAAATCGACCACTTTTGACCCCGACCCCTTTCGATTTGGCAGAAATTTTTTTTCCTTTTCTACCCCATTAAAATCATTTTTCAGGAAATTTTCAAATTTTTTTAACCAACCCAAAAAAAGTTATGAGTTTTTAAAAAATAAGGCTTTTATTTTTTTAAACAGCTATAACTTCTTCAAAAATTGATTAATTGGGATGTTTTTTTTTTCATAATTTTTGTCTTTGAATGTACCTTTCAGAAAAAAATACAGGAAAAGTTTAAGATGATGAACTCTATGAAATTTTTAGCTTTTTGGAGAAAAATCGCCATTTTCTTAGTTCGACATTTTTGTTTTTCTTTTTTAAGTTTTCAAAATAAACTTCAATTAATTTTGAAATTTTTCCCGCCAATCCCAGAGTGGGCGGACTTTTCCTTCTATTTTTTTTTTTTTATCAATTGAAAAAAAATTTTTCGTCCAGTTGGGCTTATTTTACAAAACAACACTGAAAAATTTCGAGAATTTATCCACGACTTCAGAGTTTCAAATAGCGATGTGCGTTAGATTTATTTTTCGAAAGCCTGTGACTTGGTCAAAAAAACACCAAAGGGCAATTTTCTTTTCTTTTTCTTTGTTTTCATCAGGTGTAGTTTTCAAAAAAAATTACAATAAAATTATTTATAGGTATCTTCTATTTTTTTTTCTCACTTTTGTTAAAAAAAAATCCAAATTTTTTCGAAGATTACCAGTTTCAATCAATTTTTTCGTCTCAATTTTTCAAACTCTGAAGTCGTCGATAAATTCTCAAAAATTTCCAGTGTTGTTTTGTAAAATAAGCCAAACTGGACAAAAATTTTTTTTTCAATTGATAAAAAAAAAATAGAAGGAAAAGTCCGCCCACTCTGGGATTGGCGGGAAAAATTTAAAAATTAATTGAAATTTTTTTTTTGAGAAATTAAAAAAAAAAATAAAAAATGTCGAACTTTAAGAAAACGGCGGTTTTTCTCAAAAAAGCCAAAAATTTCATTGAGTTTATCATCTTAAAATTTTCTTTTATTTTTTTCTGAAAAGTACATTCAAAGACAAAAATTTTGAAAAAAAAAACATCCCAATTGGTCAATTTTTGAAGAAGTTATAGCTATTTAAAAAAATAAAAGCCTTATTTTTTAAAAACTCATAACTTTTTTTGGGTTCGGTAAAAAAATTTGAAAATTTCCTGAAAAATGATTTTAATAGGGTAAAAACGGAAAAAAAATTTTCAGCCAAATCGAAAGGGGTCGGGGTCAAAAGTGGTCGATTTGGCGTGGAATGTCCTACATATATATATATATATATATATATATATATATATATATATATATATATATATATATATATATAATATGAAAATTCATGTGTAGTTTTTTAAAATTAGATATGTTTCCTTTATTTTTTTATCGATAAAACCACATTTTCTTAGTTATATGTCATTATAAAAATTTGTCGGATGAGAAAACAATTAATAACTTGTGAAATAAAAACTTTAGAAATAATTTTAAAAAAATTCATCTGTAGATTTTGATGAAATTAAGAGATGAGTTTTTTTTTTATTCTAGTTATTATTTAAATAGTTACAGTGTAATATAAATTATATAAATTTTATTGAAAAAACGAAAAAAATCATCTGTTGTTCATTAAAAAAGAATGTAAATGAGTTAATTTGATATTTTTTTTTTATATATATTTCTGAAAATGTTCATTATTTTATTTTAAAAATTATAGCTTCAAAAAAGAAAGTAAGAAAAACGAATAAAATGCATGTAGAGATAATTCAAAAACGAATATATTCCCGGGTCTAAAAATTTCTTAAACCGCTTGTTCGCAGACATATCGATTCTTGGACTTTTCGATTGTCTGATGTCTGCTACATTCACACTCATTGAATTTTGAATTCTTTAATCCAAAAATTCTAACTAGTACTTATTACATATCCACAAATATATGCTTTAAACATTAAAAAAACAAAAACATTCCACGCAGTAGTTTCCTTTAAAAAAATTCCCAAAAATCATCTTTTTTTCAGATGATCACACTAGTGGTCCTCCGTAACGCAACTAAACTTACCGGCAATATAACCCGTTAATCCGTGAATATGAATGTCAAATAAAAATTCAGGATCACTCGTACACATATAAAGGAATAAATAATACGATGCTGATAATAATCCGACACCAACGTTGACAATCGCAAAGAAAGTCATCATTTCCATAGCATCCCACAGCGGCTCAATAAGTTTTCCACAAAGTCCGACTGTTACAATGTCAACACACACTTCCCAAAAATGTATTTCTAGAAAACAAAAAGTAAATGCGGTCCATATCCAAAAGGATGGAGGCAACAAATAACCTGGTGTAACACTCAAAATTATTATTGTCTGCTCCATAAAGGAAATGCCATATGACAATATCATAACAATACATATAAACTTAACACTGGCACTTGTATTACCAAGAAGCGCAGCGAATTGCTGCTTAAGGTAAGGGATATTCCTTCCCAGACCTTTCATTGTTGCCATTATTAGATTTTATCGGTGCTATGAAATTATCAATGCTATCACTACCGCGGTAACTATTTATCATCAACTTAGAATTACACTATAAATATCGCATATCTGAACACCACAATATGATCCATCCTTCAATCACTATAGGATGTATACACTCTCGAGGCACCCGTGTCATCAAAGCCTTCACCCCACAGCTGCAAAAACAAATTCCCGGTTTATATTTTATAGTTGTTTTCGCGAGTTAACCTATGATTTACGTTTCCATTTCCTCGTCATCAAAATTACTAAATCATTCTCAATTATTTTACTCACGATTTTGACTCTGCACGAGATGGCGTAACTTACTAAAAATAACCTCCTTGATACCCTAATAGCTAGAGATGGGCACTGGTCTCGTGGACGAGTAATTTTACACACTTTTGACCGTCACAAAACGGGGCTGTCTTAAGTTGGCGGGAGAAAATTAATTTTTCATAATTGTTTTTTGCTAGTTTAACTGCTCGTAAAGATTCGATTAAAATTAACTTTCGTTCGATTGTAGTTTTTTTTTTAAATAAAAAAAAATTTGACTTTCAAGTTAGTACCAACTTTAGATTTTTCGATTTTTTTTTTTATAGTTTATTATAGTTTAGAACTATTTAATAACTGAGCTCCCTTAACTTGGCACCTCAAAATTAATTTTTTAAATTTTGTTATAAACAAATCAATTGTTCGTCCAATGTCCGTCAATGTTCGATATAATTTTTTTTTTGTCCGATAATTGTTTATTTTTAAAAAATTAAACAAATCTTTGTTCTTAAGTTGGCACTCACTTTCGCTAATCGAATGGTTTTTTTTTAATTTGATAGATTAATTTTTTTTATTGATTGTCCGATTAATAATATTATTTGTCCGATCGTTTTTCTATTTTAAATTAATTTTTTAGTCGAATTAATTTTTTAATTAGTAATTACCAATGCGCATGCGCAAAAGTAAAACAGCTTTGAGACAGCCGCCATATTTGTTTAATAACTGTTCGATTAAAAATTACATCTGTTCGGCTTTACTTTTGTTGTAATTTAATGATCAACTTTTTTTTTGCACGACTCATGATGCGAGGCATCAGAGAGTGCTTTACGATCGAAAAATTTTTTTCGCCTCACTTCGGCAACTATTTCAATTATTATACCGTCGTTGATTCACGGACTTAAGATATGTTGCACACCATTTTGAAGATAATTCAATGGAGATTAATTCCATACTTTTCAAAAATTTATTTAGTTCAATAAAAACCGAAAAAAACATCAAAATAGTTTAAAGAAATTTCCTGTCCGTCAAGTCTGAAACCCGTATACACGATAACTTGCGAAAAAATCCAGTAATTGAATCAAATTTTTTTTTTTTAAATTCTTTGAAAAATTTGTAGATCCCCTATTGAAAATGGCTAGGTAACACGGTGTCGTTTAATTACAAATAATAAAAGAATAAAAAGGCTGTATAACTATACATATATATATCTATGTAAAGTTAACATGGATGGTGATATATCTATACATTATACGTACATTTATTCCACCAGAGGCGCTTGCACATTACTGTCCTAGTACAGCTGTTTTTTTCCCAAGTGGCCAGGCTCGCTTTTTGTTAGCTTTTAGTTGCCCGTTCCAAGTCAACTTTTTGCTATTCCAAAATGGGTGCCATTAGATCGTCCTAACGGACATGTTGGACAACGTACTACTCTGGCAAAAATGACATCTAGAAATTGTGACAATAATACCAACGCACCACCTGGAAATCACGACATTTGTCCAGCGTGACATTTGGATCGATATACCATACGTAAAGTGTGACACTCATATAAGTTCAACATCTGAAACACACGACATCTAGACAAGTCGACAATGTTGCAAACGTGACATTTGAAAAACTCACCAATCTGAAAATAGGACATATGACAAACACGACAGTCAAACCAACGATAAATGTAGTAAAGTCGACAAATATTTTATGTGACGTTTAGAAATATGGGCATCTTTGCAAAAGGACAGTTGTACATTGTGACAATTGTAAAAAGTGACTTTTGGAAATGTTACCACTCACTTTCAAGCGACATATGGATAACGTGACAGTTGAACATAGTGACACTTGTGAAAAGGTACATTCGGAAAAATAATTGTTCCTACTTACCAACAATGAATTTATAAAAAATCCGTAGATAAAGTAGATTTCTTGTGGTAATGAAACATAGAAAGAGAGAAAATATATATTTTAAATGAAACTCTAACTAATGCAGTCAAAAGATTATTTTTTAATATGTTTAATAAATTTTAGGATAAAACAATCCAATTGAATATATTAGATTAAATTTATTTAATGAGTGTGAATGTAACAGACATCAAACAAGTTTAAAAATATTAATAAATAGAGTAAATAATTAAAAATTCGAATTTAAAAAAAATGCACATTTAAGAAGTTTTTAAATCTATAAGTGCATTTTTTAAAATATTATTTTTCTAATTATTCACTCTATTTATTTACAATTTTGAATTTGTCTGATGTCTGCTACTTTCACACTCATATTTATTTATCATTATCCCAAACTCTAATTTATATTACTCTACGTACATAATAAAATGCTATACAAATAATGTTATTTAATAATAATCTCGTAATCTAAATTTTTTATGAATTTAATTGAATTTATGAAATGAAACTTACTTACCATTCTCTTATACCACTTATATTTCAAGTTCACTATGTAATTCTATACAAATAAGAATAATTAGGATATAATTTAATTGGTTTATACAACAAATAATGCTAATATTTTTTTTTATTAGGAAAATTGATATTTATTATTTTTTTTTTTAAATATTGAAAGGTTACAAACAAACAATTAAAATTTTTTATTAACTTAAATTAGTATAAATCGACAATATAAAACCTGACAATATAAAGAAATTTTTAAGTTTCAATATTTAGATAAATTATTAGTAAAGTTAGTATAAAATTTTATTATTTAGTAACTAATGTTTTATTTTCATTAGAGCCATGTTATTTTCGTATTTAAGGCCAAACTCAGACACCCCCCTTCAACACTTTTTTGAAGTATTCAATTACTTTTAAGGGTATTCTCAGACAGTACCCCCCACTTTTTAAAAAATTTCAATGGCTTTCAACTGCCATAACCGTATGAAAATTATATTAATTAATTAAAAAAAAATTAAAACCTTAATTAAAAAAGGGAAAACGTAGTCGCAATTTCAATAAGATATTGATTTAAAAAAAAATCATTTGCAGTTGATATCAATTGAAAGTTGAACGAAATTTGTGAAATAAATTTCAGTATAATCTTCAAGTCAATTTTATAATTCGAATTTTCAAATTTTCTAGGCTAAAATTTATTGAGCAAATTTCGTTCAACTGCTGATTAATATCAATTGCAAGTAATTTTCAAAAAATTCTACACCTCCGTGAAATGACGACTATGTTCTCTTTTTAACAATTAAGGTTTTAATTTTTATTTCAATTAATTAATAAAATTTGAATGCGGTTATGGCAGTTGAAAGCCATTGAAATTTTTTAAAAAGTGGGGGGTACTGTCTGAGAATACCCTTAAAAGTAATTGAATACTTCAAAAAAGTGTTGAAGGGGGGTGTCTGAGTTTGGCCTTAAATACGAAAATAACATGGCTCTAATGAAAATAAAACATTAGTTACTAAATAATAAAATTTTATACTAACTTTACTAATAATTTATCTACACGGAGAAAAATGTTGGCTCAAAATCTACCAATTTTTATTATGCTGCCGACCAAACTTGAAACAGGAAGGGAAGCACCCAAAAAATTACTATGCTCATACGAAAATTATTATGCCGCATCACAATTATTATAATGTATAAAAGTAATTGTTATTAAATCGTATCGATAAGTTTCTCGCTCGTAATAAGTATTGTGATACAGCATAATAATTTTTCGTATGAGCATAATAATTTTTTGGATGCATCCCTTCCTGTTTCAAGTTTGGTCGGCAGCATAATAAAAATTGGTAGGTTTCGAGCCAACATTTTTCTCCGTGTAAATATTGAAACTTAAAAATTTCTTTATATTGTCAGGTTTTATATTGTCGATTTATACTAATTTAAGTTAATAAAAAATTTTAATTGTTTGTTTGTAACCTTTCAATATTTAAAAAAAAAAATAATAAATATCAATTTTCCTAATAAAAAAAAATATTAGCATTATTTTTTGTATAAACCAATTAAATTATATCCTAATTATTCTTATTTATATAGAATTACATAGTGAACTTGAAATATAAGTGGTATAAGAGAATGGTAAGTAAGTTTCATTTCATAAATTCAATTAAATTCATAAAAAAAAAACGTTGGAAAATCCAAAATTGCACACCTCAATCGCTCATTTTATTTTGAATCATTACTTTTATTTTTTTTTTTCTATCATGAATTATTATTCAACTTTTGAATTATTAATTTGATTTGTTTATTACTTAACTCCAGTTTAATTTTTTTTTTTATTTAAATTTTTTCTAAATATCCCGCATTTTTGTTGTAGATGTCGCTTTTTTCAATCCTACTGTTTTACGCTAGTACTGCCACCAGTAGTTGATGGGGAGAAAAAAAGAAAAAAAATCTACTTTCGTAATAATAACAATAGTAAAAATAAAAATGGCCGCTCAACTTTTCGTGTATAATTAGTATTACGTTTTTAATTAATTACAATTAAACTAAAAGGATTTAGACAGTAATTTTCAATAGGGTTCTTATGATCGAAAATACAAAGATAAAAAAAAAAAGTTATACCAATTAATTGTTTCTATCGAGAGTTATTTGGTTTACTAAGTTTAATACACGACAATTGACAACTCGTGTCACGGGGATTAAAATAATTTATATTTAATTAATGGAATAATTAATCGACTTAATATTGGGTCGAAATTATTCTTTAATAAATTGTCTTTGTGTTAGTATATAATTTGACCCATTTTATTGTAATTGAAAAAGTCTAGAGATAATTTAATGTGAGTGAATGAGTCAAAAAATTTAGAGCGATCATAAAGCAACCTCAGCGCTTTCGCGCTTGAGGTGTGCAAAATTTAGATTACGAGATTATTATTAAATAACATTATTTGTATAGCATTTTATTATGTACGTAGAGTAATATAAATTAGAGTTTGGGATAATGATAAATAAATATGAGTGTGAAAGTAGCAGACATCAGACAAATTCAAAATTGTAAATAAATAGAGTGAATAATTAGAAAAATAATATTTTAAAAAAATGCACTTATAGATTTAAAAACTTCTTAAATGTGCATTTTTTTTAAATTCGAATTTTTAATTATTTACTCTATTTATTAATATTTTTAAACTTGTTTGATGTCTGTTACATTCACACTCATTAAATAAATTTAATCTAATATATTCAATTGGATTGTTTTATCCTAAAATTTATTAAACATATTAAAAAATAATCTTTTGACTGCATTAGTTAGAGTTTCATTTAAAATATATATTTTCTCTCTTTCTATGTTTCATTACCACAAGAAATCTACTTTATCTACGGATTTTTTATAAATTCATTGTTGGTAAGTAGGAACAATTATTTTTCCGAATGTACCTTTTCACAAGTGTCACTATGTTCAACTGTCACGTTATCCATATGTCGCTTGAAAGTGAGTGGTAACATTTCCAAAAGTCACTTTTTACAATTGTCACAATGTACAACTGTCCTTTTGCAAAGATGCCCATATTTCTAAACGTCACATAAAATATTTGTCGACTTTACTACATTTATCGTTGGTTTGACTGTCGTGTTTGTCATATGTCCTATTTTCAGATTGGTGAGTTTTTCAAATGTCACGTTTGCAACATTGTCGACTTGTCTAGATGTCGTGTGTTTCAGATGTTGAACTTATATGAGTGTCACACTTTACGTATGGTATATCGATCCAAATGTCACGCTGGACAAATGTCGTGATTTCCAGGTGGTGCGTTGGTACTATTGTCACAATTTCTAGATGTCATTTTTGCCAGAGTAGTACGTTGTCCAACATGTCCGTTAGGACGATCTAATGGCACCCTCCAAAATGTTAATAAAACGGTGACAAAAAGCATTTTTGAAAAAGATGACTCTTAAAAGTTATCTTAAAGTTATCATAAAAATGTTAACAAAATATAATATGAAAAAGTTAGCAAAATGTTACCATAAAATGTAGTGATAAATGGTGACTTTCTGAAGATAAATAAAAGTTACCATTTTAATGTTGATAATTTGTCATCCAAAAAATGTTATATAAATGTTGACTTTTTAGTATTATTCAAAAGATAGCATTTTATTGTTAACATTTTTCCAACAACTTTGGGTTAACATTTTGCTATTATTATAATATTTTATTTTGTTATCAATTTGTTAACATTTACATGTCGTCATTTTAGATATATAAACGCTCGAAGTTGCGAACAATATAACCTGAAATTATTTTGTCTTTAAAATACTGTGGTATCGTTTATAATATTATTTAGAACTATTGATTAACAATACTCAACGGTTCATAAAAGGTAAATTTTTATTTATAATCATGAAAAAATTTTCGACAGCGGAAACGTAAACCGCTTGATTTGCTTGGACCACGACAACTAAAACGACGTACGCAACAAATACTTTTACCGGAATATTTGTTATCTAACTTAAATAATAATAGTAATAATAATAATAATAATAATAATAATAACACTAACATTAATATTTACAACAATGACAATAACGACTACGACCATGACGACAATAACGGTATCCGCGATTCAGACGTTTCAGATGATCTTAGCCGTTTTTCAGAAGCTGTCGATCAGGGAAATGGTGATCCTTTGCCATTGATTGATGGGCTTAACTTTTTTGATCAACCAGTAACCCGATCAGAGTATCAGTTACTTAATCTCCATGTAAACAATCAAGTCGCTAGTGGTGATAATGATGCAATTCTTATTGAGTTCATAAAAGAGTGGCATGTTAAACATATAGAATCACACGTGAAGCGACTGACGAACTTTTACTTTCTGAAGCCTTTGATTGATCCCGGGAAAAAATGATCATACCTGTCCGTGCCTGTTCCATGTCTGAAGCGTTAAATACACTCAGGCCTGATCATACCTGTGCATTCCTGGTCATGTCTGTTCATGTTTGTTCATGTCTGAAGCGTTAAATACACTCTGGCCTGGTCATGTATGTTCATGGCTGCTTATGTCTGCTCATAGATATAAAATTTCGTTGACCAAGAATCTATCACATATAAGATTTTTATTACTTGAAGTTCATATGAAACTTACTTTTCAACTAAATCTCTTAGATCAATAGTAGGTGGCGAGTTAAACTATCGAGCGCAAGGTTCACGGTTCAAATCCTGCACACGCCTGAACTTTTCATTTTTTTTTTTTATTTTTATAGCAATAATTATATTTAATATAATATAGTTATACATAATTATATATAATTATATAGGGCCATTTTTTATATATAATTTTTTTTCCCGGATGTGCCTGCTCAGGCATGGTCATGTTTCATGTCTGATCAGGCCTGAAGACACATGCCTGTTCATGTCTGATCATTTTTTCCCGGGTATCTTTCTACTACCAAAGTAAAATAATTTAGGTGCTTATAGATAAAATATAATATTTACAACTAAAAAGGCTATAATATCAGTGTTATATTTAAATTATTATATTAATTAATTTTGATTTATTTTTCTCTTTTTTAGAAATTTTACTAAGCACTTTGCCTGTTACAAAACCTGATATTGAACATCAACTGAAAGCCTGGTTTCAATGCGATAGTGACCGAGCAATAAAAATACAGATCCTACAAATGGTTCTGCCAAAAAGAAAACAGTTGCCAAATAATTTTAACTCATAAGTCTTTATATTCACAAGTTGTTTTCAGAGAACTTTTCTTATAATAGTATAAAGTTTTCTTTTCTCTAAGTCTAAATTAATCAACTCAAAACATAAAAGTAAGCTTATCAGATAAAAATAAAACTATAAGTTTGTGTCACCAGTGCTAGGCATAAAAACTAGTCTTATTAAGCTCACAATTATTGCTTTTATTGTTATTAATATAAAACCTATGAGTTTGTAACCAGAACTAATTAGAGTAAAAAATAATTTAATAATTTTACAATCATAGTACAAAAAAAACAGTGCCTGACATAGAATAAGCCGTTTTGTGTTGTAAAGAAATTTTTAATAAATTTAAGCATTCCAATTATAAAAAATAGTACATTTGTCACAATAAACTGCGAGTGATTACAATTTACAAATAAATATAAAAATAATTTTAAAAATATTCGATCATGAAATAAATATTTGTTTGCTATTGTTTAGTTGATTCAATATATTCAACAAGAAAAAATAAATATTTCATTTCATGATCGAATGTTTTTAAAATTTATGTCTGTTTATTTGTAAATTTTCAAATTTCCCGCAGTTTATTTCATCCCTAACCTCTAATGATCCTTGAAATTGTTAACATTAAATCAATTAAATTAAGACTAATTTGTTAAATAAAAGTCAACTTTTTTCCATCAATTTGTTGCCAATAAAAAGTTAACAATTTGTTATGTTTTTGGTAACATAAAACACATTGTGATTTGTTAACAAAAAGTTGGAAAATGTCGACATTACGTTATGAAAATGTCAATAAATAGTTAACAATTTGTCACCAAAAAGTTATCTTTTTGAGACAGAAAAAAGTTAACATTTTGCTGGACATCAATAGTGATATTTGTTGAAAAAAACTCGCCTTTTTACGTCTCAATATAAATGTTAACATTTTTTTTGTTAAATTTTTCGATTCAAAAAAGTTAACATTTGGCCACTTGGGTTGTGTTATTGTTAATTGGTAAGCCTGAATTTTTTTTTTAATTCAATTCTTTTTTATTATTCACATATATTGTTTTTTTGTTATTAATCGAGATATTTTGAGAAAATTCTTTTATAATTATAAAAAATTACTAATATAATTAAAAAAAAAAATAAAACAACAACAAATTTTAATGACAGAAAATTGTATATATTTTAAATTTATTCGTGCTTCCCGCGATTTTTTTATTTTATTTTATTATTTCATAATAAAAGAGCATTATGAGTCGTGCACTTTTGGATTTTCCAAATTTTTTTATAAGGACACGAGCTACAACATTAAAAAAATGGCAGCGTAAACGATAAACGTAAGCGATAAAATTATAAAAAAGGTAACATAAAAAATGATATAGACAATGGCAACACTTTTCAATTGCCAGTTGTCAAAATGAAGCTAACATTAAAATAAAACAAAATTTTTATCTAAAATAGTTAACAAAACATTAATTACTCAATGTTATCTTTTAAATAACGAAAAAATCAACACATTTAGTTAACGTTTTCGGATAACAAATTCTCAGCATTAAGATGATAACTTTTATTTATCACCAAATAGTCATCATTTATCACGTTATTTTATGATAACTAATTGCTAACATTTTTTATGTTACGTTTTATTAACATTTTTTTGGTAATTTTAAGAGAACTTTTAAAAGTTGACATTTTAAAAATACTATTCGTCACTATTTTATTAACATTTCGGAATATCAGAAAGTTGACTTGGAACGGGCAACTAAGAGCTAACAAAAAGCGAGCCTGGCCACTTGGGAATTAGTACAAAGCTAAGTGCACAGTACATAGTACCTGCACATTTCCCTCCAAAACATATGATTAGTCCCTAATAGCACAGTTTGCTTGAGGAAAAGTTTACTGTACAAAAGTTTCGTTGAATTTTTCGTCAAATTCCCGTCAACTTGAACTTTTCCATTTTTTACAATAATTTGTATGCAACTCGCTATTGAATTTGACGTAAGTTTACTGTCCGAATTAGAATTCAAATTTTCTTCAAAAGTTGACTAGAAAAAAAGTTGTCTTTAATTTTCAGGCCAATTTTACGTCAATTTATCGTTAATTTGACTTGAAAAATTGTTAAGTATATTTTTACCCTCAAATTGTAGACAATTTTCAGCTCGTGTGACTGTTGCCTACAAGTTGCTCAGAAACTTGACGGCAGGATGCAGCAGTAGGTTGTCGACAAGTTACTGAGCAACTCGTAGCCAACTTGTCGCCAACAGTTTCATAGTATGAAGTTGCCACCAAGTTGCTAACAAGTTGGTCGCAACTCATATACACCAGCTTTCTGATCAGAAACTCTAGCTATCAGGGTTAAATAAAGAAAAATTAATTTTTAAAATAAAAATAAAATGTTTTCATCAACTTTTACTTTGATAACAATTTAAAAAAAATTTTAAAAGAGCGTTTTTGTTAAGCTTTTTATTTACTTATAATTCATTAGGCATTTATAATTTCTCATGATGTATTGGTCTTAAATAAATGAAAAAAAATTATAAAAAAAAAAAAAATTTCATAAATAAAATGTTATTCGTTAATTTAAAAATTGATTAATTACCGAAATTTAATAAAGAAATAAAAAGTTAATTGCACTGAAATATTAAACTTATATAATCAATAACAAATAAAGTACTGAACTCATTGATTGACAAATATTTAAATTTAAATAATATAAATGCAACCAGATGTAAAAATAATATTCAAAGATATTAATGTGACTACTAAATTATAAAATAATATATTTGGTTATTGTCGCTGCTTAATGAAGGAAAATTATAAAAAAATATATGTGACAATAAAGAAGGATTTTACTTACAACAATAGATATAACAGTTGTTTATTTAATAATTTTGACAACATAATTGTACTATATATTTAATAACTTTTCTTAATTCTAGTGGTATTATTTAATATTTTGGTAAATTTTTTAAATTAAAATAAATATTTTTTACTCTTCGGAATAAATAAAATTCAACTTAACATTTTCCAGCTAGATCAACGTGAACAGCTGTTCGAAGCGACGTTGTCAGATCTACATTATGAAAAAAAATACTTGAGTCAAAAGTATTTTATTTTTTATTTATATTAATTAAATAAATGAATTAATCCGTTCAAAAATAATGATAAGTACAGTCTAAATTTAAATAATGAATATATATAATTACATTTTCAATTTTTGGGGAAAAAAAATTTAGATTTTATTTTGATTTACGGGGTACTGTCCGAACAACCGTAAGACATTTAAGGGTGTCTAAGAGAGATCCGAACGAAAATGTAGCCAACGCAACAAAAGCAAGAAAATTTTAAAGCGAAAGTGGTCAATATCAAAATATATACATTCCACAGCTTACATATTACACTAAATGAAGTATAAATCAAAATAAAAACTCTAAATTGATATGACACTCATACTTCAATCGTAAAATGTAACAATTGAACAAATATCCAGTTACAAACATGAAAAAAACAAATAGTGTGAATAACAAACTCGTCAAAAGTATCTAAGCGAATTTTTTTAAAAAAGAGACAATTCACATCACATCGAACAAAAGCTCAACCGTCGATAAAGTAAATCTTGGTAGGTAACTGACAAACTAAGTAATCAAGTCTTAAGGTATAATGGAATTTAAAAAATTTTTTATATTTTTTAATTATTGTAAAATGCTTAAATGTTATAAAGTAATAAATAATAAATTAATCTAAAGAAAACTATGTAAAAAATTTTGCAATTACATAAATTTTTTAATTACATTTTTTATTAAATTCGTTTTTATTTCAAAAACCATACAATTATTTAAATTATCTTAGAATATTAATTAAGTAATTATATTTTTACATAAAGAGTGAAAGTAAAAAATATTTTTTTCTTAATTAAATTCCAAAAATAATTCTTAATAATTTCAAATTTTTAAAAATAAAATTACATTCAAAAACTTTTTATCGTGGAAATATTATTATGATTTATAATTAATAATAATAATAACAAAAGAATAAGTATTAATTTAGTCAGAAAAACTTTTTAAAAAATTTCGACAATAATTTACGCAGCAGCGGCAGTAACATTGGCAACACGTAAAATTGGGCCTCGACAGATTGGGCACTCGAAGCGTCGATTTTCAGCAATTAATACTGCTCGCCAATTTTCGATTATAATCCAATTGGAATCGGATTGAGTTTAATCAAAATGAATTTTTATTAATTATTAATTATAAATCATAATAATATTTCCACGATAAAAAGTTTTTGAATGTAATTTTATTTTTGAAAATTTGAAATTTTTAAGAATTATTTTTGGAATTTAATTAAGAAAAAAATATTTTTTACTTTCACTCTTTATGTAAAAATATAATTACTTAATTAATATTCTAAGATAATTTAAATAATTGTATGGTTTTTGAAATAAAAAAGAATTTAATAAAAAATGTAATTAAAAAATTTATGTAATTGCAAAATTTTTTACATAGTTTTCTTTAGATTAATTTATTATTTATTACTTTATAACATTTAAGCATTTTACAATAATTAAAAAATATAAAAAATTTTTTAAATTCCATTATACCTTAAGACTTGATTACTTAGTTTGTCAGTTACCTACCAAGATTTACTTTATCGACGGTTGAGCTTTTGTTCGACGTGATGTGAATTGTCTCTTTTTTAAAAAAATTCGCTTAGATACTTTTGACGAGTTTGTTATTCACACTAAGGTAAAAGCCCCCATTATTGACAGGACCCCTACTATTGACATATTGTTTTAATTTATTAATTTTTTAATTAACTGTATGAATAATCACATTGCTCAAAACTTCTTATCAATTTTTTGATATTTTTAAATGGAAAAATAGTTCAATTTTATTTCTGGGTACAAACTATTCGCTGTAAAAAAAATTTATTTTCTCGACTAGGCCACTTTCGCTAGAATGTTTGAAATTTCTTAACAATTTCGTTTAGAGAGATCGTATTTTTAGAAACGAATTCCCCTATATAGTTCTAATGTAAGTGTATTATTAAAAATTGTTTCAGGTTATTTATAGTCTAAATAACCCCAGAATCATTGATTTAGATTGATAAATCTTAATCATCATTTAAAAATAGCGGGCGTCAATAGTCGGTACATAAAAATTCACGTGTGTCAACTAGCGACAGGCCACAAACTCAAGTAATTTAACCTCCTTAACATACATATCGATAAATTTATGTTAACACGCTGTCTAGTAATTTCATAATAAATAAAACATTGAATAAAAAATTGTCGAATCAAGAATAGTGTCGTCGAATTTATAAAAAATAAAAGTGTGTCCTAGATGAATTTTTAATTGTAATTATCGTATTTTGTCGTTTTTAATTAAAATATTTATTATTAATTTGAACCTAATTGACGGTGGTCTTTAATCATTTTTTATAAACTGCCGCGCATGCGCATTAGACCTGTCAATAATGGGGTCCATGGTATGTCAATAGTTGGCTCTGACACTATTTTACCCCGTCAATAATACCTGCACTCGACTCGTTGATTTTTAATTAATATATTTTTTATTTGATTCATTGCTATTTAAGTAAATTTATTTAAATATACAAGTAGAGACACCAATTAAAACGTCCAATGCAAAAAAAGTTGATTATATTAATTTTAAATACGATAAAAAAATTCAAACAATCACAGACATTCTTATAGTGTCAATAATGGGGGCTTTTACCTTATTTGTTTTTTTCATGTTTGTAACTGGATTTTTGTTCAATTATTACATTTTACGATTGAAGTGTGAGTGTCATATCAATTTAGAGTTTTTATTTTGATTTATACTTCATTTAGTGTAATATGTAAGCTGTGGAATGTATATATTTTGATACTGACCACTTTTGCTTTAAAATTTTCTTGCTTTTGTTGCGTTGGCTACATTTTCGTTCGGATCTCTCTTAGACACCCACATTTAAGAATTAATTTTTTCAAATTTCAGTATAAACAGAGAATTTAAAATTAAAACAACACTAATACGGTGTTCGGAATTTAAAATATTTTATTTAATTTTTGATATGAAAATAGAAAATTAAAAAACGGAATGTAATTTTTGAATCCCCTTTAGCTATGGCTAATTAAAATTTTTGATTTACTTTTTAATTATTAAATATGGAATTTGAGATTATACCCGATGAAAAAAGTTTTTGTCTAATTATATATGATTATATATGTTCATATATATAATCATATATGATTATATATAATCATATATGAAGTTATATATAATCATGCATGATTATATATGGGGTCATATATAATTATATATAATTATATATGACCCCATGCATAATTAGATCTGATCATACCTGGCTGTTATTAGCCCATATATAAGTCTATATATGATCAGATCTAATTATATATAAGTCTATATATAATTAGATCTGATCAGATCTGATTGTATATGAGTCTATATATAATTAGATACGTTCATACTTGGCTGGTATAACTCCATATATAACCATATATAAGTCTATATATGATCAGATCTAATTATATATAAGTCTATACATAATTAGATCTGATTAGACATGACTGATACAAATCCATATATAATTAGATCTGATCAGACATGGCTAATATAAATTCATGTATGGTCGTGCATAAGTTTATATATGATTGGATCTGATCAGACATGACTGATATAAAGTTATATGTAGTTATATATATATATATATATATATATTCCATAATATGACAATTTTTTAATATAAATGTTATTAAATTTTTATTTTGTCAACTATCAAATAAACTTAAATCCCCAATACTTAAAAAATGTTCAAAGGTTTCGGCAGCAATTTAAAAGTATTAATCGATATCGATTTATATACGAATATTTATAAGTTTATAGATAAATAGATTTGATTATATGTATCTAATGAATTCTATTGTCATTTATGTACAAAATCAAATTCATTATTAGGTGCATTATTTACGTATGATGTATTGACTTGATTATTTGAGTCAAGTAATGCCATAAACTTTCCTTTATTGTAAGTTCATAACAGACTAGAGGATCAGACTACAATCCAGCGATCACCAAAGTTAAGCAGCATCGGCGTAGGTCATTGATTGGATGGGTGACCTCGTAGTAAAGTGGTGGTCAACGAATAGTAATTTTTTTTTTTTTTATTTAAATTTAATCAATATTTATATTGATGAAAACAATAAATCCTAATTAAATTACTTAATTAATAATTTAAAGGTATTCGAAATGAGATTCTAAAAATGACTATATTCATTCATGCATGATCATGTATAAACAGATCTGATTATATATAATTAGACCTGGCCAATTTTTGGATCCAATCATATATAGATGATTATGCATAATTATATATGATTAGACAAAAACTTTTTTCATCGGGTAGAAAGAAATTTTTTAATCTGGTTTTCCAAATTGAAATTGTTTATTTAATGTTTTATTTTAGAACATAGATTTAAAAACCAAGCCATTACATTTTAACGCTACTTTACGAATTAAAAATTTGAAATTTAATTTTTAATTAAAAAATGTAGGATTAAAAATTAAAAAATTATTTTTCATTCAAAGATATTTAATTGAAAATTAAAAAATCATTTCTAATTTGTTGTTTTTGGATTATGAAATATAAAAAAAAAATTAATTGAAGCACTAATGCAAGTATAAATTTAATGCGCTATTTGCAACCCTGTTTACAAGCAATGAAAATGAAAATTTTTTTCAATTGATTATGATTCCCAATTTTTTTATTTTTATTTTTTTTTTTTTTTAATGAATAAATTTAAATAACGTATTATTATAATTTCATAATGTGGGTCGGATAAATGATTCACAAAACTCTATAAAAATACCAAGAATGATCTATTTATCCCTACAAAATGAAGTGTCTAATAAATTTTCTTTTCTCTCTACATGATAAAACATTCTTTATGATAAAAATTATTCAGAAATACTCATTATTATTATTATTATTTTTTTTTTCAAGTGTATTTCAAGTGAGATTCCTTAACGTTTACAGATATTATATTTTGTTTTAATTCAACCATAGTAAACTTTAATTCCTCGTGTGTTTATCAATTATTTGTTCCCAATAACTTTTTCAAGATGTTCTTTTAGTATTTTTAATTGCTTTGTTGATTCTTCATCTAATCCAGGTAAATTAGAAAGTCTTAATTTTCCGTCTTTAGGCAAAAGAGACATAACGTTCCCATTGTTAAGTGGAACATTAATGCTTGCCATACGATCCCCAGAAACAGCAGAAACTAATAATGGACTTCCTTGCATACTTAAAGCAACTTCACCTTCTCGTGGTCGTCGAAGAATATTCATTGGAGTGTTTGGTTCAATTTTAGGTGTGATAACGTGACACTTTGTGGGGAGTTTTGAAGTAGTAGGAGTGAACATTTTTTTCGCAATTCGTGTTTTAGACGTACTTCTATTATTTGAAGCTGATGGAGATCGTTCTAATTTTCGAGTTTCATCTTTTGAACTGCTGCGGGTAGCTCGACTTGGACGTGTAACTTTTGTTTTAGATTTTAATTTGGACGCATCATGAAAAGATTTTTTCTTTGTTCCTGCTTCAGTAGCGTATCCGTCATCAGTAGACGCTGCAGTTTGTCGTTTGAGAATTTTCGTTGATTTAATTGATGACTGTGGTATAAAAATATTACGTGTCTGGTCATTATTGAAAGATTCTTCATTTGGATTTATATTTTCATTTGAACCTTCATCAAGATTGAGCAAATGACCTAATGTCATTTTCCTTATCTCTGGCGGTATACGAAATAGTGCAGTATCAATATGATTTTTCATGCCATCTATTAATGTATTAAAAGTAGCATCTGAATTTCGAGCACCCATTAATACTTTTTTCTCACAATCTTTAATTAACAGATCACTTTCGTCAGTCACAGTATGGCTTGAGCTCCGTTTGCGTACTTGTTTAGTTCGGGGCATTTTATCCTCGGTTGTCTTGTGAATAATCACTCAAGTATAAGATATATGCAACGGTGATTCTCAAGACGAATATCAAAAATTTTCAATATCTACCAACGATTGTTTTGAAGATTTTTTAACCAAGTGCTGCTGGAACGTTTATAGTGATTTTCAGTATGAACAGCTTTAACCTCGATATTTTTTCAACTTTGACAATTGCATATACTGGAAAATACTTATACAATCCTTGTTTATCATCTGAAAAATAAGTTAGAAATAATAACGATCATAATACAAACAATATTTAATTGAGTCTAAAGAATAATTACCGATAACTTCTATGGTGTTCAAAAATTAAACATTTTAAGATAATAACGGTTTTTTTTTGTTCCTGTTTGGCTATCGTCCCAATTAGGCCACTAAAAATAACGGATGTATTTTGTATTGTTTTAAAAATCTCAGATAAACCCAATGTTATGAATGTTTTTCCGATGGTGGCTCAATCTATTTGTTAAAGGAGTACAAAAAAAAAAAGCACAAAAGTTTCCTTTAATTTTTCGTCAAATGTCCGTCAACTTCGGGCTTTTGCGTTTTTTTTTTGACAACAATGTGTATACAACTTGCTATACAATTCGACGTAAATTTATTACTCGAATTAGAATGCAACTTCAAAAGTTGCATACAAATCGTCGTCAAAAACGGAAAAGCCCGAAGTTGACAGACATTTGATGAAAAATTCAAGGAAACTTTAATTAGGGTTCTTTTCTAGTAGCAAAAGTTACCTCTAAATTGAGAAAAAATTAACTGCAAATTATTACTTCCGACTTTTACTGTCAAACCCTGATAGCCACCTTAACCGTAAGTTATCTTCAAGCTACAACCGCCCTAATAGCCACTTTGCGTTGAAATTGACGGTAATTTGATGTTGAAATTACCTGAAATCTACTGCCCGAATTTGCGGACAATTTCACAGCAAAAGTTGAAAATAAAAATTTACGGTTAATTTTTATTCAATTTGAAGGTAAACTTGTACGAAAAAAAACGGTCGGTACTGTTCATTTTTACCATTTCAGAAGGTAAACAAATTTGTACATAAAATTGTCTACAATTTGAGCGTAAAAATATACTTAACAATTTTTCAAGTTAAATTAACTATAAATTGACATTAAATTTGCGTGAAAATTAGAGACAACTTTTTTCTAGTCAACTTTTGAAGTGAATTTGCATTGTAATTCGGGCATTAAATTTACCTCAAATTCAATACCAAGTTGCATACAACTTGTCGTTAAGAATTGAAAAGCCCGAAGTTGACGGAAATTTGAAGAAAAATTCTACGAAACTTTCGTACAGTAAACTTTTGCTCAAGCAAGCTGTGCAGTTAGGGCGTATTCTGAAGCCAACTTTAAGAAAGATGTTTGTAATTTGACAGAACTTGCCGTCCATTTGAAGTGAAACTTTCAACTAACTCAACTTTATTGTCTAACAGTAACACTTGTAGTCAAATTGAATTCAAGTTTACAAACGATTTACTTTCAACAAAGATAATTGCTCGCTCTCCAACATTTTCCTTTAAGTTGGCTTAATATCTAAATTTGTCTGCAAATTGACGACAAATTGTAAAGCAAGTTGTATATATATTGTCGTCAAAAACGTAAAAGTGCGAAGTTGACGGACATTTGACGAAAAATTCAAGGAAACTTTTGCTAAAGCAAACTGTGCTATTAGGGTAGTTAGCAAATTGAGTCCGATCTTTTTTTAGTTTTTTACTACTCGACTGCCCTAATAGCACAGTTTGCTTTAGCAAAAATGTACTTTGCAAAAGTTTCCTTGAATTTTTCGTCAAATTTTCGTCAACTTTGTACTTTTCCATCATTTACGATGATGTGTATGCAACTTTCCTAATAGCCACTTAAGCTTGAAATTGACGGTAATTTGATGTTGAATTTACTTGAAATCTGCTGCCCACATTTGTAAACCTTTTCACAGTAAAACTTGAAAATAAAATTTTTCGGTTAATTCTTCTTCAATTTTAAAGTTAACTTTTACGAAAAGAACAGTCAGTAATGTTCATTCTTACAATTTCAGAAGGTAAGCAAATTTTTAAATGAAATTGTCTACAATTAGAGGGTAAAAATATATTTAACAATTTTTAAAGTCAAATTAACGATAAATTGACGTAAAATTGGCCTGAAAATTAAAGACAACTTTTTTTCTAGTCAACTTTTAAAGAGAATTTGAATTCTAATTCGGACAGTAAACTTACGTCAAATTCAATAGCAAGTAGCATACAAATTATCGTAAAACGTGAAAAAGTTCAAAGTTGACGGAAATTTGACGAAAAATTCAACGAAACTTTTGTACAGTAAACTTTTGCTCAAGCAAACTGTGCTATTAGGGTTGCTATTGAATTTGACGTAAATTTACTGCCCGAGTTAGAATGAAAATTCACTATAGAAGTTGACTAGAAAAAAGTTGTCGTCAATTTTCAGGCAAATTTTATGTCAATTTATTGATAATTTAACTTAAAAAATTGTCAAATATTTTTTTACCGTCAGATTGTATACCATTTTATGTATAAATTAGCTTACCTTCTAAAATAGTAAGAATTGATATTACCGACTTTGTTTTCGTAAAAAGTTACCTTTAAATTGAAGAAAAATCAGCCGTAAATTTTGCTGTCAAATTGTTGGCAAATTCGGGCAACAAATTTGAGGTAATTTTAACATCCAATTACCGTCAATTTCAAGCTAAAGTGACTATTAGGGTAATTTGGTACAGCCTACTACCAACTTTAGATAAATAATTACTACATAAAAGAGTGTTATGTCCTCAGGTGCCTCAGGTGCCTCCACCTGTTAATTGATTAGTGAACTTGAGATACATAAATAGGCGCGCATTTAAACTCTATTTGAAATTTATATATTAATATACTTATTGCGTTTTATCAACATTTGGTCAATAATTTAGATAATAAATCGTCGTGGCACATACTTATTAAATTATATATTTAGATTATAAAAATTGAACGAATAGATAAGCAAATCTTTATTTTATATTCAGAGAAATATAAATACAGTTTGAGTGGTCTTGGAACGTTTCCTGTCACCCGATACTTAAAACCTAAACAAAACACACGCATAAAAATCATGAATAGGCCCTTGTTCTATAGTTAACAATAAATATGGTTATAAACAAATACATACTCTATAAACAAATAAGAAAAGGAAATATATAATAAATAAATGTTATTTATAAATGAAATTCATATCACAAGAACTTAACTGTTATTGTTAATATATTGTTCTATATTAAACAAAGAGTGATTCGTATAATAAATGAATTAATAGAAATATTGAAATATAGCATTAGAATAATTATAATGATGTTTCGCGGTAAATGATAATGTCAATTATAACGAATAACTAAATATAGAATAATTATAGAAGAACACACCTCTGATAGTCTAGAACATTTAACTGGAAGATTGTATCCAAGTACAGGAAAATATAATATAAATAATATAATAAGAAGACGTAGAATGGATAAAGTAAAGAACGTAAATGTATAAGTTTATATCTCAAATTTGTATTAATAGAAGGTATAAATGTATAAGTCTATTTGGTAAAGAACTAATATATATATATATACATATATATATACATATGTATATTGTATGAGCACGAGTGTGAACATGAGAGTAGTGGGGAGAAGTTGGAGAGTGGAGGTCAGAGATCTCTCTGCCGTCTGATGTAACTTCACTTCTTTCCGAGAACTTTTGACGAACACAACTGTTATTACTGATCTAATTTTATCCTTATTTTATAATAAAACTCAGTCTTCAGATAAAAGTTATTTTATCAATTACATCTATCCTTATCCATAACTTCATCGTTTCATTAAATAATAGTCATAATCACCATCATCGTAGTCAACAATAAATTTATCCACTGTTTTCAAATTCAAAATTGGTCCCGCGTGACAACGAACTGCCCACTGTCCAGGAGGTGGCGTCAGCTCCGATCCTAGTAACCTCCCAGGACATAACAAGAGCAGCAGGTATACGACTCAGCCATAAGCGACCCTACCAAAAATAAAACTCTACCCAATTGAAGTCAGCCGGATCTTACCTACCTAGGAAATTCCCACTCCAATAAAATATCCTACCACCTTAAAATCTCTACCAATGAAAAAATCTACCATGATATAATCACTACCAGACAAAAACACTACCAAAGTAGCATTTATGAATAAACTCTACCCGTTATATCCCTACCATCAACTTTGTTATGTCCTGGGAGGTTACTAGGATCGGAGCTGACGCCACCTCCTGGACAGTGGGCAGTTCGTTGTCACGCGGGACCAATTTTGAATTTGAAAACAGTGGATAAATTTATTGTTGACTACGATGATGATGATTATGACTATTATTTAATGAAACGATGAAGTTATGGATAAGGATAGATGTAATTGATAAAATAACTTTTATCTGAAGACTGAGTTTTATTATAAAATAAGGATAAAATTAGATCAGTAATAACAGTTGTGTTCGTCAAAAGTTCTCGGAAAGAAGTGAAGTTACATCAGACGGCAGAGAGATCTCTGACCTCCACTCTCCAACTTCTCCCCACTACTCTCATGTTCACACTCGTGCTCATACAATATACATACAATCAGCGCCATGTATTCATACCGTACCTGGTTACAAGCGTACATTTTACTTTTCTACTTTTAGTACTCTACCAACATACAACTCTCTTAAATAGATTTCTATACGAAAATATCAATATTAAATATATTTATGTTGCAAAATAATTCTATGTAAACTTATTTTACTAAATATAAATATATGCGAAAATAATTCATGTCTAAAATATCTCTATATTATATATCTCTATGAAAACTAAGTCTCTACAAAATTTACTATAATATGATAGAATTAGGTGTTAACATATTTATATTATGGCATTTCTCCATAACTATACAACTCTCCTTAATATTTCTCTATTCTGCATATCTCGATGACACAACAATTCTATGAAAAAATTTTTCTATGTTGACCAAAGTCAGTTTCAACATTTCTCTATTACAAAAAAAAAACTAAGTTTTATGAATGATTTTGTATCTTACCACCAGCAATCGCGTGGCGCTACCATCCAATTATTTTAATGTAAAATTTTTAAAAGTTGTTTCTATAAATATTCTATGTTTTTTCAAAATTAATACATTTTTTTCATGCCTGCTATTTTCAATATCATACTCATGCATTAAATAAATATTGTTATTTCTATTCTATTTAATTATAATAAAATACTAACACAGTTACACTGAAAAAAAAAAAATACTGTTTTCAAGTATCAGCGTGCTTGAATCGTACCGAGTAAATATTTGTTTAAATATAGTAAAAATATACTCCAACCAAGTAATATTTTCTTGATTTAAGAATTTTTATACTTATTTTAAGAAAATATTCTTGGTTGAAGTACATTATTACTATGATTAAACAAATAATTTTCTCGGTACGATTCAAGCACGCAGATACTTGAAAACAGTATTTTTTTTTCTCAGTGTAGAGTCACCGTTACCACGTCCCATACTTCCGAAACAGAGAAGTTATTTGGATCGTTTGGTTGAGTATTTGGTGGGTGATGGTCCTTCTAATCGGTATGCGTTGATTTGCCGTCAGTGCGATTCCCATAATGGAATGGCACTCAAAGAAGAATTTGAATACTTTGGTAAAGTATATTTTTAATTTTATGGTATTAATTACTTTTATTTAATTTGTCAGATTAATTTAAATTTTTGTATAAACAGGTTTCCGTTGCTGTTATTGTCAATACTGGAATCCAGCCCGTAAACAAAAATCATCAGCACCAAAATTAGATAGTGATATTAATTCATCATTAGCAATTGCCGGCCGACAGAGCGCTAAGTCAACAGATCATGAAGCAACATCATCAAGTTCATCTGGCACTGATTCAGATATTGAGGTTGTTGATAAACCAGATGAACCTGAAGTTGAAGCTCTTGAGTCAGATTAAATAGATGATAAAAATTTAAATAACAAAGGTATTAAATTACTCAGGTCTAAATAATTAAATACTTAATTTAAGGTCACGGTGTCAGTATTTCTAAGAAAATTTAAAATTTAATTTTTATTTATTTATCTTTGATAAAATTTAGATAATCAAGAGACTTAAGTAAAAATACTCGTGATCTTAAATTTGAAAAATTAAATTAATTTTCTACTTAATAAATTAATAAATAAAATTATTTCAATAGTTTTAAATGAAGATAAAAAAATAATTGAAGAAGAATCTGAAGATAAATATGACCAAATGGAGGTAGATGAATCTCCACGTAAATAATTTAGAAATAAATAAAATCATATAAATATAAATAAATTGTAAATTGTGAGAAATAATTTTTAAAACCAACAGTGGCTTGGATTTTTTAACATTTTCGCGTTCATTAATTAATGTAATGTGATAATAATCATTACTCATTCCAATGTGTTATCGCTAAGTATTCATATAGATATTTATTATATTAGCGCAATCTCTATAGCGATAAATATAATCGCTGGCAACTGCCGCCATAATAGAAATATTTATTATATTTTTTTCACTGCATAAACTGCTTATTATTTATTATTATTTTTTAGAATTTAAATTAAGCTCATTCTCCTCCAAGTAGACTTCATACTTATAATGATTATTATTCATTTTATCCATTGATTTTATCGTAACGTAATAAATGTTCATGTAAATTATTTTTGGATTATATGAATGCCGTTTCATAATCAACATTTCGAAAAAATCGGTACCATGCATAATGGGAACCATTCCCATAATATATTGTAATTGTTACCATAAATTTCTCTTTGTGTATCATGCGGAAAAACGAATAAATCGGGATTTTGATCGATTCTTGGGGTTTTTCTCGATTATTTAATGTTCGAACCCCAACTCTGACTTCAGAGTCGTGTTCAGTAGGAAAAATTTCGCCTGATTTCGTAGTCTGACCCCAGCGAACACACCACATTTTTTTTTGTCGACCTGTGTAATTGACGTGTTATCAACTCCAGTACACGGAAAGAAAATTCTACCAAAATTTACGATGTTAACATCGTAATCGTGGACTAGACTTTCATTGGCGTCAATTTTTAAATGTCTTATTTCAAAATTTACTATAGTCTTTGGTAAAATTACGATGTAGATTGTATACTTTACTATTTAACATCGTAATTTTAACAAAGACTATAGTAAATTTTGAAATAAGACATTTAAAAATTGACGCCAATGAAAGTCTAGTCCACGATTACGATGTTAACATCGTAAATTTTGGTAGAATTTTTTTTCCGTGTATTCGGTTAACAGTGGCTGGGCGTGCGAACCGAACATTACCGCGAAAGCTTTTGAATTTCTTTTACTGCAAAAAACAAAGAATTTAAATATTTTTAAATTATTTTACCGTGAAAAGCAAGAAGACTTTATAATCAATTTATATTTTATTTCAACGCGAAACATAAATAATTGATAATTTGAAAATAACGAATTTTTTCCATTTTTTGTTATAAAAATTGCTATAGCTCATAAACTTTAGGCTGGAGCAACTTAGGTCTAAGGACCTTCTTTATGGAGCATGAAATTTCCTTCGTATATGTGTTAATTTCGCTTCCAAATAGTTAGCGGTTCGCCCTAAATAATAAAAAGCTCGCAATTTTCTTTAAAAAATGTAGTTCAATATAGCTCTTACTAGTAAACCAGCGCGAGCTACATAAAAAACCTCGGTAGCAATTTTAAAGGGCATGAAATTCTCTATAGGATCAAATAACTCGTTTTTTGATATCATGAAAAGCGGCTCAGCATTAAAAAATTGAAAAAAAATAAAGTTTTTTTTTTTACTTTTGCATTTTAAATAGAAAAATATCAAATTGAAATTGTGAAGCAAAGGGTGTAGTCTGGGGCGGAGGTAGGGATAACCTCGCAGCGCATGTGTACTCAAAAGGGCGCGAAAAAGAACTCCCGTAAAACGGAGGTGGTCCCGTTAGATAAATTAATTATATAGTATGAGAATTTAATCGTTTTGGATTGTTTTAAATCGTTTTGAATAGTTTATTTTAATCAGGGTTGTGAAATTGAATCGGTCACAGATAAATTGGCAACCGCTTTGAGTTATCAATGTTGTTCGTGATTAAAATGTAAAACAAAATAAACGGAGGGTTTGGTTAGCGGTGACCGGACATATGAACTGGACCTTGATCAATGTAATTACACTTTTGTTGAATACTTTTATACACGCTAAGAATTTTATGGTAATGATTCTCATCGAGAATTTTAATAGTTACCATACTGAATAGTAATTTTAGAATTCTATACAATAATGCTATTAAAAATCATCATATGATGCTAATTATTAATATCCCCGAATAATAATCACTCTCACAAATAATAGTAATCACTCACATCACAGATAGCAACATTTATAATATTCGGTAACAATCTTTACTATACCGCGGTGGTGATAGTTACTATCGCGTATGTAAAAGTCGCTTACAAGCTTTTTAATTATATACACTAGACTGGGCCAAAAAAATCGACTATTTTTTTTTTCTTTCGATACTGTGAAAATATTATTCCTGATGACCAAAAAAAATTATTGTGCAAGTTTGAGCCCTTAATATAGATATTAAGAGGTGTATCGTTACAACTTTTTGTGTTTTTGACAGAAATTTTACTTTTTACTCCAAACTCGAAAATCATCTATCTGAAAAATTTGAGCAATGCATATTTTTAAAGGAGATTGAATTCCCTACAAAAAATCTTTCTTAGTAAATTCACGTAAAACGAGCCGTTTCCTTGTAACCGTGCCTTAAATATTGATTTATTTTTTAAATTCTTTGTTTTTATTTTGGATTTTTGTAACTACTAGAAATATTAAAATTTTTTCTAGTCAAGAGATAAGTTTCTGAAGGAAATTTAGTGCTCTACAAAAAAGGTCTCTTAACATTTTGTGCTAAATTCACTCCTTCGAAAGTTATTCAGGTTAATTAAGTCGTTTTTACTCAACTTCAACCTTAAATAACTTTTGAAGGAGTGAATTTAGCGAAAAATGTTAAGATACCTTTTTTGTAGAGGACTAAATTTCCTTCAGAAACATGTCTCTTAACTAAAAAAAATTTAATATTTCTAGTAGTTACAAAAATCTAAAACCAAAACAAAGAATTTAAAAAATAAATCAATATTTAAGGCACGGTTACAAGGAAACGGCTCGTTTTACGTCAATTTACTAAGAGATATTTTTTATAGGGAATTCAATTTCCTTTAAGAATATGAATAGCTCGAATTTTTCAGAAAGATAATTTAAGAGTTTTAAATAAAAAATGAAATTTCTGTTAAAAAAATAAAAAGTCGTAACGATACACCTCTTAATATCAATATTAAGGGCTCAAACTTGCACAATAATATTTTTTGGTCATCAGGAATAATATTTTCACAGTATCGGAAAAAAAAAATAGTCGATTTTTTTGGCCCATGTCTAATATACACTTAATTATATATATTATTATAAGTGATTATATATATATATATATATATATATATATATATATATATATATATATATATATATATATATATATATATATATATATATATATATATATATATATATATATATATATATATACGTATTATACTAATTTAATATCCGAGATGGTAACTATTGCCATCGTGTATTTTAATTACATATTATATTGTGAATCTTACAATAATTATGAGATTAAGTGATATCACGAGAAAAAAATCAATTTTACCACCATGAGATAGTAATTATTACCATAAAATTCTTAACGTGTACGAAACTCGTGCCTACGCCTATCTCGATATTTAATCGTGACAAGCTGCACACTCTTTATGTATTTCTTGAAAATAAATCTTAAAAACTATACTTTCGGCCATTCTGAATGGAAAAAATTACTCACCAATTGCAATAATACGATGCTTCGGGAAGATTTTGTATTAACGCCATTATCGGCGTACAACCGATTATTCATGACTTTCGGCAGCTTGTCCAAATTTGCCGATTCCAGCTTATCCAACGGATAAAGTTTGGTACTCGTGGCCTTCAAATTTGAATGGCGAACCATATCCCGGTACTTATTTTCTGAAAATTCTTGAGCGCTATAAAGAAAAAAAATTATTTCATTAAATAAAAATAATTAGCTGAAGCGGATAATGATTACATGAATGCATTAATTAAGAGAAAACTTTATTACATAAAATTGATATTCTTGGAATCAGCGTCCATGAAATGACTCCGGATGATGCTGTGAAGTGTAGTTGTTTTGCCACTCCCAGTGCGTCCATATAAAAATACCACTGGAGTGGGGTACTCGGATTGATCATCCGTTGAAGGACCCGGCGGATTCGGCTCATTATTTATAAAACTATTGAGCTCTTTTTGGCTCTCAGTGAAGAGGTTGATTTTCACTCGACGATCCTTAAATGCCAGAATATTGTTCACCACAGTGAAATCCGGCGAATTGGCAAGACCGTTCACCCATCCTTTTACGATGATTTTCAACTGACTACTCATGTCAGTAAATAAGAATATCTGGAAATTCCAAAAAACATTGGTTGCTTGATAAATTATTCCTGACAATGGGACCTCGATATTGATCAACTTGAAAAAGATTATAGTTTAAAAATAATTATTTTTTTTTTTATTGAAAAATAAAATTTTAAGCATAAATAGACTATTCCCGTACATTTATAATCCCATAAACTTCAAATTTATTAGAAAAAAAATTTATTTAACTGATATAACCAGTTTTATTAAAGTTTTTATTTTTTAATTTTGCCGACAATATAAACTATTGACCTAAAAGAGCTTGAATCGATATATTTTTCAAATTCATTTTAATTAGTTTAGAAAAACAGAAGTTTTTCTGTAGCAAACTTTTTTTCGGGTAGTCAATTATGTCTCAGATATTGCAGATCAGCCTAAAATATCTTGAAAACATCAGAGATAACATAATTAAACCGAAAAGGAAAAAAAAAATTTTTAGCAAATTTTTGAGGCAGGCCTTCGTGCCCCAGGTTCCCCTGCTTGGAAATTATGGAATTTTCGATCAACTTTTTCATTGAAATCAATCATAATGATTACCACCCTTGATAGTAACTAATATCATCCTAATGGTAACTGTTACTATCCTGATAGTAAATGTTAAGAAATAAATTGCAAAATTTATCATCCAATAATCATTCATTTTATTAAAAAAAAATTATAACTAACTATTTTTGCATTTAAAAACGTTCCAATCATTCTGGTTGATTGGAATTATAAATTTAGGATAATGAACACGATGACTTAATTTTCTGAGTGAGGAACATTAAAAATTAACTAATGTTTCTATTGTTTTCTAGAAACATTATTACAGCAAAAAATTGAAACATTCATAGTTCGAGAAAATTCTAGCGCGATCACTCCGTAACAATGTATAAAAATCTAGTATTACCAGAGTTCTAGGACATTCAACGGCAATCCTAAAGTTATCTAAGTCCGGTTAGATATAAACCACTACTTTTAGTGTTTTCTACTAGCAGTTTTGCCGTGAAACAAATCAAGACATTGATTTTTCTTACGAAATCTGACGCGTTCGCTCCGTTCCTATGCGTCACAAGTAAGTATTTTCAGACTTCTGGGACAATCGAATAAGATCCTGCAATTTTCTGCGGCCCATTAAGGAGGTTCATCGGTAGCAGTAGTTCACAACTTTTAGAAAGATTTCTCCCGTGTAAAACATTCTAACTACAATAAGAAGTGGTTGAGATACAGTACACTTTTGCGCATCCTCTTATATGCGCAGAAGTATAAAAATGATCCCATTGCGTCTTTTCTCATACTTGGCTACGTTGCATTCTAATTTAGAATATTTTTCCCCTTCAGCATGTGTTGTAGAAAGTGTTTTGAATAATTTCAAGATTATACGTAGTTGGAGACAACAAATAATAAATAATAAATAACAATGACTTCACGATTAAATTTAAAAAATAATTTGTAATTATTTAAATCTGTTGGGCTTCTACTGTGTTTTGAATTTCCGGCGCACTGCAACGTTGCCAAGTCACTATCTCTCACTCGTCAGGTTATAGGAGAAAGCTTGAAAATCATTAAAAGTAACAAACTTTAAAAATTGATTACAAAAAAATGAATACCGCTCGTTTATGTTTTTATTGAAAAAAATTACTTGTTATAAATTGAATTAATAATTTTCAGCTTTTAAAAAAATGTTGTAAGAAAAGTATGATTGTTATTTAATAAAATGCTCACTCTAACTACGCTCAACATAGGGAATGCATGTTAAATGTACGATTTTTAATTGTTAATATTTCGAAATTTAGTACCGCAAGGACTATTTTAAAAAATTCCTACGTATACAGGACACTTCAAAGTATTTGTGTTTAAAAATTGAAAGATATTGTAAGAAAAGTGATTAACCGATGAACCTCCTTAAAGAGAAAAACTGTGTCTACCGTTTTCTCCGAACTATGTTAGAGTAAAAAAATTAAGACATTGAAGGTTCTTGCTAATTCTTGCGCGATGACACCGTTCCTTTATATCGAAAACAAGTTTCTTGTAGGGTTCTGAGACATTGGATAGCGATCGCACGAGTATCTGAGGCCTAAAAACGATTGACTAGTGTTTCTGGTGACACGACATTTGACCCGAAGACAAAATACCCGCGACAAAATACCCGTCAACTAAAATACCCGCGACAAAATAACCGTTATGTTATTGAAAAAAAAAAAAAAAAAAAATTACATTTTTATTAAATGAAATTTTTTAGTATTTTAAATTAGTATTTTCGACAAGTTTTTGATAGGTATCTGGTTGAATGTGTCCGAAAGTGTTCCGAAAGTGTCGAACAGTGTTCTGACAAAATATAGTAGTAATTTTGCTAATTAATATAACCATGATGTTAATAAATTAATGACCACCTGTCGGTATAATATCAACTACAAAAGTATATCGATCTATTATATATTGATTCGATCCCAATAGCACAGTTTGCTTTAGCAAAAGTTTACTTCCAAAAGTTTCGTTAATTTTTCATTAAATTTCCGTCAACTTCGGACATTTCTGATACTTACGATAATTAGTATGCAAATTGCTATTGAATGTGACGTAAATATACGGTGACACGACATTTGGCCCGAAGACAAATTACCTGTGACAAAATAGCCGCAATATAAAACACCCGCCACACGGAGAGACGCTTTTTGGGACCAAAACAATTCATCCCGGAAATCAATCAAAAAAAAAATAAGTCAAGAAGAAAATCTTTTTGTTTTTTTTTTTTTCCGTGAAAAAAAAAAGAATCTCAATAAGGAAGTCCAAGGGCGCAGCCCCACACGGAAAAAAAAATATTGCGCTTATCGCTCACCAACGGAGAGCGACAGTTGTATCGTGATTAGTACTAAATTGTTACTTGATTTTCACGATATATATATATATATATATATATATATATATATATATATATATATATATATATATATATCGATATATATATATATATATCAATATGAATGAAACACTAGATACTTATTATAATGATCCCACGGATTGTGAATATACTTAAATATATAGTGGTCGTTAGTTAACGTATCCATATCCTACCAAAACGGATCGTGATTATCGCGATCTACTTCTCAAGCGCCACCACTCATAACCAAATTATTTAATAAAAAATTTACATCAATTATTTACGTATATTCTATTACTTGATTACATTTCTTCATATTAAATAATAATTTTTTATTGCGCTTATTAGAATTATTAACATGTAATTATTAATTCCAACTAAAAAAATATTGTAATGAAGTTAATGTTAAAAATTCATCTATTTTAACCTCAAATTTTTATGGGCATTTGACATTATTATAACAGAACGGATCGTTACTATAGGAAAACGATCTTATGATTTCGGGATCCACCTGGATAGCGATAATCACGATCCGACAGACCAAGACTTTCCGTATACAACGTATAACCAACCGAAGAGAGTGAATATCACGATACCGTTGAGTGATGAGCACAATATTTTTTTTTCCGTGCAGTAGAGTTCAGGGATCTAGTGCCACTTTTGACATTTTTTGATGTGTAGGTATATTATTTGAATTGCACAAACACAAAATTCATGAAAAAAGGGCGCTACTTTCCATACTTTTTTTCAGTGTGGATATATTTTTGTAATTGCACACACAGAAAATTCGTGAAAAAAGGGCGCTATGTTTCACACCCTTTTATGTATGGGTACATTTTTTTAATTACACACATAAAATTCGTATTTAATGACAATAATTGTTGTTAGTATTTTATCTGATAGTATATCAATGATAGATATTTTAGCTTGCGAATATTTTGTGGCGGGTATTTTGGTTTGAGGGTGTTTTATTGTCGTCGGGTATTTTGTCGTTGGGTATTTTGTCGCGGGTATTTTGTCTTCGGGTCAAATGTTACGTAGCCAGTGTTTCTAGTGTTTTCTCTGAGCATTTATACAGTAAAGAAATGAAGCGATAAATAATAATTACATATTCGTCCGTAATCGTTTCGTGCCTATGAATAAAAAACTAGTGATTTCCGAGTTCGGGTGAATTTAGTAAAATCCCGCAATTCTTTTGTGTCCGTAAAAAAAAATTGACTACACTGAGAAAAAAAAATACTTTTATTGAGATCATTTACTTGATACAAGAACATAGATTCTTGATAATTTTCAAGAATATATAATTTTGTCTCAAGAATTCGTATAATTGAAGGAAATAATTTTTATTTAATTCAAGTAAGGTAAGTGACCCCTCTATCGGCCAGGCCCCCTTTATCGGCCACTTGGTCGAAAAATCGATATATTTCCACAATACGTACGTATTGATACGTAAATAGTTTTTTAAAAAAAAGTAAAATTAATCTAGCTTAGATTAAACATACTTTGATTATTGTAAAAATTCATTTTTTAATTAAAAAAAAAATAGTAGTGCATCAGACGCGAATTCTGGTGGTTTCTTATCAGTGAGGTTAAGTATCCTTGTTTTTTCATTAACCGATTACTAATTAAAAATAACAATAAAAGTCCGATTTTTTCTTTGTAATCTTATTAGCTCGTTTCATAGTAGTTTTGAGAGTTAAAAATTTAATGATTTTTACCTAATTTATAATAAAAATAGGGTGGCCGAATATAGGTACAAGAAAATTACCTCTGTATGCATTATCGGCCACCTTAGTTTTATTATTTTTGAGGTTATTAACATTTATATGCAAAATAGTCAATTTAATTTTTTAATGTCAAAATAAATAAACAAATTGATTAAGTTATTTTTCAAAATAAATATAAATATTTATAATAAATGAATATAAATTATATACATCCAATCAGCTAAAATTTTATCTAAAAGGTGGCCAATAGAGGGGACAGCTAGGAGGCCGATAGAGGGGACAGCTAGGCCAATAGAGGGGCCATCAGGAATTGAAGTTATTTTCATTTATTATTTAATTTCTAATAAATATTTTTACATATATTCTTTTTTAATTTGAAGTTAAATGTATACGCTTCAAGGTTCTATCACTGTTTTATACATGAATTGTCTTTTTATATTTTAATTCTTAATTCGAAAAAAAAAATACGCTTAACTGGCCGATAGAGGGGTCACTTACCTTAAAGCGATTCTTTTGTTTACTCATAATATAATATCAAATTCATACATTAACAAAAATAAATTTGATGCTCTTTTCTCAAGAAATTGATAATTAATAATAATAAAATAAATATTTTAAACGGATTTATTGAACCAAGAAATTTTTGTTTGGAAAATAGTATTTTTTTTCTCAGTGTACTGTGTTTAGCGTTTTCCTTGAAGATTTTTACGGAAAAAAATGAGGACATGAATGACTCTTACGAAATCTGGCACCGTATCTATGTAAACAAAAACTAACATTTCTTAAGCTCTGGGATATTTAATGAGATCCTGCGAATCTCGGGGGCCCTTTGAAATTTGTTTACTGATTCTACTCAAATATTCAGACATTTTTACGCAGAAAAAAGTCAAGACATCGATGTCTTTTACAAAATCTGGCCTAGCTGCTGTGTGTCAAGGCATTGAAAAAATAGTATTTTTGGGTTCTGGGACATTGAATGAGATCCTGCGAATCTTGTGGGCCCGTTAAAATTTGTTTACTGATTCTACCCAAATTTTTAGACATTTTTACGCAGAAAATGGTCAAGACATCGATGTCTTTTACGAAATCTAGCCAAAGTGCTTTGTGTCGAAGTATCAAAAAAAAAGAATTTTTGGGTTCTGGGACAATTAATGACATCCTGCGAATCTTGTGGGCCCGTTCAAATTTATTTACTGATTCTACACAAATTTTCAGACATTTTTACGCAGAACTAAATCGAGACATCGATGTCTTTTACGAAATCTGGCCAAAGTGCTTTGTGTCGAAGTATCAGAAAAATAGTATTTTTGGGTTCTGGGACATTCAATGAGATCCTGCGAATCACGTGGGCCCGTTCAATTTTGTTTACTGATTCTACTCGAATTTGTAGACATTTTGACGCAGAAAATGGTCAAGACATCGATGTCTTTTACGGGATCTGGCCAAAGTGCTTTGTGTCGAAGTATCAAAAAAAAAGAATTTTTGGGTTCTGGGACAATTAATGACATCCTGCGAATCTTGTGGGCCCGTTCAAATTTGTTTACTGATTCTACACAAATTTTCAGACATTTTTACGCAGAATTAAATCGAGACATCGATGTCTTTTACGAAATCTGGCCAAAGTGCTTTGTGTCGAAGTATCAGAAAAATAGTATTTTTGGGTTCTGGGACATTCAATGAGATCCTGCGAATCACGTGGGCCCGTTAAAATTTGTTTACTGATTCTACTCAAATTTTCAGACATTTTTACGCAGAAAATGGTCAAGACATCGATGTCTTTTACGAAATCTGGCCTAGCTGCTGTGTGTCAAGGCATTGAAAAAATAGTATTTTTGGGTTCTGGGACAATGAATGACATCCTGCGAATCTTGTGGGCCCGTTAAAATTTGTTTACTGATTCTACCCAAATTTTTAGACATTTTTACGCAGAAAATGGTCAAGACATCGATGTCTTTTACGAAATCTGGCCAAAGTGCTTTGTGTCAAGGCATTGAAAAAATAGTATTTTTGGGTTCTGGGACATTGAATGAGATCCTGCGAATCACGTGGGCCCGTTAAAATTTGTTTACTGATTATACTCAAATATTCAGACATTTTTACGCAGAAAAAAGTCAAGACATCGATGTCTTTTACGAAATCTGGCCTAGCTGCTGTGTGTCAAGGCATTGAAAAAATAGTATTTTTTGGTTCTGGGACATTGTATGACATCCTGCGAATCTTGTGGGCCCGTTCAAATTTGATTACTGATTCTACCCAAATTTTTAGACGTTTTAAGCGGAAAATGGTCAAGACATCGATGTCTTTTACGAAATCTAGCCAAAGTGCTTTGTGTCAAGGCATTGAAAAAATAGTATTTTTTTGTTCTGGGACATTGTATGACATCCTGCGAATCTTGTGGGCCCGTTCAAATTTGTTTACTGATTCTACTCAAATTTTCAGACATTTTTACGCGAAAAAAGGTCGAGACATCGATGTCTTTTACGAAATCTGGCCAAAGTGCTTTGTGTCGAAGTATCAGAAAAATAGTATTTTTGGGTTCTGGGACATTTATTGAGATCCTGCGAATCTCGTGGGCCCGTTAAAATTTGTTTACTGATTCTACCCAAATTTTTAGACATTTTTACGCAGAAAAAAGTCAAGACATCGATAACTTTTACAAAATCTGGCCTAGCTGCTGTGTGTCAAGGCATTGAAAAAATAGTATTTTTGGGTTCTGGGACATTCAATGAGATCCTGCGAATCACGTGGGCCCGTTAAAATTTGTTTACCGATTTTACTCAAATTTTTAGACATTTTTACGCAGAAAAAAGTCGAGACATCGATGTCTTTTACGAAATCTAGCCAAAGTGCTTTGTGTCAAGGCATTGAAAAAATAGTATTTTTGGGTTCTGGGACATTCAATGAGCTCCTGCGAATCACGTGGGCCCGTTAAAATTTGTTTACTGATTCTACTCAAATTTTCAGACATTTTTACGCAGAAAATGGTCAAGACATCGATGTCTTTTACGAAATCTGGCCTAGCTGCTGTGTGTCAAGGCATTGAAAAAATAGTATTTTTTGGTTCTGGGACATTGTATGACATCTTGCGAATCTCGTGGGCCCGTTCAAATTTGTTTACTGATTCTACTCGAATTTGTAGACATTTTAACGCAGAAAATGGTCAAGACATCGATGTCTTTTACGGGATCTGGCCAAAGTGCTTTGTGTCAAGGCATTGAAAAAATAGTATTTTTGGGTTCTGGGACATTGAATGACATCCTGCGAATCTTGTGGGCCCGTTAAAATTTGTTTACTGATTCTACCCAAATTTTTAGACATTTTTACGCAGAAAATGGTCAAGACATCGATGTCTTTTACGAAATCTGGCCAAAGTGCTTTGTGTCAAGGCATTGAAAAAATAGTATTTTTGGGTTCTGGGACATTGAATGAGATCCTGCGAATCACGTGGGCCCGTTAAAATTTGTTTACTGATTATACTCAAATATTCAGACATTTTTACGCAGAAAAAAGTCAAGACATCGATGTCTTTTACGAAATCTGGCCTAGCTGCTGTGTGTCAAGGCATTGAAAAAATAGTATTTTTTGGTTCTGGGACATTGTATGACATCCTGCGAATCTTGTGGGCCCGTTCAAATTTGTTTACTGATTCTACCCAAATTTTTAGACGTTTTAAGCGGAAAATGGTCAAGACATCGATGTCTTTTACGAAATCTAGCCAAAGTGCTTTGTGTCAAGGCATTGAAAAAATAGTATTTTTTTGTTCTGGGACATTGTATGACATCCTGCGAATCTTGTAGGCCCGTTCAAATTTGTTTACTGATTCTACTCAAATTTTCAGACATTTTTACGCGAAAAAAGGTCGAGACATCGATGTCTTTTACGAAATCTGGCCAAAGTGCTTTGTGTCGAAGTATCAGAAAAATAGTATTTTTGGGTTCTGGGACATTTATTGAGATCCTGCGAATCTCGTGGGCCCGTTAAAATTTGTTTACTGATTCTACCCAAATTTTTAGACATTTTTACGCAGAAAAAAGTCAAGACATCGATAACTTTTACAAAATCTGGCCTAGCTGCTGTGTGTCAAGGCATTGAAAAAATAGTATTTTTGGGTTCTGGGACATTCAATGAGACCCTGCGAATCACGTGGGCCCGTTAAAATTTGTTTACCGATTTTACTCAAATTTTTAGACATTTTTACGCAGAAAAAAGTCGAGACATCGATGTCTTTTACGAAATCTAGCCAAAATGCTTTGTGTCAAGGCATTGAAAAAATAGTATTTTTGGGTTCTGGGACATTGAATGAGATCCTGCGAATCTCGTGGGCCCGTTAAAATTTGTTTACTGATTCTACCCAAATTTTCAGACATTTTTACGCAGAAAATGGTCAAGACATCGATGTCTTTTACGAAATCTGGCCAGAGTGCTTTGTGTCGAAGTATCAGAAAAATAGTATTTTTGGGTTCTGGGACATTTATTGAGATCCTGCGGATCTCGTGGGCCCGTTTAAATTCGTTTACTGATTCTACTCAAATTTTTAGACATTTTTACGCAGAAAAAAGTCGAGACATCGATGTCTTTTACGAAATCTGGACTAGCTGCTGTGTGTCAAGGCATTGAAAAAATAGTATTTTTGGGTTCTGAGACGTTTAATGACATCCTGCGAATCTCGTGGGCCCGTTAAAATTTGTTTACTGATTCTACCCAAATTTTTAGACATTTTTACGCAGAAAATGGTCAAGACATCGATGTCTTTTACGAAATCTGGCCAAAGTGCTTTGTGTCGAAGTATCAGAAAAATAGTATTTTTGGGTTCTGGGACATTTATTGAGATCCTGCGAATCTCGTGGGCCCGTTTAAATTCGTTTACTGATTCTACTCAAATTTTTAGACATTTTTACGCAGAAAAAAGTCGAGACATCGATGTCTTTTACGGAATCTGGCCTAGCTGCTGTGTGTCGAGGCGTTGAAAAAATAGTATTTTTAGGTTCTGGGACATTCAATGAGATCCTGCGAATCTCGTGGGCCCGTTTAAATTCGTTTACTGATTCTACTCAAATTTTTAGACATTTTTACGCAGAAAATGGTCTAGACATCGATGTCTTTTACGAAATCTGGCCAAAGTGCTTTGTGTCGAAGTATCAGAAAAATAGTATTTTTGGGTTCTGGGACGTTTAATGAGATTCGGCGAATCTCGTGGGCCCGTTAAAATTTGTTTACTGATTCTACCCAAATTTTTAGACATTTTTACGCAGAAAATGGTCAAGACATCGATGTCTTTTACGAAATCTGGCCAAAGTGCTTTGTGTCGAAGTATCAGAAAAATAGTATTTTTGGGTTCTGGGACATTAATTGAGATCCTGCGAATCTCGTGGGCCCGTTTAAATTCGTTTACTGATTCTACTCAAATTTTTAGACATTTTTACGCAGAAAAAAGTCGAGACATCGATGTCTTTTACGAAATCTAGCCAAAGTGCTTTGTGTCAAGGCATTGAAAACATAGTAATTTGGGTTCTGGGACATTTATTGAGATCCTGCGAGTCTCGTGGGCCCGTTCAAATTCGTTTACTGATTCTACTCAAATTTTTAGACATTTTTACGCAGAAAAAAGTCGAGACATCGATGTCTTTTACGAAATCTGGCCAAAGTGCTTTGTGTCAAGGCATTGAAAAAATAGTATTTTTGGGTTCTAGGACGTTTAATGAGATTCTGCGAATCTCGTGGGCCCGTTTAAATTCGTTTACTGATTCTACTCAAATTTTTAGACATTTTTACGCAGAAAAAAGTCGAGACATCGATGTCTTTTACGAAATCTAGCCAAAGTGCTTTGTGTCAAGGCATTGAAAAAATAGTATTTTTGGGTTCTGGGACGTTTAATGAGATTCTGCGAATCTCGTGGGCCCGTTTAAATTCGTTTACTGATTCTACTCAAATTTTTAGACATTTTTACGCAGAAAAAAGTCGAGACATCGATGTCTTTTACGAAATCTGGCCAAAGTGCTTTGTGTCAAGGCATTGAAAAAATAGTATTTTTGGGTTCTGGGACGTTTAATGAGATTCTGCGAATCTCGTGGGCCCGTTTAAATTCGTTTACTGATTCTACTCAAATTTTTAGACATTTTTACGCAGAAAAAAGTCAAGACGTCGATGTCTTTTACGAAATCTGGCCTAGCTGCTGTGTGTCGAGGCGTTGAAAAAATAGTATTTTTGGGTTCTGGGACATTCAATGAGATCCTGCGAATCTCGTGGGCCCGTTTAAATTCGTTTACTGATTCTACTCAAATTTTTAGACATTTTTACGCAGAAAATGGTCAAGACATCGATGTCTTTTACGAAATCTGGCCAAAGTGCTTTGTGTCGAAGTATCAGAAAAATAGTATTTTTGGGTTCTGGGACATTTATTGAGATCCTGCGAATCTCGTGGGCCCGTTTAAATTCGTTTACTGATTCTACTCAAATTTTTAGACATTTCTACGCAGAAAATGGTCAAGACATCGATGTCTTTTACGAAATCTGGCCAAAGTGCTTTGTGTCGAAGTATCAGAAAAATAGTATTTTTGGGTTCTGGGACATTTATTGAGATCCTGCGAATCTCGTGGGCCCGTTTAAATTCGTTTACTGATTCTACTCAAATTTTTAGACATTTTTACGCAGAAAAAAGTCAAGACATCGATGTCTTTTACGAAATCTGGCCTAGCTGCTGTGTGTCAAGGCGTTGAAAAAATAGTATTTTTGGGTTCTGGGACATTCAATGAGATCCTGCAAATCTCGTGGGCCCGTTAAAATTTGTTTACTGATTCTACTCAAATTTTCAGGCATTTTTACGCAGAAAATGGTCAAGACATCGATGTCTTTTACGAAATCTGGCCTAGCTGCTGTGTGTCAAGGCATTGAAAAAATAGTATTTTTGGGTTCTGGGACGTTTAATGACATCCTGCGAATCTCGTGGGCCCGTTAAAATTTGTTTACTGATTCTACCCGAATTTTTAGACATTTTTAGGCAGAAAATAGTCAAGACATCGATGTCTTCTACGAAATCTGGCCAAAGTGCTTTGTGTCGAAGTATCAGAAAAATAGTATTTTTGGGTTCTGGGACGTTTAATGACATCCTGCGAATTTCGTGGGCCCGTTAAAATTTGTTTACTGATTCTACCCAAATTTTTAGACATTTTTACGCAGAAAATGGTCAAGACATCGATGTCTTTTACGAAATCTGGCCAAAGTGCTTTGTGTCGAAGTATCAGAAAAATAGTATTTTTGGGTTCTGGGACATTTATTGAGATCCTGCGAATCTTGTGGGCCCGTTTAAATTCGTTTACTGATTCTACTCAAATTTTTAGACATTTTTACGCAGAAAAAAGTCGAGACATCGATGTCTTTTACGAAATCTAGCCAAAGTGCTTTGTGTCAAGGCATTGAAAACATAGTATTTTTGGGTTCTGGGACATTTATTGAGATCCTGCGAATCTCGTGGGCCCGTTCAAATTCGTTTACTGATTCTACTCAAATTTTTAGACATTTTTACGCAGAAAAAAGTCGAGACATCGATGTCTTTTACGAAATCTGGCCAAAGTGCTTTGTGTCAAGGCATTGAAAAAATAGTATTTTTGGGTTCTGGGACGTTTAATGAGATTCTGCGAATCTCGTGGGCCCGTTTAAATTCGTTTACTGATTCTACTCAAATTTTTAGACATTTTTACGCAGAAAAAGTCGAGACATCGATGTCTTTTACGAAATCTAGCCAAAGTGCTTTGTGTCAAGGCATTGAAAACATAGTATTTTTGGGTTCTGGGACATTTATTGAGATCCTGCGAATCTCGTGGGCCCGTTCAAATTCGTTTACTGATTCTACTCAAATTTTTAGACATTTTTACGCAGAAAAAAGTCGAGACATCGATGTCTTTTACGAAATCTGGCCAAAGTGCTTTGTGTCGAAGTATCAGAAAAATAGTATTTTTGGGATCTGGGACATTTATTGAGATCCTGCGAATCTCGTGGGCCCGTTTAAATTCGTTTACTGATTCTACTCAAATTTTTAGACATTTTTACGCAGAAAAAAGTCGAGACATCGATGTCTTTTACGAAATCTAGCCAGAGTGCTTTGTGTCAAGGCATTGAAAAAATAGTATTTTTGGGTTCTGGGACATTGAATGAGATCCTGCGAATCTCGTGGGCCCGTTAAAATTTGTTTACTGATTCTACCCAAATTTTCAGACATTTTTACGCAGAAAATGGTCAAGACATCGATGTCTTTTACGAAATCTGGCCAGAGTGCTTTGTGTCGAAGTATCAGAAAAATAGTATTTTTGGGTTCTGGGACATTTATTGAGATCCTGCGAATCTCGTGGGCCCGTTTAAATTCGTTTACTGATTCTACTCAAATTTTTAGACATTTTTACGCAGAAAAAAGTCGAGACATCGATGTCTTTTACGAAATCTGGCCTAGCTGCTGTGTGTCAAGGCATTGAAAAAATAGTATTTTTGGGTTCTGGGACGTTTAATGACATCCTGCGAATCTCGTGGGCCCGTTAAAATTTGTTTACTGATTCTACCCAAATTTTGAGACATTTTTACGCAGAAAATGGTCAAGACATCGATGTCTTTTACGAAATCTTGCCAAAGTGCTTTGTGTCGAAGTATCAGAAAAATAGTATTTTTGGGTTCTGGGACGTTTAATGAGATTCTGCGATTCTCGTGGGCCCGTTAAAATTTGTTTACTGATTCTACCCAAATTTTTAGACATTTTTACGCAGAAACTGGTCAAGACATCGATGTCTTTTACGAAATCTGGCCAAAGTGCTTTGTGTCGAAGTATCAGAAAAATAGTATTTTTAGGTTCTGGGACATTTATTGAGATCCTGCGAATCTCGTGGGCCCGTTTAAATTCGTTTACTGATTCTTCTCAAATTTTTAGACATTTTTACGCAGAAAAAAGTCGAGACATCGATGTCTTTTACGAAATCTAGCCAAAGTGCTTTGTGTCAAGGAATTGAAAACATAGTATTTTTGGGTTCTGGGACATTTATTGAGATCCTGCAAATCTCGTGGGCCCGTTCAAATTCGTTTACTGATTCTACTCAAATTTTCAGACATTTTTACGCAGAAAAAAGTCGAGACATCGATGTCTTTTACGAAATCTGGCCAAAGTGCTTTGTGTCAAGGCATTGAAAAAATAGTATTTTTGGGTTCTAGGACGTTTAATGAGATTCTGCGAATCTCGTGGGCCCGTTTAAATTCGTTTACTGATTCTACTCAAATTTTTAGACATTTTTACGCAGAAAAAAGTCGAGACATCGATGTCTTTTACGAAATCTAGCCAAAGTGCTTTGTGTCAAGGCATTGAAAAAATAGTATTTTTGGGTTCTGGGACGTTTAATGAGATTCTGCGAATCTCGTGGGCCCGTTTAAATTCGTTTACTGATTCTACTCAAATTTTTAGACATTTTTACGCAGAAAAAAGTCGAGACATCGATGTCTTTTACGAAATCTGGCCAAAGTGCTTTGTGTCAAGGCATTGAAAAAATAGTATTTTTGGGTTCTGGGACGTTTAATGAGATTCTGCGAATCTCGTGGGCCCGTTTAAATTCGTTTACTGATTCTACTCAAATTTTTAGACATTTTTACGCAGAAAAAAGTCAAGACATCGATGTCTTTTACGAAATCTGGCCTAGCTGCTGTGTGTCGAGGCGTTGAAAAAATAGTATTTTTGGGTTCTGGGACATTCAATGAGATCCTGCGAATCTCGTGGGCCCGTTTAAATTCGTTTACTGATTCTACTCAAATTTTTAGACATTTTTACGCAGAAAATGGTCAAGACATCAACGTCTTTTACGAAATCTGGCCAAAGTGCTTTGTGTCGAAGTATCAGAAAAATAGTATTTTTGGGTTCTGGGACGTTTAATGAGATTCTGCGAATCTCGTGGGCCCGTTAAAATTTGTTTACTGATTCTACCCAAATTTTTAGACATTTTTACGCAGAAAATGGTCAAGACATCGATGTCTTTTACGAAATCTGGCCAAAGTGCTTTGTGTCGAAGTATCAGAAAAATAGTATTTTTGGGTTCTGGGACATTTATTGAGATCCTGCGAATCTCGTGGGCCCGTTTAAATTCGTTTACTGATTCTACTCAAATTTTTAGACATTTTTACGCAGAAAATGGTCAAGACATCGATGTCTTTTACGAAATCTGGCCAAAGTGCTTTGTGTCGAAGTATCAGAAAAATAGTATTTTTGGGTTCTGGGACATTTATTGAGATCCTGCGAATCTCGTGGGCCCGTTTAAATTCGTTTACTGATTCTACTCAAATTTTTAGACATTTTCACGCAGAAAAAAGTCAAGACATCGATGTCTTTTACGAAATCTGGCCTAGCTGCTGTGTGTCGAGGCGTTGAAAAAATAGTATTTTTGGGTTCTGGGACATTCAATGAGATCCTGCAAATCTCGTGGGCCCGTTAAAATTTGTTTACTGATTCTACCCAAATTTTGAGAGATTTTTACGCAGAAAATGGTCAAGACATCGATGTCTTTTACGAAATCTGGCCAAAGTGCTTTGTGTCGAAGTATCAGAAAAATAGTATTTTTGGGTTCTGGGACGTTTAATGACATCCTGCGAATCTCGTGGGCCTGTTAAAATTTGTTTACTGATTCTACCCAAATTTTTAGACATTTTTACGCAGAAAATGGTCAAGACATCGATGTCTTTTACGAAATCTGGCCAAAGTGCTTTGTGTCGAAGTATCAGAAAAATAGTATTTTTGGGTTCTGGGACATTTATTGAGATCCTGCAAATCCCGTGGGCCCGTTTAAATTCGTTTACTGATTCTACTCAAATTTTTAGACATTTTTACGCAGAAAAAAGTCGAGACATCGATGTCTTTCACGGAATCTGGCCTAGCTGCTGTGTGTCGAGGCGTTGAAAAAATAGTATTTTTGGGTTCTGGGACATTCAATGAGATCCTGCGAATCTCGTGGGCCCGTTTAAATTCGTTTACTGATTCTACTCAAATTTATAGACATTTTTACGCAGAAAATGGTCAAGACATCGATGTCTTTTACGAAATCTGGCCAAAGTGCTTTGTGTCCAAGTATCAGAAAAATAGTATTTTTGGGTTCTGGGACGTTTAATGAGATTCTGCGAATCTCGTGGGCCCGTTAAAATTTGTTTACTGATTCTACCCAAATTTTTAGACATTTTTACGCAGAAAATAGTCAAGACATCGATGTCTTTTACGAAATCTGGCCAAAGTGCTTTGTGTCGAAGTATCAGAAAAATAGTATTTTTGGGTTCTGGGACATTTATTGAGATCCTGCGAATCTCGTGGGCCCGTTTAAATTCGTTTACTGATTCTACTCAAATTTTTAGACATTTTTACGCAGAAAAAAGTCGAGACATCGATGTCTTTTACGAAATCTAGCCAAAGTGCTTTGTGTCAAGGCATTAAAAACATAGTATTTTTGGGTTCTGGGACATTTATTGAGATCCTGCGAATCTTGTGGGCCCGTTCAAATTCGTTTACTGATTCTACTCAAATTTTTAGACATTTTTACGCAGAAAAAAGTCGAGACATCGATGTCTTTTACGAAATCTGGCCAAAGTGCTTTGTGTCAAGGCATTGAAAAAATAGTATTTTTGGGTTCTGGGACGTTTAATGAGATTCTGCGAATCTCGTGGGCCCGTTTAAATTCGTTTACTGATTCTACTCAAATTTTTAGACATTTTTACGCAGAAAAAAGTCGAGACATCGATGTCTTTTACGAAATCTAGCCAAAGTGCTTTGTGTCAAGGCATTGAAAAAATAGTATTTTTGGGTTCTGGGACGTTTAATGAGATTCTGCGAATCTCGTGGGCCCGTTTAAATTCGTTTACTGATTCTACTCAAATTTTTAGACATTTTAACGCAGAAAAAAGTCGAGACATCGATGTCTTTTACGAAATCTGGCCAAAGTGCTTTGTGTCAAGGCATTGAAAAAATAGTATTTTTGGGTTCTGGGACGTTTGATGAGATTCTGCGAATCTCGTGGGCCCGTTTAAATTCGTTTTCTGATTCTACTCAAATTTTTAGACATTTTTACGCAGAAAAAAGTCAAGACATCGATGTCTTTTACGAAATCTGGCCTAGCTGCTGTGTGTCGAGGCGTTGAAAAAATAGTATTTTTGGGTTCTGGGACATTCAATGAGATCCTGCGAATCTCGTGGGCCCGTTTGAATTCGTTTACTGATTCTACTCAAATTTTTAGACATTTTTACGCAGAAAAAAGTCGAGACATCGATGTCTTTTACGAAATCTGGCCAAAGTGCTTTGTGTCGAAGTATCAGAAAAATAGTATTTTTGGGTTCTGGGACGTTAAATGAGATTCTGCGAATCTCGTGGGCCCGTTAAAATTTGTTTACTGATTCTACCCAAATTGTTAGACATTTTTACGCAACAAATGGTCAAGACATCGATGTCTTTTACGAAATCTGGCCAAAGTGCTTTGTGTCGAAGTATCAGAAAAATAGTATTTTTGGGTTCTGGGACATTTATTGAGATCCTGCGAATCTCGTGGGCCCGTTTAAATTCGTTTACTGATTCTACTCAAATTTTTAGACATTTTTACGCAGAAAATGGTCAAGACATCGATGTCTTTTACGAAATCTGGCCAAAGTGCTTTGTGTCGAAGTATCAGAAAAATAGTATTTTTGGGTTCTGGGACATTTATTGAGATCCTGCGAATCTCGTGGGCCCGTTTAAATTCGTTTACTGATTCTACTTAAATTTTTAGACATTTTTACGCAGAAAAAAGTCAAGACATCGATGTCTTTTACGAAATCTGGCCTAGCTGCTGTGTGTCGAGGCGTTGAAAAAATAGTATTTTTGGGTTCTGGGACATTCAATGAGATCCTGCAAATCTCGTGGGCCCGTTAAAATTTGTTTACTGATTCTACTCAAATTTTCAGACATTTTTACGCAGAAAATGGTCAAGACATCGATGTCTTTTACGAAATCTGGCCTAGCTGCTGTGTGTCAAGGCATTGAAAAAATAGTATTTTTGGGTTCTGGGACGTTTAATGACATCCTGCGAATCTTGTGGGCCCGTTAAAATTTGTTTACTGATTCTACCCAAATTTTTAGACATTTTTACGCAGTAAATGGTCAAGACATCGATGTCTTTTACGAAATCTGGCCAAAGTGCTTTGTGTCGAAGTATCAGAAAAATAGTATTTTTGGGTTCTGGGACATTCAATGAGATCCTGCGAATCTCGTGGGCCCGTTTAAATTCGTTTACTGATTCTACTCAAATTTTTAGACATTTTTACGCAGAAAATGGTCAAGACATCGATGTCTTTTACGAAATCTGGCCAAAGTGCTTTGTCTCCAAGTATCAGAAAAATAGTATTTTTGGGTTCTGGGACGTTTAATGAGATTCTGCGAATCTCGTGGGCCCGTTAAAATTTGTTTACTGATTCTACCCAAATTTTTAGACATTTTTACGCAGAAAATGGTCAAGACATCGATGTCTTTTACGAAATCTGGCCAAAGTGCTTTGTGTCGAAGTATCAGAAAAATAGTATTTTTGGGTTCTGGGACGTTTAATGAGATCCTGCGAATCTCGTGGGCCCGTTTAAATTCGTTTACTGATTCTACTCAAATTTTTAAACATTTTTACGCAGAAAAAAGTCAAGACATCGATGTCTTTTACGAAATCTGGCCTAGCTGCTGTGTGTCGAGGCGTTGAAAAAATAGTATTTTTGGGTTCTGGGACATTCAATAAGATCCTGCAAATCTCGTGGGCCCGTTAAAATTTGTTTACTGATTCTACTCAAATTTTCAGACATTTTTACGCAGAAAATGGTCAAGACATCGATGTCTTTTACGAAATCTGGCCTAGCTGCTGTGTGTCAAGGCATTGAAAAAATAGTATTTTTGGGTTCTGGGACGTTTAATGACATCCTGCGAATCTCGTGGGCCCGTTAAAATTTGTTTACTGATTCTACCCAAATTTTTAGACATTTTTACGCAGAAAATGGTCAAGACATCGATGTCTTTTACGAAATCTGGCCAAAGTGCTTTGTGTCCAAGTATCAGAAAAATAGTATTTTTGGGTTCTGGGACGTTTAATGAGATTCTGCGAATCTCGTGGGCCCGTTAAAATTTGTTTACTGATTCTACCCAAATTTTTAGACATTTTTACGCAGAAAATGGTCAAGACATCGATGTCTTTTACGAAATCTGGCCAAAGTGCTTTGTGTCGAAGTATCAGAAAAATAGTATTTTTGGGTTCTGGGACATTTATTGAGATCCTGCGAATCTCGTGGGCCCGTTTAAATTCATTTACTGATTCTACTCAAATTTTTAGACATTTTTACGCGGAAAAAAGTCGAGACATCGATGTCTTTTACGAAATCTAGCCAAAGTGCTTTGTGTCAAGGCATTGAAAACATAGTATTTTTGGGTTCTGGGACATTCATTGAGATCCTGCGAATCTCGTGGGCCCGTTCAAATTCGTTTACTGATTCTACTCAAATTTTTAGACATTTTTACGCAGAAAAAAGTCGAGACATCGATGTCTTTTACGAAATCTGGCCAAAGTGCTTTGTGTCAAGGCATTGAAAAAATAGTATTTTTTGGTTCTGGGACATTGTATGACATCTTGCGAATCTCGTGGGCCCGTTCAAATTTGTTTACTGATTCTACTCGAATTTGTAGACATTTTTACGCAGAAAATGGTCAAGACATCGATGTCTTTTACGAAATCTGGCCAAAGTGCTTTGTGTCGAAGTATCAGAAAAATAGTATTTTTGGGTTCTGGGACATTTATTGAGATCTTGCGAATCTCGTGGGCCCGTTCAAATTCGTTTACTGATTCTACTCAAATTTTTAGACATTTTTATGCAGAAAAAAGTCGAGACATCGATGTCTTTTACGAAATCTGGCCAAAGTGCTTTGTGTCGACGTATCAGAAAAATAGTATTTTTGGGTTCTGGGACATTGAATGAGATCCTGCGAATCTCGTGGGCCCGTTAAAATTTGTTTACTGATTCTACCCAAATTTTCAGACATTTTTACGCAGAAAATGGTCAAGACATCGATGTCTTTTACGAAATCTGGCCAGAGTGCTTTGTGTCGAAGTATCAGAAAAATAGTATTTTTGGGTTCTGGGACATTTATTGAGATCCTGCGAATCTCGTGGGCCCGTTTAAATTCGTTTACTGATTCTACTCAAATTTTTAGACATTTTTACGCTGAAAAAAGTCGAGACATCGATGTCTTTTTCGAAATCTGGCCTAGCTGCTGTGTGTCAAGGCATTGAAAAAATAGTATTTTTGGGTTCTGGGACGTTTAATGACATCCTGCGAATCTCGTGGGCCCGTTAAAATTTGTTTACTGATTCTACCCAAATTTTTAGACATTTTTACGCAGAAAATAGTCAAGACATCGATGTCTTCTACGAAATCTGGCCAAAGTGCTTTGTGTCGAAGTATCAGAAAAATAGTATTTTTGGGTTCTGGGACGTTTAATGACATCCTGCGAATCTCGTGGGCCCGTTAAAATTTGTTTACTGATTCTACCCAAATTTTTAGACATTTTTACGCAGAAAATGGTCAAGACATCGATGTCTTTTACGAAATCTGGCCAAAGTGCTTTGTGTCAAGGCATTGAAAAAATAGTATTTTTGGGTTCTGGGACGTTTAATGAGATTCTGCGAATCTCGTGGGCCCGTTTAAATTCGTTTACTGATTCTACTCAAATTTTTAGACATTTTTACGCAGAAAATGATCAAGACATCGATGTCTTTTACGAAATCTGGCCAAAGTGCTTTGTGTCGAAGTATCAGAAAAATAGTATTTTTGAGTTCTGGGACATTTATTGAGATCCTGCGAATCTCGTAGGCCCGTTTAAATTCGTTTACTGATTCTACTCAAATTTTCAGACATTTTTACGCAGAAAATGGTCAAGACATCGATGTCTTTTACGAAATCTGGCCTAGCTGCTGTGTGTCAAGGCATTGAAAAAATAGTATTTTTTGGTTCTGGGACATTGTATGACATCTTGCGAATCTCGTGGGCCCGTTCAAATTTGTTTACTGATTCTACTCGAATTTGTAGACATTTTAACGCAGAAAATGGTCAAGACATCGATGTCTTTTACGGGATCTGGCCAAAGTGCTTTGTGTCAAGGCATTGAAAAAATAGTATTTTTGGGTTCTGGGACATTGAATGACATCCTGCGAATCTTGTGGGCCCGTTAAAATTTGTTTACTGATTCTACCCAAATTTTTAGACATTTTTACGCAGAAAATGGTCAAGACATCGATGTCTTTTACGAAATCTGGCTAAAGTGCTTTGTGTCGAAGTATCAGAAAAATAGTATTTTTGGGTTCTGGGACGTTTAATGAGATTCTGCGAATCTCGTGGGCCCGTTAAAATTTGTTTACTGATTCTACCCGAATTTTTAGACATTTTTACGCAGAAAATGGTCAAGACATCGATGTCTTTTACGAAATCTGGCCAAAGTGCTTTGTGTCGAAGTATCAGAAAAATAGTATTTATGGGTTCTGGGACATTTATTGAGATCCTGCGAATCTCGTGGGCCCGTTTAAATTCGTTTACTGATTCTACTCAAATTTTTAGACATTTTTACGCAGAAAATGGTCAAGACATCGATGTCTTTTACGAAATCTGGCCAAAGTGCTTTGTGTCGAAGTATCAGAAAAATAGTATTTTTGGGTTCTGGGACATTTATTGAGATCCTGCGAATCTCGTGGGCCCGTTTAAATTCGTTTACTGATTCTACTCAAATTTTTAGACATTTTTACGCAGAAAAAAGTCAAGACATCGATGTCTTTTACGAAATCTGGCCTAGCTGCTGTGTGTCGAGGCGTTGAAAAAATAGTATTTTTGGGTTCTGGGACATTCAATGAGATCCTGCAAATCTCGTGGGCCCGTTGAAATTTGTTTACTGATTCTACTCAAATTTTCAGACATTTTTACGCAGAAAATGGTCAAGACATCGATGTCTTTTACGAAATCTGGCCTAGCTGCTGTGTGTCAAGGCATTGAAAAAATAGTATTTTTGGGTTCTGGGACGTTTAATGACATCCTGCGAATCTCGTGGGCCCGTTAAAATTTGTTTACTGATTCTACCCAAATTTTTAGACATTTTTACGCAGAAAATAGTCAAGACATCGATGTCTTCTACGAAATCTGGCCAAAGTGCTTTGTGTCGAAGTATCAGAAAAATAGTATTTTTGGGTTCTGGGACGTTTAATGACATCCTGCGAATCTCGTGGGCCCGTTAAAATTTGTTTACTGATTCTACCCAAATTTTTAGACATTTTTACGCAGAAAATGGTCAAGACATCGATGTCTTTTACGAAATCTGGCCAAAGTGCTTTGTGTCGAAGTATCAGAAAAATAGTATTTTTGGGTTCTGGGACATTTATTGAGATCCTGCGAATCTCGTGGGCCCGTTTAAATTCGTTTACTGATTCTACTCAAATTTTTAGACATTTTTACGCAGAAAAAAGTCGAGACGTCGATGTCTTTTACGGAATCTGGCCTAGCTGCTGTGTGTCGAGGCGTTGGAAAAATAGTATTTTTGGGTTCTGGGACATTCAATGAGATCCTGCGAATCTCGTGGGCCCGTTTAAATTCGTTTACTGATTTTACTCAAATTTTTAGACATTTTTACGCAGAAAATGGTCAAGACATCGATGTCTTTTACGAAATCTGGCCAAAGTGCTTTGTGTCCAAGTATCAGAAAAATAGTATTTTTGGGTTCTGGGACGGTTAATGAGATTCTGCGAATCTCGTGGGCCCGTTAAAATTTGTTTACTGATTCTACCCAAATTTTTAGACATTTTTACGCAGAAAATGGTCAAGACATCGATGTCTTTTACGAAATCTGGCCAAAGTGCTTTGTGTCGAAGTATCAGAAAAATAGTATTTTTGGGTTCTGGGACATTTATTGAGATCCTGCGAATCTCGTGGGCCCGTTTAAATTCGTTTACTAATTCTACTCAAATTTTTAGACATTTTTACGCAGAAAAAAGTCGAGACATCGATGTCTTTTACGAAATCTAGCCAAAGTGCTTTGTGTCGAGGCATTGAAAACATAGTATTTTTGGGTTCTGGGACATTTATTGAGATCCTGCGAATCTCGTGGGCCCGTTCAAATTCGTTTACTGATTCTACTCAAATTTTTAGACATTTTTACGCAGAAAAAAGTCGAGACATCGATGTCTTTTACGAAATCTGGCCAAAGTGCTTTGTGTCAAGGCATTGAAAAAATAGTATTTTTGGGTTCTGGGACTTTTAATGAGATTCTGCGAATCTCGTGGGCCCGTTTAAATTCGTTTACTGATTCTACTCAAATTTTTAGACATTTTTACGCAGAAAAAAGTCGAGACATCGATGTCTTTTACGAAATCTAGCCAAAGTGCTTTGTGTCAAGGCATTGAAAACATAGTATTTTTGGGTTCTTTGACATTTATTGAGATCCTGCGAATCTCGTGGGCCCGTTCAAATTCGTTTACTGATTCTACTCAAATTTTTAGACATTTTTATGCAGAAAAAAGTCGAGACATCGATGTCTTTTACGAAATCTGGCCAAAGTGCTTTGTGTCGACGTATCAGAAAAATAGTATTTTTGGGTTCTGGGACATTGAATGAGATCCTGCGAATCCCGAGGGCCCGTTAAAATTTGTTTACTGATTCTACCCAAATTTTCAGACATTTTTACGCAGAAAATGGTCAAGACATCGATGTCTTTTACGAAATCTGGCCAGAGTGCTTTGTGTCGAAGTATCAGAAAAATAGTATTTTTGGGTTCTGGGACATTTATTGAGATCCTGCGAATCTCGTGGGCCCGTTCAAATTCGTTTACTGATTCTACTCAAATTTTTAGACATTTTTACGCAGAAAAAATTCGAGACATCGATGTCTTTTACGAAATCTGGCCAAAGTGCTTTGTGTCAAGGCATTGAAAAAATAGTATTTTTGGGTTCTAGGACGTTTAATGAGATTCTGCGAATCTTGTGGGCCCGTTTAAATTCGTTTACTAATTCTTCTCAAATTTTTAGACATTTTTACGCAGAAAAAAGTCGAGACATCGATGTCTTTTACGAAATCTAGCCAAAGTGCTTTGTGTCAAGGCATTGAAAAAATAGTATTTTTGGGTTCTGGGACGTTTAATGAGATTCTGCGAATCTCGTGGGCCCGTTTAAATTCGTTTACTGATTCTACTCAAATTTTTAGACATTTTTACGCAGAAAATGGTCAAGACATCGATGTCTTTTACGAAATCTGGCCAAAGTGCTTTGTGTCGAAGTATCAGAAAAATAGTATTTTTGGGTTCTGGGACGTTTAATGAGATTCTGCGAATCTCGTGGGCCCGTTAAAATTTGTTTACTGATTCTACCCGAATTTTTAGACATTTTTACGCAGAAAATGGTCAAGACATCGATGTCTTTTACGAAATCTGGCCAAAGTGCTTTGTGTCGAAGTATCAGAAAAATAGTATTTATGGGTTCTGGGACATTTATTGAGATCCTGCGAATCTCGTGGGCCCGTTTAAATTCGTTTACTGATTCTACTCAAATTTTTAGACATTTTTACGCAGAAAATGGTCAAGACATCGATGTCTTTTACGAAATCTGGCCAAAGTGCTTTGTGTCGAAGTATCAGAAAAATAGTATTTTTGGGTTCTGGGACATTTATTGAGATCCTGCGAATCTCGTGGGCCCGTTTAAATTCGTTTACTGATTCTACTCAAATTTTTAGACATTTTTACGCAGAAAAAAGTCAAGACATCGATGTCTTTTACGAAATCTGGCCTAGCTGCTGTGTGTCGAGGCGTTGAAAAAATAGTATTTTTGGGTTCTGGGACATTCAATGAGATCCTGCAAATCTCGTGGGCCCGTTAAAATTTGTTTACTGATTCTACTCAAATTTTCAGACATTTTTACGCAGAAAATGATCAAGACATCGATGTCTTTTACGAAATCTGGCCTAGCTGCTGTGTGTCAAGGCATTGAAAAAATAGTATTTTTGGGTTCTGGGACGTTTAATGACATCCTGCGAATCTCGTGGGCCCGTTAAAATTTGTTTACTGATTCTACCCAAATTTTTAGACATTTTTACGCAGAAAATAGTCAAGACATCGATGTCTTCTACGAAATCTGGCCAAAGTGCTTTGTGTCGAAGTATCAGAAAAATAGTATTTTTGGGTTCTGGGACGTTTAATGACATCCTGCAAATCTCGTGGGCCCGTTAAAATTTGTTTACTGATTCTACCCAAATTTTTAGACATTTTTACGCAGAAAATGGTCAAGACATCGATGTCTTTTACGAAATCTGGCCAAAGTGCTTTGTGTCGAAGTATCAGAAAAATAGTATTTTTGGGTTCTGGGACATTTATTGAGATCCTGCGAATCTCGTGGGCCCGTTTAAATTCGTTTACTGATTCTACTCAAATTTTTAGACATTTTTACGCTGAAAAAAGTCGAGACATCGATGTCTTTTTCGAAATCTGGCCAAAGTGCTTTGTGTCAAGGCATTGAAAAAATAGTATTTTTGGGTTCTGGGACGTTTAATGACATCCTGCGAATCTCGTGGGCCCGTTAAAATTTGTTTACTGATTCTACCCAAATTTTTAGACATTTTTACGCAGAAAATAGTCAAGACATCGATGTCTTCTACGAAATCTGGCCAAAGTGCTTTGTGTCAAGGCATTGAAAACATAGTATTTTTGGGTTCTGGGACATTTATTGAGATCCTGCGAATCTCGTGGGCCCGTTCAAATTCGTTTACTGATTCTACTCAAATTTTTAGACATTTTTACGCAGAAAAAAGTCGAGACATCGATGTCTTTTACGAAATCTGGCCAAAGTGCTTTGTGTCAAGGCATTGAAAAAATAGTATTTTTGGGTTCTGGGACGTTTAATGACATCCTGCGAATCTCGTGGGCCCGTTAAAATTTGTTTACTGATTCTACCCAAATTTTTAGACATTTTTACGCAGAAAATGGTCAAGACATCGATGTCTTCTACGAAATCTGGCCAAAGTGCTTTGTGTCAAGGCATTGAAAACATAGTATTTTTGGGTTCTGGGACATTTATTGAGATCCTGCGAATCTCGTGGGCCCGTTCAAATTCGTTTACTGATTCTACTCAAATTTTTAGACATTTTTACGCAGAAAAAAGTCGAGACATCGATGTCTTTTACGAAATCTGGCCAAAGTGCTTTGTGTCAAGGCATTGAAAAAATAGTATTTTTGGGTTCTGGGACGTTTAATGAGATTCTGCGAATCTCGTGGGCCCGTTTAAATTCGTTTACTGATTCTACTCAAATTTTTAGACATTTTTACGCAGAAAAAAGTCGAGACATCGATGTCTTTTACGAAATCTAGCCAAAGTGCTTTGTGTCGAGGCATTGAAAACATAGTATTTTTGGGTTCTGGGACATTTATTGAGATCCTGCGAATCTCGTGGGCCCGTTCAAATTCGTTTACTGATTCTACTCAAATTTTTAGACATTTTTATGCAGAAAAAAGTCGAGACATCGATGTCTTTTACGAAATCTGGCCAAAGTGCTTTGTGTCGACGTATCAGAAAAATAGTATTTTTGGGTTCTGGGACATTGAATGAGATCCTGCGAATCTCGTGGGCCCGTTCAAATTCGTTTACTGATTCTACTCAAATTTTTAGACATTTTTACGCTGAAAAAAGTCGAGACATCGATGTCTTTTTCGAAATCTGGCCTAGCTGCTGTGTGTCAAGGCATTGAAAAAATAGTATTTTTGGGTTCTGGGACGTTTAATGACATCCTGCGAATCTTGTGGGCCCGTTAAAATTTGTTTACTGATTCTACCCAAATTTTTAGACATTTTTACGCAGAAAATGGTCAAGACATCGATGTCTTTTACGAAATCTGGCCAAAGTGCTTTGTGTCGAAGTATCAGAAAAATAGTATTTTTGGGTTCTGGGACATTTATTGAGATCCTGCGAATCTCGTGGGCCCGTTTAAATTCGTTTACTGATTCTACTCAAATTTTTAGACATTTTTACGCAGAAAAAAGTCGAGACATCGATGTCTTTTACGAAATCTAGCCAAAGTGCTTTGTGTCAAGGCATTGAAAAAATAGTATTTTTGGGTTCAGGGACGTTTATTGAGATCCTGCGAATCTCGTGGGCCCGTTCAAATTCGTTTACTGATTCTACTCAAATTTTTAGACATTTTTACGCAGAAAAAAGTCGAGACATCGATGTCTTTTACGGAATCTGGCCTAGCTGCTGTGTGTCGAGGCGTTGAAAAAATAGTATTTTTAGGTTCTGGGACATTCAATGAGATCCTGCGAATCTCGTGGGCCCGTTTAAATTCGTTTACTGATTCTACTCAAATTTTTAGACATTTTTACGCAGAAAATGGTCTAGACATCGATGTCTTTTACGAAATCTGGCCAAAGTGCTTTGTGTCGAAGTATCAGAAAAATAGTATTATTGGGTTCTGGGACGTTTAATGAGATTCTGCGAATCTCGTGGGCCCGTTAAAATTTGTTTACTGATTCTACCCAAATTTTTAGACATTTTTACGCAGAAAATGGTCAAGACATCGATGTCTTTTACGAAATCTGGCCAAAGTGCTTTGTGTCGAAGTATCAGAAAAATAGTATTTTTGGGTTCTGAGACATTTATTGAGATCCTGCGAATCTCGTGGGCCCGTTTGAATTCGTTTACTGATTCTACTCAAATTTTTAGACATTTTTACGCAGAAAAAAGTCGAGACATCGATGTCTTTTACGAAATCTAGCCAAAGTGCTTTGTGTCAAGGCATTGAAAACATAGTATTTTTGGGTTCTGGGACATTTATTAAGATCCTGCGAATCTTGTGGGCCCGTTCAAATTCGTTTACTGATTCTACTCAAATTTTTAGACATTTTTACGCAGAAAAAAGTCGAGACATCGATGTCTTTTACGAAATCTGGCCAAAGTGCTTTGTGTCAAGGCATTGAAAAAATAGTATTTTTGGGTTCTGGGACGTTAAATGAGATTCTGCGAATCTCGTGGGCCCGTTTAAATTCGTTTACTGATTCTACTCAAATTTTTAGACATTTTTACGCAGAAAAAAGTCGAGACATCGATGTCTTTTACGAAATCTAGCCAAAGTGCTTTGTGTCAAGGCATTGAAAAAATAGTATTCTTGGGTTCTGGGACGTTTAATGAGATTCTTCGGATCTCGTGGGCCCGTTTAAATTCGTTTACTGATTCTACTCAAATTTTTAGACATTTTTACGCAGAAAAAAGTCGAGACATCGATGTCTTTTACGAAATCTGGCCAAAGTGCTTTGTGTCAAGGCATTGAAAAAATAGTATTTTTGGGTTCTGGGACGTTTGATGAGATTCTGCGAATCTCGTGGGCCCGTTTAAATTCGTTTACTGATTCTACTCAAATTTTTAGACATTTTTACGCAGAAAAAAGTCAAGACATCGATGTCTTTTACGAAATCTGGCCAAAGTGCTTTGTGTCGAAGTATCAGAAAAATAGTATTTTTGGGTTCTGGGACATTTATTGAGATCCTGCGAATCTCGTGGGCCCGTTTAAATTTGTTTACTGATTCTACTCAAATTTTTAGACATTTTTACGCAGAAAATGGTCAAGACATCGATGTCTTTTACGAAATCTGGCCAAAGTGCTTTGTGTCGAAGTATCAGAAAAATAGTATTTTTGGGTTCTGGGACGTTTAATGAGATTCTGCGAATCTCGTGGGCCCGTTAAAATTTGTTTACTGATTCTACCCAAATTATTAGACATTTTTACGCAGAAAATGGTCAAGACATCGATGTCTTTTACGAAATCTGGCCAAAGTGCTTTGTGTCGAAGTATCAGAAAAATAGTATTTTTGGGTTCTGGGACATTTATTGAGATCCTGCGAATCTCGTGGGCCCGTTTAAATTCGTTTACTGATTCTACTCAAATTTTTAGACATTTTTACGCAGAAAATGGTCAAGACATCGATGTCTTTTACGAAATCTGGCCAAAGTGCTTTGTGTCGAAGTATCAGAAAAATAGTATTTTTGGGTTCTGGGACATTTATTGAGATCCTGCGAATCTCGTGGGCCCGTTTAAATTCGTTTACTGATTCTACTCAAATTTTTAGACATTTTTACGCAGAAAAAAGTCAAGACATCGATGTCTTTTACGAAATCTGGCCTAGCTGCTGTGTGTCGAGGCGTTGAAAAAATAGTATTTTTGGGTTCTGGGACATTCAATGAGATCCTGCAAATCTCGTGGGCCCGTTAAAATTTGTTTACTGATTCTACTCAAATTTTCAGACATTTTTACGCAGAAAATGGTTAAGACATCGATGTCTTTTACGAAATCTGGCCTAGCTGCTGTGTGTCAAGGCATTGAAAAAATAGTATTTTTGGGTTCTGGGACGTTTAATGACATCCTGCGAATCTCGTGGGCCCGTTAAAATTTGTTTACTGATTCTACTCAAATTTTTAGACATTTTTACGCAGAAAACGGTCAAGACATCGATGTCTTTTACGAAATCTGGCCAAAGTGCTTTGTCTCCAAGTATCAGAAAAATAGTATTTTTGGGATCTGGGACGTCTAATGAGATTCTGCGAATCTCGTGGGCCCGTTAAAATTTGTTTACTGATTCTACCCAAATTTTTAGACATTTTTACGCAGAAAATGATCAAGACATCGATGTCTTTTACGAAATCTGGCCAAAGTGCTTTGTGTCGAAGTATCAGAAAAATAGTATTTTTGAGTTCTGGGACATTTATTGAGATCCTGCGAATCTCGTAGGCCCGTTTAAATTCGTTTACTGATTCTACTCAAATTTTTAGACATTTTTACGCAGAAAAAAGTCGAGACATCGATGTCTTTTACGGAATCTGGCCTAGCTGCTGTGTGTCGAGGCGTTGAAAAAATAGTATTTTTGGGTTCTGGGAAATTCAATGAGATCCTGCGAATCACGTGGGCCCGTTAAAATTTGTTTACCGATTTTACTCAAATTTTTAGACATTTTTACGCAGAAAAAAGTCGAGACATCGATGTCTTTTACGAAATCTAGCCAAAGTGCTTTGTGTCAAGGCATTGAAAAATTAGTATTTTTGGGTTCTGGGACATTCAACGAGATCCTGCGAATCACGTGGGCCCGTTAAAATTTGTTTACTGATTCTACTCAAATTTTCAGACATTTTTACGCAGAAAATGGTCAAGACATCGATGTCTTTTACGAAATCTGGCCTAGCTGCTGTGTGTCAAGGCATTGAAAAAATAGTATTTTTTGGTTCTGGGACATTGTATGACATCTTGCGAATCTCGTGGGCCCGTTCAAATTTGTTTACTGATTCTACTCGAATTTGTAGACATTTTAACGCAGAAAATGGTCAAGACATCGATGTCTTTTACGAAATCTAGCCAAAGTGCTTTGTGTCAAGGCATTGAAAAAATAGTATTTTTGGGTTCTGGGACATTGAATGAGATCCTGCGAATCTCGTGGGCCCGTTAAAATTTGTTTACTGATTCTACCCAAATTTTCAGACATTTTTACGCAGAAAATGGTCAAGACATCGATGTCTTTTACGAAATCTGGCCAGAGTGCTTTGTGTCGAAGTATCAGAAAAATAGTATTTTTGGGTTCTGGTACATTTATTGAGATCCTGCGAATCTCGTGGGCCCGTTTAAATTCGTTTACTGATTCTACTCAAATTTTTAGACATTTTTACGCAGAAAAAAGTCGAGACATCGATGTCTTTTACGAAATCTGGACTAGCTGCTGTGTGTCAAGGCATTGAAAAAATAGTATTTTTGGGTTCTGGGACGTTTAATGACATCCTGCGAATCTCGTGGGCCCGTTAAAATTTGTTTACTGATTCTACCCAAATTTTTAGACATTTTTACGCAGAAAATGGTCAAGACATCGATGTCTTTTACGAAATCTGGCCAAAGTGCTTTGTGTCGAAGTATCAGAAAAATAGTATTTTTGGGTTCTGGGACATTTATTGAGATCCTGCGAATCTCGTGGGCCCGTTTAAATTCGTTTACTGATTCTACTCAAATTTTTAGACATTTTTTCGCAGAAAAAAGTCGAGACATCGATGTCTTTTACGAAATCTAGCCAAAGTGCTTTGTGTCAAGGCATTGAAAACATAGTATTTTTGGGTTCTGGGACATTTATTGAGATCCTGCGAATCTCGTGGGCCCGTTCAAATTCGTTTACTGATTCTACTCAAATTTTTAGACATTTTTACGCAGAAAAAATTCGAGACATCGATGTCTTTTACGAAATCTGGCCAAAGTGCTTTGTGTCAAGGCATTGAAAAAATAGTATTTTTGGGTTCTAGGACGTTTAATGAGATTCTGCGAATCTCGTGGGCCCGTTTAAATTCGTTTACTGATTCTACTCAAATTTTTAGACATTTTTACGCAGAAAAAAGTCGAGACATCGATGTCTTTTACGAAATCTAGCCAAAGTGCTTTGTGTCAAGGCATTGAAAAAATAGTATTTTTGGGTTCTGGGACGTTTAATGAGATTCTGCGAATCTCGTGGGCCCGTTTAAATTCGTTTACTGATTCTACTCAAATTTTTAGACATTTTTACGCAGAAAATGGTCAAGACATCGATGTCTTTTACGAAATCTGGCCAAAGTGCTTTGTGTCGAAGTATCAGAAAAATAGTATTTTTGGGTTCTGGGACGTTTAATGAGATTCTGCGAATCTCGTGGGCCCGTTAAAATTTGTTTACTGATTCTACCCGAATTTTTAGACATTTTTACGCAGAAAATGGTCAAGACATCGATGTCTTTTACGAAATCTGGCCAAAGTGCTTTGTGTCGAAGTATCAGAAAAATAGTATTTTTGGGTTCTGGGACATTTATTGAGATCCTGCGAATCTCGTGGGCCCGTTTAAATTCGTTTACTGATTCTACTCAAATTTTTAGACATTTTTACGCAGAAAATGGTCAAGACATCGATGTCTTTTACGAAATCTGGCCAAAGTGCTTTGTGTCGAAGTATCAGAAAAATAGTATTTTTGGGTTCTGGGACATTTATTGAGATCCTGCGAATCTCGTGGGCCCGTTTAAATTCGTTTACTGATTCTACTCAAATTTTTAGACATTTTTACGCAGAAAAAAGTCAAGACATCGATGTCTTTTACGAAATCTGGCCTAGCTGCTGTGTGTCGAGGCGTTGAAAAAATAGTATTTTTGGGTTCTGGGACATTCAATGAGATCCTGCAAATCTCGTGGGCCCGTTAAAATTTGTTTACTGATTCTACTCAAATTTTCAGACATTTTTACGCAGAAAACGGTCAAGACATCGATGTCTTTTACGAAATCTGGCCTAGCTGCTGTGTGTCAAGGCATTGAAAAAATAGTATTTTTGGGTTCTGGGACGTTTAATGACATCCTGCGAATCTCGTGGGCCCGTTAAAATTTGTTTACTGATTCTACCCAAATTTTTAGACATTTTTACGCAGAAAATAGTCAAGACATCGATGTCTTCTACGAAATCTGGCCAAAGTGCTTTGTGTCGAAGTATCAGAAAAATAGTATTTTTGGGTTCTGGGACGTTTAATGACATCCTGCGAATCTCGTGGGCCCGTTAAAATTTGTTTACTGATTCTACCCAAATTTTTAGACATTTTTACGCAGTAAATGGTCAAGACATCGATGTCTTTTACGAAATCTGGCCAAAGTGGTTTGTGTCGAAGTATCAGAAAAATAGTATTTTTGGGTTCTGGGACAGTTATTGAGATCCTGCGAATCTCGTGGGCCCGTTTAAATTCGTTTACTGATTCTACTCAAATTTTTAGACATTTTTACGCAGAAAAAAGTCGAGACGTCGATGTCTTTTACGGAATCTGGCCTAGCTGCTGTGTGTCGAGGCGTTGGAAAAATAGTATTTTTGGGTTCTGGGACATTCAATGAGATCCTGCGAATCTCGTGGGCCCGTTTAAATTCGTTTACTGATTCTACTCAAATTTTTAGACATTTTTACGCAGAAAATGGTCAAGACATCGATGTCTTTTACGAAATCTGGCCAAAGTGCTTTGTGTCCAAGTATCAGAAAAATAGTATTTTTGGGTTCTGGGACGGTTAATGAGATTCTGCGAATCTCGTGGGCCCGTTAAAATTTGTTTACTGATTCTACCCAAATTTTTAGACATTTTTACGCAGAAAATGGTCAAGACATCGATGTCTTTTACGAAATCTGGCCAAAGTGCTTTGTGTCGAAGTATCAGAAAAATAGTATTTTTGGGTTCTGGGACATTTATTGAGATCCTGCGACTTTCGTGGGCCCGTTTAAATTCGTTTACTGATTCTACTCAAATTTTTAGACATTTTTACGCAGAAAAAAGTCGAGACATCGATGTCTTTTACGAAATCTAGCCAAAGTGCTTTGTGTCAAGGCATTGAAAACATAGTATTTTTGGGTTCTGGGACATTTATTGAGATCCTGCGAATTTCGTGGGCCCGTTCAAATTCGTTTACTGATTCTACTCAAATTTTTAGACATTTTTACGCAGAAAAAAGTCGAGACATCGATGTCTTTTACGAAATCTGGCCAAAGTGCTTTGTGTCAAGGCATTGAAAAAATAGTATTTTTGGGTTCTGGGACGTTTAATGAGATTCTGCGAATCTCGTGGGCCCGTTTAAATTCGTTTACTGATTCTACTCAAATTTTTAGACATTTTTACGCAGAAAAAAGTCGAGACATCGATGTCTTTTACGAAATCTAGCCAAAGTGCTTTGTGTCAAGGCATTGAAAACATAGTATTTTTGGGTTCTGGGACATTTATTGAGATCCTGCGAATCTCGTGGGCCCGTTCAAATTCGTTTACTGATTCTACTCAAATTTTTAGACATTTTTACGCAGAAAAAAGTCGAGACATCGATGTCTTTTACGAAATCTGGCCAAAGTGCTTTGTGTCGAAGTATCAGAAAAATAGTATTTTTGGGATCTGGGACATTTATTGAGATCCTGCGAATCTCGTGGGCCCGTTTAAATTCGTTTACTGATTCTACTCAAATTTTTAGACATTTTTACGCAGAAAAAAGTCGAGACATCGACGTCTTTTACGAAATCTAGCCAGAGTGCTTTGTGTCAAGGCATTGAAAAAATAGTATTTTTGGGTTCTGGGACATTGAATGAGATCCTGCGAATCTCGTGGGCCCGTTAAAATTTGTTTACTGATTCTACCCAAATTTTCAGACATTTTTACGCAGAAAATGGTCAAGACATCGATGTCTTTTACGAAATCTGGCCAGAGTGCTTTGTGTCGAAGTATCAGAAAAATAGTATTTTTGGGTTCTGGGACATTTATTGAGATCCTGCGAATCTCGTGGGCCCGTTTAAATTCGTTTACTGATTCTCCTCAAATTTTTAGACATTTTTACGCAGAAAAAAGTCGAGACATCGATGTCTTTTACGAAATCTGGCCTAGCTGCTGTGTGTCAAGGCATTGAAAAAATAGTATTTTTGGGTTCTGGGACGTTTAATGACATCCTGCGAATCTCGTGGGCCCGTTAAAATTTGTTTACTGATTCTACCCAAATTTTGAGACATTTTTACGCAGAAAATGGTCAAGACATCGATGTCTTTTACGAAATCTGGCCAAAGTGCTTTGTGTCGAAGTATCAGAAAAATAGTATTTTTGGGTTCTGGGACATTTATTGAGATCCTGCGAATCTCGTGGGCCCGTTTAAATTCGTTTACTGATTCTACTCAAATTTTTAGACATTTTTACGCAGAAAAAAGTCGAGACATCGATGTCTTTTACGGAATCTGGCCTAGCTGCTGTGTGTCGAGGCGTTGAAAAAATAGTATTTTTGGGTTCTGGGACATTCAATGAGATCCTGCGAATCTCGTGGGCCCGTGTAAATTCGTTTACCGATTCTACTCAAATTTTTAGACATTTTTACGCAGAAAATGGTCAAGACATCGATGTCTTTTACGAAATCTGGCCAAAGTGCTTTGTCTCCAAGTATCAGAAAAATAGTATTTTTGGGTTCTGGGACGTTTAATGAGATTCTGCGAATCTCGTGGGCCCGTTAAAATTTGTTTACTGATTCTACCCAAATTTTTAGACATTTTTACGCAGAAAATGATCAAGACATCGATGTCTTTTACGAAATCTGGCCAAAGTGCTTTGTGTCGAAGTATCAGAAAAATAGTATTTTTGAGTTCTGGGACATTTATTGAGATCCTGCGAATCTCGTAGGCCCGTTTAAATTCGTTTACTGATTCTACTCAAATTTTTAGACATTTTTACGCAGAAAAAAGTCGAGACATCGTAGTCTTTTACGGAATCTGGCCTAGCTGCTGTGTGTCGAGGCGTTGAAAAAATAGTATTTTTGGGTTCTGGGACATTCAATGAGATCCTGCGAATCACGTGGGCCCGTTAAAATTTGTTTACCGATTTTACTCAAATTTTTAGACATTTTTACGCAGAAAAAAGTCGAGACATCGATGTCTTTTACGAAATCTAGCCAAAGTGCTTTGTGTCAAGGCATTGAAAAATTAGTATTTTTGGGTTCTGGGACATTCAATGAGATCCTGCGAATCACGTGGGCCCGTTAAAATTTGTTTACTGATTCTACTCAAATTTTCAGACATTTTTACGCAGAAAATGGTCAAGACATCGATGTCTTTTACGAAATCTGGCCTAGCTGCTGTGTGTCAAGGCATTGAAAAAATAGTATTTTTTGGTTCTGGGACATTGTATGACATCTTGCGAATCTCGTGGGCCCGTTCAAATTTGTTTACTGATTCTACTCGAATTTGTAGTCATTTTAACGCAGAAAATGGTCAAGACATCGATGTCTTTTACGGGATCTGGCCAAAGTGCTTTGTGTCAAGGCATTGAAAAAATAGTATTTTTGGGTTCTGGGACATTGAATGACATCCTGCGAATCTTGTGGGCCCGTTAAAATTTGTTTACTGATTCTACCCAAATTTTTAGACATTTTTACGCAGAAAATGGTCAAGACATCGATGTCTTTTACGAAATCTGGCCAAAGTGCTTTGTGTCAAGGCATTGAAAAAATAGTATTTGTGGGTTCTGGGACATTAAATGAGATCCTGCGAATCACGTGGGCCCGTTAAAATTTGTTTACTGATTATACTCAAATATTCAGACATTTTTACGCAGAAAAAAGTCAAGACATCGATGTCTTTTACGAAATCTGGCCTAGCTGCTGTGTGTCAAGGCATTGAAAAAATAGTATTTTTTGGTTCTGGGACATTGTATGACATCCTGCGAATCTTGTGGGCCCGTTCAAATTCGTTTACTGATTCTACCCAAATTTTTAGACGTTTTAAGCGGAAAATGGTCAAGACATCGATGTCTTTTACGAAATCTAGCCAAAGTGCTTTGTGTCAAGGCATTGAAAAAATAGTATTTTATTGTTCTGGGACATTGTATGACATCCTGCGAATCTTGTGGGCCCGTTCAAATTTGTTTACTGATTCTACTCAAATTTTCAGACATTTTTACGCGAAAAAAGGTCGAGACATCGATGTCTTTTACGAAATCTGGCCAAAGTGCTTTGTGTCGAAGTATCAGAAAAATAGTATTTTTGGGTTCTGGGACATTTATTGAGATCCTGCGAATCTCGTAGGCCCGTTAAAATTTGTTTACTGATTCTACCCAAATTTTTAGACATTTTTACGCAGAAAAAAGTCAAGACATCGATAACTTTTACAAAATCTGGCCTAGCTGCTGTGTGTCAAGGCATTGAAAAAATAGTATTTTTGGGTTCTGGGACATTCAATGAGATCCTGCGAATCACGTGGGCCCGTTAAAATTTGTTTACCGATTTTACTCAAATTTTTAGACATTTTTACGCAGAAAAAAGTCGAGACATCGATGTCTTTTACGAAATCTAGCCAAAGTGCTTTGTGTCAAGGCATTGAAAAAATAGTATTTTTGGGTTCTGGGACATTGAATGAGATCCTGCGAATCTCGTGGGCCCGTTAAAATTTGTTTACTGATTCTACCCAAATTTTCAGACATTTTTACGCAGAAAATGGTCAAGACATCGATGTCTTTTACGAAATCTGGCCAGAGTGCTTTGTGTCGAAGTATCAGAAAAATAGTATTTTTGGGTTCTGGGACATTTATTGAGATCCTGCGAATCTCGTGGGCCCGTTTAAATTCGTTTACTGATTCTACTCAAATTTTTAGACATTTTTACGCAGAAAAAAGTCGAGACATCGATGTCTTTTACGAAATCTGGACTAGCTGCTGTGTGTCAAGGCATTGAAAAAATAGTATTTTTGGGTTCTGGGACGTTTAATGACATCCTGCGAATCTCGTGGGCCCGTTAAAATTTGTTTACTGATTCTACCCAAATTTTTAGACATTTTTACGCAGAAAATGGTCAAGACATCGATGTCTTTTACGAAATCTGGCCAAAGTGCTTTGTGTCGAAGTATCAGAAAAATAGTATTTTTGGGTTCTGGGATATTTATTGAGATCCTGCGAATCTCGTGGGCCCGTTTAAATTCGTTTACTGATTCTACTCAAATTTTTAGACATTTTTACGCAGAAAAAAGTCGAGACATCGATGTCTTTTACGAAATCTAGCCAAAGTGCTATGTGTCAAGGCATTGAAAACATAGTATTTTTGGTTTCTGGGACATTTATTGAGATCCTGCGAATCTCGTGGGCCCGTTCAAATTCGTTTACTGATTCTACTCAAATTTTTAGACATTTTTACGCAGAAAAAATTCGAGACATCGATGTCTTTTACGAAATCTGGCCAAAGTGCTTTGTGTCAAGGCATTGAAAAAATAGTATTTTTGGGTTCTAGGACGTTTAATGAGATTCTGCGAATCTCGTGGGCCCGTTTAAATTCGTTTACTGATTCTACTCAAATTTTTAGACATTTTTACGCAGAAAAAAGTCGAGACATCGATGTCTTTTACGAAATCTAGCCAAAGTGCTTTGTGTCAAGGCATTGAAAAAATAGTATTTTTCGGTTCTGGGACGTTTAATGAGATTCTGCGAATCTCGTGGGCCCGTTTAAATTCGTTTACTGATTCTACTCAAATTTTTAGACATTTTTACGCAGAAAATGGTCAAGACATCGATGTCTTTTACGAAATCTGGCCAAAGTGCTTTGTGTCGAAGTATCAAAAAAATAGTATTTTTGGGTTCTGGGACGTTTAATGAGATTCTGCGAATCTCGTGGGCCCGTTAAAATTTGTTTACTGATTCTACCCGAATTTTTAGACATTTTTACGCAGAAAATGGTCAAGACATCGATGTCTTTTACGAAATCTGACCAAAGTGCTTTGTGTCGAAGTATCAGAAAAATAGTATTTTTGGGTTCTGGGACATTTATTGAGATCCTGCGAATCTCGTGGGCCCGTTTAAATTCGTTTACTGATTCTACTCAAATTTTTAGACATTTTTACGCAGAAAATGGTCAAGACATCGATGTCTTTTACGAAATCTGGCCAAAGTGCTTTGTGTCGAAGTATCAGAAAAATAGTATTTTTGGGTTCTGGGACATTTATTGAGATCCTGCGAATCTCGTGGGCCCGTTTAAATTCGTTTACTGATTCTACTCAAATTTTTAGACATTTTTACGCAGAAAAAAGTCAAGACATCGATGTCTTTTACGAAATCTGGCCTAGCTGCTGTGTGTCGAGGCGTTGAAAAAATAGTATTTTTGGGTTCTGGGACATTCAATGAGATCCTGCAAATCTCGTGGGCCCGTTAAAATTTGTTTACTGATTCTACTCAAATTTTCAGACATTTTTACGCAGAAAATGGTCAAGACATCGATGTCTTTTACGAAATCTGGCCAAAGTGCTTTGTGTCGAAGTATCAGAAAAATAGTATTTTTGGGTTCTGGGACATTTATTGAGATCCTGCGAATCTCGTGGGCCCGTTAAAATTTGTTTACTGATTCTACCCAAATTTTTAGACATTTTTACGCAGAAAATGGTCAAGACATCGATGTCTTTTACGAAATCTGGCCAAAGTGCTTTGTGTCGAAGTATCAGAAAAATAGTATTTTTGGGTTCTGGGACATTTATTGAGATCCTGCGAATCTCGTGGGCCCGTTTAAATTCGTTTACTGATTCTACTCAAATTTTTAGACATTTTTACGCAGAAAAAAGTCGAGACATCGATGTCTTTTACGAAATCTAGCCAAAGTGCTTTGTGTCAAGGCATTGAAAACATAGTATTTTTGGGTTCTGGGACATTTATTGAGATCCTGCGAATTTCGTGGGCCCGTTCAAATTCGTTTACTGATTCTACTCAAATTTTTAGACATTTTTACGCAGAAAAAAGTCGAGACATCGATGTCTTTTACGAAATCTGGCCAAAGTGCTTTGTGTCAAGGCATTGAAAAAATAGTATTTTTGGGTTCTGGGACGTTTAATGAGATTCTGCGAATCTCGTGGGCCCGTTTAAATTCGTTTACTGATTCTACTCAAATTTTTAGACATTTTTACGCAGAAAATGTCGAGACATCGATGTCTTTTACGAAATCTAGCCAAAGTGCTTTGTGTCAAGGCATTGAAAACATAGTATTTTTGGGTTCTGGGACATTTATTGAGATCCTGCGAATCTCGTGGGCCCGTTCAAATTCGTTTACTGATTCTACTCAAATTTTTAGACATTTTTACGCAGAATTAAAGTCGAGACATCGATGTCTTTTACGAAATCTGGCCAAAGTGCTTTGTGTCGAAGTATCAGAAAAATAGTATTTTTGGGATCTGGGACATTTATTGAGATCCTGCGAATCTCGTGGGCCCGTTTAAATTCGTTTACTGATTCTACTCAAATTTTTAGACATTTTTACGCAGAAAAAAGTCGAGACATCGATGTCTTTTACGAAATCTAGCCAGAGTGCTTTGTGTCAAGGCATTGAAAAAATAGTATTTTTGGGTTCTGGGACATTGAATGAGATCCTGCGAATCTCGTGGGCCCGTTAAAATTTGTTTACTGATTCTACCCAAATTTTCAGACATTTTTACGCAGAAAATGGTCAAGACATCGATGTCTTTTACGAAATCTGGCCAGAGTGCTTTGTGTCGAAGTATCAGAAAAATAGTATTTTTGGGTTCTGGGACATTTATTGAGATCCTGCGAATCTCGTGGGCCCGTTTAAATTCGTTTACTGATTCTACTCAAATTTTTAGACATTTTTACGCAGAAAATGGTCGAGACATCGATGTCTTTTACGAAATCTGGCCTAGCTGCTGTGTGTCAAGGCATTGAAAAAATAGTATTTTTGGGTTCTGGGACGTTTAATGACATCCTGCGAATCTCGTGGGCCCGTTAAAATTTGTTTACTGATTCTACCCAAATTTTGAGACATTTTTACGCAGAAAATGGTCAAGACATCGATGTCTTTTACGAAATCTGGCCAAAGTGCTTTGTGTCGAAGTATCAGAAAAATAGTATTTTTGGGTTCTGGGACATTTATTGAGATCCTGCGAATCTCGTGGGCCCGTTTAAATTCGTTTACTGATTCTACTCAAATTTTTAGACATTTTTACGCAGAAAAAAGTCGAGACATCGATGTCTTTTACGGAATCTGGCCTAGCTGCTGTGTGTCGAGGCGTTGAAAAAATAGTATTTTTGGGTTCTGGGACATTCAATGAGATCCTGCGAATCTCGTGGGCCCGTTTAAATTCGTTTACTGATTCTACTCAAATTTTTAGACATTTTTACGCAGAAAATGGTCAAGACATCGATGTCTTTTACGAAATCTGGCCAAAGTGCTTTGTCTCCAAGTATCAGAAAAATAGTATTTTTGGGTTCTGGGACGTTTAATGAGATTCTGCGAATCTCGTGGGCCCGTTAAAATTTGTTTACTGATTCTACCCAAATTTTTAGACATTTTTACGCAGAAAATGGTCAAGACATCGATGTCTTTTACGAAATCTGGCCAAAGTGCTTTGTGTCGAAGATCAGAAAAATAGTATTTTTGGGTTCTGGGACATTTATTGAGATCCTGCGAATCTCGTAGGCCCGTTTAAATTCCGTTTACTGATTCTACTCAAATTTTTAGACATTTTTACGCAGAAAAAAGTCGAGACATCGTAGTCTTTTACGGAATCTGGCCTAGCTGCTGTGTGTCGAGGCGTTGAAAAAATAGTATTTTTGGGTTCTGGGACATTCAATGAGATCCTGCGAATCACGTGGGCCCGTTAAAATTTGTTTACCGATTTTACTCAAATTTTTAGACATTTTTACGCAGAAAAAAGTCGAGACATCGATGTCTTTTACGAAATCTAGCCAAAGTGCTTTGTGTCAAGGCATTGAAAAATTAGTATTTTTGGGTTCTGGGACATTCAATGAGATCCTGCGAATCACGTGGGCCCGTTAAAATTTGTTTACTGATTCTACTCAAATTTTCAGACATTTTTACGCAGAAAATGGTCAAGACATCGATGTCTTTTACGAAATCTGGCCTAGCTGCTGTGTGTCAAGGCATTGAAAAAATAGTATTTTTTGGTTCTGGGACATTGTATGACATCTTGCGAATCTCGTGGGCCCGTTCAAATTTGTTTACTGATTCTACTCGAATTTGTAGTCATTTTAACGCAGAAAATGGTCAAGACATCGATGTCTTTTACGGGATCTGGCCAAAGTGCTTTGTGTCAAGGCATTGAAAAAATAGTATTTTTGGGTTCTGGGACATTGAATGACATCCTGCGAATCTTGTGGGCCCGTTAAAATTTGTTTACTGATTCTACCCAAATTTTTAGACATTTTTACGCAGAAAATGGTCAAGACATCGATGTCTTTTACGAAATCTGGCCAAAGTGCTTTGTGTCAAGGCATTGAAAAAATAGTATTTGTGGGTTCTGGGACATTAAATGAGATCCTGCGAATCACGTGGGCCCGTTAAAATTTGTTTACTGATTATACTCAAATATTCAGACATTTTTACGCAGAAAAAAGTCAAGACATCGATGTCTTTTACGAAATCTGGCCTAGCTGCTGTGTGTCAAGGCATTGAAAAAATAGTATTTTTTGGTTCTGGGACATTGTATGACATCCTGCGAATCTTGTGGGCCCGTTCAAATTCGTTTACTGATTCTACCCAAATTTTTAGACGTTTTAAGCGGAAAATGGTCAAGACATCGATGTCTTTTACGAAATCTAGCCAAAGTGCTTTGTGTCAAGGCATTGAAAAAATAGTATTTTATTGTTCTGGGACATTGTATGACATCCTGCGAATCTTGTGGGCCCGTTCAAATTTGTTTACTGATTCTACTCAAATTTTCAGACATTTTTACGCGAAAAAAGGTCGAGACATCGATGTCTTTTACGAAATCTGGCCAAAGTGCTTTGTGTCGAAGTATCAGAAAAATAGTATTTTTGGGTTCTGGGACATTTATTGAGATCCTGCGAATCTCGTAGGCCCGTTAAAATTTGTTTACTGATTCTACCCAAATTTTTAGACATTTTTACGCAGAAAAAAGTCAAGACATCGATAACTTTTACAAAATCTGGCCTAGCTGCTGTGTGTCAAGGCATTGAAAAAATAGTATTTTTGGGTTCTGGGACATTCAATGAGATCCTGCGAATCTCGTGGGCCCGTTAAAATTTGTTTACTGATTCTACTCAAATTTTTAGACATTTTTACGCAGAAAAAAGTCGAGACATCGATGTCTTTTACGAAATCTAGCCAAAGTGCTTTGTGTCAAGGCATTGAAAAAATAGTATTTTTGGGTTCTGGGACGTTTAATGAGATTCTGCGAATCTCGTGGGCCCGTTTAAATTCGTTTACTGATTCTACTCAAATTTTTAGACATTTTTACGCAGAAAAAATTCGAGACATCGATGTCTTTTACGAAATCTGGCCAAAGTGCTTTGTGTCAAGGCATTGAAAAAATAGTATTTTTGGGTTCTGGGACGTTTAATGAGATTCTGCGAATCTCGTGGGCCCGTTTAAATTCGTTTACTGATTCTACTTAAATTTTTAGACATTTTTACGCAGAAAAAAGTCAAGACATCGATGTCTTTTACGAAATCTGGCCTAGCTGCTGTGTGTCGAGGCGTTGAAAAAATAGTATTTTTGGGTTCTGGGACATTCAATGAGATCCTGCGAATCTCGTGGGCCCGTTTAAATTCGTTTACTGATTCTACTCAAATTTTTAGACATTTTTACGCAGGAAATGGTCAAGACATCGATGTCTTTTACGAAATCTGGCCAAAGTGCTTTGTGTCGAAGTATCAGAAAAATAGTATTTTTGGGTTCTGGGACGTTTAATGAGATTCTGCGAATCTCGTGGGCCCGTTAAAATTTGTTTACTGATTCTACCCAAATTTTTAGACATTTTTACGCAGAAAATGGTCAAGACATCGATGTCTTTTACGAAATCTGGCCAAAGTGCTTTGTGTCGAAGTATCAGAAAAATAGTATTTTTGGGTTCTGGGACATTTATTGAGATCCTGCGAATCTCGTGGGCCCGTTTAAATTCGTTTACTGATTCTACTCAAATTTTTAGACATTTTTACGCAGAAAATGGTCAAGACATCGATGTCTTTTACGGAATCTGGCCTAGCTGCTGTGTGTCGAGGCGTTGAAAAAATAGTATTTTTGGGTTCTGGGACATTCAATGAGATCCTGCGAATCTCGTGGGCCCGTTTAAATTCGTTTACTGATTCTACTCAAATTTTTAGACATTTTTACGCAGAAAATGGTCAAGACATCGATGTCTTTTACGAAATCTGGCCAAAGTGCTTTGTGTTCAAGTATCAGAAAAATAGTATTTTTGGGTTCTGGGACGTTTAATGAGATTCTGCGAATCTCGTGGGCCCGTTAAAATTTGTTTACTGATTCTACCCAAATTTTTAGACATTTTTACGCAGAAAATGGTCAAGACATCGATGTCTTTTACGAAATCTGGCCAAAGTGCTTTGTGTCGAAGTATCAGAAAAATAGTATTTTTGGGTTCTGGGACATTTATTGAGATCCTGCGAATCTCGTGGGCCCGTTTAAATTCGTTTACTGATTCTACTCAAATTTTTAGACATTTTTACGCAGAAAAAAGTCGAGACATCGATGTCTTTTACGAAATCTAGCCAAAGTGCTTTGTGTCAAGGCATTGAAAACATAGTATTTTTGGGTTCTGGGACATTTATTGAGATCCTGCGAATCTCGTGGGCCCGTTCAAATTCGTTTACTGATTCTACTCAAATTTTTAGACATTTTTACGCAGAAAAAAGTCGAGACATCGATGTCTTTTACGAAATCTGGCCAAAGTGCTTTGTGTCAAGGCATTGAAAAAATAGTATTTTTGGGTTCTGGGACGTTTAATGAGATTCTGCGAATCTCGTGGGCCCGTTTAAATTCGTTTACTGATTCTACTCAAATTTTCAGACATTTTTACGCAGAAAAAAGTCGAGACATCGATGTCTTTTACGAAATCTAGCCAAAGTGCTTTGTGTCAAGGCATTGAAAAAATAGAATTTTTGGGTTCTGGGACATTCAATGAGATCCTGCGAATCTCGTGGGCCCGTTAAAATTCGTTTACTGATTCTACTCGAATTTGTAGACATTTTTACGCAGAAAATGGTCAAGACATCGATGTCTTTTACGAAATCTGGCCAAAGTGCTTTGTGTCGAAGTATCAGAAAAATAGTATTTTTGGGTTCTGGGACATTCAATGAGATCCTGCGAATCTCGTGGGCCCGTTAAAATTTGTTTACTGATTCTACCCAAATTTTTAGACATTTTTACGCAGAAAATGGTCAAGACATCGATGTCTTTTACGAAATCTGGCCAAAGTGCTTTGTGTCGAAGTATCAGAAAAATAGTATTTTTGGGTTCTGGGACATTTATTGAGATCCTGCGAATCTCGTGGGCCCGTTTAAATTCGTTTACTGATTCTACTCAAATTTTTAGACATTTTTACGCAGAAAAAAGTCGAGACATCGATGTCTTTTACGAAATCTGGCTTAGCTGCTGTGTGTCAAGGCATTGAAAAAATAGTATTTTTGGGTTCTGGGACGTTTAATGACATCCTGCGAATCTCGTGGGCCCGTTAAAATTTGTTTACTGATTCTACCCAAATTTTTAGACATTTTTACGCAGAAAATGGTCAAGACATCGATGTCTTTTACGAAATCTGGCCAAAGTGCTTTGTGTCGAAGTATCAGAAAAATAGTATTTTTGGGTTCTGGGACATTTATTGAGATCCTGCGAATCTCGTGGGCCCGTTTAAATTCGTTTACTGATTCTACTCAAATTTTTAGACATTTTTACGCAGAAAAAAGTCAAGACATCGATGTCTTTTACAGAATCTGGCCTAGCTGCTGTGTGTCGAGGCGTTGAAAAAATAGTATTTTTGGGTTCTGGGACATTCAATGAGATCCTGCGAATCTCGTGGGCCCGTTAAAATTTGTTTACTGATTCTACTCAAATTTTTAGACATTTTTACGCAGAAAATGGTCAAGACATCGATGTCTTTTACGAAATCTGGCCAAAGTGCTTTGTGTCGAAGTATCAGAAAAATAGTATTTTTGGGTTCTGGGACGTTTAATGAGATCCTGCGAATCTCGTGGGCCCGTTAAAATTTGTTTACTGATTCTACTCGAATTTGTAGACATTTTTACGCAGAAAATGGTCAAGACATCGATGTCTTTTACGAAATCTGGCCAAAGTGCTTTGTGTCGAAGTATCAGAAAAATAGTATTTTTGGGTTCTGGGACATTTATTGAGATCCTGCGAATCTCGTGGGCCCGTTTAAATTTGTTTACTGATTCTACTTAAATTTTTAGACATTTTTACGCAGAAAAAAGTCGAGACATCGATGTCTTTTACGAAATCTAGCCAAAGTGCTTTGTGTCAAGGCATTGAAAACATAGTATTTTTGGGTTCTGGGACATTTATTGAGATCCTGCGAATCTTGTGGGCCCGTTCAAATTCGTTTACTGATTCTACTCAAATTTTTAGACATTTTTACGCAGAAAAAAGTCGAGACATCGATGTCTTTTACGGAATCTGGCCTAGCTGCTGTGTGTCGAGGCGTTGAAAAAATAGTATTTTTGGGTTCTGGGACATTCAATGAGATCCTGCGAATCTCGTGGGCCCTTTTAAATTCGTTTGCTGATTCTACTCAAATTTTTAGACATTTTTACGCAGAAAATGATCAAGACATCGATGTCTTTTACGAAATCTGGCCAAAGTGCTTTGTGTCCAAGTATCAGAAAAATAGTATTTTTGGGTTCTGGGACGTTTAATGAGATTCTGCGAATCTCGTGGGCCCGTTAAAATTTGTTTACTGATTCTACCCAAATTTTTAGACATTTTTACGCAGAAAATGGTCAAGACATCGATGTCTTTTACGAAATCTGGCCAAAGTGCTTTGTGTCGAAGTATCAGAAAAATAGTATTTTTGGGTTCTGGGACATTTATTGAGATCCTGCGAATCTCGTGGGCCCGTTTAAATTCGTTTACTGATACTACTCAAATTTTTAGACATTTTTACGCAGAAAATGGTCAAGACATCGATGTCTTTTACGAAATCTGGCCAAAGTGCTTTGTGTCGAAGTATCAGAAAAATAGTATTTTTGGGTTCTGGGACATTTATTGAGATCCTGCGAATCTCGTGGGCCCGTTTAAATTCGTTTACTGATTCTACTCAAATTTTTAGACATTTTTACGCAGAAAAAAGTCGAGACATCGATGTCTTTTACGAAATCTAGCCAAAGTGCTTTGTGTCAAGGCATTGAAAACATAGTATTTTTGGGTTCTGGGACATTTATTGAGATCCTGCGAATCTCGTGGGCCCGTTAAAATTCGTTTACTGATTCTACTCAAATTTTTAGACATTTTTACGCAGAAAAAAGTCGAGACATCGATGTCTTTTACGAAATCTGGCCAAAGTGCTTTGTGTCAAGGCATTGAAAAAATAGTATTTTTGGGTTCTGGGACGTTTAATGAGATTCTGCGAATCTCGTGGGCCCGTTTAAATTCGTTTACTGATTCTACTCAAATTTTTAGACATTTTTACGCAGAAAAAAGTCGAGACATCGATGTCTTTTACGAAATCTAGCCAAAGTGCTTTGTGTCAAGGCATTGAAAACATAGTATTTTTGGGTTCTGGGACATTTATTGAGATCCTGCGAATCTCGTGGGCCCGTTCAAATTCGTTTACTGATTCTACTCAAATTTTTAGACATTTTTACGCAGAAAAAAGTCGAGACATCGATGTCTTTTACGAAATCTGGCCAAAGTGCTTTGTGTCGAAGTATCAGAAAAATAGTATTTTTGGGTTCTGGGACATTTATTGAGATCCTGCGAATCTCGTGGGCCCGTTTAAATTCGTTTACTGATTCTACTCAAATTTTTAGACATTTTTACGCAGAAAAAAGTCGAGACATCGATGTCTTTTACGAAATCTAGCCAAAGTGCTTTGTGTCAAGGCATTGAAAAAATAGTATTTTTGGGTTCTGGGACATTGAATAAGATCCTGCGAATCTCGTGGGCCCGTTAAAATTTGTTTACTGATTCTACCCAAATTTTCAGACATTTTTACGCAGAAAATGGTCAAGACATCGATGTCTTTTACGAAATCTGGCCAGAGTGCTTTGTGTCGAAGTATCAGAAAAATAGTATTTTTGGGTTCTGGGACATTTATTGAGATCCTGCGAATCTCGTGGGCCCGTTTAAATTCGTTTACTGATTCTACTCAAATTTTTAGACATTTTTACGCAGAAAAAAGTCGAGACATCGATGTCTTTTACGAAATCTGGCCTAGCTGCTGTGTGTCAAGGCATTGAAAAAATAGTATTTTTGGGTTCTGGGACGTTTAATGACATCCTGCGAATCTCGTGGGCCCGTTAAAATTTGTTTACTGATTCTACCCAAATTTTTAGACATTTTTACGCAGAAAATGGTCAAGACATCGATGTCTTTTACGAAATCTGGCCAAAGTGCTTTGTGTCGAAGTATCAGAAAAATAGTATTTTTGGGTTCTGGGACATTTATTGAGATCCTGCGAATCTCGTGGGCCCGTTTAAATTCGTTTACTGATTCTACTCAAATTTTTAGACATTTTTACGCAGAAAAAAGTCGAGACATCGATGTCTTTTACGGAATCTGGCCTAGCTGCTGTGTGTCGAGGCGTTGAAAAAATAGTATTTTTGGGTTCTGGGACATTCAATGAGATCCTGCGAATCTCGTGGGCCCGTTTAAATTCGTTTACTGATTCTACTCAAATTTTTAGACATTTTTACGCAGAAAATGGTCAAGACATCGATGTCTTTTACAAAATCTGGCCAAAGTGCTTTGTCTCCAAGTATCAGAAAAATAGTATTTTTGGGTTCTGGGACGTTTAATGAGATTCTGCGAATCTCGTGGGCCCGTTAAAATTTGTTTACTGATTCTACCCAAATTTTTAGACATTTTTACGCAGAAAATGGTCAAGACATCGATGTCTTTTACGAAATCTGGCCAAAGTGCTTTGTGTCGAAGTATCAGAAAAATAGTATTTTTGGGTTCTGGGACATTTATTGAGATCCTGCGAATCTCGTGGGCCCGTTTAAATTCGTTTACTGATTCTACTCAAATTTTTAGACATTTTTACGCAGAAAAAAGTCGAGACATCGATGTCTTTTACGAAATCTAGCCAAAGTGCTTTGTGTCAAGGCATTGAAAACATAGTATTTTTGGGTTCTGGGACATTTATTGAGATCCTGCGAATCTCGTGGGCCCGTTCAAATTCGTTTACTGATTCTACTCAAATTTTTAGACATTTTTACGCAGAAAAAAGTCGAGACATCGATGTCTTTTACGAAATCTGGCCAAAGTGCTTTGTGTCAAGGCATTGAAAAAATAGTATTTTTGGGTTCTGGGACGTTTAATGAGATTCTGCGAATCTCGTGGGCCCGTTTAAATTCGTTTACTGATTCTACTCAAATTTTTAGACATTTTTACGCAGAAAAAAGTCAAGACATCGATGTCTTTTACGAAATCTGGCCTAGCTGCTGTGTGACGAGGCGTTGAAAAAATAGTATTTTTGGGTTCTGGGACATTTATTGAGATCCTGCGAATCTCGTGGGCCCGTTCAAATTCATTTACTGATTCTACTCAAATTTTTAGACATTTTCACGCAGAAAAAAGTCGAGACATCGATGTCTTTTACGAAATCTGGCCAAAGTGCTGTGTGTCGAAGTATCAGAAAAATAGTATTTTTGGGATCTGGGACATTTATTGAGATCCTGCGAATCTCGTGGGCCCGTTTAAATTCGTTTACTGATTCTACTCAAATTTTTAGACATTTTTACGCAGAAAGAAGTCGAGACATCGATGTCTTTTACGAAATCTAGCCAAAGTGCTTTGTGTCAAGGCATTGAAAAAATAGTATTTTTGGGTTCTGGGACATTGAATGAGATCCTGCGAATCTCGTGGGCCCGTTAAAATTTGTCTACTGATTCTACCCAAATTTTCAGACATTTTTACGCAGAAAATGGTCTAGACATCGATGTCTTTTACGAAATCTGGCCAAAGTGCTTTGTGTCGAAGTATCAGAAAAATAGTATTTTTGGGTTCTGGGACGTTTAATGAGATTCTGCGAATCTCGTGGGCCCGTTAAAATTTGTTTACTGATTCTACCCAAATTTTTAGACATTTTTACGCAGAAAATGGTCAAGACATCGATGTCTTTTACGAAATCTGGCCAAAGTGCTTTGTGTCGAAGTATCAGAAAAATAGTATTTTTGGGTTCTGGGACATTTATTGAGATCCTGCGAATCTCGTGGGCCCGTTTAAATTCGTTTACTGATTCTACTCAAATTTTTAGACATTTTTACGCAGAAAGAAGTCGAGACATCGATGTCTTTTACGAAATCTGGCCAAAGTGCTTTGTGTCAAGGCATTGAAAAAATAGTATTTTTGGGTTCTGGGACGTTTAATGAGATTCTGCGAATCTCGTGGGCCCGTTTAAATTCGTTTACTGATTCTACTCAAATTTTTAGACATTTTTACGCAGAAAAAAGTCAAGACATCGATGTCTTTTACGAAATCTGGCCTAGCTGCTGTGTGTCGAGGCGTTGAAGAAATAGTATTTTTGGGTTCTGGGACATTCAATGAGATCCTGCGAATCTCGTGGGCCCGTTTAAATTCGTTTACTGATTCTACTCAAATTTTTAGACATTTTTACGCAGAAAATGGTCAAGACATCGATGTCTTTTACGAAATCTGGCCAAAGTGCTTTGTGTCGAAGTATCAGAAAAATAGTATTTTTGGGTTCTGGGACGTTTAATGAGATTCTGCGAATCTCGTGGGCCCGTTAAAATTTGTTTACTGATTCTACCCAAATTTTTAGACATTTTTACGCAGAAAATGGTCAAGACATCGATGTCTTTTACGAAATCTGGCCAAAGTGCTTTGTGTCGAAGTATCAGAAATATAGTATTTTTGGGTTCTGGGACATTTATTGAGATCCTGCAAATCTCGTGGGCCCGTTTAAATTCGTTTACTGATTCTACTCAAATTTTTAGACATTTTTACGCAGAAAATGGTCAAGACATCGATGTCTTTTACGAAATCTGGCCAAAGTGCTTTGTGTCGAAGTATCAGAAAAATAGTATTTTTGGGTTCTGGGACATTTATTGAGATCCTGCGAATCTCGTGGGCCCGTTTAAATTCGTTTACTGATTCTACTCAAATTTTTAGACATTTTTACGCAGAAAAAAGTCGAGACATCGATGTCTTTTACGAAATCTGGCCAAAGTGCTTTGTGTCAAGGCATTGAAAAAATAGTATTTTTGGGTTCTGGGACGTTTAATGAGATTCTGCGAATCTCGTGGGCCCATTTAAATTCGTTTACTGATTCTACTCAAATTTTTAGACATTTTTACGCAGAAAAAAGTCGAGACATCGATGTCTTTTACGAAATCTAGCCAAAGTGCTTTGTGTCAAGGCATTGAAAACATAGTATTTTTGGGTTCTGGGACATTTATTGAGATCCTGCAAATCTCGTGGGCCCGTTCAAATTCGTTTACTGATTCTACTCAAATTTTTAGACATTTTTACGCAGAAAAAAGTCGAGACATCGATGTCTTTTACGAAATCTGGCCAAAGTGCTTTGTGTCGAAGTATCAGAAAAATAGTATTTTTGGGTTCTGGGACATTTATTGAGATCCTGCGAATCTCGTGGGCCCGTTTAAATTCGTTTACTGATTCTACTCAAATTTTTAGACATTTTTACGCAGAAAAAAGTCGAGACATCGATGTCTTTTACGAAATCTAGCCAAAGTGCTTTGTGTCAAGGCATTGAAAAAATAGTATTTTTGGGTTCTGGGACATTGAATGAGATCCTGCAAATCTCGTGGGCCCGTTAAAATTTGTTTACTGATTCTACCCAAATTTTCAGACATTTTTACGCAGAAAATGGTCAAGACATCGATGTCTTTTACGAAATCTGGCCAGAGTGCTTTGTGTCGAAGTATCAGAAAAATAGTATTTTTGGGTTCTGGGACATTTTTTGAGATCCTGCGAATCTCGTGGGCCCGTTTAAATTCGTTTACTGATTCTACTCAAATTTTTAGACATTTTTACGCAGAAAAAAGTCGAGACATCGATGTCTTTTACAAAATCTGGCCTAGCTGCTGTGTGTCAAGGCATTGAAAAAATAGTATTTTTGGGTTCTGGGACGTTTAATGACATCCTGCGAATCTCGTGGGCCCGTTAAAATTTGTTTACTGATTCTACCCAAATTTTTAGACATTTTTACGCAGAAAATGGTCAAGACATCGATGTCTTTTACGAAATCTGGCCAAAGTGCTTTGTGTCAAGGCATTGAAAAAATAGTATTTTTGGGTTCTGGGACGTTTAATGAGATTCTGCGAATCTCGTGGGCCCGTTTAAATTCGTTTACTGATTCTACTCAAATTTTAAGACATTTTTACGCAGAAAAAAGTCGAGACATCGATGTCTTTTACGAAATCTAGCCAAAGTGCTTTGTGTCAAGGCATTGAAAAAATAGTATTTTTGGGTTGTGGGACGTTTAATGAGATTCTGCGAATCTCGTGGGCCCGTTTAAATTCGTTTACTGATTCTACTCAAATTTTTAGACATTTTTACGCAGAAAAAAGTCAAGACATCGATGTCTTTTACGAAATCTGGCCTAGCTGCTGTGTGTCGAGGCGTTGAAAAAATAGTATTTTTGGGTTCTGGGACATTCAATGAGATCCTGCGAATCTCGTGGGCCCGTTTAAATTCGTTTACTGATTCTACTCAAATTTTTAGACATTTTTACGCAGAAAATGGTCAAGACATCGATGTCTTTTACGAAATCTGGCCAAAGTGCTTTGTGTCGAAGTATCAGAAAAATAGTATTTTTGGGTTCTGGGACGTTTAATGAGATTCTGCGAATCTCGTGGGCCCGTTAAAATTTGTTTACTGATTCTACCCAAATTTTTAGACATTTTTACGCAGAAAATGGTCAAGACATCGATGTCTTTTACGAAATCTGGCCAAAGTGCTTTGTGTCGAAGTATCAGAAAAATAGTATTTTTGGGTTCTGGGACATTTATTGAGATCCTGCGAATCTCGTGGGCCCGTTTAAATTCGTTTACTGATTCTACTCAAATTTTTAGACATTTTTACGCAGAAAATGGTCAAGACATCGATGTCTTTTACGAAATCTGGCCAAAGTGCTGTGTGGCGAAGTATGAGAAAAATAGTATTTTTGGGTTCTGGGACATTTATTGAGATCCTGCGAATCTCGTGGGCCCGTTTAAATTCGTTTACTGATTCTACTCAAATTTTTAGACATTTTTACGCAGAAAAAAGTCGAGACATCGATGTCTTTTACGAAATCTAGCCAAAGTGCTTTGTGTCAAGGCATTGAAAACATAGTATTTTTGGGTTCTGGGACATTTATTGAGATCCTGCGAATCTCGTGGGCCCGTTCAAATTCGTTTACTGATTCTACTCAAATTTTTAGACATTTTTACGCAGAAAAAAAGTCGAGACATCGATGTCTTTTACGAAATCTGGCCAAAGTGCTTTGTGTCAAGGCATTGAAAAAATAGTATTTTTGGGTTCTGGGACGTTTAATGAGATTCTGCGAATCTCGTGGGCCCGTTTAAATTCGTTTACTGATTCTACTCAAATTTTTAGACATTTTTACGCAGAAAAAAGTCGAGACATCGATGTCTTTTACGAAATCTAGCCAAAGTGCTTTGTGTCAAGGCATTGAAAACATAGTATTTTTGGGTTCTGGGACATTTATTGAGATCCTGCGAATCTCGTGGGCCCGTTCAAATTCGTTTACTGATTCTACTCAAATTTTTAGACATTTTTACGCAGAAAAAAGTCGAGACATCGATGTCTTTTACGAAATCTGGCCAAAGTGCTTTGTGTCGAAGTATCAGAAAAATAGTATTTTTGGGTTCTGGGACATTTATTGAGAACCTGCGAATCTCGTGGGCCCGTTTAAATTCGTTTACTGATTCTACTCAAATTTTTAGACATTTTTACGCAGAAAAAAGTCGAGACATCGATGTCTTTTACGAAATCTAGCCAAAGTGCTTTGTGTCAAGGCATTGAAAAAATAGTATTTTTGGGTTCTGAGACGTTTAATGAGATTCTGCGAATCTCGTGGGCCCGTTTAAATTCGTTTACTGATTCTACTCAAATTTTTAGACATTTTTACGCAGAAAAAAGTCAAGACATCGATGTCTTTCACGAAATCTGGCCTAGCTGCTGTGTGACGAGGCGTTGAAAAAATAGTATTTTTGGGTTCTGGGACATTTATTGAGATCCTGCGAATCTCGTGGGCCCGTTCAAATTCATTTACTGATTCTACTCAAATTTTTAGACATTTTTACGCAGAAAAAAGTCGAGACATCGATGTCTTTTACGAAATCTGGCCAAAGTGCTTTGTGTCGAAGTATCAGAAAAATAGTATTTTTGGGATCTGGGACATTTATTGAGATCCTGCGAATCTCGTGGGCCCGTTCAAATTCGTTTACTGATTCTACTCAAATTTTTAGACATTTTTACGCAGAAAAAAGTCGAGACATCGATGTCTTTTACGAAATCTAGCCAAAGTGCTTTGTGTCAAGGCATTGAATAAATAGTATTTTTGGGTTCTGGGACATTGAATGAGATTCTGCGAATCTCGTGGGCCCGTTAAAATTTGTTTACTGATTCTACCCAAATTTTCAGACATTTTTACGCAGAAAATGGTCTAGACATCGATGTCTTTTACGAAATCTGGCCAAAGTGCTTTGTGTCAAGGCATTGAAAACATAGTATTTTTGGGTTCTGGGACATTTATTGAGATCCTGCGAATCTCGTGGGCCCGTTCAAATTCGTTTACTGATTCTACTCAAATTTTTAGACATTTTTACGCAGAAAAAAGTCGAGACATCGATGTCTTTTACGAAATCTGGCCAAAGTGCTTTGTGTCAAGGCATTGAAAAAATAGTATTTTTGGGTTCTGGGACGTTTAATGAGATTCTGCGAATCTCGTGGGCCCGTTTAAATTCGTTTACTGATTCTACTCAAATTTTTAGACATTTTTACGCAGAAAAAAGTCGAGACATCGATGTCTTTTACGAAATCTAGCCAAAGTGCTTTGTGTCAAGGCATTGAAAAAATAGTATTTTTGGGTTCTGGGACGTTTAATGAGATTCTGCGAATCTCGTGGGCCCGTTTAAATTCGTTTACTGATTCTACTCAAATTTTTAGACATTTTTACGCAAAAAAAGGTCGAGACATCGATGTCTTTTACGAAATCTGGCCAAAGTGCTTTGTGTCAAGGCATTGAAAAAATAGTATTTTTGGGTTCTGGGACGTTTAATGAGATTCTGCGAATCTCGTGGGCCCGTTTAAATTCGTTTACTGATTCTACTCAAATTTTTAGACATTTTTACGCAGAAAAAAGTCAAGACATCGATGTCTTTTACGAAATCTGGCCTAGCTGCTGTGTGTCGAGGCGTTGAAGAAATAGTATTTTTGGGTTCTGGGACATTCAATGAGATCCTGCGAATCTCGTGGGCCCGTTTAAATTCGTTTACTGATTCTACTCAAATTTTTAGACATTTTTACGCAGAAAATGGTCAAGACATCGATGTCTTTTACGAAATCTGGCCAAAGTGCTTTGTGTCGAAGTATCAGAAAAATAGTATTTTTGGGTTCTGGGACGTTTAATGAGATTCTGCGAATCTCGTGGGCCCGTTAAAATTTGTTTACTGATTCTACCCAAATTTTTAGACATTTTTACGCAGAAAATGGTCAAGACATCGATGTCTTTTACGAAATCTGGCCAAAGTGCTTTGTGTCGAAGTATCAGAAAAATAGTATTTTTGGGTTCTGGGACATTTATTGAGATCCTGCAAATCTCGTGGGCCCGTTTAAATTCGTTTACTGATTCTACTCAAATTTTTAGACATTTTTACGCAGAAAATGGTCAAGACATCGATGTCTTTTACAAAATCTGGCCAAAGTGCTTTGTTCAAGGCATTGAAAACATAGTATTTTTGGGTTCTGGGACATTTATTGAGATCCTGCGAATCTCGTGGGCCCGTTCAAATTCGTTTACTGATTCTACTCAAATTTTTAGACATTTTTACGCAGAAAAAAGTCGAGACATCGATGTCTCCTACGAAATCTGGCCAAAGTGCTTTGTGTCGAAGTATCAGAAAAATAGTATTTTTGGGTTCTGGGACATTGAATGAGATCCTGCGAATCTCGTGGGCCCGTTAAAATTTGTTTACTGATTCTACCCAAATTTTCAGACATTTTTACGCAGAAAATGGTCAAGACATCGATGTCTTTTACGAAATCTGGCCAGAGTGCTTTGTGTCGAAGTATCAGAAAAATAGTATTTTTGGGTTCTGGGACATTTATTGAGATCCTGCGAATCTCGTGGGCCCGTTTAAATTCGTTTACTGATTCTACTCAAATTTTTAGACATTTTTACGCAGAAAAAAGTCGAGACATCGATGTCTTTTACGAAATCTGGCCTAGCTGCTGTGTGTCAAGGCATTGAAAAAATAGTATTTTTGGGTTCTGGGACGTTTAATGACATCCTGTGAATCTCGTGGGCCCGTTAAAATTTGTTTACTGATTCTACCCAAATTTTTAGACATTTTTACGCAGAAAATGGTCAAGACATCGATGTCTTTTACGAAATCTGGCCAAAGTGCTTTGTGTCGAAGTATCAGAAAAATAGTCTTTTTGGGTTCTGGGACATTTATTGAGATCCTGCGAATCTCGTGGGCCCGTTCAAATTCGTTTACTGATTCTACTCAAATTTTTAGACATTTTTACGCAGAAAAAAGTCGAGACATCGATGTCTTTTACGAAATCTGGCCTAGCTGCTGTGTGTCAAGGCATTGAAAAAATAGTATTTTTGGGTTCTGGGACGTTTAATGACATCCTGCGAATCTCGTGGGCCCGTTAAAATTTGTTTACTGATTCTACCCAAATTTTTAGACATTTTTACGCAGAAAATGGTCAAGACATCGATGTCTTTTACGAAATCTGGCCAAAGTGCTTTGTGTCGAAGTATCAGAAAAATAGTATTTTTGGGTTCTGGGACATTTATTGAGATCCTGCGAATCTCGTGGGCCCGTTTAAATTCGTTTACTGATTCTACTCAAATTTTTAGACATTTTTACGCAGAAAAAAGTCGAGACATCGATGTCTTTTACGGAATCTGGCCTAGCTGCTGTGTGTCGAGGCGTTGAAAAAATAGTATTTTTAGGTACTGGGACATTCAATGAGATCCTGCGAATCTCGTGGGCCCGTTTGAATTCGTTTACTGATTCTACTCAAATTTTTAGACATTTTTACGCAGAAAATGGTCTAGACATCGATGTCTTTTACGATATCTGGCCAAAGTGCTTTGTGTCGAAGTATCAGAAAAATAGTATTTTTGGGTTCTGGGACGTTTAATGAGATTCTGCGAATCTCGTGGGCCCGTTACAATTTGTTTACTGATTCTACCCAAATTTTTAGACATTTTTACGCAGAAAATGGTCAAGACATCGATGTCTTTTACGAAATCTGGCCAAAGTGCTTTGTGTCGAAGTATCAGAAAGATAGTATTTTTGGGTTCTGGGACATTTATTGAGATCCTGCGAATCTCGTGGGTCCGTTTAAATTCGTTTACTGATTCTACTCAAATTTTTAGACATTTTTACGCAGAAAAAAGTCGAGACATCGATGTCTTTTACGAAATCTAGCCAAAGTGCTTTGTGTCAAGGCATTGAAAACATAGTATTTTTGGGTTCTGGGACATTTATTGAGATCCTGCGAATCTCGTGGGCCCGTTCAAATTCGTTTACTGATTCTACTCAAATTTTTAGACATTTTTACGCAGAAAAAAGTCGAGACATCGATGTCTTTTACGAAATCTGGCCAAAGTGCTTTGTGTCAAGGCATTGAAAAAATAGTATTTTTGGGTTCTGGGACGTTTAATGAGATTCTGCGAATCTCGTGGGCCCGTTTAAATTCGTTTACTGATTCTACTCAAATTTTTAGACATTTTTACGCAGAAAAAAGTCGAGACATCGATGTCTTTTACGAAATCTGGCCAAAGTGCTTTGTGTCAAGGCATTGAAAAAATAGTATTTTTGGGTTCTGGGACGTTTAATGAGATTCTGCGAATCTCGTGGGCCCGTTTAAATTCGTTTACTGATTCTACTCAAATTTTTAGACATTTTTACGCAGAAAAAAGTCAAGACATCGATGTCTTTTACGAAATCTGGCCTAGCTGCTGTGTTTCGAGGCGTTGAAAAAATAGTATTTTTGGGTTCTGGGACATTCAATGAGATCCTGCGAATCTCGTGGGCCCGTTTAAATTCGTTTACTGATTCTACTCAAATTTTTAGACATTTTTACGCAGAAAATGGTCAAGACATCGATGTCTTTTACGAAATCTGGCCAAAGTGCTTTGTGTCGAAGTATCAGAAAAATAGTATTTTTGGGTTCTGGGACGTTTAATGAGATTCTGCGAATCTCGTGGGCCCGTTAAAATTTGTTTACTGATTCTACCCAAATTTTTAGACATTTTTACGCAGAAAATGGTCAAGACATCGATGTCTTTTACGAAATCTGGCCAAAGTGCTTTGTGTCGAAGTATCAGAAAAATAGTATTTTTGGGTTCTGGGACATTTATTGAGATCCTGCGAATCTCGTGGGCCCGTTTAAATTCGTTTACTGATTCTACTCAAATTTTTAGACATTTTTACGCAGAAAATGGTCAAGACATCGATGTCTTTTACGAAATCTGGCCAAAGTGCTTTGTGTCGAAGTATCAGAAAAATAGTATTTTTGGGTTCTAAGACATTTATTGAGATCCTGCGAATCTCGTGGGCCCGTTTAAATTCGTTTACTGATTCTACTCAAATTTTTAGACATTTATACGCAGAAAAAAGTCAAGACATCGATGTCTTTTACGAAATCTGGCCTAGCTGCTGTGTGTCGAGGCGTTGAAAAAATAGTATTTTTGGGTTCTGGGACATTCAATGAGATCCTGCAAATCTCGTGGGCCCGTTAAAATTTGTTTACTGATTCTACTCAAATTTTCAGACATTTTTACGCAGAAAATGGTCATGACATCGATGTCTTTTACGAAATCTGGCCTAGCTGCTGTGTGTCAAGGCATTGAAAAAATAGTATTTTTGGGTTCTGGGACGTTTAATGACATCCTGCGAATCTCGTGGGCCCGTTAAAATTTGTTTACTGATTCTACCCAAATTTTTAGACATTTTTACGCAGAAAATGGTCAAGACATCGATGTCTTTTACGAAATCTGGCCAAAGTGCTTTGTGTCGAAGTATCAGAAAAATAGTATTTTTGGGTTCTGGGACATTTATTGAGATCCTGCGAATCTCGTGGGCCCGTTTAAATTCGTTTACTGATTCTACTCAAATTTTTAGACATTTTAACGCAGAAAAAAGTCGAGACATCGATGTCTTTTACGGAATCTGGCCTAGCTGCTGTGTGTCGAGGCGTTGAAAAAATAGTATTTTTGGGTTCTGGGACATTCAATGAGGTCCTGCGAATCTCGTGGGCCCGTTTAAATTCGTTTACTGATTCTACTCAAATTTTTAGACATTTTTACGCAGAAAAAAGTCGAGACATCGATGTCTTTTACGGAATCTGGCCTAGCTGCTGTGTGTCGAGGCGTTGAAAAAATAATATTTTTGGGTTCTGGGACATTCAATGAGGTCCTGCGAATCTCGTGGGCCCGTTTAAATTCGTTTACTGATTCTACTCAAATTTTTAGACATTTTTACGCAGAAAAAAGTCGAGACATCGATGTCTTTTACGGAATCTGGCCTAGCTGCTGTGTGTCGAGGCGTTGAAAAAATAGTATTTTTAGGTTCTGGGACATTCAATGAGATCCTGCGAATCTCGTGGGCCCGTTTAAATTCGTTTACTGATTCTACTCAAATTTTTAGACATTTTTACGCAGAAAATGGTCTAGACATCGATGTCTTTTACGAAATCTGGCCAAAGTGCTTTGTGTCGAAGTATCAGAAAAATAGTATTTTTGGGTTCTGAGACGTTTTATGAGATTCTGCGAATCTCGTGGGCCCGTTACAATTTGTTTACTGATTCTACCCAAATTTTTAGACATTTTTACGCAGAAAATGGTCAAGACATCGATGTCTTTTACGAAATCTGGCCAAAGTGCTTTGTGTCGAAGTATCAGAAAAATAGTATTTTTGGGTTCTGGGACATTTATTGAGATCCTGCGAATCTCGTGGCCCCGTTTAAATTCGTTTACTGATTCTACTCAAATTTTTAGACATTTTTACGCAGAAAAAAGTCGAGACATCGATGTCTTTTACGAAATCTAGCCAAAGTGCTTTGTGTCAAGGCATTGAAAACATAGTATTTTTGGGTTCTGGGACATTTATTGAGATCCTGCGAATCTCGTGGGCCCGTTCAAATTCGTTTACTGATTCTACTCAAATTTTTAGACATTTTTACGCAGAAAAAAGTCGAGACATCGATGTCTTTTACGAAATCTGGCCAAAGTGCTTTGTGTCGAAGTATCAGAAAAATAGTATTTTTGGGTTCTGGGACATTTATTGAGATCCTGCGAATCTCGTGGGCCCGTTTAAATTCGTTTACTGATTCTACTCAAATTTTTAGACATTTTTACGCAGAAAAAAGTCGAGACATCGATGTCTTTTACGAAATCTAGCCAAAGTGCTTTGTGTCAAGGCATTGAAAACATAGTATTTTTGGGTTCTGGGACATTTATTGAGATCCTGCGAATCTCGTGGGCCCGTTCAAATTCGTTTACTGATTCTACTCAAATTTTTAGACATTTTTACGCAGAAAAAAGTCGAGACATCGATGTCTTTTACGAAATCTGGCCAAAGTGCTTTGTGTCGAAGTATCAGAAAAATAGTATTTTTGGGTTCTGGGACATTTATTGAGATCCTGCGAATCTCGTGGGCCCGTTTAAATTCGTTTACTGATTCTACTCAAATTTTTAGACATTTTTACGCAGAAAAAAGTCGAGACATCGATGTCTTTTACGAAATCTAGCCGAAGTGCTTTGTGTCAAGGCATTGAAAAAATAGTATTTTTGGGTTCTGGGACATTGAATGAGATCCTGCGAATCTCGTGGGCCCGTTAAAATTTGTTTACTGATTCTACCCAAATTTTCAGACATTTTTACGCAGAAAATGGTCAAGACATCGATGTCTTTTACGAAATCTGGCCAAAGTGCTTTGTGTCAAGGCATTGAAAACATAGTATTTTTGGGTTCTGGGACATTTATTGAGATCCTGCGAATCTCGTGGGCCCGTTCAAATTCGTTTACTGATTCTACTCAAATTTTTAGACATTTTTACGCAGAAAAAAGTCGAGACATCGATGTCTTTTACGAAATCTAGCCAAAGTGCTGTGTGTCAAGGCATTGAAAACATAGTATTTTTGGGTTCTGGGACATTTATTGAGATCCTGCGAATCTCGTGGGCCCGTTTAAATTCGTTTACTGATTCTACTCAAATTTTTAGACATTTTTACGCAGAAAAAAGTCGAGACATCGATGTCTTTTACGAAATCTAGCCAAAGTGCTTTGTGTCAAGGCATTGAAAACATAGTATTTTTGGGTTCTGGGACATTTATTGAGATCCTGCGAATCTCGTGGGCCCGTTCAAATTCGTTTACTGATTCTACTCAAATTTTTAGACATTTTTACGCAGAAAATGGTCAAGACATCGATGTCTTTTACGAAATCTGGCAAAAGTGCTTTGTGTCGAAGTATCAGAAAAATAGTATTTTTGGGTTCTGGGACATTTATTGAGATCCTGCGAATCTCGTGGGCCCGTTTAAATTCGTTTACTGATTCTACTCAAATTTTTAGACATTTTTACGCAGAAAAAAGTCAAGACATCGATGTCTTTTACGAAATCTGGCCTAGCTGCTGTGTGTCGAGGCGTTGAAAAAATAGTATTTTTGGGTTCTGGGACATTCAATGAGATCCTGCGAATCTCGTGGGCCCGTTTAAATTCGTTTACTGATTCTACTCAAATTTTTAGACATTTTTACGCAGAAAATGGTCAAGACATCGATGTCTTTTACGAAATCTGGCCAAAGTGCTTTGTGTCGAAGTATCAGAAAAATAGTATTTTTGGGTTCTGGGACGTTTAATAAGATTCTGCGAATCTCGTGGGCCCGTTAAAATTTGTTTACTGATTCTACCCAAATTTTTAGACATTTTTACGCAGAAAATGGTCAAGACATCGATGTCTTTTACGAAATCTGGCCAAAGTGCTTTGTGTCGAAGTATCAGAAAAATAGTATTTTTGGGTTCTGGGACATTTATTGAGATCCTGCGAATCTCGTGGGCCCGTTTAAATTCGTTTACTGATTCTACTCAAATTTTTAGACATTTTTACGCAGAAAATGGTCAAGACATCGATGTCTTTTACGAAATCCGGCCAAAGTGCTTTGTGTCGAAGTATCAGAAAAATAGTATTTTTGGGTTCTGGGACATTTATTGAGATCCTGCGAATCTCGTGGGCCCGTTTAAATTCGTTTACTGATTCTACTCAAATTTTTAGACATTTTTACGCAGAAAAAAGTCGAGACATCGATGTCTTTTACGAAATCTAGCCAAAGTGCTTTGTGTCAAGGCATTGAAAAAATAGTATTTTTGGGTTCTGGGACGTTTAATGAGATTCTGCGAATCTCGTGGGCCCGTTTAAATTCGTTTACTGATTCTACTCATATTTTTAGACATTTTTACGCAGAAAAAAGTCGAGACATCGATGTCTTTTACGAAATCTAGCCAAAGTGCTTTGTGTCAAGGCATTGAAAAAATAGTATTTTTGGGTTCTGGGACGTTTAATGAGATTCTGCGAATCTCGTGGGCCCGTTTAAATTCGTTTACTGATTCTACTCAAATTTTTAGACATTTTTACGCAGAAAAAAGTCGAGACATCGATGTCTTTTACGAAATCTGGCCAAAGTGCTTTGTGTCAAGGCATTGAAAAAATAGTATTTTTGGGTTCTGGGACGTTTAATAAGATTCTGCGAATATCGTGGGCCCGTTTAAATTCGTTTACTGATTCTACTCAAATTTTTAGACATTTTTACGCAGAAAAAAGTCAAGACATCGATGTCTTTTACGAAATCTGGCCTAGCTGCTGTGTGTCGAGGCGTTGAAAAAATAGTATTTTTGGGATCTGGGACATTCAATGAGATCCTGCGAATCTCGTGGGCCCGTTTAAATTTGTTTACTGATTCTACTCAAATTTTTAGACATTTTTACGCAGAAAATGGTCAAGACATCGATGTCTTTTACGAAATCTGGCCAAAGTGCTTTGTGTCGAAGTATCAGAAAAATAGTATTTTTGGGTTCTGGGACATTTATTGAGATCCTGCGAATCTCGTGGGCCCGTTGAAATTCGTTTACTGATTCTACTCAAATTTTTAGACATTTTTACGCAGAAAAAAGTCAAGACATCGATGTCTTTTACGAAATCTGGCCTAGCTGCTGTGTGAGGAGGCGTTGAAAAAATAGTATTTTTGGGTTCTGGGACATTCAATGAGATCCTGCAAATCTCGTGGGCCCGTTAAAATTTGTTTACTGATTCTACTCAAATTTTCAGACATTTTTACGCAGAAAATGGTCAAGACATCGATGTCTTTTACGAAATCTGGCCTAGCTGCTGTGTGTCAAGGCATTGAAAAAATAGTATTTTTGGGTTCTGGGACGTTTAATGACATCCTGCGAATCTCGTGGGCCCGTTAAAATTTGTTTACTGATTCTACCCAAATTTTTAGACATTTTTACGCAGAAAATGGTCAAGACATCGATGTCTTTTACGAAATCTGGCCAAAGTGCTTTGTGTCGAAGTATCAGAAAAATAGTATTTTTGGGTTCTGGGACATTTATTGAGATCCTGCGAATCTCGTGGGCCCGTTTAAATTCGTTTATTGATTCAACTCAAATTTTTAGACATTTTTACGCAGAAAAAAGTCGAGACATCGATGTCTTTTACGGAATCTGGCCTAGCTGCTGTGTGTCGAGGCGTTGAAAAAATAGTATTTTTGGGTTCTGGGACATTCAATGAGATCCTGCGAATCTTGTGGGCCCGTTCAAATTCGTTTACTGATTCTACTCAAATTTTTAGACATTTTTACGCAGAAAATGGTCAAGACATCGATGTCTTTTACGAAATCTGGCCAAAGTGCTTTGTGTCCAAGTATCAGAAAAATAGTATTTTTGGGTTCTGGGACATTTATTGAGATCCTGCGAATCTCGTGGGCCCGTTCAAATTCGTTTACTGATTCTACTCAAATTTTTAGACATTTTTACGCAGAAAAAAGTCGAGACATCGATGTCTTTTACGAAATCTGGCCAAAGTGCTTTGTGTCAAGGCATTGAAAAAATAGTATTTTTGGGTTCTGGGACGTTTAATGAGATTCTGCGAATCTCGTGGGCCCGTTTAAATTCGTTTACTGATTCTACTCATATTTTTAGACATTTTTACGCAGAAAAAAGTCGAGACATCGATGTCTTTTACGAAATCTAGCCAAAGTGCTTTGTGTCAAGGCATTGAAAAAATAGTATTTTTGGGTTCTGGGACGTTTAATGAGATTCTGCGAATCTCGTGGGCCCGTTTAAATTCGTTTACTGATTCTACTCAAATTTTTAGACATTTTTACGCAGAAAAAAGTCGAGACATCGATGTCTTTTACGAAATCTGGCCAAAGTGCTTTGTGTCAAGGCATTGAAAAAATAGTATTTTTGGGTTCTGGGACGTTTAATAAGATTCTGCGAATATCGTGGATCCGTTTAAATTCGTTTACTGATTCTACTCAAATTTTTAGACATTTTTACGCAGAAAAAAGTCAAGACATCGATGTCTTTTACGAAATCTGGCCTAGCTGCTGTGTTTCGAGGCGTTGAAAAAATAGTATTTTTGGGATCTGGGACATTCAATGAGATCCTGCGAATCTCGTGGGCCCGTTTAAATTTGTTTACTGATTCTACTCAAATTTTTAGACATTTTTACGCAGAAAATGGTCAAGACATCGATGTCTTTTACGAAATCTGGCCAGAGTGCTTTGTGTCGAAGTATCAGAAAAATAGTATTTTTGGGTTCTGGGACATTTATTGAGATCCTGCGAATCTCGTGGGCCCGTTTAAATTCGTTTATTGATTCAACTCAAATTTTTAGACATTTTTACGCAGAAAAAAGTCGAGACATCGATGTCTTTTACGGAATCTGGCCTAGCTGCTTTGTGTCAAGGCATTGAAAAAATAGTATTTTTGGGTTCTGGGACATTGAATGAGATCCTGCGAATCTCGTGGGCCCGTTAAAATTTGTTTACTGATTCTACCCAAATTTTCAGACATTTTTACGCAGAAAATGGTCAAGACATCGATGTCTTTTACGAAATCTGGCCAAAGTGCTTTGTGTCAAGGCATTGAAAACATAGTATTTTTGGCTTCTGGGACATTTATTGAGATCCTGCGAATCTCGTGGGCCCGTTCAAATTCGTTTACTGATTCTACTCAAATTTTTAGACATTTTTACGCAGAAAAAAGTCGAGACATCGATGTCTTTTACGAAATCTAGCCAAAGTGCTGTGTGTCAAGGCATTGAAAACATAGTATTTTTGGGTTCTGGGACATTTATTGAGATCCTGCGAATCTCGTGGGCCCGTTTAAATTCGTTTACTGATTCTACTCAAATTTTTAGACATTTTTACGCAGAAAAAAGTCGAGACATCGATGTCTTTTACGAAATCTAGCCAAAGTGCTTTGTGTCAAGGCATTGAAAACATAGTATTTTTGGGTTCTGGGACATTTATTGAGATCCTGCGAATCTCGTGGGCCCGTTCAAATTCGTTTACTGATTCTACTCAAATTTTTAGACATTTTTACGCAGAAAAAAGTCGAGACATCGATGTCTTTTACGAAATCTGGCCAAAGTGCTTTGTGTCGAAGTATCAGAAAAATAGTATTTTTGGGTTCTGGGACATTTATTGAGATCCTGCGAATCTCGTGGGCCCGTTTAAATTCGTTTACTGATTCTACTCAAATTTTTAGACATTTTTACGCAGAAAAAAGTCGAGACATCGATGTCTTTTACGAAATCAGCCAAAGTGCTATGTGTCAAGGCATTGAAAAAATAGTATTTTTGGGTTCTGGGACATTGAATGAGATCCTGCGAATCTCGTGGGCCCGTTAAAATTTGTTTACTGATTCTACCCAAATTTTCAGACATTTTTACGCAGAAAATGGTCAAGACATCGATATCTTTTACGAAATCTGGCCAAAGTGCTTTGTGTCAAGGCATTGAAAACATAGTATTTTTGGGTTCTGGGACATTTATTGAGATCCTGCGAATCTCGTGGGCCCGTTCAAATTCGTTTACTGATTCTACTCAAATTTTTAGACATTTTTACGCAGAAAAAAGTCGAGACATCGATGTCTTTTACGAAATCTGGCCTAGCTGCTGTGTGTCAAGGCATTGAAAAAATAGTATTTTTGGGTTCTGGGACGTTTAATGACATCCTGCGAATCTCGTGGGCCCGTTAAAATTTGTTTACTAATTCTACCCAAATTTTTAGACATTTTTACGCAGAAAATGGTCAAGACATCGATGTCTTTTACGAAATCTGGCCAAAGTGCTTTGTGTCGAAGTATCAGAAAAATAGTATTTTTGGGTTCTGGGACATTTATTGAGATCCTGCGAATCTCGTGGGCCCGTTTAAATTCGTTTACTGATTCTACTCAAATTTTTAGACATTTTTACGCAGAAAAAAGTCGAGACATCGATGTCTTTTACGGAATCTGGCCTAGCTGCTGTGTGTCGAGGCGTTGAAAAAATAGTATTTTTAGGTACTGGGACATTCAATGAGATCCTGCGAATCTCGTGGGCCCGTTTGAATTCGTTTACTGATTCTACTCAAATTTTTAGACATTTTTACGCAGAAAAAAGTCAAGACATCGATGTCTTTTACGAAATCTGGCCTAGCTGCTGTGTGTCGAGGCGTTGAAAAAATAGTATTGTTGGGTTCTGGGACATTCAATGAGATCCTGCAAATCTCGTGGGCCCGTTTAAATTCGTTTACTGATTCTACTCAAATTTTTAGACATTTTTACGCAGAAAATGGTCAAGACATCGATGTCTTTTACGAAATCTGGCTAAAGTGCTTCGTGTCGAAGTATCAGAAAAATAGTATTTCTGGGTTCTGGGACGTTTAATGAGATTCTGCGAATCTCGAGGGCCCGTTAAAATTTGTTTACTGATTCTACCCAAATTTTTAGACATTTTCACGCAGAAAATGGTCAAGACATCGATGTCTTTTACGAAATCTGGCGAAAGTGCTTTGTGTCGAAGTATCAGAAAAATAGTATTTTTGGGTTCAGGGACATTTATTGAGATCCTGCGAATCTCGTGGGCCCGTTTAAATTCGTTTACTGATTCTACTCAAATTTTTAAACATTTTTACGCAGAAAAAAGTCGAGACATCGATGTCTTTTACGAAATCTAGCCAAAGTGCTTTGTGTCAAGGCATTGAAAACATAGTATTTTTGGGTTCTGGGACATTTATTGAGATCCTGCGAATCTCGTGGGCCCGTTCAAATTCGTTTACTGATTCTACTCAAATTTTTAGACATTTTTACGCAGAAAAAAGTCGAGACATCGATGTCTTTTACGAAATCTGGCCAAAGTGCTTTGTGTCAAGGCATTGAAAAAATAGTATTTTTGGGTTCTGGGACGTTTAATGAGATTCTGCGAATCTCGTGGGCCCGTTTAAATTCGTTTACTGATTCTACTCATATTTTTAGACATTTTTACGCAGAAAAAAGTCGAGACATCGATGTCTTTTACGAAATCTAGCCAAAGTGCTTTGTGTCAAGGCATTGAAAAAATAGTATTTTTGGGTTCTGGGACGTTTAATGAGATTCTGCGAATCTCGTGGGCCCGTTTAAATTCGTTTACTGATTCTACTCAAATTTTTAGACATTTTTACGCAGAAAAAAGTCGAGACATCGATGTCTTTTACGAAATCTGGCCAAAGTGCTTTGTGTCAAGGCATTGAAAAAATAGTATTTTTGGGTTCTGGGACGTTTAATAAGATTCTGCGAATATCGTGGGCCCGTTTAAATTCGTTTACTGATTCTACTCAAATTTTTAGACATTTTTACGCAGAAAAAAGTCAAGACATCGATGTCTTTTACGAAATCTGGCCTAGCTGCTGTGTGTCGAGGCGTTGAAAAAATAGTATTTTTGGGATCTGGGACATTCAATGAGATCCTGCGAATCTCGTGGGCCCGTTTAAATTTGTTTACTGATTCTACTCAAATTTTTAGACATTTTTACGCAGAAAATGGTCAAGACATCGATGTCTTTTACGAAATCTGGCCAAAGTGCTTTGTGTCGAAGTATCAGAAAAATAGTATTTTTGGGTTCTGGGACATTTATTGAGATCCTGCGAATCTCGTGGGCCCGTTTAAATTCGTTTACTGATTCTACTCAAATTTTTAGACATTTTTACGCAGAAAAAAGTCAAGACATCGATGTCTTTTACGAAATCTGGCCTAGCTGCTGTGTGAGGAGGCGTTGAAAAAATAGTATTTTTGGGTTCTGGGACATTCAATGAGATCCTGCAAATCTCGTGGGCCCGTTAAAATTTGTTTACTGATTCTACTCAAATTTTCAGACATTTTTACGCAGAAAATGGTCAAGACATCGATGTCTTTTACGAAATCTGGCCTAGCTGCTGTGTGTCAAGGCATTGAAAAAATAGTATTTTTGGGTTCTGGGACGTTTAATGACATCCTGCGAATCTCGTGGGCCCGTTAAAATTTGTTTACTGATTCTACCCAAATTTTTAGACATTTTTACGCAGAAAATGGTCAAGACATCGATGTCTTTTACGAAATCTGGCCAAAGTGCTTTGTGTCGAAGTATCAGAAAAATAGTATTTTTGGGTTCTGGGACATTTATTGAGATCCTGCGAATCTCGTGGGCCCGTTTAAATTCGTTTACTGATTCTACTCAAATTTTTAGACATTTTTACGCAGAAAAAAGTCGAGACATCGATGTCTTTTACGGAATCTGGCCTAGCTGCTGTGTGTCGAGGCGTTGAAAAAATAGTATTTTTGGGTTCTGGGACATTCAATGAGATCCTGCGAATCTCGTGGGCCCGTTCAAATTCGTTTACTGATTCTACTCAAATTTTTAGACATTTTTACGCAGAAAATGGTCAAGACATCGATGTCTTTTACGAAATCTGGCCAAAGTGCTTTGTGTCCAAGTATCAGAAAAATAGTATTTTTGGGTTCTAGGACATTTATTGAGATCCTGCGAATCTCGTGGGCCCGTTCAAATTCGTTTACTGATTCTACTCAAATTTTTAGACATTTTTACGCAGAAAAAAGTCGAGACATCGATGTCTTTTACGAAATCTGGCCAAAGTGCTTTGTGTCAAGGCATTGAAAAAATAGTATTTTTGGGTTCTGGGACGTTTAATGAGATTCTGCGAATCTCGTGGGCCCGTTTAAATTCGTTTACTGATTCTACTCATATTTTTAGACATTTTTACGCAGAAAAAAGTCGAGACATCGATGTCTTTTACGAAATCTGGCCAAAGTGCTTTGTGTCAAGGCATTGAAAAAATAGTATTTTTGGGTTCTGGGACGTTTAATAAGATTCTGCGAATATCGTGGATCCGTTTAAATTCGTTTACTGATTCTACTCAAATTTTTAGACATTTTTACGCAGAAAAAAGTCAAGACATCGATGTCTTTTACGAAATCTGGCCTAGCTGCTGTGTTTCGAGGCGTTGAAAAAATAGTATTTTTGGGATCTGGGACATTCAATGAGATCCTGCGAATCTCGTGGGCCCGTTTAAATTTGTTTACTGATTCTACTCAAATTTTTAGACATTTTTACGCAGAAAATGGTCAAGACATCGATGTCTTTTACGAAATCTGGCAAAGTGCTTTGTGTCGAAGTATCAGAAAAATAGTATTTTTGGGTTCTGGGACATTTATTGAGATCCTGCGAATCTCGTGGGCCCGTTTAAATTCGTTTACTGATTCTACTCAAATTTTTAGACATTTTTACGCAGAAAAAAGTCAAGACATCGATGTCTTTTACGAAATCTGGCCTAGCTGCTGTGTGAGGAGGCGTTGAAAAAATAGTATTTTTGGGTTCTGGGACATTCAATGAGATCCTGCAAATCTCGTGGGCCCGTTAAAATTTGTTTACTGATTCTACTCAAATTTTCAGACATTTTTACGCAGAAAATGGTCAAGACATCGATGTCTTTTACGAAATCTGGCCTAGCTGCTGTGTGTCAAGGCATTGAAAAAATAGTATTTTTGGGTTCTGGGACGTTTAATGACATCCTGCGAATCTCGTGGGCCCGTTAAAATTTGTTTACTGATTCTACCCAAATTTTTAGACATTTTTACGCAGAAAATGGTCAAGACATCGATGTCTTTTACGAAATCTGGCCAAAGTGCTTTGTGTCGAAGTATCAGAAAAATAGTATTTTTGGGTTCTGGGACATTTATTGAGATCCTGCGAATCTCGTGGGCCCGTTTAAATTCGTTTACTGATTCTACTCAAATTTTTAGACATTTTTACGCAGAAAAAAGTCGAGACATCGATGTCTTTTACGGAATCTGGCCTAGCTGCTGTGTGTCGAGGCGTTGAAAAAATAGTATTTTTGGATTCTGGGACATTCAATGAGATCCTGCGAATCTCGTGGGCCCGTTCAAATTCGTTTACTGATTCTACTCAAATTTTTAGACATTTTTACGCAGAAAATGGTCAAGACATCGATGTCTTTTACGAAATCTGGCCAAAGTGCTTTGTGTCCAAGTATCAGAAAAATAGTATTTTTGGGTTCTGGGACGTTTAATGAGATTCTGCGAATCTCGTGGGCCCGTTAAAATTTGTTTACTGATTCTACCCAAATTTTTAGACATTTTTACGCAGAAAATGGTCAAGACATCGATGTCTTTTACGAAATCTGGCCAAAGTGCTTTGTGTCGAAGTATCAGAAAAATAGTATTTTTGGGTTCTGGGACATTTATTGAGATCCTGCGAATCTCGTGGGCCCGTCTAAATTCGTTTACTGATTCTACTCAAATTTTTAGACATTTTTACGCAGAAAAAAGTCGAGACATCGATGTCTTTTACGAAATCTAGCCAAAGTGCTTTGTGTCAAGGCATTGAAAACATAGTATTTTTGGGTTCTGGGACATTTATTGAGATCCTGCGAATCTCGTGGGCCCGTTCAAATTCGTTTACTGATTCTACTCAAATTTTTAGACATTTTTACGCAGAAAAAAGTCGAGACATCGATGTCTTTTACGAAATCTGGCCAAAGTGCTTTGTGTCAAGGCATTGAAAAAATAGTATTTTTGGGTTTTGGGACGTTTAATGAGATTCTGCGAATCTCGTGGGCCCGTTTAAATTCGTTTACTGATTCTACTCGAATTTTTAGACATTTTTACGCAGAAAAAAGTCGAGACATCGATGTCTTTTACGAAATCTAGCCAAAGTGCTTTGTGTCAAGGCATCGAAAACATAGTATTTTTGGGTTCTGGGACATTTATTGAGATCCTGCGAATCTCGTGGGCCCGTTCAAATTCGTTTACTGATTCTACTCAAATTTTTAGACATTTTTACGCAGAAAAAAGTCGAGACATCGATGTCTTCTACGAAATCTGGCCAAAGTGCTTTGTGTCGAAGTATCAGAAAAATAGTATTTTTGGGTTCTGGGACATTGAATGAGATCCTGCGAATCTCGTGGGCCCGTTAAAATTTGTTTACTGATTCTACCCAAATTTTCAGACATTTTTACGCAGAAAATGGTCAAGACATCGATGTCTTTTACGAAATCTGGCCAGAGTGCTTTGTGTCGAAGTATCAGAAAAATAGTATTTTTGGGTTCTGGGACATTTATTGAGATCCTGCGAATCTCGTGGGCCCGTTTAAATTCGTTTACTGATTCTACTCAAATTTTTAGACATTTTTACGCAGAAAAAAGTCGAGACATCGATGTCTTTTACGAAATCTGGCCTAGCTGCTGTGTGTCAAGGCATTGAAAAAATAGTATTTTTGGGTTCTGGGACGTTTAATGACATCCTGCGAATCTCGTGGGCCCGTTAAAATTTGTTTACTGATTCTACCCAAATTTTTAGACATTTTTACGCAGAAAAAAGTCGAGACATCGATGTCTTTTACGAAATCTGGCCAAAGTGCTTTGTGTCGAAGTATCAGAAAAATAGTATTTTTGGGTTCTGGGTCGTTTAATGAGATTCTGCGAATCTCGTGGGCCCGTTAAAATTTGTTTACTGATTCTACCCAAATTTTTAGACATTTTTACGCAGAAAATATTCAAGACATCGATGTCTTTTACGAAATCCGGCCAAAGTGCTTTGTGTCGAAGTATCAGAAAAATAGTATTTTTGGGTTCTGGGACATTTATTGAGATCCTGCGAATCTCGTGGGCCCGTTTAAATTCGTTTACTGATTCTACTCAAATTTTTAGACATTTTTACGCAGAAAAAAGTCGAGACATCGATGTCTTTTACGAAATCTAGCCAAAGTGCTTTGTGTCAAGGCATTGAAAACATAGTATTTTTGGGTTCTTGGACATTTATTGAGATCCTGCGAATCTTGTGGGCCCGTTTAAATTCGTTTACTGATTCTACTCGAATTTTTAGACATTTTTACGCAGAAAAAAGTCGAGACATCGATGTCTTTTACGAAATCTGGCCAAAGTGCTTTGTGTCAAGGCATTGAAAAAATAGTATTTTTGGGTTCTGGGACGTTTAATGAGATTCTGCGAATCTCGTGGGCCCGTTTGAATTCGTTTACTGATTCTACTCAAATTTTTAGACATTTTTACGCAGAAAAAAGTCGAGACATCGATGTCTTTTACGAAATCTAGCCAAAGTGCTTTGTGTCAAGGCATTGAAAAAATAGTATTTTTGGGTTCTGGGACGTTTAATGAGATTCTGCGAATCTCGTGGGCCCGTTTAAATTCGTTTACTGATTCTACTCAAATTTTTAGACATTTTTACGCAGAAAAAAGTCAAGACATCGATGTCTTTTACGAAATCTGGCCTAGCTGCTGTGTGTCGAGGCGTTGAAAAAATAGTATTTTTGGGTTCTGGGACATTCAATGAGATCCTGCGAATCTCGTGGGCCCGTTTAAATTCGTTTACTGATTCTACTCAAATTTTTAGACATTTTTACGCAGAAAATGGTCAAGACATCGATGTCTTTTACGAAATCTGGCTAAAGTGCTTCGTGTCGAAGTATCAGAAAAATAGTATTTTTGGGTTCTGGGACGTTTAATGAGATTCTGCGAATCTCGTGGGCCCGTTAAAATTTGTTTACTGATTCTACCCAAATTTTTAGACATTTTCACGCAGAAAATGGTCAAGACATCGATGTCTTTTACGAAATCTGGCGAAAGTGCTTTGTGTCGAAGTATCAGAAAAATAGTATTTTTGGGTTCTGGGACATTTATTGAGATCCTGCGAATCTCGTGGGCCCGTTTAAATTCGTTTACTGATTCTACTCAAATTTTTAGACATTTTTACGCAGAAAATGGTCAAGACATCGATGTCTTTTACGAAATCTGGCCAAAGTGCTCTGTGTCGAAGTATCAGAAAAATAGTATTTTTGGGTTCTGGGACATTTAGTGAGATCCTGCGAATCTCGTGGGCCCGTTTAAATTCGTTTACTGATTCTACTCAAATTTTTAGACATTTTTACGCAGAAAAAAGTCAAGACATCGATGTCTTTTACGAAATCTGGCCTAGCTGCTGTGTGTCGAGGCGTTGAAAAAAAAGTATTTTTGGGTTCTGGGACATTCAATGAGATCCTGCAAATCTCGTGGGCCCGTTAAAATTTGTTTACTGATTCTACTCAAATTTTCAGACATTTTTACGCAGAAAATGGTCAAGACATCGATGTCTTTTACGAAATCTGGCCTAGCTGCTGTGTGTCAAGGCATTGAAAAAATAGTATTTTTGGGTTCTGGGACGTTTAATGACATCCTGCGAATCTCGTGGGCCCGTTAAATTTTGTTTACTGATTCTACCCAAATTTTTAGACCTTTTTTCGCAGAAAATGGTCAAGACATCGATGTCTTTTACGAGATCTGGCCAAAGTGCTTTGTGTCGAAGTATCAGAAAAATAGTATTTTTGGGTTCTGGGACATTTATTGAGATCCTGCGAATCTCGTGGGCCCGTTTAAATTCGTTTACTGATTCTACTCAAATTTTTAGACATTTTTACGCAGAAAAAAGTCGAGACATCGATGTCTTTTACGGAATCTGGACTAGCTGCTGTGTGTCGAAGCGTTGAAAAAATAGTATTTTTGGGTTCTGGGTTATTCAATGAGATCCTGCAAATCTCGTGGGCCCGTTTAAATTCGTTTACTGATTCTACTCAAATTTTTAGACATTTTTACGCAGAAAATGGTCAAGACATCGATGTCTTTTACGAAATCTGGCCAAAGTGCTTTGTCTCCAAGTATCAGAAAAATAGTATTCTTGGGTTCTGGGACGTTTAATGAGATTCTGCGAATCTCGTGGGCCCGTTAAAATTTGTTTACTGATTCTACCCAAATTTTTAGACATTTTTACGCAGAAAATGGTCAAGACATCGATGTCTTTTACGAAATCTGGCCAAAGTGCTTTGTGTCGAAGTATCAGAAAAATAGTATTTTTGGGTTCTGGGACATTTATTGAGATCCTGCGAATCTCGTGGGCCCGTTTAAATTCGTTTACTGATTCTACTCAAATTTTTAGACATTTATACGCAGAAATAAGTCGAGACATCGATGTCTTTTACGAAATCTAGCCAAAGTGCTTTGTGTCAAGGCATTGAAAACATAGTATTTTTGGGTTCTGGGACATTTATTGAGATCCTGCGAATCTCGTGGGCCCGTTCAAATTCGTTTACTGATTCTACTCAAATTTTTAGACATTTTTACGCAGATAAAAGTCGAGACATCGATGTCTTTTACGAAATCTGGCGAAAGTGCTTTGTGTCAAGGCATTGAAAAAATAGTATTTTTGGGTTCTGGGACGTTTAATGAGATTCTGCGAATCTCGTGGGCCCGTTTAAATTCGTTTACTGATTCTACTCAAATTTTTAGACATTTTTACGCAGAAAAAAGTCGAGACATCGATGTCTTTTACGAAATCTAGCCAAAGTGCTTTGTGTCAAGGCATTGAAAACATAGTATTTTTGGGTTCTGGGACATTTATTGAGATCCTGCGAATCTCGTGGGCCCGTTCAAATTCGTTTACTGATTCTACTCAAATTTTTAGACATTTTTACGCAGAAAAAAGTCGAGATATCGATGTCTTTTACGAAATCTGGCCAAAGTGCTTTGTGTCGAAGTATCAGAAAAATAGTATTTTTGGGTTCTGGGACATTTATTGAGATCCTGCGAATCTCGTGGGCCCGTTTAAATTCGTTTACTGATTCTACTCAAATTTTTAGACATTTTTACGCAGAAAAAAGTCGAGACATCGATGTCTTTTACGAAATCTAGCCAAAGTGCTTTGTGTCAAGGCATTGAAAAAATAGTATTTTTGGGTTCTGGGACATTGAATGAGATCCTGCGAATCTCGTGGGCCCGTTAAAATTTGTTTACTGATTCTACCCGAATTTTCAGACATTTTTACGCAGAAAATGGTCAAGACATCGATGTCTTTTACGAAATCTGGCCAGAGTGCTTTGTGTCGATAAATCAGAAAAATAGTATTTTTGGGTTCTGGGACATTTATTGAGATCCTGCGAATCTCGTGGGCCCGTTTAAATTCGTTTACTGATTCTACTCAAATTTTTAGACATTTTTACGCAGAAAAAAGTCGAGACATCGATGTCTTTTACGAAATCTGGCCTAGCTGCTGTGTGTCAAGGCATTGAAAAAATAGTATTTTTGGGTTCTGGGACGTTTAATAACATCCTGCGAATCTCGTGGGCCCGTTAAAATTTGTTTACTGATTCTACCCAAATTTTTAGACATTTTTACGCAGAAAATGGTCAAGACATCGATGTCTTTTACGAAATCTGGCCAAAGTGCTTTGTGTCGAAGTATCAGAAAAATAGTATTTTTGGGTTCTGGGACATTTATTGAGATCCTGCGAATCTCGTGGGCCCGTTTAAATTCGTTTACTGATTTTACTCAAATTTTTAGACATTTTTACGCAGAAAAAAGTCGAGACATCGATGTCTTTTACGGAATCTGGCCTAGCTGCTGTGTGTCGAGGCGTTGAAAAAATAGTATTTTTAGGTTCTGGGACATTCAATAAGATCCTGCGAATCTCGTGGGCCCGTTTAAATTCGTTTACTGATTCTACTCAAATTTTTAGACATTTTTACGCAGAAAATGGTCTAGACATCGATGTCTTTTACGAAATCTGGCCAAAGTGCTTTGTGTCGAAGTATCAGAAAAATAGTATTTTTGGGTTCTGGGACGTTTAATGAGATTCTGCGAATCTCGTGGGCCCGTTAAAATTTGTTTACTGATTCTACCCAAATTTTTAGACATTTTTACGCAGAAAATGGTCAAGACATCGATGTCTTTTACGAAATCTGGCCAAAGTGCTTTGTGTCGAAGTATCAGAAAAATAGTATTTTTGGGTTCTGGGACATTTATTGAGATCCTGCGAATCTCGTGGGCCCGTTTAAATTCGTTTACTGATTCTACTCAAATTTTTAGACATTTTTACGCAGAAAAAAGTCAAGACATCGATGTCTTTTACGAAATCTAGCCAAAGTGCTTTGTGTCAAGGCATTGAAAACATAGTATTTTTGGGTTCTGGGACATTTATTGAGATCCTGCGAATCTCGTGGGCCCGTTCAAATTCGTTTACTGATTCTACTCAAATTTTTAGACATTTTTACGCAGAAAAAAGTCGAGACATGGATGTCTTTTACGAAATCTGGCCAAAGTGCTTTGTGTCAAGGCATTGAAAAAATAGTATTTTTGGGTTCTGGGACGTTTAATGAGATTCTGCGAATCTCGTGGGCCCGTTTAAATTCGTTTACTGATTCTACTCAAATTTTTAGACATTTTTACGCAGAAAAAAGTCGAGACATCGATGTCTTTTACGAAATCTAGCCAAAGTGCTTTGTGTCAAGGCATTGAAAAAATAGTATTTTTGGGTTCTGGGACGTTTAATGAGATTCTGCGAATCTCGTGGGCCCGTTTAAATTCGTTTACTGATTCTACTCAACTTTTTAGACATTTTTACGCAGAAAAAAGTCGAGACATCGATGTCTTTTACGAAATCTGGCCAAAGTGCTTTGTGTCAAGGCATTGAAAAAATAGTATTTTTAGGTTCTGGGACGTTTAATGAGATTCTGCGAATCTCGTGGGCCCGTTTAAATTCGTTTACTGATTCTACTCAAATTTTTAGACATTTTTACGCAGAAGAAAGTCAAGACATCGATGTCTTTTACGAAATCTGGCTTAGCTGCTGTGTGTCGAGGCGTTGACAAAATAGTATTTTTGGGTTCTGGGACATTCAATGAGATCCTGCGAATCTCGTGGGCCCGTTTAAATTCGTTTACTGATTCTACTCAAATTTTTAGACATTTTTACGCAGAAAATGGTCAAGACATCGCTGTCTTCTACGAAATCTGGCCAAAGTGCTTTGTGTCGAAGTATCAGAAAAATAGTATTTTTGGGTTCTGGGACGTTTAATGAGATTCTGCGAATCTCATGGGCCCGTTAAAATTTGTTTACTGATTCTACCCAAATTTTTAGACATTTTTACGCAGAAAATGGTCAAGACATCGATGTCTTTTACGAAATCTGGCCAAAGTGCTTTGTGTCGAAGTATCAGAAAAATAGTATTTTTGGGTTCTGGGACATTTATTGAGATCCTGCGAATCTCGTGGGCCCGGTTAAATTCGTTTACTGATTCTACTCAAATTTTTAGACATTTTTACGCAGAAAAAAGTCGAGACATCGATGTCTTTTACGAAATCTAGCCAAAGTGCTTTGTGTCAAGGCATTGAAAACATAGTATTTTTGGGTTCTGGGACATTTATTGAGATCCTGCGAATCTCGTGGGCCCGTTCAAATTCGTTTACTGATTCTACTCAAATTTTTAGACATTTTTACGCAGAAAAAAGTCGAGACATCGATGTCTTTTACGAAATCTGGCCAAAGTGCTTTGTGTCAAGGCTATGAAAAAATAGTATTTTAGGGTTCTGGGACGTTTAATGAGATTCTGCGAATCTCGTGGGCCCGTTTAAATTCGTTTACTGATTCTACTCAAATTTTTAGACATTTTTACGCAGAAAAAAGTCGAGACATCGATGTCTTTTACGAAATCTAGCCAAAGTGCTGTGTGTCAAGGCATTGAAAACATAGTATTTTTGGGTTCTGGGACATTTATTGAGATCCTGCGAATCTCGTGGGCCCGTTCAAATTCGTTTACTGATTCGACTCAAATTTTTAGACATTTTTACGCAGAAAAAAGTCGAGACATCGATGTCTTTTACGAAATCTGGCCAAAGTGCTTTGTGTCGAAGTATCAGAAAAATAGTATTTTTGGGTTCTGGGACATTTATTGAGATCCTGCGAATCTCGTGGGCCCGTTTAAATTCGTTTACTGATTCTACTCAAATTTTTAGACATTTTTACGCAGAAAAAAGTCGAGACATCGATGTCTTTTACGAAATCTAGCCAAAGTGCATTGTGTCAAGGCATTGAAAACATAGTATTTTTGGGTTCTGGGACATTTATTGAGATCCTGCGAATCTCGTGGGCCCGTTCAAATTCGTTTACTGATTCTACTCAAATTTTTAGACATTTTTACGCAGAAAATGGTCAAGACATCGATGTCTTTTACGAAATCTGGCCAAAGTGCTTTGTGTCGAAGTATCAGAAAAATAGTATTTTTGGGTTCTGGGACATTTATTGAGATCCTGCGAATCTCGTGGGCCCGTTTAAATTCGTTTACTGATTCTACTCAAATTTTTAGACATTTTTACGCAGAAAATATTCAAGACATCGATGTCTTTTACGAAATCTGGCCAAAGTGCTTTGTGTCGAAGTATCAGAAAAATAGTATTTTTGGGTTCTGGGACATTTATTGAGATCCTGCGAATCTCGTGGGCCCGTTTAAATTCGTTTACTGATTCTACTCAAATTTTTAGACATTTTTACGCAGAAAAAAGTCAAGACATCGATGTCTTTTACGAAATCTGGCCTAGCTGCTGTGTGTCGAGGCGTTGAAAAAATAGTATTTTTGGGTTCTGGGACATTCAATGAGATCCTGCAAATCTCGTGGGCCCGTTAAAATTTGTTTACTGATTCTACTCATATTTTCAGACATTTTTACGCAGAAAATGGTCAAGACATCGATGTCATTTACGAAATCTGGCCTAGCTGCTGTGTGTCAAGGCATTGAAAAAATAGTATTTTTGGGTTCTGGGACGTTTAATGACATCCTGCGAATCTCGTGGGCCCGTTAAAATTTGTTTACTGATTCTACCCAAATTTTTAGACATTTTTACGCAGAAAATGGTCAAGACATCGATGTCTTTTACGAAATCTGGCCAAAGCGCTTTGTGTCGAAGTATCAGAAAAATAGTATTTTTGGGTTCTGGGACATTTATTGAGATCCTGCGAATCTCGTGGGCCCGTTAAAATTCGTTTACTGATTTTACTCAAATTTTTAGACATTTTTACGCAGAAAAAAGTCGAGACATCGATGTCTTTTACGAAATCTAGCCAAAGTGCTTTGTGTCAAGGCATTGAAAACATAGTATTTTTGGGTTCTGGGACATTTATTGAGATCCTGCGAATCTCGTGGGCCCGTTCAAATTCGTTTACTGATTCTACTCAAATTTTTAGACATTTTTACGCAGAAAAAAGTCGAGACATCGATGTCTTTTACGAAATCTGGCCAAAGTGCTTTGTGTCGAAGTATCAGAAATATAGTATTTTTGGGTTCTGGGACATTTATTGAGATCCTGCGAATCTCGTGGGCCCGTTTAAATTCGTTTACTGATTCTACTCAAATTTTTAGACATTTTTACGCAGAAAAAAGTCGAGACATCGATGTCTTTTACGAAATCTAGCCAAAGTGCTTTGTGTCAAGGCATTGAAAAAATAGTATTTTTGGGTTCTGGGACATTGAATGAGATCCTGCGAATCTCGTGGGCCCGTTAAAATTTGTTTACTGATTCTACCCAAATTTTCAGACATTTTTACGCAGAAAATGGTCAAGACATCGATGTCTTTTACGAAATCTGGCCAAAGTGCTTTGTGTCAAGGCATTGAAAACATAGTATTTTTGGGTTCTGGGACATTTATTGAGATCCTGCGAATCTCGTGGGCCCGTTCAAATTCGTTTACTGATTCTACTCAAATTTTTAGACATTTTTACGCAGAAAAAAGTCGAGACATCGATGTCTTTTACGAAATCTAGCCAAAGTGCTGTGTGTCAAGGCATTGAAAACATAGTATTTTTGGGTTCTGGGACATTTATTGAGATCCTGCGAATCTCGTGGGCCCGTTAAAATTCGTTTACTGATTTTACTCAAATTTTTAGACATTTTTACGCAGAAAAAAGTCGAGACATCGATGTCTTTTACGAAATCTAGCCAAAGTGCTTTGTGTCAAGGCATTGAAAACATAGTATTTTTGGGTTCTGGGACATTTATTGAGATCCTGCGAATCTCGTGGGCCCGTTCAAATTCGTTTACTGATTCTACTCAAATTTTTAGACATTTTTACGCAGAAAAAAGTCGAGACATCGATGTCTTTTACGAAATCTGGCCAAAGTGCTTTGTGTCGAAGTATCAGAAATATAGTATTTTTGGGTTCTGGGACATTTATTGAGATCCTGCGAATCTCGTGGGCCCGTTTAAATTCGTTTACTGATTCTACTCAAATTTTTAGACATTTTTACGCAGAAAAAAGTCGAGACATCGATGTCTTTTACGAAATCTAGCCAAAGTGCTTTGTGTCAAGGCATTGAAAAAATAGTATTTTTGGGTTCTGGGACATTGAATGAGATCCTGCGAATCTCGTGGGCCCGTTAAAATTTGTTTACTGATTCTACCCAAATTTTCAGACATTTTTACGCAGAAAATGGTCAAGACATCGATGTCTTTTACGAAATCTGGCCAAAGTGCTTTGTGTCAAGGCATTGAAAACATAGTATTTTTGGGTTCTGGGACATTTATTGAGATCCTGCGAATCTCGTGGGCCCGTTCAAATTCGTTTACTGATTCTACTCAAATTTTTAGACATTTTTACGCAGAAAAAAGTCGAGACATCGATGTCTTTTACGAAATCTAGCCAAAGTGCTGTGTGTCAAGGCATTGAAAACATAGTATTTTTGGGTTCTGGGACATTTATTGAGATCCTGCGAATCTCGTGGGCCCGTTTAAATTCGTTTACTGATTCTACTCAAATTTTTAGACATTTTTACGCAGAAAAAGTCGAGACATCGATGTCTTTTACGAAATCTAGCCAAAGTGCTTTGTGTCAAGGCATTGAAAACATAGTATTTTTGGGTTCTGGGACATTTATTGAGATCCTGCGAATCTCGTGGGCCCGTTCAAATTCGTTTACTGATTCTACTCAAATTTTTAGACATTTTTACGCAGAAAATGGTCAAGACATCGATGTCTTTTACGAAATCTGGCCAAAGTGCTTTGTGTCGAAGTATCAGAAAAATAGTATTTTTGGGTTCTGGGACATTTATTGAGATCCTGCGAATCTCGTGGGCCCGTTTAAATTCGTTTACTGATTCTACTCAAATTTTTAGACATTTTTACGCAGAAAAAAGTCAAGACATCGATGTCTTTTACGAAATCTGGCCTAGCTGCTGTGTGTCGAGGCGTTGAAAAAATAGTATTTTTGGGTTCTGGGACATTCAATGAGATCCTGCGAATCTCGTGGGCCCGTTCAAATTCGTTTACTGATTCTACTCAAATTTTTAGACATTTTTACGCAGAAAAAAGTCAAGACATCGATGTCTTTTACGAAATCTGGCCTAGCTGCTGTGTGTCGAGGCGTTGAAAAAATAGTATTTTTGGGTTCTGGGACATTTATTGAGATCCTGCGAATCTCGTGGGCCCGTTCAAATTCGTTTACTGATTCTACTCAAATTTTTAGACATTTTTACGCAGAAAATGGTCAAGACATCGATGTCTTTTACGAAATCTGGCCAAAGTGCTTTGTGTCAAAGTATCAGAAAAATAGTATTTTTGGGTTCTGGGACGTTTAATGAGATTCTGCGAATCTCGTGGGCCCGTTAAAATTTGTTTACTGATTCTACCCAAATTTTTAGACATTTTTACGCAGAAAATGGTCAAGACATCGATGTCTTTTACGAAATCTGGCCAAAGTGCTTTGTGTCGAAGTATCAGAAAAATAGTATTTTTGGGTTCTGGGACGTTTAATGACATCCTGCGAATCTCGTGGGCCCGTTAAAATTTGTTTACTGATTCTACCCAAATTTTTAGACATTTTTACGCAGAAAATGGTCAAGACATCGATGTCTTTTACGAAATCTGGCCAAAGTGCTTTGTGTCGAAGTATCAGAAAAATAGTATTTTTGGGTTCTGGGACATTTATTGAGATCCTGCGAATCTCGTGGGCCCGTTTAAATTCGTTTACTGATTCTACTCAAATTTTTAGACATTTTTACGCAGAAAAAAGTCGAGACATCGATGTCTTTTACGGAATCTGGCCTAGCTGCTGTGTGTCGAGGCGTTGAAAAAATAGTATTTTTGGGTTCTGGGACATTCGATGAGATCCTGCGAATCTCGTGGGCCCGTTTAAATTCGTTTACTGATTCTACTCAAATTTTTAGACATTTTTACGCAGAAAATGGTCAAGACATCGATGTCTTTTACGAAATCTGGCCAAAGTGCTTTGTGTCCAAGTATCAGAAAAATAGTATTTTTGGGTTCTGAGACGTTTAATGAGATTCTGCGAATCTCGTGGGCCCGTTAAAATTTGTTTACTGATTCTACCCAAATTTTTAGACATTTTTACGCAGAAAATGGTCAAGACATCGATGTCTTTTACGAAATCTGGCCAAAGTGCTTTGTGTCGAAGTATCAGAAAAATAGTATTTTTGGGTTCTGGGACATTTATTGAGATCCTGCGAATCTCGTGGGCCCGTTTAAATTCGTTTACTGATTCTACTCAAATTTTTAGACATTTTTACGCAGAAAATGGTCAAGACATCGATGTCTTTTACGAAATCTGGCCAAAGTGCTTTGTGTCCAAGTATCAGAAAAATAGTATTTTTGGGTTCTGAGACGTTTAATGAGATTCTGCGAATCTCGTGGGCCCGTTAAAATTTGTTTACTGATTCTACCCAAATTTTTAGACATTTTTACGCAGAAAATGGTCAAGACATCGATGTCTTTTACGAAATCTGGCCAAAGTGCTTTGTGTCGAAGTATCAGAAAAATAGTATTTTTGGGTTCTGGGACATTTATTGAGATCCTGCGAATCTCGTGGGCCCGTTTAAATTCGTTTACTGATTCTACTCAAATTTTTAGACATTTTTACGCAGAAAAAAGTCGAGACATCGATGTCTTTTACGAAATCTGGCCAAAGTGCTTTGTGTCAAGGCATTGAAAAAATAGTATTTTTGGGTTCTGGGACGTTTAATGAGATTCTGCGAATCTCGTGGGCCCGTTTAAATTCGTTTACTGATTCTACTTAAATTTTTAGACATTTTTCCGCAGAAAAAAGTCGAGACATCGATGTCTTTTACGAAATCTGGCCAAAGTGCTTTGTGTCAAGGCATTGAAAAAATAGTATTTTTGGGTTCTGGGACGTTTAATGAGATTCTGCGAATCTCGTGGGCCCGTTTAAATTCGTTTACTGATTCTACTCAAATTTTTAGACATTTTTACGCAGAAAAAAGTCAAGACATCGATGTCTTTTACGAAATCTGGCCTAGCTGCTGTGTTTCGAGGCGTTGAAAAAATAGTATTTTTGGGTTCTGGGACATTCAATGAGATCCTGCGAATCTCGTGGGCCCGTTTAAATTCGTTTACTGATTCTACTCAAATTTTTAGACATTTTTACGCAGAAAATGGTCAAGACATCGATGTCTTTTACGAAATCTGGCCAAAGTGCTTTGTGTCGAAGTATCAGAAAAATAGTATTTTTAGGTTCTGGGACGTTTAATGAGATTCTGCGAATCTCGTGGGCCCGTTAAAATTTGTTTACTGATTCTACCCAAATTTTTAGACATTTTTACGCAGAAAATGGTCAAGACATCGATGTCTTTTACGAAATCTGGCCAAAGTGCTTTGTGTCGAAGTATCAGAAAAATAGTATTTTTGGGTTCTAAGACATTTATTGAGATCCTGCGAATCTCGTGGGCCCGTTTAAATTCGTTTACTGATTCTACTCAAATTTTTAGACATTTATACGCAGAAAAAAGTCAAGACATCGATGTCTTTTACGAAATCTGGCCTAGCTGCTGTGTGTCGAGGCGTTAAAAAAATAGTATTTTTGGGTTCTGGGACATTCAATGAGATCCTGCAAATCTCGTGGGCCCGTTAAAATTTGTTTACTGATTCTACTCAAATTTTCAGACATTTTTACGCAGAAAATGGTCAAGACATCGATGTCTTTTACGAAATCTGGCCTAGCTGCTGTGTGTCAAGGCATTGAAAAAATAGTATTTTTGGGTTCTGGGACGTTTAATGACATCCTGCGAATCTCGTGGGCCCGTTAAAATTTGTTTACTGATTCTACCCAAATTTTTAGACATTTTTACGCAGAAAATGGTCAAGACATCGATGTCTTTTACGAAATCTGGCCAAAGTGCTTTGTGTCGAAGTATCAGAAAAATAGTATTTTTGGGTTCTGGGACATTTATTGAGATCCTGCGAATCTCGTGGGCCCGTTTAAATTCGTTTACTGATTCTACTCAAATTTTTAGACATTTTAACGCAGAACAAAGTCGAGACATCGATGTCTTTTACGGAATCTGGCCTAGCTGCTGTGTGTCGAGGCGTTGAAAAAATAGTATTTTTGGGTTCTGGGACATTCAATGAGGTCCTGCGAATCTCGTGGGCCCGTTTAAATTCGTTTACTGATTCTACTCAAATTTTTAGACATTTTTACGCAGAAAAAAGTCGAGACATCGATGTCTTTTACGGAATCTGGCCTAGCTGCTGTGTGTCGAGGCGTTGAAAAAATATAATTTTTGGGTTCTGGGATATTCAATGAGGTCCTGCGAATCTCGTGGGCCCGTTTAAATTCGTTTACTGATTCTACTCAAATTTTTAGACATTTTTACGCAGAAAAAAGTCGAGACATCGATGTCTTTTACGGAATCTGGCCTAGCTGCTGTGTGTCGAGGCGTTGAAAAAATAGTATTTTTAGGTTCTGGGACATTCAATGAGATCCTGCGAATCTCGTGGGCCCGTTTAAATTCGTTTACTGATTCTACTCAAATTTTTAGACATTTTTACGCAGAAAATGGTCTAGACATCGATGTCTTTTACGAAATCTGGCCAAAGTGCTTTGTGTCGAAGTATCAGAAAAATAGTATTTTTGGGTTCTGAGACGTTTAATGAGATTCTGCGAATCTCGTGGGCCCGTTACAATTTGTTTACTGATTCTACCCAAATTTTTAGACATTTTTACGCAGAAAATGGTCAAGACATCGATGTCTTTTACGAAATCTGGCCAAAGTGCTTTGTGTCGAAGTATCAGAAAAATAGTATTTTTGGGTTCTGGGACATTTATTGAGATCCTGCGAATCTCGTGGCCCCGTTTAAATTCGTTTACTGATTCTACTCAAATTTTTAGACATTTTTACGCAGAAAAAAGTCGAGACATCGATGTCTTTTACGAAATCTAGCCAAAGTGCTTTGTGTCAAGGCATTGAAAACATAGTATTTTTGGGTTCTGGGACATTTATTGAGATCCTGCGAATCTCGTGGGCCCGTTCAAATTCGTTTACTGATTCTACTCAAATTTTTAGACATTTTTACGCAGAAAAAGTCGAGACATCGATGTCTTTTACGAAATCTGGCCAAAGTGCTTTGTGTCGAAGTATCAGAAAAATAGTATTTTTGGGTTCTGGGACATTTATTGAGATCCTGCGAATCTCGTGGGCCCGTTTAAATTCGTTTACTGATTCTACTCAAATTTTTAGACATTTTTACGCAGAAAAAAGTCGAGACATCGATGTCTTTTACGAAATCTAGCCAAAGTGCTTTGTGTCAAGGCATTGAAAAAATAGTCTTTTTGGGTTCTGGGACATTGAATGAGATCCTGCGAATCTCGTGGGCCCGTTAAAATTTGTTTACTGATTCTACCCAAATTTTCAGACATTTTTACGCAGAAAATGGTCAAGACATCGATGTCTTTTACGAAATCTGGCCAAAGTGCTTTGTGTCAAGGCATTGAAAACATAGTATTTTTGGGTTCTGGGACATTTATTGAGATCCTGCGAATCTCGTGGGCCCGTTCAAATTCGTTTACTGATTCTACTCAAATTTTTAGACATTTTTACGCAGAAAAAAGTCGAGACATCGATGTCTTTTACGAAATCTAGCCAAAGTGCTGTGTGTCAAGGCATTGAAAACATAGTATTTTTGGGTTCTGGGACATTTATTGAGATCCTGCGAATCTCGTGGGCCCGTTTAAATTCGTTTACTGATTCTACTCAAATTTTTAGACATTTTTACGCAGAAAAAAGTCAAGACATCGATGTCTTTTACGAAATCTGGCCTAGCTGCTGTGTTTCGAGGCGTTGAAAAAATAGTATTTTTGGGTTCTGGGACATTCAATGAGATCCTGCAAATCTCGTGGGCCCGTTAAAATTTGTTTACTGATTCTACTCAAATTTTCAGACATTTTTACGCAGAAAATGGTCAAGACATCGATGTCTTTTACGAAATCTGGCCTAGCTGCTGTGTGTCAAGGCATTGAAAAAATAGTATTTTTGGGTTCTGGGACGTTTAATGACATCCTGCGAATCTCGTGGGCCCGTTAAAATTTGTTTACTGATTCTACCCAAATTTTTAGACATTTTTACGCAGAAAATGGTCAAGACATCGATGTCTTTTACGAAATCTGGCCAAAGTGCTTTGTGTCGAAGTATCAGAAAAATAGTATTTTTGGGTTCTGGGACATTTATTGAGATCCTGCGAATCTCGTGGGCCCGTTTAAATTCGTTTACTGATTCTACTCAAATTTTTAGACATTTTAACGCAGAAAAAAGTCGAGACATCGATGTCTTTTACGGAATCTGGCCTAGCTGCTGTGTGTCGAGGCGTTGAAAAATAGTATTTTTGGGTTCTGGGACATTCAATGAGGTCCTGCGAATCTCGTGGGCCCGTTTAAATTCGTTTACTGATTCTACTCAAATTTTTAGACATTTTTACGCAGAAAAAAGTCGAGACATCGATGTCTTTTACGGAATCCGCCTAGCTGCTGTGTGTCGAGGCGTTGTAAAAATAGTATTTTTGGGTTCTGGGACATTCAATGAGGTCCTGCGAATCTCGTGGGCCCGTTTAAATTCGTTTACTGATTCTACTCAAATTTTTAGACATTTTTACGCAGAATAAAGTCGAGACATCGATGTCTTTTACGGAATCTGGCCTAGCTGCTGTGTGTCGAGGCGATGAAAAAATAGTATTTTTAGGTTCTGGGACATTCAATGAGATCCTGCGAATCTCGTGGGCCCGTTTAAATTCGTTTACTGATTCTACTCAAATTTTTAGACATTTTTACGCGGAAAATGGTCTAGACATCGATGTCTTTTACGAAATCTGGCCAAAGTGCTTTGTGTCAAGGCATTGAAAACATAGTATTTTTGGGTTCTGGGACATTTATTGAGATCCTGCGAATCTCGTGGGCCCGTTCAAATTCGTTTACTGATTCTACTCAAATTTTTAGACATTTTTACGCAGAAAAAAGTCGAGACATCGATGTCTTTTACGAAATCTAGCCAAAGTGCTGTGTGTCAAGGCATTGAAAACATAGTATTTTTGGGTTCTGGGACATTTATTGAGATCCTGCGAATCTCGTGGGCCCGTTTAAATTCGTTTACTGATTCTACTCAAATTTTTAGACATTTTTACGCAGAAAAAAGTCAAGACATCGATGTCTTTTACGAAATCTGGCCTAGCTGCTGTGTTTCGAGGCGTTGAAAAAATAGTATTTTTGGGTTCTGGGACATTCAATGAGATCCTGCAAATCTCGTGGGCCCGTTAAAATTTGTTTACTGATTCTACTCAAATTTTCAGACATTTTTACGCAGAAAATGGTCAAGACATCGATGTCTTTTACGAAATCTGGCCTAGCTGCTGTGTGTCAAGGCATTGAAAAAATAGTATTTTTGGGTTCTGGGACGTTTAATGACATCCTGCGAATCTCGTGGGCCCGTTAAAATTTGTTTACTGATTCTACCCAAATTTTTAGACATTTTTACGCAGAAAATGGTCAAGACATCGATGTCTTTTACGAAATCTGGCCAAAGTGCTTTGTGTCGAAGTATCAGAAAAATAGTATTTTTGGGTTCTGGGACATTTATTGAGATCCTGCGAATCTCGTGGGCCCGTTTAAATTCGTTTACTGATTCTACTCAAATTTTTAGACATTTTAACGCAGAAAAAAGTCGAGACATCGATGTCTTTTACGGAATCTGGCCTAGCTGCTGTGTGTCGAGGCGTTGAAAAATAGTATTTTTGGGTTCTGGGACATTCAATGAGGTCCTGCGAATCTCGTGGGCCCGTTTAAATTCGTTTACTGATTCTACTCAAATTTTTAGACATTTTTACGCAGAAAAAAGTCGAGACATCGATGTCTTTTACGGAATCCGCCTAGCTGCTGTGTGTCGAGGCGTTGTAAAAATAGTATTTTTGGGTTCTGGGACATTCAATGAGGTCCTGCGAATCTCGTGGGCCCGTTTAAATTCGTTTACTGATTCTACTCAAATTTTTAGACATTTTTACGCAGAATAAAGTCGAGACATCGATGTCTTTTACGGAATCTGGCCTAGCTGCTGTGTGTCGAGGCGATGAAAAAATAGTATTTTTAGGTTCTGGGACATTCAATGAGATCCTGCGAATCTCGTGGGCCCGTTTAAATTCGTTTACTGATTCTACTCAAATTTTTAGACATTTTTACGCGGAAAATGGTCTAGACATCGATGTCTTTTACGAAATCTGGCCAAAGTGCTTTGTGTCGAAGTATCAGAAAAATAGTATTTTTGGGTTCTGAGACGTTTAATGAGATTCTGCGAATCTCGTGGGCCCGTTACAATTTGTTTACTGATTCTACCCAAATTTTTAGACATTTTTACGCAGAAAGTGGTCAAGACATCGATGTCTTTTACGAAATCTGGCCAAAGTGCTTTGTGTCGAAGTATCAGAAAAATAGTATTTTTGGGTTCTGGGACATTTATTGAGATCCTGCGAATCTCGTGGCCCCGTTTAAATTCGTTTACTGATTCTACTCAAATTTTTAGACATTTTTACGCAGAAAAAAGTCGAGACATCGATGTCTTTTACGAAATCTAGCCAAAGTGCTTTGTGTCAAGGCATTGAAAACATAGTATTTTTGGGTTCTGGGACATTTATTGAGATCCTGCGAATCTCGTGGGCCCGTTCAAATTCGTTTACTGATTCTACTCAAATTTTTAGACATTTTTACGCAGAATAAAGTCGAGACATCGATGTCTTTTACGAAATCTGGCCAAAGTGCTTTGTGTCGAAGTATCAGAAAAATAGTATTTTTGGGTTCTGGGACATTTATTGAGATCCTGCGAATCTCGTGGGCCCGTTTAAATTCGTTTACTGATTCTACTCAAATTTTTAGACATTTTTACGCAGAAAAAAGTCGAGACATCGATGTCTTTTACGAAATCTAGCCAAAGTGCTTTGTGTCAAGGCATTGAAAAAATAGTATTTTTGGGTTCTGGGACATTGAATGAGATCCTGCGAATCTCGTGGGCCCGTTAAAATTTGTTTACTGATTCTACCCAAATTTTCAGACATTTTTACGCAGAAAATGGTCAAGACATCGATGTCTTTTACGAAATCTGGCCAAAGTGCTTTGTGTCAAGGCATTGAAAACATAGTGTTTTTGGGTTCTGGGACATTTATTGAGATCCTGCGAATCTCGTGGGCCCGTTCAAATTCGTTTACTGATTCTACTCAAATTTTTAGACATTTTTACGCAGAAAAAAGTCGAGACATCGATGTCTTTTACGAAATCTAGCCAAAGTGCTGTGTGTCAAGGCATTGAAAACATAGTATTTTTGGGTTCTGGGACATTCAATGAGATCCTGCGAATCTCGTGGGCCCGTTTAAATTCGTTTACTGATTCTACTCAAATTTTTAGACATTTTTACGCAGAAAATGGTCAAGACATCGATGTCTTTTACGAAATCTGGCCAAAGTGCTTTGTGTCGAAGTATCAGAAAAATAGTATTTTTGGGTTCTGGGACGTTTAATGAGATTCTGCGAATCTCGTGGGCCCGTTAAAATTTGTTTACTGATTCTACCCAAATTTTTAGACATTTTTACGCAGAAAATGGTCAAGACATCGATGTCTTTTACGAAATCTGGCCAAAGTGCTTTGTGTCGAAGTATCAGAAAAATAGTATTTTTGGGTTCTGGGACATTTATTGAGATCCTGCGAATCTCGTGGGCCCGTTTAAATTCGTTTACTGATTCTACTCAAATTTTTAGACATTTTTACGCAGAAAATGGTCAAGACATCGATGTCTTTTACGAAATCTGGCCAAAGTGCTTTGTGTCGAAGTATCAGAAAAATAGTATTTTTGGGTTCTGGGACATTTATTGAGATCCTGCGAATCTCGTGGGCCCGTTTAAATTCGTTTACTGATTCTACTCAAATTTTTAGACATTTTTACGCAGAAAAAAGTCAAGACATCGATGTCTTTTACGAAATCTGGCCTAGCTGCTGTGTGTCGAGGCGTTGAAAAAATAGTATTTTTGGGTTCTGGGACATTCAATGAGATCCTGCAAATCTCGTGGGCCCGTTAAAATTTGTTTACTGATTCTACTCAAATTTTCAGACATTTTTACGCAGAAAATGGTCAAGACATCGATGTCTTTTACGAAATCTGGCCTAGCTGCTGTGTGTCAAGGCATTGAAAAAATAGTATTTTTGGGTTCTGGGACGTTTAATGACATCCTGCGAATCTCGTGGGCCCGTTAAAATTTGTTTACTGATTCTACCCAAATTTTTAGACATTTTTACGCAGAAAATGGTCAAGACATCGATGGCTTTTACGAAATCTGGCCAAAGTGCTTTGTGTCGAAGTATCAGAAAAATAGTATTTTTGGGTTCTGGGACGTTTAATGACATCCTGCGAATCTCGTGGGCCCGTTAAAATTTGTTTACTGATTCTACCCAAATTTTTAGACATTTTTACGCAGAAAATGGTCAAGACATAGATGTCTTTTACGAAATCTGGCCAAAGTGCTTTGTGTCGAAGTATCAGAAAAATAGTATTTTTGGGTTCTGGGACATTTATTGAGATCCTGCGAATCTCGTGGGCCCGTTTAAATTCGTTTACTGATTCTACTCAAATTTTTAGACATTTTTACGCAGAAAAAAGTCGAGACATCGATGTCTTTTACGGAATCTGGCCTAGCTGCTGTGTGTCGAGGCGTTGAAAAAATAGTATTTTTGGGTTCTAGGACATTCAATGAGATCCTGCGAATCTCGTGGGCCCGTTTAAATTCGTTTACTGATTCTACTCAAATTTTTAGACATTTTTACGCAGAAAATGGTCAAGACATCGATGTCTTTTACGAAATCTGGCCAAAGTGCTTTGTGTCCAAGTATCAGAAAAATAGTATTTTTGGGTTCTGGGACGTTTAATGAGATTCTGCGAATCTCGTGGGTCCGTTAAAATTTGTTTACTGATTCTACCCAAATTTTTAGACATTTTTACGCAGAAAATGGTCAAGACATCGATGTCTTTTACGAAATCTGGCCAAAGTGCTTTGTGTCGAAGTATCAGAAAAATAGTATTTTTGGGTTCTGGGACATTTATTGAGATCCTGCGAATCTCGTGGGCCCGTTTAAATTCGTTTACTGATTCTACTCAAATTTTTAGACATTTTTACGCAGAAAAAGTCGAGACATCGATGTCTTTTACGAAATCTAGCCAAAGTGCTTTGTGTCAAGGCATTGAAAACATAGTATTTTTGGGTTCTGGGACATTTATTGAGATCCTGCGAATCTCGTGGGCCCGTTCAAATTCGTTTACTGATTCTACTCAAATTTTTAGACATTTTTACGCAGAAAAAGTCGAGACATCGATGTCTTTTACGAAATCTGGCCAAAGTGCTTTGTGTCAAGGCATTGAAAAAATAGTATTTTTGGGTTCTGGGACGTTTAATGAGATTCTGCGAATCTCGTGGGCCCGTTTAAATTCGTTTACTGATTCTACTCAAATTTTTAGACATTTTTACGCAGAAAAAAGTCGAGACATCGATGTCTTTTACGAAATCTAGCCAAAGTGCTTTGTGTCAAGGCATTGAAAACATAGTATTTTTGGGTTCTGGGACATTTATTGAGATCCTGCGAATCTCGTGGGCCCGTTCAAATTCGTTTACTGATTCTACTCAAATTTTTAGACATTTTTACGCAGAAAAAAGTCGAGACATCGGTGTCTTTTACGAAATCTGGCCAAAGTGCTTTGTGTCGAAGTATCAGAAAAATAGTATTTTTGGGTTCTGGGACATTTATTGAGATCCTGCGAATCTCGTGGGCCCGTTTAAATTCGTTTACTGATTCTACTCAAATTTTTAGACATTTTTACGCAGAAAAAAGTCGAGACATCGATGTCTTTTACGAAATCTAGCCAAAGTGCTTTGTGTCAAGGCATTGAAAAAATAGTATTTTTGGGTTCTGGGACATTGAATGAGATCCTGCGAATCTCGTGGGCCCGTTAAAATTTGTTTACTGATTCTACCCAAATTTTCAGACATTTTTACGCAGAAAATGGTCAAGACATCGATGTCTTTTACGAAATCTGGCCAAAGTGCTTTGTGTCAAGGCATTGAAAACATAGTATTTTTGGGTTCTGGGACATTTATTGAGATCCTGCGAATCTCGTGGGCCCGTTCAAATTCGTTTACTGATTCTACTCAAATTTTTAGACATTTTTACGCAGAAAAAAGTCGAGACATCGATGTCTTTTACGAAATCTGGCCTAGCTGCTGTGTGTCAAGGCATTGAAAAAATAGTATTTTTGGGTTCTGGGACGTTTAATGACATCCTGCGAATCTCGTGGGCCCGTTACAATTTGTTTACTGATTCTACCCAAATTTTTAGACATTTTCACGCAGAAAATGGTCAAGACATCGATGTCTTTTACGAAATCTGGCCAAAGTGCTTTGTGTCGAAGTATCAGAAAAATAGTATTTTTGGGTTCTGGGACATTTATTGAGATCCTGCGAATCTCGTGGGCCCGTTTAAATTCGTTTACTGATTCTACTCAAATTTTTAGACATTTTTACGCAGAAAAAAGTCGAGACATCGATGTCTTTTACGAAATGTAGCCAAAGTGCTTTGTGTCGAGGCATTGAAAACATAGTATTTTTGGGTTCTGGGACATTTATTGAGATCCTGCGAATCTCGTGGGCCCGTTCAAATTCGTTTACTGATTCTACTCAAATTTTTAGACATTTTTACGCAGAAAAAAGTCGAGACATCGATGTCTTTTACGAAATCTGGCCAAAGTGCTTTGTGTCAAGGCATTGAAAAAATAGTATTTTTGGGTTCTGGGACGTTTAATGAGATTCTGCGAATCTCGTGGGCCCGTTTAAATTCGTTTACTGATTCTACTCAAATTTTTAGACATTTTTACGCAGAAAAAAGTCGAGACATCGATGTCTTTTACGAAATCTAGCCAAAGTGCTTTGTGTCAAGGCATTGAAAACATAGTATTTTTGGGTTCTGGGACATTTATTGAGATCCTGCGAATCTCGTGGGCCCGGTCAAATTCGTTTACTGATTCTACTCAAATTTTTAGACATTTTTACGCAGAAAAAAGTCGAGACATCGATGTCTTTTACGAAATCTGGCCAAAGTGCTTTGTGTCAAGGCATTGAAAAAATAGTATTTTTGGGTTCTGGGACGTTTAATGAGATTCTGCGAATCTCGTGGGCCCGTTTAAATTCGTTTACTGATTCTACTCAAATTTTTAGACATTTTTACGCAGAAAAAAGTCAAGACATCGATGTCTTTTACGAAATCTGGCCAAAGTGCTTTGTGTCAAGGCATTGAAAACATAGTATTTTTGGGTTCTGGGACATTCAATGAGATCCTGCGAATCTCGTGGGCCCGTTTAAATTCGTTTACTGATTCTACTCAAATTTTTAGACATTTTTACGCAGAAAATGGTCAAGACATCGATGTCTTTTACGAAATCTGGCCAAAGTGCTTTGTGTCGAAGTATCAGAAAAATAGTATTTTTGGGTTCTGGGACATTTATTGAGATCCTGCGAATCTCGTGGGCCCGTTTAAATTCGTTTACTGATTCTACTCAAATTTTTAGACATTTTTACGCAGAAAATGGTCAAGACATCGATGTCTTTTACGAAATCTGGCCAAAGTGCTTTGTGTCGAAGTATCAGAAAAATAGTATTTTTGGGTTCTGGGACATTTATTGAGATCCTGCGAATCTCGTGGGCCCGTTTAAATTCGTTTACTGATTCTACTCAAATTTTTAGACATTTTTACGCAGAAAAAAGTCAAGACATCGATGTCTTTTACGAAATCTGGCCTAGCTGCTGTGTGTCGAGGCGTTGAAAAAATAGTATTTTTGGGTTCTGGGACATTCAATGAGATCCTGCAAATCTCGTGGGCCCGTTAAAATTTGTTTACTGATTCTACTCAAATTTTCAGACATTTTTACGCAGAAAATGGTCAAGACATCGATGTCTTTTACGAAATCTGGCCTAGCTGCTGTGTGTCAAGGCATTGAAAAAATAGTATTTTTGGGTTCTGGGACGTTTAATGACATCCTGCGAATCTCGTGGGCCCGTTAAAATTTGTTTACTGATTCTACCCAAATTTTTAGACATTTTTACGCAGAAAATGGTCAACACATCGATGGCTTTTACGAAATCTGGCCAAAGTGCTTTGTGTCGAAGTATCAGAAAAATAGTATTTTTGGGTTCTGGGACGTTTAATGACATCCTGCGAATCTCGTGGGCCCGTTAAAATTTGTTTACTGATTCTACCCAAATTTTTAGACATTTTTACGCAGAAAATGGTCAAGACATAGATGTCTTTTACGAAATCTGGCCAAAGTGCTTTGTGTCGAAGTATCAGAAAAATAGTATTTTTGGGTTCTGGGACATTTATTGAGATCCTGCGAATCTCGTGGGCCCGTTTAAATTCGTTTACTGATTCTACTCAAATTTTTAGACATTTTTACGCAGAAAAAAGTCGAGACATCGATGTCTTTTACGGAATCTGGCCTAGCTGCTGTGTGTCGAGGCGTTGAAAAAATAGTATTTTTGGGTTCTAGGACATTCAATGAGATCCTGCGAATCTCGTGGGCCCGTTTAAATTCGTTTACTGATTCTACTCAAATTTTTAGACATTTTTACGCAGAAAATGGTCAAGACATCGATGTCTTTTACGAAATCTGGCCAAAGTGCTTTGTGTCCAAGTATCAGAAAAATAGTATTTTTGGGTTCTGGGACGTTTAATGAGATTCTGCGAATCTCGTGGGTCCGTTAAAATTTGTTTACTGATTCTACTCAAATTTTTAGACATTTTTACGCAGAAAATGGTCAAGACATCGATGTCTTTTACGAAATCTGGCCAAAGTGCTTTGTGTCGAAGTATCAGAAAAATAGTATTTTTGGGTTCTGGGACATTTATTGAGATCCTGCGAATCTCGTGGGCCCGTTTAAATTCGTTTACTGATTCTACTCAAATTTTTAGACATTTTTACGCAGAAAAAAGTCGAGACATCGATGTCTTTTACGAAATCTAGCCAAAGTGCTTTGTGTCAAGGCATTGAAAACATAGTATTTTTGGGTTCTGGGACATTTATTGAGATCCTGCGAATCTCGTGGGCCCGTTCAAATTCGTTTACTGATTCTACTCAAATTTTTAGACATTTTTACGCAGAAAAAAGTCGAGACATCGATGTCTTTTACGAAATCTGGCCAAAGTGCTTTGTGTCAAGGCATTGAAAAAATAGTATTTTTGGGTTCTGGGACGTTTAATGAGATTCTGCGAATCTCGTGGGCCCGTTTAAATTCGTTTACTGATTCTACTCAAATTTTTAGACATTTTTACGCAGAAAAAAGTCGAGACATCGATGTCTTTTACGAAATCTAGCCAAAGTGCTTTGTGTCAAGGCATTGAAAACATAGTATTTTTGGGTTCTGGGACATTTATTGAGATCCTGCGAATCTCGTGGGCCCGTTCAAATTCGTTTACTGATTCTACTCAAATTTTTAGACATTTTTACGCAGAAAAAAGTCGAGACATCGGTGTCTTTTACGAAATCTGGCCAAAGTGCTTTGTGTCGAAGTATCAGAAAAATAGTATTTTTGGGTTCTGGGACATTTATTGAGATCCTGCGAATCTCGTGGGCCCGTTTAAATTCGTTTACTGATTCTACTCAAATTTTTAGACATTTTTACGCAGAAAAAAGTCGAGACATCGATGTCTTTTACGAAATCTAGCCAAAGTGCTTTGTGTCAAGGCATTGAAAAAATAGTATTTTTGGGTTCTGGGACATTGAATGAGATCCTGCGAATCTCGTGGGCCCGTTAAAATTTGTTTACTGATTCTACCCAAATTTTCAGACATTTTTACGCAGAAAATGGTCAAGACATCGATGTCTTTTACGAAATCTGGCCAAAGTGCTTTGTGTCAAGGCATTGAAAACATAGTATTTTTGGGTTCTGGGACATTTATTGAGATCCTGCGAATCTCGTGGGCCCGTTCAAATTCGTTTACTGATTCTACTCAAATTTTTAGACATTTTTACGCAGAAAAAAGTCGAGACATCGATGTCTTTTACGAAATCTGGCCTAGCTGCTGTGTGTCAAGGCATTGAAAAAATAGTATTTTTGGGTTCTGGGACGTTTAATGACATCCTGCGAATCTCGTGGGCCCGTTACAATTTGTTTACTGATTCTACCCAAATTTTTAGACATTTTCACGCAGAAAATGGTCAAGACATCGATGTCTTTTACGAAATCTGGCCAAAGTGCTTTGTGTCGAAGTATCAGAAAAATAGTATTTTTGGGTTCTGGGACATTTATTGAGATCCTGCGAATCTCGTGGGCCCGTTTAAATTCGTTTACTGATTCTACTCAAATTTTTAGACATTTTTACGCAGAAAAAAGTCGAGACATCGATGTCTTTTACGAAATGTAGCCAAAGTGCTTTGTGTCGAGGCATTGAAAACATAGTATTTTTGGGTTCTGGGACATTTATTGAGATCCTGCGAATCTCGTGGGCCCGTTCAAATTCGTTTACTGATTCTACTCAAATTTTTAGACATTTTTACGCAGAAAAAAGTCGAGACATCGATGTCTTTTACGAAATCTGGCCAAAGTGCTTTGTGTCAAGGCATTGAAAAAATAGTATTTTTGGGTTCTGGGACGTTTAATGAGATTCTGCGAATCTCGTGGGCCCGTTTAAATTCGTTTACTGATTCTACTCAAATTTTTAGACATTTTTACGCAGAAAAAAGTCGAGACATCGATGTCTTTTACGAAATCTAGCCAAAGTGCTTTGTGTCAAGGCATTGAAAACATAGTATTTTTGGGTTCTGGGACATTTATTGAGATCCTGCGAATCTCGTGGGCCCGGTCAAATTCGTTTACTGATTCTACTCAAATTTTTAGACATTTTTACGCAGAAAAAAGTCGAGACATCGATGTCTTTTACGAAATCTGGCCAAAGTGCTTTGTGTCAAGGCATTGAAAAAATAGTATTTTTGGGTTCTGGGACGTTTAATGAGATTCTGCGAATCTCGTGGGCCCGTTTAAATTCGTTTACTGATTCTACTCAAATTTTTAGACATTTTTACGCAGAAAAAAGTCAAGACATCGATGTCTTTTACGAAATCTGGCCAAAGTGCTTTGTGTCGAAGTATCAGAAAAATAGTATTTTTGGGTTCTGGGACGTTTAATGAGATTCTGCGAATCTCGTGGGCCCGTTAAAATTTGTTTACTGATTCTACCCAAATTTTTAGACATTTTCACGCAGAAAATGGTCAAGACATCGATGTCTTTTACGAAATCTGGCCAAAGTGCTTTGTGTCGAAGTATCAGAAAAATAGTATTTTTGGGTTCTGGGACATTTATTGAGATCCTGCGAATCTCGTGGGCCCGTTTAAATTCGTTTACTGATTCTACTCAAATTTTTAGACATTTTTACGCAGAAAATGGTCAAGACATCGAGGTCTTTTACGAAATCTGGCCAAAGTGCTTTGTGTCGAAGTATCAGAAAAATAGTATTTTTGGGTTCTGGGACGTTTAATGAGATTCTGCGAATCTCGTGGGCCCGTTAAAATTTGTTTACTGATTCTACCCAAATTTTTAGACATTTTTACGCAGAAAATGGTCAAGACATCGATGTCTTTTACGAAATCTGGCCAAAGTGCTTTGTGTCGAAGTATCAGAAAAATAGTATTTTTGGGTTCTGGGACATTTATTGAGATCCTGCGAATCTCGTGGGCCCGTTCAAATTCGTTTACTGATTCTACTCAAATTTTTAGACATTTTTACGCAGAAAAAAGTCAAGACATCGATGTCTTTTACGGAATCTGGCCTAGCTGCTGTGTGTCAAGGCATTGAAAAAATAGTATTTTTGGGTTCTGGGACATTGAATGAGATCCTGCGAATCTCGTGGGCCCGTTAAAATTTGTTTACTGATTCTACCCAAATTTTTAGACATTTTTACGCAGAAAAAAGTCGAGACATCGATGTCTTTTACGAAATCTAGCCAAAGTGCTTTGTGTCAAGGCATTGAAAACATAGTATTTTTGGGTTCTGGGACATTTATTGAGATCCTGCGAATCTCGTGGGCCCGTTCAAATTCGTTTACTGATTCTACTCAAATTTTTAGACATTTTTACGCAGAAAAAAGTCGAGACATCGATGTCTTTTACGAAATCTGGCCAAAGTGCTTTGTGTCGAAGTATCAGAAAAATAGTATTTTTGGGTTCTGGGACATTTATTGAGATCCTGCGAATCTCGTGGGCCCGTTTAAATTCGTTTACTGATTCTACTCAAATTTTTAGACATTTTTACGCAGAAAATGGTCAAGACATCGAGGTCTTTTACGAAATCTGGCCAAAGTGCTTTGTGTCGAAGTATCAGAAAAATAGTATTTTTGGGTTCTGGGACGTTTAATGAGATTCTGCGAATCTCGTGGGCCCGTTAAAATTTGTTTACTGATTCTACCCAAATTTTTAGACATTTTTACGCAGAAAATGGTCAAGACATCGATGTCTTTTACGAAATCTGGCCAAAGTGCTTTGTGTCGAAGTATCAGAAAAATAGTATTTTTGGGTTCTGGGACATTTATTGCGATCCTGCGAATCTCGTGGGCCCGTTTAAATTCGTTTACTGATTCTACTCAAATTTTTAGACATTTTTACGCAGAAAAAAGTCGAGACATCGATTTCTTTTACGAAATCTAGCCAAAGTGCTTTGTGTCAAGGCATTGAAAACATAGTATTTTTGGGTTCTGGGACATTTATTGAGATCCTGCGAATCTCGTGGGCCCGTTCAAATTCGTTTACTGATTCTACTCAAATTTTTAGACATTTTTACGCAGAAAAAAGTCAAGACATCGATGTCTTTTACGGAATCTGGCCTAGCTGCTGTGTGTCAAGGCATTGAAAAAATAGTATTTTTGGGTTCTGGGACATTGAATGAGATCCTGCGAATCTCGTGGGCCCGTTAAAATTTGTTTACTGATTCTACCCAAATTTTTAGACATTTTTACGCAGAAAAAAGTCGAGACATCGATGTCTTTTACGAAATCTAGCCAAAGTGCTTTGTGTCAAGGCATTGAAAACATAGTATTTTTGGGTTCTGGGACATTTATTGAGATTCTGCGAATCTCGTGGGCCCGTTTAAATTCGTTTACTGATTCTACTCAAATTTTTAGACATTTTTACGCAGAAAAAAGTCGAGACATCGATGTCTTTTACGAAATCTAGCCAAAGTGCTTTGTGTCAAGGCATTGAAAACATAGTATTTTTGGGTTCTGGGACATTTATTGAGATCCTGCGAATCTCGTGGGCCCGTTCAAATTCGTTTACTGATTCTACTCAAATTTTTAGACATTTTTACGCAGAAAAAAGTCGAGACATCGATGTCTTTTACGAAATCTGGCCAAAGTGCTTTGTGTCAAGGCATTGAAAAAATAGTATTTTTGGGTTCTGGGACGTTTAATGAGATTCTGCGAATCTCGTGGGCCCGTTTAAATTCGTTTACTGATTCTACTCAAATTTTTAGACATTTTTACGCAGAAAAAAGTCAAGACATCGATGTCTTTTACGAAATCTGGCCTAGCTGCTGTGTGTCGAGGCGTTGAAAAAATAGTATTTTTGGGTTCTGGGACATTCAATGAGATCCTGCGAATCTCGTGGGCCCGTTTGAATTCGTTTACTGATTCTACTCAAATTTTTAGACATTTTTACGCAGAAAATGGTCAAGACATCGATGTCTTTTACGAAATCTGGCCAAAGTGCTTTGTGTCGAAGTATCAGATAAATAGTATTTTTGGGTTCTGGGACGTTTAGTGAGATTCTGCGAATCTCGTGGGCCCGTTAAAATTTGTTTACTGATTCTACCCAAATTTTTAGACATTTTTACGCAGAAAATGGTCAAGACATCGATGTCTTTTACGAAATCAGGCCAAAGTGCTTTGTGTCGAAGTATCAGAAAAATAGTATTTTTGGGTTCTGGGACATTTATTAAGATCCTGCGAATCTCGTGGGCCCGTTTAAATTCGTTTACTGATTCTACTCAAATTTTTAGACATTTTTACGCAGAAAATGGTCAAGACATCGATGTCTTTTACGAAATCTGGCCAAAGTGCTTTGTGTCGAAGTATCAGAAAAATAGTATTTTTGGGTTCTGGGACATTTATTGAGATCCTGCGAATCTCGTGGGCCCGTTCAAATTCGTTTACTGATTCTACTCAAATTTTTAGACATTTTTACGCAGAAAAAAGTCGAGACATCGATGTCTTTTACGAAATCTGGCCAAAGTGCTTTGTGTCAAGGCATTGAAAAAATAGTATTTTTGGGTTCTGGGACGTTTAATGAGATTCTGCGAATCTCGTGAGCCCGTTTAAATTCGTTTACTGATTCTACTCAAATTTTTAGACATTTTTACGCAGAAAAAAGTCAAGACATCGATGTCTTTTACGAAATCTGGCCAAAGTGCTTTGTGTCGAAGTATCAGAAAAATAGTATTTTTGGGTTCTGGGACGTTTAATGAGATTCTGCGAATCTCGTGGGCCCGTTAAAATTTGTTCACTGATTCTACCCAAATTTTTAGACATTTTTACGCAGAAAATGGTCAAGACATCGATGTCTTTTACGAAATCTGGCCAAAGTGCTTTGTGTCGAAGTATCAGAAAAATAGTATTTTTGGGTTCTGGGACATTTATTGAGATCCTGCGAATCTCGTGGGCCCGTTTAAATTCGTTTACTGATTCTACTCAAATTTTTAGACATTTTTACGCAGAAAATGGTCAAGACATCGAGGTCTTTTACGAAATCTGGCCAAAGTGCTTTGTGTCGAAGTATCAGAAAAATAGTATTTTTGGGTTCTGGGACGTTTAATGAGATTCTGCGAATCTCGTGGGCCCGTTAAAATTTGTTTACTGATTCTACCCAAATTTTTAGACATTTTCACGCAGAAAATGGTCAAGACATCGATGTCTTTTACGAAATCTGGCCAAAGTGCTTTGTGTCGAAGTATCAGAAAAATAGTATTTTTGGGTTCTGGGACATTTATTGAGATCCTGCGAATCTCGTGGGCCCGTTTAAATTCGTTTACTGATTCTACTCAAATTTTTAGACATTTTTACGCAGAAAAAAGTCGAGACATCGATGTCTTTTACGAAATCTAGCCAAAGTGCTTTGTGTCAAGGCATTGAAAACATAGTATTTTTGGGTTCTGGGACATTTATTGAGATCCTGCGAATCTCGTGGGCCCGTTCAAATTCGTTTACTGATTCTACTCAAATTTTTAGACATTTTTACGCAGAAAAAAGTCAAGACATCGATGTATTTTACGGAATCTGGCCTAGCTGCTGTGTGTCAAGGCATTGAAAAAATAGTATTTTTGGGTTCTGGGACATTGAATGAGATCCTGCGAATCTCGTGGGCCCGTTAAAATTTGTTTACTGATTCTACCCAAATTTTTAGACATTTTTACGCAGAAAAAAGTCGAGACATCGATGTCTTTTACGAAATCTAGCCAAAGTGCTTTGTGTCAAGGCATTGAAAACATAGTATTTTTGGGTTCTGGGACATTTATTGAGATCCTGCGAATCTCGTGGGCCCGTTCAAATTCGTTTACTGATTCTACTCAAATTTTTAGACATTTTTACGCAGAAAAAAGTCGAGACATCGATGTCTTTTACGAAATCTGGCCAAAGTGCTTTGTGTCAAGGCATTGAAAAAATAGTATTTTTGGGTTCTGGGACGTTTAATGAGATTCTGCGAATCTCGTGGGCCCGTTTAAATTCGTTTACTGATTCTACTCAAATTTTTAGACATTTTTACGCAGAAAAAGTCGAGACATCGATGTCTTTTACGAAATCTAGCCAAAGTGCTTTGTGTCAAGGCATTGAAAACATAGTATTTTTGGGTTCTGGGACATTTATTGAGATCCTGCGAATCTCGTGGGCCCGTTCAAATTCGTTTACTGATTCTACTCAAATTTTTAGACATTTTTACGCAGAAAAAAGTCGAGACATCGATGTCTTTTACGAAATCTGGCCAAAGTGCTTTGTGTCGAAGTATCAGAAAAATAGTATTTTTGGGTTCTGGGACATTTATTGAGATCCTGCGAATCTCGTGGGCCCGTTTAAATTCGTTTACTGATTCTACTCAAATTTTCAGACATTTTTACGCAGAAAAAAGTCGAGACATCGATGTCTTTTACGAAATCTAGCCAAAGTGCTTTGTGTCAAGGCATTGAAAAAATAGTATTTTTGGGTTCTGGGACATTGAATGAGATCCTGCGAATCTCGTGGGCCCGTTAAAATTTGTTTACTGATTCTACCCAAATTTTCAGACATTTTTACGCAGAAAATGGTCAAGACATCGATGTCTTTTACGAAATCTGGCCAAAGTGCTTTGTGTCAAGGCATTGAAAACATAGTATTTTTGGGTTCTGGGACATTTATTGAGATCCTGCGAATCTCGTGGGCCCGTTCAAATTCGTTTACTGATTCTACTCAAATTTTTAGACATTTTTACGCAGAAAAAAGTCGAGACATCGATGTCTTTTACGAAATCTGGCCTAGCTGCTGTGTGTCAAGGCATTGAAAAAATAGTATTTTTGGGTTCTGGGACGTTTAATGACATCCTGCGAATCTCGTGGGCCCGTTACAATTTGTTTACTGATTCTACCCAAATTTTTAGACATTTTCACGCAGAAAATGGTCAAGACATCGATGTCTTTTACGAAATCTGGCCAAAGTGCTTTGTGTCGAAGTATCAGAAAAATAGTATTTTTGGGTTCTGGGACATTTATTGAGATCCTGCGAATCTCGTGGGCCCGTTTAAATTCGTTTACTGATTCTACTCAAATTTTTAGACATTTTTACGCAGAAAAAAGTCGAGACATCGATGTCTTTTACGAAATGTAGCCAAAGTGCTTTGTGTCGAGGCATTGAAAACATAGTATTTTTGGGTTCTGGGACATTTATTGAGATCCTGCGAATCTCGTGGGCCCGTTCAAATTCGTTTACTGATTCTACTCAAATTTTTAGACATTTTTACGCAGAAAAAAGTCGAGACATCGATGTCTTTTACGAAATCTGGCCTAGCTGCTGTGTGTCGAGGCGTTGAAAAAATAGTATTTTTGGGTTCTGGGACATTCAATGAGATCCTGCGAATCTCGTGGGCCCGTTTAAATTCGTTTACTGATTCTACTCAAATTTTTAGACATTTTTACGCAGAAAATGGTCAAGACATCGATGTCTTTTACGAAATCTGGCCAAAGTGCTTTGTGTCGAAGTATCAGAAAAATAGTATTTTTGGGTTCTGGGACGTTTAGTGAGATTCTGCGAATCTCGTGGGCCCGTTAAAATTTGTTTACTGATTCTACCCAAATTTTTAGACATTTTTACGCAGAAAATGGTCAAGACATCGATGTCTTTTACGAAATCAGGCCAAAGTGCTTTGTGTCGAAGTATCAGAAAAATAGTATTTTTGGGTTCTGGGACATTTATTAAGATCCTGCGAATCTCGTGGGCCCGTTTAAATTCGTTTACTGATTCTACTCAAATTTTTAGACATTTTTACGCAGAAAATGGTCAAGACATCGATGTCTTTTACGAAATCTGGCCAAAGTGCTTTGTGTCGAAGTATCAGAAAAATAGTATTTTTGGGTTCTGGGATATTTATTGAGATCCTGCGAATCTCGTGGGCCCGTTCAAATTCGTTTACTGATTCTACTCAAATTTTTAGACATTTTTACGCAGAAAAAAGTCGAGACATCGATGTCTTTTACGAAATCTGGCCAAAGTGCTTTGTGTCAAGGCATTGAAAAAATAGTATTTTTGGGTTCTGGGACGTTTAATGAGATTCTGCGAATCTCGTGAGCCCGTTTAAATTCGTTTACTGATTCTACTCAAATTTTTAGACATTTTTACGCAGAAAAAAGTCAAGACATCGATGTCTTTTACGAAATCCGGCCAAAGTGCTTTGTGTCGAAGTATCAGAAAAATAGTATTTTTGGGTTCTGGGACGTTTAATGAGATTCTGCGAATCTCGTGGGCCCGTTAAAATTTGTTCACTGATTCTACCCAAATTTTTAGACATTTTTACGCAGAAAATGGTCAAGACATCGATGTCTTTTACGAAATCTGGCCAAAGTGCTTTGTGTCGAAGTATCAGAAAAATAGTATTTTTGGGTTCTGGGACATTTATTGAGATCCTGCGAATCTCGTGGGCCCGTTTAAATTCGTTTACTGATTCTACTCAAATTTTTAGACATTTTTACGCAGAAAATGGTCAAGACATCGAGGTCTTTTACGAAATCTGGCCAAAGTGCTTTGTGTCGAAGTATCAGAAAAATAGTATTTTTGGGTTCTGGGACATTTAATGAGATTCTGCGAATCTCGTGGGCCCGTTTAAATTCGTTTACTGATTCTTCTCAAATTTTTAGACATTTTTACGCAGAAAAAAGTCAAGACATCGATGTCTTTTACGAAATCTGGCCTAGCTGCTGTGTGTCGAGGCGTTGAAAAAATAGTATTTTTGGGTTCTGGGACATTCAATGAGATCCTGCGAATCTCGTGGGCCCGTTTAAATTCGTTTACTGATTCTACTCAAATTTTTAGACATTTTTACGCAGAAAATGGTCAAGACATCGATGTCTTTTACGAAATCTGGCCAAAGTGCTTTGTGTCGAAGTATCAGAAAAATAGTATTTTTGGGTTCTGGGACGTTTAGTGAGATTCTGCGAATCTCGTGGGCCCGTTAAAATTTGTTTACTGATTCTACCCAAATTTTTAGACATTTTTACGCAGAAAATGGTTAAGACATCGATGTCTTTTACGAAATCAGGCCAAAGTGCTTTGTGTCGAAGTATCAGAAAAATAGTATTTTTGGGTTCTGGGACATTTATTAAGATCCTGCGAATCTCGTGGGCCCGTTTAAATTCGTTTACTGATTCTACTCAAATTTTTAGACATTTTTACGCAGAAAATGGTCAAGACATCGATGTCTTTTACGAAATCTGGCCAAAGTGCTTTGTGTCGAAGTATCAGAAAAATAGTATTTTTGGGTTCTGGGACATTTATTGAGATCCTGCGAATCTCGTGGGCCCGTTTAAATTCGTTTACTGATTCTACTCAAATTTTTAGACATTTGTACGCAGAAAAAAGTCAAGACATCGATGTCTTTTACGAAATCTGGCCTAGCTGCTGTGTGTCGAGGCGTTGAAAAAATAGTATTTTTGGGTTTTGGGACATTCAATGAGATCCTGCGAATCTCGTGGGCCCGTTTAAATTCGTTTACTGATTCTACTCAAATTTTTAGACATTTTTACGCAGAAAAAAGTCATGTCTAAAATATCTCTATATTATATATCTCTATGAAAACTAAGTCTCTACGAAATTTAATATAATATGATAGAATTAGGTGTTAACATGTTTATACTATGGCATTTCTCCATAACTATACAACTCTCCTTAATATTTCTCTATTCTGCATATCTCGATGACACAACAATTCTATTTAAAAATTTTTCTATGTTGACCAAAGTCAATTTCAACATTTCTCTATTAGAAAAAAAAAACTAAGTTTTATGAATGATTTTATGTCTTACTACCAGCAATCTTGTGGCGCTACCATGAAATTCCAACAACAATACAATAATAATGAAAATAATGTTACAAACAACAATAACAAGACAATGGCGTCATTAAATTTGAACCGTGACTGTGTTAGTATTTTATTATAATTAAATAGAATAGAAATAACAATATTTATTTAATGCATGAGTATGATATTGAAAATAGCAGGCATGAAAAAAATGTATTAATTTTGAAAAAACATAGAATATTTATAGAAACAACGTTTAAAAATTTTACATTAAAATAATTGGATGGTAGCGCCACGCGATTGCTGGTAGTAAAATATAAAATCATTCATAAAACTTAGTTTTTTTTCTCTAATAGAGAAATGTTGAAACTGACTTTGGCTAACATAGAAAAATTTTTAAATAGAAAAATCTTTTCATAGAATTGTTGTGTCATGGAAATATGCAGAATAGAGGAATATTAAGGAGAGTTGTATAGTTATGGAGAAATGCCATAGTATAAATATGTTAACACCTAATTCTATCATATTATAGTAAATTTTGTAGAGACTTAGTTTTCATAGAGATATATAATATAGAGATATTTTAGACATGACTTATTTTCGCATATATTTATATTTAGTAAAATAAGTTTACATAGAGATAATTTTACATAGAATTATTTTGCAACATAAATATATTTAATATTGATATTTTCGCATAGAAATCTATTTAAGAGAGTTGTATGTTGGTAGAGTACTAAAAATAGAAAAGTAAAAAGTACGCTTGTTACCAGGTTCGGTATGAATACATGGTGCTGATTGTATGTATATATATATGTATATATATATATATATATTAGTTCTTTACCAAATAGACTTATACATTTATACCTTCTATTAATACAAATTTGAGATATAAACTTATACATTTACGTTCTTTACTTTATCCATTCTACGTCTTCTTATTATATTATTTATATTATATTTTCCTGTACTTGGATACAATCTTCCAGTTAAATGTTCTAGACTATCAGAGGTGTGTTCTTCTATAATTATTCTATATTTAGTTATTCGTTATAATTGACATTATCATTCACCGCGAAACATCATTATAATTATTCTAATGCTATATTTCAATATTTCTATTAATTCATTTATTATACGAATCACTCTTTGTTTAATATAGAACAATATATTAACAATAACAGTTAAGTTCTTGTGATATGAATTTCATTTATAAATAACATTTATTCATTATATATTTCCTTTTCTTATTTGTTTATAGAGTATGTATGTGTTTATAACCATATTTATTGTTAACTATAGAACAAGGGCCTATTCATGATTTTTATGCGTGTGTTTTGTTTAGGTTTTAAGTATCGGGTGACAGGAAACGTTCCAAGACCACTCAAACTGTATTTATATTTCTCTGAATATAAAATAAAGATTTGCTTATCTATTCGTTCAATTTTTATAATCTAAATATATAATTTAATAAGTATGTGCCACGACGATTTATTATCTAAATTATTGACCAAATGTTGATAAAACGCAATAAGTATATTAATATATAAATTTCAAATAGAGTTTAAATGCGCGCCTATTTATGTATCTCAAGTTCACTAATCAATTAACAGGTGGAGGCACCTGAGGCACCTGAGGATATAACAACTTTAAAATAGTCGATAGAATGGAAAATTTTGATTTTTTAATTCGGTAGGGAAGAAAATTTCTTAAAGAAATAATGGTTCTTAGGACGAAGTCTAATTCTTATGTCTTGAGTTTAAAATTTTTACTTTCATAAATATTTTTGCTTTTTTTTTGATAGGTAAATTTCGGAATTTTTTTTTAAAGTAACTAACTAATTGACTTTAATTAACAAGAAAAGCAATGCCTGCTACTTCCAGTATTTTTTCAACAGTTAAAAAATTATAAACACTATTGTCCGGAGATAATATAAAAAAAATAATAATACATAAGCCAGCATTTATTATCTACATTTTATTTTAATGTAAAAAAATCAATTTTATTTTTGATTAATTAATATTTTTTCAAATTTCATTTGATTTCAATTATAGCTTTGGTTGCTATACGATGATAACAAGACCAATCAATTGATCAAAAATAAAATTTTTTTTTGAATAAAAATTCAATTTAATTCAAGAGCTTATTCAAAAATGCTATTTGGTAGTGTTTTTTGTCTGATAGTGATTTTATCATGGTAGATTTTTTCATTGGTAGAGATTTTAAGGTGGTAGGATATTTTATTGGAGTGGGAATTTCCTAGGTAGGTATGATCCGGCTGACTTCAATTGTGTAGAGTTTTATTTTTGGTAGGGTCGCTTATGGCTGAGTCGTATACCTGCCTAAAAGAGCTGTTATGTTCTCAGTAGCCTCAGGTGCCTCCACCTGTTAATTTATTAGTGAACGATATACATAAATTGAAGCGCATTAAAATTCCATTTGAAATTATATATTAATATTTTACAAAACTTATTGCCTCTTATCAATATTTTAAATATTATATTATATTTAGTCAATAATTTAAAAATAAATCGTCATGGCATATACTTATTAAATTATTTATTTTATTATAAGAAAGTTTAAATAAATAGATAGATAAATCTTTATTTTGTATTCAGAGAAATATAAATACAATTTGAGTGGTCTTGGAACGTTTCCAGTCACCCGATACTTAAAACCTAAATAAAACACACGCATTAGAATAATGTCAAACGTATTAAATAATTAAATATAGAATAATTATATAGGAATACACCTCTGATAGCCTAGAATATTTAAGTGGAAGATTGTATCCAAGAACAGGAAAACAGAATTTAAATCCCTGATTAAAAACTCCGATTGAATCTGATTGAAACTCAATCAGAATTCTATCAGTTTCAATCAGAAACAAATTTCCAATCAGAAATGTTCGGGAGCGTTCGAGGGTTCTGATTGACTTTCTATCAGTTTCAATCAGATTCTATCAGAAAAAAATATTTAGTATTTTCTGATTGAAACTGATTGGATTTTTCTCTATCAGTTTCAATCAGATTCAATCAGAAAAAAAAATTTTAATTTTCGATTATTATCCGATTGAATCTGATTGAAACTGATTGGATTTTTCTCTATCAGTTTCAATCAGATTCAATAAGGAAATAATAATTTTTTAAAAATTATTTTCCGATTGAATCTGATTGAAACTGATAGCGAAAAATCCAATCAGTTTCTATCAGATTTAATCAGAAAAAAAACAATTTTTGAAAACTTATTTTCCGATTGCATCTGATTGAAACTGATAGAGAAAAATCCAATCATTTTCAATCAGATTCAATCAGAAAATAATAATTTTTTAAAAATTATTTTCCGATTGAATCTGATTGAAACTGATTGGATTTTTCTCTATCAGTTTCTATCAGATTCAATCGGAAAATAATAATTTAAAAAAAATTATATTCCGATTAAATCTGATCGAAACTGATTGGATTTTTCTCTATCAGTTTCTATCAGATTCAATCGGAAAATTAGTTTTCAAAAATTATTTTTTTCTGATTAAATCTGATAGAAACCGATTGGATTTTTCGCTATCAGTTTCAATCAGATTCAATCGGAAAATAATTTTTTAAAAATTATTATTTTCTGATTGAATCTGATAGAAACTGATTGGATTTTTCTCTATCAGTTTCATTCAGATTCAATCGGAAAATAAGTTTTCAAAAATTATTTTTTTCTGATTAAATCTGATAGAAACTGATTGGATTTTTCGCTATCAGAACCTGAAACCTCAAATTTCTCATAATATAAAAAAATTTAGTGCTCCAGATTTAGGCCTCAATTTCTCAAATGACGTAACCTACGCAGATTCCCTCACTTTTTTTTCGTTAAAAATAAATACTTTGGACGGAGAATCTCAAAAAAGTTGACCCAATAATAATAATTTTGTCCCGAGAATCGGTAATTTTTTCATTAATTTACAATCGAAACCTTCCGAAAATATCCGATTAAATCTGATTGAAACTGATTGATATTCAATAATAAATTCTGATTAAATCTGATTGAAACTGATTGAAAGTCAATAAGAAATTCTGATTAAATCTGATTGGAACTGATTGAAAGTCAATCAGAAATTGCCGATTGACTTTCAATCAGAATTCTTCGGAAGTTTCCGATTAAATCTGATTGAATCTGATTGAAAGTCAATCAGAAATTTCTGATTAAATCTGATTGGACGTTTTTAATCAGTTTCAATCGGAGTTTCTAATCAGGGATGAGACGCGTTAAAATTTAAGCCCTTAAAATTAATATTAAGTAGGGTAACTAATCCAGTCTGTGACCACCCACCATTGAATGACCGGTATGCAGAAGAATGATTATACTAATTTAAAAATTAAATTAAAAGTTATTATTTACTTGTAAATGTAATCTTACATGTCTTTATTATTATTAAATCATAACGAATTGAAGTGATTTATAAAATTATCATTAAAAATAATTAAAATTATATAGAGGATTGAAGAGTTATTGGAGGAATATTGAATTTGGACATAAACGTTTGAAAAAAATCATTTTTAAAAACTATGTGTTTCAATAGTAGTAATTGATTTTTTTATAAAACTGTAAATTTCTAATCATCTATATAAGTAAATTAATTAATAAAATTGACTTTGGATACGTGAAATCAACATAAATATTTCGTTTTTATTAATATTATGTTGATCATGCACTAGTGTACTTTATTACTGTACTAAGCCAGTAAATGACTGACAAGTCATTTATTGGTAAGTCCGAAATTAGTCAAGCTCAGTGAATGACCGTGTGTTTGTTTTTATTCGTTATTTGATTTCATGGAATAACAGCGGCTTTTGAATTTAGGTCAACTTTTTGTTTTGTATTTTTTAAGAATTTAAAAGAAAAATTTTCAAAATCGGTTCATATCCACCGAAAATATAATCTTGCACCCTGTTTTCGTGCGCATCGACTAATAGACTATTCAGAATTAAAAAGTATTTGATATATAATTAAAAATTTTTAATACTGGTCTAATCATTTTATATTATAACCGGTGGCAAAAGCTCAAATATTATTTCAGGATTAAAAAATGAAGCTGAAGCTAGCGGCCATAATAAGTAGCGGCCAGACAAAAGATTGTGCTAGCGGCCGTAATAAGTAGCGGTCACGCAAAAAGTGGCTGGCCGCTACTTATTACAGCCGCTAGCTTCAGCTTCATGATTAAAAAGTATCCAGAATGATTTACAATTTTTAATACTCGCCGAATCATTTCATATCATAACCGGTGACAGAAATTCAAGTATAATTTCAGCGTTAAAAATTTGATATGATTAGTTGTGAAATTTCAAAAATGATTTACATGATTTCGAAGGATTGAAAATGATTAAAAAATCAATCCTTCTCAATCCTATCAGACGATTTTGTTAAATCAGGGTATTGAGTGTCAAAAAAAAAAAAATAAGACTGTAGAAGAATAAGATTCAATTTTTAAAATCAAAGAGTTTTCCGTTAATTTTATCATTTTTAATTAAACATATTAATGTTCTTGGATTGTGTTTTAATACTAATTAGTTAAATATATAATGAATTTGAGTAATGTGAGCAGTGTACATCAGACTTTATTGTTCTAAAGTTTTTATTTCCTCGATAATATCAAGTAAATAAAACTTGTGACTGAACCGAACATCATTGACAGTATATGTACTGTATACAGTAGAGGAGAGGTGCTGCAGTTGTAACAAAACATTTTATTTTTTCGATTCCATTTGTTTTTTTTAAGAAAGTAAACTTAAAAATTATCAGAAAGTTAGCTGATAGTATCTTTTATGTGACTGACTTGGTTAATTAGTAAAAAGTCAATGTTAACTTATCAAAAAATCAATTTATTTAACTAAAGTCAGGGGCTAAGACGGCGGCGCGCGTGGGCTGCAGTTGTAACACAGTGCAGGGGCAGTTGTAACACGGAACGAAATAGATATTTTTCACCAAATTGCTTTTATTATTCAGTCTTAATACATACTATTATACTTAATTAACTCTTAAAGTCAAGCATTTAAACTTAAAGTAGCACATATATTTGTATCTTTAATATAAATTATTAAACATTTATAAATATTAAAACACTATCCCAGAGTAGATTTGTGGCGCATTCAGTTTGCGCAGATCCCATACACGACTCTAAGTGTTACAATTGCTACTCGTTCAAGTGTTACAACTGACCCTCACGCAGAATTGTTAATAAAAATCTAATTACAATAACAAAAATCAGTAAATTGATATAAAATTCGATTATACAATACTCTTGATATGTCCCTTAAAGTATGAATACAAGTCTCACATCATAACATTGAAAAACAAATTTGTTATTAAAAAAATTGTGAAAGGTACAAAAAAAAGTTTTCACGCGTATTTCCAACAATTCTCAATATTTTAATATCGGAACAAGATTAATAACTGAAATTTTGATCAAATCAATAATTAACTATTTTGAACAAGTTAAAAAAAGAATAATAATAATTTTTAGTTATTTTAATAGTTTTTCATTGAGTGTTACAACTGCCCCTTGTTACAACTGCAGCACCTCTCCCCTATTAAATGTGATATAGCATAATGCTAATATACTTAATATAGTTTTATAGTAATTTAAATATTAAAATGTGATTTAACTCTAAAATATTTATTTAACTTCTACTTTTTTAAATGTTTAAGAAAAAAAATATAATTACCCGCTATATTAAATTATATTATAACAATGGTTAATAAAAAAAAAAAAATTTATAATGTTGTTTATAAGAAATTGATGACAGCTTACAAAATTTTGAAGTTTTATCAATAAACATTTTGTTACTTAACATACCTAATAGTCTTTAATTTCCATGTAACCATACACTGTTAAAAAAATTGTTTGAATTTTCAAAACATTGTATATAACGCAATAAACACATACAATTGTGTTTGAAATTTCATTGTAACGATCGTATAGAATTTAAAATACTCGCTTTTGAATTTTCAAATAAACGCTTTAGATTTTCATATACATCTATATGGAAATTAAAAAGAGAGTATTTGAAAATTAAATGAAAGATATTTGAACATTAAAAAAATTGTATTTGAAAATTCAAAACGAAGTATTTGAAAATCCAAAGTGTCGATTTGAAAATTCAAAAGCATGTACTTTAAATTCTATATGAAATTAGTAATGAAATTTCAAGCACAAATGTATCTGTTTATTGCGTTATATACAATGTTTTGAAAATTCAAACGATTTTTTTAACAGTGTATAAGTAATGAGTAAAGTCGTAAAATGGATAAAGTAAAGAACGTGAATATGTAAGCTTATATCTTGAATTTGCATTAGTAGAAAGTATTAATGTATAAGTATATAATTAGTAAGGAACGTTGATATGCATAAGTACATATATTGCATAAAAATGTGCGTGAGCATGAAAATAGTGAGGAGAAGTCGAAGAGTAGAGAGTCAGCGATCTTTCTGCCGTCTGATGTAACTTCACTTCTCTTCGAGAACCTTTGACGAGCACAATTGTTATTACCCGATGAAAAAAGTTTTTGTCTAATTATATATGATTATATATGTTCATATATATAATCATATATGATTATATATAATCATATATGAAGTTATATATAATCATGCATGATTATATATGGGGTCATATATAATTATATATAATTATATATGACCCCATACATAATTAGATCTGATCATACCTGGGTGTTATTAGCCCATATATAAGTCTATATATGATCAGATCTGATTATATATGAGCCTATATATAATTAGATATGTTCATACTTGGCTGGTATAACTCCATATATAACCATATATAAGTCTATATATGATCAGATCTAATTATATATAAGTCTATATATAATTAGATCTGATCAGACATGGCTAATATAAAGTTATATGTAGTTATATATATACATATATATATATATATACATATATATATATATATATATATATATATATTACATAATATGACAATTTTTTAATATAAATGTTATTAAATTTTTATTTTGTCAACTATCAAATAAACTTAAATCCCCAAAACTTAAAAAATGTTCAAAGGTTTCGGCAGCAATTTAAAAGTATTAATCGATATCGATTTATATACGAATATTTATAAGTTTATAGATAAATAGATTTGATTATATGTATCTAATGAATTCTATTGTAATTTATGTACAAAGTCAAATTCATTATTAGGTGCATTATTTACGTATGATGTATCGACTTGATTATTTGAGTTAAGTAATGCCATAAACTTTCCTTTATTGTAAGTTCATAGCAGACTAAAGGATCAGACTACAATCCAGCGATCACCAAAGTTAAGCAGCATCGGCGTAGGTCATTGATTGGATTGGTGACCTCGTAGTAAAGTGGTGGTCAACGAATAGTAATTTTTTTTTTTTTTTTTATTTAAATTTAATCGATATTTATATTGATGAAAACAATAAATCCTAATTAAATTACTTAATTAATAATTTAAAGGTATTCGAAATGAGATTCTAAAAATGACTATATTCATTCATGCATGATCATGTATAAACAGATCTGATTATATATAATTAGACCTGGCCAATTTTTGGATCCAATCATATATAGATGATTATGCATAATTATATATGATTAGACAAAAAGTTTTTTCATCGGGTACTGATCAAATTTTATCTATACTTTATAATAAGACTTATTCTTCAGATAAAAGTTATTTTATCAATTACATCTATCCTTATCCATAACTTCATTATTTCATTAAATAGTAATCATAATCATCATCATCATCATAATCAACAATAAATTTATCACGGTTTTCAAATTCAATAATTATCGAAATAAAAAAAATTTTTAATATACCACGTTTTTAAAACGAACTAAAAAAGCATAAAATAATATTTCTCAATCTCATGAAGATTCAAAACCACATACAAATTCCGAACTTCTAACAGACAGTCCTGAAAATTTATAATTGTGAATTTTTAATAGTTATGAAAATACTTGTAAGATTTAAAACGAAAAACGTGGGGCGCATGCAATATATAACTATAAGAAGTGTAGAGAAGAGCTGTCAATGGAAAACTTATAAATCAGTCCATATTATTTGCAATGCATTAAAATTGTTAGTTGAACTATTAATGCATCAATTATCTGTTGAATGCACCCCACGTTTTTCGTTTTAAATCTTACAAGTATTTTCATAACTATTAAAAAGTTCACAATTATAAATTTTCAGGACTGTCTGTTAGAAGTTCGAAATTTGTATGTGGTTTTAAATCTCCATGAGATTGAGAAATATTATTTTTTATCATTCATGCGATATAAGTGCTATCTTGGCGCACGCTCTTTTGTTCGCCAAATAGCTGTTTGCCTATTCAACTGTTTCCACAACATTTGTGTGCGTTATACGATTATCTGCGTGCGACAAGTAAATTTGAGTGCGACAAGTAAACTTGTCGCACGCAAATTTACTTCTAGTCGCACGTAGATTATCGTTTAACCCACAAAAATGTCGCGGCAACAGTTGAATGGGCAAACAGCTACTTGGAGAACAATACAGGGAGCACCAAAATAGTACTCATATCGCATTCATGATAAAAAAACTGTGTTTAATTCGTGCGGTATTACCGATTACCCACTCGAGCAAATGAGCGCACTCACTTCGTTCGTGCGCTCAACTTTGCTCTCGTGGGCAATCGACAACTTACCGCACTAGTTGTACAATATACTATTATACTTTTTAGTTCGTTTTAAAAACATGGTATATTAAAAATTTTTTTTATTTCGATACCCAGATAGCAAAATGACGTCTTGATGAGTTCTGAATGAATTTCTATTTATGATTTGGACGTCTCATCAACATCTTAAAGAAGTCTTTAAGAAGTTCTCAAGATGTCGAATGAGCCACCTAGCGAACTCAATAAGACGTCTTTAAAAAGAGTTCTCAAAGAGTTCTTTTTCTGACTTCGCAAATAAGACTTCAGTATGAATTTGCCATGACATCTTTAAGGAGCTCCTAATTTTGACTTCATAAAGAAGTTTAAAAATGAACACATTTAGTCGTCACAAAACTGACGTCTTATTTATGAAGTCTTCAGGAACTCTCAATTAAGAGTTCTTCAAAATGACACCTTTGAGAAGTCATTATAAGACTTCTTGAAGACACCTTCAAAAAGACGTCGTGAAGCAGTCATTCCGACTTGAGTGCTGTCTGGGTAATTATTTTCTGCTTTTTAGTATTGTGTGAGTGAAATTTTGGAATCGATTTTAAAGGCCTGAATAAGATAATGACGGAGACATGCGACAAATTTCAGGTTTATTTCAGTTTCTTTTCACTTAAACAAATCTGAAATAGAAAATCGCTATTTCTACCTACCAATATATCAAACTCATTTTTTATAAGATTTATACTTCAAAATATTAAAACAAATCAAAGCCAGATTCTTTTTAGATAAAAATTTTGAGTATATGAATCTATTCATGGTGCTGGAGGTCTTAGTCATCACATTCTTTCCATCTCCTTCATTGTATTTTCATTACACGGTGTTTATTTATCTGTCATCCAGTTGTGAGCTATATTCAAGAATAGAACTCATCCAGAAATTAGTTTTAAATTAATTAGAAAAAATTCGTACTGAACAGACAAACAAACGAATATGAATTTTTTATTCGATTTTTTTTCATTCGTTTTTGTTTTTTTCATTTTTTTCTTCCTCTTCCAGTACTTCACCTTCTCATTTTTAAAAAAATTTCTTTTCATTTTCTTGCATTGTCATCTAATTTTGAGATTTGTTCCAAATTTCAAGTCTCTAGCTCATCGAGAAGTTACTTTAAAATCAATTACAAAATTCCACCCGAACAGACATACATAAAAGCGAGTTAATAAAAACGTGGTAAAATTGGTCGCGCGTGACAACGAACTGCCTACTGTCCAGGAGATGGCGTCAGCTTCGATCCTAGTAACCTCCCAGGACAACAAAGCTGACGCCACATCCTGGACAGTGGGTAGTTCGGTTGTAGAACTTTCATCCTAAAAGCTAGTTTGTCCAAATCGTATGAAAAGTTAAAAATTGTTGGACATCAGACTTGTATACGATAATTATAGTTTGAAAGAAGTAAATATGTTTTAATAATAGATTGACGAGAAGTTACAGTAAAAATATCAGAGCTGGATGCAGTATTATTAAGTCATATGACTAGGTGCGATGACAAAACAATGATGCCAACTAATATAGAACGATGTAAACTGTATGGTTTTTTTATTTAAATATTAAGATACTTTAAACCATATTGTGAAGGAGTCGGTATGTTGAAATTAGAAATTTATTTAGAACGATTATGGTGACCCTGGCGGATCCGTTTCCACCGTGGGTTTCAGTGTTAACTTAGTGTAATTCGAATTACACTGAAAATACACTGGAATTTCACGTGTATCACACGGTGGGTTTGTGAAAATTTCACTTTCAGTTTACACTTGTTTCACACTAATCTACTGACACTCGTTTTACACTCTATTACCATTGAATTTCCACTGTATATCCTGGTAGTTCAAGCGCCACCGTACAAATTCGCTAAAAACTCGACGTATCAACGGAGTTTCGACGGTGTTTTCCGGTGAAAAGCGGTGTTTTGTCTGCCATGATGACACGAGGATTCAACTGTGTTTTCTCAGAGTTTTTACGACGTTTTGTCTGCGTTTTCTAGCGTATTTTTGATATTTTAAAATTTTGGTGTAATTAGTTTGTATAATAATTATTTTCACGTTAAAGGAGAACTTGCACTGAAAAAGAAAACGGTATAATATGATGTAATTTAAGCATAAAATTGAAATTCCCACTGAAACAGCCGCCGTGTAAAATCAGTGTAGTTTTGGTGTACCCTTTCTTTCATCGAAGCTCCGTCGGGAATAGCGTGTAAAAATCGTGTAAGACGATGTAGTATATAAGCGCCCGAGTAAAAAAAAAACTATATATAATTTTAAATAATTATATATAATTATATATGAATCATATCGAGTTAGACATAATTGTACGGAATTATATATAACCATACAGAGTTATATATAATCATATATAATGCCACAAAAAAAATTCAGCCTGTTTTTTTGTCAACGAAAAATCAGGCTGAAAACTTGCAGGAAGGTGAGAAAAGATGCCTGTTTAAAGTGGAGCTATTAATATTAATATTTCGAGGTGCCTATTTCTAATTTTCCATTTTCCATTTAAATAACATAATAAAAAAATTTTATTTTTTTTTATTTTTTTAGCTCGGCATTCACACCTCATATAAATAAATCCATAAGATATTCTTGTGGAGAATTTCACACTCTAAAAAAAAAAGGTCGCTTATCATTTTTTGATACAGCCATCTATTCAAAAGTTATTGGAGCTGGAAGTTAAATCAATACTAAATTTTCAGATCTTTTACTTTTCCAGCTGAACTATCAGACTTATTAAAAAATGCCATAGTTCCTTTCTTGTAGACAATTTTATTCCCTACAAATTATTTGTAATGAAGTTCGTTGAAATTCCGCATTGTTTTTGAGTTATTTTTATTTTAATGTTAAGTTCTCAGAATAGATTGGAAGACTATTATTTTTACGAGCTTGGTATTAAATGAAAATAACTAGTAAACAATGCGGAAATTAAATAAACCATTAATAATAATTTGTAAGAAATAAAATTGTCTATCAAAAAAGTCCTATGACATTTTTCAATAAGTCTGATAGTTTAGCTGAAAAAAAATAATGATCTGGAAATTTATTATAGATTTGACTTCCTGCTCCAATAACTTTCGAATAGATGAATTAATAAAAAATGATGAGAGAACTTTTTTGTAGAGCGTTAAATTCTTTTAAAGAATATCCTATGGACTTATTTATATGAGGTGCGAATGCTGAGCTAAAAAAATAAAAAAATTTTTTATCATGTTATTTAAATGGGAAATGACAAATTAGAAATAGGCACTAAATATTAATATTAAGAACTCCTCTTTGAACAGGCTTCTTTTCTCACCTTCCTGCAAATTTTCAGCTTATTTTTTTGTTGAAAAAAAAGTCGTCTCAAAATGGCACACCCTAATGTTTATATATGATTTTATATAATTGCGTATAATTATATATAATGTCAATAAAAAAATCACATGGTTATATATAATCTTACATAATTATATATGGTTATATATAATTAACAAGCAATCTAAAGATTCCATAATAAATACCTGTGTTTTACTACAACTAGAATTTTTAAATAACTCGTCATTTAACTATGTTCTGTTTCCAATTGTTTGATTAAAAAATACAATTCATTTTCACTTTTAAAGGAAAACTTTCCTCAAAAAAATATCTCTCATACTAAGAAATAAAAACACTTTAAGCAATTAAAAATTTTTTAATTTAAGCATAAAAATATGTCGATTTGAAAAAAAAAAATGTTGACTTAAGATAAAAATATCAAAATAATTATTTACTTGGTGCAAAATAATCAGATAATTGTAAAATGTATTTGTAATCAATACTAAAAGTTGGAATTATTTTATAATATAAGAATTAGGGTGTGCTGAAAAACAACATTTTTTTCTTTTTCGGGCACCACCAGATATTGACGGAATATGACAAAATAAAAATTCTGTCAGAAGCTTGGCTCTTAAATTCAAGCTTTAGAGGTAGCCCATCGTATTTTTCGGTTTCCCATTTAAATAAAATAGGAAAAATTTTTTTTACAGTTTAAAATTTTATCACTCACCAGGGAATCAGTGTATTGGAAAAATCAATGAATACTTGTGTTAAACATTGAACGTTACACAAAAAAGGCCTCTTATAATTTTTTGAAAAATATTCGAAGTCAAAGTTGGATTCATAGTAAATTTTAGTATTATTGCACATCTCAAGCGCGAAAGCGCTGAGGGTGCTTTATGATCGCTCTAAATTTTTTGACTCATTCACTCACATTAAATTATCTCGAGATTTTTTACTTTTTCGGCAAAACTATCAGACTTATCTTAAAATGTGATAGAGTCTTTTATGTAAATCATTTCACTTCCTACAATTTATTTTTAACAAAGTAATACAGTTCACTAGAACCAAGAAAATTAATCTTGATACAAAAAATTTGTTTTAACAATTCAGAAAATTGATATTTTCTTGCACCTAGTAAATAATTATTCTGAATCAAAATATTTTTTTCCTCGTTAACATATTTTTATGCTTGAACAAAAAAAATTTTTACTTGTTTCAAGAGTTCTTTTTTTCTAAGTATGAGAAATATTTTTTGTAAGAAAGATGTGTTAGTTTTTTGAAACAATATAACATTTTTTGGTTTAAAGACAATAAATTTTCTCGGAATAAGTACTATTTCTTAAACGCAAAAATTTTTGTATGCTCCAACTAAGAAAAAAAAAATGCTTACACTAAGAGAAAAATAAGTTGGGAGTAAAGATATATATGTATATATTAGGGTGTTTAAAAAAAAAAAACAAATTTTTTTTCTTTAATGGTATCCAAAAATTGAAAGTATAACTAAAAATGAAAATTTTGGTACCAGTCGAAGCTCTTAATAATGATATTAAGGTTTGCCTCAATCCAATTTTCTATTTTCCATTTAAATATCACGGAAAAAATTTTTCTTTTTTTTTTTAATTTTCTAGCTCACAAACTAATCAACGGATTTTTATGCACTATAAATGTTTTTATAGGAAATTGAGCGCTCTACAAAAAAAGTCTCTTATCATTTTTTGATGAATCCTACTGTTCAAAAGTTATTTGAGCTTCAAGTCGTTTATAGTAAATTTTGAGATTTTTTTACTTTTTCAGCGAAAATATCAGTCTTATCAAAAAATATCATAAGAACTTTTTTGTAGATAATTTTATTTCTTACAAATTATTACGAATAAAATTGTTCGAAAGTCCGCATTGTTAACAAGCTATTTTCATTTCAATGTCAAGTTCTTAAAATCAATCAGGAATCTATTTTTTTAAGAGCTTGACATTGAAATGAAAATAACTTGTTAACAATGCGGACTTTCGAACAATTTCATTTGTAATAATTTGTAAGAAATAAAACTATCTACAAAAAAGTTCTTATGATATTTTTTGATAAGGCTGATACTTTCGCTGAAAAAGTAAAAAAATCTCAAAATTTACTATAAACGACTTGAAGCTTAAATAACTTTTGAACAGTAGGATTCATCAAAAAATGATAAGAGACTTTTTTTGTAGAGCGCTCAATTTCCTACAAAAACATTTATAGTGCATAAAAATCCGTCGATTAGTTTGTGAGCTAGAAAATTAAAAAAAAAAAATTTTTTTCCGTGAAATTTAAATGGAAAATAGAAAAATGGATTGAGGCAAACCTTAATATCATTATTAAGAGCTTGGACTGGTACCAAAATTTTCATTTTTAGTTATACTTTCAATTTTTGGATACCATTAAAGAAAAAAAATTTGTTTTTTTTTTTTAAACACCCTAGTATATATGTAGGAGAGGGAAGTCACCGGTGCTATAAGCAGCAGCGGAAGTAGTTCGATTTTCGCCACGAGATCGCGCCCACAGGTTGTAGTGTCCCTGGCAAGAAACTTATTTCAGAAGTGTTAAATTCCAAACTTGAGACTATTCTGGTCCGGGTACTCCTCCGTTATTTGACAGAGTGATAAGTACCTTTTTTGATGGTAATATAGTACATCCTATATTACATAATGACAAAAATATTCATTATCAATGTTTCCATGAATAATTATTCTTAGAAATTAAACTTGGGCTTTAATGTAACTTGGACTTACAAAAAAAAGTTATTTTAATAAGAAGTATAGAGTTTCTACTATATGAACAATAATTTACAATTCATTTAATACGTTGTACAGGATGTAATTTAAGCGTACAGTTTAAATTTCCACTAATTCAGCCGTGGTGTAAAATAAGTGTAGTTTTAGTGTAATCTTTCTTTTATCGAAGCTCCAGTGGGAATAGCGGGTAAAAATTGTGTAGTACGATGTAATTTAAGCGTGAAATTTAAATTTCCACTGAATCGGCCGTGGTGTAAAATAAGTGTAGTTTTAGTGTAATCTTTTGTCTATTGAAGCTCTAGTGAAAATAGCGGGTAAAAATCGTGGAATACGATGTAATTTAAGCGTAAAATTTAAATTTCCACTGAATCGGCCGTGGTGTAAAATGAGTGTAGTTTTAGTGTACTCCTTGTTCTATTGAAACTCCGGTGGGAATAGCAGGTAAAAATCGTGTAACCCGGAGGAGTGCAGTGTAATTTAAGTGTATGTTGTGTGGAATTTTTTCACATTTACACGGTGGGATTTCAGGGAATTCAGTGGAATCGGATCCGACAGGGGAATAAATCGTAAGCAATTGCAAAAATTATAGTATAGTTTAAAAAGTTTATGTCAATTATTTTAAAGAAGTTAGGAGTTAATGGAAAAGTTGATATGTAAGAAAAATTAGCAATAGATAGGATCTCATTGAAACTCAAAACAAGTTTGAACCAATGTCAGTTTGGCGCGTAGTGATTGAGACGCATAGCTAGTTGTCGAGATTGATAGTTTGTTCTTTGCACAGTTAGAACGAAAGTGTGTAGGTATCTAAAGCCTCCTTTGTATGCTTACCTGTCGAATAAGTACCGACCGTCGTGATTGTATTTTGCTGATGATAAAGTAATTTTCAAATGATAAATCGAAGATAGAAAGAGACAGTAGTATGACAAGTGATATAACTATCTCTTTCTATCTTTGATTTATCATTTGAAAATTACTTTGTCATCAGCAAAATACAATCACGACGGTCGGTACTTATTCGACAGGTAAGCACAAAGGAGGCTTCAGATACCTACACACTTTCGTTCTAACTGTGCAAAGAACAAACTATCAATCTCGACAACTAGCTATGCGTCTCAATCACTCCACGCCAAACTGTCATTGATTCAAATTTGTTTTGAGTTTCAATGAGATTCTATCTATTGTTAATTTTTCTTACATATCAACTGTTCTATCAACTCCTAACTTCTTAAAGTAATTGACATAAACTTTTTAAACCATACTATAATTTTTACAATTGCTTACGATTTATTCACCATAATCGTTCTAAATAAATTTCTAATTTCAACATACCGACTCCTTCACAATATGGTTTAAAGTATCTTAATATTTAAATAAAAAAACCATACAGTTTACATCGTTCTATATTAGTTGGCATCATTGTTTTGTCATCGCACCTAGTCATATGACTTAATAATACTGCATCCAGCTTTGAAATTCTTACTATAACTTCTCGTCAGTCTATTATTAAAACATATTTACTTCTTTCAAACTATAATTATCGTATACAAGTCTGATGTCCAACAATTTTTAACTTTTCATACGATTTGGACAAACTGGCTTTTAGGATGAAAGTTCTATAACCGGTAGTTCGTTGTCAAGTGGGACCCGTTTTGAATTTGAAAACAGTAAATAAATTATTAAATTTATTGTTAGCTATGATGATGATTATTATACAGTAGACTAGGGATGGCGATTCTATCGGAAAAAGATCGATTTTTAAATCGATTCGAATCGTAACTTCATGAATCGATTCATATAATAATCGAGGTCTAAAAGATCGATTTTTGAAAAATCGATTTTCTTTCAAGTCTGCATTTACCATGCAAATATAAATTCATTTAATGCATTCATTTACTATACAAATATAAATTCATTTAATGAAAAACAAGATACTGTAATAATCGATCACTTCGTAGTAAAATCAGGGATTTTTTAGTTGAGGCAATTCGATACCCGATGAAAAAAGTTTTTGTCTAATCATATATAATTATGCATAATCATCTATATATGATTGGATCCAAAAATTGGCCAGGTCTAATTATATATAATCAGATCTGTTTATACATGATCATGCATGAATGAATATAGTCATTTTTAGAATCTCATTTCGAATACCTTTAAATTATTAATTAAGTAATTTAATTAGGATTTATTGTTTTCATCAATATAAATATCGATTAAATTTAAATAAAAAAAAAAAAAAATTACTAATCGTTGACCACCACTTTACTACGAGGTCACCCATCCAATCAATGACCTACGCCGATGCTTTTTTTTTTTTTTTTTTTTTTTAATGTTTATTTATTTAAGAAAAACAGTCATACATAATTGGATAAAATAAACAAAAAACATAAATCCATAATATTATTATACGTTCGTATTTTTGGAAAGTATCAGGCTGGTGTTATCAGCATCTCGTACTTTATCAATCTTTGTCAATTGTATTTATTCTTATTATTAGTTCGGTATTTGCAATAGATATATTTCTCTAGTCTGGCTCTCTTTTACGTTATTGAATGTGGAGAAAAAATTTTATATAAAAACCACTCATATATTCGTGCTTACAACTTAATAATTAATTAAATAAAAATAAATGGATGTGACTATGTACATATATACAAATATACAGTTAATGTTTTTAATTATGTTCTTCCTGGCGTAGTTGGCACAGTGTGATGTTGCTTTTGTTCAGCTTCTCGTTCTTTTCTCCTTCTTTCTAGGTTGTTCATGTGAGCTGCGTTTTTGTCCAACCACCAGTATTTTGGGTGTAGGCGGTGGAAATCGTCTTCGTCCCTATTGGGGACCACCGTGGAGTACTTTAGGTCATTTTCATTTGCTAGGTATACATCGATGGGTATACGCTTGTTGGCTTTATGTCTGCTCCTATGGTAGATTGTAGGTATGTTCTTTTCGTTTTGTATTATTCCGATTCTGTCTAATTGTGTGAATGTTTGTGGCTGTATGTATCCTTTATCAGTTGCGTCATCGAGGTTGATGTTCGTTGTCGTCAGTTTTTGGATTATGGCGTTGTCTATGTTTTTGAGTTGGCTGTAGTAGTCTCGTGTGAGTTTAATTATGAAATTGTCTATTCTGGGGATATTTGCTGCGTCATATAGTGTTTTGTTGCTGATCCTTTCCACGTAATTTGTCTGTTCTTTCCTGTATAGTCCAAGTGCGGCTCTTAGGCATGCTCTTTCGAACTGCCTTAGCTTTTCCATTTGGGCTGCTCCCAGGTTCCACCAAACTGGTACCGCATACGTTAGTATTGGTCTGATCAGCAGTAGGTAGCAGATCACTCTGGCTCTTTGGCTTATCTTGCTATTGTGAAATAGTCTGGAGAGGGCTCTATAGCTGTTCCGTGCTTTTGTTAACTGAATGTCCACGTGACCTGTGCATCTCACCAGGTAGTCTATGTTTACTCCAAGGTATTTGACGGTTTTTTTTGTTGGTATGATCGCTGGTTCTTTGGTGTCTGGTTTGAAAGTTGTTATTGTGAATTCTTCGGCTTGTTTTCTTTTACGTGGTGCTATTAAATTGGATGGTTTTCTGAAGACTATTGACTCGCATTTGGACGGATTTATTCGAAGATTCCATTTTATATAAAATTTATTAATTTTGTTGACTATTTCTTCTAGTTTTACTTGTATTTCATTTGGGGTTACTCCAGCTACGTAGAATATTGTGTCGTCTGCGTATGCTATCGAGTAGGTATTGTTGTTTTGGTTTAGATAAAATATATTGAGTATGCCACAGGTGTAGATATTGAACAAGACTGGTGAGTTAACTAATCCTTGCATCAGGCCCTCCATGATATGAAAGATTTGTGTCGATACCTTGGTGCCGTCCCATATGATAAATGACCTGTTGGTGATCATGTTCCATATCAGGCCAATGAGTTCTGTTCTAAATTTTTTTTGTATCAATATGTAGATTAGGCCAAAAATCCATACTGAGTCAAAAGCCTTTTCTAGATCGATAAGGGTTGCTCCGACTATTTCGTTATTGGCCAGGTGGGTGTTGATGTCTGAAAGCAATTTGTGGATGGCGTGGACTGTCGAGTGCTGATGTCTAAATCCGAATTGATTATCTGGTATGATTTTGTTTTTTTTACAATGTTCTAAGATGGAGTTATTAATTATTGCCTCATAGACTTTACTGATGTTCGGGGTTAGGCTGATTGGTCTGTAGCTGGAAGGTTGATTGGCTGGTTTCCCTTTTTTATGTATAGGTAAAATTTTCGCAGTTTTCCATGCGTCGGGGAAATATTGCAAGTTGAGCAAGTTATTGAACAGGACGGTGTAATCTTTTATAATTCTGATTGGCAGATGTCTTAGTACGATGGCCGGGATATTATCGATTCCAGTTGATGTCTTGTTTGGTAGCTTCCGTAGTACCAAGCTCACCTCGGACACCGAACAGAAGTATTTATTTGCGTTGGGTTCTATGATGGGTGCGTGGGCTCTGTTGTCTGGTGCAAAAATTGTGGTCGTTTTGTTTTCTGCTCTCTCTGTTATGTATTGGTCGATGAAAGTGCTCACTGTCTGGTCTACTATCTGTTTTAGGCGTGTGTTGGTGTTCAAGTATCGGGGGGAGTTGATTGATTCGAAGTAAGCGCCCACAATGTTCAGTTTATCCGTTTGATCTTCTATGATGTACTCATCTGTTTCTTCCACTGCGTTTGTTATATTACATTGGCTTCTCTGAAGTATGGTTGTTTCTTTTTTTTTAATGTGCATATGGGGCATATCTTGCTTGGGCGTTGATCTGAAAATTCTGTTTACTATTGGGAAAAATTTGTCCGGATTTTTGTAATCTATACTTTTGAGTGTTTTTTCCCAGTGCTCTTCAATATTTTTTTTGATTTCGTTGTTTATTTTATCTTTGACATTTTTAAGAAGTTCTTTCATGTACGGGATTAAAGCCCTTGCTGCTGGTTGGTTGGACTTTTTTGCAGCATGAAGTTTGGTTAACAGGTTGGATTTGTGCATATGTAGTTTTTTTATTTTGTTGGTGATGTAATGGTTTGCTTTTGTTTTGTTGGTTGACTTCGGTACTTTTTCGTCTATTGTTTTCAAGATGGTTTTGGTTAACTCATCAATATATCCGTCGATTTCCGCTTTGTTTAAATTTTTGTCATCTGGGATATTGACTTTGTAATTGTTGTTTAATTGTCTGGTAAACGTCTTCCGGTTAGTGGATTTGTATAGATGTCTGCGTGTTGTGTCTGTTGGCGTTGCAGGTGTGATTTGTACTTTTACTTCCAGTAGGATTGCCCTGTGATCGCTGTCGTACTCTGCAGTGGTGAGTTTCCCGTTGTTTAAGTTGATCAATTGGATTCTGGCATCAACTATCGCTATGTCCAGAATTGTTTGCGATGGGATGTATGTTGGTTCATCAGGCGCATATATTCTGGTTTTAAACTGTTGCGTATTATCTCTTTCCCATTTAGTTAGGTGTCTGCCTCTCATGTTGTTAGCTCTGTCCCCGAAATCAGTGTGTCTGGCGTTAAAGTCCCCAGCCATTATGTAGTAGTTATTATCATCTTGCAGTTTAAGGTTATTGAATAAATCATTAATTTCGTCAAGTAGGTCCTTTTTAATTTCTATTTTGCTGGTTGCGTATACACTAACGACGATGAGTGATTGATTCCTGTTGATTTTGAGTTTTATTATGGTGTATTCTAGTATTTTATTTTTGTTAGAGTTCGGATGGTTGATTTTGATGAAAGGTATTTCCGTTTTAATTATTATCGCTGTCCCTCCTCCTTTTTTTGCGTTGGGTCTGTCAGTGCGGATTACTTTGTATCCTTCAAAGCTGAGTTTGTGTCTCTCTATTAGTTTGGTTTCGGACACCAGAGTTATGTCTAGTTTATTTTTTTTTATGAATTGTTCTAAGTCCAGTCTGCGCTGGTAGGTGACTATGGAGTTTGTATTGATAGCTCCGATTTTTATTTTTTCTATTGTCTTTGGTTCCATGCTGTGTGGATTGTTCTGATCAGCTGTTTGTTGGCTGCGTGGATCCATTATTCGTAGTCTATCTGAGTCCCAATTAGTTCGAATAATTGGTCTATTCTGCTTGCATTATTTGCTATGATGCTTTCTAGAGATAAGATTCTATTGGTGAGTACCTTGAATTCATTTTTTAGCTCGTTAAGCCATGTGGGTGGAGCGTTGTATGATTGTGAGCCACTGTTGCGTGCTGTTGGTATCTCTTGTGTGTTATAATGCGTTGCTGCTTCAGGTCTGTACTGACTTTGGGTATCAGGTTGAGTTGGGGGTTGTGTCATGGTCGCGTATGATAAATTCGGGTTGACTGTTCGTGTGATTCTGTTTAGTTTTGCCTGTCTATCCTGCTTATTTATTGCGTTGTTTTTGTTGATGATGCTCAGAGCATGTTTATAATATATACATCCACGATAGTTGGCTGGGGTCCGGATTGCCCGCAGTTTGCACATTTCAGTTTTTCCTTTGGCTGATCAGCCGTTATTAGACAGGTTTTGGGGCCATGGTCCCCGCCGCATTTCACACATCTGTATGTCAAGTGACAGTTAGAGCTGGCGTGTCCTAGTCGTTGACATCTTTTGCATTGGAAAATTTTTTCTCGCCTTAGGAATTCCCACTTAACTATCTGGTGTAGAAAGAGTTTTATTTTTGTTAGCTCAGATAAAATACTGTCGTACGATACCTGTATTAAAAAGTGTGTCGTTTTCTTTTGCTTATTTTTGTTGAAAACTATCTCTGTCACTTTTTCCAATTTTATATTTTCAAGATTTAGGGATGTTATTTCATCTTCGACCATTTTTGCCGTGTATCCTCCAAAAACTCCCTTCAGTATTATAGATTTTGGTTTTTTTGTTTTCGGAGTGTATGTGTAATAGTTTAAATTTTTTAATAATAAATTTTCCCTAATTTTCTCGTATGCTAATAAGTTGAGTGCAAAGATTGTTATCGTGGCGGGTTCAGTGTCCCCAGTCTGTTTTAATTTAAACTCACCTTTTTTCAGTTGGGAATCGGTACATATGGTAATCATTTCTTTGATTGTTGTGTTCACTACGCGTATAGGTGGAGGTCTTATTTTACTCATGTTGTTGTCATTATCCTGGTTGTTGGCGTCTTTGTTGTCGTCGTTTACTTCCTCGATTTCTGCTGGTGTTTCCATATCCATATCGTTGTCATCTTTGTCATCAGTTAGAGCTCCAAAGCAGTTGGCCGTGCTAGTGTTACTTGTTTCCGTGGTTTTACGAATTTTTCTTCGATTTTTTGGGATTTCCCAGTCGCCATCATTTTTTGAGCTGGATGCTGGTGATACGTCTTGGCTGCCTCTTATTCTGCTCGTTTTAAGGTTAGGTGTTATGTTGTGTTTTGTATCTTTATATTTGACTGCTTGTCCTCCGTACTCTTTAAGCATTTGTTTAAAGCTTTTTTCTAGGGCTTCAGTGGTCAATGATGTTTTTTTTCCCACAATTGTTCGCGTGGTTTTATTTTGCAGTCCGGATGTGTTTTGGACATCCAATTTTCTTTTGGCGTTCGAGGCCATGACGGCCTTTTCGCCTTTGTTGGTGATTTGTGGTGTTATTTTTATTTGGTACGATTTGTTTTTGCACCAGAAATAATTAATTGAGTCATTGTATTTGCTTTATATTATTTTTAATATTTTCAGGATTGTTTTATGTAATTATTATTTTATGCGATTTTCTTGAATTGAGGTTATGGTTCTGATGCGCATCGGTCCGCTGTCAGATGCAAACTCCCACCTACGCCGATGCTGCTTAACTTTGGTGATCGCTGGATTGTAGTCTGATCCTTTAGTCTGCTATGAACTTACAATAAAGGAAAGTTTATGGCATTACTTAACTCAAATAATCAAGTCGATACATCATACGTAAATAATGCACCTAATAATGAATTTGACTTTGTACATAAATTACAATAGAATTCATTAGATACATATAATCAAATCTATTTATCTATAAACTTATAAATATTCGTATATAAATCGATATCGATTAATACTTTTAAATTGCTGCCGAAACCTTTGAACATTTTTTAAGTTTTGGGGATTTAAGTTTATTTGATAGTTGACAAAATAAAAATTTAATAACATTTATATTAAAAAATTGTCATATTATGTAATATATATATATATATATATATATATATATATATATATATGTATATATATATATATATGTATATATATAACTACATATAACTTTATATTAGCCATGTCTGATCAGATCTAATTATATATAGACTTATATATAATTAGATCTGATCATATATAGACTTATATATGGTTATATATGGAGTTATACCAGCCAAGTATGAACATATCTAATTATATATAGGCTCATATATAATCAGATCTGATCATATATAGACTTATATATGGGCTAATAACACCCAGGTATGATCAGATCTAATTATGTATGGGGTCATATATAATTATATATGACCCCATATATAATCATGCATGATTATATATAACTTCATATATGATTATATATAATCATATATGATTATATATATGAACATATGGGGCATTCCACGCCAAATCGGACGGTTTCAAAATTTATTTTTCCGATTTTCTTAATTTTTGGGTATTTTTTAGTACCCCTCAAAAGAGGCTTCCTGGTAAATTTTGAGATTTTTTTGATCAATGGTTTAAAAACTATCGAATTTTAGAAAAAACCGCTCTTTTTATGGTTTTTTGATCATAACTTTCGTAATAATGGTCGAAATTCAATGTTTTTTTTTTCAAAATTTTTGTTTTTAGATGGCCTTTAAAGAAAAAAATACAAAACAAATATACGAAATGATTTTAATCGCGATTTTTGAATTTTAAGTTTTCAACTGTGTTTTTAAAAAAAGATGCATCCTTCGATTTCCTTGAAAATTTTCTATTTTAAACTTCTATCCATTCTGCAACTTTTAAGCCCGGTCCGGTAGTGGGCCTTCCATAATTACTATTTTTTTCGATTTTTGAAAATTTGAAATAATTTTTTTTCGCTATAAATGATTATCAGTTCCGATTTTTGACACTGTATACTTGTTTTTTGCATATTATAAATTGATTTCAATATTTTTTGGTTTTGAGTAGGGATTTAAAAGCAGTAAGTAAAAGTTAATGCTATTTATGAGCAGTTATAATAAATGTTTTTATTTATTAAAAAGCAACTATTTCGAAGCAAAAGAAACATTAGATTTGCTATAAATTACAGCTAAGACCATTACAGGAGCTCAAAAATTCAATATAATTATTCGAAAACGCGTAAAGCATGAAACGTTTTTAATTATTTCCGGGTTTTTTCGAAAATTTAATATTAACGATTATTTCATGCTTTGCGCGTTTTCGAATAATTATATTGAATTTTTGAGCTCCTGTAATGGTCTTAGCTGTAATTTATAGCAAATCTAATGTTTCTTTTGCTTCGAAATAGTTGCTTTTTAATAAATAAAAACATTTATTATAACTGCTCATAAATAGCATTAACTTTTACTTACTGCTTTTAAATCCCTACTCAAAACCAAAAAATATTGAAATCAATTTATAATATGCAAAAAAAACAAGTATACAGTGTCAAAAATCGGAACTGATAATCATTTATAGCGAAAAAAAATTATTTCAAATTTTCAAAAATCGAAAAAAATAGTAATTATGGAAGGCCCACTACCGGACCGGGCTTAAAAGTTGCAGAATGGATAGAAGTTTAAAATAGAAAATTTTCAAGGAAATCGAAGGATGCATCTTTTTTTAAAAACACAGTTGAAAACTTAAAATTCAAAAATCGCGATTAAAATCATTTCGTATATTTGTTTTGTATTTTTTTCTTTAAAGGCCATCTAAAAACAAAAATTTTGAAAAAAAAAACATTGAATTTCGACCATTATTACGAAAGTTATGATCAAAAAACCATAAAAAGAGCGGTTTTTTCTAAAATTCGATAGTTTTTAAACCATTGATCAAAAAAATCTCAAAATTTACCAGGAAGCCTCTTTTGAGGGGTACTAAAAAATACCCAAAAATTAAGAAAATCGGAAAAATAAATTTTGAAACCGTCCGATTTGGCGTGGAATGCCCCATATATAATCATATATAATTAGACAAAAACTTTTTTCATCGGGTAATCACAATTATTTTTATAACCATATCAAAGTATCAGGCAAAAACGAAGACATCATTTTACTTTCTAAATGTATTTGTTACATTAGATAATAATTTTAACAAAATAATACTGACTTCAAATTATAACTCTAAATCTACTGAACAGATTTTGGTGGAATGGGGAATTTAAATTATGGACCACATGGAAAGCATCAACTTTCGAACGAAAAAAGAATTTTCAAAGTCGGTCCAGGCGTCTTCGAATGATAACATACATACAAATGAAAATCACAGAAAATGGATAAAATAACTTATAGCTCCCAATGCTCAATGTACCACAGATCCAAAAAGTCAGACAAATACAAAAAGTCAAAGACTTTAAACATAACTTTTTTTTTATTTATTAAAGAGAGGTGAAGTCAGGAAACTAAGCATACAGCCTAGGGATGCGTGATATTCATCGATATTTCGAGTATCAATGGTTTTTTTAGTAAACATCAATGTTTTCGATCGATGTTTTTTAAAGTCGAAACATCGATAGTCGATAAAAAATGATGAACGATCGATATCCCACTATCCCTGATTAAAAACTCCGATTGAAACTGATTGAAAACGTCCAATCAGATTTAATCAGAAATTTCTGATTGACTTTCAATCAGTTTCAATCAGATTTAATCGGAAACTTCCGAAGAATTCTGATTGAAAGTCAATCGGAAATTTCTGATTGACTTTCAATCAGTTCCAATCAGATTTAATCAGAATTTCTTATTGACTTTCAATCAGTTTCAATCATATTTAATCAGAATTTATTATTGACTTTCAATCAGTTTCAATCAGATTTAATCAGAATTTATTATTGAATTTCAATCAGTTTCAATCAGATTTAATCAGAATTTCTTTTTGACTTTCAATCAGTTTCAATCAGATTTAATCAGAATTTATTATTGAATTTTAATCAGTTTCAATCAGATTTAATCGGATATTTTCGGAAGGTTTCGATTGTAAATTAATAAAAAATTACCGATTCTCGGGACGAAATAATTGCATATATTATTAAACGGTAGAAAATTAAAAAATCGAATGTTTCAAAATCTACGTTGAATCTATATAAACAATTAGATTGCATGTCATGAAGTAATATAGAATATACTATATTACCACCAAAAATTGTACTTGTCACTCTGTCAAAGAACAGAGGAGTGCTCTTGTTAGAATTGCTTCCAAGTCTGGAATATAATACGTCTGAACGAAGTTTCTTACCAGGGACACTACACAAGTGGTAGGCGCTATCTAGTGGCGATAACCGAATTACTCCTACTGCTATTGCTTAGGACTGATGAATTTTCTCTCCTCCATATATATCTTTTCTCTTAAGAAATTTTTCTCTGGGTTCAAGCAACTTTTTTTTCTATTAGTTGCATACGAAAATCCTTGCGTTAAACACCCCCATGAAAAAATTTATTTAAAAAATATAAGTTTAAATACAAAAAATATATTTTAGAATTTATTAAAAATAAATCAGAAAACTATTTTTTTAAGAACTTGATATTGAAATGAAAATAACTAGAAAAAAAGCAAAACTTTGGAAAACTTCATTCATTATAATTTTTGAGAAATGAAATTACCCACAAAAAAATTTCTATAAGATTTTCTGATAAAACTGATAGTTTCGCTGGAAAATTAAAAAGATCTCAAAATTTACTATAAATTTGACTTTAAGCTCAAATAACTTTTGAACAGTTAGATTTATCAAAAAATGATGAGACTTTTGTTGTAGAGCATTCAATTTCCTACAAAAATATCTATCGTGCATCATAATTCGTTGATAAGATTATAAGTTAGAAAATTCTAAAATATAAAAAGTTTTTTTCCCGTGTTATTTAAATACTCTGTAAATATGAATAAAAACGGCTGGACGCAAACCGTAGTATTATTATTAAGAGCTTGAATTGGTACAGAAATTTTGGTTTTTAGGTATACTTTCAATTTTTGGATACTAAAAAAAAAATTTTTTTTTTTAACCAACCTAATGTATATATAATTTTTTATTAATGCTTTTTTTTATTTTTGTGATAGTTTTAATTCAATCAATACAGTTCTTCAAAAAAAGTTTATACATAATCCTGAAAAATGCTTTTTTTCACTTTTTATAAAATTTATTAAATTGGAAAGACCGATAGAATTCTATACTTTGATACTTCAAAAATTGCTGAATTCATGACAAATGAAATTCATATCTGCCCAAATTTTAATAATTATTAATATTATCTGAATTGTTATTTTCCAATTGAAATGGATTAAAACTGATTGAAAATTTTCTGTCGGATTTAATTGGATTCAATCGGAAAATAATCGATAAATGAATTATTATTTTCTAGTTGAATCCGTTTTGTTTGAAACGAAAATTTTTTTTTCTAGCCAACACAAGATAATTTTGCCGTTTATATTGAGAAAAATTCCCTGAAAATTTTAGCTCGTAAATTTAATTTAAAGTACTTTTTCTCGACTATCAAATTTTTCCATTTAAAAAGTATGTAAATTAAATAACTTTTTTTTTTAAATTGCTATAACTTAACAGTAGAACATTCTAAAGTAAAAAAGATTTATACTATATTAAACTTACCATTTTTAAACTGTCCAATGTTAAACTACTTTTATCTCATAGATAATATGCCCGAGTCAAAAAACAAATTCTAGTTTGGACCTCAAAAAATTCAATTCCTTTGATCTTTTATCTACCGGTCGGAAAATAATACAATATTGGCACTCTAAATATATGAAGTCTAAATGCAAACTCTCCATCGGTTTTGACTTCTAACGGAGCTCTCAAAATCCTCAAAAAAAAAATTACCGTTTTCTGGACTTGGAAAATTTTCGAGTCAAAAAAAAATCTGAGTACTTAGAAAAATTTATGTGTAAAAATAAAATAAATTGATTAATTTATTATTATTATTCGCTTTTATATATTCCTGGATAAACTTTTAGTAGGTCTCAAAAAAAATTTTTTTTTAATTTCCGAAATAATATAGAATACAAAATCAAACATTTTGTCCTCAATAAATTTTTGTATTTTAATTAAAGAAATGTATAGGGGAGCCTGGGGCACAAAGGCCCGCCTCAAAAATTAGGTAAAAATTTTTTTTTTATTTTCCGTCAAGTTATGACCTCTATAATGATTTAATCATATTGTAGGCCGATATTTGATATGTGAGGTGAAATGGACCACTCAAAATAATTATTTTTTTCAATGTTTCCGTCAAGTTATGACCTTTATACTAATTTTGTTACATTTTAGATTAATAGGGGAGAGGTGCTGCAGTTGTAACAAGGGGCAGTTGTAACACTGAATGAAAAACTATTAAAAAAACTAAAAATTATTATTATTCTTTTTTTAACTTGTTTAAAATAGTAAATTATTGATTAAATCAAAGTTTCAGTTATTAATCTTGTTCCGATATTAAAATATTGAGAATTGTTGAAAATACGCGTGAAAACTTTTTTTTGTACGCTTCACAATTTTTTTAATAACAAATTTGTTTTCTAATGTTATGATGCGAGACTTGCATTCATACTTTAAGGGACATATCAAGAATATTGTATAATCGAATTTTATATCAATTTACTGATTTTTGTTATTGTAATTAGATTTTTATTAACAATTCTGCGTGAGGGTCGGTTGTAACACTTGAACGAGTAGCAATTGTAACACTCAAAGTCGTGTATAGGATCTGCGCAAACTGGATGCGCCACAAATTTACTCTGGAATAGTGTAGTTTTAATATTTATAAATGTTTAATAATTTATATTAAAGATACAAATATATGTGCTACTTTAAGTTTAAATACTTGACTTTAAGAGTTAATTAAGTATAATAGTATGTATTAAGACTGAATAATAAAAGCAATTTGGTGAAAAATATCTATTTCGTTCCGTGTTACAACTGCCCCTGCACTGTGTTACAACAGCAGCCTACGCGTGCCGCCATCTTGGTCCCTGACTTTAGTTAAATAAATTGATTTTTTAATAAGTTAACATTGACTTTTTACTATTTAGCCAATTCAGTCCTATAAAAGATACTATCAGCTAACTTTCTGACAGTTTTTAAGTTTACTATCTTAAAAAAACAAATGGAATCGAAAAAATAAAATTTTTTGTTACAACTGCAGCACCTCTCCCCTACGTGATGTGCAGAGCAAAATGGAACACTCGAAAAAAAATTGTGACGAAATAATTAGTTTTTTTTTTTATTTTTCGTCAAGTTAATTTTTTCGTTACTATTTCTTTGTTTTGAGTGGTCCATTTTACCCCACATATCACATATTGGCCTAAAATATGATAAAAACATTACAAAGGTCATAACTTGACGGGAAATAAAAAAAACTTTTGTTTTTATAATTTTTAGGGAAGGGGGCATTTGTGCCCCAGGCTCCCCTGCTAAATTTTCTTTCAGTTAACTATTTTCTCATAGTAACCATTAAATTTTTTTTGAATGGAGATAAATAAAAATAAATATTCATTTTCATTCATTATACTTTATAGAGGTTCCGGTAATTTTTCTGCAAATTTGTAATTAATTATTTATTATTGGGTCAACTTTTTTGAGATTCTCCGTCCAAAGTATTTATTTTTAACGAAAAAAAGTGAGGGAATCTGCGTAGGTTACGTCATTTGAAAAATTGAGGTCTAAATCTGGAGCACTAAATTTTTTTATATTATGAGAAATTTGAGGTTTCCACAGCGACGCTAGCGAGGTGCTAGCCAGGGCCTCGTTTCATTTTTACTAGAAACTTTAGCAATATATCTAGCTAATCAGGAAGATAGTTTAAAATCAATTAGAATATTCTACACGGAGAAATATGTTGGCTCGAGACCTAGCCATTTTTATTGTGCTGCTCTTAAAACAGGAAGTGAAGTATCCAAAAAATTATTTTACCTATACGAAAAATTGTCACGCCGCATCAGAATTATTATAACGTATGAAAGTAATTGTTATTAAAGTTTATCGATAAGTCTCTCGCGCGTAGTAAGTATTGCGATACAGCATAATAAATTTTCGTATGAGTATAATAATTTTTTTTATGCTTCATTTCCTGTCTCAAGGTTGTTGACAGCATAATAAAAATTGCTAGGTTTCGAGCCAACATTTTTCTCCGCGCGACCGGACAGACATACATGAGAGCGAGTTAATAAAAACATGATAAGTAATCTTAAAAATAAAATATTATTCACTCATTGTATTCGATTAAAACTGATAGAGAAAAATTCGATCAGTTTCAATCAGATTCAATCAGAAAATAATAATTTAAAAAAAATTATTTTCCGATGGAATCTGATTGAAATTGATAGCGAAAAATCCAATCAGTTTCTATCAGATTTAATCAGAAAAAAATAATTTTTAAAAACTTTTTTTCCGATTGAATCTGATTGAAACTGATAGAGAAAAATCCAATCAGTTTCAATCAGATTTAATCGGAAAATGATTTTTTTAAAATTATTATTTTCTTATTGAAACTTATTGAAACTGATTGGATTTTTCTCTATCAGTTTTAATCAGATTCAATCGGAAAATAATTATTTAAAAATTATTATTTCCTTATTGAATCTGATTGAAACTGATAGCGAAAAATCCAATCAGTTTCTATCAGATTTAATCGGAAAATAATTTTTTTTTAATTATTATTTTCTTATTGAATCTGATTGAAACTGATTGGATTTTTCTCTGTCAGTTTCAATCGGAAAATAAGTTTTCAAAAATTATTTTTTTCTGATTAAATCTGATAGAAACTGATTGGATTTTTCGCTATCAGTTTCAATCAGATTCAATCGGAAAATAATTTTTTAAAAATTATTATTTCCTTATTGAATCTGATTGAAACTGATAGAGAAAAATCCAATCAGTTTCAATCAGATTCAATCGGAAAATAATCGAAAAATAAAATTTTATTTTCTGATTGAATCTGATTGAAACTGATAGAGAAAAATCCAATCAGTTTCAATCAGAAAATACTAAATATTTTTTTCTGATAGAATCTGATTGAAACTGATAGAAAGTCAATCAGAACCCTCGAACGCTCCCGAACATTTCTGATTGGAAATTCGTTTCTGATTAAAACTGATAGAATTCTGATTGAGTTTTAATCAGATTCAATCAGATTCAATCGGAGTTTTTAATCAGGGTACCGGCTTCCCCTACTCTTATGCAACTCATTTATACCAAATTTAAAAATGAATTAATTGTAGAAGAAAACTCTTGTATATAATTAGATTATTTTTATCAATGAAGAATCAAACACATATCAATATTAATTTATTGGAATGAAATCAACCCCGTCAAAAATTCGATACAGGAACTTCCGCTCAGCATTCTGTAGAGGATACTGCACCGTAGATATTAATTCCAAAAAAAAATTATAAGCTGCAGAATCATAATCTAGCAAAAAAAGTGTTCTTGTAATCTTTTTTGAACATTACTGATTATTTTTATTATTATTACTTATTTTTTTCAATAAATAAATTACTTTAACAGAAATGAAAAAAAAAATTCGCACACGTAAATATTTTTATTGCAATAATTTCCCGTGAAAAATGAATCATACATGGCCATGCATGGCCATATATGGTTCATGTATGGAGCATACATGGCCATGCATGGAGCATACATGGAGCATACATGGTCATACATGAATCATGCAAGGCCATGTATGGCCATGCATGGACATGTACGACTATATATGGCAGTGATTAATTGAACATACATGGCCATGCATGGCCGTATATGGTTCATGCATGGAGCATACATGGTCATACATGAATCATACAAGGTCATGTATGGACATGTATGACTATATATGTCAGTGATTAATTGAACATACATGGCCATGTATGGCCGTATATGGTTCATGCATGGAGCATACATGGCCATGCATGGAGCATACATGGTCATACATGAATCATACAAGGCCATGTATGGACATGTATGACTATATATGTCAGTGATTAATTGAACATACATGGCCATGTATGGCCGTATATGGTTCATGCATGGAGCATACATGGCCATGCATGGAGCATACATGGCCATGCATGGAGCATAAATGGTCATACATGAATCATACAAGGCCATGTATGGCCATGCATGGACATGTATGACTATATATGTCAGTGATTAATTGAACATATATGGCCATGCATGGCCGTATATGGTTCATACATGGCCATACATGGGCATACGAACTTTTTGAATACAGTCATGCATGGCCATATATGAATCATACAAGGCCATGTATGGCCATGCATGGTCATACATAGTCATGGATGACTATATATTAGACTGCTTTTTTTAGCGACTATTTTTTTTTTCGCTCCCATCCCGAAATTTTGTTGGAAATACCCTCCAAAAAACTCCCTGAGAGTTTAAGGCCTTGATATTAATATAAAGTACTTTCCCAGAGCAGGCGAAGATTTCCCATTCAAAATACACGTAAACTTGGGTTTTTATGTTTTAAACTTCTGTAACTCCGCGGCATTTTATGACATCATCTCGCCCAAAGTCAGGATTTTCTCAGAATTGAATGCTCTTCAAAAGTACCCATTATCGCGAAGTCGTAACTCATACGAGTAGGGTAGTGGGGACCGCTAAACAAAATTTTTTCATAGAATTCTTGTTTCTTCTCTCATTATCTCATAAACAACAAGACCTACAGAAAAAAATATGAATAACAATTCTATAGAAAATTCAATTTTCTACAAAAAAGGTCCTTAGCACTAAATCACTACGATCGATATTTTCTGAGATATTAATTATTGAAGTTTACGTAGCATTGAATTCCCATAAAATGTCGAATCAAATCTTAGAAAATACTGAATTTTTATTTGACTAATATCTCAGAAAATATCGATTTGAGTGATTCGGTGCTAGGGACCTTTTTTGTAGGAAATTAAATTTCCTATAAAATTGTCATTCACATTTTTTTTGTAGGTCTTGTTGTTTATGAGATAATGAAAGAAAAAAAATTAAAAAAGTTCGTATGCCTATGTATGGCCATATATGCTCCATGTATGGCCATATATGCTCCATGTATGACCATGTATGAACCATATACGGCCATGCATGGCCATATATGTCCAACTAATCACTGACATATATAGCCATACATGACCATGCATGACCATACATGGCCTTGTATGATTCATATATGGCCATGCATGGCCATGTATGATTCATTTTTCACGGATATAAAAAATTTGAGCTGACTATTACAATTACTTATAAACAGGATGTTGTAGTGAAAAAATAGAAAATTTTTTTGATATCACTAACAGCATATTGATGATTATATTTTGCTTTTTCGAAAGTGATTATATCCTTTCAATCTTACGTAGCACAAGTAAACTTCGTTGTAACTGTCGGTCGCATAGCTTAGTCGACAAAGCGTCGGTCTCTCGTACGGAAGGTCCCGGGTTCGAATCCTACTAAAGCGGGTGGTGTTATTAATAAGTCTAGCGTTTTTTCTCTGAATTAAAAATTTCCAATTCGATTAGGAATTCAATTATTCGCATATCTGATAATCTCTGCGTCGCCAAAATAATTAAAAAAAAAAAATTAAAAAAATTTTTTTTTTATTTAGTTAAAATTTCGATACCTAGTCATATCAAGTCATGTATGGCCGTATCAAGCTATGTATAGTCATACATGGCCATGCATGGTCATACATGGCCATGCATGGTCATACATGGTCATATATGGCCATACATGGCCATACATGGCCATGTCTGGCCAATTTACATGCATGGCCATGCATGGAGCATTCATGCATGGCCATGTATGATTCATTTTTCACGGGTTATCTCTAAAAAAAAAAAAAACTTTTTTTTTTATGTCTGTTACTCTCAATATCATTAATTTTTAACCCTTCAGAACATACGCCTCCCGTACCACAGTCATTGCTATCGTGATAAGAGAAAATCTCACGCCTATTGCGCAAGCGCCAAGAGCGAAATTTAAAAAATATTTAAATAATTTTAGGTTATATATCAAGTAAAATACAACATAAAATATTATTTGTTTGAATACTAAAAATTAAATAATAATTCTTTATAAATTATTTTTTATAAATAATCATTTAGAAATTATTACATTTTTTATTTTGATTAAAATACTGATATACAGGTACACTTATTGTAAACAACTTTTAGAATACTGTTTATTTGTATATCTATATACATTTAAAATGGCGGCTAGATACCACGGAGACAGCCGAAATGAAACGAAGTAATACGAACAGCAATTTTTTTTGTGCCCGACTTAACTCGCGCGATAAGAGAAACTCTCACAGTTAATGAAAAAATAATTTTTTTTCTTTATTTTTCAAGTTTAAAAAATTTTGTTTTTTTAGTATCATTTAGAGCATAAAATTTTAGTAAGCTAAAAAAAATTTCAGGGGGTCATTCCATTTCAATTTAGAAAGAAAAAAAAGTTTTAAAGAAAGTGTGAGAGAATCTCTCTACACGATGGTTCTGAAGGGTTAACAATAATAATTCGAAATCAATAACGCTGATTTTGATTCTTCGTTTTACATTGGTTGTAGCTTTAATTTTTCAAAAATTCGCGCTTATCCTTGCCATCAATATTAATAATCGATGTTCAGATATTTGTTTCAAAAACATCGATGGTCTCCCATACGAAAAAAATATATATGCGGGCAAATTGCTCATATGAGTTATATATGTCTCATATAAGAAATTTGCCCTCATATATATTTTTTTTGTACAGGCTGATGATGGCAAGAAATGGAAACAATCGATAGTCCGATGTCGATATTTTTTACCAAGATCGCCCACCCCTAACACAGCCATCTCGTAAATAGAAATGATCGAATGTCGATTCTCTAGGGTGAAATATCGATTCACTGAATCAATTCAGTGTTACATATCGATTTAAAAAATCGATTTATTTGGCCCGAAAAATCGATTCTTCGATTAATCGATCTCAGATCGCCATCCCTACCCATACCCGCAGTACGTCGCCATTAACAATCCAGATAAGATTTATAAAACTTTCACATATACATATTTAATATTCTCTCTCTCTTCAACGCGATATCTATTTAATATTTAATTTAATTTATATTTAATTTATAAGAAAAGCGGAATTTTGTATATATAATTGGGATTTGGTTAAATAAAACTTTAATTTATATAATTTAATTTGAGTCTCTATATAAAATTCCTTATCACCAGCGTCGTCTAGGATAAGTTATAACTTTCAGCCACGTGTCCGGTCAGGACGAGTCGACTCACCTCTGAGATCTATTTCCCGTCTTCCAGAACCAGCAATAAAATAATTATAATTCATATTTATATTTAATAATTTATTATTAATTAATTATTTAGTCGGGAAATTTTAGTAACAGTGGTTCGTGGCTATTGGACACGAAATAGCCAGAGCCCACCGTTATAATATTACTTTGTATAGTTATATAAAATTATTTATAACTATATAAAATTAGATCAAACCAAAACTTATATCTAATGTTGTCTAAGCATTTATATAAAATTTTAAATAACATTTTTTTTCCGGCTAGTCTAGCAACGTTAATATTTAAACAAAAAATATTAAATTTAAAACAAAAAATACTAATTTTTTGCAACAGCCCAGGATAACTCGAAATTACAGAGGAGTTTTTATCAAGAATTTCTTTTCGGGTATAGGACCTATACTTAGCTATAGTACTTCTCATGGAACGCATTTATTCTTATAAAATCCTTATGGGAATTTATGAGAATCTATTGGATCCTATGTGATTTTTTAAATAGGGCCGTATACCTCATTTTTCCTGGATAACTCAAGCTGTTTAATTTAAAAAATTATTCCGGTTTTTCTCTCTACAGTCTTCTTCAATCGCAATATAATCTATTGTGATCGGTAGGTTAGTTTGAATATTACATATTGTCAACAAAATATTTGACAAATTACCGATGGTTACATTTTTCTTAGATATTTCATATTTGAACGCTTTAATCTAATTTTTTGTTACAATACATTTGAGAATTGTCGAATTGATGAATTTTGATTTGTAAAACTTCTTTCATTAAACATAACATATTTTTCAAGCTCAAATATCCTGTAAAGAAGTGTAACGATTATGTTTAAGCTCAGAGTCCAAAAATGTATCAACAATTAAATTTACAGATGTTTATATTTTCGAAAATTTTTATGATCAAAATATTCTTTTTCACAATTTTTGGAAATATGATCTAAGCTAATAGTTAGATCGAAAAAATCAAGCACATAATAAATAAATTTTTATTAAGCTTTGTTTTCATTTTTGTATCAGACTTATAGTAAAGTAAAATTTTAATAAATAAAGTAAAATATTGAAAGAAAGTAAGATACAAGTATACAACGTTCATTAAAATATGTGAACGAGAGTCAAGAAAGGTTGCAGCTGCTGTGACAGCTGCCGACTTCCTAAATATTTTCTCTACTTTATTGTTCTTTTTTCTCTCAATTTTTTCTTACTCGCCTTTCAACTTCAATCTTCAGATTGCTGTATCTCCAGGTGCACAGTATATTATCGATGAAAAAAGAATTCTATATCCTATAACAATGTAGATTTTTTAGAGCACGATATATTGAACAATTTTTCACGGTATACATTTAATTAAATACATTTATGCATCTATAATATGGGGATAATTACTTCTCTCATAAATTGATAAACTGTTGTTTTTCGAAACTTGTAGTTGAGAATTATAATATCTGTACATTTTTATAAAAATATAATCAAGTCGTGATTTTTTTGATTCACAGCTGGTTCCGATCATAATCTGATGTAAAGGAATTATTTTAATCGATACACACTGTAAAAAGAGCGGTCTTAAAAGTGGACTCATTTTAACTCCGCCCGGTGTAAAAATGAAATTACACCGGTGTAGGAGGAGTAATTCACCGGTGTTAAAAATACCGGTGTAAAAGCGAGGTAAACTGCGTCTGCTTGGAGAATGAACTTTAAAGATTATAAAACACAAAAAAAGTCAGTTCTTTATGAAAATTAATAAAAAATATCATTTATTAACAAGTATAGTGATTGAGTAAGTAAAAATATTCACAAAATAAAATATTTAAACAGCCGTAAAGAATATCTACACCGGCGGCGGCGTTATTTTAACACCGGTCTAGAATATTTACACCGGTGACAGCGTTATTTTAACACCGGAGAATTTGTTTTAACACCGGTACAGAATATTTACACCGGTGGCGGCGTTATTTTTACACCGCTTTCGGTGTTGAAATTCAACACCGCTGATTTTAACACCTACACCGCTTGAACTTACCCCGGTGATCTTTACAGTGTAGCTAATTTATAAAAATTCTATAATTTTTTCCACTTACGAACTTTTTTAGCTTTGATAGGCTCAATCATGTAAGTTTAAAACTTTGCTAATACTTTTAGTTTATTTTAGTGGATTTCATAGAAATTTAACTTTTTTGACTTCCCACTAAGAAAATTGCAAATTTAAAAAAAAATAAGGGAACTTATTGGTTTCGGCCCGATTTTCGAAAATCGAGTTTTCAGCAGATCTCGATGTTTTAAGGTCCTAGGAAGCCATCCTGACTATTTTCACTCGAAAATGTATTCACAACAATGTTTTCGAGCTCGAGAAGCTCACAAACAGCTGGAAGTTTTGGGGCTGGCCCGCAGGGCCAACCGATACCTAGATTTTTTTTTGTCCTAATGATGGATTTTTCAAAGAATTTTATCATAATATATCATAATTGATCGAGTAGCTTCCAAAATGCTATTGTTTAAAAGTTTGTAAATATATATATATTAGACTGGGCCAAAAAAATCGACTATTTTTTTTTTCATTCGATACTGTGAAAATATTTTCCTGATGGCCGAAAAAAATTATTGTGCAAGTTTAAGCCCTTAATATTGATATTAAGAGGTGTATCGTTAGGAATGTTCTCTTTTTGACAGAAATTTCATGTTTTACCTAAAACTCGTAAATCATCTATCTGAAAAATTTGAGCAATGCACATTCTTAAAGAAAATTAAATTCCTCACAAAAAATCACTCTTAGTAAATTGACGTAAAACGAACCGTTTCCTTGTAACCGTGCCTTAAATATTGATTTGTTTTATAAATTCTTTACTTTTATTTTTGATTTTTGTAACTACTAGAAATATTAAAATTAATTCTGATCAAGATATATATATTTGAAGGAAATTTCATGTTCTACAAAAAAGGTCTCTTAATATTGTTTGCTAAATTCACTTCTTCGAAAGTTATTCAGGATATTTAAGTCATTTTGACTTAACTTTAACCTTGAATAACTTTTGAAAGAGTGAATTTAGCAAAAAATGTTAGGAGACCTTTTTTGTAGAGCATTCAATTTCCTTCAAAAATATGTATCTCGACTAGGAAAAATTTCAATATTTCTAGTAGTTACAAAAATCCAAAATAGAAACAAAGAATTTAAAAAACAAATCAATATTTAAAGCTCGGTTACAAGGAAACGGTTCGTTTTGCGTCAATTTCCTAAGAGAGATTTTTTGTAGGGAATTTAATTTCCTTCAGGAATATACATTGCTTAAATTTTTTCAGATAGATGATTTACGAGTTTCGGGTAAAAAATGAAATTTCTGTAAAAGAACGAATAGTCGTAACGAAACACCTCTTAATATCAATATTAAGGGCTCAAGCTTGCACAATAATTTTTTTTGGTCATCAGGAATAATATTTTCAAATAACGGCTACAAATCTCAACGGATCGCAATAAAACTTGGTATACTTCTTTTGTGGGTGATTATCTTGATCGAGTTCGAAAATGACCCAAATTGGTCAATAAACTTGTTTGTGAATTTACGGTGTTCTGACGAATTACCGTAAAATACGGTATTTAACCGCAAATTTGCCGTAAATTACGGTAATTTGCGGCGAATCGCGGTAATCTACCTAAATTACGGCAAATTGCGATAATATACCGTAAGATACGGTAATCTACCCAATTTACGGTAAATTGCGACAAATTTGTCGTAAATTACGGTATTTTATTTTATATAAAATTATTGGCTGCTTGAGGTAAAAGTCCCAGTTATTGACCCTGGCCTAGTTTCTGACCTTTTCAACTTTTTTCTAAATTACTCAAGAAACTATAATTTTAATAAGAAAATCAATTTTATAATTAATTTACATTCATTTATTCTGAGCCTAATTAATGGCAATTTAAGAAACATAGAAAATATTAACTGAATAAAAAAAAATATTTTAGCCATAAGTGGCTGAGGAAGCCATTTTTTAAGCAGAGTCTAAAGAGTTTACGTTCCCATACGAAGTCGCCGATGCTCGAAAAAAATCTACGATCGACCGAGGCTCGGCAACCAATGCTCGGTCGAGCGTCGGTGCACTATCATCAGCCTATGGTTGTCACACCATCGGTAACCGAACTATATTCATAACAATGACATCCGATCATCGGCCGTTCCTCGGTCGATGATATGATAAATTTTCTTTTGCGCATGCGCGGTAAATATCACGTCAGCTATTTTTAAGCATTATATTTACTTGTATATACTTTTCATTAGACAGAAACATTACTGAATATAACAGAAAATAAATTTATCGTTGTGATTAAAAAAATTCTGTAATTTATAAAATCGTGTCTGACCGTGTAAGAAAACATCGGGCATTAAAAAAATACATGGATAATAGATCTCAACCGCCTAATAAACCCTCAGTGTAAATTGTTAATGACAATAGTACAAACGATCGTGATCATGATAATTTACACAGTTAAACAATTGTAAATAATGTTGTAAATAAAGAAATTAATTATAGTGTATTTAATAGTAATAATGAAAGTGATGAGAATAGTTTTAGTGATTTTGTACACTGAGAAAACATTTCTCTTTGGACAATTAAATTGATTTTGTTAAATTCTGTTAAAGTAAATTTTATTACGTCAACATAATATATTTTGTCATTTTTAACAAATGATTTAATAGATTCTATTTGGTCGACATTAATATTTCTCTTTCTTAGATAAGAAAACTATTTGGTAAAGTTAAGAAAATATTTATTTAATGGACAACTAAACTATTTTATAGTGCCAACAAATTCAAATATTGAAGCAAAGTATTATCTTAACTCTAATAAATATTACTTAGACACCAAAAAATATATTCATTTAGAATAAATATATATATTTGGTCGAGGTTAATAAATATCTATTTAAACCTAATGATTATTGATTTAAAAAGTTATGGTGCTAGGCAGCAGCAGCGGAAGTAGTGCGGTGTTTGCCACTAGATAGCGCCCACCAGTTGTAATGTGTCCCTGGTAAGAAACTTATTTCAGAATTATTATATTCCCAACTTGAAGCATATATGGGACTGATTACTTGCTGTAAATCAGCAGAGTGACGATTATCTATTTTTGATAGTAATATAGAGTTATTCTGTATTACACTGACACTAATGTTTCCCTGAACATTTTTGTCATAGTATAAAAAAAAGTACGCGTCAAAGAATTAAATTATTTTATTTATTTTTATTATTATAATAAAATTATAATAATAATTAAACTATAATAATAATAATTAAATTATAATAATAATTATTTAATTTAAATTTAGAATTAAGCAAATAAAATTATTTATCTAAATATGCATTTATTAATTGTTAAATAAATATTCTCTGATTTTTAAATAATATTTAATTATTGTTAATAACTCATTCTCTAAGGCTCACTAATATATTTCATTATAACAAAAATTAGTTGTCAGAAGAAAATTTTGTTCTCAGTGTACAATAGGATAATCCTCGGATCCTATCCTCGGCCGATACTCGGTTACTATCCTCGGCCGATGCTCGGTTACTATCCTCGGCCGACGCTCAATGGGCAGTCTTGCGCTGATGTTAACATCCGATGCCCAGCGAGTCTTGCGCCTATACATATTCCGATCATCAGCCGATGCTCGAGGATCGGACGGCGATCATAGCCCGATGATCGACCGATCACCGTTCTTTGTATGGGTTAGGAGGTACGACGAGTAAATCCGTGTAATAATTATCATATCCCTGGCGGTCCTGATTCACCGTGATATAGGGTGAATTACGGTGAATCACGATAAATCACGCTAATAGGGTGAAATTACCGTAAATGTGTGCATGATATCACGGTGAGCTTTCACGGTGATTTGGGGTAAAATCACGGTGATTCACGTCTATTCACGGTGAATCACGGTGATGTTCTATAATCGAACTCGAACACCGTGATGCTACCGTGATTCCCGGTGATTCCCGGCGAATCACCATGATTCACGGTAGCATTACGGTGGACGTTCACGGTGATTCCCGGTGATTCACCGTAATACACCGTGATTCAGGACCGCCAGGGATATATGCAAATAAAAATATCACTCTATCGCTTGACCCTGCGTATTTGGGGTCAGCCCCAAAACTTCCCGCTGTTTTCAAGCTCCTTGAGCTCGAAAACATCGTTGTAAATGCATTTTCGAGCTCTTCGAGCTCGAAAATACGTTTGTATACCATTATTTTCGAAAAAAACCGTTTTTAGCATTTCTTTCTCCCACGATATCTCTCGAACGCATCAACCGATTGAGATAGTTAAAGTGGCAATCGATGCGTCTTATTAAGTTCTAGAGCTGATTAGATTCTGGAATTAATCGGATGAGTCACTTCAAAGATAATTGAAAAAAACCGTTTTTTACCATTTCTTTCTCCCGCGATAACTCTCGAATGAATTATCCGATTGAGATGGCTAAGGCGGCAATCGATGCGTTTTATTGAGTTCTAGAGCTGAGTAGATTTTGAAGTCGATCGTACAAGTTGTTTCTGAGAAATCGATAAAAAACTAAAAAAAAAAAAATTTTTTGTCTTGTAATTGGCCAATATCTTCGAGTCTACTTGATCGAATGATCTGAAATTCTCAGAAAAGTTGATGGCCAAAAAGCTCTTTCGATTGCCGCCTTAAACATCCAAGTCAGTTTATTAGTTAAAAAAATATAAAGAGTTTACACACACACACACACACACACACACACACATACAGACACTCGGACATTATTTTGAAAATAGTCGGAATAGCTTTCTAGGACCTCAAAACGTCGACATCTGATGAAATTTCGATTTTTGCAAATCAGGGTAAAAACAATAACTTCCCGAATTTTTCGAAAATCGTCGATTTTCTTAGCGGGAAGTTAAAAATGTAATCAAAAATATATGGATAGATCAATATTTAATTAACCCTTCGTTACTCGCGCTATACGGCGATTATACGTGAATATGAGTGAGACACTGGAGAAAGCACTAGTAACGGAGGGTCAAAATTTATTTTAATACATTAATAAAACATATTAAAATGAGTTTTGTTGTCGAAATGTGAGACTCAATAACTAGGCTTAATCTTAAAGGTATGATAGAGTTGTTGACCCCAAAATTCTTACTGCGAGCGAGCTTATCTGTTTAATTACATGTCTATAAAATATGAAAATAACAATATTTATAGTTTTCTTAAACTATTTTCTATTTTTTATAATAAAGTGATAAATTAACATTTACAATTCATTTTTGTAAATAAATGATCACAAATAAATCTTAAAAGTACATTTTTGGACTGATAAAATTTTTGTAAAAATAATGTCAATATCGATAGTACTCAAATTGTTATGACTCTTTTAGTTGAATAATATTTTTATTATGATAAAATTAATTTTTTTTATTGTTTTTCTATTCAAGTTTAAAAAAAGACAACGAGCTAAGATGAAAAATAATGAGAACAGGCGCTAGTCAAAGTGACTTTAATTATTTATATTTGAAATATTGAAAAACTATGTTTTTGTTATAATAAATATTTAATTTATTAGTCTGAATAATAATTGTAGTTTATTTAAACTTAGTATATAAGTACTTCATAACCTAATCATGGTTTATGTAATTTGAGGGTCAGATACTAGGCCATTATGGGGGTTAGAAACTGCGACCTGAAGATTTCTGAGGGTCAGAAACTGGGTCTCTGAATGTCAATTTTTAAAACGTGAATTTAAATTATTAATTCAATTCAAATAATAATTATTATTATGACTTTATTTGAAAAATCCTAAACTAGTCGATAAAATTATTATTTTTCTCATTAAGTCTTACATTAATTATTATAGTATAACCTTAACCGGCACTCTTAAAAGGTCAGAAACTGGACCCCTTACCTTAATGAAAATATGATGATGCGATCCCAGAAACTCGGTGTCGAGCATTACTTATAGTCCAGTCGGCCTGGAAAAAAAAAGGGGTTTGTTGGCAACTTTTCGAGAAAATGGTCCGATTTTGGATTTTTTTTTTTTAAAATACTCAGAAAAATATTTTAAACATTTGTGTGTATGTGGGAAGACTTGCTTTTTTTTTGTTTAAAAAATAGAGTTTTAGCGTTGAGCTTTAAATTAAAATATCTCAGAAACTACGCAAAAGTAGTCGAGACATACTGCGTATGAAATTTAGAGAATTGAATAACGAACAAAATGAGCCCAACCTGATGTCTCTACGACTAATAGTTTACGAGATATTCATTTTTTAATAAAAAAAAACGCAGTGCCGCTCAAGCGCTTATAAACAAATAGCTGTAACTCCGCGAAAAATCATTCGATTTACTTTGTTTTTTTTTTTTTTAATTAAAGCTATTATTGTCTAGTATAAGCAAAAAAATCAGCTAAGCTGAAAAAAATTTTTTCGAATTTATTCGAATTATTTTCTGTTTTTTCAAATTTTGCATTAAAAAATAGTTAAAATTAAAAAATAATTATTTTTTTGGCATATTAAAATTTAACAACCATCAAAGAATCTGTGTGAAAAAAAAAATTTTAAAAAAAAATTTTTTTTTAAGCAAAAATTAAGTTTCAAAGTTTAAAAAAATATCAGCTATACAGAGACTTGAACTCAACTCCGAGTTAGTGCGCGTGCGCCATTCCCCTTAAACCGTACTCGGAGAAAAATGGGGGAAATAATAATAATGTGAGGCAAATAATAATAATAGTAAGCGGCCGCTTAGATATTCCAAATAATTCGGTTTTTCGTCTTGTTTGTAATTTATTTTTTTTTTTTTTTTTAGACTTAATTAACTTTTAAAAAATCGATTCGACGATATAGGTATCAATCGATTCCAAATTTTATGAATCGTCCAGAAAACCTAACGAAAAATAATCGATTTTCAAAAAGTTAACTAACTTTTTGTTTATAAACAAATAAGTAAATAAATTTTGAAAAAATTGATTAAACAATATAGGTATCAATCGATTCCAAATTTCATAAATCGTCCAGAAAACCTTACGACAAATAATCGATTTTCAAAAAGTTAACTAACTTTTTGTTTATAAACAAATAAGTAAATGAATTTTTAAAAAATTGATTAAACAATATAGGTATCAATCGATTCCAAAATTCATGAATCGTCCAGAAAACCTTACGACAAATAATCGATTTTCAAAAAGTTAACTAACTTTTTGTTTATAAACAAATAAGTAAATAAATTTTCAAAAAATTGATTAAACAATATAGGTATCAATCGATTCCAAAATTCATGAATCGTCCAGAAAACCTTACGAAAAATAATCGATTTTCAAAAAGTTAACTAACTTTTTGTTTATAAACAAATAAGTAAATAAATTTTGAAAAACTTGATTAAACAATGTAGGTATCAATCGATTCCAAAATTCATGAATCGTCCAGAAAACCTTACGACAAATAATCGATTTTCAAAAAGTTAACTAACTTTTTGTTTATAAACAAATAAGTAAATGAATTTTTAAAAAATTGATTAAACAATATAGGTATCAATCGATTCCAAAATTCATGAATCGTCCAGAAAACCTTACGAAAAATAATCGATTTTCAAAAAGTTAACTAACTTTTTGTTTATAAACAAATAAGTAAATAAATTTTCAAAAAATTGATTAAACAATATAGGTATCAATCGATTCCAAATTTCATGAATCGTCCAGAAAACCTTACGACAAATAATCGATTTTCAAAAAGTTAACTAACTTTTTGTTTATAAACAAATAAGTAAATAAATTTTGAAAAACTTGATTAAACAATGTAGGTATCAATCGATTCCAAAATTCATGAATCGTCCAGAAAACCTTACGAAAAATAATCGATTTTCAAAAAGTTAACTAACTTTTTGTTTATAAAGTTAATTTATTAATTAAAGTTAGTTAACTTTTTGAAAATCGATTATTTTTCGTAAGGTTTTCTGGACGATTCATGAATTTTGGAATCGATTGATACCTATATTGTTTAATCAATTTTTTGAAAATTTATTTACTTATTTGTTTATAAACAAAAAGTTAGTTAACTTTTTGAAAATCGATTATTTGTCGTAAGGTTTTCTGGACGATTCATGAATTTTGGAATCGATTGATACCTATATTGTTTAATCAATTTTTTAAAAATTCATTTACTTATTTGTTTATAAACAAAAAGTTAGTTAACTTTTTGAAAATCGATTATTTGTCGTAAGGTTTTCTGGACGATTTATGAAATTTGGAATCGATTGATACCTATATTGTTTAATCAATTTTTTGAAAATTTATTTACTTATTTGTTTATAAACAAAAAGTTAGTTAACTTTTTGAAAATCGATTATTTTTCGTTAGGTTTTCTGGACGATTCATAAAATTTGGAATCGATTGATACCTATATCGTCGAATCGATTTTTTAAAAGTTAATTAAGTCTAAAAAAAAAAAAAAAAAAATAAATTACAAACAAGACGAAAAACCGAATTATTTGGAATATCTAAGCGGCCGCTTACTATTATTATTATTTGCCTCACATTATTATTATTTCCCCCATTTTTCTCCGAGTACGGTTTAAGGGGAATGGCGCACGCGCACTAACTCGGAGTTGAGTTCAAGTCTCTGTATAGCTGATATTTTTTTAAACTTTGAAACTTAATTTTTGCTTAAAAAAAAATTTTTTTTAAAAATTTTTTTTTACACAGATTCTTTGATGGTTGTTAAATTTTAATATGCCAAAAAAATAATTATTTTTTAATTTTAACTATTTTTTAATGCAAAATTTGAAAAAACAGAAAATAATTCGAATAAATTCGAAAAAATTTTTTTCAGCTTAGCTGATTTTTTTGCTTATACTAGACAATAATAGCTTTAATTAAAAAAAAAAAAAACAAAGTAAATCGAATGATTTTTCGCGGAGTTACAGCTATTTGTTTATAAGCGTTTGAGCGGCACTGCGTTTTTTTTTATTAAAAAATGAATATCTCGTAAACTATTGGTCGTAGAGACATCAGGTTGGGCTCATTTTGTTCGTTATTCAATTCTCTAAATTTCATACGCAGTATGTCTCGACTACTTTTGCGTAGTTTCTGAGATATTTTAATTTAAAGCTCAACGCTAAAACTCTATTTTTTAAACAAAAAAAAATCGGTCTGTCGGTTGACCCTGCGGGCCAGCCCCAAAACTTCCCGCCCATTTCGAGCTCCTTGAGCTCGAAAATATTGTCAGAAATACAGCTTCGAGCTCAAAGAGCTCGAAAAAACTTTTGCATGCCGTTGTTTTTGAAAAAAATGTTTTTTACCATTTCTTTCTCTCACAAGATTTCATTGACAAATGATTTGATTTTCATGTTTGAAGCAGCAATCGACCCGTTTTGATAAAGTTTAAAACTGATCAGATTTTGAAATCGTTTGGTTTAGTTATTTTAAAGATATTTGCAAAAAATCGTTTTTCACCGTTTCTTTTTTCCACGATACTTAGAAAAATAACCCGATTTCGATGGTTGAGCTAGCAATCGACGGCTTTTACTAAATTCTGAAGCTGATCAGATTTTAGAATCGTTTCCTTCAAGTGTTTCAAAGATATTCGGAAAAAACTGTTTTTTATCGTTTCTTTCTCCCACGATAACTCTGAGACAAATGATCCGATTTCGATGGTTGAGGTGGCAATCGACGCGTTTTAATAAACTCTAAAGCTGATCAAATTTCGAAATTGTTCAGTTCAGTTGTTTCAAATATATTCGCAAAAAACCATTTTTCACCATTTCTATTTCCCACGATAACTCTAGAACGAATTATCCGATTGAGATGGCTAAGGACGAAATCGACGCGTCTTATTAAGCCCGAGAGCTGATTAGATTTTGGAGTCAATCGTTAGACTCGTTTCTGAGAAATCAATAAAAAACTAAAAAAAAAAAAAATTTTTTTTTCGTAATTCGTCAATATTTTCGAGTCTACGTAATGAAATGATCTAAAATTTTCAGAAAAGTTGATGGCCATCAAGCCTTTTCGATTGCCGCCTCAACCACCCAAATCGATTCATTAGTTAAAAAGTTATAGCCTGGTCACATACACACACACACACACACACATACATACATACAGACACTCGGACATCATTCTAAAAACAGTCAGAATAGCTTCCTAAGACCTCAAAACGTCAACATCTGATGAAATTTCGATTTTCACAAATCGGGGTGAAAACAATAACTTCCCGAAATTTTTGAAAATCATCGATTTTCTTAGCGGGAAGTTAAAAAGCAAGTCTTCCCACATACACACAAATGTTTAAAATATTTTTCTGAGTATTTTAAAAAAAAAAAATCCAAAATCGGACCATTTTCTCGAAAAGTTGCCAACAAACCCCTTTTTTTTCCAGGCCGACTGGACTATTAATGAAAATGAATAAATAGTCTTTACATTGTACACAATATTTTTTTCATAACATATTAATTGGAAAAATGTATTATGCACTCTGCCTGCCTCCTTCACTCCTCTTAAGATTTTACTTTTGGTTTCTCGCCTGCCCTATGAGCGCTCTTAAATGTACTATACTTTGCTCCACTCTGCTCACAGCTGTTGCTCTCCCCTTTTTTTATCCGCTCCGTTTTGTATGCTTATACGACGTTTCATTGCCTCTACATAGCTCCTTAGTCAGTGAGAGCTAGTCGTGTCGAGCGGGTGTGCGTAGGCATATTTTCTCGGTATAAATTCATTATAACTTAAATTCATCGAGGCAAAAGCAGTATTTTGACTGTTGACTATAAATACCGGATACACGCGTTGTCAGAGCGTAACACCGCATTTTCTCGCAAAAACTTTTATTTTATTTCTTTGTGAATTTCAGTTGTGACATTTAGGTTCGTTGAACTTATAATTTTGAGTGCAAAAAACTTTCACTTGGATAATATATAATTTTGTTATTTATTTATTCGTCGTTTCATCTATAATTGGCAAAATGGTACGAGGTCTTTCACAATGGACTAAAACTTTGAGCTTTCCAGCTAGGGTATCACCCCAAAAACCTAGCAAAGAATCTAAGTTTCACGTAAGCCCTAGTATAAGTCCCATATTACCACCGAGTCCTATCAACGATAATATGGACAAAACACCAATCATCACTGACGAGGTTAATATAGAATATATTTAGATTTATATTAATTAACAAAATTACATGAACCATAGTTTACGTGATACATGTATATCATAAAAATCATACCAGAGCTATTATCATAAGTATTTGCATAGTAATAAAATATATTTGACTATATTTTCATCAACTTTATTTTTTACTTCTTGGAAAAAAAAAATAATTGGATCATGATAATTTAAAAAATAAGTTATTTATAATTTAGTTTGTCATCATCTTTAATAGCATTTCATGATAATTTTTTTATACATAGTAATCTATAAAACTATAATGTTAAATTCTAATGTTATGTATATAATATATGAGTTTAACATAGAAGTCAGATATCAATTGAGAAATCAAACGAAGAATTTGTTTCAATTTGAATTACATAGTACCATAGGTCTCAGAAGACAAAATATATACGTCCCTTGAGTAAACTTTGGGCTGACCCTTGAATATGTACTTAAGATGTGGGCAATATGAACTACATTTGAAATAATTTTACTAATTATTTACTGATAATATCGTTAGAAAACGTACATTTTGAATTTCAATATTATTTCTCAACCGTTTTCTAGTCTTTAGAGTATAATAATCGTTATTAACGAATAGAAGGAAAAATAGATTACAAGATGGAAATAAAATTAAGAAAAAATAAAAAATGGAAAAACAACTGTAGAAGCATGAGAGAGTGTAGTTTGCGTTGACTTTCAAGAAATAGAATCCCGCAAAGAGAGAGGCAAAGGGGCGTCTTCTATGTAGCTTCTTGACTTGATACTATGGGAGTTGCGAGGACGGACGGCAGAAGCGTGGGAACTTAGCGATACAGATGAGTTAAATCGACCTAACAGTATTACTCCTAGTCTAGTCAACATGTGCCTTTTAGGTCAAAGTTTTTTATTCGCCTCGGAAAATTATGATCGAGGTGTCATTCGATTCGTCATTGAATCTAGAAACTTTTTGAAAAATTTAGAGTGGCGCTTGCAAAAATTACAAAAGTTATAAACAATTTAGTAAAAAGAAAGGGGTTTGGTTTTTTGCGAATATCTCAAAAAGTATTTAAAATTTTTGAAATCTGAAAAATGATTCAAAAAGAGGAAGAAATCTCCTAAATAAAGTCCTGCCTTCCCGAACTGTAGGACCAATATTTATAATTTTTTTAGGGAGTTGAAAATACGGCCGAAAACGGAAACTCTCTCTTGCGTAAGCTCCGCCCACTTCGGTTCCATGCGTTTTGATCCCCGAACAAAATATCCCCAAGACAAAATATCCCCGAGACAAAATATCCCCGGACAAAATATCTCCGGACAAAATATCTCGATGACAAAACATCACCATGCAATGCTCAATGTTTTTTCAATTTATATTCCGATTATAAAAGATTAAATACTCGAATATCCTCATGTAGTTTACATAAGAAAATCGAATCAGCAATTTATTACAAGTACATAATATTATGATATTTTTATTATATTACGTAAGTTCAACATTATAAAAATATTTTCTTATTATTATTGTCATCAACATTTATACTTTTGAACTTATTCGAAAATAGACCAACACATATGCTTGTTATCGTGCTGTGCCCTTCTTTCATGGATTTTATGTGTGTTTATTCAAAAATAAATTCATACGAATGTATGAAAATGTACATATATATATTTATGAGTTTTTTCAAAATATACACTCATGCCATAAATTAGAGGAACGGAAAAATTTTAGAAATTTCTTATTTCTTCATTATTATTAATAAGACTGCCCGTGAAAAATGAATCATACATGGCCATGCAAGGTCGTATATGGCTTATATATGAAGCATATATGGCTATACATGGAGCATGTATGGCCTTGTATGGTTCATGTATGGTCATGCATGACGGTATTAAAAAAGTTCCCATGAAAAATGAATCATACATGGCCATGCATGACCGTATATGGCTCATATATGAAGCATGTATGGCCATACATGGGCATAAAAACTTTTTTAATACAGCCATGCATGGCCATACACGACCTTGAATGTTTCATGCATGGCCATTTACAGTCATACAAAACCATGTATGGCCATACATGGCCTTGTATGGTTCATATATGGCGATGCATGGTCATGTATGATTAATTTTTCACGGATATATATGGGGCATTCCATGCCAAATCGGACGGTTTGAAAAATTTTAATTTTAGATTTCCTCAATTTTTTTTATTTTTTTGTACCTATCAAAAAACTCTTTTTCCGAAATGTTGAAATTTTTTTGATTACCGGTTCAAAAGATATGGAATTTTAAAGAAAACCGCTCTTTTTATGGTTTTTGACTGATAACTTTTTAGGGAATGGTTTAAATCAAAATACTCACTGTATAAAAAACTACCATTTTCCCATGTACTTTTGGAAAAAAAATACAAAAAAATTATTTTAATTGTTTTAATACGTGTTTTTTTACTTTTAAAATTTAAATTGCCTTTTTTAAAGTGAGTGCATATTTTGATTTTCTTTAAAATTTTTTACAGTAAACTACTACTCAAGCCACAACTTTTTAGGCCGGTCTGGTCGTGGGTTCTCAATGGCTACTATGCAGTGCGCGGGAAATTCAAAACACAGTGGAAGCCCAACAGATTTAAATGATTACAAATTATTTTTTAAATTTAGAATTTTTTAAATTTAGTCGCGAAGTCATTGTTATTTATTATTTATTATTTGTTGTCTCCAACTATGTATAATCTTGAAATTATTCAAAACACTTTCTACAACACATGCTCAAGGGGAAAAATATTCTAAATTAGAATGCAACGTAGCCAAGTCTGAGAAAAGACGCAATGGGATCATTTTTATACTTCTGCGCATATAAGAGGATGCGCAAAAGTGTACTGTATCTCAACCACTTCTTATTGTAGTTAGAATGTTTTACACGGGAGAAATCTTTCTAAAAGTTGCGAACTACTGCTACCGATGAACCTCCTTAAAAAAATTTTTCGCAGCCCGTGGACTCTCAAAGAAAAGAAAAACTTTTTGTCTCACTGTATTTTTCATGTTTGTACTAATAGCTAAAGCTCCAAAAGAATTTTGATGACAATGCGCCAAAGCTAGAAATTTCAAGCTATAAAACGCTTTTTTTAAATCCCGATACGATTATTTTTCACGAAGTTACAGTATTACAAAAATCAATAAGAAATTTCTAAAAATTTTCTGTTCCTTCAATTTATGGCATGAGTGTATATATGCAAATTACTAGCAGCGTAAAATATTAATTAATAATGAAGAGAATATTTTATCAAAAGTTCATTTTGTCTTAATGATATTTTGTCTCGGGGATATTTTGTCTTGGGGATATTTTGTCTGGGGATATTTTGTCGGGGACATTTTGTCCGGGGATTAAAACGCCTGCTACCGCCCACTTCAGACCTTCAATAAAAAAATATTATTTAAACTTATTAAATATGAAAATTAAGAAATGAAAAAATTCAGGCACCTACAGGATAGATCAATGAACGTCAATCCGGCGATCAAAAATTATCGCGATTTTTCAATTAGTTATCCATTAATTAATTAACAATTTTTTGTAGCACGAACATAAACATTGAAAGTGCGATAATTATTAAACTATTAATCTGGAATATTTTTCTTTTCATGGAGACCTATTTTACAAAGACTGTAGAATAGATTCCCGTTGGAAAAATTGTTAATTTTCACTTTGTCATCAACAATTTACTTAAGTAAAAAATTATCAACCTCGATTGAACATTGGAAAAAATATTTTTTTAATAATATTGTTATTAGTCCGTTTCCTTATGATCATAAGCTACTTAGAAATAATTATTAATAATTTTGATCTCATATTTTTTAAAAAATTGTTATAAGCAAATGCGTTGTTTGTAAAATAATCAAAAAATTTTTTTATTACTTAAAAACGCATTTGTTAATTAACTATTTTTTTTTTATCACTTGTTATGAAAATTAAGGAACTATTTTTTTTTTTAATCATAATTCATCTTGCTCTTCGATATCTGAAAAAAATTTTTCATTTTTATTCAAATTTTGATTGTTTATGCAATAAACAATTTGTTAGAAACATTTGAATTTTTTACTTATATTTTTTCTTTTACTCTAAAAAATACAACAAAAATAGCCCAGTATCAGTCTTTGGAAAAAAATTGATTTTTCGATTCTTTATTTAATTTTAAGTTTTCTCGTATGTTCAAACTTACCTTTCGCGCCTGCTTTTTTTATTTATTGTTAATATCACTTATAAACTATTGCAGATACAACAAATTCATCAGGACTTTTTTTCTTTTAAATTAGCTGCTTAACAAATTTATGACCAAACTAAAGCTCTAACTTTATATAATTATTTATATAATTTTTTTGCAATTATTTATAAAAATTAAAGGAAAAATTTTTTTTTTTGTTTTTAAAATCGAAATATCTCATTAACTATAACAAATACGACAAAAGTTACTTATATCTTTTTCATTCTGCATTAGTTAATGAACGAATTGAGCTCCTAGCTGAGGCTGTAACTGTATAATCTTAGAAATTATGAATAAATGTGTCAGAATAAAAAAAAAATTTGCTCAATGCATTCTTATTAATAGCCATAAATTTTATGATTCTAGGGTTGTTCGGACATTACTAATTATCGTTATTTTTATGTTTTTAAATAATGCTAGGGATTGTGTTTGAGCAGGCCTGATCATGCTTGGTCAAACATGATTATGCTTGCTCAAGCATGATCATGCCTATATATTCGCCAGCCATGAGCATGCGTGATCATGCATGAGATTAACACATGATCATGCATGATCAGTAGAGTGTTACAAAAAAACAAACAATTTTTTGTTTTATATGGTGTACAAAAATTGAAAGTATAACTAAAAATAAAAATTTTGGCACCAATCCGGGCTCTTAATAATGATATTAAGGTCTGCCTCAATCCATCTTTCTATTTTCCATTTAAATAACACGGGAAAAAAAATTTTTTTTTTTAGAATTTTCTAGCTCCCAAACTAATCAACAAATTTTTATGCTCAATACATTTTTTTGTAGAAAATTGAACGCTCTACAAAAAAAGTCTCTTATCATTTTTCGATATATCCCACTGTTCAAAAGTTATTTAAGCCCTAAGTCAAATTTATAGTAAATTTTGAGATTTTTTTACTTTTCCGGTGAAACTATCAGTCTTATCAAATACTTTCATTGGAACTTTTTGTAGACAATTTTATTCCTCACAAATTATTCTGAATACAGTTTTTCGAAATTCCACATTGTTCAAAAGTTATTTTCATTCCAATGTCAAGCTCTTGAAATCAATCAGAAATCTATTTTTTTAAAATGATGAGACTTTTTTTGTAGAGCGTTCAATTTTCTACAAAAATATCTATCGTGCATAAAAATCTGTTGATTGGTTTGTAAACTAGAAAATTCTAAAAAATAAAAATTCTTTTTCCCGTGTTATTTAAATAGAAAATAGAAAAATGGATCCACGCAAACCGTAGTATTATTATTAAGAGCTTGGATTGGTACCGAAATTTTTATTTAAAAATTTTTTATTTTTTATTTAAAATTTTTGCACACCTCAAGCGCGAAAGCGCTGAGGTTGCTTTATGATCGCTCTAAATTTTTTGACTCATTCACTCACATTAAATTATCTCTAGACTTTTTCAATTACAATAAAATGGGTCAAATTATATACTAACACAAAGACAATTTATTAAAGAATAATTTCGACCCAATATTAAGTCGATTAATTATTCCATTAATTAAATATAAATTATTTTAATCCCCGTGACACGAGTTGTCAATTGTCGTGTATGAAACTTAGTAAACCAAATAACTCTCGATAGAAACAATTAATTGGTATAACTTTTTTTTTTTATCTTTGTATTTTCGATCATAAGAACCCTATTGAAAATTACTGTCTAAATCCTTTTAGTTTAATTGTAATTAATTAAAAACGTAATACTAATTATACACGAAAAGTTGAGCGGCCATTTTTATTTTTACTATTGTTATTATTACGAAAGTAGATTTTTTTTCTTTTTTTCTCCCCATCAACTACTGGTGGCAGTACTAGCGTAAAACAGTAGGATTGAAAAAAGCGACATCTACAACAAAAATGCGGGATATTTAGAAAAAATTTAAATAAAAAAAAAAATTAAACTGGAGTTAAGTAATAAACAAATCAAATTAATAATTTAAAAGTTGAATAAAAATTCATGATAGAAAAAAAAAAATAAAAGTAATGATTCAAAATAAAATGAGCGATTGAGGTGTGCAATTTTGGATTTTCCAACGTTTTTTTTTTTTTTTACCAACCTAATATATATATCATTTTTTATTGATGTTTCCTATTATTTTTGTGATAGTTTTAAATTCAATCAATACAGTTTTTTAGAAAAAGTTTTTAAATTTTTTTATATAATCCTGAAAAATGCTCGTTTTAACTTTTTATAAAGTTGATTAAATGAGAAAGACATGAAATTCTATACTCGGATATTTTAAAATTGCTGAATTCATGACAAATGAAATTCACATCTGTCCAAATTTTAATAATTATTAATACTATCTGAATTGTTATTTTCCGATAGAATCCGATTGAAAATCGTCTGTAAAATTTAATTATAAAATAATCTATAAAAAAATTATTATTTTCCGATTGAATCTGATTGAAATTCAATCGGTGACCTCCAACGCTCCCGAACATTTCCGATTGGAACTGATAGAATTCTGAATGAGTTTCATATCATGGTTTTATATCAAAATTGAACTAGATTTTATAATCATTTACTGATTGTTATTTTACAACGTTGTATAAGTATTCATAATTTAAAATCCTTTCTTTTTCAATAGGAATTAATAAGAAAACGATGTTACTATTAGATTATAACTATACTACAGTCTATAAGAAGTATCATCTATCCCTTTATTGGCTTTTACATGATATTTATAGTTCTCAAACATGTAAATTAGAATGAATTTGTTTTTCCTGCACTGATAGAAAAAATATCTCGATTCAAGAAAAATTTTTTCTTCAAAATGTGGTTCTTGTTTTAAAATTTTTAATTGTTTTAATTTAAGAAATAAGTTTTTGAACCAAAAAATTGAATTTCTCGAATAGAGAAAAAAAATTCTTCGTTTGAGAATTTTATTCTTCGATGAAGCCTTTATTGTTTTGAAACAAAATCTGACATATTTGGCTTAAGAATTTCTTGCTCTTGCTTTGAGATAGGCAAAATGTAGGTTTAAGACATTACCGACTTGTTTCGAGAATGGCGCGATTTTTAAATCAAGATCTCAATTTACTCAGCTTGAAAAAAAACTTTTTTTTTTTTATCCCTGATAGCCAAGTTGCCCGCAGCTTGTCGACAATCTACTGCCGCAATATGTCGGCAGGTTGGCCGCAACAGTCAGCATTTCCATAAGTTGACGGCAACTTTCCGAGCAACTTGTCGACAACTTTCAGCTCGTGCAAATGTTGCCAACAACTTGGCTACAAGTTGCTCAGCATCTTGTCGTCAGGTTGCAGCAGTAGATTGTCGACAAGATGCTGAGCAACTTGTAGCCAAGTTGTCGGCAACATTTGCACAAGCTGACAGTTGTCGACAAGATGTCGACAAATGGCGAGCAACTAGTGCCGTCAACTTTTCTGACGAGCAACTCGTACTATCAGGGATTTTAAAAATAAAAAATTTCAAAGTGATTTTTTAGGACTACATTCATTTACTTCAGATATGTTAAAATAGAAATTTATTTTAAAAAAAGTTTTTTTTTTCATTACACGGAGAAAAAGAGTTTCGTCATCATAACAAAAGACGGGATAAAAAAAAATTTTTTTATAGTAACAGACACGCTTAGCTTATGGTAACAAATCGATTTGTTGTGACAACAAATGGAATTGTGTCGTAGTTGAGAAGTCGGTTTCTTAGGGCACCACAAGATTTTTTACAGCGACAAATCACATTTTGCTGTCATAGCGAATAATATTTGTTGTAGAAGCAAACTTATCCTTGTAATCATATCGAAGTAGATTCGTTATCATAGCAAACTAAATTTGTAAAAAAAAAAATCTGTTAATGCAATAAGATCAGACATCATATAGACATAAAAATTTAAAGTTACATTAACCAAAAAATTCAGGTGTTTCGGAGAAACATAGTCACGGGTACGAACGAATAAATCATTTAAGGTTCCGAGAACTTAAACATTTAAGTCCTGAACGTTCTGTTTGTGTGTCACTAATTCATCCGAGGATTGATGTCGTCAGCTTATAGATGTTAGGCAGGAAGAAATGAAATATATTTATGGATGGCAATCTTTGCATTTTTAGGAATTTGAGGTCTGCCGTAAGAGTCTGCAACGTCTCCAGAGGTGCTTCAGAGTAGGTTAGTCACGGGTACAAGGTACAATAAATTAGTTGGGGCCTTAGGAAGTAGGATACAGGCATTGTTCAACTTTTGAACGTTCCACTTGTCGATCACCAATTGGTCCAAGTGTTTTGAAGCTCATTGCTGATAGGTATAGGAAGTAATAAATTAAATACAGGATTAACGATGGTATTTTATGCCTTTTTAGGAATTTTAGGTCTGCTGTGTGAGTCTGCATTATTATTTTCATTATCATTATTATTAATCTTTGTTATTATTATTATTATCCTATGCTATACTTTTAGCTGACACTCACACAAGAAATATCTTCATTTATATGTCTCATATGATAAGAAGCGAATTACAGGTCTCAAGTACGTTGTTACTATTTGCATTTGAATGAGAGTAACCCATACTCCTTTGAAGTCAGGGACAACCGATGACAGGTTCCCCAGCACTGGGGAACCTAGTTTTGGCACACCTATATTGGCCCATGCTTGGCTTAAGATTGGGTACTCAGTCCTGGCCGTCACAATGATTACCCGGGCTTGGGCCAAGACTGGGTAACCTAGCCCTGGCAATTCAATGGCAAGCCAGGCTTGGGCCTCCTAATGGCAATCCAGACTTGGGCCAAGGTAGGATTATCCAAGTTTGGATATACCTGTAGTTTAATAAGTAGATCATATAAATGTATCAATTCAACATTAGTAGGTACGTCCAGTAGCTACCCTTCGGACCCAGCAATCAAAAGGACGGCAGTTCGCGCCCAGAGCCTGGCAGAATTTTCACCGAGTTTTTTTCACATCATTTACCTCCCTTAGATAGTTGAAACGTTAATGATCATGATTTCTACGAGGTTAATAATAATAAAATTTTTTTTTCATTAAATTTATTCGTTTTCTCGATTTATGGGTCAATTCTGGCAACGAAACCTGGGTCAGGTCTGGCAACAAGGTATGGGCCGGGTTTGGCAACCAAACACGGGCCAGGTCTGGCAACCAGAACCAGCCCCGTGTTATCATTCCTGGCTTCTATCAAGGCTGGTTTACAAGCTTGGCCCAAGGTCTTACATACTTGGGCTAAACCTGGGCCAAGCTTGCACGGAAAAAAACAATCGATAGACGCTACCAATTATTTTTCGGTAGAGGCTACCAATTATTTTTCGATAGACGCTACCGATTATTTTTCGATAGACGCTACCGATTATTTTTCGGTAGCTGTTACCGATTTTTTTGGTATCAGTGTGCGTACGTGCCCATGTGTGCGCATACGCGTGCTTGTGCGTATGAGTGTGTGCAAACGTATGTGTGTGCCCGAGTGTGTAGGCCGAGTGTGTGCGGACGTGTGTGTGCGAGTACGTTCACACGTGTGCGAGGGCGAGTGTGTTCGTACATGCGTGAGTGCGCGTGAATGCGGCTGTGTAAGCGTGTGTGTGCGAGTGCGTGTGTTGGAGAGTGTGTGTGTACGTACTTGATACCGGAAAAATCGGTAATAGCTACCGAAATAATCAGTAAACGGCCCGTCGTACACTATGAACAATTTCCAACAAATTTTACTATGGGTGCATTGTAACACCGGACCATAAGAAAACTGGTACAAAATTTACAAGTGTCCCATAGTAAACGGTATGCGCACACCGTTTACTATGGTACACTTGTAAATTTTGTACCAGTTTTCTTATAGTCTGGGGTTACAATGCACCCATAGTAAAATTTAATGGGAATTTTTCACAGTGTACTTTCTTCTCTGGGTACAAAACATATCCAGTATTTGCTATGACAAATCGTATGCACGGTAAAAAATTTGATGGACCCGGTGTGGTGTAAATGCATTGGTGTGAATATTACACCAAATCCCGTGTGAAATTTGAGCAATATGAATTTTAGTTTTTCACACCGCCAAACGAGTAAATGTATAAATGTAAGGGAAGGGGCTGGGCAAAATGGGCCCCCTGAAATTTCTGATGCCTTGATATATTTGGAGGCAAATTGGGCCTACCAAAATTTTTAACATGAAAAGTGTTGGGACGGAGAGGGGTAAAACGAGCCACCAGGGCAAAATGTGCCACTGCGGCAAATTGGACCTGCCAAAATTCGTACCATGAAAAGTGGTGGGACGGAGAGGGGTAAAATGGGTCACCGAGACGAAATGGGCCTTTATTTAACTTAATTTTTGCTGTTCATTAAAAATAAAAAATAAAAAAATGTGGTCAAAATAGGCCCCCCTTAAACATTGTTTATTATGTGAGTTTTTAAGCTTGTTTTGCTTTTTTTTTCTGCTGAGTTTTTGCTGGTAATTAGCTGTCTTTATTAAAAGTGAAAAATCCTGAAAAGTTGGCTAAAATGGGCGCCAACAAAACTCAATGTATGTTTCTCGTTTGTTTTATGTTTTGAAACTTTTTGCTATGTATTGACTATAAAAAAGCGTTAATAGTAAAGATTTGGATCTTAAAATAACTAAATTTAAAGTTTTCTGTTCAAGTATTAGTCGATTAATTAAAAGAAAATTGAATTTTCGCACCAAAACATAATTTTTCAAAAAATTCCTCCGTCAAAGAACCCCTTGCCATAATTCTCTATTCAATTCTGTTGCAAAAATTATACGAACCCATTGGCTCAAAGATATTCATAGGTTTTCAAAGTCCAGGCAGCCCATTTACCCCCCCCCCCTCACTTTTCATGTTACAAATTTCGGCGGGCCCAATTCGTCTCACTGGCCCATTTTGCCCCGCAGACCCATTTTACCCCTCCCCGTCCCAACACTTTTCATGTTAAAAATTTTGGTAGGCCCAATTTGCCTCCAAATATATCAAGGCATCAGAAATTTCAGGGGGCCCATTTTGCCCAGCCCCTTCCCTTACATTTATACATTTACTCGTTTGGCGGTGTGAAAAACTAAAATTCATATTGCTCAAATTTCACACGGGATTTGGTGTAATATTCACACCAAAATTTTTACTCCGATGCTTCTACACCACATCGGGTCCATCAAAGTTTTTACAGTGTGTGTTATTTTAACAAATCAGTTTTGCTACAATTACGAACCATTAGTTAGCGTAACAATTAGTTTGTTAGTATTACAAAGACAATGTAACTTTAGCAAAAGTTTCGTTGTTCGTGCTACAAACCTAAAAATTGTTAGCATAAGTAATTTTAGCTTATGTTTACAAAAAATTTTTGTCAGTGCTAAAAATGCAGTTTGTTACTTTAACAAATCAATTTTTTTACTGTAACAAACCATTGCTAGACAGAACAAGTGATTTGCTACCATTACAAAATCATTGTGACTACAACGAATGTTTCGTTATCCGTTTACTAAGGCAGATATTTGTTACCGTAAGTTATCTTATCTTGGAGTGACGAAATGTTTTTTTCCGTGTACTTCGAAAACATCTTCCATCAAGAAATTATTACTTGAACCAAAAATTTAAAGTTCTTAAAATAACAATACGACATTTTTAGCTGAAGAGACAAGTGGTCTTGCTTAAAGAATTCAATAGTATCGATTGAAGATAATTTAGTTTCGGGTCAAGACACGAGAGTTATCCATCAAAGATACAAAATCTTTAGAGCCAAGAAAATCTAAATCAAGACAAGAATTTCTTGAAGCAAGACAATTGCTTTTCTTCAGAAATAAATTCTTGACTCAAGAAAATATTTCTTGAGCCAAGATAAAATTTCTATCAGTGTGTGGATATTGTTGTACCGATTTTAATCAGATATTATATATATATATATATATATATATATATATATATATATATATATATATATATATATATATATATATATATATATATATATATATATATATATATATATATATATATATATATATATATTAGGTAGTATTACTTGAATTATGACGTCACTGAGAATCCGACGGAGACTCCGAGCACAATATCACAAAAACTATATAAGCACAAGGAGGAATTAGTCAGCAATATCTCAATTGTTTTTTATTTGATACGTCTCTTGTCGTTACGAATCAGAATATATTAGCTGATGCTGACCGTTTTATAACAAGAATAGACAAGATTTTATAATCATTTACCGATTATAATTTTACAACGTTGCATTTAAATTCTCAACTTCCAGTTCGTTATCTGAAGGAATCTTTAAAATTTTTTTATAAGATTAAATCAGAATTTCTTTACAGAGCTTACAAAAATGTGATTAGACCTTACGAGAGTTTATTCAAAAATGTATGTGTATATTTTTTCTCGTAAAAAAATTTTATAAAAAACTATGAGCAATACTAGCTCCGAATATAATATTCACAGTTATGATAACCGACTGAAAAATAAAGAAATTTTCATTATCGGTTCGTGAAAATAATTAAATTAAAATACTAGCAGTTTTCTGTGTATCGATAATCTTAAACTTATAAATCAATCAAATTTTCGTACATTATCATCCAAATAGTTTTGACATTAATTACGAAAAACTTAAAAATATAATGTATTAATACATTATTAAGTCTTAATTAAGACTTAAAGGGTCTTACGTACCTATCTAGCTATTCTCAGTGAATCTCAGGACGAGGGTACTGGACTACGCAGTATTAAAATTAGAGAATCTTATACTAAACTTATCAGGAAGGTTGTTATTGATTAATTAAGTAAATTTGTTAAATTGAAATATGAAACCATGGCATTTATTCAAACGAAGTCGCTTTAACAAAAGAATGAATGAAACTATAAACAATATTTATAAAAATGACTGATGAAACTGACTAAACGTGATTTGACTAAATTATTAATTAACGACTCCTTGACTAATCAAATATTATTTTACAAATAAAATAGTTAACCCGACAATAAATCAAAACGACTCGACTTACTCCAACAATCTCTAATCCAAAACAGTCCTTCCTTCCACTGATCCTTTTCCTCCATGACCAAAACCTCCAACCAAACCTTTCCAAATCCACCAGGTCCAATCCACAATAATTATTAATATTATAAATAATTTAAACAAAACTTAATTAACTTAAGTAAAGAATAAGCTTTCACCTGAGGTGGGGTTATATGCTCTATCAGCACATGAAGTAGTAGTAGTAGTAGATGGTACTTGTAGTAGAAACCATGATGGTAGTGGTAGTAGTGGTAGAGCACGTCCGTCCACGGCGGTTGCTGCGTGTTGCTGCGAGCCAAGAGAGCGACAGCTCGTCGTCTCTGGGCCTCGTACAGACGTGAGCATTAATGCCTGGGTTTGGAATTTTTAACTCTCATCCACTCTATGAAATGATCAAGTCTAGGGCAAAATAATGTAATGACAACACTGAGACCAGAGTAACGTGTGAACTTAGTCATGGCAAAGATGAATATATTTATGATGGTTAGTAGTGTAATGCTGTGACAGCTTGTAAACATTGGAATAGGTTATGGATTGAATTAAGACTTTTGAATTAAAACAAGTTTCAAAAAGCTCCCTTTAAAAAAAAAACCAGTCAGACTGATAAAAATCTCAAAGAAAAAATTTTTCCGAATTAAAAAAGTTATAGAAAATGTTATTGAAAATTTATAATTTTCGACATGTTTTCAGGATTTACTCCAAAACCAGTGGTGATAAAAAAAAATTTTTGAAATAAAACAAGTTTCAAAAATCCTACTTTAAAATAAGATACTACTATCTGGTCATAAAGTATTGACCCTAAATTTAAAACATGAATAACTTGTGTTTAAAAAAATCGCATTAGAACGTGAAACATATAGATCGGTAGATTAAAGTATCTTCTACTCCTATCCGAAATTTCATAAACCTGAAAAATTTTTTACCCGAGATATAAACAATTGAAGGTTGAAAAACGTGGTTTTTGAGGGGTATAAATTCAAGCACCAACTTTGGTTGTTTATAACTTGATAAATAATTGTTCTGCTGCTACGCTGATTTTTTTGGTATATAGTGGATCCTTTCTGAAGAGAATTCGAGAAAAAAAAAATTTTTTTTTTATAAATTATTGCTATAATTTATTATTTATGGTCACGGACTATCTTGGGTTCTAATTAAGATACGAATTCGATTCAAATTTGTATCTACGCAGAAAGCGATATTGAGTATTTTATGTGAACGATAGCTGATGCCGATCACAATTCTTCTGAACTATATGCTTTTTTAGTTTTCATGCAGGTGTTTATGACGGTCGTAGGCTTAAAAACCTTTTGTAAGTGATACATAGCCCATCGGCGTAGTCACTGAAATTTACCTGGGAAACTGTATTTCGTCGTATCGTCCAGTATAAGAACTATGGTCAGAAAACTCAGCAAATAGTTAGAGAAGGACAGCGAAATCGAACCTATAATTATACGACTTGATGAAAACAATGACACAAGTGATTCCGACAGGGATTGTGAATGATCTGGCAATTTTTTTTCTATTCTCATTATAAATAAAAAAATTTAAGTGTGATAATATTATGTTTTTTTGTGTGCCATATATTATATATTCAATTTTAGTTCAAGTAAAACAAAACTTTTGTTAATATAAGTGAAATTTACGTTATTTATGTATTTTAAATTTTTTTCTTAATACATTTACAAAATATTTTTGTATTGATAATGATTTCATGATAAAATTACAATTTTAAGTAATGATGATGAATTTATAAAATTTATTTAATTAAATATATAATAAATTAAAACACCGAGTACATAAAAAATTTTATAAATTGAAAAAGCTTAAAGAAATAAATTATATAGTACATAGAAATAAAAATTAGAAATTTTTAAATAAGTTTCCTTAACAATTTATCTATTAGAAAATTTAGTATATGCATTTTTGCTATCGGCGCCTATGGTAAACAAACAAAAAAAAGTAAAAACTCTGAGTCTCGCAGGTATAGAAACCAAACTTTTATGGCTCGGACGCTTTTAACAAAAATAATGACAATAGATCATTATGGTAAGCTCTACGGGTTAACTGCGGTCATAAACACCTGCATGAAAACTAAAAAAGCATATACCCAGGTAGGAATCGCCAAGGCTGACAATAGGCCGAGTCTTGGCCCTGTTGTCACTTGCCAAGCTTCGGCAGCTGACCATTGGCCCAAGCCTCGGTCAGGGCTTGATCCAATGGTTTGATTACGTTAAGCCAAGTCTTGGCAGCTAACCATTGGCCCAAGTCTAGGCCGAGGCTCGGTCCATTGGTTTCATTAGATCAAGCCGAGCCTTGGGTAGTGACCATTGGCCTGAGCCTCGGCCAGGGCTAGGCCCGATAGTTTAATTTTTGTCAAATTGAGCCTTGGCTGCTGACCATTGGCCCAAGGATCGGCCGAGGCTGGGTCCGATAGTTTAATTTTTGTCAAGCCGAGCCTTGGCAGCTGACCATTGGCCAATGCCTCAGCCTGGGTTAAATTATAATTTAATAGTAAAATTATCAACTTTACATGTATCTATATATATGTATATAGAGAAGACCAGGGCATAACCGTCTACCGAGTATACGATTAATATCAATAATTTTCATTTAATTAGTTATTGCTATGTAGAAAACTTTAGTTAACATGAAATTTTTATTTTGGCGGGCAAAATGGGGTACCCTTTAAAAAAGTTGAAAAAATAAATTTTTGAAAGTTGATCAAATTTCATTTAATTCAAAATTTTTGTATGTAATATACATAAAGAAAAATTACATTTCACATCATTGGTTTAATAAATTGTTTCTCTTCGATTATCTTACTTACTAATTTTTTTATTTAATAAAAAAAAACAATTCTATACTTTTTATTTGTCATTATTATGAACCCAAGAAACGTGATTTTTGATTTTTTAGATTACAGATTATTTTGCATTATTTCAAAAATTTTATCAATTAAAAAATAAAATATTAATTTCGAATATTTTTAGTGGCCGAATTCGCCCCGGCTATAGAGAATCAACCGAAAAATGGATTAATATATTAAATTTTTTTAATTTGACGATAAAAATATGAATCATTTTTTCGGAATTTTCGGATGGTCCATTTTGCCCCAGGTGTCATGCGTAGGCCTAAAATTGCATCAGACAATTTTAAGTTCATTAAATAAAACTACATTTCACCTCATCTTTACGATCTAATATTTTTGAATTAAATTGTATTTAAATAATTTAACAAGCAAAAAAATCATTATTATCTGGACATCAGATTTAGCACTGTGGATAGCGTCCCAGCCTAGTAATCAGAAGGATCTCAGTTCGAACCCCGGTAGCCCCCAAATAATTTTATTCGTAATTTCCCATCAATTCAGTAATTACTTAATTACCCTCTAATGTAATGTCGATAAAAGTGTGATCAAACTTTTTTTTAATTATATTTATTAATTTAAATAACAAACTTTAGATCGAGCATTGGGTGAGCCATGGATTTTTTTGCTCCCCGAGGTTTGATCGAGGCTTGATTTTTTGTTTCCCAAGCCTTGGCCGAGGCTCAATTTTTCGTTTCCTAAGGCTTGGCTCAAGCCTAGTTTTTTTGTTTGCCAAGGCTTGGGGACATTGTTATCATCCTAGGCCTGGGCCAATCCTTGGCCCAATGCTTAGCCAAGGCTGGTGCCAAGGCTCGGAACTCTGGCATGACGACTGGCCAATGCCTGGTCCGAGCCTTGTCCAATGGTTCCTTCCTACCAGGGTAGTTCAGAAGAATCGCGATCGGCATCAGTCATCATTCACATAAAATACTCAATATCGCTTTCTGCGTAGATACAAATTTGAATCGAATTCGTATCTTAATTAGAACTCAAGATAGTCCGTGACCATAAATTATAAATTATAGCAATAATTTATAAAAAAAAAAATTTTTTTTTCTCGAATTCTCTTCAGAAAGGATCCACTATATACCAAAAAAATCAGCGTAGCAGCAGAACAATTATTTATTAAGTTATAAACAACCTAAGTTGGTGCTTGAATTTATACCCCTCAAAAACCACGTTTTTCAACCTTCAATTGTTTATATCTCGGGTAAAAAATTTTTTAGGTTTATGAAATTTCGGATAGGAGTAGAAGATACTTTAATCGGCCGATCTATATGTTTCACGTTCTAATGCGATTTTTTTAAACACAAGTTATTCATGTTTTAAATTTAGGGTCAATACTTTATGACCAGATAGTAGTCAAATTTATTAAAAACCCGAAGGAAAAATTTTTCCCCTTTAAAACTGTGATAGAAAATTTTATTAAGAATTCATTATTTTTTACATGTTTTTAGGATTTACTCCGAAACCAGTGGTGATAAAAAAAAATTTTTGAAATAAAACAAGTTTCAAAAATCCTACTTTAAAATAAAATACTAGTCAAATTTATTAAAATACCCGAAGGAAAAATTTTCCCCTTTAAAACTGTGATAGAAAATTTTATTAAGAATTCATGATTTTTGACATGTTTTCAGGATTTACTCCGAAACCAGTCGTAATAAAAAAAAATTTTTGAAATAAAACAAGTTTCAAAAATCCTACATTAAAATAAGATACTAGTCAAATTTATTAAAAACCCGAAGGAAAAATTTTCTATCACAGTTTTAAAGGGGAAAAATTTTTTCTTATAGATTTTTTAAAATTTGACTGGTATTTTCTTTTAGAGTAAGATTTTTAAAACTTGTTTTATTTCCAAAGTTTTTTTTTATCATCACTGGTTTCGGAGTAAATCCAGAAAACACTTCAAAAATCATGATCTCTTAATAAAATTTTCTATCACAGTTTTAAAGGGGAAACATTTTTTCTTATAGATTTTTTTAAATTTGACTGGTATTTTCTTTTAGAGTAAGATTTTTGAATCTTGTTTTATTTTAAAAGTTTTTTTTTATCACCACTGGTTTTGGAGTAATTCCTGAAAACATGTCAAAAATTATAAATTTTCAATAACATTTTCTATAACTTTTTTAATAAGGAAAAATTTTTTCTTTGAGATTTTTAACAATCTGACTGGTATTTTTTTTAAAGGGAGCTTTTTGAAACTTGTTTTAATTCAAAAGTCTTAATTAAATCTATAACCTATTTCAATGTTTACAAGCTGTCACAACATTACACTACTAACCATTATAAATATATTCATCTTTGCCATGACTAAGTTCACACTTTACTCCGGTCTCAGTGTTGCCATTACATTATTTTACCCTAGACTTGATACTTTCATAGAGTGGATGAGAGTTAAAAATTCCAAACCCAGGCATTAATGCTCACGTCTGTACCTCTCCACTCAGGTTGGCCAACCCCTAAAACGGAATGTCGAGAGGCTCGACCGTAGCGACCCCGGCGCATCAGTGTCTGTATTTTCTTTAATATTGACAGTTGTTGAAGAAGGAGGGCAGATCTTTTGGCGCGAGTCAAAGTTAAATTTAAATTAAAATGCAAGAGCATTCCACCCCGTTACAATATAATATGTAAGATGTATAAAGATCTATGTTGCACTTTTATATGTAGTCATATATAGAATCGTTTAAGAAGTGTATATGGCCATATATGATTCGCTCTTCCCAGATGCATATTCTTTGTATTTTATAATTTGTATACTTAGGCCTAAAATTTTGTCTTAAACGTTTAAAAACAAATGAAAAAAACAATGTTTTTTTTAGACTTTTCAAGACATGGAAACCGATAAAACAATTATGGAATCTATTGTTTACTGCATTCATCACAAAGATGGCTGTAAATGGTCTGATGAGCTTAGGAAATTAAAGGTACCTATCTGACGTTACACTAGAAAAAAAATGTGCTGCGAACTAGATTTAATCCTCTCAACACAGTCACTGTTGGCTATACGATGCCAAGTAATTGAGTGAAAGACGTCTGGTTTGAGTAAATTGACGGTAGTTCACAGTAGGGGAGAGGTGCTGCAGTTGTAACAAGGGGCAGTTGTAACACTCAATGAAAAACTATTAAAAAAACTAAAAATTATTATTATTCTTTTTTTCAACTTATTTAAAATAGTAAATTATTGATTAGATCAAAATTTCATTTGTTAACCTTGTTCCGATATTAAAATATTGAGAATTGTTGAAAATACGCGTGAAAACTTTTTTTTGTACGCTTCACGATTTTTTTAATAACAAATTTGTTTTCTAATGTTATGATGTGAGACTTGTATTCATACTTTAAGGAACATATCAAGAGTATAGTGTAATTGAATTTTATATCAATTTACTGATTTTTGTTATTAGATTTTTATGAACAATTCTGCGTGAGGGTCAATTGTAACACTTGAACGAGTAGCTATTGTAACACTCAGAGTCGTGTATGGAATCTGCGCAAACTGGATGCGCCACAAATCTACTCTGGGATAGTGTAGTTTTAATATTTATAAATGTTTAATAATATATATTAAAGATACAAATATATGTGCTACTCTAAGTTTAAATGCTTGACTTTAAGAGTTAATTAAGTATAATAGTATGTATTAAGACTGAATAATAAAAGCAATTTGGTGAAAAATAGCTATTTCGTTCCGTGTTACAACTGCCCCTGCACTGTGTTACAACTGCAGCCCACGCGCGTCGTCATCTTGGCCCCTGACTTTGGTTACATAAACTGATTTTTTAATAAGTTAACATTGACTTTTTACTAATTAACTAAGTCAGTCACATAAAAGATACTACCAACTAACTTTCTGACAGTTTGAAGTTTACTATCTTAAAAATAAACAAATAGAATTGAAAAAATAAAATTTTTTGTTACAACTGCAGCACCTCTCCCCTACATAATTTATTTTTTATGTACCCGGGTAAAAAAAATTACATATAATTATATACAGAAAATGGCCCAATGTAATTATATAAAGTTATGTATGAATATATATATATATATAATGGTTTTTTATATATAATTTTATGTGATTGTATGTAAGTACATATAATTATTTGTTTAATGATAAGAAATGTACTAAATTTGAAAGCCCGAATTAGAAAATTTGCTATAAAATACACACATTCTAAAAGGCAAAGAGTCCCTTTGATTTCTTCTTAATTTCTGAAAACTATGTAAAATGTTAATATAAGTAATTATATATAATTATATGTAATTATATATAATTATATGTAATTATATTGGGCCACTTTTCACGCCTAATTATATATAAATTTTTTTTACCCGGGTAAAACTGCATACATATTAACAGCTTCTTACCACGACCTCATATTTTTTATGCTAAATGTATAGAGTACGATATTGAGGTAAAAAACCATCAATGTGAATTTTTTGCTTTGTAATACTTCATTACTTTATTGGTTTTAGGCTCATCTCAATACATGTAAGCACGATGCAATACCTTGCAAAAATCAATGCGGAGCAATGATTCCTCGTGTATTAATGGAAGACCACCTCAAGTATACGTGTGCACAGCGCCGTGCAAGATGTGAATCTTGTGCTAATGAGTTTACTGGGCTTGCTTTAGAAAAGCATATCGGGAGTTGTGGTTATGAACCTCTTTATTGTGAGAATAAATGTGGTATGAAAATTCAAAGAAGACACCTCAGTCAACATAAGCTAGGAGAGTGTGCAAAAAGACTTGTAGCTTGTAGGTATTGCAGCAAAGAATTTGTCTTTGATACACTTGGTAGTCATCATGCAAAATGCGGCCGTTTTCCTATTGCTTGCCCACATCGTTGTGAGACTGCTGTGTTACCCCGAGAAGAACTGGAAATTCATCTCAAAAATCATTGCACTACACATCTTCTTCCGTGTAATTTCAAAGACGCTGGATGTCGTTTTAAGGTATATTTTCAGAAGCAATTAACGCCCTAGCGGATCCAAGTTACGGTAAATTATCGTATTTTGGCGCCAAATACTGTATTTTACTACAAATTCACCGCATTTTACAGTAGAATACAACAAATCACTGTAATTTACCGCAATTTGTGGCATTTTTACCATAACATAGTGAAATACTTCACTTTACAGTAAATTTACAAATTTGTGGTAAAATACCGAAGAATACCCTATTTTACCGTAATTTGCCGTAAAATATCGCAATTTGCGTTACAATGCCGTATTCTATAGTAATTCTTTCGAATACCGTTAGTTACGGTAATACACTGAGAGACAAATTTATTCCCCAGTAATAAAAACACGTATTAGAATTTTTTCTAAAACATTACTACATATTAATAAATTTTAATTACATATAAGTATGAATTTTATTTTATAATAATAAATTCGATTGCAGAGAGATAAATGAAAATGTTATCAAAAATAAAATTTTATTACCATCTAATAAAATTTTATTAGTATTCAATGAAATTTTATTAGTATTTAATAAAATTTCATTAGATACAAATATGTGTTTACTAAAATCACCGCAAGCTTTGTTTTATGGCGGCCATCTTTAATTCGTATGAAAGTGTCAAATTTGACTGCTGTTAATTTGAAAAAAAAAAAAAAAAAAAGATTTGTGAAATATGTACGGAAGACGTTTAATAATGGAAAATTTTCAATAAAAATAATGTTTTTTTCGATATGATTTGTGTGTTTATTATTTTTTCATGAACTTAACCTAACTTTAAAAATTCAAAATGTTGTTGTTTGACGAACTATACTGGAATTAATTTATAAACTTATAAAGAATAAAGTATTTATTAAAAAATTAAAATTATTTTATAATTTATGTGTTTAAAAAAAAATATCCACGTCTCAAAAATCGCCCGAAGTTTAAAATTTAAGATTCTAACCTAGTTAATATTTTTTACGTCAAATCTAAGGATAACTTTTAATACTTTGATATTATTTACTGCTAATAAATGAATTTATCTGTAAAAAAATTTTTCATTTTCAATTCATCTATGGAATACAACGAATTTTTAGATTTCACATATTTATTTATTAATCATCCACAATATTAATTCATTTAGTATACAAATAAACACGTAGTCGATACTAATAAACCCGTATTAAATACTAATAAAATTTGAAACGGGATTTTAATAAAATTTTTATTCGTATTTAGTAAACTTTTTATTTGCGCATGACCATAATACGTGTTTTACTAAATACAAATAAATTTTATTGCTATGTAATAAAAATGTCTCTCAGTGTAGCCGTAATTTATGGTAATCTACCATAATTCGGATCCGCCCGGGCATTTTTACTTTATGAAATTAATATTGGAGTAATTACATTTATTATCATTTTCTAGGGAAATCGCTTAGCGCTTGAGAAACATTTAGAGGAATCTACCAAGATGCATTTGAGTTTTATGTGTGGTGTTGTCACAAAACAACAGCATCAAATAACAATTTTAAAATCTGCTATGGCTAAGCTTTCTCTTAATTATACTGGTACACTTATTTGGAAAATAAGTGATTATACACTAAAAATGTCAGAGGCAAAAGCTAAAGAGGGAATGGAACTCATTAGTCCTCCTTTTTATACTAGTCAGTATGGATACAAACTTCAGGTGAATTTTCCATTAATTTATACCTGGTACAATACCGTTTATTTTCAAATTTTGAGAATTATGATAAACTGTCTTTATTTTTTAGGCATCGATTTTCTTGAATGGAAACGGAACAGGGGAAAGAAGTCACATTTCAATCTATATAAAAATTTTGCCAGGTGAATACGATGCTTTACTTCGCTGGCCGTTCGCTCACAGTGTTTCGTTTACAATGTTTGATCAAACTGCTCAAGCAGACAAAGCTTGTAATATTGTGGAAAGTTTTATTCCTGATCCTACATGGAAAAACTTTCAAAGACCCAGTCGGGAACCAGATTCCTTAGGCTTTGGTTTTCCAAGATTTGTCTCACAAGAAATGATAAAGAAGCGTCACTTTATCAAAGATGATACAATGTTTATAAGAGTGAAAGTCGATCCTAGTAAAATTGTTGCGGTCTAGTAGTTTTATATAGGGTAAAAGTACTGTTTTTGGCCAGTTTGGACACTTGAAAAATTCAAACAGAATAATTTATAAAATACACAATGGCATGATTCACTTTTTTACATGTATTCAAAGATACTTTTATTACACTATTAAAGAGCAAATTCTTATAATACTTTTTGGTTCATTAAAATAAATAATTAAATGTCAAAAAATTAAGCAGTGGCCACAATTGATACTCTTGCCCTAATCCGATTTTTTTTTAATCAATATGAAGTTGTACATTATTATAGTAACAAACCGAACAAAAACAAAAACCGACTGTAAAATGACTTTAAATGTGATCAGACAATTTATCTCAGAGAAGTAATTTAGTAAGATAAACTTATACTTTATACATTAAGAATTAAATTTAATATGTAAATAGTTTTTTAAAGTTAAAGTTGAATTAAAATACTTGTAAATAGAGCTACTGTTGTAAAAATTTGTAAGTAACTTACATTAAAATCGTGATTGAAATTCTAGTGATTTTTATAAAATAAAATTAACAAAATTTTATAACTTAATGTTTTTAAAAAAATAATGTGATTTTTGATTTTGATTCTTATATTTTAATATGATATAAGTACAGAAAAAATAATTTTCTTCTCTTTTCGATTAACAAGCTATCGCCATGATTTGGAATTCGTCTACTGCGAGCCTTGAGTTTGAGAAGATCTTACATGATCTTCACTCTAAAAAAGTTTGATGCAAAAGCATTTTTTAAAAATTGTTCCAAAAACTTGTTTCATAAATCGAAAGCGAGCTTACCAATTTAATTCGCTGTAATTGGTCCATAGAACTTGGTACAAATGCTCGTAAACTAGTGATTTCCATCAATGTAAGATTATTTAACAGAGCATGGATTCCATTTTGATCTCTGAATAAATCATCAATCGAAGTACGAAGTTTGGACATCCTCATATCCCAGATATCCTATTAAAAGAAAATAATTTGCTGCTTGACTATTATTATGCAATGTTTTATGTTTACAAGTTAAAACTGTGATCAGTTATAACAATAAAACAAAAACAAAACTATGTTCTCGAGAAAGAATGATGATATATAGTTGTATCTAATCATGTATCGTTGTATATATATATATATATATATATATATATATATATATATATATATATATATATATATATATATATATATATATATATATATATATATATATATATATATATATATATATATATATATATATATATATATATATATATATATATATATATATATATATATAAGGGTGCTTCGTTTGAGATGACTATTTTTTTTCCAAGTCCTGTGTCAAAATATCACTGTACACATTGGAAAAAAAATTCTAACCAAAGATGAGCTCTTAATTTTAATTTTAAGTACTCGCTAAATGAATTTGAAATTTTCCCATTTAATTAACACGTAAATTTTAATTTTTTTATTTCAATTATCTATAGCTTTGCGGCATTTCAAGATATTTAATCGGTCATAGGCGAAAATCACAGAGGAATCTTTCCATCTTATCATATTTTATGGCTTCCATTGCAGTATAGTGACTGTTGGGTCATATTCTATGATAAATGAAGATTCAAAATCAATAATAATAATATGTAATTTTTTTTTTTTTTTTCGGTTACTATATCATCAAAAACGGGTAGTGTAATACGGAACTGTCTCTTATTACACTTCCTTCGTCTTTTGTTAACTTGACCGAAATGCCTTTGTTTGACTATCGGTAGCGTTTTTAATTATTACCTCTCTCAGTAAAAAAATAATTGTTTAAAACTTTTTATATTTACATATGTATGTGTAACATGTACTTTAATATTTTCTTCTTACACATTATATATATGATTTCAGCGATGATATCGTTAAACATTACTAAAATTTTGGTTAAAACAGCGATTTTTCAAATTTTGAGATGTTCAATTGGATTTATCTCGAAAACTACTAATTCTACGGTAGTCTTAGATAAATTTTTTTGTAGAAAAAAAAATTCCCTTCAAAATGAAGTCCTGTACAATTTTGTCATAAAGTTACCGGCTTGCGAGTAAAATAGAAAAAATTATAAAATTCGAGAAAAAATTGGTTTTAAGATTTTTCACTGGTGAGGCCGGTTACAAAACATAAATTAGCTACAAGCGCTTTTAAGGAGGAAAGATTTCTCTGTGATTTCCGCCTATGGCCGATAAAATATCTTGAAATGCCGCGAAGCTATAGATAATTGAAATAAAAAAATTACAATTTACGAGTTAGTTACATGGGAAAATTTCAAATTCATCTATCGAGTACTTAAAATCAAAATTAAGAGCTCATCTTTGGTGAGAATTTTCTTTTTTAATGTGTACAAAGATATTTTGACACGGGACTTGAAAAAAAAAATAGTCATCTCAAACGAAGCACCCTAATATATATATATATATATATATATATATATATATATATATATTAGGGTGGCCCAAAAAAACCGACTATTTTTTTTTTTCGATCTCGCATGAAAATTTGTTGGTTTAAGATGTTTTAAGAAGCCTCTCCAAAAACCAGCTCGATAAAAAATTTTTAAAAGGTCGCTCACGAATTTTGAAAATATCAAAAATGATTAAAATTCGGATTTTTTACTTCTAAATTTTTTCTTTCTCGTGGCAGCATAAGTTTACATTTGTAAAATTATGACAATCCTGAAAATTTCAGCCCAAAATTTAAATATTTAAACGGTGCTCAAGAATTTTGAATATTAACTGATAATATGTGATTAATACTTTTAATTAGTTTTTGTATTTTTTTATAACTCAATTATCGTCATTCCACTAAAATATAACTTTTGCATAACCAAAAATATACAGGACAGTCTTAAACAATAAAATTTGGTAAGTTTTAAATAAGCGAAAAAACCTGAAAATTGAATTAAAAAATAAAAAAGTGTATAAATAACTTATTATTTTCATTTCTCGGGTTATATTTTCATTCATTGTGATGCAAATTAATGGTGAAAAAATCGAGAAGCTTTATTATCAATATTCAAGGGTCGCTCGAAAACGTTCAAACGACAGCACTCGGAAACATTCAAAATTCTTGAGCGAGGTTTAAATATTTAAATTTTTGGGTAAAATTTTCAGCGTAGTCATGATTTTACGAATATAAACTAATCCTGCCACGAGAAAAAAAAAATTTTGAAAAAAAAATCCGAATTTCAATCATTTTTGAAATTTTCAAAATTCGTGAGCGACCTCTTAAAAATTTTTTATTGAGCTGATTTTTGGAGAAGCTTCTTAAAACATCGTAAACCAACAAATTTTTATACGAGATCGAAAAAAAACAATAGTCCGTTTTTTTGGGCCACCCTAATATATATATATATATATATATATATATATATATATATATATATATATATATATATATATATATATATATATATATATATATATATATATATATATATATATACAGGGTGATCCAGAATTACTTTCACAGCGAGAAAACTTAGATAGAGGGAGGTGATTCTAAGCATGAAGTTCCTTTGCCACTTTTGAAAATTTTGAGTAGTTTTTGAATTATTCAACATTTTAATTGACCAATCATATGTGAGAACTGGAATTTAAAAAAAAGTAAAAAAGAATAAATATTAAGTTTGGCAATGACGCAATTGTTAACTTCAAATCATACATAAATTTTTTATTTCATAGAGTTCGAATTCTGCAAAAGTTTGAAGCACGAAAACAAAACACGCAATCGCAACCTCAAATATACTCTTATTATACATTTTTCAAATTTACTTACTAAGAATTAAATTGTGAATAATAATTATGCTTCCATCATTAGAGTCAGGACCACGGACAATTGAAGCACAACTATGTTTTGGGGCATTCCACGCTAAATTGATCACTCATGAAACCAACCCCTTCTGATTTCGTGGATAATTTTTTTTTATTTTCTATCTCACTAAAGGCATTTTTTATAATTTTTTAAAATTATCTTACCCAATTCAAAAAACAAAGTTATGAATTTGAGAAAAAAAAATTTCTTTAATTGTCAAAATTCCATTACTTTAGTAAAAATAGACTTATCAGGACGTTTTTTTTTTTTTACATTTTGTCAAATATTGTCTTATTTTCAGTCTTGGAATTTAAATTATTGTCAGTCTTGAATTTCGTTTTTTTTGCAGTGGTAATTTTTTTTTTACTTTATATCTTGTATTTTGTAATGCGTTTAGTCTTGAATTTGATCTTATATTCAGTGTTATTTCTGTCAGATATATATGTCAGATTTGGTTATTGTCAGTTTAAAATTTTTTTTAGTTTCAGTGGTGAAATTTTTTTACTTTCTTGTCTTGAATGTTGTCTTACTTTTTGTTCTGAATTCCGTCTTACTTTTTGTCTTGAATTTTGTCTTACTTTTTGTCTTGAATTTCGTCTTACTTTTCGTCTTGAATTTCGTCTTGATTTTTGTCTTGAATTCCGTCTTGAATTTTGTTTTACTATTTTTCTTAAATGTTGACGTACGTTTTGTCTGAAGTTTCGTCTCAAATTGCATCTTACTATTTGTCTTACTTTTTGTCTTGAATTTTGTCTTACTTTTTGTATTGAATGTTGTCTTACTTTTTGTCTTGAATTCCGTCTTACTTTTTGTCTTGAATATTGTCTTACTTTTTGTCCCAAATTCTATCTTACTTTTTGTCTCGAATTTTGTCTTACTTTTTGTCTTGAATTATGCCTTACTTTTTTGTCTTGAATTTTGTCTTACTTTTTGTCTTGAATTTTTTCTTACTTTTTGTCATGAATGTTGTCTTACCTTTTGTCTTGAATTCCGTCTTACTTTTTGTCTTGAATTTCGTATGATTTTAAGTTCTGATTTGTATCTAATTCCTGATATTGAAAGTTGTCTTATTCTCAACCTCGAATCTTGTCTTTGACTTTGACTTCTTCTATTTCTGGTCTTGAGTTTCCTCTTATTCTCAGTCTTGAATTTTGACTTGTTATAAGACTTTAATTTTGTCTAATTTTTTGTGAGTTATGCCGTTAACAGGTCTTAGTTTCAGACTTGAATTTTATTTTATTTTTAGTTTTGAATTTTATCGTCCCGATAAGTCTATTTTTACTAAAGTAATGGAATTTTGACAATTAAAGAAAAATTTTTTTCTCAAATTCATAACTTTGTTTTTTGAATTCGGTAAGATAATTTTAAAAAATTATAAAAAATGCTATTAGTGAGATAGAAAATAAAAAAAAATTATGCACGAAATCAGAAGGGGTTGGTTTCATAAGTGGTCGATTTAGCGTGGAATGCCCCAAAAACATAGCTGTGCTTCAATTGTCCGTGGTCCTGACTCTAATGATGAAAGCATAATTATTAATCACAATTTAATTCTTAGTAAGTAAATTTGAAAAATGTATAATAAGAGTATATTTGAGGTTGCGATTGCGTGTTTTGTTTTCGTTCTTCAAACTTTTGCAGAATTCGAACTCTTTGAAATAAAAAATTTATGTATGACTTGAAGTTAACAATTGCGTCGTTGCCAAACTTAATATTTATTCTTTTTACTTTTTTTTAAATTCCAGTTCTCACATATGATTGGTCAATTAAAATGTTGAATAACTCAAAAAACTACTCAAAATTTTCAAAAGTGGCAAAGGAACTTCACGCTTAGAATCACCTCCTCTATCTAAATTTCCTCGCTGTGAAAGTAATTCTGGATCACCCTGTATATATATATATATATAGATATATATATATATATATATATATATATATATATATATATATATATATATATATATATATATATATATATATATATATTAGAGTGATTTAAAAAAATCGACTATTTTTAACATCCCGCTAAGAAAATCGACGATTTTCAAAAAAGTCGGGAAGTTATTGGTTTCACCCCGATTTTCAAAAATCGGGTTTTCATCATATGTTGACATTTGAAGGTGTGAGGATGCTACTTAGACATTTTCAGAGCGATGTCTGTATGGGTGTATGTATGTGTGTATGTGTGTGTGTGTGTGGATGTAAACCTCTCATATCTTTTTAATGAATGAACCGATTTACATTTTTTTCGTGGCATTCGAAAGATTTCTTCTCAACTTAGATTTTCAGAAAATTTTAGATCATTTAGTCAAATAGTCTCTGAGATACTTGAGAAATACGAAAAAAAAACAATTTTTTTTTTTCGTTTTTTTTTTGGATATTTTGAAAACTGTCCGATCGATCAATTCCAAAAGCTAATCAGCTCTAGAACTCGATTAAAGCTTTCGATTGACGCCAAGAACGTCTCAATCGGATAATCTGTTCGAAAGATATCGTCGACGAAAGAAATAGTAAAAAACTGTTTTTTGCGAATATCATCGTAATGATCAAACCAATCATTTACAAAATCCCGAGTAAAAACGTAAAATAGCCGCACCACCGCTGCAACAGCGCTGCACGGGCTCTCAATGCCCGCAACACCGCCGCAACAGCGCAGCAACAAATTTGTAACGAAATAATAAAATTAGAATTTCCGCAACACCGCTGCAACACGATAGCATTATATTAATATTCTCTGAAAAACTTCCAAAATTCCGCAACACCGCCGCAACACCGCTGCAACAAGTTTATGATGAAATAAAATTATGATTGCCGCAACACCGCTGCACCATAGCCGCAACACTCGACAGACGAATCATATATATTTTGTCATTTTTGAAACAATTTTCTAAGTTGCATACCATCATGTGACTTATTTTGAAGTTCAGATTAAAAATGATCAGCGAGCCCCAGGTGAAAATATTGCGCCAAAAATATGCCGAAACAGCTTAATTTGGCCGAAATCACGCCGAAACTGTAAAATTTTATTGAAAGAGGCCGAAAACCGGCCGAAAAATTTTTATTCTGCTTAATCCCTGGTAGGAAGGAACCATTGGACAAGGCTCGGACCAGGCATTGGCCAGTCGTCATGCCAGAGTTCCGAGCCTTGGCACCAGCCTTGGCTAAGCATTGGGCCAAGGATTGGCCCAGGCCTAGGATGATAACAATGTCCCCAAGCCTTGGCAAACAAAAAAACTAGGCTTGGGCCAAGCCTTAGGAAACAAAAAATTGAGCCTCGGCCAAGGCTTGGGAAACAAAAAATCAAGCCTCGATCAAACCTCGGGGAGCAAAAAATCCACGGCTCACCCAATGCTAGATCTAAAATATTGTTATTTAAATTAATAAATATAATTAAAAAAAAGTTTGATCACACTTTTATCGACATAACATTAGAGGGTAACTAACTAATTACTGAATTAATGGGAAATAACGAATAAAATTATTTGGGGGCTACCGGGGTTCGAACTGAGATCCTTCTGATTACTAGGCTGGGACGCTATCCACTGTGCTAAATCTGATTTTCAGATAATTGTGATTTTTTTGCTTGTTAAGTTATTTAAATATAATTTAATTTAAAAATATTAGATCGTAAAGATGAGGTGAAATGTAGTTTTATTTAATGAACTTAAAATTGTCTGATGCATTTTTAGGCCTACGCATGGCACCCGGGGCAAAATGGACCATCCGAAAATTCTGAAAAAATGATTCATATTTTTATCGTCAAATTAAAAAAAATTTAATATATTAATCCATTTTTCGGCTGATTTTTTATAGCCAGGGCAAATTCGGCCACTAAAAATATTCGAAAATAATATTTTATTTTTTAATTGATAAAATTTTTGAAATAATGCAAAATAATCTGTAATCTAAAAAATCAAAAATCACGTTTCTTGGGTTCATAATAATGACAATTAAAAAGTATAGAATTGTTTTTTTCATTAAATAAAAAAATTAGTAAGTAAGATAATCGAGGAGAAACAATTTATTGAACCAATGATGTGAAATGTAATTTTTCTTTATGTATATTACATACAAAAATTTTGAATTAAATGAAATTTGATCAACTTTCAAAAATTTTTTTTTCAACTTTTTTAAAGGGTACCCCATTTTGCCCGCCAAAATAAAAATTTCATGTCAACTAAAGTTTTCTACATAGCAATAACTAATTAAATGAAAATTATTGATATTAATCGTATACTCGGTAGACGGTTATGCCCTGGTCTTCTCTATATACATATATATAGATACATGTAAAGTTGATAATTTTACTATTAAATTATAATTTAACCCAGGCTGAGGCATTGGCCAATGGTCAGCTGCCAAGGCTCAGCTTGACAAAAATTAAACTATCGGACCCAGCCTCGGCCGATCCTTGGGCCAATGGTCAGCAGCCAAGGCTCAATTTGACAAAAATTAAATTATCGGGCCTAGCTCTGGCCGAGGCTCAGGCCAATAGTCACTACCCAAGGCTCGGCTTAATTTAATGAAACCAATGGACCGAGCCTCGGCCTAGACTTGGGCCAATGGTTAGCTGCCAAGACTTGGCTTAACGTAATCAAACCATTGGATCAAGCCCTGACCGAGGCTTGGGCCAATGGTCAGCTGCCGAAGCTTGGCAAGTGACAACAGGGCCAAGACTCGGCCTATTGTCAGCCTTGGCGATTCCTACCTGGGTTAAAGATGCCGAAAATTGGCCGATATTTTGCCAATAAATGAATTGGCCTTTTTTTAGCCAGATTATATATTGTTTTTTAATAACATTATCGCGAGCAAAAATCTTTGGCCGAAAACAGGCTGAAAGTTAAATCGGCCTGTTTTCGGCCATAGTATTTTTTTTTAAATAAAATTATGGTACTTAAAAAAAAATTGCATGCAATTCAAAATAGAACATAAAAAAATTCCAAGTTGTCGAACTTAAAAACATATTTCAAAATTTTGAGAAAAATTATGTTTTAAATTTATAAAATGTTTTAGTAACTTACTAAGTTATAATTTTATATAAGACATAGTGAAAACATTTAATCATTTAATAGTTATAGTGACATAATTTTCATGGGAATTGCTTATATTTTGGTACAATATACAATTTTCTTTCGTGGTATCATTGATGGAAGTTGTATGACAGTTCATGGCTGAGTGAAAACATATTAATGAGCGAAAATGAAAAATCGATTTCTTGAACTTCATACGAGCAAAATTTTTTATTATTAACAGATTATAATTTTAAACAATTATTTCTTATGGATATATGTAAAGGGAGCTCGTAATTATTCCGTAGTCAATATAAATGTCTAAATATATAAGATCTAACTTCACTATGTATTAGTAATTTTTTTTATAATTCATATATTCTAAAACTTCCCTTCGGAATGAAATTCACTTCGGGGGGACAAAAGAAATAGAAAATCATTCACTCCACGTTCACTCCGTATTCATTCCGCGTTTACTCCGCAATTTTTTCACAGTGTAAGCATAGTAGTTAATCGTATAGGAAAAACGAGTTACACATGACCATACATGGCCATATCTAGAGCCAATATACTTTTTAAACAATTTTATACATAACTATATAACCAAAATTACACATATCGCAATTACTTACATACCGGATTTTATAGCACACGAAAAAAAAAAATAAAAAATTTTTTTGTTATTAATAATAATAGATTTTCAATTATATTTTGCTGTTTTAAAAATAATGTATTCTTTCAATCTCATATAGCACAAGTAAACTCAGTAGTCACTGTCGGTAGCGTAGCCTAGTCGTTAGTGCGTCGGTCTTTCGTTCGTTAGGTCCCGGGTTCGAATCTCACTAAAGCGTGCGCGGTTAGTCGAAATTCTAGCGTTTTTTCGCGTAATAAAAAAATTCTACTACATTAGATATTAAATTAAACACATGTCGGATGATTCCCGCATCACCAAAATGATTGATCGAAAAAAAAAAAAAAAAAAATACTGTAACTGAAGTCTTTTTTTTTTAATTTATTTGAAATTTCTATACATAGCTATGTATATATTGGAGAATTTTAATATATGGCCATATATAAGTATTAATATAATTAAATAAGTATTTGATAATTACAATTATTTCTATTCTATTCAATTAAATGAAATAATAATAATAATAAATATTTTCACCCGGAGCCGCTGTGTTGCGGCGGTGTTGCGGCAGAGATTTTTAAAAAATTATGATAGCGTGCAGCTGTGTTGCGGCAGAGATTTTTAAAAAATTATGATAGCGTGCAGCTGTGTTGCGGCGGTGTTGCGGCGACGGTTCAGATTAAAATAAACAGCGTGCAGGTGTGTTGCAGCGGTGTTGCGGCTATGACGGCGGAGAATAAGAATTTAGCGTGCGGGGGTTTTGTCCTCCAAACGGCTGTGTTGCAGCGGTGTTGCGGCAGAAGATGAAAATTTAATTTTTTAAATGTCAAATTTTATTTTTACTCGGGATTTTATCAGCTTTAGACCTCAATAAAACGCGCCGATTGCCACCTTGAACGTCTCAATCAGATAATTCATTCGAGAGATATCGTCGACGGAAGAATGAAAAACGAGAGATATCGTCGACGGAAGAATGAAAAAAAATAGTTTTTTTTCGTTTTTCGTGAATATTTCGGAAACTATTGAGTCGATCAATTCCAAAATCTAATCAGCTTTAGAACTCGATAAAAGCATTCCATTGCTGCCAAGAACGCCCCAATCAGATAATTCGTTCGAGAGATATCGTTGACGGAATAATAAATGTAAAATCTGTATCAGCTTTTTTCATTGAATAATGTCATAATTACTGAACAACATAACTCAAAAGTGATATGTTTTTGTTTATGTGAGTCATTGGAAGTGACTTCTGAAAAATCGTCATGTTTGCTCGTTTCAGGATAAACTTACACCATATAGATACAACGTATCACGTAAACTTATTTTTGAGCGAACTATTGAACATAATTGTCAATAAATATGTAAAAAACGCTTATTTATTAATTATTTTGGAGTCTAAATTTTTCAATTTTAATATAATACGTAATCCTTTTGAGCTTGGAAAGCTCATAAAAAAAAAAACATAGGTATTTTCAAGCTCGAAGAGCTCGAAAATGTATTTATACTAACGTTTTGGAGATCTTAGAGCTCGAAAACAGCGGGAAGTTACGGGGCTGGCCCACAGGGCCAACCGATGCCCAGATTTTTTTTTATCAGAACACAAACTCAAAAGTTTCAGCAGGATTAAAGAATTCCCTGATTAAAAACTCCGATTGAATCTGATTGAATCTGATTGAAACTCAATCAGAATTTTATCAGTTTCAATAAGAAACAAATTTCCAATCAGAAATGTTCGGGAGCGTTCGAGGGTTCTGATTGACTTTCTATCAGTTTCAATCAGATTCTATCAGAATAAAATATTTAGTATTTTCTGATTGAAACTGATTGGATTTTTCTCTATCAGTTTCAATCAGATTCAATCAGAAAAAAAATTTTAATTTTCGATTATTTTCCGATTGAATCTGATTGAAACTGATTGGATTTTTCTCTATCAGTTTCAATCAGATTCAATAAGGAAATAATAATTTTTTAAAAATTATTTTCCGATTGAATCTGATTGAAACTGATAGCGAAAAATCCAATCAGTTTCTATCAGATTTAATCAGAAAAAAAACAATTTTTGAAAACTTATTTTCCGATTGAATCTGATTGAAACTGATAGAGAAAAATCCAATCATTTTCAATCAGATTCAATCAGAAAATAATAATTTTTTAAAAATTATTTTCCGATTGAATCTGATTGAAACTGATTGGATTTTTCTCTATCAGTTTCTATCAGATTCAATCGGAAAATAATAATTTAAAAAAAATTATATTCCGATTAAATCTGATCGAAACTGATTGGATTTTTCTCTATCAGTTTCTATCAGATTCAATCGGAAAATTAGTTTTCAAAAATTATTTTTTTCTGATTAAATCTGATAGAAACCGATTGGATTTTTCGCTATCAGTTTCAATCAGATTCAATCGGAAAATAATTTTTTAAAAATTATTATTCTCTGATTGAATCTGATAGAAACTGATTGGATTTTCTCTATCAGTTTCACTCAGATTCAATCGGAAAATAAGTTTTCAAAAATTATTTTTTTCTGATTAAATCTGATAGAAACTGATTGGATTTTTCGCTATCAGTTTCAATCAGATTCAATCGGAAAATAAGTTTTCAAAAATTATTTTTTTCTGATTAAATCTGATAGAAACTGATTGGATTTTTCGCTATCAGAACCTGAAACCTCAAATTTCTCATAATATAAAAAAATTTAGTGCTCCAGATTTAGGCCTCAATTTCTCAAATGACGTAACCTACGCAGATTCCCTCACTTTTTTTTCGTTAAAAATAAATACTTTGGACGGAGAATCTCAAAAAAGTTGACCCAATAATAAATAATTAATTACAAATTTACAGAAAAATTACCGGAACCTCTATAAAGTATAATGAATGAAAATGAATATCTATTTTTATTTATCTCCATTCAAAAAAAATTTAATGGTTACTACGAGAAAATAGTTAACTGAAAGAAAATTTAGTAGGGGAGCCTGGGGCACAAATGCCCCCTTCCCCAAAAATTATAACAACAAAAGTTTTTTTTATTTCCCGTCAAGTTATGACCTTTGTAATGTTTTTATCATATTTTAGGCCAATATGTGATATGTGGGGTAAAATGGACCACTCAAAACAAAGAAATAGTAACGAAAAAATTAACTTGACGGAAAATAAAAAAAAAAAATAATAATTTCGTTACAATTTTTTTTCGAGTGTTCCATTTTGCTCTGCACATCACGTATTGATCTAAAATGTAACAAAATTAGTATGAAAGTCATAACTTAACGGAAAAATTGAAACAAATAATTTTTTTGAGTAGTCCATTTTACCCCACATATCACATATCGGCCTACAATATGATTAAATCATTATAGAGGTCATAACTTGACGGAAAATAAAATAAAAAATTTTACCTAATTTTTGAGGGGGGCCTTCGTGCCCTAGGCTCCCCTATACATTTCTTCAATTAAAATACAAAAATTTATTGAGGACAAAATGTTTGATTTTGTATTCTATATTATTTCGGAAATTAAAAAAAAAATTTTTTTTGAGACCTACTAAAAGTTTGTCCAGGAATATATAAAAGCGAATAATAATAATAAATTAATCAATTTATTTTATTTTTACACATAAATTTTTCTACGTACTCAGATTTCGTTTTAACTCGAAAATTTTCCAAGTTCAGAAAACGGTAATTTTTTTTTTGAGGATTTTAAGAGCTCTGTTAGAAGTCAAAACCGATGAAGAGTTTGCATTTAGACTTCATAGATTTAGAGTGCCAATATTGTATTATTTTCCGACCGGTAGATAAAAGATCAAAGGAATTGAATTTTTTGAGGTCCAAACTAGAATTTGTTTTTTGACTCGGGATATTATCTATGAGATAAAAGTAGTTTCACATTGGACAGTTTAAAAATGGTAAGTTTAATATAGTATAAATCTTTTTTACTTTAGAATGTTCTACTGTTAAGTTATAGCAATTTAAAAAAAAAAAGTTATTTAATTTACATACTTTTTAAATGGAAAAATTTGATAGTCGAGAAAAAGTACTTTAAATTAAATTTAAGAGCTAAAATTTTCAGGGAATTTTTTTCTCAATATAAACGGCAAAATTATCTTGTGTTGGCTAGAAAAAAAAAAATTTCGTTTCAAACAAAACGGATTCAATTAGAAAATAATGATTCATTTATCGATTATTTTCCGATTGAATCCAATTAAATCCGACAGAAAATTTTCAATCAGTTTTAATCCGTTTCAATCGGAAAATAACAATTCAGATAATATTAATAATTATTAAAATTTGGGCAGATATGAATTTCATTTGTCATGAATTCAGCAATTTTTGAAGTATCAAAGTATAGAATTCTATCGGTCTTTCCAATTTAATAAATTTTATAAAAAGTGAAAACAAGCATTTTTCAGGATTATGTATAAACTTTTTTTGAAGAACTATATTGATTGAATTAAAACTATTACAAAAATAAAAAAAAGCATTAATAAAAAATTATATATACACTGATAGAAGGATTTATTACAGAGTACTAAATGGATTTAGAAACCAAATTTTTAGTCACTTATTTGGGAGAAAAAAATATTTTGTACCCATTACTATAATTTATTATAATTTAATAAATTATTTTTTTATCTCAATTAAATCTTATTATGGTAAAATAAATATTTGTTTCCATCAAAAAAATATTTGGTAATCGGTACTAAATATTTTTTTGGTAAGTTTTGTCGGTAGATGGCTTGTTTAGGAATAAAAACTACGTATGTATTTGTGGGGAAATATCAGTGTAGCGTGTGTGTGTGAATATATTGCCGCTTTCACAGTATAGTGCGTTTCGTCTCAATGGGAGTTACTATTGTGATTTCCAAATCAATTTATTGATTTTAAAAACAATTATTTTCAATTGATTAAAATGAATTATTTCAAATTATGGAGGAGCTCTTAAAATCTTATTTAACTAAAAATTTGTTATTTATCTTAAATAAAAAATTATAATAAAATGAGGTTATTTTCTTTATAATAATACTATATATTTTTACTTAAAATTATTTATTATTCTTATTTTAATCTATTTTAATTTCCAAAATTCATTTGACGAAAGATTTGTTATTTATCTTAAATAAAAAATTATAATAAAATGAGGCTATTTTCTTTATAATACTATATATTTTTACTTAAAATTATTTATTATTCTCATTTTAATCTATTTTAATTTCAAAAATTCATTTGACGAAAGATTTGTTATTTATCTTAAATAAAAAATTATAATAAAATGAGGTTATTTTCTTTATAATGCTCTATATTTTTAGTTAAAATTATTTGTTATTATCATTTTAATTTATTTTAATTTCAAAAATTTATTTGACGAAACATTTGTTATTTATCTAAAATAAAAAATTATAATAAAATGAGGTTATTTTCTTTATAATACTATATATTTTTACTTAAAATTATTTATTATTATTATTTTAATTTATTTTAAGTAGAACAATTAGGTTATGCGCTAAAATAAGTTAAAAAAATTAGTTCTTTAATCCTAATAAATGATTTATTGTGCCCCAATAAATCATTTCTTAAATACTACAAAATATTTATTTGTTGGAAATAAATGAGCTTTACTAAATGATTTGGTTCCTGTAACCAAATATTTAGTATTACAAATTCGTTACTAAATCATTTGGTACATACAACCAAATCTTGTTAAATACAACTAAATCCTTCTATCAGTGTACATTAGGTTGGTTAAAAAAAAAAATTTTTTTTTTAGTATCCAAAAATTGAAAGTATACCTAAAAACCAAAATTTCTGTACCAATTCAAGCTCTTAATAATAATACTACGGTTTGCGTCCAGCCGTTTTTATTCATATTTACAGAGTATTTAAATAACACGGGAAAAAAACTTTTTATATTTTAGAATTTTCTAACTTATAATCTAATCAACGAATTATGATGCACGATAGATATTTTTGTAGGAAATTGAATGCTCTACAACAAAAGTCTCATCATTTTTTGATAAATCTAACTGTTCAAAAGTTATTTGAGCTTAAAGTCAAATTTATAGTAAATTTTGAGATCTTTTTAATTTTCCAGCGAAACTATCAGTTTTATCAGAAAATCTTATAGAAACTTTTTTGTGGGTAATTTCATTTCTCAAAAATTATAATGAATAAAGTTTTCCAAAGTTGTGCTTTTTTTTCTAGTTAGTTTCATTTCAATATCAAGTTCTTAAAAAAATAGTTTTCTGATTTATTTTTTATAAATTCTAAAATATATTTTTTGTATTTAAACTTATATTTTTTAAATAAATTTTTTCATGGGGGTGTTTAACGCAAGGATTTTCGTATGCAACTAATAGAAAAAAAAGTTGCTTGAACCAAGAGAAAAATTTCTTAAGAGAAAAGATATATATGGAGAAGAGAAAATTCATCAGTCCTAAGCAATAGCAGTAGGAGTAATTCGGTTATCGCCACTAGATAGCGTCTACCACTTGTGTAGTGCCCCTGGTAAGAAACTTCGTCCAGACGTATTATATTCCAGACTTGGAAGCAATTCTAACAAGAGCACTCCTCTGTTCTTTGACAGAAGGATAAGTACAATTTTTGGTGGTAATATAGTATATTATATATTACTTCATGACATGCAATCTAATTGTTAATATAGATTCAACGTAGATTTTGAAACATTCGATTTTTTGATTTTCTACCGTTTAATAATATACACTAGTTCCAAAAATTAAAGGATAGAAAAAAAATTCGAAATTTTTGGGTGATTTTCAACATGCTGTAACTCAGTGAAAAATGATCGTAGGGTAAGAATAAAAAAAGCAAATTGTAGCCTCAAGTTTCTAGTTTTCATATCTGGACCTCAAATTTTTTATCATGTTCGGTCTCGGAGTAATCTTAAGAAAACTGACGAAAAAAAAGTTTTCAAAATTTTGGCTCGTCTTTCAACAAGTCTATGGGCTTCAATAAATTTTTTTGGATAACCTGACCTTATGACTTTTTTTAGGAAATTTTATGCCCTTCAATTTGGCGGGCTCAAAAAGTCTCTAGGTCAAGTTGGCGTCGGGTTATCATTGATCAAAGCAAAAAAGTCCATTTTGGCTTTGATAATCAATAACTCCGAACGTATTGGTCGTACAGAGAATGGAAGTAGGGTTTTGAAAACTGGAAAATATTCTCTATAAGACAAAATTAGTTGCTTTCGATAAAAAAATTTTTTTCGAAGCGATAATGTTTATTAAAAAATAGGTCTAAATTCGCATATTTAAGGATATTCGGAAATATTGCTATAACTTTGGATATAATGGATGAACAAAGGATATCGTCGTTTTTTTCAACCTCAAAGTGTCCTGAAAAAACCCTGAAAATTTCAAAACGCTGCGATTTTTCTTTCTTAGTGTCCCGAAGCTTTAAATTTCTCGATTTCGCCAAAAATGTCCATAATTGGTAGTTTCTCGGTTTTTGGTCATTTTTTCGATTTCCAAATGTTTTTATCACTAAAAAACTTGATTTCTTTAATCAAAAAGATTGATTATCGAAAAAATCGAAAAAAAAAAATTTTTGTTCAAATTTTTTTTTTTTTCAAAATTGTTTTTTTTCAAAAATTTTTTTTTTCAAAATTTTTTTTTCCGTTGTATTCGCAATGATTTATCATTGTCAAAAAAATTTCCTCAATTTTTTTTTACCGCCCGCATTAGCGTTTCTCAAAGCGTACCACGTGGAGACTGCACGGTCGAATTTATGCTTCTTACACCCATACCGACAGTAAAAAAAAATTGAGGAATTTTTTTTGACAATGATAAATCATTGCAAATAAAACGGGAAAAAAAAATTTGGAGAAAAAAATTTTTGAAAAAAAAAAATTTTGAAAAAAAAAAAAATTTGAAAAAAAATTTTTTTCTTTCGATTTTTTCGATAATCAATCTTTTCGATTAAAGAAATCAAGTTTTTTAGTGATAAAAACATTTGGAAATCGAAAAAATGACCAAAAACCGAGAAACTACCAATTATGGACATTTTTGGCGAAATCGAGAAATTTAAAGCTTCGGGACACTAAGAAAGAAAAATCGCAGCGTTTTGAAATTTTCAGGGTTTTTTCAGGACGCTTTGAGGTTGAAAAAAAAACGACGATATATCCTTTGTTCATCCATTATATCCAAAGTTATAGCAATATTTCCGAATATCCTTAAATATGCGAATTTAGACCTATTTTTTAATAAACATTATCGCTTCGAAAAAAATTTTTTTATCGAAAGCAACTAATTTTGTCTTATAGAGAATATTTTCCAGTTTTCAAAACCCTACTTCCATTCTCTGTACGACCAATACGTTCGGAGTTATTGATTATCAAAGCCAAAATGGACTTTTTTGCTTTGATCAATGATAACTCGGCGCCAACTTGACCTAGAAACTTTTTGAGCCCGCCAAATTGAAGGGCATAAAATTTCCTAAAAAAGTCATAAGGTCAGGTTATCCAAAAAAATTTATTGAAGCCCATAGACTTGTTGAAAGACGAGCCAAAATTTTGAAAATTTTTTTTTCGTCAGTTTTCTTAAGATTACTCCGGAACCGAGCATGATAAAAATATTTGAGGTCCAGATATGAAAATTCGAAACTTGAGGCTACAATTTGCTTTTTTTATTTTCACTCTACGTTCATTTTTCACCGAGTTACAGGATGTTGAAAATCACCCAAAAATTTCGAATTTTTTTTCTATCCTTTAATTTTTGGGACTAGTGTATACAATTATTTTGTCCCGAGAATCGGTAATTTTTTCATTAATTTACAATCGAAACCTTCCGAAAATATCCGATTGAAACTGATTGAAATTCAATAATAAATTCTGATTAAATCTGATTGAAACTGATTGAAAGTCAATAATAAATTCTGATTAAATCTGATTGAAACTGATTGAAAGTCAATAAGAAATTCTGATTAAATCTGATTGGAACTGATTGAAAGTCAATCAGAAATTTCCGATTGACTTTCAATCAGAATTCTTCGGAAGTTTCCGATTAAATCTGATTGAATCTGATTGAAAGTCAATCAGAAATTTCTGATTAAATCTGATTGGACGTTTTTAATCAGTTTCAATCGGAGTTTTTAATCAGGGTAAGACGCGTTAAAATTTAAGCCCTTAAAATTAATATTAAGTAGGGTAACTAATCCAGTCTGTGACCACCCACCATTGAATGACCGGTATGCAGAAGAATGATTATACTAATTTAAAAATTAAATTAAAAGTTATTATTTACTTGTAAATGTAATCTTACATGTCTTTATTATTATTAAATCATAACGAATTGAAGTGATTTATAAAATTATCATTATAAATAATTAAAATTATATAGAGGATTGAAAAGTTATTAGAGGAATATTGAATTTGGACATAAACGTTTGAAAAAAATCATTTTTAAAAACTATGTGTTTCAATAGTAGTAATTGATTTTTTTATAAAACTGTAAATTTCTAATCATCTATATAAGTAAATTAATTAATAAAATTGACTTTGGATACGTGAAATCAACATAAATATTTCGTTTTTATTAATATTATGTTGATCATGCACTAGTGTACTTTATTACTGTACTAAGCCAGTAAATGACTGACAAGTCATTTATTGGTAAGTCCGAAATTAGTCAAGCTCAGTGAATGACCGTGTGTTTGTTTTTATTCGTTATTTGATTTCATGGAATAACAGCGGCTTTTGAATTTAGGTCAACTTTTTGTTTTGTATTTTTTAAGAATTTAAAAGAAAAATTTTCAAAATCGGTTCATATCCACCGAAAATATAATCTTGCACCCTGTTTTCGTGCGCATCGACTAATAGACTATTCAGAATTAAAAAGTATTTGATATATAATTAAAAATTTTTAATACTGGTCTAATCATTTTATATTATAACCGGTGGCAAAAGCTCAAATATTATTTCAGGATTAAAAAATGAAGCTGAAGCTAGCGGCCATAATAAGTAGCGGCCAGACAAAAGATTGTGCTAGCGGCCGTAATAAGTAGCGGTCACGCAAAAAGTGGCTGGCCGCTACTTATTACAGCCGCTAGCTTCAGCTTCATGATTAAAAAGTATCCAGAATGATTTACAATTTTTAATACTCGCCGAATCATTTCATATCATAACCGGTGACAGAAATTCAAGTATAATTTCAGCGTTAAAAATTTGATATGATTAGTTGTGAAATTTCAAAAATGATTTACATGATTTCGAAGGATTGAAAATGATTAAAAAATCAATCCTTCTTATTCCTATCAGACGATTTTGTTAAATCAGGGTATTGAGTGTCAAAAAAAAAAAAATAAGACTGTAGAAGAATAAGATTCAATTTTTAAAATCAAAGAGTTTTCCGTTAATTTTATCATTTTTAATTAAACATATTAATGTTCTTGGAATTTTAAAAATTGCATATCTTTAACCAATTCAAAGATTACACTGAAAAAAATAATCGCTAGCAGCTAGCGATTATTTTCTTTAGCAGCTAGCGATTTTTAATCGCTAGCTGCAAGCGATTATTTCGCTAGCAGTAAGCGATTTTTTCTTTAGCAGCTAGCGATTAAAAATCGTTAGCTGCAAGCGATTATTTCGCTAGCAGTTAAATGGTTTTTTCGCTATCAGGTAGCGATTAAAAATCGCTTGCTGGAAGCGATTTTTTCGCTAGCCGTTAGCGATTTTATCGTTAGCAGGTAGCGATTAAAAATCGCTTGCTGGAAGCGATTATTTCGCTAGCTGCTACAGATTTTTTCCTTGTAGGGAAAAAGGGGCAAAATGAGCCCCTTAAAATTCTAGATGACGAAATATTTGGGGTTAAAATGGGCCCCCAACTTTTTTAACATGAAAAGTGTTTGGGGTGGGGGAGGAGCAAAATGGGCCACTGAGGCAAATGGTCCCCCAAAAATTTTTAAATAAGACAAGTAAAAAAAACTGAAGATTTGAATCTTTTTTTTCTTAAGGGGTCCATTTTGCCCCACCCCTTCTTCCATACCAAACACTTTATATGTCAAAAATTTTTGGGGGTCCATTTTGCTTCAGCGACCCATTTAGCCCCCCTTTCCCTACAAGGAAAAAATCTGTAGCAGCTAGCGAAATAATCGCTTCCAGCAAGCGATTTTTAATCGCTACCTGCTAACGATAAAATCGCTAACAGCTAGCGAAAAAATCGCTTCCAGCAAGCGATTTTTAATCGCTACCTGATAGCGAAAAAACCGCTAACTGCTAGCGAAATAATCGCTTGCAGCTAACGATTTTTAATCGCTAGCTGCTAAAGAAAAAATCGCTTACTGCTAGCGAAATAATCGCTAGCTGCTAAAGAAAATAATCGCTAGCTGCTAGCGATTATTTTTTTCAGTGTAGTAATAATAATTTAAAAGTGTTGAATAATTAAATTAATAATTTACGTTAATCAAAATTTGTTAACTATATAAATATGATAATTAAACAAGCGTACTTTAATAATTATTATATTATTTTATACAGTTGAAATTGTTAATGTGATATTAATATAACTTACGAGTATTTTACCGCATTCAAAATGATTATTTTTATAAAAACACAACAGCTATTTTCATCCATTGGTACTGTGATTATAAGGATTCGTTGAATGAAATAATAAAAGTTTAACAAAATACTAAAATTGATGTTTTTTCCTAAAAATTATTAGTTAATCGGTTGGATACAATAGAAGTTCCTAGGAAAATTAACTTCAAATCAGAACTGAATTCGTCGGTCATTTACTAGATTATGCCCAATCATTCAATGGACGAAAGCAGTCATTCACTGGGTCTTTACATTTTATGCTCATTATATGTAATTTTAAAAAAACTATGATGAAATAAATAGATAATCACGATGAATATCATAAAATAAATGATGTCGCAATACAATTATAATAGTTTGAGTGAATTTCAATGTTAACTATTGTATTTATTAGTCAAAATATCTGCCACTACAACAAATCGGTCATTCATTGGGTAGATGACCCTGCTCCCAGATTGCGATTTTCAATTTCCCATTTAAATAACATTGGAAAAAAATTTTCAAATTTAGAATCTGGGTTGCAAATTTTTTAATAAAAAAAATTACAACTATTATAGTTAAAAAAATTGATAATTGAAATGATTTGGATTATTAATTTTTTTGAAAATGAGAAATGAAAGTCATTTTAATTTTCATTTAAAAAAAAATGGTTAATGTAAATTATATTAATTAATGATTTTGTCCAAAATTGTTAATTGAAACGATTTAAAAACCTGTACAATTAAAAGTATTTCAATTTTAAATTTTTTGAAAAATGGGTAGTTAAAAGTATTTTAATTTTTAATTTTTTGGAAAATGTTAAATGCGAAGCATCAGAGTGAGCTTTACAGTCGAAAAATTTTTTTCGCCTCATTTCAGCAACTATTTCAATTAATATACCTTTGTTAGTTCACGGAATCAAGATATGTTGCATACTATTTTGAAGATAATTTTATAGAGATTAATTCCATACTTTTCAAAAATTCATTTAGTTCAATAAAAACGGAAAAAACATCAAAATAGTTTAAAAAGATTTCCTGTCCATCAAGTCTAAAACCCACATACATTATAACTTGCAAAAAAATCGAATAATTGAATCAAATTTTGTTTTTTTAAATTCTTTGAAAGATTTGTAGGTCTCCTATTGCGAATGGCTAGGTAACTCAGTGTCGTTTAATAACAATTAATAAAATAAAAAAAGGCTGTATAACTACATACAATTATCCAAAAAATTAAAAGAACAAGAAAATTTTATAAAATTTTTAGCGATTTTTGGAAGTCTGTATTTTCGTGAAAAATGATCGTTTTTTAGTCAACTCATCGCTACTTTGTAAATATCGATAAAAAAATAATGTTGCCAGGTGATTTTATAGCTTAATGTACCCCCAAAAACCCTGGAAATTTTCAGATTGATCCATCGTACCGTTTATCCGGACCGATTGCTCAAAGTTTTATAAAACAATTAAAGGAACAAGTTTTGTTTCTTAATTTGTGTAATCATTACCAAAATGAAAAAATGAATTTTTTTCGGATTTTCTTCCATTTTCACGTTATTTATTCGGTAAATGTAAGGTAAAAAGAAAAAAAAAATTTTTTTTTAAAATACGAGAAAAACAAGAATTTTTTACATTTTTTTTTTACTTTTTTATTCGGGTTTTTTTTTTTTTTTTTTTTCGTTTTCCGGAAAAAAATTTTTTTTTTCTTTTTACCTTACATTTACCGAATAAATAACGTGAAAATGGAAGAAAATCCAAAAAAAATTAATTTTTTCATTTTGGTAATGATTACACAAATTAAGAAACAAAACTTGTTCCTTTAATTGTTTTATAAAACTTTGAGCAATCGGTCCGGATAAACGGTACGATGGATCAATCTGAAAATTTCCAGGGTTTTTGGGGGTACATTAAGCTATAAAATCACCTGGCAACATTATTTTTTTATCGATATTTACAAAGTAGCGATGAGTTGACTAAAAAACCAGAAAATGGCCATTTTTTGTGGGTTTTTCAAATTGATATTAAGAATGAAAAAAAATTTTTTTTCAAAAAAATCGAAAATAGAGCTTGTAGGGCATTTATTCAAGTTTCTCAAACTGCCCTTTATATTACTGTGCGACCATTAGTTGCTGAGATATCGATAATCAAAGACAAAAGGATCCTTTTTTATTTGAAGGCTGATATCTCAGTGGCATCTTGTCGTACAGAGAAACAAAAAATAGCAAATTGTAGCTGAATAAATTTCCTAAACGTGCCATGAATTGGTTTTCTCGAAAAAAATTTTCCCGGCCCCGTAGACCTAAAAAACAAGACCAAAAAATTTAGAAAAATTATGCCTCGGCCTATTTCTTACGATTCCGCAAAAACCGTGGCTCAGAAAATTATTTTGTCGAAAGATATTTAAACTAGAGATTTCAAGCTTCAATTTGCTTTTTTTATTTTTTCGATACGATCATTTTTCACGAAAATACAGACTTCCAAAAATCGCTAAAAATTTTCTTGCTCCTTTAATTTTTTGGATAATTGTATATACACTGTAAAAAATAAGGTCCTGACATTAAACTCTCTAGGAGTTTGACCAATTTCCTCTTCGGTGAAACCAAATTCGTTCGAACCAACAAATGCTAGTTTGTCTCAAGAAAATCATTTTTATTGAATTAAAATCTCTACTCGATTATGAGAAATTGCTTAAGCGTTTATGATAAAGTTTTTAAGTTTGACCGTAATTAAACTAACATTCGATTGAATAGTAAAATATATTTAAATTAAAGTTTGGATGTACTTGATTTAAAAACAAAAATTTTTTGAAGCAAACTTTTCAATTTTAAGAAATTTAACTGAAACTCTTGAAATGTTTGGTTTGACAAATTTACACATTTCAATGAAATAAAAGTAGTTTCCTATAATACCGAATGTGTCGTGTCAACCAACGAGTTTCTTGGAGAGAGAATCCGATGAGGTTAAAGAAATAATTTCATGCACTCACATTAAAACTGAAAAATATTCGACAAGAATATAAATGTATTCGTTACAAAACATCGAACTATATTTGAATGAAAGTCTTCATGTTATCGATTCGACAATAGTATATTAACGCATTGAGTGGAAGGTGCTTTCGACAACGAGTGTGATTGGTTCACGAGCCGTTAGGCGAGTGTTGCCAACACACGAGTGTCGAAAGCCCTTCTCACTCAATCCGTTACAATAGTTTTTGCATCGAATGGTAAGAAAGAATGTCTCTGATTGGTAAAAAAAGGACACTACATTAAATTTAATCTTTTAATTAACCTAAAATAATATTCAATCTTATTAATATACAATTAATTCCTGTCTAATTTCTGATGCAAAAGATTGTTAAATAATAATAGTAACAATTAAACATGATTTAATTAACTTTTATAATAATTTAAGATTATTTTTATTGTTTTCAAAATATTGATATTCAGCAAAAAATGACTAGAGTTTCAAGTCAAAGTTGATATAGTGAATTATACATTATAATTAAATACAGTAAGATGATTTTCTATAGTTTGGGACTTTCCGTTGTCCTAACTCGAGTCGGCTGTTGATTGGGTTTTCTGGTGGATCGTTTAATGACTAATAAATAGTATATCTATATATATGTAAAAAGTGTACGTTTGTCATATTTTTCACGAACAATGTGGACATTCTTCGCGATATTTATTCTTTGTAGTGTCATTTTTAACCAATCAGAGACGTGCTTTCTTACCATGAGTTGCAAAAAAAAATTTATTTATAAAAAGAGTCACATATTTACCTCGTTCAGATCAATCTATAAGCAGTTGACTGTATATATCCATTCAATGTGAAAACAAAGTACTAGAAGCACAGCTAAACTAAAATTTTCCTGCTGGTTCTGTAGCGTAGCAGTAAGGTGTCTGACTCTTGCGCGTAAGGTGCTGGGTTCGAATCTTCCGGATGGTGATATTAAAATTATTTAATTTTTCACCAAAAACTGTGAGTATGTTAGGATGATTTGTAAAGTATAATTGATGTAATATAATAATATAATGTAATTGTCCCAAAACTTAATAAAAAAAAAAAAAATTAAAATAATAATAAAAATAAAATCAAATCAAAAATAAAAAAATAAATACATAAGAAAAAAAAAATTTTTGAAGTGAAACTTCTTTAGGCGCGGTAGGGAAACATTTTTGTAACTCCTTATCTTGTTGTTACACCTTATCTTGTAACGTTAATCTTATCTAGCGTGAATCTTTTTTGTAACTCGTATACGTGAAGGTATATATTTGTGTCCATGTGCAAGCATGTATGAGTGCCTGTGTGGGTCTAGTAGTATACCAAAATGAGTAAATGTATAGTTAAGTATATATAGTCTGGGACTTCGTATAGTATATAGTTTACGAACAGTCTCAAATAATATACATCTATACATATATATATATGGCCAAAAAAATCGACAATTTTTTTTTTCTTTCGATGCTGTGAAAATATTATTACTGATGACCAAAAAAATTATTGTGCAAGTTTGAGCCCTTGATATTGATATTAAGAGGTGTATCGTTACGACTATTCGTTTTTTGACAGAAATTTCATTTTTTACCGAAAACTCGTCAATCATCTATCTGAAAAATTTGAGCAATGTATATTCTTAAAGGAAATTGAATTCCCTACAAAAAATTTCTCTTAGTAAATTGACGTAAAACGAGCCGTTTCCTTGTAACCGTGCCTTAAATATTAATTTGTTTTTTAAATTCTTTGTTTCTATTTTGGATTTTTGTAACTACTAGAAATATTAAAACTTTTTCTAGTCAAGATACAGATTTTTGAAGGAAATTTAATGCTCTACAAAAAAGGTCTCTTAACATTTTTTGCTCAATTTACTCCTTCGAAAGTTATTTAGGTTATTTAAGTCGTTTTGACTCAACTCCAACCTTGAGTAACTTTTGAAAGAGTGAATTTAGCAAAAAATGTTAAGAGACCTTTTTTGTAGAGCATTAAATTTTCTTCAAAAATTTGTATCTTGACTAGAAAAAATTTTAATATTTCTAGTGGTTACAAAAATCCAAAATAGAAACAAAGAATTTAAAAAACTAATATTTAAGGCACGCCCTAGTAGAAATGAAATCGAGTTTTTGTCTAGTAACTGGCCAGTTTTACTAGACTTAAACCAGAAACTGGCCAGTGGGATATCGAGTTTTTGTCAAGTAACTGGCCAGTTTTACTAGAGATCCGAGAGAAACATGGCGGCTTTGAAAAAACTGTCACTTTAAAATTTTAGGTTTTGAGGTTATTAAAATTATTAGTTCCTCGGAAAAATAAAACTATTTTCTAAAAATACCCAGGCAAATTAAAAATTATTTCAAATTAATGTATCATTTTCTAAATTACTCCAAAAATTTATATGTGATAGATAAATCTAACCTGAAGCATCGATATATATAGATCAATAAATAAATATTGACCCGCATTGACAGACATCAAAAATTAATTAATTTAAATAAATAAATTATAACTTATAATAAAAAATAATGATTGACAAACAAAATTATTATAAAATTTATTTATTGAGCCTTTCAATGACTTAAATGATCCAAGTTTAATTTATGAATATTTAACTATAAAGCCGGCAACATCATTATATTTTAAAAATAAATGTAATCATTAAATCGTACTTTCAAAAATTAACTATAATTAAAATTTTATTTTTAATAATGTATAATATTTTTTCTTTTTAATTATTCCTTTTTTCGACTTCCTTCTTCCCAGTTCTTAATAATTCATCTGATGGACAATTTATAAAATTTGTTTCTATTGCCCATAGTCGCAATTTACTTATTGTATTCATTTTTTTCATTGATTCCATTTTTTAATGTGTATATTATTAATTATTGATCATAAAATTATTTACATATTAACACACACGTTAAAAAATAGAGGTTAAACAGGAAAAAAATAAACACACACATACACACTAGTACAGAAAATATATTAGTGTGACCAATGGGTACGCCTTAGTTGTAGGTGGCGCGATTTCTAGTTTATAGCCGGGATGACTGGCCAATTACTGGTCTGAAATCGAGTAAACTCTAGTTTATTTCTACTAGGGCGGTTGCAAGGAAACGGCTCGTTTTACGTCAATTGACTAAGAAAGCTCTCAAAAATATGAGCAAAAGCTCATTCGATTTGGAATGACGTTTAAAAAAAATACTCTCGAGGATGTATTAGCCCATTAAAAATTTCAATTGTTATTAACAAATTAAGAAAAAAAATAATGGCACTCAGTTTTTCGTTAATAACTCAAAATCTATTAACATTTTTGAAATAAAAAAAAAAAAAAATCCTTAACCAGTAATGTCAACTCATTGCCGATTCAATTTAATTCACGGACAAACACGGGAAAGCCACAAAAGAGAGATCTTAGCGTTTTTTGAAACCTTAATAGAGGGCTGAAAATTTCGTAATTTCAAAAATTCTAATTCGTCTCCAAAAAATTGTTTTGAATTCTCATTAACTATACAAGTGCAACAAAGATAGTCAGCTGCTTATAATTTTTAAAAATCATTTCGCGTGAATAGGGAAAGGGAACTCGTAATTATTTCCGTACTCAATACAAATGTCAAAATCTCAGAGACCTGAGCTCACTATGTATTAGTAATTTTTTTTTATAATTAATATTTTCCGAAAGCCTCCTTCGGAGTATAATTCACCCCAAAAAGGAGTGAATAAATAAAAGTCATTAATTCCACGTTCGCTCTGGATTTACTCTGCGTTCAGTCTGCAAATTTTTTACAGTATACTGATACCTTTTCCGTTCTAATAACATTTTAATATACTGTTCAAAATAATAATAATAATAATAAAAATATTAATAATAAATATGTTACCTAAAGATTACCATAAAATTAATTTAAAATAAAACTTTAGTATAGTATTTAATAAATATGAGCCGAAGAAGTTCACTTCTTCCGCGTGTACATACTGATACACGCACTTTTTTTTTTTTTTAATAAATTATTAATGAGATATTAAAGGCAATATTTATTTGATTCAGATTACTGTTTTTTTGGATCAATCCAATACAGCAATTTGAAATAATTAGATTGTTTATTGAATCAATTGCAAAGAGAGTTTCTACGGACCTAAAAAGATATTACTTTCAATACTAAAATTCATTTACTTTAATAAAATTTCAACTTAACTGAAAATTCATACCTTCAATCACCTCACAATGTACATTGAGTGAAATTTGTAACTTATTCATATAAAACAAAAATCATTATTGTGTCAACAGCACAAATGACTTGAACTAATTTCTAATGTTTTTAACTGAAAAAAGTTATTGAGTTATATCAAATACCATCGAGTTAGCTCAAACGATTCGGTACCTTCCCTCAAGAAACTCTCAGTTGGAGCAAAGTATACTGTCAAACGTAGAGGGCGGTAGACTCAATCGCTTGACGCGCTTTGCTGTATCTAAACGCATGGAGTACTTGAGCCAAGCGAATCTGGTTTGATGTTAGGAATCTTTTTTTACTGTATATATTGTAACGGGTTTTTCACCACCGGGGATCTACCGGAGTGAAGTCCGAATACACTTACAATTTGGCAACCTTGTACAAAAGTTTTAATGTTAGGCGCCAGGTGATTTTATAATCACCACTAAACAATTATTTTAATAATTTTTAGTTTTAATAATTTAAAAAATAAAATAGCAATTGTCATTTTTTTTTAATTTTATATTTTTTAAATTATTAAAACTCCTATAACTTGGAAACTATGGACTTTAGCGACTTGAGTCATAGGGCTTTTTTTAAAGGGAATAAAATTTCCTACAAAAATTCCCATTTAGATTTTTGGTGTGCATTCATTGGTTTACGTTCCACAAGCCAATAAAGGTCAATTTGATACGAAAAATGACTTCCTCAGCGGACATCAGTGAAACAGCTGGAATTACAGCTAAGTTACTATGGGCACTTTTGAAGAACACCAAATGCTCTACAATTTGCGACCAAAACCGCGTCGATATCATAAACTCAGCTGAGTATTAGAAAGTTAAAAAAAAAAGTAATTTAATTTATGTGTATTTTAAATGGGAAATCTTTAAAATCAAATGGAAAGTACTAAGGATTGGAATTAAGAGCTCAAACTTAGCAGGAATTTTGTTTTAGCATAAAAAACAATATTTTGCTTGATGAGCAACAAAAAAATACTTTTGCCGGAAACGAAGCACCCTAATATATATATATAATAATATAATAATATAATAATATAAAGTTTTATTGTTTCAAAGACAAATACAAGTCTATAACAATTGGGTTAGATTTTGCGATAAGGTATAAGTAGATAAGAGCGACTATATATAAAAGAGAGAAAAATAAAAATAAAAAATAAATAAATTATAGCTTTTCAAGAAGGCAAATAGTATGGATATGTAGTTATTATTCATTTAAACAGAAAGATCTCAAGCTGCAGCATCTTTGAAGAAAGTAATGTATATTTTTAATTGATGTAGTGTCGTTATTAATCAGTAAGTCCCATGGTATTTCAGAGGCGTTGATGAGGGGTCTCAGGTAGAAATCCCGATAGGGTTCATAAATCGGACAGTTAAAGAACAGGTGTTCAAGGGTATCTAGCTGTTGAGTGTTGCAAATCGGACACAACTGCCTTGGATCAAATTTGAAGCGTGACTGATTGAAAGCTAAGTGGAAGTAGTATTTACTGGCCAATCTCACTTGAAAAGCTACCTTGAGGGCATGGAAGTTGACTCTTCTATTTAAAAACTCAGACCTGGTGCCATCCAAGGGTCTTGGGAGCTGTAGCTGAAGGTAGTGTGCGTTATTAGCTTTTCTTAAGTCTTCTTGATGAAGATGCTTCTTGTATACTCCTAGGAAATACTGTTTGAAGGCTTTCCAGCTCTCTCGATTGAGAGTTTCCAGGGATGGAATAAGTTCTGGAGCATACTTGGCAATCAGGTTAAATACAGAGGAAAGCCAGTTGTGTTTGTTATTATTGGTAGAGCTCATGAGTGTCCAGAGGCGTCGTAGGCATAATTTGGGGTATCTGTCATCTTCCATTTCAAGGATTTTAATAATCCAATTCCAAGTAGCGGAAATGATTTGAAATGATAGAGGCAACTTGACCAGTTCAATTCGGAGTAAGGCTCCTTCGGTATTTCTCGGCAAGCCGAAGATTCTCTTGAAAAATTCAGTTTGAACTTGCTCGACGATATCTAGATATTTGAGAGCCCAGATTGGTGAGGCATATAGTAAGGTAGAGACGATAATGCTGTCAAATAGTTTGTTTATACACTCAAATGAGTCAGTTTTGGCTTTTATCAGAATCGGGTGCACAGCATTGAATGCCATTTTGGCTTTGTTAATCGCAGCTATGGCTGTCGGCCTGCTAAAACCAGTTGCGGTGATTTTTATACCTAGATAATCGTACGAATTTGTGATGGCAATTATCTTATCTCCATAAAGAAACTGTTTCTTGTTTGGAGGTCTGCCCCCTCTTCTGCAGATCAATATTTTTGTTTTATTTATGTTGACGCTCAGATGGTTGGTGTCGCAGTACCGTTTGAGGTAATCAATTTTCTTCTGAAGATCTGTTGGAGAGGAAGCCAGGATAACTAGATCATCTGCATATAGAAGGAGTAGGATGTCGAGTAGACCGTCAACGTTAGTACCCACACATCCTTGATCTCTCAGGAAATTCTCCATGTCCGCAATGAAAATAAGGAAGAGTAGTGGACTGAGCAACTCCCCTTGTAGGACTCCCTCATTTATTTCGAAATTACGTGAAAGCTCACCATTTACTTTTAGTTTAAAGCTGGCTGAGTTGTAGATATTTCGTAGCAGTCTGGTGAGTTTTGAACTACTGCCCACTTCGAATAATTTTTGCCAGAGTAGATTGTGATGCACCGAGTCGAAGGCCCTTTTAAAGTCCACAAACAACAAGAATAGTAGAGCTTTGCGTTGTCTCAATCTGCAGTTTAGCGCAGACAATAGCGTAAAAAGATTGTCGTTACAGCCTCTACCAACTCTGAAGCCTGATTGAGATTCAGGGAGAATCTTGTTGTCCTCGACCCACTTTGTCAGCCGTCTATTTATCATGTTAGTGAGCAGTTTGGCAGTATGATTAATCAGGGCGATACCACGATAATTTTGAGGATCCAGTTTATCGCCTTTTTTGTGCAATAATTTCAGAATTTTATTGAATAAGCATAAAGAGTAGAGCTTCCAGTTATATGGCATATTTTTTAAAAACTCATTCTGAATATTATCCGGGCCTGGTGCCTTATTATTCTTGCAGCTGGCGAAAGCCATATCCAATTCTTCCATAGACAATTCTCGGTCCAATATCGGGTGTTCTACCCCGTAAAACAGTGTGTTATCACAAGCCGAGTGAGGGATGATTTTGATGTAAAATTCCTCCCAGGCCTCAAGAGTTATTGGATTACGTGTAACTTGCGTACGCCTGACTCCGTTTATTGTCTTCCAAAATTCTGTTGAATTTTTAGTATTTGCAAGAGCGTCTAGCTTATTTGCCTGCATCTTCCTCTTTTTATTCTTAATTAACTTAAAATAGCCTCTTTTGGCACTTTTGTGAACATCAAGTTCCTGTGTGTTGAAGTCTGCTAATTTACAGTCGGCAAATAACTTCTTAAGTGAATTGCGTGCGTTGCGACAATCAATGTCAAACCATTCCTGATTCTGCAAAATTTAACTTCCGGTGCTTCGAGCAAGATGTGTGGATCATATGGGCATAGAGTGCAGCGTCTTTAATGGCGTCATTAAGCTTTGCGTTGATTTGATTTATATTTTCTTCAGCGAAGTTAACTGCAATTTTACACGAGTTTCTTAGGTGGTCCTTATACATTTCCCTATTTTCCGACTTCCAAGAAAGGACTTTTCTCATCACATTATTTTCAGGTTTTTTGGACCAATCTTCACTCTGTACAAGTAAGCTGATCATGATTGGGAAGTGGTCGGAGGGATTGTGTTCTTGAATAACCTTTAGGTCCCTAACCGCAGAAAGCCAGTTACTGCTGATCCATCCCAGGTCCACAATACTACGACCAATATGGGTGTAGGTGAATTGTGCAGGAGTGTCACTAACAGTTCTTCCATTAAGAAGTACCAGGCTGTTGCTCTCCAAGCATTCGGCCAACTTACGACCTCTGTGATTGATGGTTCTGTCTAATGAGACCTTTCAGGGCTTAAATTTGATCCGTATGTTACCTCTTCCGGCAGAGTATTGAGGTTACCAAGTCGCGCATTGAAGTCGCCCATCACTAGCAAGGGGAGATGACCAAAGGAGCACAAAATTTCATCTAACGCGATTTGGAAGAGATCCAGTAGCGTGTTTATGTCCCGCGATGGCCTGAAGTACACACAGGCAATAGTTGCTTCGAGCTGTTGCGATTTGCAGTGTAAAAAGATCCAGCTGTCTGATATTTCAATGGCTTCGGCATGGTAGTATTTTTTGATGATAATCGCGAGTCCTCCACTAGCGCACCCCGATCTTTTTTCTTTGATTGCATTGGCGTTGAAAGCTTGATACGTGCTCCAGTCCCTTGGAAGAGATAATGTAGTAGTTGACCACGTTTCGCAGACGCAGAAGATATCAGCGTCATATATTACTTCTTGATTGAAAAGGTTGCTGATGCCGCTTACATTCCATACGATTATTGAAAATTCTTAGTTTGTTGCTGGTTAGATGAATGGTTGCTGGGTGCATGCCTTTGATTTAAAGACTTGTCAGGTTTTAAAATATTCTGGTTATGATCTCAGTAGCACCAGGTACCATCTATTTTAATTTTGTTACCCTTAATTTCCGTTTTCAAACCAAGCTTATTTTTTTCTTTCGCGATTAGAATCAGGTTGGATCTCTGTTCTAGTTCACGGGTTGTTAAATCGTTGACAATTGAGATTTTGCTATCTTTTAGCACCGAGGCTTTAATAGACATAATTTTATCTTTGGCTACTTGCGAGTTCAGCCTGACTCGAACAATTTTACCTGGTTTATCGACGGCTTGGATTTTCACTATTTCATTTTCTGAATTAAAACGCTCCCTGATGAATTGCCTAGTATTCTCTTGTAACTTGGAAAGTTCCCAATTATGATTCTTGATGACTAAGTTCAATTTTTTGGCCTCCTTCTCTTGCTCGTGAAGAAGCTGCTCCACTTTTTTAAGCTTTTTATCCGTCTTCTCCAGTAAACCACGGGGAATGTGATTTGATGCATTATCCATCATCGCTGGCTTATTTGACATCTGTTTCTTAATTTCAGTAATTTCGGTATCAAGTTGAGCTTGCTTTGTTATGACCGCAAGCCATTTATTGTTCCAAGTGGTTTCTATTTTTTGCATTTCGTCTTTAACCTGCGATATAGCTTCAGCATTACATTTCTTGGCATCAACTATTTGGCCTTCAAGCTTGGTGACGTTTGAAGAGGCTTCTGTTCTCATTAGATTTATTTGCTGGGTTAAGCCTCGCAATATCTTCTTCATCTCGTCATCTATGCTTTCTGCGGTACTTTGATCTGTAACTGAAAAAGAGATAGCAGTATGGATATCACTGGAGCTGCTAGCAGCAGTAATAAACTTATCTGGGTTAGTCAGAGTTTTAGAATTCTCCACTTTTTTGAGGGGGTTTAAAATGGATTCAGAATCCGACCAAGGAGGAATCAGGATCTTTTTCTTGGTCCCTTTTGCGTTTAAGGAAGTCCCTAATGTCACTTTCCGAGCCCGCTCGATCTCTGGTGAAAGTAAGTGCCTTAAATTTCCGTCCAGGTTTAACTACAGCTTGCCCTGGTGCTAGTAGAGTGGTCGAGGAATCTTCAACCGGCTCTGCTTGAGTAATTTTTATTCTCGGAGGGTTTTCAGCGATAATTTTCTTGATCTCCGCGACGGTGATCATTCTAACATTATTACAATTAATTTGATAACTGGAGCACTCTCAAGCTCATCACTTAACAGTATCGAGAACACCTTTTTTTCACTGATTACACGAGGCAGGCAGCCAATCTAACCTATAATGCACAGTAGACCAAGAGACAAACTATAGCTGCAAATCATCCGACGTGGATTGCGAAATTATCGAATACTTTAAGTATTTGGCTGTTACTGAATCGAAACACCAATTCTCACCTCCAAAAATACAAAATTGATAGTCTAAAATTGAGTAAAAACAGAGAACACTAAAGATTGCGTGTTTATATTATGGCGGCGCTGCCTAACCTCATATATATATATCTATATATATATATATATATATGTAGCGTTGCTACAATAATTACGATCGATCACTTTCGGCTATCTACGCCGAAGATCGATTTTTCTATATTCCGTCTCTACCTCATTCGTAGAGATACTAGTAAATTACAAGATACACCGCTGAGCTGCGAACACGCGTTCAAGCATTTTCATATTTTGTATACTTTACTTTCTTTTACTGTGTTAATTACGTTGGTTAAATAAAACATTTATTTAACATTATTAGTTGGTTTAAACAATTTATTTTAATATAGTTAAATTTTACCCTTAACCACTAAATTGGTGACCCCGACGTGATTTCTTTTTAAGGGAAGCGTCGAACACGTGTATTACACAGTGTATAAAATCTTGCGAGTTCTCGTGTCGTTTTGCCGCGAATATTTTTTCGCGTTGCCGATTAACCCGAAACCGCGATTTTTATTCACAGTTATTTTTGTGTGAATTTATTTTTGAATTAATTAGTGCAGTGATTTTGGTTATCATTGTGCAGTTTTTATTCTTTTATCACCGCTGGTGCATTGCTGGGCATCTTATGGACGTTATGCCGCATCAGCGTTGATTCGAGGGACCTTTAGTGCGAATCGAATAGTGGTAAAAGTTTTCGCGAGCTGTAATAAAAAAAATTGTAATTAATTTTAGTGCAGTGTCGCGTATAATTTTTCTTCCGTCACTGGAAATACCAGTGAAGATTAGGCCGATACACCGGCTGCACATTTCTGAGCCGTGCGTCATCGATAATCTTTCGGTAGCACAGTACCGAATTAAAGACATTGGTGATGGGTGATGTCAGACTCTGAAACGGAGAGTGGCAAGAAAATAAAATAATTATAAGTGCAGGTGATATTATTATTATTGGAAATATTTTTTGTTTCCTATATTTCAAAATGTACGCATCCGCCGCAGAGGAAATCGCTGCTTTGCGTAAACAACTTGCACTGTTGACTGCCGAGGTTAGCGAAATGCTTGCTCAGGAGAAAATTCCGAACACACACTCCAGAGCACACTATCGTCCTCGGAAAGTGAAAAAATTCGACTATTGCTAGTATCATTTTAAACATGGTAAAAATGCCCAATATTGCGCTCCCGGCTGCAAATGGCAGGGAAACACAAACGAGAATCAGTAGAGGCGGCTAATGATTCTCAATCGATTTCTCGCCGCCTGTTTATCCGAGACCGAACTACTGGAACGGAATATCTTGTCGATTCCGGCTCCGATTTATCTGTCTTTCCACGTGGCTGGCTGAAATCAAGCAGTACACCCATAGGTTACCAACTGTATGCCGCAAACGGCTCGATTATTCAAACCTATGGTTTAAAGTCGTTAAAATTAAACTTAGGACTTCGCCGTGAATTCTCATGGAATTTCATCATCGCTGACGTCACTAAACCGATTATAGGTGCAGACTTCTTAAGTCATTATGACTTATTAGTCGACCTAAAACGCAAATGCCTTCGTGATGGCATCACCGGTTTATTGACACCCGGTAATTCTCACACAACATCGGCAGAAACAAACATTAAAGCAGTCGATGGTAATTCTGCATGTATGGAATTATTGAGAGAATTTGCCGACATCACACGACCTGACGCTACTCAGCGTCAAACTAAAAAGCATTCGACGGTTCATCACATTCGAACGTCACCTGGACCGCCAGTTTCGTGCAAAGCAAGACGACTGGCTCCAGACAAGCTAAAAATCGCACAAGCCGAGTTCCGAAAAATGATCGAAGATGGTATTTGCAGACCTTCCAACAGCGCTTGGGCTTCACCGCTTCATTTGGCACAGAAGAAGTCCGGAGAATGGAGGCCGTGCGGTGATTACCGACCACTCAACGAGCGCACCGTGATCGATAAATACTCGCTGCGTTATCTTGACGACTTTGCAGCATTTTTACACGGTAAAAATATATTTTCAGTCGTCGATTTTGCGAAAGCATTTTTGCAAATACCCGTTTCACCGGAAGATGTGCCGAAAACGGCGATAATTACACCGTTCGGACTCTTCGAGTTCCGATTTATGACGTTTGGGCTTAAAAACGCCGCTCAAACGTTTCAACGATTTATTGACGAGGTCACTCGTGACCTCGAATTCGTCTTTCCATATGTTGACGATATTTTAATCGCATCTACCGACGAGAAGCAACACATGGAGCACCTGAAAACTTTATTCGAGCGTCTCCGTGAATACGGACTGGTAATCAACGTACCAAAATGCCAGTTTGGTCTACCGGAAGTAAAATTTCTCGGCCATCTCATCACCAAAGATGGAATTAAGCCGTTGCCGGAAAAAGTCGAGGCTATTGTCAATTTCGAGCCTCCTACCACCGTAAAAGCTCGTCGTCGATTCCTCGGCACAGTGAATTTCTACAGAAAGTTCATCAAGAACGCTCTTGTTTTATTTAAATTTTAGAAATTCTAGCACCGTTAAATAAAATCTTGGAAGGACCCAAAGTCAAAGGCTCTCGTCCAGTCAACTGGACAACCGAACTTCAAGAGTCTTTTAAGTCAGCTAAACGCGCTCTCGCGGATTTTACTCTGTTGGTACACCCTAAAATCGATGCTGACTGGGCAATATTCACCGACGCATCCGAAATCGGTATAGGAGCCGTTTTACAACAAAATGTGGATAACAACTGTCAACCACTGGCATTTTTCAGTCGAAAAGTGCCCCCGTCGATTCAAAAATTGTCGACATCCAACCGCGAATTGAACGCCATCTACGAGGCTGTTAAATACTTTCGGCATATATTCGAAGGCCGGCATGTCACGATCTACACCGATCACAAGCCGCTTCAGCACGCTTATAAACAGCGCACCGAAAGAGCATCGCCTTGGCAATTTCGTCGACTCGATTTCATCGGTCAATTCACGACCGATATTCGACATGTGCCGGGTAACGACAATATCGTCGCTGACACATTGTCAACTTGCCGACGTTCAACAAACCGACGATGAGCTTCAGCAGTTGTTACGTCAAACAACTGCTTTGAATTTAAAAACGATTCAACTTGGTAATGGATCTGCACTGTATTGTGACACTGCGTCAGGTACAGTGCGTTCATACGTTCCAGGACCGCTGAGGAGAAAAGTGTTCGACTCGCTACACACGCTCGCTCACCCCGGAATTAAAGGATCGCTTAAAATCGTCTCCAAACAATACGTCTGGCCGTCGATAAATAAAGATTGCCGTGAATGGGCGAAATCTTGCATCGAGTGCCAGAAGAATAAAATCCAGAGACACGTGTCATCGCCGATCGCCAGATTTCAACCTCCAACTGAGCGATTCGAGCACATACATATCGATATGGTGTCTCTAAAATCGTCAAGAGGCTTTAACCAATGCCTAACGATCATCGACCGATTCACGAGGTTTCCTGAGGCTGTTTCGTTATCCAATGGAACTGCAGAGACGGTAGCACATGCACTATCGCTGCAATGGATTTCACGCCATGGAGTACCGAAACGCATAACTTCGGACCAAGGACCGCAATTTGAATCGTCGTTATTCCAATCGTTACTAAAAATGTATGGAATAAAATACCAACATACTACACCGTATCATCCGTAAGCCAACGGTCTCGTCGAACGTTTACATCTTCAGCTAAAGGCAGCACTTTTGTGTCACCGAGAGTCATGGTGTGACGCATTACCAGCCGTTTTGCTCGGCTTACGCGCTGCGTGGAAGGACAACATCCAGACGACCCCGGCTGAATTAGTATACGGTGAGCCAATTTGTTTGCCTGGTGAGTTACTCACTCCCAGCAATAAAACCACACCTCATCACATTGTCAATACATTAAAACGTCATTTTAATTCATTGGCACCGGCCGAAATGTCGCGTCACGGCAAGCATTCTGTTTTCTGTTTCAGGAACCTCAGTACTTGCAGTCACGTATTGGTACGGAATGACCAGGTTGGACCATCTTTTACAGCGCCATACGAAGGTCCATATCGTGTAATAACTCGACACGATAAATACTTCATTGTCGATTTCCGAGGACGACAAATCGCCATTTCAGTCGATAGATTGAAGCCGGTTTACGAGGCGAATTCAGTCAACACGACGACGACGATAGCAAACTCCCCGACGGATAACACAGCAACCGAGACCCAAAAACGCCGAGTCCGGTTTAATATTTAAAAATTTACACGATTTAAAATTTTTTTTTTACATTAAAGTTTTTTTTTTTAAAGTAACAATTCATCACTGTATTATACTCATTCATTTACTTATTTATTTATTCATATCATTTGTAAATATTCCATTACTTTAATTATCGTGTATTAAATTTAAAACAAAAAAACAAAAAAAAAAAACAAAGGGAGTTCTGTAGCGTTGCTACAATAATTACGATCGATCACTTTCGGATATCTACGCCGAAGATCGATTTTTCTATATTCCGTCTCTACCTCATTCGTAGAGACACTAGTAAATTACAAGATACACCGCTGAGCTGCGAACACGCGTTCAAGCATTTTCATATTTTGTATACTTTACTTTCTTTTACTGTGTTAATTACGTTGGTTAAATAAAACATTTATTTAACATTATTAGTTGGTTTAAGCAACCCAGATAGCAAAATGACGTCTTGATGAGTTCTGAATGAGTTTCTATTTATGATTTGGACGTCTCATCAACATCTTAAAGAAGTCTTTGAGAAGTTCTCAAGATGTCGAATGAGCCACCTAGCGAACTCAGTAAGACGTTTTTCAAAAGAGTTCTCAATGAGTTCATTTTTCTGACTTCGTAAATAAGACTTCATTATGAATTTACCATGACGTCATTAAAGAGCTCCTAATTTTGACTTCATAGAGAAGTTAAAAAAAGAATACATTTAGACGTCAAAAAACTGACGTCTTATTTATGGAGTCTTCAAGAACTCTTAATTAAGAGTTCTTAAAAATGACACCTTTAAGAAGTCATTATAAGACTTCTTGAGGACACCTTCAAAAAGACGTCGTAAAGCAGTCATTCCGACTTGAATGCTGTCTGGGAATTTATTTTAATATAGTTAAATTTTACCCTTAACCACTAAATATGTATATATATATATATATATATATATATATATATATATAAATATTCATATTTGAAAAATTACTCGTTTCTATTACAGAAAAATATACCCGATAAAAAACGTTTGGATCCAACCAGATATGTCTGGATCTCGTTATATCTGTTTATATCCAAATACATCCAAATATTTGATCTTGCTAGATATAAGCATATATAATTATATCTGCACAGATCTAATCATATATTAGGAGATATAGAGATGTATTAAGATTGATATCCAAGTAGATATACGTATATCCAAACATATATAAGTATATTTGCTGAGATCCACCTTTATATAAGCAGATATAAAAATTGATAGCCATGCAGATATGCTTATATCAAAGCATATATAAGTACATAGAGTTATATCTGCTCAGATCCAACTGTATGTATGAGGGTATATAGATGCAAAAATAATTCATATCCAAGCAGATATACGTATATCCAAGAATTTATGACTATATCCAAAAATGTGTGTCTATATGTAGTCATATTTGGTCAGATCCAATAATATTTAAATACAGGTAAGGCTCCTGAATTGTCGAACTGTCGGGGTTCTACTGCGAATAAGACATTAAATATAGAGTTTTTTTTGTCTAATTATGCACGAATATCTGAGTTATATACGAAAATTAAAAAAATTTTTTTTTCTTACTAATTTTGATGTATACGTTATTTAAATCATACCCTCGCGGTTTTGAGAATGCCGTAAAAATACCGTTAATATTCAGCATTTATGCTCATGCCGTAAATTTACCGATATAACTTCGTATTATCATGGTTAGATTGGCCAGTTTTTTTACTATAGTTATGCAGTATATTTACTGTACTTAAACTACAAAGTTACTAGAATACTACAGTAAAATTACTATAAAAATGCCGAACTTTTACCGAAAAAATGCTATGTACAAACCATAATAATACGATAATTTTATCATAATAACATCGTATTTTTTTGATAATGATATCGTAGTTATCCTGCAATTTTGCCAGATTTATGCTGATATAATGGAAAATCGTAAAAAATTTAGTTTTATTTTTTGTTGGCATCTGCATTTAAAATGATTGAAAATGTGCAAAGTATAAAATTTTTTATTTTATTCTATTAGTTCACACGTTTCTAATTCAAACAAAAGAATGTAAGTGAAAATAGTTATCCGGGAAAATTGATGTCTTCAGTTTTCTTAAGATTATTGGTATCAATATTAATATAATTAACATCTTCCTTCAAGTAAGTGATTTGGCACAGTGGTTAACAGATCAAACTTCTAACATTAAGGAGGCGGGATCGATCCCACGAAAAGGCGGTTTTTTTTTTTTTTTTACATGACAGTTACTGTATATATAATTTTATAAAGTTATATATAATTATATAAAATAATATATAACTAAATAAAATTTTATATAATAATACACAAATTTTTTTTCTCGGTAGGACGGTTTGATACTGCAAAAATGCTGAAAATATACTATAAATATACTGTATAATTACGGTTTTAATGCTGTAAAAATACCGTATTTTTTCTGTTTTATTACCGTGAATATTCTGAAATTATTTCGTAAATTTTTGGTAATAGTTCGACAAAAAAACTGGCCAGAATAACTTAAATAATACCGTATTTATGCAGTATTTATACCGTATAATTCCGGGACTATTTCGATATTTCCGAAACCGCGAGGGTATACTTGATATTGTAATGAATAAATAAAATAAATCAGTTTGATCAATGTTTCTGAAGTATTCATCTATTTCTTTTGACTTAAATATCAATTGACTTTTGATATATGTTATACATAGGTTCATCAAAAGCATTAAGAGGTAATAGCAATGAGATCTATGATTTGAGTAGATATTGTTTTTAGAATGGTCAAAAGTATAATATATTTATACATGCATTCATTAGAATGTAATGAAACTTCTTTAGATATATGTGCTTAAATCAATGTAGGTTTATTTAAAGATCGACATTTACGCAGATCTGCTTGGATACACTTATATACTCGTGGATATACTGAAATCTGTTTGGATCTCTTTCGATATTTTAAGATCTGTTTGGATCTCGTTTGATATCTTAAGATCTGTTTGGATATACTTAGATATAGTGAGATCTCTTTGGATATTGTCAGATCTGTTTTGATCCGCTTGGATCACGCCAAAATTTGGATCCAAGCATATCTGACTGTTTGGATCCAATCATATATGCTTGGATCTAAACATTTCTTATCGGGTATACGAGTATTTTTTTCAATTTAAAAAAAAATTTTTTTTTCCAAAGTTATAGAATTTTTTAATTGAAAAATATTTGATGTTGGCTAACTTCAGAAATAAGAATTGGCAATTAAAAAAAATAAAAAAATACTCGTGTAGATTTAAAAAAATGTTAAGTAAACAGAGCAAGCTTTTTATTTTCGTATCAATTTAGAACTTAGAAATAAAGAATTTAAAATTTAATTTTTGAGTTATAACGAAGATAATTTTTTTTTTTACTAAGCTAAACAAATTATCGTCTTAATTTTGAAAACATATACACGAGTATTTTTTTTAAATTCAAAAAAATTTTTTTTTCTCAAAGATAGGGAATTTTCAATTCAAAAAATGTTGGATGTGGGCCAACTTCACGGTCATCATAAAAATACATTTTAGTCGTTTCGGTATAATGACCCGCTGACGAGTTATAAAATTCTAGAGTTCAAACAAGTATTCCCTCGTGTTATTCTAATGGAAAATGGAAAAATCGCGACGATGCTCTTTTCACTATTGACATTACTTTTCAAGTTTGAAAACACCAATGTAATCAAAGATATTGTCAAATGATAAAATATTGAAAATAACGTTTTTAAGTTCTTTCATCTCGATTTCTAGAATTTTTTCTTTTTATAATTTATCGTTTTCAAAAAAATCCAAAGATTATTAGACGTCAGCTAGCTTTAGTATCATATTCTCTTTTTAGGTAGATTTTTTTAAAAATCTAGGTATTGTATTTGTCCTCATGGTCGATTTTTCAAGGAATTTCGTCATAACCTATCATAATTTGTCGAGTAGAGTCCAAAAATCCCATCCGTTAAAAAATTTATATATGTATGTATAAATATATATATATATATATTAGGGTGCTTCATTTTAGAGCAACATTTTTTTTTTTCAAGTCCCGCCTGAAAATCTTGTAGTTGATGAAAAAACAAAAATTTTGAGCCCAATGGCAGCTCTTAATTCCGATTTTAACCCATTGCTAATTTAGTTTTCATTTTTCCCATTTAAATAGCATTGAAAAGTAATTTTTTTCCACTTTTTCTTCCCGCTCACCATATTAAATTTTTTTTTTCGCTTTTTGACCTATAAGCTCTTGTAGAGGAGTAAATTTGCTACAAAAAAGCCCTTTGCGTCGAGTATGTAACTCCAACAAATTCCACGGAACTTTATGTTTTAGCTTAGTTTTCAAAAAAATCGCACAAAATCGTATTTATTTCCGAAAATATTGAATGTAGAAAAAAAGTTGTAATGACAAATTTGTAGGGGGGTTCATGCTCTACATTTCTTCTGCGACAGGTTTTTTTGTAACTCTTATAGTTCATCTGTTATAACCAATTAAAATTAAAAATCAAGGAAAAAATATATTTTTAATGTCAACGAAATTTAATTTTCTTAATTTAGGATGAAAAATTCTTTGAACATTGAATTTATTAAAATTTTCGCACAGAAAACATTTTCCCAATCTGTAATTTTTCCGATATTATATTTTTTTGCTTTTTAGAATATTTAAAAAAAAAATTATATACAATTTTTACCGATAGATTGTAGGTGTTAGATTTCCGATTTTTCCACGTTATGTACGGGTTTTCTCCAATTGTCATTTTTTTTTAATTTTTTTAAAATTTTTATTCATGAAATCTTTGCACACCCAGTACATCTTAGTTTAATCAGAAAATCGGAAATTTCCATCAAATAGTCAATCCAAAAAATTTGTATTTATTATTATATTTACTTGATAAGTATTTAAATTTCAATTTTCTGCACCTAGATTTTGCGTCCAGCAACCTAGAGTATAATTTGTAACAATTAAGTATCACTCAATCTGTTGATAGTTGTATTATAAAAAATTATATAAAAAATATTAATAAATTACATAAATCATTTAATACCTAAAGACGCTTTAATTTGAATACATACTTATAGTATCGATGATAAACAATCAATTTTATCACTTCGAAAATTGATAAAGAGAAATTATAAGAAGTAAATATTTCTAAAACTTATAATCTACCACAATCTATCGGCGAAAATTGTGTAAATTTTTTTTTAAATATTCTAAAATGTAAACAAATATAATAACGGAAAAATTACAGATTTGGAAAATATTTTCGGAGCGAAAATTTTAATAAATTCAATTTTCAAAGAATTTTTCATCCTAAATTAAGAAAATTAAATTTTGTTGGCATTAAAAATATAGTTTTTCTTTGATTTTTAGTTTTAATTGGTTATAACAGATGAACTATAAGAGCTACAAAAAAACCTCTTGCAGAAGAATTGTAGTGCATGAACCCCCTACAAATTTGTCATTACAACTTTTTTTCTACATTCAATATTTTCGGAAATAAATACGATTTTGTGCGATTTTTTTGAAAACTAAGCTAAAACATAAAGTTCCGTGGAATTTGTTGGAGTTACATACTCGACGCAAAGGGCTTTTTTGTAGCAAATTTACTCCTCTACAAGAGCTTATAGGTCAAAAAGCGAAAAAAAAAATTTAATATGGTGAGCGGGAAGAAAAAGTGGAAAAAAATTACTTTTCAATGCTATTTAAATGGGAAAAATGAAAACTAGATTAGCAATGGGTTAAAATCGGAATTAGGAGCTGCCATTGGGCTCAAAATTTTTGTTTTTTCATCAACTACAAGATTTTCAGGTGGGACTTGAAAAAAAAAAATGTTGCTCTAAAATGAAGCACCCTAATATATATATATATATATATTAGGGTGGCCCAAAAAAACCGACTATTTTTTTTTTTTCGATCTCGCATGAAAATTTGTTGGTTTACGATGCTTTAAGAAGCCTCTCCAAAAACCAGCTCGATAAAAAATTTTTAAAAGGTCGCTCACGAATTTTGAAAATATCAAAAATGATTCAAATTTGGATTTTTTACTTCTAAATTTTTTCTTTCTCGTGACAGCATTAGTTTACATTTGTAAAATTATGACAATCCTGAAAATTTCAGCCCAAAATTTAAATATTTAAACGGCACTCAAGAATTTTGAATATTAACTGATAATATGTGATTAATACTTTTAATTAGTTTTTGTATTTTTTTATAACTCAATTATTGTCTTTCCACTAAAATATAACTTTTGCATAACCAAAAATATACAGGACAGTCTTAAACAATAAAATTTGGTAAGTTTTAAATAAGCGAAAAAACCTGAAAATTGAATTAAAAAATAAAAAAAGGCCATTCGGCAGCCGAAATGGAAGGTAGATTTTTCAATTAATCTATATAAAAAGTTTTATATATACACATCTTGTGATACATGTTAGTGTATAGTCATGATATAAAATTAGGCTCGCTTTTCTAAGAGTCAGGGTAAAAAAAGACAACGATTATTTTCGATAGAGAACTTCAGATAGTTGATTTGACAAAACACTATATAGGTAATGTACCAAACTAACCATCATGTAAACAATGTATAGATAATTTAATTAGTATGAGATCATAATTATATTTACTATTACGATAGCAAGACCAGTTATAATTATAGGGCGTACAGGTACTATTGAAACATAATAAATAACGAAAGGAATACTTTTAAAATATAAAATAGCTGTGAAATTTACAGGTTATTTTATTCACAATAAAATACAACTGACAAAATTGTATTATAATGGGAAATGCATAAGTTATATGGAATAAACACCATATTTTCAACATTTTTTGATACCATTAGAATTTTCAAGGCTATCCAATAATTAGAAAAAATGGTCAAAACATGGAGTTTAAAAAAAAAATTAAAGCTTACTAAACAAGCTTTAAAATACTTTTTACTGAAATTGTCTATTAGTTTTAGTTTTAATGTTATATGAACTTTAACAGTGAATAAAAACTGATTTTTTCGAAAAATCGTGAAAATTTCAAACAGCCATTACTTCAAAACTAATCGACCGATTAAGCTCATCTTCGGATTTGATTAAGATAATCGCCTATAGAATATGTGTAAAAAATTTCATTAAGATCCGATAAGAACTGTGGGTGCTATCGTAATGACAAGACCAATGATAATCATAGGGATTAGAGGTACATTTAATACATCATAAATAATAAAAGAATTACTTTTAAAATATAAAATAGCAGTGAAATTCACAGATAGTTTTGTGCACAATAAAATACAACTGACAAAACTGGTTTACAATGGGACAAGCATAAGTTAGGTGGAATGAAAACGATATTTTCAACATTTTTTGATTCCATTAAAACTTTCAAAGTTATCAAATTATTTGAAGAAATGGTCAAAATATAAAGTTTAAGGTCATAAATTAAAGCTTATTAGTCAAGCTTTAAAACACTTTTTATAGAAATCATTTATGAGTTTTAGTTTTAAAGTTATATGGACTGTAAAAGTGATTAAAAACTGATTTTTTGGAAAATCGTGGAAATTTCAAACAGTCATAACTTCTAAACTAATTGACCGATTTAGCCCATCTTCGAACTTAACCGTGGTAATTACACATAGAACAAGTGTAGAAAATTTCATTAGGATCCGATAAGAATTGTAGGCGTAATCATGATGACAAAATTGGTTATATTACATATATATATATATATATATACATATATAAATTTTTTAACGAATGGTATTTTTGAACTCTACTCAACTAATTATGATAGTTTATGACGAAATTCCTTGAAAAATCGACCATAAGGACAAATACAATAGTTAGATTTTTAAAAAAATCTACCTAAAAAGTACATAAATAACTTATTATTTTCATTTCTCGGGTTATATTTTCATTCATTGTGATGCAAATTAATGGTGAAAAAATCGAGAAGCTTTATTATTAATATTTAAGGGTCGCTCGAAAACGTTCAAACGACAGCACTCGGAAACATTCAAAATTCTTGAGCGAGGTTTAAATATTTAAATTTTTGGGTAAAATTTTCAGCGTAGTCATGATTTTACGAATATAAACTAATCCTGCCACGAGAAAAAAAACATTTAGAAGTAAAAAATCCGAATTTCAATCATTTTTGAAATTTTCAAAATTCGTGAGCGACCTCTTGAAAATTTTTTATTGAGCTGATTTTTGGAGAGGCTTCTTAAAACATCGTAAACCAACAAATTTTTATACGAGATCGAGAAAAAAAAAAATAGTCCGTTTTTTTGGGCCACCCTAATATATATATATATATATATATATATATATATATATATATATATATATATATATATATATATATAAATATATGTAATATAACCAGCCTTGTCATCACGATAGTGCCTACAATTCTTATCGGATTTTAATGAAATTTTGCATAGTTATTCTATAAGCGATTATCTTGATCAAGTTCGAAGATGAGCTGAATCGGTCGATTACTTCAGAAGTTATGACTGTTTGAAATTTTCACGATTTTTCGAAAAAATCAGTTTTTCTCTGTGAAAATTAAAATAACGTTAAAACTAAAAGTCATAGACGATTTCTGTAAAAAGTATCTTAAAGCTTGCTTAGTGGGCTTTAATTTTCGACCTTAAACTTTATGTTTTGACTATTTCTTCATATAATTTGATAGTCTTGAAAGTTTGGATAGAATAAAAAAATTTGGAAAAAATGGTTTTTATTCCGAATAACTCCTGTATTTTCCATTATAATCTAGTTCCGTCAGTTATATTTCTCTGTAAAAGATATAACCTGTGAACCTTGAAAATATTTTATATTTTCAAAGTCTACATATATATACATATATATCAGTGTCATATACCTCTTTAACCTCTCTCGTATTTGAACTTATCAGAGATAAATATCAATTATAACTGGTATTTATCTATTTGTTTATTAATCTATCATGAATAGAATCACCAATTCCATGAAAAATCGAGATTAATATTCAATTCTTCATTTCTAAATATCTAAATATTGGTTAGCGCCGTTTTTGATAATTTTAATGAATTTATAAATCTCGAATTTTTGATAAATTATGTAAGTTTTCATCAATACATATTTTGTTACATCTGTATACTTTCGTTTCTAACCTCGTTTACTCGAAACTAGTTTGTCAATCCGAGATCTTAGAAATACGCGATTGAATTAGTATTGCTCGTACATTTATATATAAATATATAAAAATACTAACAATATTTAAAGTGCAGATTGAAAATCTCGGATTGTAAAATTGACCTCCGAACATTGGATTCAACCTTAGTAAAAAAGTACAAGGGCTGCCTTTGTTTTAAACTAAGCACGAGCTACCGAAAAGTCAGAGAGGTGCTGAAAATTTTCGAAAAATCTACCTTCCATTCTGGCTGCCAGATGGCATTTTTTACTTTACTCTTTACATGATCATATATGATCATATATGATACTGTAACGGGGTAAATTGAGTTTTATTATCAACCAAATCTGATTTTTCACGGTTGGTCAATTACCCTACCTGCAACCCCGAAGGAGCATTTAATTAAGTTTTTCGACTTGTCAGCGGGCGCGCTAAATGAAAATGCTAATACGCGAGGCCCGATCATAATTGGGCAGAGGGGGAATTTTCCGATCAGGGCCGAAAATTATCGAGTGTAATTAATAAAAGTGCAAGACAGAAGCGAAGAAGCAGCAGAATCGGCAGGACCGGGTAACCACCCAGATGCACACGAAGACCGAGAGCTAATAGGACTGGGCAACCATCAAGACAAGACTTGTGACCGGAGCGATCCAACCTAAGGTAGAAGCCAACACCATACACGCCATTATCAGACGCTATTAATATATCAGATATCATGCAGGTAGCCAGTGCCTTTTGTTATTAAGAACTCATTGCGTCTGAACAGCAGGTTGAAGGAGAGTTCGAGTATTGGGCGAAAACGAGAATTGGATCCGAGAAGGTTAACACAAGACGGAAAATTTGAGACCCGGTTACCCAGGCATACACGGTCGAGAACTTAATACACGGACAAGAGAGAACAAGACACGGACAAAGACAACTAATACCGAACAAGCGACGGAAAAGAATCAACGCAAATCGTAATAGGTATTCTGTAGAATATTCCAGGCGGGGAGCCGGAATATTTGTTAATTAAAACATATAAGTTAACGTCGTGTTTGCGAAGTATTGTCGTGTCAAATTAACGTGTAATAAAATAATTAGAAAACCGGACTCAACGATAATTAGCTTTAATATTTCCAGGCAGGTTGTTTAAGTCACTCGCCGGAAAAGTCTTCTGGAATTTTCCAGGCAGGTGGTGTTAAGCATTCACCGAAAAATCAACTGCGTTCTAGTCAAAGTTATCTAGTTACTAAAATTAAGATAAAATTAATTATAAGTAAATGAAATTAATAAATCAATTAAAATCAATTAATAAATTTATAAACGTTAAAAGTGTCGTAAAGTAACACGGGGAAAATAAATATTGAGTTTTTGAGTACTGTGATATCGAGGTCATGATAAATTGTTGAGCGGTCACATAAATTAACTCATAAAACCGGCTTAACAAAATTTGTTGATAAGGAAAGGATAACGGTTATAAGAAATTAGTTGTTGAATTTATTAGTGATTTTAAAATAATAAATAATTATGTGAAAAGTAATTTTAATTAAGGAAATAGGTTTAATGGAATTTTTATTGGTAAAAGTGTGAATCAGTGAAAAGAGTAATTATGGAAATTGTAATAAGTAAGGGGTAAATAATTGTTATACAGTAGTGAGTAGTGGAAAAATCACGTAGAGGGTCCAGGGGACCGCGCAAGAGTATTAAGAATAAGGTTTTAGCCACGTAGAGGGTCGTGTTGACCGCGTGAGGATAAGGTATAAGTTAAGTGTGTGTGTGTAAAATAGTCCAGGGGACTCAGAGTGAGTGTGTGTGTGACATAGCCAAAGGTAGTCGGCATTAAGTTATAAAAATTTATAAAAGTCATAAGGTTTTAATAAAGTTATAAGGTTATAAGATTTATAAAGGTTTATTGAAAAAGGTTTATAAGCTTAAATAAATAAAGGTAAAATTGTTAAAAGTGAAATATATAAATTATAAATTATCCTTCCTCATCCTTCTCTTACAAATTAATTTTACGCCGACCCTGATGATCTAAGATCCGGCTCTGGGAGACCGTTATCACTTCTAGTGGCGTCCTTAAAAAAAAGAATTTAAGGACGGCCAGAGTAACAGCATAGCCCTGTTATAATACAACAAAGTATTTTTACTCGATGTTCAGTCCACATAAGATCATAAATGATCATATACAGATATATATGAACATATATACTTACGCAAAAAATTAAAGGAACAGAAAAATTTTATAAATTCTTTTGTGATTTGTGGAAGGCTGTAACTTTTTGCAAAATAATCTATCGAGATTTTAAAAAAGCATTTTATAGCTTGATATCTCTAGTTTCGGTACATTTTTATCGAAATTTTTTAAAAGCTTAGGCTATTGCATGAATATGAGAAATACCGCGGGACAAAAAAATTTCAAATGCAAGGAAATGATAAAAGAAAAAAAATTTCCAAAAAATTTTAAAAAAGTTTCAATTTCTTTTGAAATTTTTTGGAAATTTTTTTTTTTGGAATTTCCTTGCATTTGCTGAGTAACCAACGCAAAAAGTTGAAAAAGTCGAAAGAATTACTTTTCATTTAGATTATGATTACACAATTAAAAGAACAAAACTTGTTCCTTTAATTGTTTAGCAAAAATTTGATCGATCATTTCCAAAAAATGGTTCGATAGTACAATTTGAAAACTGACAGGGTTATTGGGGGTACATTAAGCTAAAAAAGTCCCTGGCAACATGAGTCTTTTCATCAATATTTACAGAGTAGTGGTTGATGCCCATTTTTTGAAAGTCCTTTCTTTGTACTTACTTCTAATTGTTATGTCCGACTTCGCAAACTTTTCTCCTACAGTCATTCATGTTGAACACTCCCTAGGAATAGTTATTCCATTTTCTCTGAGAGAAACAAGGATGGGTTCAATGAAGTGTAACAAAACTATTCTACCCACTTCTTTCTTTTTCCGTCTTCCATTCTCTTATTCGTAAGTCTCCACTTATCATCAGCTAAGATTGTCACAATTAGCATTGACTTAAATTAAGTTCCGTCAACGGGACATCTCTCAAGATGCAACTTACCTAAAATTTCCCCTTCCCCTAAACTCGGACCCCATGGTTGCGACGTTCAAAATTTTTCAAGTGCAAGATCACTCTACCGAGCACCGGTTTGCATTGCGGTTTGTAGCTGAGTTACCCCTCAGCAAAGAGTCAGTTATTAGGTACAGCAGTATCCTCAAATCTCACATATATAAAAATAAATAAAACCGACCACGTCGCTTTTATAATTCAATACAAATCAATATAATAAATCATTAAGTAAATCGCATCGCGAAAGAAAATTATAACAGTGAAAAATATATCCAAATATATATATATATATATATATATATATATACATATATATATATATATATATATATATATATATATATATATATACATACCTCAAAGTATCAGTCAGCTTAAATCAAGCAATTATTAAATCGCAAAAGAATATAAAAATAAAAGTAAGAAATATTAAATGTATGTTCGACACTAAAAATAACCAGAAATTCCTTTAAAGAGTTTTATCTCTATTTCCTGAACAGAAAAATAAAGGAAATATAAGCCGAAATAAATTTATAAAAAATAAGATAAAAGCGTTATTGGTTGTGAGTGATAAGTTAAGTGCTAATTCAAATTTGTGAGCATTATTATATTTATAAAATTTCAACTTCTATCCAAAATAATAAGCAGTGTAAAACTTTGTGTAAAATTTTTGAGTGTAATTAACTAATGATTAAAATAGTAAAGATATTCCTATAAAGAGTATCAGCTCTATTTTTTATAAAGAAAAATAAAGGAATCTTTATTATCTATCTTGAACTTGAATTTAAAAATAAAAGAAAAAGGCATAAGTGACAATAACTTTCGGTTTATTATTTATAATATAAGCTAGTGATAAGTCACCACCTCATCCCTCATCGAGAGCTAGCAGCCAATCCAAGGGTCTACAACGCGAGTATTATCTCCAGGAAAAGGAAAAATATACACACACATATTTACACAGCAGCATAAAGGTAAGACCGTTGCAATTGACCTCCTTTCTTTCTCTAACTTTAACAATTTTTTTTCCAATCAGTCTCAAAAATCTTAAGAGTAAATAAAGATGCTATTGATTTTAAATTGTATGTATTGATTATCAAAATCATATATTCATCTACCGTGAAACTATCTCTAGTTTAATTAAAGATAAAGAAATTAAAGAAAGTTCACATCGAAACGTATCCCAAAATAAAATAAATTAAGGCTTGAACTTAACATTCGAGCCGAAAATTGCATTGGTTAGTCCGAACGCCTAGTCCACGCAACCAAATAGTTAAATAAATAATAGTCGGACATAACATAATGGATGTTAAAAATAACAATAAATTTTTTTCAGAAAAATGATGAAAGGGTCTTGTAGGGAGTTTATTCAAGCTTTTAACGCCATATATAAGATTATATATGGTCATGCATGATCATACATGAAAGACCATAAAAATTTTCAAATAATGTTCAACTCTTGTAAGATCAGATATGGTCAGGGATGAACATATATGATAGTACATAAAATTTCTTACAAGTTGTTCAACTTTTATGAAATCAGATATAGTCAGGTATACAGAGACACGAAAGTTCTTTACATGATGTTTAACGCATCTAAAATCAAATATGGTCAGGTATGAACATATATGATAAAACTTAAGTTTAAATTTTAAGTTTAACTTTCAAGTTAAATTTAAGTTTAAATTTTATTTTTTTAATTTGTTGAAGATAAAAAAAAACTTCTGATTCCGCATTAGAAAACAAACTTCTCAAATACCATGTAAAAAATGAATATAAACGTCATGATTGTTGAGATTTCTAAGATCAATATATAAACCTATTGAATACTCCCAACTATCAAGTCCATGGTTTGGCAGAGTGGTACAAGCTTCACCTGATACGCAGAAGGATCCAGGTTCGAATCCCAGAAAAATACCGAATACTTTTTCGTCGATAGAAAAATTAATAATAAGTGAACAATAACTACAAATAAATAAATTTCAATGAGTGGTACTGAACAATAAAATTGAAACGTTGTTTTTTTAGTTTAAACAATTTTCGTCAAACCTGTATGTATATCATATATGATCATATCTAATCGTATAAGATCATACCTAATCAAATATGATCATATATGATCAGACATGTCCAATTTTCATATATAATCATATATGGTCAGGCATGAGATTTTTTTTCCCGGGTTAACACGAACTATTATTTTTTAATCAGTAACCAATACTGTCCTACATATTACATGAAACATATGACTGGTTACTCTCCAAATAATTGTCATTAATATCCAAAACAGTACTCAGTCCTGTTCTGACATGAACGGTAACTACATTCATATGTCTCGTTACTATTCTTGACAGTAGAGGTCTATAATTGAAATCTGTCAAGTATAGATTATAAAATTTTTCAGGTTATTCATATGTATGTATAGATATAGATAAGATTGCGTTAATATTTAAAAATAATCAGTTTTTCTTGTTTTTTATATAAGGATTAATAAAATTAAATTAAAATAGAGCTTGATAACTTAGTTTAATGGTTTATCAGATTTTTTTAAAGTACCTTTATTTGACTCTTGCCTACATAAATTAACTATTTTTATTTTATAAAATAAAAAGCTTTTTACATTTAAGATAAGTAACATCTAAATCCATCGTTTTAAAATATACCGACCTCCGCTTTCATTGATATGTGTAACTGAACAGTAATTTAAGTCTTCAATAGCTAAATATTTCCAATTCGTACAAGTACTAAAATCGCTATCAAATTTGTACGCATGTAATGATAAAATCACTATTATTTATTTGTAACTTTTTATTATATCAAATTATTTTTTATCATAATTATTAAAGCACACTGACAGAAAACTATTAAACTTTAGAGAACGGTTAAAGTAACCTCTACTGTCAAGAATAGTAAAGAGACATGAATATAGTAACCGTTCTTTTGGATATTAATGACAACTATTTTGACAGTAACCAGTCATCCTTCTCGGACTTAGAATCACTGTGAAATCGCAGTGAAATCACAGTGAATTCATTTTCACCGTGAGTTCGCGGTGTGTTTACGGTGATTTCATAGTGAATTCACAGTGATTTTGTGCCATTTTGTCATTGTGATTTAGTAGTGATTTTACTGTGATTTCACTGCGAGTCTACAGTAAATTAATGGTGATTTCACCATGATTTCACCGTGACTTAGTAGTGATTTCACCATGATTTTACCGTGAATTAGTGGTGATTTCACCATGATTTCAATGTGAATTAGTGGTGATTTCACCATGATTCTACAGTAAATTAATTGTGATTTCACCATGATTTCACCGTAAATTAGTGGTGATTTCACCATGATTCCACTGTAAATTTAGGATGATTTGACTTTAGTTTTATGGTGATTTGACATCACAGTAATCAAATCGTAGCTTTATAGTGGTATAGTGACAATTTCTTTTATTTGCCTCGATATTCGAAAATCGAATTTCATTAGAACGCGAGGTTAGGAGGCCCCGGACATTTGTTCATATCATTTCCCGTGTGATGTCTTTGTGCATATGCAGCTTTCCTTTTTAAAAACAGGTTTAATAAGTTGTCAAAATAATTTTAATTCAGATTTCGTAACTGTTATTATTATTATTATTAAGATTATTATTATTATTTTCAGTTTCGAAGTTTACAAATAAAATAGTAAGAAATTCACAGGAAATCCACTGTATATTCACTGTGAATTCACTGCTAATTTACTGTATATTTACTGTAAATTTACCAAAAATTCACTGTCAATTCACTGTACACGATGAAAAAAATATTGTAAAAACTACAATATTGAAATAAAATTTACTAACAGATATGAATAAATACATTCTGTATTTTAATTATTACAAAACATTTCGTGAAATTAACTGGTTGGCAATTATTACATTAGAAGATATTAAAAATTATCTTACGTAATGTATTTTTTGCTAACATGATTATATTATCTGTATATTAGATTCTACTATGTATAGATAAAGTTAAAATATGGTAGGGATAGCAGATACAACTATGTATTACAAGTTCAACAACTTTTGTTCAAACGAGACATCAGGCCGTTAGACATAGGAAAGGACTCGCACGCGGGAGATCAGGGTTCGAATCTCGGTTAAAACGAGTGATTTTTTAAAAATAAAAATCGACACAAACACCAATACAGATGATATAAATAATAATCAAAATGATAGCACTAATCATAAAAAGTTAAAAATTATTAAAAATTTAATTTAATTTATTTCCATTCTAATATAGTAAAATTTACTAAACGGGATAGTAAAATTATTTTCATATATTTTATTAAAATTTACTCCATTTTTTTCTCCGTGTCTATTCACTGTAAATTCACTGTGAATTTACTGTAAAGTCACTGTGAATTTACTGTAAGTTCACTGCAAATTCACTGCAAGTTCACTGTAAATTCACTGTGAATTTACTGTAAGTTCACTGTGAATTCACTGTAAGTTCATTCTAAATTCATTGTGAATTTGCTGTGAAACCACTATCGAACCACTGTGAGATCACCATAAAACTACAGTGACTGAATGGCACAAAATCATGGTGATTTCACCGTAATTTCATCATGATCTCACGATGTTTTTACTATAATCTCACCGGAATTTCACCATAATTTCATAGTGATTCCAAGTCCGCGAGAGATATGTTTCATGTACTGTATAGGACCCCTCGCAGATTTGAATCACGGAGGAAACGCCGTGGAAGTGTGAACACGTGGTTACACGGTGGGTTTGTTCCATTTTACCACCGTGTATACACAGTGTATTCACTGTGATTACGCTATGTATCCACCGTGTTTCCACGGTGGCTTCACCAACGTGTATACATTGTGTTTCCACTGTGATTACGCGAAGTATCTACCGTGATTCCACGGTGACTTTGTGCGATTTTACCACGGTGTACCCACCGCGTAATCACAGTGGAAACACCGTGTACACACGGTGGTAAAGCTACCGTGGAATCACGGTAGATACACCGCGTAATCACAGTGGTAAAATGGAACAAACCCATGGTGTTTCCACCGTGATTCAAATCTGCTGTACAGCACTGGTTACTGTTTAAAAAGTAATAGTTCGCGTTAAGCTATGACTCACTCCTGTTCTAACATAAATCATTCATGTTAAAATGTATTTTTACTTATACTGTTCGTTTTCCGTGTACAAATTATATACAAATAAAATGTAATTATGTACGATTGTATACAAATGGATCGGGCCATTTTTTCTATCCAATTGTATAAAATCTTTTTTCATCGACTTGTCATCTACAAATAAAATTTGCTTCAATAAAAATGGCGACATGGATTCGTACAATCAAGCAAATTTTATAAAAACTATCTTTTGCGATTACGAGAAAGTTAATATTTTTGTTGATATACCTATAAAAATTTAATTCTTACTTTTACAATCGTCCGAATGCTATCAACATTAACGAAATCATCTGAAGCAACATTGAGCAATATGTGGGTCACATCCATATAGTGCTTACTCGGCATTGCCGTAAAATCCCTATAAGCAAAAAAAAAATTATCATGTGTACTTATATATTAGGGTGCGTTATTTCGGAGCAACATTTTTTTTTTTAAGTGCATATGGAAAAAGCCATAGTTCAACACAAAAAAAAATTTTCGCGCAAGGAAAAAAATTCTATATCGATTACAGACCTAGCTCATTGAAAAATTCGATTTTCCTGTTTAAATAACACGGGAAAATTTTTTTTTTATCTATAAGTATTTTTTACTCGTTAAAAAATAAATAGATCGAATAGACCAATACATGTTTTTGAAGGAAATTGAACGCTCTAGTAAAAAGGTCTCTTATCGTTTTTCGATAAATCCATCTGTTCAAAAGTTATAAGAGCTCGAAGTAAAGTTGGAGATCTTTTTACTTTTCCGGCGAAACTGTAAGACTTATCACAAAATGTTATAAGGTCTTTCTTGTTGACAATTTTATTTTCTACAAATTATTATCAGTAAAGTTTTTTCAAATTTCGCATTGTTTTCTAGTTATTTTCATTTCAATGTCGAGCTCTTGAAATCGATCAGAACCGCTTTTTTAAGAGCTTGTAATTAAAATGAAAATAACTAGAAAACAATGCAGAATTCGAACAAACTTTACTGATAATAGATGACTTGTAAAGAATAAATTTGTCAACAAAAAAGGCTTTGTAAAATTTTGTGATAAGTCTGATAGTTTCGTCGGAAAAGTAAAAAGATCTCTGGCTTTACTTCGGGCTCTAATAACCTTTGAACAGATGGATTTATCGAAAAATGATAAGAGACCTTTTTACTAGAGCGTTCAATTTCCTACAAAAAATGTATTAGTCTATTCGATCTATTCATTTTTTAACGAGTAAAAAATACTTATAGATAAAAAACAAATTTTCCCGTGTTATTTAAATGGGAAAATCTAATTTTTCAATGAGCTAGGTCTGTAATCGACATAGAATTTTTTTTTTGTGTTGAACTATTTTTTCTACATGCACTTAAAAAAAAAAATTTTGCTCTGAAATGACGCACCCTAATATATATATATATATATATATATTAGGGTGCTCCATTTAAAACGAACATTTTTTTTTTTAGCGGACACAAGAAAATTTTGTTATTTATATTAAAAGAAAAATTCCCTGAAAACTTCAGCTCTTAATTTTAATTTTAAGTACTTCCTATCAAGCATCAAAGTTTTCCCATTTAATAAGCATGTAAATCGAATAACTTTTCTTTAAAATTACTATAACTTAGCCCGATTTTGAGCTATCGTTTTGAAACCAGTTTTTATTTGTAGAGTATTTGTTGCTTTTCAAAAGTGTTTACGATGGTTTTGGTCTAACTCGATCCCCGTCGATTTTATCAGCTCCGAAAGACAAATTTTCACTTTTTTCATTTATTTTTGTTAATTGTGAAGAAATGGTTCATCTCACAACAAATATGCATAGGACCAATCTTTTAGGAAATTTTATGCTCTACAAAATTGCTCATGACACTTATATTGCTAAAGTCCACTGTTCATGAGATACATGCATTTTAACATTTTACAATAAAAAAGATTAGTACCATAGTAAGCTTACAATTTTTTTTATTGTAAAATGTTAAAATGCATGTATCTCATGAACAGTGGACTTTAGCAATATAAGTGTCATGAGCAATTTTGTAGAGTATAAAATTTCCTAAAAGATTGATCCTATGCATATTTGTTGTGAGATGAACCATTTCTTCACAATTAACAAAAATAAATGAAAAAAAGTGAAAATTTGTCTTTCGGAGCTGATAAAATCGACGGGGATCGAGTTAGACCAAAATCATCGTATACACTTTTAAAAAGCAACAAATACTCTACAAATAAAAACTGGTTTCAAAACGATAGCTCAAAATCGGGCTAAGTTATAGTAATTTTAAAGAAAAGTTATTCGATTTACATGCTTTTTAAATGGGAATACTTTGATGCTTGATAGGAAGTACTTAAAATTAAAATTAAGAGCTGAAATTTTCAGGGAATTTTTCTTTTAATATAAATAACAAAATTTTCTTGTGTCCGCTAAAAAAAAAATGTTCTTTTTAAATGGAGCACCCTAATATATATATATATATATATATATATATATATATATATATATACAAATATATATGCTTTCCTACTTTGACTGTTTTTCATTTTCTTTGATGATGTCAAGATTTTCTAGTTGCATCCAATCGGGACAAAGAATTCGGCATTTCTGTTGTTGTTTCAGACTGATAGCTAACCAAATTGGCACTTTAACTGGTAGACTAGCACGAAATGGACCAATTGAACCAGAAATTAAGTGAATTTGACCGAAGTTAAAATTAGGAACAATATCAACAAGTTTTTTTTCACCGAGAAATTCTACCTCATGTGGATCCATTAGTACTATTTGTTATTTTAAGAAAATTTTTAATGGTTAAGTTTTTAATTCAATTACATTTTAAGACTGGCCTGTATTTAACAAATTTTCCGAATTTAAAATTTCTATTGACTCCTTAAAGCTGGACCGCACCTAAAAATTCCCTAGATTTTTTTAAGTAATTTTAGAATTCTAATTACACTTCAAATACAGATGTTTTTTAAATAATGATGAGTTTAATAAAAAGCTTTTTTTTTACTCTTCCTCGGAACCTGAAAATCTATGCCATAAGCCTCAGTTTGTGAATTAAGGATTTTACTAAAATTTGCATGTATTTTCTTGGTAAAGTTAGGATTCATCATGGCGGTCATTTCTTTCAGATTCGTAGCATAAAATCTTAAAGAATGTTTTACATTATATTTTCAAGCTGTATAAAATAGTAAAAAATATATAGAAAGTCACGGATGATGAAATTAATCAACGAATAATCTCTAATAGCACAGTTTGCTTTAGCAAAAGCTTACTTTACAAGAGCTTCCTTGAATTTTTCGTCAAATTTCCGTCAACTTCTGACTTTTCCATTTTTACGACGATCAGTATGCAACTTGCTATTAAATTTGAGGTAAATTTACTGCTCGAATTAGAATGTAAATTCACTTCAAAAGTTGATTAGAAAAAAGTTGTCGTTAATTTTCAGACAAATTTCACGTCAATTTGTTGTTAATTTGACTTGAAAAATTGTTTAATTTCTTACCGTCAAATTGTAGACAATTTTACGTATAAATTTGCTTACCTTCTGAAATGGTAAGAATGAACATTACCGATTTTTTTTTCATCAAAAGTTACCTTCAAATTAAAAAAAAATTAACTGCAAATTTTTATTTTCAACTTTTGCTGTCAACTTGACGGCAATTCGGGCAGTAAATTTCAGGTAATCTTAACATCAAATTACCGTCAACTTCAAGGTAAAGTGGCTGTTAGGGTATATACAAGGTTACTAGAATAGGGTTGCCTATTCTAGTAACCTTGTATTGTAGATCATCTCTATGTAGGATATCTCTATGCCGGACATTTCTCTGTGGCAAATTTCTATGCTAGACAAATACATGTCCGGGTGCACCTCTATTGCCTATGGATAGATTGGTCAGATAACCGGTGACATAGATCCTGATTACTAAGATTTCTATAGCCCAGAACCCGATTACCCAGATTACCGATTACATATAATTTCAATAGAATAGAATTCCGATTACCTAAAAATCCGATGGGATAGAATCCGATTGCCTAGAATTTCAATTGGATATAATTCCGATTGCTCAGAATCCCAATGGAGTAGAGTCGCAATTACCTAGATAAATAAATTTCAATTTGCATGAATGGCGCCAAAATTAATGCAGCTTAAGTTTTGTGTAAAACTTAAGACTGTTTTCATCAAATAATTGTACATTTCAGCTATGTTCAGTTAATACCCTTATTTGGTTATGTACAGTTGTTTTTATAAATGGCAAATAGGGTGCCACGACCTGTGCCCAACGGAGGTTACGTGTAAACACACACTTGCATCAAAAGTAATAGTGTGTAGCAACACGTATGAATAAACGAACGACAGATAAAAGTTAGGCATGAATAAACGTAAGAATAAATAACGTGATGGATGTGTAATGTCTATTCTGATTAACGTAATCTCTGAATAAAAATTCCTTCAATAAACCGAAGGTTTAGTTAAAGTGAGATTTGTAAAAACGAAAGAACGAAAAATAAGAGATTTGTATAAACGGAGAAACGGACAACGATACATTTCGTATAAGCGCGGGTAACGGATATTGAAAGATTAGTATAAACGGAGGAACGAACAACATGAAATGTATACAACGTACGCCCAAGTGGCCAGGCTCGCTTTTTGTTAGCTTTTAGTTGCCCGTTCCAAGTCAACTTTTTGCTATTCCAAAATGTTAATAAAATGGTGACAAAAAGCATTTTTGAAAAAGATAACTCTTAAAAGTTATCTTAAAGTTATCATAAAAATGTTAACAAAATATAATATGAAAAAGTTAGCAAAATGTTACCATAAAATGTAGTGATAAATGGTGACTTTCTGAAGATAAATAAAAGTTACCATTTTAATGTTGATAAATTGTCATCCAAAAAATGTTATATAAATGTTGACTTTTTAGTATTATTCAAAAGATAGCATTTTATTGTTAACATTTTTCCAACAACTTTGGGTTAACATTTTGCTATTATTATAATATTTTATTTTGTTATCAATTTGTTAACATTTACATGTCGTCATTTTAGATATATAAACGCTCGAAGTTGCGAACAATATAACCTGAAATTATTTTGTCTTTAAAATACTGTGGTATCGTTTATAATATTATTTATAACTATTGATTAACAATACTCAACGGTTCATAAAAGGTAAATTTTTATTTATAATCATGGAAAATTTTCGACAGCGGAAACGTAAACCGCTTGATTTGCTTGGACCATGACAACTAAAACGACGTACGCAATAAATACTTTTACCGGAATATTTGTTATCTAACTTAAATAATAATAATAATAATAATAATAATAATAATAATAATAATAATAATAATAATAACACTAACATTAATATTTACAACAATGACAATAACGACTACGACCATGACGACAATAACGGTATCCGCGATTCAGACGTTTCAGATGATCTTAGCCGTTTTTCAGAAGCTGTCGATCAGGGAAATGGTGATCCTTTGCCATTGATTGATGGGCTTAACTTTTTTGATCAACCAGTAACCCGATCAGAGTATCAGTTACTTAATCTCCATGTAAACAATCAAGTCGCTAGTGGTGATAATGATGCAATTCTTATTGAGTTCATAAAAGAGTGGCATGTTAAACATATAGAATCACACGTGAAGCGACTGACGAACTTTTACTTTCTGAAGCCTTTGATTGATCCCGGGAAAAAATGATCATACCTGTCCGTGCCTGTTCCATGTCTGAAGCGTTAAATACACTCAGGCCTGATCATACCTGTGCATTCCTGGTCATGTCTGTTCATGTTTGTTCATGTCTGAAGCGTTAAATACACTCAGGCCTGGTCATGTATGTTCATGGCTGCTTATGTCTGCTCATAGATATAAAGTTTCGTTGACCAAGAATCTATCACATATAAGATTTTTATTACTTGAAGTTCATATGAAACTTACTTTTCAACTAAATCTCTTAGATCAGTAGTAGGTGGCGAGTTAAACTATCGAGCGCAAGGTCCACGGTTCAAATCCTGCACACGCCTGAACTTTTCATTTTTTTTTTTATTTTTATAGCAATAATTATATTTAATATAATATAGTTATACATAATTATATATAATTATATAGGGCCATTTTTTATATATAATTTTTTTTCCCGGATGTGCCTGCTCAGGCATGGTCATGTTTCATGTCTGATCAGGCCTGAAGACACATGCCTGTTCATGTCTGATCATTTTTTCCCGGGTATCTTTCTACTGCCAAAGTAAAATAATTTAGGTGCTTATAGATAAAATATAATATTTACAACTAAAAAGGCTATAATATCAGTGTTATATTTAAATTATTATATTAATTAATTTTGATTTATTTTTCTCTTTTTTAGAAATTTTACTAAGCACTTTGCCTGTTACAAAACCTGATATTGAACATCAACTGAAAGCCTGGTTTCAATGCGATAGTGACCGAGCAATAAAAATACAGATCCTACAAATGGTTCTGCCAAAAAGAAAACAGTTGCCAAATAATTTTAACTCATAAGTCTTTATATTCACAAGTTGTTTTCAGAGAACTTTTTTATAATAGTATAAAGTTTTCTTTTCTCTAAGTCTAAATTAATCAACTCAAAACATAAAAGTAAGCTTATCAGATAAAAATAAAACTATAAGTTTGTGTCACCAGTGCTAGGCATAAAAACTAGTCTTATTAAGCTCACAATTATTGCTTTTATTGTTATTAATATAAAACCTATGAGGTTGTAACCAGAACTAATTAGAGTAAAAAATAATTTAATAATTTTACAATCATAGTACAAAAAAAACAGTGCCTGACATAGAATGAGCCGTTTTGTGTTGTAAAGAAATTTTTAATAAATTTAAGCATTCCAATTATAAAAAATAGTACATTTGTCACAATAAACTGCGAGTGATTACAATTTACAAATAAATATAAAAATAATTTTAAAAATATTCGATCATGAAATAAATATTTGTTTGTTATTGTTTAGTTGATTCAATATATTCAACAAGAAAAAATAAATATTTCATTTCATGATCGAATGTTTTTAAAATTTATGTCTGTTTATTTGTAAATTTTCAAATTTCCCGCAGTTTATTTCATCCCTAACCTCTAATGATCCTTGAAATTGTTAACATTAAATCAATTAAATTAAGACTAATTTGTTAAATAAAAGTCAACTTTTTTCCATCAATTTGTTGCCAATGAAAAGTTAACAATTTGTTATGTTTTTGGTAACATAAAACACATTGTGATTTGTTAACAAAAAGTTGGAAAATGTCGACATTACGTTATGAAAATGTCAATAAATAGTTAACAATTTGTCACCAAAAAGTTATCTTTTTGAGACAGAAAAAAGTTAACATTTTGCTGGACATCAATAGTGATATTTGTTGAAAAAAATTCGCCTTTTTACGTCTCAATATAAATGTTAACATTTTTTTTGTTAACTTTTTCGATACAAAAAAGTTAACATTTGGCCACTTGGGCGTGCGGAATGTTTAATGTGAGGTTTGTAGAACCGGAGGAACGGATAATGAGCCGTTTGAATAAACGCGGGTATGGATAATGATAGGTTAGTATGGACGGAGGAACGAATAACGTGAGATGTGTATAATGTCCGGAACGGTGAACGGGTTGTACAACTTTCGTCCTAAAAGCTAGTTTGTCCAAATCGTATGAAAAGTTAAAAATTGTTGGACATCAGACTTGTATACGATAATTATAGTTTGAAAGAAGTAAATATGTTTTAATAATAGATTGACGAGAAGTTATAGTAAGAATATCAGAGCTGGATGCAGTATTATTAAGTCATATGACTAGGTGCGATGACAAAACAATGATGCCAACTAATATAGAACGATGTAAACTTTATGGTTTTTTTATTTAAATATTAAGATACTTTAAACCATATTGTGAAGGAGTCGGTATGTTGAAATTAGAAATTTATTTAGAACGATTATGGTGAATAAATCGTAAGCAATTGTAAAAATTATAGTATAGTTTAAAAAGTTTATGTCAATTATTTTAAAAAAGTTAGGAGTTGATGGAACAGTTGATATGTAAGAAAAATTAGCAATAGATAGGATCTCATTGAAACTCAAAACAAGTTTGAACCAATGACAGTTTGGCGCGTAGTGATTGAGACGCATAGCTAGTTGTCGAGATTGATAGTTTGTTCTTTGCACAGTTAGACCCTGATAGCCAAGTTGCCCGCAACTTGTCGACAATCTACTGCCGCAATATGTCGCCAAGTCGGCCGCAACAGTCAGCATTTCCATGAGTTGACGGCAACTTTCCGAGCAACTTGTCGACAACTTGTCGACAACTTTCAGCTCGTGCAAATGTTGCCGACAACTTGGCTACAAGTTGCTCAGCATCTTGTCGACAGGTTGCAGCAGTAGATTGTCGACAAGATGCTGAGCAACTCGTAGCCAAGGTGTCGGCAACATTTGCACAAGCTGACAGTTGTCGACAACATGTCGACAAATGGCGCGCAACTAGTGCCGTCAACTTTTCTGACGAGCAACTCGTACTATCAGGGTGGTTCTTAAGGATTTTAAAAATCTAACCAATCGTAATTAGAATATTTATTATTTATTGGTTTGAATTAAAAATTTATAAATTTACTTATAATTCAATTGATGGTGATTTAATTTTTTGAAAATTTGAATTTTATTGATAAAACTTAAGGTACCCGGGTAAAAAAAATTATATATAATTCAATATAATCATATATAATTCTATATAATTATATATGATTTATATAGAATTATATATGATTCATATAGAATTATATATAATTATACAGAATTATATATAATTATATATAATGATGAGAAAAAATCTCAACTGATTATATATAATTATATATAATTATATACACTTATATATAATTTTACAAGATTATATACAATTATATAGAACGCTAAGAAAAATCTCAGATGATTATATATAATTATATATAGTTACTAGGGTGGCCCAAAAAAACCGACTATTTTTTTTTTTTCGATCTCGCATGAAAATTTGTTGGTTTAAGATGTTTTAAGAAGCCTCTCCAAAAACCAGCTCGATAAAAAATTTTTAAAAGGTCGCTCACGAATTTTGAAAATATCAAAAATGATTAAAATTCGGATTTTTTACTTCTAAATTTTTTCTTTCTCGTGGCAGCATAAGTTTACATTTGTAAAATTATGACAATCCTGAAAATTTCAGCCCAAAATTTAAATATTTAAACGGTGCTCAAGAATTTTGAATATTAACTGATAATATGTGATTAATACTTTTAATTAGTTTTTGTATTTTTTTATAACTCAATTATCGTCATTCCACTAAAATATAACTTTTGCATAACCAAAAATATACAGGACAGTCTTAAACAATAAAATTTGGTAAGTTTTAAATAAGCGAAAAAACCTGAAAATTGAATTAAAAAATAAAAAAGTGTATAAATAACTTATTATTTTCATTTCTCGGGTTATATTTTCATTCATTGTGATGCAAATTAATGGTGAAAAAATCGAGAAGCTTTATTATCAATATTCAAGGGTCGCTCGAAAACGTTCAAACGACAGCACTCGGAAGCATTCAAAATTCTTGAGCGAGGTTTAAATATTTAAATTTTTGGGTAAAATTTTCAGCGTAGTCATGATTTTACGAATATAAACTAATCCTGCCACGAGAAAAAAAAAATTTTGAAAAAAAAATCCGAATTTCAATCATTTTTGAAATTTTCAAAATTCGTGAGCGACCTCTTAAAAATTTTTTATTGAGCTGATTTTTGGAGAGGCTTCTTAAAACATCGTAAACCAACAAATTTTTATACGAGATCGAAAAAAAAAAATAGTCCGTTTTTTTGGGCCACCCTAATAGTTACATACAATTATATATAATTGCATACAATTATATATAATTGCATATAATTATATATGATCATCTGTCATTTGTTTAGCGTTATATATAATTATATATAAAAATATATAATTCTATATGAATCATATATAATTCTATACAAAAATAGAAAATAGAGAAAAATAACTTGGGAGTGAAGATATATATGTAAATATGGTTGTTTAAAAAAAAAAAAAAATATGTTTTTTTTTAAATTTTCTAGCTCACAAACCAGTCTACGGATTTTTATGCACCATACATGATTTCGTAGGAAATTTCACGCTCTACAGAAAAAGTCTCTTATCATTTTTTGATAAATACCACTGTTCAAAAGTTATTTAAGCTTCAAGTCAAATTTATAGCAAATTTTGAGATTTTTTTACTTTTCCGGTGGATATAACGGTATTATCAAAAAATATCGTAGGATTCGTTTCGTAGATAATTTTATTCCTTACAAATTATTACGAACAAAGTTTTTCGAAATTCACCGGAAAAGTAAAAAAATCTCTAAATTTCCTATAAATTTGACTTGAAGCTTAAATAACTTTTGAACAGTAGGATTTATCAAAAAATTATGTGTGACTTTTTTTGTAGAGCGTTCAATTTCCTACGAAAACATTTATTGTGCATAAAAATCCGTTGATTGCTTTGTGAGCTAAAAAATTTAAAAAAAAAATTTTTTTTTCCGGGTTATTCAAACGGAAAATAGAAAAATTGATTGAGACAAACCTTAATACCATTAGGAGCCTGGGGTGGTACCAAAATTTTCATTTTTGTTTATACTTTTAATTTTTGGATACCACAAAAAAAAAAAATTGTTTTTTTTTTAACCTCTTATGAGCTCAAAAATTACTTTATATTACTAAAAAAATTCTCACTAAATTTCAGCCAAAGATCTTTTAAATTGAGTTATCACAAATGGGGGCCCCTTTTCCATTTAAAGTACACGCGAAAACTTTTCATTTTAATTTTTCGTTATTAAGACTGTGAAAAATTTTTTTTTTAAATTCAACCTGGTATCATTTTGTAGGAAATCAATTCTCTACACAAAAGTGATAATGCATTATGTACGTCAAACAAACTGGAAAAAAATTACGGGGCTTCAAAGATCGACAGAAATTTAGTCTCCTCGAATTATTTTTTGTTATTTTTAATTTTTATTCGATAAAAAAAATTTTTTCGAATAATGACACGCAGAGTCTTGTAGGAAATTTAATTTCCTACAAAAAGTACTTGATATCATACATACGTTAAATGAATAAAACAAATCGGTCTGCCGGTTGACCCTGCGGGCCAGCTCCAAAACTTCCCGCGTATTTCAAGCTCCTTGAGCTCGAAAAACTGTAGAAGATACATTTTCGAGCTCTTCGAGCTCGAAAATACTTTTGTATACTTTTGTTTTCAAAAAATAACGTTTTTTACAATTTTTTCTACAACGATATCTCTCGAACGAATAAACCGATTGAGACGTTTAAGGTGGCAGTCGACGCGTTTTATTGAGTTCTATAACTGATTAAATTTTGAAATTGATTCATCGAGTCATTTTTGAGAAATTTTCAAAATACTAAAAAAATTTTTTTTTTTTAATTCTTTCGACAACGGTTTCTCTTGAAAGAATTAACCGATTTTGATGTTTGAGGTGGCATTCGACGCGGCTTATAAATCTCCAGAGCTTAGTCCATTTTGGAATTAATCCATCGAGCCCGTAAAGTTATCCAAAAAAAAACATTTTTGAAAAAAGTTTATTTTTGGAATATCTCCGAACGAGCCCTGCTGATCAAGCTCAATTTTTTCTCAGCTTCAAGATATTAAAAAACTGCGTCGAATGACACCTTGACGATCAAAATCGGTTGATCCGTTCGAAAGTTATAGATATTTACATACGTACGTACGTACGTCCATACATACATACATACACTCGGACATCATCGTGAAATTAGTCAGAATAGCTTTCTAGGACCTCAAAACGTCGACATCTGTTGGAATTTCGATTTTCACAAATCGGACTGAAACCAATAACTTCCCGAATTTTTGAAAATTTGCAATTTTCTTAGCGGGAAGTTAAAAAAGTTACAGAGATTTAAATGTCAACGAAAAATCAAGTTTAAAAAATATCAATTTTCTGAACTTAAATATCAACGAAAAGTGAACTTGATTTTTCGTTGATATTTAAAACCCTTTGACAGAGTGATAAGTACCTTTTTTGATGGTAATATAGTACATTCCATATTACATAATGACAAAAATATTTATTATCAATGTTTCCATAAATAATTTTTCTTAGAAATTAAACTTGGACTTTAAAAAAAAAATGATTTAAATAAAAAGCTTAGAGCCTTTACTATACAAAAATTCACAATTTGTTTAACAAATTGAATAGGAATTCAATTATATATAGTTCTACATAATTATATATAGTTATATATAATTATATATAGTTATATATAATTATATATAGTTATATGTAATTATATATAATTATATAGGGCCATTTTTCATATATAATTATGCATAATTATATATAATTATATGTAATTTTTTTTACCCGGGTAGTTGTTGCGTGTATTAATTTAATGTAGGACTTTTATAAAAATTTACCTGATTGTTCTTTGATTGACTACGAATCATATGAGACTAATCTGAGTAACATTGACCATCCCAATTTTATGAAAAACGATTTCAAAATATTGCTATTTTAACACAGGCTCTTATGGAGAATAGCGATTTACGGGCAATGTTTTTTTAATAAAATCAAAACGCAATGTAGGATCATTCTAAAAAGTTTGTGTGTTATCAAAACTAAAATTATAAACCATATAAAAGAAAAATGAATATTATTGACCACGTCGTTTCTGAAATATAATTCATTAAACTTTGAAACTTTTTAAAAATTTCAAAGATGTACCAAAACAGTAGTGCGATGTGGCAACAGCGCTTATATTATAGCCAAATAGGCGCGGGAAAATACAAACAGGCACATAATGAAAACAGCTAACCAATGAATAAAATTAATTAATTATTCTACTATTAAAAAAAAATTAATCAATAATATTAAATTTTTGTAAATTTATTAAAGGCAATCGTTTTATAAATTTATTTTTTCAAACAAAATGAAAATAATTTAACATTTATTTTTTATTTATTCTAAAAATAAATAAATTGTTCGACATACAAATGCTCTCTTACTTAAGGATTTCGTTTATTGATAACTTTTCAGCGTTTATTATAAATTAAATAGAAAAATAATAAAATTTATTAATTAATAATAAGTAAACGTTCATACATTTCTAATAATTTAATAATAAATAGCTTAGTTTATTTTGACGGTTAATTTGGTTATGTCTTACGACTACATTAATAAAAATATTACGGAACACAAAAAAGATGCACAGTAACAGTGAACGGCGTTGCCACGATCACTTCTCGAATATTATGGATGTATGTGTATATAAACGTATTGATACTACTTGGATGTATGTAAGAACATATGACTGTACTTTTACAAAAGTTTCCAATGAGCGGCGTTCAACTAACCGCTTCAGTTATATAACTGATTAAAAACTCCGATTGAATCTGATTAAAACTCAATCAGAATTCTATCAGTTTCAATCAGAATCAAATTTCCAATCAGAAATGTTCGGGAGCGTTCGAGGGTTCTGATTGAATTTCTATCAGTTTCAATCAGATTCTATCAGAAAAAAATATTTAGTATTTTCTGATTGAAACTGATTGGATTTTCTCTATCAGTTTCAATCAGATTCAATCAGAAAAAAAAATTTTAATTTTCGATTATTTTCCGATTGAATCTGATTGAAACTGATTGGATTTTTCTCTATCAGTTTCAATCAGATTCAATAAGGAAATAATAATTTTTTAAAAATTATTTTCCGATTGAATCAGATTGAAATTGATAGCGAAAAATCCAATCAGTTTCAATCAGATTCAATCGGAAAAAAAATCGAAAATTAAAATTTTTTTTTCTGATTGAATCTGATTGAAACTGATAGAGAAAAATCCAATTAGTTTCAATCAGATTCAATCGGAAAATAATTTTTTTTTAATTATTATTTCCTTATTGAATCTGATTGAAAATGATTGGATTTTTCTCTATCAGTTTCAATCAGATTCAATCGGAAAATAATTTTTTAAAAATTATTATTTCCTTATTGAATCTGATTGAAACTGATAAAGAAAAATCCAATCAGTTTCAATCAGATTCAATAAGAAAATAATAATTTAAAAAAAATTATTTTCCGATTAAATCTGATTGAAACTGATTGGATTTTTCTCTATCAGTTTCTATCAGATTTAATCGGAAAATAAGTTTTTTTAAATTATTATTTTCTTATTGAATCTTATTGAAACTGATTGGATTTTTCTCTATCAGTTTCAATCAGATTCAATCGTAAAATAATTTTTTAAAAATTATTATTTCCTTATTGAATCTTATTGAAACTGACTGGATTTTTCTCTATCAGTTTCAATCAGATTCAATCGGAAAATAATTTTTTAAAAATTATTATTTCCTTATTGAATCTGATTGAAACTGATAAAGAAAAATCCAATCAGTTTCTATCAGATTTAATCGGAAAATAAGTTTTTAAAAGTTATTTTTTTCTGATTAAATCTGATAGAAACTGATTGGATTTTTCGCTATCAGTTTCAATCAGATTCAATAAGGAAATAATAATTTTTAAAAAATTTCATTTGTCATGAATTCAACAATTTTTGAAGTATCAAAGTATAGAATTCTATCGGTCTTTCCAATTTAATAAATTTTATAAAAAGCGAAAACAAGCATTTTTCAGGATTATGTATAAACTTTTTTTGAAGAACTGTATTATTGATTGAATTAAAACTATCACAAAAATAAAAAAAAAGCATTAATAAAAAATTATATATACATTAGGTTGGTTAAAAAAAAAATTTTTTTTTTAGTATCCAAAAATTGAAAGTATACCTAAAAACCAAAATTTCTGTACCAATTCAAGCTCTTAATAATAATACTACGGTTTGCGTCCAGCCGTTTTTATTCATATTTACAGAGTATTTAAATAACACGGGAAAAAAACTTTTTATATTTTAGAATTTTCTAACTTATAATCTAATCAACGAATTATGATGCACGATAGATATTTTTGTAGGAAATTGAATGCTCTACAACAAAAGTCTCATCATTTTTTGATAAATCTAACTGTTCAAAAGTTATTTGAGCTTAAAGTCAAATTTATAGTAAATTTTAAGATCTTTTTAATTTTCCAGCGAAACTATCAGTTTTATCAGAAAATCTTATAGAAACTTTTTTGTGGGTAATTTCATTTCTCAAAAATTATAATGAATGAAGTTTTCCAAAGTTTTGCTTTTTTTTCTAGTTATTTTCATTTCAATATCAAGTTCTTAAAAAAATAGTTTTCTGATTTATTTTTTATAAATTCTAAAATATATTTTTTGTATTTAAACTTATATTTTTTAAATAAATTTTTTCATGGGGGTGTTTAACGCAAGGATTTCCGTATGCAACTAATAGAAAAAAAAGTTGCTTGAACCCAGAGAAAAATTTCTTAAGAGAAAAGATATATATGGAGGAGAGAAAATTCATCAGTCCTAAGCAATAGCAGTAGGAGTAATTCGGTTCTCGCCACTAGATAGCGCCTACCACTTGTGTAGTGTCCCTGGTAAGAAACTTCGTTCAGACGTATTATATTCCAGACTTGGAAGCAATTGTAACAAGAGCACTCCTCTGTTCTTTGACAGAGTGACAAGTACAATTATTGGTGGTAATATAGTATATTCTATATTACTTCATGACATGCAATCTAATTGTTTATATAGATTCAACGTAGATTTTGAAACATTCGATTTTTTGATTTTCTACCGTTTAATAATATATACAATTATTTGTCCCGAGAATCGGTAATTGTTTATTAATTTACAATTGAAACCTTCCGAAAATATCCGATTAAATCTGATTGAAACTGATTGAAAGTCAATAAAAAATTCTGATTAAATCTGATTGAAACTGATTGAAAGTCAATAAGAAATTCTGATTAAATCTGATTGGAACTGATTGAAAGTCAATCAGAAATTTCCGATTGACTTTCAATCAGAATTCTTCGGAAGTTTCCGATTAAATCTGATTGAAACTGATTGAAAGTCAATCAGAAATTTCTGATTAAATCTGATTGGACGTTTTCAATCAGTTTCAATCGGAGTTTTTTAATCAGGGATATACTGTTCTTTTAATTCGGTATGCTATACTTTTGAACGTGACTACCTCGAAACAACTACCTTAAAGTTAAAAGAAATTATATTTAATATTAATTAAAAAACAAAGTATTGACCGTATAAATTATTATGAAAAATTAGACTAAACGTAAAAACTAATCAATGTAATAGTAAAAATGCAAAGAAAAAAAAAAAATTCGATCTATAACGCGATTCGAATAAAATTTTTAAAATTTATTTGTGTAATAATTAAGGTTGAAGAACTTGAAATTAATTTTAATTTTTTTTTTTTTTTAGGGAAATATAGTTAATTTATTTTTTAACACATCGTTTTAAAATAAAACGTATATTTAGATGTTTTCAATAATTGTATTTAATTCCTGGAAGACTTCCATCCTATAAAATTCCTCCATTGGTCGAAGAATGATACCTGCAACAGTTGGTAAAATTTTAATTGGCATCCTTAATATTTCTTATTTAAAACTGTATCGTTTTATTGATGTTATTAACGACATAATATTTATCACAAAACGTTGTAGCTACAACGTTTTGTGATAACTCTGATGATTTTACCGGAAAAGCGAAAAAATCTCGAACTTTACCTCGAGCTTTAATAACTTTTGAACAGATGAATTTATCAAGAAATAAGAGACCTTTTTTTAGAAGTCTTCCAGGAATTAAATACAATTATTGAAAACATCTAAATATACGTTTTATTTTAAAACGATGTGTTAAAAAATAAATCAACTATATTTCCCTGAAAAAAAGAAATTAAAATTAATTTCAAGTTTTTCAACCCTAATTATTACACAAATAAATTTTAAAAATTTTATTCGAATCGCGTTATAGATCGAATTTTTTTTTTCTTTGCATTTTTACTATTACATTGATTAGTTTTTACGTTTAGTCTAATTTTTCATGATAATTTATACGGTCAACACTTTGTTTTTGAATTAATATTAAATATAATTTCTTTTAACTTTAAGTTTTATCAATAAAATTCAAATTTTCAAAAAATTAAATCACCATCAATTGAATTATAAGTAAATTTATAAATTTTTAATTCAAACCAATAAATAATAAATATTCTAATTACGATTGGTTAGATTTTTAAAATCCTTAAGAACCAGTTCCATAAATTTTTGTTATAATGGGCATCTACTACACCAACTGAATTCAGGTAATTTAACGGTCGGTATTGTCGAATAATTTTTTAAACACACATTACTCTGATAGCCAAGTTGCCCGCAACTTGTCGACAATCTACTGCCGCAATATGTCGCCAAGTCGGCCGCAACAGTCAGCATTTCCATGAGTTGACGGCAACTTTCCGAGCAACTTTCCGAGCAACTTGTCGACAACTTTCAGCTCGTGCAAATGTTGCCGACACCTTGGCTACGAGTTGCTCAGCATCTTGTCGACAATCTACTGCTGCAACCTGTCGACAAGATGCTGAGCAACTTGTAGCCAAGTTGTCGGCAACATTTGCACGAGCTGAAAGTTGTCGACAAGTTGCTCGGAAAGTTGCCGTCAACTCATGGAAATGCTGACTGTTGCGGCCAACTTGGCGACATATTGCGGCAGTAGATTGTCGACAAGTTGCGGGCAACTTGGCTACCCTGATAGTACGAGCTGCTCGTCAGAAAAGTTGACGGCACTAGTTGCTCGCCATTTGTCGACATCTTGTCGACAACTGTCAGCTTGTGCAAGTGTTGCCGACAACTTGGCTACAAGTTGCTCAGCATCTTGTCGACAATCTACTGCTGCAACCTGTCGACAAGATGCTGAGCAACTTGTAGCCAAGTTGTCGGCAACATTTGCACGAGCTGAAAGTTGTCGACTAGTTGTCGACAAGTTGCTCGGAAAGTTGCCGTCAACTCATGGAAATGCTGACTGTTGCGGCCGACTTGGCGACATATTGCGGCAGTAGATTGTCGACAAGTTGCGGGCAACTTGGCTATCAGGGGAACGAAAGTGTGTAGGTACCCTGATAACACGAGTTGGTCGTGAAAAAGTTGGACATTCATTAGTTTCCGACCAACTTGACGACAAGTTATCGACAACTTCAGCTTTTACAACTTTAGGCTACAAGTTACTGACAACTTTCTCAGAAAGTTGGCGCCAGTATGAAGCCGCAACTGGAATGCAAGTTTCTGAGAAAGTTGAATGCAAACTTACCGTCAACTTTCTCAGAAAGTGATCGTCAACTTATTGAATTTCCAACTTTTGCCACCAAGTTTCTCAGAAAATGTCTATCAACTATTGGAGGTACCAACTGTTGGCGGTCAACTTAGTGTCCAGTTGCGGCTGCAAGTTTCTCGTCAGTTTCTCATCAACTTGGCTATCAGGGTATCTGAAGCCTCCTTTGTGCTTACCTGTCGAATAAGTACCGACCGTCGTGACTGTATTTTGCTGATGATAAAGTAATTTTCAAATGATAAATCGAAGATAGAAAGAGACAGTAGTATGACAAGTGATATAACTATCTCTTTCTATCTTTGATTTATCATTTGAAAATTACTTTGTCATCAGCAAAATACAATCACGACGGTCGGTACTTATTCGACAGGTAAGCACATAGGAGGCTTCAGATACCTACACACTTTCGTTCTAACTGTGCAAAGAACAAACTATCAATCTCGACAACTAGCTATGCGTCTCAATCACTCCGCGCCAAACTGTCATTGATTCAAATTTGTTTTGAGTTTCAATGAGATTCTATCTATTGTTAATTTTTCTTACATATCAACTGTTCTATCAACTCCTAACTTCTTAAAGTAATTGACATAAACTTTTTAAACCATACTATAATTTTTACAATTGCTTACGATTTATTTACCATAATCGTTCTAAATAAATTTCTAATTTCAACATAGCGACTCCTTCACAAGATGGTTTAAAGTATCTTAATATTTAAATAAAAAAACCATACAGTTTACATCGTTCTATATTAGTTGGCATCATTGTTTTGTCATCGCACCTAGTCATATGACTTAATAATACTGCATCCAGCTTTGAAATTCTTACTATAACTTCTCGTCAGTCTATTATTAAAACATATTTACTTCTCTCAAACTATAATTATCGTATACAAGTCTGATGTCCAACAATTTTTAACTTTTCATACGATTTGGACAAACTAGCTTTTAGGATGAAAGTTCTACAACCGGTGAACGTGAAGTTTGTTAAAAGTAATCCTGATAGTACGAGTTGCTCGTCAGAAAAGTTGACGGCACTAGTTGCGCGCCATTTGTCGACATGTTGTCGATAACTGACAGCTTGTGCAAATGTTGCCGACAACTTGGCTACAAGTTGCTCAGCATCTTGTCGACAGGTTGCAGCAGTAGATTGTCGACAAGATGCTGAGCAACTCGTAGCCAAGGTGTCGGCAACATTTGCACGAGCTGAAAGTTGTCGACAAGTTGCTCGGAAAGTTGCTCGGAAAGTTGCCGTCAACTCATGGAAATGCTGACTGTTGCGGCCGACTTGGCGACATATTGCGGCAGTAGATTGTCGACAAGTTGCGGGCAACTTGGCTATCAGAGTAATGTGTGTTTAAAAAATTATTCGACAATACCGACCGTTAAATTACCTGAATTCAGTTGGTGTAGTAGATGCCCATTATAACAAAAATTTATGGAACTGGTTCTTAAGGATTTTAAAAATCTAACCAATCGTAATTAGAATATTTATTATTTATTGGTTTGAATTAAAAATTTATAAATTTACTTATAATTCAATTGATGGTGATTTAATTTTTTGAAAATTTGAATTTTATTGATAAAACTTAAAGTTAAAAGAAATTATATTTAATATTAATTCAAAAACAAAGTGTTGACCGTATAAATTATCATGAAAAATTAGACTAAACGTAAAAACTAATCAATGTAATAGTAAAAATGCAAAGAAAAAAAAAATTCGATCTATAACGCGATTCGAATAAAATTTTTAAAATTTATTTGTGTAATAATTAGGGTTGAAAAACTTGAAATTAATTTTAATTTCTTTTTTTCAGGGAAATATAGTTGATTTATTTTTTAACACATCGTTTTAAAATAAAACGTATATTTAGATGTTTTCAATAATTGTATTTAATTCCTGGAAGACTTCTAAAAAAAGGTCTCTTATTTCTTGATAAATTCATCTGTTCAAAAGTTATTAAAGCTCGAGGTAAAGTTCGAGATTTTTTCGCTTTTCCGGTAAAATCATCAGAGTTATCACAAAACGTTGTAGCTACAACGTTTTGTGATAAATATTATGTCGTTAATAACATCAATAAAACGATACAGTTTTAAATAAGAAATATTAAGGATGCCAATTAAAATTTTACCAACTGTTGCAGGTATCATTCTTCGACCAATGGAGGAATTTTATAGGATGGAAGTCTTCCAGGAATTAAATACAATTATTGAAAACATCTAAATATACGTTTTATTTTAAAACGATGTGTTAAAAAATAAATTAACTATATTTCCCTAAAAAAAAAAAAAAATTAAAATTAATTTCAAGTTCTTCAACCTTAATTATTACACAAATAAATTTTAAAAATTTTATTCGAATCGCGTTATAGATCGAATTTTTTTTTTTTCTTTGCATTTTTACTATTACATTGATTAGTTTTTACGTTTAGTCTAATTTTTCATAATAATTTATACGGTCAATACTTTGTTTTTTAATTAATATTAAATATAATTTCTTTTAACTTTAAGGTAGTTGTTTCGAGGTAGTCACGTTCAAAAGTATAGCATACCGAATTAAAAGAACAGTATATCCCTGATTAAAAACTCCGATTGAAACTGATTGAAAACGTCCAATCAGATTTAATCAGAAATTTCTGATTGACTTTCAATCAGTTTCAATCAGATTTAATCGGAAACTTCCGAAGAATTCTGATTGAAAGTCAATCGGAAATTTCTGATTGACTTTCAATCAGTTCCAATCAGATTTAATCAGAATTTCTTATTGACTTTCAATCAGTTTCAATCAGATTTAATCAGAATTTTTTATTGACTTTCAATCAGTTTCAATCAGATTTAATCGGATATTTTCGGAAGGTTTCAATTGTAAATTAATAAACAATTACCGATTCTCGGGACAAATAATTGTATATATTATTAAACGGTAGAAAATCAAAAAATCGAATGTTTCAAAATCTACGTTGAATCTATATAAACAATTAGATTGCATGTCATGAAGTAATATAGAATATACTATATTACCACCAATAATTGTACTTGTCACTCTGTCAAAGAACAGAGGAGTGCTCTTGTTACAATTGCTTCCAAGTCTGGAATATAATACGTCTGAACGAAGTTTCTTACCAGGGACACTACACAAGTGGTAGGCGCTATCTAGTGGCGAGAACCGAATTACTCCTACTGCTATTGCTTAGGACTGATGAATTTTCTCTCCTCCATATATATCTTTTCTCTTAAGAAATTTTTCTCTGGGTTCAAGCAACTTTTTTTTCTATTAGTTGCATACGGAAATCCTTGCGTTAAACACCCCCATGAAAAAATTTATTTAAAAAATATAAGTTTAAATACAAAAAATATATTTTAGAATTTATAAAAAATAAATCAGAAAACTATTTTTTTAAGAACTTGATATTGAAATGAAAATAACTAGAAAAAAAAGCAAAACTTTGGAAAACTTCATTCATTATAATTTTTGAGAAATGAAATTACCCACAAAAAAGTTTCTATAAGATTTTCTGATAAAACTGATAGTTTCGCTGGAAAATTAAAAAGATCTTAAAATTTACTATAAATTTGACTTTAAGCTCAAATAACTTTTGAACAGTTAGATTTATCAAAAAATGATGAGACTTTTGTTGTAGAGCATTCAATTTCCTACAAAAATATCTATCGTGCATCATAATTCGTTGATTAGATTATAAGTTAGAAAATTCTAAAATATAAAAAGTTTTTTTCCCGTGTTATTTAAATACTCTGTAAATATGAATAAAAACGGCTGGACGCAAACCGTAGTATTATTATTAAGAGCTTGAATTGGTACAGAAATTTTGGTTTTTAGGTATACTTTCAATTTTTGGATACTAAAAAAAAAATTTTTTTTTAACCAACCTAATGTATATATAATTTTTTATTAATGCTTTTTTTTTATTTTTGTGATAGTTTTAATTCAATCAATAATACAGTTCTTCAAAAAAAGTTTATACATAATCCTGAAAAATGCTTGTTTTCGCTTTTTATAAAATTTATTAAATTGGAAAGACCGATAGAATTCTATACTTTGATACTTCAAAAATTGTTGAATTCATGACAAATGAAATTTTTTAAAAATTATTATTTCCTTATTGAATCTGATTGAAACTGATAGCGAAAAATCCAATCAGTTTCTATCAGATTTAATCAGAAAAAAATAACTTTTAAAAACTTATTTTCCGATTAAATCTGATAGAAACTGATTGGATTTTTCTTTATCAGTTTCAATCAGATTCAATAAGGAAATAATAATTTTTAAAAAATTATTTTCCGATTGAATCTGATTGAAACTGATAGAGAAAAATCCAGTCAGTTTCAATAAGATTCAATAAGGAAATAATAATTTTTAAAAAATTATTTTACGATTGAATCTGATTGAAACTGATAGAGAAAAATCCAATCAGTTTCAATAAGATTCAATAAGAAAATAATAATTTAAAAAACTTATTTTCCGATTAAATCTGATAGAAACTGATAGAGAAAAATCCAATCAGTTTCAATCAGATTTAATCGGAAAATAATTTTTTTTAAATTATTATTTTCTTATTGAATCTGATTGAAACTGATTGGATTTTTCTTTATCAGTTTCAATCAGATTCAATAAGGAAATAATAATTTTTAAAAAATTATTTTCCGATTGAATCTGATTGAAACTGATAGAGAAAAATCCAATCATTTTCAATCAGATTCAATAAGGAAATAATAATTAAAAAAAAATTATTTTCCGATTGAATCTGATTGAAACTAATTGGATTTTTCTCTATCAGTTTCAATCAGATTCAATCAGAAAAAAAAATTTTAATTTTCGATTTTTTTTCCGATTGAATCTGATTGAAACTGATTGGATTTTTCGCTATCAATTTCAATCTGATTCAATCGGAAAATAATTTTTAAAAAATTATTATTTCCTTATTGAATCTGATTGAAACTGATAGAGAAAAATCCAATCAGTTTCAATCAGATTCAATCGGAAAATAATCGAAAATTAAAATTTTTTTTTCTGATTGAATCTGATTGAAACTGATAGAGAAAATCCAATCAGTTTCAATCAGAAAATACTAAATATTTTTTTCTGATAGAATCTGATTGAAACTGATAGAAATTCAATCAGAACCCTCGAACGCTCCCGAACATTTCTGATTGGAAATTTGATTCTGATTGAAACTGATAGAATTCTGATTGAGTTTTAATCAGATTCAATCGGAGTTTTTAATCAGTTATATAACTGAAGCGGTTAGTTGAACGCCGCTCATTGGAAACTTTTGTAAAAGTACAGTCATATGTTCTTACATACATCCAAGTAGTATCAATACGTTTATATACACATACATCCATAATATTCGAGAAGTGATCGTGGCAACGCCGTTCACTGTTACTGTGCATCTTTTTTGTGTTCCGTAATATTTTTATTAATGTAGTCGTAAGACATAACCAAATTAACCGTCAAAATAAACTAAGCTATTTATTATTAAATTATTAGAAATGTATGAACGTTTACTTATTATTAATTAATAAATTTTATTATTTTTCTATTTAATTTATAATAAACGCTGAAAAGTTATCAATAAACGAAATCCTTAAGTAAGAGAGCATTTGTATGTCGAACAATTTATTTATTTTTAGAATAAATAAAAAATAAATGTTAAATTATTTTCATTTTGTTTGAAAAAATAAATTTATAAAACGATTGCCTTTAATAAATTTACAAAAATTTAATATTATTGATTAATTTTTTTTTAATAGTAGAATAATTAATTAATTTTATTCATTGGTTAGCTTTTTTTATTATGTGCCTGTTTGTATTTTCCCGCGCCTATTTGGCTATAATATAAGCGCTGTTGCCACATCGCACTACTGTTTTGGTACATCTTTGAAATTTTTAAAAAGTTTCAAAGTTTAATGAATTATATTTCAGAAACGACGTGGTCAATAATATTCATTTTTCTTTTATATGGTTTATAATTTTAGTTTTGATAACACACAAACTTTTTAGAATGATCCTACATTGCGTTTTGATTTTATTAAAAAAACATTGCCCGTAAATCGCTATTCTCCATAAGAGCCTGTGTTAAAATAGCAATATTTTGAAATCGTTTTTCATAAAATTGGGATGGTCAATGTTACTCAGATTAGTCTCATATGATTCGTAGTCAATCAAAGAACAATCAGGTAAATTTTTATAAAAGTCCTACATTAAATTAATACACGCAACAACTACCTTAAGTTTTATCAATAAAATTCAAATTTTCAAAAAATTAAATCACCATCAATTGAATTATAAGTAAATTTATAAATTTTTAATTCAAACCAATAAATAATAAATATTCTAATTACGATTGGTTAGATTTTTAAAATCCTTAAGAACCACCCTGATAGTACGAGTTGCTCGTCAGAAAAGTTGACGGCACTAGTTGCTCGCCATTTGTCGACATCTTGTCGACAACTGTCAGCTTGTGCAAGTGTTGCCGACAACTTGGCTACAAGTTGCTCAGCATCTTGTCGACAATCTACTGCTGCAACCTGACGACAAGATGCTGAGCAACTTGTAGCCAAGTTGTTGGCAACATTTGCACGAGCTGAAAGTTGTCGACAAGTTGCTCGGAAAGTTGCCGTCAACTTATGGAAATGCTGACTGTTGCGGCCAACCTGCCGACATATTGCGGCAGTAGATTGTCGACAAGCTGCGGGCAACTTGGCTATCAGGGTATCAGGGCAGTTTCATAATTTTTTGTTATAATGGGCATCTACTACACAAACTGAATTCAGGTAATTTAACGGTCGGTATTGTCGAATAATTTTTTAAACACACATTACTTTTAACAAACTTCACGTTCACCGTTCCGGACATTGTACACATCTCACGTTACTCGTTCCTCCGTCCATTCTAACCTATCATTATCCATACCCGCGTTTATTCAAACGGCTCATTATCCGTTCCTCCGGCTCTACAAACCTCACATTAAACGTTCCGCCCCAAGTGGCCAGGCTCGCTTTTTGTTAGCTTTTAGTTGCCCGTTCCGAGTCAACTTTTTGCTATTCCAAAATGTTAATAAAATGGTGACAAAAAGTACTTTTGAAAAAGATAACTCTTAAAAGTTATCATAAAAATGTTAACAAAATATAATATGAAAAAGTTAGCAAAATGTTACCATAAAATGTAGTGATAAATGGTGACTTTCTGAAGATAAATAAAAGTTACCATTTTAATGTTGATAAATTGTCATCCAAAAAATGTTATATAAATGTTGACTTTTTAGTATTATTCAAAAGATAGCATTTTATTGTTAACATTTTTCCAACAACTTTGGGTTAACATTTTGCTATTATTATAATATTTTATTTTGTTATCAATTTGTTAACATTTACATGTCGTCATTTTAGATATATAAACGCTCGAAGTTGCGAACAATATAACCTGAAATTATTTTATCTTTAGAATACTGTGGTATCGTTTATAATATTATTTATAACTATTGATTAACAATACTCAACGGTTCAAAAAGGTAAATTTTTATTTATAATCATGGAAAATTTTCGACAGCGGAAACGTAAACCGCATGATTTGCTTGGACCACGACAACTAAAACGACGTACGCAACAAATACTTTTACCAGAATATTTATTATTTAACTTGAATAATAATAATAATAATAACAATAATATTTATAACAATTGTTATAAACATTTGTTATAAAATGACAATAACGACTACGACCATGACGACGATAACAGTAGCCGCGATTCAGACGTTTCAGATGATCTTAGCCGTTTTTCAGAAGCTGTTGATCAGGGAAATGGTGAGCCTTTGCCATTGATTGATTGGCTTAACTTTTTTGATCAACCAGTAACCCGATCAGAGTATCAGTTACTTAATCTCCATATAAACAATCAAGTCGCTAGTGGTGATAATGATGCAATTCTTATTGAGTTAACTCAATTATGAATTATGAATTCATAAAAGAGTGGCATGTTAAACATATACAATCACACGTGAAGCGACTGACGAACTTTTACTTTCTGAAGCCTTTGATTGATGATCTTTCTACTGCCAAAGTAAAATAATTTAGGTGCTTATAGATAAAATATAATATTTACAACTAAAAAGGCTATAATATCAGTGTTATATTTAAATTATTATATTAATTAATTTTGATTTATTTTTTTTTTTTTTAGAAATTTTACTAAGCACTTTGTCTGTTACAAAACCTGATATTGAACATCAACTGAAAGCCTGGTTTCAACGCGATAGTGACTGAGCAATAAAAATACAGATCCTACAAATGGTTCTGCCAAAAAGAAAACAGTTGCCAAATAATTTTAACTCATAAGTCTTTATATTCACAAGTTGTTTTCAGAGAACTTTTTTTATAATAGTATAAAGTTTTCTTTTCTCTAAGTCTAAATTAATCAACTCAAAACATAAAAGTAAGCTTATCAGATAAAAATAAAACTATAAGTTTGTGTCACCAGTGCTAGTCACAAAAACTAGTCTTATTAAGCTCACAATTATTATTACTATTATTGTTATTAATATAAAACCTATGAGTTTGTAACCAGATCTAATTAGAGTAAAAAATAATTTAATAATTTTACAATCATAGTACAAAAAAAACAGTGCCTGACATAGAATAAGCCGTTTTGTGTTGTAAAGAAATTTTTAATAAATTTAAGCATTCCAACTATAAAAAATAGTACATTTGTCACAATAAACTGCGAGTGATTACAATTTACAAATAAATATAAAAATAATTTTAAAAATATTCGATTATGAAATAAATATTTGTTTGTTATTGTTTAGTTGATTCAATATATTCAACAAGAAAAAATAAATATTTCATTTCATGATCGAATATTTTTAAAATTTATGTTTGTTTATTTGTAAATTTTCAAATTTCCCGCAGTTTATTTCATCCCTAACCTCTAATGATCCTTGAAATTGTTAACATTAAATCAACTAAATTAAGACTAATTTGTTAAATAAAAGTCAACTTTTTTCCATCAATTTGTTGCCAATAAAAAGTTAACAATTTGTTATGTTTTTGGTAACATAAAACACATTGTGATTTGTTAACAAAAAGTTGGAAAATGTCGACATTACGTTATGAAAATGTCAATAAATAGTTAACAATTTGTCACCAAAAAGTTATCTTTTTGAGACAGAAAAAAGTTAACATTTTGCTGGACATCAATAGTGATATTTGTTGAAAAAAATTCGCCTTTTTACGTCTCAATATAAATGTTAACATTTTTTTTGTTACCTTTTTCGATACAAAAAAGATAACATTTGGCCACTTGGGGCACTTTGTATACATTTCATGTTATTCGTTCCTCCGTTTATACTAATCTTTCAATATCCGTTACCCGCGCTTATACGAAATGTATCATTGTCCGTTTCTCCGTTTATACAAGTCTCTTATTTTTCGTTCTTTCGTTTTTACAAATCTCACTTTAACTAAGCCTTCAGTTTATTGAAGGAATTTTTATTCAGAGATTACATTAATCAGAATAGACATTACACATCCATCACGTTATTTATTCTTACGTTTATTCGAACCTAACTTTTATCTGTCGTTCGTTTATTCATACGTGTTGCTACACGGAAAAAAAATATTGCGCTTATCGCTCACCAACGGAGAGCGACAGTTGTATCGTGATTAGTACTAAATTGTTACTTGATTTTCACGATATATATAACAAAATGAATGAAACACTAGATACTTATTATAATGATCTTACGGATTGTGAATATACTTAAATGTATAGTGATCGTCAGTTAACGTATCCATATCATACCAAAACGGATCGTGATTATCGCGATCTACTTCTCAAGCGCCACCACTCATAACCAAATTATTTAATAAAAAATTTACATCAATTACTTACGTATATTCTATTACTTGATTACATTTCTTCATATTAAATAATAATTTTTTATTGCGCTTATTAGAATTATTAACATGTAATTATTAATTCCAACTAAAAAAATATTGTAATGAAGTTAAAGTTCAAAATTCATCTATTTTAACCTCAAATTTTTATGGGCATTTGCCATTATTATAACAGAACGGATCGTTACTATAGCAAAACGATCTTATGATTTCGGGATCCGCCTGGATCGCGATAATCACGATCCGATAGACCAAGACTTTCCGTATACAACGTAGAACCAACCGAAGAGAGTGAATATCACGATACCGTTGAGTGATGAGCACAAAATTTTTTTTCCGTGTACACACTATTACTTTTGATGCAAGTGTGTTTACACGTAACCTCCGTTGGGCACACAGGTCGTGGCACCCGTCTTATGCCCACTTTCTTTCTCTTGCAATCCCCGAAGATATCAGAAGTCCAAATTTTTTTAAATCGCATTTTCTTATTAGAAAAATTTTTTTTAAACTATCATTACCTGTAATTGTTTGGGTAAATGTTCAAACAGAATTATCTATTAGGTCCCGACGCCGACTATAATCTTGCACCGTTTTTTCGTGCACATCGACTGGACTCCATAGCAACTAGAGAATTTCTAAAAATTACGATATTTCAGCCGTAAAAAAAAGTAAATAAACAACCCCTATTTAAAAAAGTATAAGGGAAGGTGGGCAGAGCGGCCTCCCAGAAATGTTGATTAAAAAAAAATTTTTTTTTTTTCGTCTAATTACTATAAATCCGATACGTTTGCGCATTTCCAGCCCTACGCATGACGCCTGGGGCGAAATGGACAGCCGAAAATGATGAAAAAGTGATTTTTTCATATTATTATTGTCAAATAAAAAAAAATTATTATATTTTCACATTTCTAGTCCTATACATAAAACCTGGAAAAATCAAAAATTAAAAATTAAATTATTCGTATTTTTTCTCTAAAAGTAAAAAGAATAACGAAATTTTTTTATTCTTTGAGTTTTTTTAATTAAAATATTTTTTAAAAAGTTATAAGCAAAAAACCATGAAAATAGCGGTTTTTTTTTGAAAGTTTTATATCTTTTGAACCAATGATCAAAAAAATCTCAAAATTTAGGAGAATGAGTTTTTTTATGAGTATTAGAAAATATCAAAAAATAACGGAAATTAAAAAATAAAATTCTTTAAACCGTATGACATTAAGAAAATTTTGATAAATAAATTTTATAAAATAAAGAAATATTAATTATAAATAAAGAAATAATAATAATTATAAATAAGGGAAAATAAAAAAAAAATGTAAGGTAAAAGCCCCCATTATTGACACTATAAGAATGTCTGTGATTGTTTGAATTTTTTTATCGTATTTAAAATTAATATAATCAACTTTTTTTGCATTGGACGTTTTAATTGGTGTCTCTACTTGTATATTTAAATAAATTTACTTAAATAGCAATGAATCAAATAAAAAATATATTAATTAAAAATCAACGAGTCGAGTGCAGGTATTATTGACGGGGTAAAATAGTGTCAGAGCCAACTATTGACATACCATGGACCCCATTATTGACAGGTCTAATGCGCATGCGCGGCAGTTTATAAAAAATGATTAAAGACCACCGTCAATTAGGTTCAAATTAATAATAAATATTTTAATTAAAAACGACAAAATACGATAATTACAATTAAAAATTCATCTAGGACACACTTTTATTTTTTATAAATTCGACGACACTATTCTTGATTCGACAATTTTTTATTCAATGTTTTATTTATTATGAAATTACTAGACAGCGTGTTAACATAAATTTATCGATATGTATGTTAAGGAGGTTAAATTACTTGAGTTTGTGGCCTGTCGCTAGTTGACACACGTGAATTTTTATGTACCGACTATTGACGCCCGCTATTTTTAAATGATGATTAAGATTTATCAATCTAAATCAATGATTCTGGGGTTATTTAGACTATAAATAACCTGAAACAATTTTTAATAATACACTTACATTAGAACTATATAGGGGAATTCGTTTCTAAAAATACGATCTCTCTAAACGAAATTGTTAAGAAATTTCAAACATTCTAGCGAAAGTGGCCTAGTCGAGAAAATAAATTTTTTTTACAGCGAATAGTTTGTACCCAGAAATAAAATTGAACTATTTTTCCATTTAAAAATATCAAAAAATTGATAAGAAGTTTTGAGCAATGTGATTATTCATACAGTTAATTAAAAAATTAATAAATTAAAACAATATGTCAATAGTAGGGGTCCTGTCAATAATGGGGGCTTTTACCTTAGTATTAATAAAAGGGAAAAAGAAAAGAGAAATTATAAACAAAAAAAGAAAAGAAAAGAAAAAAATACGGTGGGATTGCGCAGAATCAACCAGCAGTTTCGGAGTTAACCGTGGGATGGCGCATCAGCGCTAATTTTTCCCCTAGGCGGAAACTCATTTTAGAATGCTTAAAAGCCAGTCCGAGAGACGGCGGATCATCTTTCACCGGCCACTACAAGTGGAATACACTTGCTAGTGGTTATAAGGACGACTATCAGTGGAATACACTGATAGCCTCATTATCCTTTGCACACCGGTGATTCGAACGAGTGGACTCTTTTTTATAAGAACCTCCACCTAATTGCGCCTGCGCAGAATATTGGGCTGTCGAGAGGGCAGTAGTGTGCTCCCAGAGTGGGGAGTGAGTAGGAACCAGTGCTGCCAGATCGTGGGATATTTTTACCCCCTCTTGCCGTTACACTCCATGCTATTTCACCACGGGAAGGGGTAAAAATATCCCACGATCTGGCAGCACTGGTAGGAACAGTCGACTAGTCCAGTCGAGCGGCAGACGCCGGACTCGACGGGTCGACTGCGGCTTGAGGACTCGCCAGGCTTCCCGCCTTTGTAATTTGTAAGGGAGTGCCGGCTCGAGACCTTGCTAGCGTTCGTTGTGGTTCCCCAGGTGTAAGGATTGTAACGGGGTTGAAGCATAACTTGAGCGAAGAAATAGTTCGCCATAATACCGCCCGGGATTGAAAACCGGAGTGCAATCTAGTCGAGAAGTGAGTTTTCTGCGAAAAATCGTTAAACCACTCTTAAAAATATGGCGATTGGTGCATTGGATTCAGAATTTCATTCTGAGAAATGGGTATTTTTTTTTTATCCGCCATTAAAAATTCCATTTGTTATAAACAAAAAACGAAGAGACAAAAAGGGAGTCTCCGTTTTTTAGCTATAACTTCAAAAGTATTAAAGATAACTGAAATTAAAAAAAAAGATCCTAAAAGAGGAGAAAATTTCAGTTAAAAAAGTCTCGACTCCCCCAGTTGTAGCTCCATTATTTATAATTTTAATTTGACGTTGAAAGTTGGGCTCCGCGCGGCCGTTTCGGCGCCTGCGCGTCTTCGCCGTACAAAGTATGCAACATAAAATCATTTTTTTATAACATAAAATATTAATTTAAAAATCTGAAAAAATTATAGTGTCATCTAGACACCTGAAGGAATATAGCCCCGCATAAAAAAAATTTTTAGCTCGATTTTTGTTTAAGTTATTTGATTGTTAATTAACAAATTTTTCGGAGACTTGAATTTTTATAAAATCTCTTAAAAATGTTTAAAAAAAGTGTCTATAAATTTTTTTTCTCTTGGGAGCTCTTGTTATATGAATAATAAACAAGATTCCGTTGTAATAGTTTATAAAAGTTTTTTCATTTGTTTATAATGATTTTTCAAAGTTATCAAAAATTGAAATATCCGGCTAATGTTATAAAAAAAATTTATATAAACAACATAAACAAATGCTTATAAAAATTGAACCATAATAGATATCGAGCATTTGAAAAATTTATTATATAAATCAATAAATTGTCTAAAAGATCGGCTTGAATGTCTAAGACCGTATCTTCAATAGTTTAAAAGTTATAGCAATTTATAAATAGATAAAATAGTTGACTGCTTCAACTTTGATTGGGTAAAGTATTTTAAAATTCAATAAAAAATAGAGAAAAATTTTTTTCACAACTTTAATGCACACGGCTGTATTTGTAATTTTTTAAAGCTACGGAAAAAAATATAATGAAAGTGAAAATTTGTTTATAACAAATTGTTTATAAAATAAACAATGAAAATTTAAATAAAAAAAAAATTTTTTTTCATGATTATATTGAGAATTGTAAATAATGATTTTTAAAAAAAAAATGATTTCTTAATAAATAATTTAAACGGTGGATAAATGACAAAAACAATTATTAACAATTAAAAAATTTTTTTAAGGAAAAATTTTTTTTTTTTAAATCATTATTTTACTGAGACAACAGAATGACAAAAAAAAATTTTTCAAAAATATTCAATTTGTCTATTTGTTTATAAAAATTTTTTAAACAATTCATGTTAAAAATTTTTAGCTAAGCTACTAAACGCAATATATGAATACAAAAACAACCACATTTACAGATTTTGGAAAAAAAATTTTTTTTATAACATTAGCCGGATATTTCAATTTTTGATAACTTTGAAAAATCATTATAAACAAATGAAAAAACTTTTATAAACTATTACAACGGAATCTTGTTTATTATTCATATAACAAGAGCTCCCAAGAGAAAAAAAATTTATAGACACTTTTTTTAAACATTTTTAAGAGATTTTATAAAAATTCAAGTCTCCGAAAAATTTGTTAATTAACAATCAAATAACTTAAACAAAAATCGAGCTAAAAATTTTTTTTATGCGGGGCTATATTCCTTCAGGTGTCTAGATGACACTATAATTTTTTCAGATTTTTAAATTAATATTTTATGTTATAAAAAAATGATTTTATGTTGCATACTTTGTACGGCGAAGACGCGCAGGCGCCGAAACGGCCGCGCGGAGCCCAACTTTCAACGTCAAATTAAAATTATAAATAATGGAGCTACAACTGGGGGAGTCGAGACTTTTTTAACTGAAATTTTCTCCTCTTTTAGGATCTTTTTTTTTAATTTCAGTTATCTTTAATACTTTTGAAGTTATAGCTAAAAAACGGAGACTCCCTTTTTGTCTCTTCGTTTTTTGTTTATAACAAATGGAATTTTTAATGGCGGATAAAAAAAAAATACCCATTTCTCAGAATGAAATTCTGAATCCAATGCACCAATCGCCATATTTTTAAGAGTGGTTTAACGATTTTTCGCAGAAAACTCACTTCTCGACTAGACTAGTGGTATTGTTGGTTGGAGCTACGAGATAGCGGAGTGGACGGATAAGGCTATCCCCGCTATTGTTAGTTATAAGCAGATGTAAACGATTGTATTAATTTTAAGTGGGATTTCAATAAAGCTTCATAATTGTTCAGTTTCCTTAAAATAAAATTTAATTAATTTTGTTAATGTGCTTTTTCCCTTATCCTATCCCTGGATCCGGCGAGCTAACACCGAGCAATCGAGGGACAGATAATTATTTTATTTTTTTAAATAATTTCTGTAAAATACACGTTACAACCGTCTGATTTGGCGTGGAAAGCCCCATATATATATATATATATATATATATATATATATATATATATATATACATATATATATATATATATATATATATATATATACTAGACTGTTTAAAAAAAAACAACTATTTTTTTTTTCTTCATTATATCGAAAATATTGTTAGAAATGACGAAAAAAAAATACTGTGAAAGTTTGAGCTCTTAATATTAATATTAACAACTGCCGCATCGCAATTTTCTATTTCCCGTTTAAATAACATGGGAAAATTTATTTTTTAAGCTTTGGAATTTTGTAGCTCACGGTGGGACCAATACTTTTGATGTAACTGAAGTTGCGACCGGTCAATTGAACGCCAATATATATAGATATAATACATAATAAGAAAAATAGTAAAAAGTGAATAAAAAGTTGTGATTGACCTTTATTACCATAAAAACAACATAATAATTGTGTAGAGAAGCCCTAGGTTCTCATATCCCATCAATTCCACAGCCTTCCAGTAACGGAACCACTGGGATTTTCAGCTAGAAAATTTTAAAACTTCTAAAAAAATTCTGAGTGCACTTTACCCCTCTGGGAAAAATTCTAGCATGTCTGGAGTCACCTGAATTATATATTTTCACAGTTTCATCCACCTCGGAGTGTCGGAAGTACTCGAATTTCAAGGTCGAAAATTTTGAAATGGTGAAAAAAATTCTGGCTACCCTTTACCCCTCGAGAAAAAATTCTAGCATATCTAGAGTCACCTGAATTTTATGTTGTCGCAGTTTCATCCACCTCCGAGTGTCGGAAGTACTCGAATTTCCAGCTCGGACATTTTGAAATGGTGAAAAAAATTCTGGCTACCCATTACCTCCCTAGAAAAAATTCTGGCATCTCCAGAGTCACCTAAATTATATATTTTCACAGTTTCATCCACCTCCAAGTGTCGGAAGTACTGGAATTTCCAGCTCGGAAATTTTGAAATGGTGAAAAAAATTCTGGCTACCCTTTACCTCCCTAGAAAAAATTCTAGGATGTCAAAAGTCACCTAAATTATATATTTTCACAGTTTCATCCACCTCGGAGTGTCGGAAGTACTCGATTTTCAAGGTCGAAAATTTTGAAATGGCGAAAAAAATTCTGGCTACACTTTACCCCTCTAGAAAAAATTCTAGCATGTGTGGAGTCACCTGAATTTTATGTTGTCGCAGTTTCATCCACCTCCGAGTGTCGGAAGTACTCGAATTTCCAGCTCGGAAATTTTGAAATGGTGAAAAAAATTCTGGCTACCCTTTACCTCCCTAGAAAAAATTCTGGCATCACCAGAGTCACCTAAATTATATATTTTCACAGTTTCATCCACCTCGGAGAGTCAGAAGTACTCGAATTTCAAGGTCGAAAATTTTGAAATGGCGAAAAAAATTCTGGCTACACTTTACCCCTCGAGAAAAAATTCTAGCATATCTAGAGTCACCTGAATTTTATGTTGTCGCAGTTTCATCCACCTCCGAGTGTCGGAAGTACTGGAATTTCCAGCTGGAAAATTTTGAAACAGTGAAAAAAATTCTTATGACATTTTACCCTGCTGGGAAAAATTCGAGTATGTATGGAGTCACAAGAATTTCATTTTAACTATCCTATGAGATAGGTCTACAACCTTCTGCTGAACACGTTATGGTTTTGAGTCTATTGTTTTAAGATCGAAACTTCTATAGATATATTGCTTACCATAAGCTGTTATGTGTAACAAAGATATTTGTTACTTTATTTACAAAAAATGATTTTATACACTGAAAAAAATTCGCGGAATGAATGTGAATTGAATCCGGAGTGAATTCGGAGTGAATCAATTTTTAATTATTCACTACCCTTGAAGTGTAATTCACTTCGGAGTGAAATTTTAAAATTATTAATAATAAAATATAACTCCACTAAATACACTTACGCAAAAAATTCAAGGAACAAAAAAATTTGATAAATTTTTTAGTAATATTTGGAAGGCTGTAACTCGGTGAAAAATTATCGTATCGAGATTCAAAAAAATCTGGGCATCGGTTGACCCTGCGGGCCAGCCCCAAAACTTCCCGCTGTTTTCGAGCTCCTTGAGCTCGAAAACATCGTTGTAAATACATTTTCGAGCTCTTCGAGCTCGAAAATACTTTTGCATGCCATTATTTTCGAAAAAAACAGTTTTTAGCATTTCTTTCTCCCGCGATAACTCTCAAACGAATTATCCGATTTTTAAGTTTGAGGTGGCAATCGACGCGTTTTAATGGATTCTAAAGCTCATTAGATTTTTGGATTTTTTGGTTGAGTCGTTTCAAAGATATTCGCAAAAAACTGTTTTTTACCATTTCTTTCTCCAACGATAACTCTCGAACGAGTTATTCGATTTAGATGTTTGAGGTGGCAATCGACGCGTTTTATTAAGTTCTAGAGCTGATTAGATTTTGAAGTCGATCGTATAAGTCGTTTTCGAGAAATCAATAAAAAACTAAAAAAAAAAAAATTTTTTTTTTTCGTAATTGGCCAATATCTTCGGGTCTACTCGGTCAAATGATCTGAAATTTTCAGAAAAGTTGATGGCCAAAAAACTCTTTCGATTGCCGCCTTAACCATCCAAATCGGTTTATTAGTTAAAAAGTTATAAAGAGTTTACATACATACATACACACACACACACACACACACATACATACAGACACTCGGACATCATTCTAAAAATAGTCAGAATAGCTTCCTAGGACCTCAAAACGTCGACATCTGATGAAAACTCGATTTTTGAAAATCGGGGTGAAAACAATGACTTCCCGAAATTTTTGAAAATCATCGATTTTCTAAGCGGGAAGTTAAAAAAGCATCTAATAGCTTGAAATCTTTAGTTTCGGTGTATTTTATTCAAAATTCTTTGAAAGCTTCCGCTATTGCGCAAACATGAGAAATACCGCAAGACAAAAAATTTCAAAATTTTTTTTTTTTTTTCCGAAGAGCCAACGGACCACGGAAAAATTCTTTTAACTAAACTAATGCATAGATCGTTTAAAAAATTTATTTAGCTCCAATTTGGCTTTTTTTTAACCTCGTAGAACGATTTGTTGCCGAGATATCAATTTAAACAGAAAATGGTCCTTTTGGCTTTGATCATGGATATTTCAGGTATTAATGATCGCACAGTAAGTTGAGGGATAGCGTCAAAAATTTCAATAAATCCCCTACAAGCCGCTCTCATCATTTAAAAAAAAAAAAAATTTTTTTTCATTTTTAACATCCATTAGAAGTAAGTACAAAAAAATGACTTTTTTTGGTTTTTTAGTAAATCAACTGCTACTTTGCAAATATCGATAAAAAGAACAATTTTGCCAGGGACTTTTTTAGCTTAATGTACCTCCAAGAACCCTGTAAATTTTCAAATTGATCTATCGAATTTCTGCTAAATAATTAAAGGAACAAGTTTTGTTCCTTTAATTGTGTAATCATAATTTTTCAAATTTATCATTTTTCAAATTTCTCAAATTTTTGCATTGGTTACTCAGCAAATGCAAGGAAATGGCGAAAAAACAAAAAAATATGAAAAAAAAATTTCGAACACGAAAGGAAAATTAAAATTTTTTGTTTCTTCGATTTTTTTTGACATTTTTTGGAAATTTTTTTTTTTTTTGTTGAAAAAAATACACCGAAACTAGAGATTTCAAGCTATAAAATGTTTTGTTTAATTCTCGATACGATTATTTTTCACAAAGTTGCAGCCTCACAAATATCACAAAAAAATTTATAAAAATTTTTTTGTTCCTATAATTTATTGCGTAAGTGTATAATCGAAATAAAAACTCGCGTATACATGCACAAACACACACACACACTGTTTAACATTTTAATATAAATTCATTTAAATGTTAAAACTTCGGACCAGAGTGAATTGGGAGTGAAATAAAATCCGCGTCACTCTGCAATCACACCGCTAAAAAATCTCCCAATTCACTCCACATGCGGAGTGATTTTGAACTCCGGAACTCCGAGCGGCGGAGTGAATGCGGAGTGAATTCGGATTAAAATTAAATCCGGATACACTCCCAATTTTTTACAGTGAAATAACATTAAAAAATTATAAAAACGTAAAATTTTAAAAGCATGTTTTATTTTTTAAATCTTATCCGGCAAGGTAGGGGACTATAGTGCATATTATAAATTAGTTTTGAGAAAATTCATAACTACTTTCTTTTGTTTAGTAATGTTTCAATTTTGTTTTTCACAGTTCAGATATTTTTATATAAATTCGGATGTCTATGCGAATGACAGATCTTTTATCATTCAGATATATATTTATTAATTCCGTTAATCATTAATTGATTAATAATTAAGTTGATTTCTTGATTTACATGTAGTGTAATACGATCAATTTCTTTTCTTGTAATAGTTATTGACATTTACTACGTTTAAGAATGACTATTATTGCTAAAATAATAGCTGATAATATTAATTCAATTGATGAAGTTTGTTTTAATAAAACTGGTGAAGGTTCTTTATTATACCAAGTAAGTTTTTAATAAATGTAATTTGTAGATGCTAGCTGTAATTATCAATTGCTTGTTATTGCAAGTATATGGTTAAAGTTGAAAATTTTTTTATTAAATTTAAATAAAATTGCTTTTTTAACGATTCATATAGATTGCTATTATAGCAATCAAAATTGTTAATATAGCTATCTGAATGGTTAGCTTAGCAATACGTATTGTAAATATAGCAATACGTATTACCGAAGTAATCATCTATATTCGGATGTTTCACAAAAAAGAGAAAAATTTTTTTTTTCTCGAAAACAGGGTCAAAAGTTTTATTTAGATATAAAAATAAGCCTGTAAAAGTTTAAGCTTTTAATATTATCATTAAATAATATTTAATATTATCGGGAAAAAATAATTTTTATAAAATTTTATAAATTTTTACAAAATTTTAGTATAAACATTTTAACTGAAAATGGCCTGGTGAAATTTTATAGTTTAATAAAAATTTACAAAGTTTTTGTAAGACTTTATAAAATTTTATCTGGCCATTTTCAGTATAAAGTTTTATAAAATTTTATGAAATTATTTTTTTTCCGGAATGGGTCACCCGTCCAATTAATGATCCACCTCAATGCTGCTTAACTTTTGTTATTGATGAATTGTAGTCTGCTCCGCTCGTCTATTGACCACTTGTAGATATAAAAAATTGGCTGTACCCGGTAAAAAATTTTATATTGAAAATGACCTGGTAAAATTTTATAAAATTTTTTAAAAATTTATAAAGTTTTGTAAAATTTTATAAAATTTTACCAGGCCATTTTCAGTATAAAATTTCATAAAATTTTATAAAATCATTTTTTTTTCGGGATAGGTCACCCATCCAATTCATGTCCCACCTCGATGTTACTCATCTTTTGTGTTCGATAGATTGTAGTTTGCTCCGCTCGTCCATTGGCCACTTGTAGTTAATAGAAATTCGTGGCTGTATTTTATATTACACATTAATTCTTATCCGCCATATTTCATAATATTAAATTAAGATAATATAATAATTTGCACATTATTGCAGATACACCTTGTTTCTCAAACACGATCAGGTTAAATTGTGTATAACGTCATTTATAATTATTAGGGTGTTTCATATTTAGGCGATATTTTGTTTTTTTTTGTCCTACCTGTAAAACTAACAATTTATAGAATAAAAAAAATATTCCCCCTTGAAAAAAAATTCTAAGTCAATTAGGGGCTTTTCTCATCGAAAAATTCGATTTCCCATTTAAATAACATGGAAAAAAAATTTTTTTAGTTTGTATTGTTTTACCTCGGCAATGGCTCAATGTACGAATAAGCCCAGTATATATTTTTATTGGAAATTTAACGCTCTACAAAAGAAGTTTCTTATCATTTTTCGATAAATCTATCGGTTCATAAGTTATTGGACCTCGAAGGCAAGTTAGAGTAAATTTTAAGATCTTTTTACTTTTCCGGCGAAACTATAGGACTTATCATAAAATTTCATAAATATTTTTTGTAGACAATTTTATTCCCTGCAAATTATCATTGATAATTTTTTTTTTAATTCTGCATTGTTTTCTAGTTATTTCCATTTTTATGCCAAGCTCTTAAATTCGATCAGAACACTATTTTTTCAGAAGCTTGGCATTAAAATGGAAATAACTAGAAAACAATGGAGAATTTAAAAAAAATTTTTCAGAGATAATTTGCAGAAAATAAAATTGTCTACAAAAAATATTCATGACATTTTATGATAAGTCCTATAGTTTCGCCGGAAAAGTAAAAAGATCTTAAAATTTACTCTAACTTGCCTTCGAGGTCCAATAACTTATGAACCGATAGATTTATCGAAAAATGATAAGAAACTTTTTTTGTAGAGCGTTAAATTTCCAATAAAAATATATACTGGGCTTATTCGTACATTGAGCCATTGCCGAGGTAAAACATTCTAGACTAAAAAATTCTTTCGGCGTCTTCTGATTTTTATAACTTGTTAACGATACGTCATAGGTAAAATCAGCAGAGATATTTTTAAAAGGCACTGAATGCTCTACAAAAAATATCCCTTACCATTTTTCGATAAATCCGTTTGTTTAAAAGTTATTTGAGCTTAAAGTCAAATTCATAGTAAGTTTATAGATCTTCTTACATTTCTGGCAAAACTATCACAAGATGTCATAAGATCATTTGATACAAGAAAATCTAAAAAACGGTTGACCCTGTGGGCCAACCCCAAAAACTTCCCTCTGTTTTGGAGCTCAGGAAAATCGGAAACGTTATTATTTGTTGATTTTTAAGCTTTTAAAGCTCAAAAACGCTTGCACCAGAGAAAAATATCTTTCGCTAAAAAAAAAATTACTTTTGTACGACGATATCATTGGAATAAATCTACCAAGTGGCACGTGTTTTGCGGCAGTTGAATGTTGAAGCAACTCGATCGAGCGGCTAAACGGTTATACAACTAAAAAGAAACAAAGCATTTTTGATTTTTATATTTCAAATAATTTCGATTCTGCAACCCCAATCGACTTCACGATCTGATCAAGTTGAAATTTTAATAAGCCCTTCCGATTGTAGCAACTAAAAATCAAATAGGTTGGTTCGTTCCAAAAAGATCATACGACAAAATTTAGTTCTCACACACACACATACGCACAAGCGCTCGCACGAGCAGGCGGACGTCCATCTACATATAACTCCATCAATATCTTCACTTGTAAAAATTTTTAATTTTAATAGAGAGAAATTGAAAACTTTTGCTAAAATAATCGTCAATTCTTGTTCCAATTGTATCACTGTTTCAAAGCAAAAGCGGTAATAATTCGGTCATATGATTTATAGTTGGAATTTTTTGTTCCAATATCTCGTCTGCAGTAAATACCAAGTTCTCTAGTTGAAGATGTCGGCTGGTACGGAACAGTTGTCTTCTCCAAAATTTTGTTTTTGAGAGTATCAAAAAAATTACCGTCATTCTTCAATATAGACTAGAGCCCCAAGTGCTCCAGTTGACGAAGACGGCTGCAATGGACTGATCATCTGCTCCAAAATTATTTTTTATACAATGAAAAAAAAAAAATTACAGCCACTATCGTCTAGACTAGAGCACCAAGTGCTCCAGTTGAAGATGTCGGCTGGTATGGAACAGTTGTCTTCTCCAAAATTTTGTTTTTGAGAGTATCAAAAAAATTACCGTCATTCTTCAATATAGACTAGAGCACCAAGTGCTCCAGTTGACGAAGACGGCTGCAATGGACTGATCATCTACTCCAAAATTATTTTTTATACAATGAAAAAAAAAAAATTACAGCCACTATCGTCTAGACTAGAGCACCAAGTGCTCGAGTTGAAGATGTCGGCTGGTATGGAACAGTTGTCTTCTCCAAAATTTTGTTTTTGAGAGTATCAAAAAAATTACCGTCATTCTTCAATATAGACTAGAGCCCCAAGTGCTCCAGTTGACGAAGACGGCTGCAATGGACTGATCATCTGCTCCAAAATTATTTTTTATACAATGAAAAAAAAAAAATTACAGCCACTATCGTCTAGACTAGAGCACCAAGTGCTCTAGTTGAAGATGTCGGCTGGTATGGAACAGTTGTCTTCTCCAAAATTTTGTTTTTGAGAGTATCAAAAAAATTACCGTCATTCTTCAATATAGACTAGAGCACCAAGTGCTCCAGTTGACGAAGACGGCTGCAATGGACTGATCATCTGCTCCAAAATTATTTTTTATACAATGAAAAAAAAAAAAATTACAGCCACTATCGTCTAGACTAGAGCACCAAGTGCTCCAGTTGAAGAAGACGGCTGTAATGGACTGATCATCTGCTCCAAAATTATTTTTCCTACAATGAGAAAAAAAAATTACAGCCACTATCGTCTAGACTAGAGTACCAAGTGCTCTAGTTGAAGATGTCGGCTGGTATGGAACAGTTGTCTTCTCCAAAATTTTGTTTTTGAGAGTATCAAAAAAATTACCGTCATTCTTCAATATAGACTAGAGCACCAAGTGCTCCAGTTGACGAAGACGGCTGCAATGGACTGATCATCTGCTCCAAAATTATTTTTTATACAATGAAAAAAAAAAAATTACAGCCACTATCGTCTAGACTAGAGTACCAAGTGCTCTAGTTGAAGATGTCGGCTGGTATGGAACAGTTGTCTTCTTCAAAATTTTGTTTTTGAGAGTATCAAAAAAATTACCGTCATTCTTCAATATAGACTAGAGCACCAAGTGCTCCAGTTGAAGAAGACGGCTGTAATGGACTGATCATCTGCTCCAAAATTATTTTTCCTACAATGAGAAAAAAAAATTACAGCCACTATCGTCTAGACTAGAGTACCAAGTGCTCTAGTTGAAGATGTCGGCTGTAATGGACTGATCATCTGCTCCAAACTTATTTTTCCTACAATGAGAAAAAAAAATTACTGACATTATCTAATCCGGAATTCGTCAGGTTGACCTCATAGCTCACGACTTTTTTTTGAATAAGGATTTCCTCAGGAGGTCCTGACTTGGAACTTGTCAGGTTTACCTGATGGCAAATAACTTTTTTTTGAATAAGGATACCCTGATTATTTTCTGACAAGGAACTCGCAGGTTTGCCCTAACAAGGCAAACCTCATAATAACCTAACAAGGTCCTTATGGTACTTTTGGCAAATCAGGAAAAATATCTAGTTGGGGAGTAACATTATAAAAGCAACATTGCGTTACGTTATGAAAAGTATTATTTTCAGTTATATATGTAAACTTATTCACTTTGCTTACAACGCTAACGCAGTTTATCATACTTTTTATATTAATGAGCTACTTCATTTCATTGTAGATCAATAAGGTATGGAAAAAACCTTCTGGCAAGTCTCTTAAGTCTATGATTATTTCCAAGTGGAATAAAACTTTAAAAAAAGAAGTCGAAGAACTTCTTAAGCTTAAAACTCAACAAGTAAAAAATTTGGAAGGTATTTTTAACATCTCTAAAAATTATCATCCGAATATTCTTGAAGAAATTACTGTTATTGATTCTTCTGCTAATGAAAATAAAGAAAGTGTTATCTTGAAACCGTTAACACAATCTCGTTCCCGAATCGTAAAAAAGTTTCAGAAGACATCTCACGATTCCGAAAAGACAGATTTCGTGGAATCTGGCGTCAAATCCATGCTTGAATCTTTCGAAGTATCTTTAACTCAATCTACAGGATACTCCACAGATAAATCGGGAAAAAAATCGTCAGACAAATCGATACCTCATTCTACACGACCTCTAATAGTAAACCCTGAACAAAAATCTATAATAAATTTTCAGTCTGAATCAAAAGTTAATGTTCCAGCCGATCCTCAAAAAAAAATTTTTCAGAATTGTCAAGTGAATTGTTCTACTTATTCTACGTTAGCACCTGATGATGTATCCAATAACTGTGCTATTAATTTAGATAATTATTGTACCCATATAATACCTATTGGCACTGATGGTAATTGTTTATTTCGCTGCTTCTCATTTATTCTTCATGATACAGAAGACAATTATCATCTTATTCGTATTCAAATTGTTGATCATGTCACCTATCATTGGAATGATTTCAAGCAAATAATTAATCTTCATTCCTTTCATCAGTTCACCGATCCTTCTTCTTACAATAATTTTATGAAATGTAATAAGCAATTCGCTTCGCTATTCGAAATTCTTGTTTTTACTAAGTTGTATAATATATCTGTTCATGTTTATCAACTGATGAATGACGGGAAAATTGAAATTTTAGCAATCTACAACACTGACGGTAGTTATAGCTTCGATAATGAGCATGTGAATTTATTGTTCAGTGGCTCATTTAAAGCAGGACATTTTGAAGTATTGAAATTGATACCTATCGAAAAAAGCCAATCATATGTTATTGAGAAATCTATAAATGCGTCTCCAAAGAAACCTGAAGATTTGACAAATCGTATTGTGATTGAACCTGAAGAGATACCTGAAATTAACATTGAAATAAAACGTGATTGTAACAAATTTATCTCTGATCCATCTGATGTTGATAATTTTATAGTAATCAATAATTTTGAACCTTTTGATATCAATTCTAAAGAAAATATTACAGATAATACCCTCACCAAGCCACAAAGAAAAATAAATATGGATGGAAATGCAATAGAATTAAACTGCGATAATAATGTTACCTCCGATTCCTCTTTATTCGGTAATAAATTTGAATTCTGTGATTTTGAGCCGTTAGAAGAAAGTGAAATCGATGACGAATCTAATATAAAATTGAATTGCTTTATTGGTGGTTATATACAACAAATTGAAAATGATATAAATAAAGAATTTTCGGAAGATAGCAATGATTCGAGTCATAGTGTAACAACTTTGCGCAGCAGAATTTCTTCAACAGACGACGATTCTAGTTCTTGCTGTGAAAGTAATAATGATGACCATTCTGAAAACAAAAATCCTGATAAAAGTAATGAATCATCCTTCAATGATAACGAGGACAGTGATATTTATGTTAAAAAAAGTGATAATAATAAAAATAATAATAATAACAAATCTGATCAACGATCAAGTAATGATAAAGATTCTGATAACATGAATAAAAATATTAAAATACAAGAAAAAACAATTTATAATATTTATTTAGGTCAATTTACATTTTTTACAAATCTGGCAGCTACTCTCGATGGTTATTTGGATTCGAATTTATTGCGGAGTATAATTAAATCGATGATGCACGAAACACTAGAATGCTATTGCCCCCTGAGTTTCTATAGTGGTATTAAACCATACAATGGGTATTGGTCTGCGTACGCACGGTGCCTTGTATCAAGTCATCCTGTGCGTTTTAAATTTGATATAAGGGAACGTAACTCTAATGTTTTGGAAGTAGATGCAAACAGTAATATGCCCATTACGTTTGCTCACGATCCCACTGAAACACCTTATGCCCAGAAACGAGGAGATGAACGCAAACATCGATATCTATGTATCGAAAAGCTAGAGATATGAGTTTAGAATCTGCATTAAATTGCGATAAACAAGAATTGGCTGAAGGGTATAAAGGTGATATCACACAACAACATATTCTTGAGAAAATTTCATCCGATGGTAATAATTTAAACCGGCTCGTTTTGAAATCCAAGGATTTATCAGATTTATCGCAGCTATACATAAATGACGAACATAACTCTCCAGATCCATTCTTTCGCTCTCTCAATTACTGTCTTCGTATCATATTATTTACACAAGCTCAGTTAGATGTCATTAATCCTAGTAGACCGGTGATTGTTCATCTAGATTCTACGGGAGCACGTGTGAGAAATCCAGGATTTAGAGTACAAAAACGAATTTTCTATTATGCTCTCGTCTACAGGGCATCAAGATCAACTGTCCCACTGGCTCAGATGATAACTTCTGATCAAGGGATTCCATCCATTTCATTATTTTTATCTGAATACAAGGCTGCAATAGAAACTTCATCTAAATGGCCATTTAAAGCAGTCGTTGTCGATTGGTGTTGGGCAGAAATGCACAGTGTTCTCAATGTATGGACTGGAATGACCATAACAGAGTATTTGGATATAACTTATAAATATTTTATCAATAATAGATTTGTTCTACCTAAAAAATTTATTTTCTTATTAAGCTGTAATGCTCACATTATGCATCGAGTTGCAGATGAAATTAAACGTCTCGGACTTCAGAATATTAAAAAATTATTGATGGAATGTGTCGCTTCACTAATGTTATGTCGCACAAAGACAAAAATGGATGAATTATTTGATTTAATTGCCACAATTTTTTTATCTAAATCTGAACACACAGCTGAAGTTAATTTACTAAAACTTAAAGAACTTATAAACGAAGAAAAAAATGACATTGAGAAGATTGCCGATGAAACTAAAAATTCTGAAATAAAGGAACCAGATATTGATGAATTTTGCTTTGAGTCTATGTCAAAAACCCAAACAATCTACAAAAGTTCTCCATACTATCAATACTACTGTAAACGATGTGATCGGATAAAGGAACTCTTGGATAGCCATGAACGTGATTTATCTGAAAAAATTAGCTCATTATACTCTCCAGAATTCATTAATTACCTTCTCAAAAGCTATATCGCGTATCTTCCTTTATGGACTGCCATTATGATGCCGTTGATTGATCCTATTATTTCCAGGGTGACCAATGCCTACGTCGAATCTCATATGAGAGCTTACAAAGAAGAGATACTACTGAAAAGGAAAAATGTGTCCGTCGGTAATGTCGTGCGTGCTCTCGACAATTATAATAAATGTTTAATTGCAAAGGAAGAAGTTTATCAGATTTGTAAACCTGATGATGAATACGCCAAATATCCACTTCATAAAGAACCTGCTGCAGATTTAGACGCTGAGGCAGAATGGGCTAAAACACCTAAAGAAATAAAAGATCTGAAAACAAGAAAATCACGCAATAGAAATCTGTCACGAACTTATATCTCTAAAATGTCATCTAAATTAGCAAAAGACTTAACTCATTTAAAAACAGAAAACAAAAAAAATACTCGGTCGAAAAAAACTCAGAAGATTCCAAAAAGAAAAGTAGAAATAAAAATAAAACAAAGCCCGCAACCAAAGTTTGAAGAAATAAGCAGTGATTCCACGACAACAACAAATTTAATTGATAATCAGTCAAAGATTAAATCTCATTCGCAGGATCAACTGAGCAATGGAATGTGGAAAAATCCAGATTTCTACAGGCTATCTAGATCTAGTTTTATAAAAATGTCGGTTTATCCAGTAAAGAGTGATACAATTTATAAACTAGATCAGTTCTTATTAACTCCTAGAGAATTTAACACGCTATACGATCGAAACTGGATAAATGGTCAAATTATTGATGCTTACGCATCGACTTACATGACATCATGGAAGAATATCTCATATATTCCATGTGAATTGACTTGGAGTATACTTGGTGATGATTGGAAGAAGCGTAAGATAATTAAAAGTACTGTACACAAAACATCGGAACCACTTGGAAATATTATTTTGATGCCATACTTGTATTGTTCCCATTGGTTGTTGCTAGTAGTGAATGTACTCGATAAAACAGTATCGCTGTACGATCCTTTTAAAATTATTCTTGATGAAAGATACTTGAATGCTTTTACAAAATTTTTATCGGAGTGTTTAAAAGTAAGCAGCTTCAGTAAACTATCTAAAACACAGTGGTGTGTAAAAGAGGCCCCGACAAGACCATATCAAACTGATGATTACAATTGCGGCATTTTTATTATGCATTACATAAAATGCATATATGAAAATGTTCCCTTGGGCGATCAGATTGATCCGAATAATCATCGTATGAGAATACGTCAAGAACTCATTACTCATAGTGACAACTTATTCGATAGATGTATCTATTGCGCGAAAAAAATAGAATATGAGATGAATGACGTAGCATGTGGTAAATGCCACCGTTTGCTCCATGCTCATTGTACTAATTTCGATAGGAGCTTTACTGATGAAGAAGACGACTACGACTACACTGGAATTACTCCAAAAAAAAAAAAACTTGATGATTTACAAACGTATAAATGTCGCATATGCAGACGTTTTCCATGAGATCTCTTTGAATAAAAGGTTTCCAGTATGGTAAGACACGATTTGGAACAAAATTTTCGGACCGATAAAAACGCCAGGTTCTTAAAAATTAATTTTTCTACTTGATCTGGATGGAAATTTCTTATAAAGACTTTCAAACTCTATTCAGCTTGATTGACATATACTCAATAAACATACACCCAAATGTTATAAATAAATTGTACAATATTATTCGATTAAAAAAACTCTATTTTCCAAATATTCTATGATATGCTTGAAATTTTTTTAGTGGGGTAAAATGTCATCAGAATTTTTTTCGCAGTCTCCGAATTTTTCAGCTAAGAATTCCTGGGCTTCCAACCCTGAGAGGCTGACGAAACTTCAAAAACAATAAATACTTGTGACTCGAGTCATGCTTGAATTTCTTTCACTAGGGTAAAATGTCATCAGAATTTTTTTCAGTGTCTCTAAATTTTCCAACTGCAAATTCCGGTACTTCCGACACTCGGAGGTGGATGAAACTGCTAGACCATAAAATTCAGGTGACTCTAGACATGCTAGAATATTTTCCAGAGGGGTAAAGTGTAGCAAGAATTTTTATCACCGTTTCAAAATTTTCCAGCTGGAAATTCTAGTACTTCCGACGCTCGGAGGTAGATAAAACTGTGGCACCATAAAATTCAGGTGACTCCAGACAAACCAGAATTTTTTTTTGAGGGGTAAAGGGTAGCCAGAATTTCTTCTGCCATTTCAAAATTTTCCAGCTGGAAATTCCAGTACTTCCGACACTCGGAGGTGGATGAAACTGCGACAACATAGAATTCAGGTGACTCTAGACATGCCAGAAATTTTTCTAGGGGGGTAAAGAGTAGCCAGAATTTTTTTCACCATTTCAAAATTTCCGAGCTGGAAATACCAGTACTTCCGACTGTCCGAGGTGGATGAAACTGTGAAAATATATAATTTAGGTGACTCTGGAGATGCCAGAATTTTTTCTAGGGAGGTAAAGGGTAGACAGAATTTTTTTCACCATTTCAAAATTTCCGAGCTGGAAATTCCAGTACTTCCGACACTCAGAGGTGGATGAAACTGTGAAAATATATAATTTAGGTGACTTTTGACATCCTAGAATTTTTTCCAGAGGGGTAAAGGGTAGCCAGAATTTTTTTCACCATTTCAAAATTTTCGACCTTGAAATTCGAGTACTTCCGACACTCGGAGGTGGATGAAACTGTGAAAATATATAATTTAGGTGACTCTGGAGATGCCAGAATTTTTTCTAGGGAGGTAAAGGGTAGCCAGAATTTTTTTCACCATTTCAAAATTTCCGAGCTGGAAATTCGAGTACTTCCGACACTCGGAGGTGGATGAAACTGCGAAAACATAAAATTCAGGTGACTCCAGACATGCTAGAATTTTTTCTAGAAGGGTAAAGTGCACTCAGAATTTTTGACGCTGTTTCAAAATCTTCCAGCTGAAAATTCCAGTACTTCCGACACTCGGAGGTGGATGAAACTGCGACAACATAGAATTCAGGTGACTCTAGACATGCCAGAAATTTTTCTAGGGGGGTAAAGAGTAGCCAGAATTTTTTTCACCATTTCAAAATTTCCGAGCTGGAAATACCAGTACTTCCGACTGTCCGAGGTGGATGAAACTGTGAAAATATATAATTTAGGTGACTCTGGAGATGCCAGAATTTTTTCTAGGGAGGTAAAGGGTAGACAGAATTTTTTTCACCATTTCAAAATTTCCGAGCTGGAAATTCCAGTACTTCCGACACTCAGAGGTGGATGAAACTGTGAAAATATATAATTTAGGTGACTTTTGACATCCTAGAATTTTTTCCAGAGGGGTAAAGGGTAGCCAGAATTTTTTTCACCATTTCAAAATTTTCGACCTTGAAATTCGAGTACTTCCGACACTCGGAGGTGGATAAAACTGTGAAAATATATAATTTAGGTGACTCTGGAGATGCCAGAATTTTTTCTAGGGAGGTAAAGGGTAGCCAGAATTTTTTTCACCATTTCAAAATTTCCGAGCTGGAAATTCGAGTACTTCCGACACTCGGAGGTGAATGAAACTGCGAAAACATAAAATTCAGGTGACTCCAGACATGCTAGAATTTTTTCTAGAAGGGTAAAGTGCACTCAGAATTTTTGACGCTGTTTCAAAATCTTCCAGCTGGAAATTCCAGTACTTCCGACACTTGGAGGTGGATGAAACTGTGACAACATAAGATTCTTGTGACTCTAGACATGCTAGAATTTTTTCTAGAAGGGTAAAATGCACTCAGAATTTTTTTCGCTGTTATGAAATCTTCCAGCTGGAAATTCCAGTACTTCCGACACTCGGAGGTGGATGAAACTGTGACAACATAAAATTCGACTGACTCCAGACATGCTAGAATTTGTTCTAGAAGGGTAAAATGTCATCAGAATTTTTTACGTTGTTTCGAAATCTTCCAGCTGGAAATTCCAGTACTTCTGACACTCGAAGGTGAATGAACTTGTGACAACATAATAATCACGTGACTCCAGACATGCTAGAATTTTTTCCTGAGGGGTAAAGTGCACTCAGAATTTTTTACGCTGTTTCGAAATCTTCCAGCTGAAAATTCCAGTACTTCCGACACTCGGAGGTGGATGAAACTGTGACAACATAAAATTCGACTGACTCCAGACATGCTAGAATTTTTTCTAGAAGGGTAAAGTGCACTCAGAATTTTTGACGCTGTTTCAAAATCTTCCAGCTGGAAATTCCAGTTCTTTCGACACTTGGAGGTGGATGAAACTGTGACAACATAAAATTCGACTGACTCCAGACATGCTAGAATTTTTTCTAGAAGGGTAAAATGCACTCAGAATTTTTTACGCTGTTTTGAAATCTTCCAGCTGGAAATTCCAGTACTTCCGACACTTGGAGGTGGATGAAACTGTGACAACATAAAATTCGACTGACTCCAGACATGCTAGAATTTTTTCTAGAAAGGTAAAGTGCACTCAGAATTTTTGACGCTGTTTCAAAATCTTCCAGCTGGAAATTCCAGTTCTTCCGACACTTGGAGGTGGATGAAACTGTGACAACATGAAATTCGACTGACTCCAGACATGCTAGAATTTTTTCTAGAAGGGTAAAGTGCACTCAGAATTTTTGACGCTGTTTCAAAATCTTCCAGATGGAAATTCCAGTACTTCCGACACTCGGAGGTGGATGAAACTGTAACAACATAATATTCACGTGACTCCAGACATGCTAGAATTTTTTCCTGAGGGGTAAAATGTCATCAGAATTTTTTACGCTGTTTCGAAATCTTCCAGCTGGAAATTCCAGTTCTTCCGACACTTGGAGGTGGATGAAACTGTGACAACATAATATTCACGTGACTCCAGACATGCTAGAATTTTTTCCTGAGGGGTAAAGTGCACTCAGAATTTTTTACGCTGTTTTGAAATCTTCCAGCTGGAAATTCCAGTTCTTCCGACACTTGGAGGTGGATGAAACTGTGACAACATAATATTCACGTGACTCCAGACATGCTAGAATTTTTTCCTGAGGGGTAAAGTGCACTCAGAATTTTTTACGCTGTTTTGAAATCTTCCAGCTGGAAATTCCAGTACTTCCGACACTCGGAGGTGGATGAAACTGTGACAACATAATATTCACCTGACTCCAGACATGCTAGAATTTTTTCTAGAAGGATAAAGTGCACTCAGAATTTTTTACGCTGTTTTGAAATCTTCCAGCTGGAAATTCCAGTACTTCCGACACTCGGAGGTGGATGAAACTGTGACAACATAAAATTCGACTGACTCCAGACATGCTAGAATTTTTTCCTGAGGGGTAAAGTGCACTCAGAATTTTTTACGCTGTTTTGAAATCTTCCAGCTGGAAATTCCAGTACTTCCGACACTCGGAGGTGGATGAAACTGTGACAACATAATATTCACGTGACTCCAGACATGCTAGAATTTTTTCTAGAAGGATAAAGTGCACTCAGAATTTTTTACGCTGTTTTGAAATCTTCCAGCTGGAAATTCCAGTTCTTCCGACACTTGGAGGTGGATGAAACTGTGACAACATAATATTCACGTGACTCCAGACATGCTAGAATTTTTTCCTAAGGGGTAAAATGTCATCAGAATTTTTTACGCTGTTTCGAAATCTTCCAGCTGGAAATTCCAGTTCTTCCGACTCTTGGAGGTGGATGAAACTGTGACAACACAAAATTCGACTGACTCCAGGCATGCTAGAATTTTTTCCTGAGGGGTAAAGTGCACTCCGAATTTTTTACGCTGTTTTGAAATCTTCCAGCTGGAAATTCCAGTTCTTCCGACACTTGGAGGTGGATGAAACTGTGACAACATGAAATTCGACTGACTCCAGACATGCTAGAATTTTTTCTAGAAGGGTAAAGTGCACTCAGAATTTTTGACGCTGTTTCAAAATCTTCCAGCTGGAAATTCCAGTACTTCCGACACTCGGAGGTGGATGAAACTGTGACAACATAATATTCACGTGACTCCAGACATGCTAGAATTTTTTCCTGAGGGGTAAAGTGCACTCAGAATTTTTTACGCTGTTTTGAAATCTTCCAGCTGGAAATTCCAGTTCTTCCGACACTTGGAGGTGGATGAAACTGTGACAACATGAAATTAGACTGACTCCAGACATGCTAGAATTTTTACTAGAAGGGTAAAGTGCACTCAGAATTTCTGACGCTGTTTCAAAATCTTCCAGCTGGAAATTCCAGTTCTTCCGACACTTGGAGGTGGATGAAACTGTGACAACATAATATTCACGTGACTCCAGACATGCTAGAATTTTTTCCTAAGGGGTAAAATGTCATCAGAATTTTTTACGCTGTTTCGAAATCTTCCAGCTGGAAATTCCAGTTCTTCCGACACTTGGAGGTGGATGAAACTGTGACAACATAAAATTCGACTGACTCCAGACATGCTAGAATTTTTTCCTGAGGGGTAAAGTGCACTCCGAATTTTTTACGCTGTTTTGAAATCTTCCAGCTGGAAATTCCAGTTCTTCCGACACTTGGAGGTGGATGAAACTGTGACAACATGAAATTCGACTGACTCCAGACATGCTAGAATTTTTTCTAGAAGGGTAAAGTGCACTCAGAATTTTTGACGCTGTTTCAAAATCTTCCAGCTGGAAATTCCAGTACTTCCGACACTCGGAGGTGGATGAAACTGTGACGACATAATATTCACGTGACTCCAGACATGCTAGAATTTTTTCCTGAGGGGTAAAGTGCACTCAGAATTTTTTACGCTGTTTTGAAATCTTCCAGCTGGAAATTCCAGTTCTTCCGACACTTGGAGGTGGATGAAACTGTGACAACATGAAATTAGACTGACTCCAGACATGCTAGAATTTTTACTAGAAGGGTAAAGTGCACTCAGAATTTCTGACGCTGTTTCAAAATCTTCCAGCTGGAAATTCCAGTTCTTCCGACACTTGGAGGTGGATGAAACTGTGACAACATAATATTCACGTGACTCCAGACATGCTAGAATTTTTTCCTGAGGGGTAAAGTGCACTCAGAATTTTTTACGCTGTTTTGAAATCTTCCAGCTGGAAATTCCAGTACTTCCGACACTCGGAGGTGGATGAAACTGTGACAACATAATATTCACGTGACTCCAGACATGCTAGAATTTTTTCTAGAAGGATAAAGTGCACTCAGAATTTTTTACGCTGTTTTGAAATCTTCTAGCTGGAAATTCCAGTACTTCCGACACTCGGAGGTGGATGAAACTGTGACAACATAAAATTCGACTGACTCCAGACATGCTAGAATTTTTTCCTGAGGGGTAAAGTGCACTCAGAATTTTTTACGCTGTTTTGAAATCTTACAGCTGGAAATTCCAGTACTTCCGACACTCGGAGGTGGATGAAACTGTGACAACATAATATTCACGTGACTCCAGACATGCTAGAATTTTTTCTAGAAGGATAAAGTGCACTCAGAATTTTTTACGCTGTTTTGAAATCTTCCAGCTGGAAATTCCAGTTCTTCCGACACTTGGAGGTGGATGAAACTGTGACAACATGAAATTCGACTGTCTCCAGCCATGCTAGAATTTTTTCTAGAAGGGTAAAGTGCACTCAGAATTTTTGACGCTGTTTCAAAATCCTCCAGCTGGAAATTCCAGTACTTCCGACACTCGGAGGTGGATGAAACTGTGACAACGTAAAATGCGAGTGACTCCAGACATGCTAGAATTTTTTCTAGAAGGGTAAAATGTCATCAGAATTTTTTACGTTGTTTCGAAATCTTCCAGCTGGAAATTCCAGTACTTCCGACACTCGGAGGTGGATGAAACTGTGACAACATAATATTCACGTGACTCCAGACATGCTAGAATTTTTTCCTGAGGGGTAAAGTGCACTCAGAATTTCTGACGCTGTTTCAAAATCTTCCAGCTGGAAATTCCAGTGCTTCCGACACTCGGAGGTGGATGAAACTGTGACAACATAATATTCACGTGACTCCAGACATGCTAGAATTTTTTCTAGAAGGATAAAGTGCACTCAGAATTTTTGACGCTGTTTCAAAATCTTCCAGCTGGAAATTCCAGTACTTCCGACACTCAGAGGTGGATGAAACTGTGAAAATATATAATTTAGGTGACTTTTGACATCCTAGAATTTTTTCCAGAGGGGTGAAGGGTAGCCAGAATTTTTTTCACCATTTCAAAATTTTCGACCTTGAAATTCGAGTACTTCCGACACTCGGAGGTGGATGAAACTGTGAAAATATATAATTTAGGTGACTCTGGAGATGCCAGAATTTTTTCTAGGGAGGTAAAGGGTAGCCAGAATTTTTTTCACCATTTCAAAATTTCCGAGCTGGAAATTCGAGTACTTCCGACACTCGGAGGTGGATGAAACTGCGAAAACATAAAATTCAGGTGACTCCAGACATGCTAGAATTTTTTCTAGAAGGGTAAAGTGCACTCAGAATTTTTGACGCTGTTTCAAAATCTTCCAGCTGGAAATTCCAGTACTTCCGACACTTGGAGGTGGATGAAACTGTGACAACATAAGATTCTTGTGACTCTAGACATGCTAGAATTTTTTCTAGAAGGGTAAAATGCACTCAGAATTTTTTACGCTGTTATGAAATCTTCCAGCTGGAAATTCCAGTACTTCCGACACTCGGAGGTGGATGAAACTGTGACAACATAAAATTCGACTGACTCCAGACATGCTAGAATTTGTTCTAGAAGGGTAAAATGTCATCAGAATTTTTTACGTTGTTTCGAAATCTTCCAGCTGGAAATTCCAGTACTTCTGACACTCGAAGGTGAATGAACTTGTGACAACATAATAATCACGTGACTCCAGACATGCTAGAATTTTTTCCTGAGGGGTAAAGTGCACTCAGAATTTTTTACGCTGTTTCGAAATCTTCCAGCTGAAAATTCCAGTACTTCCGACACTCGGAGGTGGATGAAACTGTGACAACATAAAATTCGACTGACTCCAGACATGCTAGAATTTTTTCTAGAAGGGTAAAGTGCACTCAGAATTTTTGACGCTGTTTCAAAATCTTCCAGCTGGAAATTCCAGTTCTTTCGACACTTGGAGGTGGATGAAACTGTGACAACATAAAATTCGACTGACTCCAGACATGCTAGAATTTTTTCTAGAAGGGTAAAATGCACTCAGAATTTTTTACGCTGTTTTGAAATCTTCCAGCTGGAAATTCCAGTACTTCCGACACTTGGAGGTGGATGAAACTGTGACAACATAAAATTCGACTGACTCCAGACATGCTAGAATTTTTTCTAGAAAGGTAAAGTGCACTCAGAATTTTTGACGCTGTTTCAAAATCTTCCAGCTGGAAATTCCAGTTCTTCCGACACTTGGAGGTGGATGAAACTGTGACAACATGAAATTCGACTGACTCCAGACATGCTAGAATTTTTTCTAGAAGGGTAAAGTGCACTCAGAATTTTTGACGCTGTTTCAAAATCTTCCAGCTGAAAATTCCAGTACTTCCGACACTCGGAGGTGGATGAAACTGCGACAACATAGAATTCAGGTGACTCTAGACATGCCAGAAATTTTTCTAGGGGGGTAAAGAGTAGCCAGAATTTTTTTCACCATTTCAAAATTTCCGAGCTGGAAATACCAGTACTTCCGACTGTCCGAGGTGGATGAAACTGTGAAAATATATAATTTAGGTGACTCTGGAGATGCCAGAATTTTTTCTAGGGAGGTAAAGGGTAGACAGAATTTTTTTCACCATTTCAAAATTTCCGAGCTGGAAATTCCAGTACTTCCGACACTCAGAGGTGAATCAAAAACTGTGAAAATATATAATTTAGGTGACTTTTGACATCCTAGAATTTTTTCCAGAGGGGTAAAGGGTAGCCAGAATTTTTTTCACCATTTCAAAATTTTCGACCTTGAAATTCGAGTACTTCCGACACTCGGAGGTGGATAAAACTGTGAAAATATATAATTTAGGTGACTCTGGAGATGCCAGAATTTTTTCTAGGGAGGTAAAGGGTAGCCAGAATTTTTTTCACCATTTCAAAATTTCCGAGCTGGAAATTCGAGTACTTCCGACACTCGGAGGTGAATGAAACTGCGAAAACATAAAATTCAGGTGACTCCAGACATGCTAGAATTTTTTCTAGAAGGGTAAAGTGCACTCAGAATTTTTGACGCTGTTTCAAAATCTTCCAGCTGGAAATTCCAGTACTTCCGACACTTGGAGGTGGATGAAACTGTGACAACATAAGATTCTTGTGACTCTAGACATGCTAGAATTTTTTCTAGAAGGGTAAAATGCACTCAGAATTTTTTTCGCTGTTATGAAATCTTCCAGCTGGAAATTCCAGTACTTCCGACACTCGGAGGTGGATGAAACTGTGACAACATAAAATTCGACTGACTCCAGACATGCTAGAATTTGTTCTAGAAGGGTAAAATGTCATCAGAATTTTTTACGTTGTTTCGAAATCTTCCAGCTGGAAATTCCAGTACTTCTGACACTCGAAGGTGAATGAACTTGTGACAACATAATAATCACGTGACTCCAGACATGCTAGAATTTTTTCCTGAGGGGTAAAGTGCACTCAGAATTTTTTACGCTGTTTCGAAATCTTCCAGCTGAAAATTCCAGTACTTCCGACACTCGGAGGTGGATGAAACTGTGACAACATAAAATTCGACTGACTCCAGACATGCTAGAATTTTTTCTAGAAGGGTAAAGTGCACTCAGAATTTTTGACGCTGTTTCAAAATCTTCCAGCTGGAAATTCCAGTTCTTTCGACACTTGGAGGTGGATGAAACTGTGACAACATAAAATTCGACTGACTCCAGACATGCTAGAATTTTTTCTAGAAGGGTAAAATGCACTCAGAATTTTTTACGCTGTTTTGAAATCTTCCAGCTGGAAATTCCAGTACTTCCGACACTTGGAGGTGGATGAAACTGTGACAACATAAAATTCGACTGACTCCAGACATGCTAGAATTTTTTCTAGAAAGGTAAAGTGCACTCAGAATTTTTGACGCTGTTTCAAAATCTTCCAGCTGGAAATTCCAGTTCTTCCGACACTTGGAGGTGGATGAAACTGTGACAACATGAAATTCGACTGACTCCAGACATGCTAGAATTTTTTCTAGAAGGGTAAAGTGCACTCAGAATTTTTGACGCTGTTTCAAAATCTTCCAGATGGAAATTCCAGTACTTCCGACACTCGGAGGTGGATGAAACTGTAACAACATAATATTCACGTGACTCCAGACATGCTAGAACTTTTTCCTGAGGGGTAAAATGTCATCAGAATTTTTTACGCTGTTTCGAAATCTTCCAGCTGGGAATTCCAGTTCTTCCGACACTTGGAGGTGGATGAAACTGTGACAACATAATATTCACGTGACTCCAGACATGCTAGAATTTTTTCCTGAGGGGTAAAGTGCACTCAGAATTTTTTACGCTGTTTTGAAATCTTCCAGCTGGAAATTCCAGTTCTTCCGACACTTGGAGGTGGATGAAACTGTGACAACATAATATTCACGTGACTCCAGACATGCTAGAATTTTTTCCTGAGGGGTAAAGTGCACTCAGAATTTTTTACGCTGTTTTGAAATCTTCCAGCTGGAAATTCCAGTACTTCCGACACTCGGAGGTGGATGAAACTGTGACAACATAATATTCACGTGACTCCAGACATGCTAGAATTTTTTCTAGAAGGATAAAGTGCACTCAGAATTTTTTACGCTGTTTTGAAATCTTCCAGCTGGAAATTCCAGTACTTCCGACACTCGGAGGTGGATGAAACTGTGACAACATAAAATTCGACTGACTCCAGACATGCTAGAATTTTTTCCTGAGGGGTAAAGTGCACTCAGAATTTTTTACGCTGTTTTGAAATCTTCCAGCTGGAAATTCCAGTGCTTCCGACACTCGGAGGTGGATGAAACTGTGACAACATAATATTCACGTGACTCCAGACATGCTAGAATTTTTTCTAGAAGGATAAAGTGCACTCAGAATTTTTTACGCTGTTTTGAAATCTTCCAGCTGGAAATTCCAGTTCTTCCGACACTTGGAGGTGGATGAAACTGTGACAACATAATATTCACGTGACTCCAGACATGCTAGAATTTTTTCCTAAGGGGTAAAATGTCATCAGAATTTTTTACGCTGTTTCGAAATCTTCCAGCTGGAAATTCCAGTTCTTCCGACACTTGGAGGTGGATGAAACTGTGACAACATAAAATTCGACTGACTCCAGGCATGCTAGAATTTTTTCCTGAGGGGTAAAGTGCACTCCGAATTTTTTACGCTGTTTTGAAATCTTCCAGCTGGAAATTCCAGTTCTTCCGACACTTGGAGGTGGATGAAACTGTGACAACATGAAATTCGACTGACTCCAGACATGCTAGAATTTTTTCTAGAAGGGTAAAGTGCACTCAGAATTTTTGACGCTGTTTCAAAATCTTCCAGCTGGAAATTCCAGTACTTCCGACACTCGGAGGTGGATGAAACTGTGACAACATAATATTCACGTGACTCCAGACATGCTAGAATTTTTTCCTGAGGGGTAAAGTGCACTCAGAATTTTTTACGCTGTTTTGAAATCTTCCAAATGGAAATTCCAGTTCTTCCGACACTTGGAGGTGGATGAAACTGTGACAACATGAAATTAGACTGACTCCAGACATGCTAGAATTTTTTCTAGAAGGGTAAAGTGCACTCAGAATTTTTGACGCTGTTTCAAAATCCTCCAGCTGGAAATTCCAGTACTTCCGACACTCGGAGGTGGATGAAACTGTGACAACGTAAAATGCGAGTGACTCCAGACATGCTAGAATTTTTTCTAGAAGGGTAAAATGTCATCAGAATTTTTTACGTTGTTTCGAAATCTTCCAGCTGGAAATTCCAGTACTTCCGACACTCGGAGGTGGATGAAACTGTGACAACATAATATTCACGTGACTCCAGACATGCTAGAATTTTTTCCTGAGGGGTAAAGTGCACTCAGAATTTCTGACGCTGTTTCAAAATCTTCCAGCTGGAAATTCCAGTGCTTCCGACACTCGGAGGTGGATGAAACTGTGACAACATAATATTCACGTGACTCCAGACATGCTAGAATTTTTTCTAGAAGGATAAAGTGCACTCAGAATTTTTGACGCTGTTTCAAAATCTTCCAGCTGGAAATTCCAGTACTTCCGACACTCAGAGGTGGATGAAACTGTGAAAATATATAATTTAGGTGACTTTTGACATCCTAGAATTTTTTCCAGAGGGGTGAAGGGTAGCCAGAATTTTTTTCACCATTTCAAAATTTTCGACCTTGAAATTCGAGTACTTCCGACACTCGGAGGTGGATGAAACTGTGAAAATATATAATTTAGGTGACTCTGGAGATGCCAGAATTTTTTCTAGGGAGGTAAAGGGTAGCCAGAATTTTTTTCACCATTTCAAAATTTCCGAGCTGGAAATTCGAGTACTTCCGACACTCGGAGGTGGATGAAACTGCGAAAACATAAAATTCAGGTGACTCCAGACATGCTAGAATTTTTTCTAGAAGGGTAAAGTGCACTCAGAATTTTTGACGCTGTTTCAAAATCTTCCAGCTGGAAATTCCAGTACTTCCGACACTTGGAGGTGGATGAAACTGTGACAACATAAGATTCTTGTGACTCTAGACATGCTAGAATTTTTTCTAGAAGGGTAAAATGCACTCAGAATTTTTTACGCTGTTATGAAATCTTCCAGCTGGAAATTCCAGTACTTCCGACACTCGGAGGTGGATGAAACTGTGACAACATAAAATTCGACTGACTCCAGACATGCTAGAATTTGTTCTAGAAGGGTAAAATGTCATCAGAATTTTTTACGTTGTTTCGAAATCTTCCAGCTGGAAATTCCAGTACTTCTGACACTCGAAGGTGAATGAACTTGTGACAACATAATAATCACGTGACTCCAGACATGCTAGAATTTTTTCCTGAGGGGTAAAGTGCACTCAGAATTTTTTACGCTGTTTCGAAATCTTCCAGCTGAAAATTCCAGTACTTCCGACACTCGGAGGTGGATGAAACTGTGACAACATAAAATTCGACTGACTCCAGACATGCTAGAATTTTTTCTAGAAGGGTAAAGTGCACTCAGAATTTTTGACGCTGTTTCAAAATCTTCCAGCTGGAAATTCCAGTTCTTTCGACACTTGGAGGTGGATGAAACTGTGACAACATAAAATTCGACTGACTCCAGACATGCTAGAATTTTTTCTAGAAGGGTAAAATGCACTCAGAATTTTTTACGCTGTTTTGAAATCTTCCAGCTGGAAATTCCAGTACTTCCGACACTTGGAGGTGGATGAAACTGTGACAACATAAAATTCGACTGACTCCAGACATGCTAGAATTTTTTCTAGAAAGGTAAAGTGCACTCAGAATTTTTGACGCTGTTTCAAAATCTTCCAGCTGGAAATTCCAGTTCTTCCGACACTTGGAGGTGGATGAAACTGTGACAACATGAAATTCGACTGACTCCAGACATGCTAGAATTTTTTCTAGAAGGGTAAAGTGCACTCAGAATTTTTGACGCTGTTTCAAAATCTTCCAGCTGGAAATTCCAGTACTTCCGACACTCGGAGGTGGATGAAACTGTGACAACATAATATTCACGTGACTCCAGACATGCTAGAATTTTTTCCTGAGGGGTAAAGTGCACTCAGAATTTTTTACGCTGTTTTGAAATCTTCCAGCTGGAAATTCCAGTTCTTCCGACACTTGGAGGTGGATGAAACTGTGACAACATGAAATTAGACTGACTCCAGACATGCTAGAATTTTTACTAGAAGGGTAAAGTGCACTCAGAATTTCTGACGCTGTTTCAAAATCTTCCAGCTGGAAATTCCAGTTCTTCCGACACTTGGAGGTGGATGAAACTGTGACAACATAATATTCACGTGACTCCAGACATGCTAGAATTTTTTCCTAAGGGGTAAAATGTCATCAGAATTTTTTACGCTGTTTCGAAATCTTCCAGCTGGAAATTCCAGTTCTTCCGACACTTGGAGGTGGATGAAACTGTGACAACATAAAATTCGACTGACTCCAGACATGCTAGAATTTTTTCCTGAGGGGTAAAGTGCACTCCGAATTTTTTACGCTGTTTTGAAATCTTCCAGCTGGAAATTCCAGTTCTTCCGACACTTGGAGGTGGATGAAACTGTGACAACATGAAATTCGACTGACTCCAGACATGCTAGAATTTTTTCTAGAAGGGTAAAGTGCACTCAGAATTTTTGACGCTGTTTCAAAATCTTCCAGCTGGAAATTCCAGTACTTCCGACACTCGGAGGTGGATGAAACTGTGACGACATAATATTCACGTGACTCCAGACATGCTAGAATTTTTTCCTGAGGGGTAAAGTGCACTCAGAATTTTTTACGCTGTTTTGAAATCTTCCAGCTGGAAATTCCAGTTCTTCCGACACTTGGAGGTGGATGAAACTGTGACAACATGAAATTAGACTGACTCCAGACATGCTAGAATTTTTACTAGAAGGGTAAAGTGCACTCAGAATTTCTGACGCTGTTTCAAAATCTTCCAGCTGGAAATTCCAGTTCTTCCGACACTTGGAGGTGGATGAAACTGTGACAACATAATATTCACGTGACTCCAGACATGCTAGAATTTTTTCCTGAGGGGTAAAGTGCACTCAGAATTTTTTACGCTGTTTTGAAATCTTCCAGCTGGAAATTCCAGTACTTCCGACACTCGGAGGTGGATGAAACTGTGACAACATAATATTCACGTGACTCCAGACATGCTAGAATTTTTTCTAGAAGGATAAAGTGCACTCAGAATTTTTTACGCTGTTTTGAAATCTTCTAGCTGGAAATTCCAGTACTTCCGACACTCGGAGGTGGATGAAACTGTGACAACATAAAATTCGACTGACTCCAGACATGCTAGAATTTTTTCCTGAGGGGTAAAGTGCACTCAGAATTTTTTACGCTGTTTTGAAATCTTACAGCTGGAAATTCCAGTACTTCCGACACTCGGAGGTGGATGAAACTGTGACAACATAATATTCACGTGACTCCAGACATGCTAGAATTTTTTCTAGAAGGATAAAGTGCACTCAGAATTTTTTACGCTGTTTTGAAATCTTCCAGCTGGAAATTCCAGTTCTTCCGACACTTGGAGGTGGATGAAACTGTGACAACATGAAATTCGACTGTCTCCAGCCATGCTAGAATTTTTTCTAGAAGGGTAAAGTGCACTCAGAATTTTTGACGCTGTTTCAAAATCCTCCAGCTGGAAATTCCAGTACTTCCGACACTCGGAGGTGGATGAAACTGTGACAACGTAAAATGCGAGTGACTCCAGACATGCTAGAATTTTTTCTAGAAGGGTAAAATGTCATCAGAATTTTTTACGTTGTTTCGAAATCTTCCAGCTGGAAATTCCAGTACTTCCGACACTCGGAGGTGGATGAAACTGTGACAACATAATATTCACGTGACTCCAGACATGCTAGAATTTTTTCCTGAGGGGTAAAGTGCACTCAGAATTTCTGACGCTGTTTCAAAATCTTCCAGCTGGAAATTCCAGTGCTTCCGACACTCGGAGGTGGATGAAACTGTGACAACATAATATTCACGTGACTCCAGACATGCTAGAATTTTTTCTAGAAGGATAAAGTGCACTCAGAATTTTTGACGCTGTTTCAAAATCTTCCAGCTGGAAATTCCAGTACTTCCGACACTCAGAGGTGGATGAAACTGTGAAAATATATAATTTAGGTGACTTTTGACATCCTAGAATTTTTTCCAGAGGGGTGAAGGGTAGCCAGAATTTTTTTCACCATTTCAAAATTTTCGACCTTGAAATTCGAGTACTTCCGACACTCGGAGGTGGATGAAACTGTGAAAATATATAATTTAGGTGACTCTGGAGATGCCAGAATTTTTTCTAGGGAGGTAAAGGGTAGCCAGAATTTTTTTCACCATTTCAAAATTTCCGAGCTGGAAATTCGAGTACTTCCGACACTCGGAGGTGGATGAAACTGCGAAAACATAAAATTCAGGTGACTCCAGACATGCTAGAATTTTTTCTAGAAGGGTAAAGTGCACTCAGAATTTTTGACGCTGTTTCAAAATCTTCCAGCTGGAAATTCCAGTACTTCCGACACTTGGAGGTGGATGAAACTGTGACAACATAAGATTCTTGTGACTCTAGACATGCTAGAATTTTTTCTAGAAGGGTAAAATGCACTCAGAATTTTTTACGCTGTTATGAAATCTTCCAGCTGGAAATTCCAGTACTTCCGACACTCGGAGGTGGATGAAACTGTGACAACATAAAATTCGACTGACTCCAGACATGCTAGAATTTGTTCTAGAAGGGTAAAATGTCATCAGAATTTTTTACGTTGTTTCGAAATCTTCCAGCTGGAAATTCCAGTACTTCTGACACTCGAAGGTGAATGAACTTGTGACAACATAATAATCACGTGACTCCAGACATGCTAGAATTTTTTCCTGAGGGGTAAAGTGCACTCAGAATTTTTTACGCTGTTTCGAAATCTTCCAGCTGAAAATTCCAGTACTTCCGACACTCGGAGGTGGATGAAACTGTGACAACATAAAATTCGACTGACTCCAGACATGCTAGAATTTTTTCTAGAAGGGTAAAGTGCACTCAGAATTTTTGACGCTGTTTCAAAATCTTCCAGCTGGAAATTCCAGTTCTTTCGACACTTGGAGGTGGATGAAACTGTGACAACATAAAATTCGACTGACTCCAGACATGCTAGAATTTTTTCTAGAAGGGTAAAATGCACTCAGAATTTTTTACGCTGTTTTGAAATCTTCCAGCTGGAAATTCCAGTACTTCCGACACTTGGAGGTGGATGAAACTGTGACAACATAAAATTCGACTGACTCCAGACATGCTAGAATTTTTTCTAGAAAGGTAAAGTGCACTCAGAATTTTTGACGCTGTTTCAAAATCTTCCAGCTGGAAATTCCAGTTCTTCCGACACTTGGAGGTGGATGAAACTGTGACAACATGAAATTCGACTGACTCCAGACATGCTAGAATTTTTTCTAGAAGGGTAAAGTGCACTCAGAATTTTTGACGCTGTTTCAAAATCTTCCAGCTGAAAATTCCAGTACTTCCGACACTCGGAGGTGGATGAAACTGCGACAACATAGAATTCAGGTGACTCTAGACATGCCAGAAATTTTTCTAGGGGGGTAAAGAGTAGCCAGAATTTTTTTCACCATTTCAAAATTTCCGAGCTGGAAATACCAGTACTTCCGACTGTCCGAGGTGGATGAAACTGTGAAAATATATAATTTAGGTGACTCTGGAGATGCCAGAATTTTTTCTAGGGAGGTAAAGGGTAGACAGAATTTTTTTCACCATTTCAAAATTTCCGAGCTGGAAATTCCAGTACTTCCGACACTCAGAGGTGAATCAAAAACTGTGAAAATATATAATTTAGGTGACTTTTGACATCCTAGAATTTTTTCCAGAGGGGTAAAGGGTAGCCAGAATTTTTTTCACCATTTCAAAATTTTCGACCTTGAAATTCGAGTACTTCCGACACTCGGAGGTGGATAAAACTGTGAAAATATATAATTTAGGTGACTCTGGAGATGCCAGAATTTTTTCTAGGGAGGTAAAGGGTAGCCAGAATTTTTTTCACCATTTCAAAATTTCCGAGCTGGAAATTCGAGTACTTCCGACACTCGGAGGTGAATGAAACTGCGAAAACATAAAATTCAGGTGACTCCAGACATGCTAGAATTTTTTCTAGAAGGGTAAAGTGCACTCAGAATTTTTGACGCTGTTTCAAAATCTTCCAGCTGGAAATTCCAGTACTTCCGACACTTGGAGGTGGATGAAACTGTGACAACATAAGATTCTTGTGACTCTAGACATGCTAGAATTTTTTCTAGAAGGGTAAAATGCACTCAGAATTTTTTTCGCTGTTATGAAATCTTCCAGCTGGAAATTCCAGTACTTCCGACACTCGGAGGTGGATGAAACTGTGACAACATAAAATTCGACTGACTCCAGACATGCTAGAATTTGTTCTAGAAGGGTAAAATGTCATCAGAATTTTTTACGTTGTTCCGAAATCTTCCAGCTGGAAATTCCAGTACTTCTGACACTCGAAGGTGAATGAACTTGTGACAACATAATAATCACGTGACTCCAGACATGCTAGAATTTTTTCCTGAGGGGTAAAGTGCACTCAGAATTTTTTACGCTGTTTCGAAATCTTCCAGCTGAAAATTCCAGTACTTCCGACACTCGGAGGTGGATGAAACTGTGACAACATAAAATTCGACTGACTCCAGACATGCTAGAATTTTTTCTAGAAGGGTAAAGTGCACTCAGAATTTTTGACGCTGTTTCAAAATCTTCCAGCTGGAAATTCCAGTTCTTTCGACACTTGGAGGTGGATGAAACTGTGACAACATAAAATTCGACTGACTCCAGACATGCTAGAATTTTTTCTAGAAGGGTAAAATGCACTCAGAATTTTTTACGCTGTTTTGAAATCTTCCAGCTGGAAATTCCAGTACTTCCGACACTTGGAGGTGGATGAAACTGTGACAACATAAAATTCGACTGACTCCAGACATGCTAGAATTTTTTCTAGAAAGGTAAAGTGCACTCAGAATTTTTGACGCTGTTTCAAAATCTTCCAGCTGGAAATTCCAGTTCTTCCGACACTTGGAGGTGGATGAAACTGTGACAACATGAAATTCGACTGACTCCAGACATGCTAGAATTTTTTCTAGAAGGGTAAAGTGCACTCAGAATTTTTGACGCTGTTTCAAAATCTTCCAGATGGAAATTCCAGTACTTCCGACACTCGGAGGTGGATGAAACTGTAACAACATAATATTCACGTGACTCCAGACATGCTAGAACTTTTTCCTGAGGGGTAAAATGTCATCAGAATTTTTTACGCTGTTTCGAAATCTTCCAGCTGGGAATTCCAGTTCTTCCGACACTTGGAGGTGGATGAAACTGTGACAACATAATATTCACGTGACTCCAGACATGCTAGAATTTTTTCCTGAGGGGTAAAGTGCACTCAGAATTTTTTACGCTGTTTTGAAATCTTCCAGCTGGAAATTCCAGTTCTTCCGACACTTGGAGGTGGATGAAACTGTGACAACATAATATTCACGTGACTCCAGACATGCTAGAATTTTTTCCTGAGGGGTAAAGTGCACTCAGAATTTTTTACGCTGTTTTGAAATCTTCCAGCTGGAAATTCCAGTACTTCCGACACTCGGAGGTGGATGAAACTGTGACAACATAATATTCACGTGACTCCAGACATGCTAGAATTTTTTCTAGAAGGATAAAGTGCACTCAGAATTTTTTACGCTGTTTTGAAATCTTCCAGCTGGAAATTCCAGTACTTCCGACACTCGGAGGTGGATGAAACTGTGACAACATAAAATTCGACTGACTCCAGACATGCTAGAATTTTTTCCTGAGGGGTAAAGTGCACTCAGAATTTTTTACGCTGTTTTGAAATCTTCCAGCTGGAAATTCCAGTGCTTCCGACACTCGGAGGTGGATGAAACTGTGACAACATAATATTCACGTGACTCCAGACATGCTAGAATTTTTTCTAGAAGGATAAAGTGCACTCAGAATTTTTTACGCTGTTTTGAAATCTTCCAGCTGGAAATTCCAGTTCTTCCGACACTTGGAGGTGGATGAAACTGTGACAACATAATATTCACGTGACTCCAGACATGCTAGAATTTTTTCCTAAGGGGTAAAATGTCATCAGAATTTTTTACGCTGTTTCGAAATCTTCCAGCTGGAAATTCCAGTTCTTCCGACACTTGGAGGTGGATGAAACTGTGACAACATAAAATTCGACTGACTCCAGGCATGCTAGAATTTTTTCCTGAGGGGTAAAGTGCACTCCGAATTTTTTACGCTGTTTTGAAATCTTCCAGCTGGAAATTCCAGTTCTTCCGACACTTGGAGGTGGATGAAACTGTGACAACATGAAATTCGACTGACTCCAGACATGCTAGAATTTTTTCTAGAAGGGTAAAGTGCACTCAGAATTTTTGACGCTGTTTCAAAATCTTCCAGCTGGAAATTCCAGTACTTCCGACACTCGGAGGTGGATGAAACTGTGACAACATAATATTCACGTGACTCCAGACATGCTAGAATTTTTTCCTGAGGGGTAAAGTGCACTCAGAATTTTTTACGCTGTTTTGAAATCTTCCAAATGGAAATTCCAGTTCTTCCGACACTTGGAGGTGGATGAAACTGTGACAACATGAAATTAGACTGACTCCAGACATGCTAGAATTTTTTCTAGAAGGGTAAAGTGCACTCAGAATTTTTGACGCTGTTTCAAAATCCTCCAGCTGGAAATTCCAGTACTTCCGACACTCGGAGGTGGATGAAACTGTGACAACATAAAATTCTTGTGACTCCAGACATGCTAGAATTTTTTCTAGAAGGGTAAAATGTCATCAGAATTTTTTACGTTGTTTCGAAATCTTCCAGCTGGAAATTCCAGTTCTTCCGACACTTGGAGGTGGATGAAACTGTGACAACATAAAATTCTTGTGACTCCAGACATGCTAGAATTTTTTCTAGAAGGGTAAAATGTCATCAGAATTTTTTACGCTGTTTCGAAATCTTCCAGCTGGAAATTCCAGTACTTCCGACACTCGGAGGTGGATGAAACTGTGACAACATAAAATTCTTGTGACTCCAGACATGCTAGAATTTTTTCTAGAAGGATAAAGTGCACTCAGAATTTTTTACGCTGTTTTGAAATCTTCCAGCTGGAAATTCCAGTACTTCCGACACTCGGAAGTGGATGAAACTGTGACAACATAAAATTCTTGTGACTCCAGACATGCTAGAATTTTTTCCTGAGGGGTAAGGTGCACTCAGAATTTTTTACGCTGTTTTGAAATCTTCCAGCTGGAAATTCCAGTACTTCCGACACTCGGAGGTGGATGAAACTGTGACAACATAATATTCACGTGACTCCAGACATGCTAGAATTTTTTCTAGAAGGATAAAGTGCACTCAGAATTTTTTACGCTGTTTTGAAATCTTCCAGCTGGAAATTCCAGTTCTTCCGACACTTGGAGGTGGATGAAACTGTGACAACATAATATTCACGTGACTCCAGACATGCTAGAATTTTTTCCTAAGGGGTAAAATGTCATCAGAATTTTTTACGCTGTTTCGAAATCTTCCAGCTGGAAATTCCAGTTCTTCCGACACTTGGAGGTGGATGAAACTGTGACAACATAAAATTCGACTGACTCCAGGCATGCTAGAATTTTTTCCTGAGGGGTAAAGTGCACTCCGAATTTTTTACGCTGTTTTGAAATCTTCCAGCTGGAAATTCCAGTTCTTCCGACACTTGGAGGTGGATGAAACTGTGACAACATGAAATTCGACTGACTCCAGACATGCTAGAATTTTTTCTAGAAGGGTAAAGTGCACTCAGAATTTTCGACGCTGTTTCAAAATCTTCCAGCTGGAAATTCCAGTACTTCCGACACTCGGAGGTGGATGAAACTGTGACAACATAATATTCACGTGACTCCAGACATGCTAGAATTTTTTCCTGAGGGGTAAAGTGCACTCAGAATTTTTTACGCTGTTTTGAAATCTTCCAGCTGGAAATTCCAGTTCTTCCGACACTTGGAGGTGGATGAAACTGTGACAACATGAAATTAGACTGACTCCAGACATGCTAGAATTTTTACTAGAAGGGTAAAGTGCACTCAGAATTTCTGACGCTGTTTCAAAATCTTCCAGCTGGAAATTCCAGTTCTTCCGACACTTGGAGGTGGATGAAACTGTGACAACATAATATTCACGTGACTCCAGACATGCTAGAATTTTTTCCTAAGGGGTAAAATGTCATCAGAATTTTTTACGCTGTTTCGAAATCTTCCAGCTGGAAATTCCAGTTCTTCCGACACTTGGAGGTGGATGAAACTGTGACAACATAAAATTCGACTGACTCCAGGCATGCTAGAATTTTTTCCTGAGGGGTAAAGTGCACTCCGAATTTTTTACGCTGTTTTGAAATCTTCCAGCTGGAAATTCCAGTTCTTCCGACACTTGGAGGTGGATGAAACTGTGACAACATGAAATTCGACTGACTCCAGACATGCTAGAATTTTTTCTAGAAGGGTAAAGTGCACTCAGAATTTTCGACGCTGTTTCAAAATCTTCCAGCTGGAAATTCCAGTACTTCCGACACTCGGAGGTGGATGAAACTGTGACAACATAATATTCACGTGACTCCAGACATGCTAGAATTTTTTCCTGAGGGGTAAAGTGCACTCAGAATTTTTTACGCTGTTTTGAAATCTTCCAGCTGGAAATTCCAGTTCTTCCGACACTTGGAGGTGGATGAAACTGTGACAACATGAAATTAGACTGACTCCAGACATGCTAGAATTTTTACTAGAAGGGTAAAGTGCACTCAGAATTTCTGACGCTGTTTCAAAATCTTCCAGCTGGAAATTCCAGTTCTTCCGACACTTGGAGGTGGATGAAACTGTGACAACATAATATTCACGTGACTCCAGACATGCTAGAATTTTTTCCTAAGGGGTAAAATGTCATCAGAATTTTTTACGCTGTTTCGAAATCTTCCAGCTGGAAATTCCAGTTCTTCCGACACTTGGAGGTGGATGAAACTGTGACAACATAAAATTCGACTGACTCCAGACATGCTAGAATTTTTTCCTGAGGGGTAAAGTGCACTTCGAATTTTTTACGCTGTTTTGAAATCTTCCAGCTGGAAATTCCAGTTCTTCCGACACTTGGAGGTGGATGAAACTGTGACAACATGAAATTCGACTGACTCCAGACATGCTAGAATTTTTTCTAGAAGGGTAAAGTGCACTCAGAATTTTTGACGCTGTTTCAAAATCTTCCAGCTGGAAATTCCAGTACTTCCGACACTCGGAGGTGGATGAAACTGTGACAACATAATATTCACGTGACTCCAGACATGCTAGAATTTTTTCCTGAGGGGTAAAGTGCACTCAGAATTTTTTACGCTGTTTTGAAATCTTCCAGCTGGAAATTCCAGTTCTTCCGACACTTGGAGGTGGATGAAACTGTGACAACATGAAATTAGACTGACTCCAGACATGCTAGAATTTTTACTAGAAGGGTAAAGTGCACTCAGAATTTCTGACGCTGTTTCAAAATCTTCCAGCTGGAAATTCCAGTTCTTCCGACACTTGGAGGTGGATGAAACTGTGACAACATAATATTCACGTGACTCCAGACATGCTAGAATTTTTTCCTGAGGGGTAAAGTGCACTCAGAATTTTTTACGCTGTTTTGAAATCTTCCAGCTGGAAATTCCAGTACTTCCGACACTCGGAGGTGGATGAAACTGTGACAACATAATATTCACGTGACTCCAGACATGCTAGAATTTTTTCTAGAAGGATAAAGTGCACTCAGAATTTTTTACGCTGTTTTGAAATCTTCTAGCTGGAAATTCCAGTACTTCCGACACTCGGAGGTGGATGAAACTGTGACAACATAAAATTCGACTGACTCCAGACATGCTAGAATTTTTTCCTGAGGGGTAAAGTGCACTCAGAATTTTTTACGCTGTTTTGAAATCTTACAGCTGGAAATTCCAGTACTTCCGACACTCGGAGGTGGATGAAACTGTGACAACATAATATTCACGTGACTCCAGACATGCTAGAATTTTTTCTAGAAGGATAAAGTGCACTCAGAATTTTTTACGCTGTTTTGAAATCTTCCAGCTGGAAATTCCAGTTCTTCCGACACTTGGAGGTGGATGAAACTGTGACAACATGAAATTCGACTGTCTCCAGCCATGCTAGAATTTTTTCTAGAAGGGTAAAGTGCACTCAGAATTTTTGACGCTGTTTCAAAATCCTCCAGCTGGAAATTCCAGTACTTCCGACACTCGGAGGTGGATGAAACTGTGACAACGTAAAATGCGAGTGACTCCAGACATGCTAGAATTTTTTCTAGAAGGGTAAAATGTCATCAGAATTTTTTACGTTGTTTCGAAATCTTCCAGCTGGAAATTCCAGTACTTCCGACACTCGGAGGTGGATGAAACTGTGACAACATAATATTCACGTGACTCCAGACATGCTAGAATTTTTTCCTGAGGGGTAAAGTGCACTCAGAATTTCTGACGCTGTTTCAAAATCTTCCAGCTGGAAATTCCAGTGCTTCCGACACTCGGAGGTGGATGAAACTGTGACAACATAATATTCACGTGACTCCAGACATGCTAGAATTTTTTCTAGAAGGATAAAGTGCACTCAGAATTTTTGACGCTGTTTCAAAATCTTCCAGCTGGAAATTCCAGTACTTCCGACACTCAGAGGTGGATGAAACTGTGAAAATATATAATTTAGGTGACTTTTGACATCCTAGAATTTTTTCCAGAGGGGTGAAGGGTAGCCAGAATTTTTTTCACCATTTCAAAATTTTCGACCTTGAAATTCGAGTACTTCCGACACTCGGAGGTGGATGAAACTGTGAAAATATATAATTTAGGTGACTCTGGAGATGCCAGAATTTTTTCTAGGGAGGTAAAGGGTAGCCAGAATTTTTTTCACCATTTCAAAATTTCCGAGCTGGAAATTCGAGTACTTCCGACACTCGGAGGTGGATGAAACTGCGAAAACATAAAATTCAGGTGACTCCAGACATGCTAGAATTTTTTCTAGAAGGGTAAAGTGCACTCAGAATTTTTGACGCTGTTTCAAAATCTTCCAGCTGGAAATTCCAGTACTTCCGACACTTGGAGGTGGATGAAACTGTGACAACATAAGATTCTTGTGACTCTAGACATGCTAGAATTTTTTCTAGAAGGGTAAAATGCACTCAGAATTTTTTACGCTGTTATGAAATCTTCCAGCTGGAAATTCCAGTACTTCCGACACTCGGAGGTGGATGAAACTGTGACAACATAAAATTCGACTGACTCCAGACATGCTAGAATTTGTTCTAGAAGGGTAAAATGTCATCAGAATTTTTTACGTTGTTTCGAAATCTTCCAGCTGGAAATTCCAGTACTTCTGACACTCGAAGGTGAATGAACTTGTGACAACATAATAATCACGTGACTCCAGACATGCTAGAATTTTTTCCTGAGGGGTAAAGTGCACTCAGAATTTTTTACGCTGTTTCGAAATCTTCCAGCTGAAAATTCCAGTACTTCCGACACTCGGAGGTGGATGAAACTGTGACAACATAAAATTCGACTGACTCCAGACATGCTAGAATTTTTTCTAGAAGGGTAAAGTGCACTCAGAATTTTTGACGCTGTTTCAAAATCTTCCAGCTGGAAATTCCAGTTCTTTCGACACTTGGAGGTGGATGAAACTGTGACAACATAAAATTCGACTGACTCCAGACATGCTAGAATTTTTTCTAGAAGGGTAAAATGCACTCAGAATTTTTTACGCTGTTTTGAAATCTTCCAGCTGGAAATTCCAGTACTTCCGACACTTGGAGGTGGATGAAACTGTGACAACATAAAATTCGACTGACTCCAGACATGCTAGAATTTTTTCTAGAAAGGTAAAGTGCACTCAGAATTTTTGACGCTGTTTCAAAATCTTCCAGCTGGAAATTCCAGTTCTTCCGACACTTGGAGGTGGATGAAACTGTGACAACATGAAATTCGACTGACTCCAGACATGCTAGAATTTTTTCTAGAAGGGTAAAGTGCACTCAGAATTTTTGACGCTGTTTCAAAATCTTCCAGCTGGAAATTCCAGTACTTCCGACACTCGGAGGTGGATGAAACTGTGACAACATAAAATTCACGTGACTCCAGACATGCTAGAATTTTTTCCTGAGGGGTAAAGTGCACTCAGAATTTTTTACGCTGTTTTGAAATCTTCCAGCTGGAAATTCCAGTACTTCCGACACTCGGAGGTGGATGAAACTGTGACAACATAATATTCACGTGACTCCAGACATGCTAGAATTTTTTCTAGAAGGATAAAGTGCACTCAGAATTTTTTACGCTGTTTTGAAATCTTCCAGCTGGAAATTCCAGTACTTCCGACACTCGGAGGTGGATGAAACTGTGACAACATAATATTCACGTGACTCCAGACATGCTAGAATTTTTTCCTGAGGGGTAAAGTGCACTCAGAATTTTTTACGCTGTTTTGAAATCTTCCAGCTGGAAATTCCAGTACTTCCGACACTCGGAGGTGGATGAAACTGTGACAACATAATATTCACGTGACTCCAGACATGCTAGAATTTTTTCTAGAAGGATAAAGTGCACTCAGAATTTTTTACGCTGTTTTGAAATCTTCCAGCTGGAAATTCCAGTTCTTCCGACACTTGGAGGTGGATGAAACTGTGACAACATGAAATTCGACTGTCTCCAGACATGCTAGAATTTTTTCTAGAAGGGTAAAGTGCACTCAGAATTTTTGACGCTGTTTCAAAATCCTCCAGCTGGAAATTCCAGTACTTCCGACACTCGGAGGTGGATGAAACTGTGACAACGTAAAATGCGAGTGACTCCAGACATGCTAGAATTTTTTCTAGAAGGGTAAAATGTCATCAGAATTTTTTACGTTGTTTCGAAATCTTCCAGCTGGAAATTCCAGTACTTCCGACACTCGGAGGCCGTGGAATTGATCGGATATGAGAATCTAGGGCCTCTCTACACAATTATTATGTTTTTCCATGAGCATAAAGGTCACTTAAAACTTTTCATTCTTTTTTTACTATTTTTCTTATTATGTATATCTATATATATTGGCGTTCAACTGACCGGTCGCAACTTCAGTTACATGTAATTCCAGTGTAGTCGTAGTTGTCTTCTTCATCAGTAAAGCTCCTATCGAAATTAGTACAATGAGCATGGAGCAAACGGTGGCATTTACCACATGCTACGTCATTCATCTCATATTCTATTTTTTTCGCGCAATAGATACATCTATCGAATAAGTTGTCACTATGAGTAATGAGTTCTTGACGTATTCTCATACGATGATTATTCGGATCAATCTGATCGCCCAAGGGAACATTTTCATATATGCATTTTATGTAATGCATAATAAAAATGCCGCAATTGTAATCATCAGTTTGATATGGTCTTGTCGGGGCCTCTTTTACACACCACTGTGTTTTAGATAGTTTACTGAAGCTGCTTACTTTTAAACACTCCGATAAAAATTTTGTAAAAGCATTCAAGTATCTTTCATCAAGAATAATTTTAAAAGGATCGTACAGCGATACTGTTTTATCGAGTACATTCACTACTAGCAACAACCAATGGGAACAATACAAGTATGGCATCAAAATAATATTTCCAAGTGGTTCCGATGTTTTGTGTACAGTACTTTTAATTATCTTACGCTTCTTCCAATCATCACCAAGTATACTCCAAGTCAATTCACATGGAATATATGAGATATTCTTCCATGATGTCATGTAAGTCGATGCGTAAGCATCAATAATTTGACCATTTATCCAGTTTCGATCGTATAGCGTGTTAAATTCTCTAGGAGTTAATAAGAACTGATCTAGTTTATAAATTGTATCACTCTTTACTGGATAAACCGACATTTTTATAAAACTAGATCTAGATAGCCTGTAGAAATCTGGATTTTTCCACATTCCATTGCTCAGTTGATCCTGCGAATGAGATTTAATCTTTGACTGATTATCAATTAAATTTGTTGTTGTCGTGGAATCACTGCTTATTTCTTCAAACTTTGGTTGCGGGCTTTGTTTTATTTTTATTTCTACTTTTCTTTTTGGAATCTTCTGAGTTTTTTTCGACCGAGTATTTTTTTTGTTTTCTGTTTTTAAATGAGTTAAGTCTTTTGCTAATTTAGATGACATTTTAGAGATATAAGTTCGTGACAGATTTCTATTGCGTGATTTTCTTGTTTTCAGATCTTTTATTTCTTTAGGTGTTTTAGCCCATTCTGCCTCAGCGTCTAAATCTGCAGCAGGTTCTTTATGAAGTGGATATTTGGCGTATTCATCATCAGGTTTACAAATCTGATAAACTTCTTCCTTTGCAATTAAACATTTATTATAATTGTCGAGAGCACGCACGACATTACCGACGGACACATTTTTCCTTTTCAGTAGTATCTCTTCTTTGTAAGCTCTCATATGAGATTCGACGTAGGCATTGGTCACCCTGGAAATATTAGGATCAATCAACGGCATCATAATGGCAGTCCATAAAGGAAGATACGCGATATAGCTTTTGAGAAGGTAATTAATGAATTCTGGAGAGTATAATGAGCTAATTTTTTCAGATAAATCACGTTCATGGCTATCCAAGAGTTCCTTTATCCGATCACATCGTTTACAGTAGTATTGATAGTATGGAGAACTTTTGTAGATTGTTTGGGTTTTTGACATAGACTCAAAGCAAAATTCATCAATATCTGGTTCCTTTATTTCAGAATTTTTAGTTTCATCGGCAATCTTCTCAATGTCATTTTTTTCTTCGTTTATAAGTTCTTTAAGTTTTAGTAAATTAACTTCAGCTGTGTGTTCAGATTTAGATAAAAAAATTGTGGCAATTAAATCAAATAATTCATCCATTTTTGTCTTTGTGCGACATAACATTAGTGAAGCGACACATTCCATCAATAATTTTTTAATATTCTGAAGTCCGAGACGTTTAATTTCATCTGCAACTCGATGCATAATGTGAGCATTACAGCTTAATAAGAAAATAAATTTTTTAGGTAGAACAAATCTATTATTGATAAAATATTTATAAGTTATATCCAAATACTCTGTTATGGTCATTCCAGTCCATACATTGAGAACACTGTGCATTTCTGCCCAACACCAATCGACAACGACTGCTTTAAATGGCCATTTAGATGAAGTTTCTATTGCAGCCTTGTATTCAGATAAAAATAATGAAATGGATGGAATCCCTTGATCAGAAGTTATCATCTGAGCCAGTGGGACAGTTGATCTTGATGCCCTGTAGACGAGAGCATAATAGAAAATTCGTTTTTGTACTCTAAATCCTGGATTTCTCACACGTGCTCCCGTAGAATCTAGATGAACAATCACCGGTCTACTAGGATTAATGACATCTAACTGAGCTTGTGTAAATAATATGATACGAAGACAGTAATTGAGAGAGCGAAAGAATGGATCTGGAGAGTTATGTTCGTCATTTATGTATAGCTGCGATAAATCTGATAAATCCTTGGATTTCAAAACGAGCCGGTTTAAATTATTACCATCGGATGAAATTTTCTCAAGAATATGTTGTTGTGTGATATCACCTTTATACCCTTCAGCCAATTCTTGTTTATCGCAATTTAATGCAGATTCTAAACTCATATCTCTAGCTTTTCGATACATAGATATCGATGTTTGCGTTCATCTCCTCGTTTCTGGGCATAAGGTGTTTCAGTGGGATCGTGAGCAAACGTAATGGGCATATTACTGTTTGCATCTACTTCCAAAACATTAGAGTTACGTTCCCTTATATCAAATTTAAAACGCACAGGATGACTTGATACAAGGCACCGTGCGTACGCAGACCAATACCCATTGTATGGTTTAATACCACTATAGAAACTCAGGGGGCAATAGCATTCTAGTGTTTCGTGCATCATCGATTTAATTATACTCCGCAATAAATTCGAATCCAAATAACCATCGAGAGTAGCTGCCAGATTTGTAAAAAATGTAAATTGACCTAAATAAATATTATAAATTGTTTTTTCTTGTATTTTAATATTTTTATTCATGTTATCAGAATCTTTATCATTACTTGATCGTTGATCAGATTTGTTATTATTATTATTTTTATTATTATCACTTTTTTTAACATAAATATCACTGTCCTCGTTATCATTGAAGGATGATTCATTACTTTTATCAGGATTTTTGTTTTCAGAATGGTCATCATTATTACTTTCACAGCAAGAACTAGAATCGTCGTCTGTTGAAGAAATTCTGCTGCGCAAAGTTGTTACACTATGACTCGAATCATTGCTATCTTCCGAAAATTCTTTATTTATATCATTTTCAATTTGTTGTATATAACCACCAATAAAGCAATTCAATTTTATATTAGATTCGTCATCGATTTCACTTTCTTCTAACGGCTCAAAATCACAGAATTCAAATTTATTACCGAATAAAGAGGAATCGGAGGTAACATTATTATCGCAGTTTAATTCTATTGCATTTCCATCCATATTTATTTTTCTTTGTGGCTTGGTGAGGGTATTATCTGTAATATTTTCTTTAGAATTGATATCAAAAGGTTCAAAATTATTGATTACTATAAAATTATCAACATCAGATGGATCAGAGATAAATTTGTTACAATCACGTTTTATTTCAATGTTAATTTCAGGTATCTCTTCAGGTTCAATCACAATACGATTTGTCAAATCTTCAGGTTTCTTTGGAGACGCATTTATAGATTTCTCAATAACATATGATTGGCTTTTTTCGATAGGTATCAATTTCAATACTTCAAAATGTCCTGCTTTAAATGAGCCACTGAACAATAAATTCACATGCTCATTATCGAAGCTATAACTACCGTCAGTGTTGTAGATTGCTAAAATTTCAATTTTCCCGTCATTCATCAGTTGATAAACATGAACAGATATATTATACAACTTAGTAAAAACAAGAATTTCGAATAGCGAAGCGAATTGCTTATTACATTTCATAAAATTATTGTAAGAAGAAGGATCGGTGAACTGATGAAAGGAATGAAGATTAATTATTTGCTTGAAATCATTCCAATGATAGGTGACATGATCAACAATTTGAATACGAATAAGATGATAATTGTCTTCTGTATCATGAAGAATAAATGAGAAGCAGCGAAATAAACAATTACCATCAGTGCCAATAGGTATTATATGGGTACAATAATTATCTAAATTAATAGCACAGTTATTGGATACATCATCAGGTGCTAACGTAGAATAAGTAGAACAATTCACTTGACAATTCTGAAAAATTTTTTTTTGAGGATCGGCTGGAACATTAACTTTTGATTCAGACTGAAAATTTATTATAGATTTTTGTTCAGGGTTTACTATTAGAGGTCGTGTAGAATGAGGTATCGATTTGTCTGACGATTTTTTCCCGATTTATCTGTGGAGTATCCTGTAGATTGAGTTAAAGATACTTCGAAAGATTCAAGCATGGATTTGACGCCAGATTCCACGAAATCTGTCTTTTCGGAATCGTGAGATGTCTTCTGAAACTTTTTTACGATTCGGGAACGAGATTGTGTTAACGGTTTCAAGATAACACTTTCTTTATTTTCATTAGCAGAAGAATCAATAACAGTAATTTCTTCAAGAATATTCGGATGATAATTTTTAGAGATGTTAAAAATACCTTCCAAATTTTTTACTTGTTGAGTTTTAAGCTTAAGAAGTTCTTCGACTTCTTTTTTTAAAGTTTTATTCCACTTGGAAATAATCATAGACTTAAGAGACTTGCCAGAAGGTTTTTTCCATACCTTATTGATCTACAATGAAATGAAGTAGCTCATTAATATAAAAAGTATGATAAACTGCGTTAGCGTTGTAAGCAAAGTGAATAAGTTTACATATATAACTGAAAATAATACTTTTCATAACGTAACGCAATGTTGCTTTTATAATGTTACTCCCCAACTAGATATTTTTCCTGATTTGCCAAAAGTACCATAAGGACCTTGTTAGGTTATTATGAGGTTTGCCTTGTTAGGGCAAACCTGCGAGTTCCTTGTCAGAAAATAATCAGGGTATCCTTATTCAAAAAAAAGTTATTTGCCATCAGGTAAACCTGACAAGTTCCAAGTCAGGACCTCCTGAGGAAATCCTTATTCAAAAAAAAGTCGTGAGCTATGAGGTCAACCTGACGAATTCCGGATTAGATAATGTCAGTAATTTTTTTTTCTCATTGTAGGAAAAATAAGTTTGGAGCAGATGATCAGTCCATTACAGCCGACATCTTCAACTAGAGCACTTGGTACTCTAGTCTAGACGATAGTGGCTGTAATTTTTTTTTCTCATTGTAGGAAAAATAATTTTGGAGCAGATGATCAGTCCATTACAGCCGTCTTCTTCAACTGGAGCACTTGGTGCTCTAGTCTATATTGAAGAATGACGGTAATTTTTTTGATACTCTCAAAAACAAAATTTTGAAGAAGACAACTGTTCCATACCAGCCGACATCTTCAACTAGAGCACTTGGTACTCTAGTCTAGACGATAGTGGCTGTAATTTTTTTTTTTTCATTGTATAAAAAATAATTTTGGAGCAGATGATCAGTCCATTGCAGCCGTCTTCGTCAACTGGAGCACTTGGTGCTCTAGTCTATATTGAAGAATGACGGTAATTTTTTTGATACTCTCAAAAACAAAATTTTGGAGAAGACAACTGTTCCATACCAGCCGACATCTTCAACTAGAGCACTTGGTACTCTAGTCTAGACGATAGTGGCTGTAATTTTTTTTTCTCATTGTAGGAAAAATAATTTTGGAGCAGATGATCAGTCCATTACAGCCGTCTTCTTCAACTGGAGCACTTGGTGCTCTAGTCTAGACGATAGTGGCTGTAATTTTTTTTTTTTCATTGTATAAAAAATAATTTTGGAGCAGATGATCAGTCCATTGCAGCCGTCTTCGTCAACTGGAGCACTTGGTGCTCTAGTCTATATTGAAGAATGACGGTAATTTTTTTGATACTCTCAAAAACAAAATTTTGGAGAAGACAACTGTTCCATACCAGCCGACATCTTCAACTAGAGCACTTGGTGCTCTAGTCTAGACGATAGTGGCTGTAATTTTTTTTTTTTCATTGTATAAAAAATAATTTTGGAGCAGATGATCAGTCCATTGCAGCCGTCTTCGTCAACTGGAGCACTTGGGGCTCTAGTCTATATTGAAGAATGACGGTAATTTTTTTGATACTCTCAAAAACAAAATTTTGGAGAAGACAACTGTTCCATACCAGCCGACATCTTCAACTCGAGCACTTGGTGCTCTAGTCTAGACGATAGTGGCTGTAATTTTTTTTTTTTCATTGTATAAAAAATAATTTTGGAGTAGATGATCAGTCCATTGCAGCCGTCTTCGTCAACTGGAGCACTTGGTGCTCTAGTCTATATTGAAGAATGACGGTAATTTTTTTGATACTCTCAAAAACAAAATTTTGGAGAAGACAACTGTTCCATACCAGCCGACATCTTCAACTGGAGCACTTGGTGCTCTAGTCTAGACGATAGTGGCTGTAATTTTTTTTTTTTTCATTGTATAAAAAATAATTTTGGAGCAGATGATCAGTCCATTGCAGCCGTCTTCGTCAACTGGAGCACTTGGGGCTCTAGTCTATATTGAAGAATGACGGTAATTTTTTTGATACTCTCAAAAACAAAATTTTGGAGAAGACAACTGTTCCGTACCAGCCGACATCTTCAACTAGAGAACTTGGTATTTACTGCAGACGAGATATTGGAACAAAAAATTCCAACTATAAATCATATGACCGAATTATTACCGCTTTTGCTTTGAAACAGTGATACAATTGGAACAAGAATTGACGATTATTTTAGCAAAAGTTTTCAATTTCTCTCTATTAAAATTAAAAATTTTTACAAGTGAAGATATTGATGGAGTTATATGTAGATGGACGTCCGCCTGCTCGTGCGAGCGCTTGTGCGTATGTGTGTGTGTGAGAACTAAATTTTGTCGTATGATCTTTTTGGAACGAACCAACCTATTTGATTTTTAGTTGCTACAATCGGAAGGGCTTATTAAAATTTCAACTTGATCAGATCGTGAAGTCGATTGGGGTTGCAGAATCGAAATTATTTGAAATATAAAAATCAAAAATGCTTTGTTTCTTTTTAGTTGTATAACCGTTTAGCCGCTCGATCGAGTTGCTTCAACATTCAACTGCCGCAAAACACGTGCCACTTGGTAGATTTATTCCAATGATATCGTCGTACAAAAGTAATTTTTTTAGCGAAAGATATTTTTCTCTGGTGCAAGCGTTTTTGAGCTTTAAAAGCTTAAAAATCAACAAATAATAACGTTTCCGATTTTCCTGAGCTCCAAAACAGAGGGAAGTTTTTGGGGTTGGCCCACAGGGTCAACCGTTTTTTAGATTTTCTTGTATCAAATGATCTTATGACATCTTGTGATAGTTTTGCCAGAAATGTAAGAAGATCTATAAACTTACTATGAATTTGACTTTAAGCTCAAATAACTTTTAAACAAACGGATTTATCGAAAAATGGTAAGGGATATTTTTTGTAGAGCATTCAGTGCCTTTTAAAAATATCTCTGCTGATTTTACCTATGACGTATCGTTAACAAGTTATAAAAATCAGAAGACGCCGAAAGAATTTTTTTTAGTCTAGAATGTTTTACCTCGGCAATGGCTCAATGTACGAATAAGCCCAGTATATATTTTTATTGGAAATTTAACGCTCTACAAAAAAGTTTCTTATCATTTTTCGATAAATCTATCGGTTCATAAGTTATTGGACCTCGAAGGCAAGTTAGAGTAAATTTTAAGATCTTTTTACTTTTCCGGCGAAACTATAGGACTTATCATAAAATGTCATGAATATTTTTTGTAGACAATTTTATTTTCTGCAAATTATCTCTGAAAAATTTTTTTTAAATTCTCCATTGTTTTCTAGTTATTTCCATTTTAATGCCAAGCTTCTGAAAAAATAGTGTTCTGATCGAATTTAAGAGCTTGGCATAAAAATGGAAATAACTAGAAAACAATGCAGAATTAAAAAAAAAATTATCAATGATAATTTGCAGGGAATAAAATTGTCTACAAAAAATATTTATGAAATTTTATGATAAGTCCTATAGTTTCGCCGGAAAAGTAAAAGATCTTAAAATTTACTCTAACTTGCCTTCGAGGTCCAATAACTTATGAACCGATAGATTTATCGAAAAATGATAAGAAACTTCTTTTGTAGAGCGTTAAATTTCCAATAAAAATATATACTGGGCTTATTCGTACATTGAGCCATTGCCGAGGTAAAACAATACAAACTAAAAAAATTTTTTTTTCCATGTTATTTAAATGGGAAATCGAATTTTTCGATGAGAAAAGCCCCTAATTGACTTAGAATTTTTTTCAAGGGGGAATATTTTTTTTATTCTATAAATTGTTAGTTTTACAGGTAGGACAAAAAAAAACAAAATATCGCCTAAATATGAAACACCCTAATAATTATAAATGACGTTATACACAATTTAACCTGATCGTGTTTGAGAAACAAGGTGTATCTGCAATAATGTGCAAATTATTATATTATCTTAATTTAATATTATGAAATATGGCGGATAAGAATTAATGTGTAATATAAAATACAGCCACGAATTTCTATTAACTACAAGTGGCCAATGGACGAGCGGAGCAAACTACAATCTATCGAACACAAAAGATGAGTAACATCGAGGTGGGACATGAATTGGATGGGTGACCTATCCCGAAAAAAAAATGATTTTATAAAATTTTATGAAATTTTATACTGAAAATGGCCTGGTAAAATTTTATAAAATTTTACAAAACTTTATAAATTTTTAAAAAATTTTATAAAATTTTACCAGGTCATTTTCAATATAAAATTTTTTACCGGGTACAGCCAATTTTTTATATCTACAAGTGGTCAATAGACGAGCGGAGCAGACTACAATTCATCAATAACAAAAGTTAAGCAGCATTGAGGTGGATCATTAATTGGACGGGTGACCCATTCCGGAAAAAAAATAATTTCATAAAATTTTATAAAACTTTATACTGAAAATGGCCAGATAAAATTTTATAAAGTCTTACAAAAACTTTGTAAATTTTTATTAAACTATAAAATTTCACCAGGCCATTTTCAGTTAAAATGTTTATACTAAAATTTTGTAAAAATTTATAAAATTTTATAAAAATTATTTTTTCCCGATAATATTAAATATTATTTAATGATAATATTAAAAGCTTAAACTTTTACAGGCTTATTTTTATATCTAAATAAAACTTTTGACCCTGTTTTCGAGAAAAAAAAAATTTTTCTCTTTTTTGTGAAACATCCGAATATAGATGATTACTTCGGTAATACGTATTGCTATATTTACAATACGTATTGCTAAGCTAACCATTCAGATAGCTATATTAACAATTTTGATTGCTATAATAGCAATCTATATGAATCGTTAAAAAAGCAATTTTATTTAAATTTAATAAAAAAATTTTCAACTTTAACCATATACTTGCAATAACAAGCAATTGATAATTACAGCTAGCATCTACAAATTACATTTATTAAAAACTTACTTGGTATAATAAAGAACCTTCACCAGTTTTATTAAAACAAACTTCATCAATTGAATTAATATTATCAGCTATTATTTTAGCAATAATAGTCATTCTTAAACGTAGTAAATGTCAATAACTATTACAAGAAAAGAAATTGATCGTATTACACTACATGTAAATCAAGAAATCAACTTAATTATTAATCAATTAATGATTAACGGAATTAATAAATATATATCTGAATGATAAAAGATCTGTCATTCGCATAGACATCCGAATTTATATAAAAATATCTGAACTGTGAAAAACAAAATTGAAACATTACTAAACAAAAGAAAGTAGTTATGAATTTTCTCAAAACTAATTTATAATATGCACTATAGTCCCCTACCTTGCCGGATAAGATTTAAAAAATAAAACATGCTTTTAAAATTTTACGTTTTTATAATTTTTTAATGTTATTTCACTGTAAAAAATTGGGAGTGTATCCGGATTTAATTTTAATCCGAATTCACTCCGCATTCACTCCGCCGCTCGGAGTTCCGGAGTTCAAAATCACTCCGCATGTGGAGTGAATTGGGAGATTTTTTAGCGGTGTGATTGCAGAGTGACGCGGATTTTATTTCACTCCCAATTCACTCTGGTCCGAAGTTTTAACATTTAAATGAATTTATATTAAAATGTTAAACAGTGTGTGTGTGTGTGTTTGTGCATGTATACGCGAGTTTTTATTTCGATTATACACTTACGCAATAAATTATAGGAACAAAAAAATTTTTATAAATTTTTTTGTGATATTTGTGAGGCTGCAACTTTGTGAAAAATAATCGTATCGAGAATTAAACAAAACATTTTATAGCTTGAAATCTCTAGTTTCGGTGTATTTTTTTCAACAAAAAAAAAAAATTTCCAAAAAATGTCAAAAAAAATCGAAGAAACAAAAAATTTTAATTTTCCTTTCGTGTTCGAAATTTTTTTTCATATTTTTTTGTTTTTTCGCCATTTCCTTGCATTTGCTGAGTAACCAATGCAAAAATTTGAGAAATTTGAAAAATGATAAATTTGAAAAATTATGATTACACAATTAAAGGAACAAAACTTGTTCCTTTAATTATTTAGCAGAAATTCGATAGATCAATTTGAAAATTTACAGGGTTCTTGGAGGTACATTAAGCTAAAAAAGTCCCTGGCAAAATTGTTCTTTTTATCGATATTTGCAAAGTAGCAGTTGATTTATTAAAAAACCAAAAAAAGTCATTTTTTTGTACTTACTTCTAATGGATGTTAAAAATGAAAAAAAATTTTTTTTTTTTTTAAATGATGAGAGCGGCTTGTAGGGGATTTATTGAAATTTTTGACGCTATCCCTCAACTTACTGTGCGATCATTAATACCTGAAATATCCATGATCAAAGCCAAAAGGACCATTTTCTGTTTAAATTGATATCTCGGCAACAAATCGTTCTACGAGGTTAAAAAAAAGCCAAATTGGAGCTAAATAAATTTTTTAAACGATCTATGCATTAGTTTAGTTAAAAGAATTTTTCCGTGGTCCGTTGGCTCTTCGGAAAAAAAAAAAAAAATTTTGAAATTTTTTGTCTTGCGGTATTTCTCATGTTTGCGCAATAGCGGAAGCTTTCAAAGAATTTTGAATAAAATACACCGAAACTAAAGATTTCAAGCTATTAGATGCTTTTTTTTGAATCTCGATACGATAATTTTTCACCGAGTTACAGCCTTCCAAATATTACTAAAAAATTTATCAAATTTTTTTGTTCCTTGAATTTTTTGCGTAAGTGTATTTAGTGGAGTTATATTTTATTATTAATAATTTTAAAATTTCACTCCGAAGTGAATTACACTTCAAGGGTAGTGAATAATTAAAAATTGATTCACTCCGAATTCACTCCGGATTCAATTCACATTCATTCCGCGAATTTTTTTCAGTGTATAAAATCATTTTTTGTAAATAAAGTAACAAATATCTTTGTTACACATAACAGCTTATGGTAAGCAATATATCTATAGAAGTTTCGATCTTAAAACAATAGACTCAAAACCATAACGTGTTCAGCAGAAGGTTGTAGACCTATCTCATAGGATAGTTAAAATGAAATTCTTGTGACTCCATACATACTCGAATTTTTCCCAGCAGGGTAAAATGTCATAAGAATTTTTTTCACTGTTTCAAAATTTTCCAGCTGGAAATTCCAGTACTTCCGACACTCGGAGGTGGATGAAACTGCGACAACATAAAATTCAGGTGACTCTAGATATGCTAGAATTTTTTCTCGAGGGGTAAAGTGTAGCCAGAATTTTTTTCGCCATTTCAAAATTTTCGACCTTGAAATTCGAGTACTTCCGACTCTCCGAGGTGGATGAAACTGTGAAAATATATAATTTAGGTGACTCTGGTGATGCCAGAATTTTTTCTAGGGAGGTAAAGGGTAGCCAGAATTTTTTTCACCATTTCAAAATTTCCGAGCTGGAAATTCGAGTACTTCCGACACTCGGAGGTGGATGAAACTGCGACAACATAAAATTCAGGTGACTCCACACATGCTAGAATTTTTTCTAGAGGGGTAAAGTGTAGCCAGAATTTTTTTCGCCATTTCAAAATTTTCGACCTTGAAAATCGAGTACTTCCGACACTCCGAGGTGGATGAAACTGTGAAAATATATAATTTAGGTGACTTTTGACATCCTAGAATTTTTTCTAGGGAGGTAAAGGGTAGCCAGAATTTTTTTCACCATTTCAAAATTTCCGAGCTGGAAATTCCAGTACTTCCGACACTTGGAGGTGGATGAAACTGTGAAAATATATAATTTAGGTGACTCTGGAGATGCCAGAATTTTTTCTAGGGAGGTAATGGGTAGCCAGAATTTTTTTCACCATTTCAAAATGTCCGAGCTGGAAATTCGAGTACTTCCGACACTCGGAGGTGGATGAAACTGCGACAACATAAAATTCAGGTGACTCTAGATATGCTAGAATTTTTTCTCGAGGGGTAAAGGGTAGCCAGAATTTTTTTCACCATTTCAAAATTTTCGACCTTGAAATTCGAGTACTTCCGACACTCCGAGGTGGATGAAACTGTGAAAATATATAATTCAGGTGACTCCAGACATGCTAGAATTTTTCCCAGAGGGGTAAAGTGCACTCAGAATTTTTTTAGAAGTTTTAAAATTTTCTAGCTGAAAATCCCAGTGGTTCCGTTACTGGAAGGCTGTGGAATTGATGGGATATGAGAACCTAGGGCTTCTCTACACAATTATTATGTTGTTTTTATGGTAATAAAGGTCAATCACAACTTTTTATTCACTTTTTACTATTTTTCTTATTATGTATTATATCTGTATATATTGGCGTTCAATTGACCGGTCGCAACTTCAGTTACATAATATTATTGATTAATTTTTTTTGAATAGTAGAATAATTAATTAATTTTATTCATCGGTTAGCTTTTTTTATTATGTGCCTGTTTGTATTTTCCCGCGCTTATTTGGCTATAATATAAGCGCTGTTGCCACATCGCACTACTGTTTTGGTACATCTTTGAAATTTTTAAAAAGTTTCAAGGTTTAATGAATTATATTTCAGAAACGACGTGGTCAATAATTTTCATTTTTTTTTATATGGTTTATAATTTTAGTTTCGATAACACACAAAATTTTTAGAATAATCCTACATTGCGTTTTGATTGTATTAAAAAAACATTGCCCGTAAATCGCTATTCTCCATAAGAGCCTGTGTTAAAATAGCAATATTTTGAAATCGTTTTTCATAAAATTGGGATGGTCAATGTTACTCAGATTAGTCTCATATGATTCGTAGTCAATCAAAAAACAATCAGGTGAATTTTTAAAAAAATCCTACATTAAATTAATCCACGCAACAACTACCTTAACCGTACGTTCTACGGCTTGTGTATCCCTGATTAAAAACTCCGATTGAAACTGATTGAAAACGTCCAATCAGATTTAATCAGAAATTTCTGATTGACTTTCAATCAGTTTCAATCAGATTTAATCGGAAACTTCCGAAGAATTCTGATTGAAAGTCAATCGGAAATTTCTGATTGACTTTCAATCAGTTCCAATCAGATTTAATCAGAATTTCTTATTGACTTTCAATCAGTTTCAATCAGATTTAATCAGAATTTATTATTGACTTTCAATCAGTTTCAATCAGATTTAATCAGAATTTATTGTTGAATTTCAATCAGTTTCAATCAGATTTAATCAGAATTTCTTATTGACTTTCAATCAGTTTCAGTCAGATTTAATCAGAATTTATTATAGAATTTCAATCAGATTTAATCGGATATTTTCGGAAGGTTTCAATTGTAAATTAATAAACAATTACCGATTCTCGGGACAAATAATTGTATATATTATTAAACGGTAGAAAATCAAAAAATCGAATGTTTCAAAATCTACGTTGAATCTAGATAAACAATTAGATTGCATGTCATGAAGTAATATAGAATATACTATATTACCACCAATAATTGTACTTGTCACTCTGTCTAAGAACAGAGGAGTGCTCTTGTTACAATTGCTTCCAAGTCTGGAATATAATACGTCTGAACGAAGTATCTTACCAGGGACACTACACAAGTGGTAGGCGCTATCTAGTGGCGAGAACCGAATTACTCCTACTGCTATTGCTTAGGACTGATGAATTTTCTCTCCTCCATATATATCTTTTCTCTTAAGAAATTTTTCTCTGGGTTCAAGCAACTTTTTTTTCTATTAGTTGCATACGGAAATCCTTGCGTTTAACACCCCCATGAAAAAATTTATTTAAAAAATATAAGTTTAAATACAAAAAATATATTTTAGAATTTATAAAAAATAAATCAGAAAACTATTTTTTTAAGAACTTGATATTGAAATGAGAATAACTAGAAAAAAAAGCAAAACTTTGGAAAACTTCATTCATTATAATTTTTGAGAAATGAAATTACCCACAAAAAAGTTTCTATAAGATTTTCTGATAAAACTGATAGTTTCGCTGGAAAATTAAAAAGATCTTAAAATTTACTATAAATTTGACTTTAAGCTCAAAAAACTTTTGAACAGTTAGATTTATCAAAAAATGATGAGACTTTTGTTGTAGAGCATTCAATTTCCTACAAAAATATCTATCGTGCATCATAATTCGTTGATTAGATTATAAGTTAGAAAATTCTAAAATATAAAAAGTTTTTTTCCCGTGTTATTTAAATACTCTGTAAATATGGATAAAAACGGCTGGACGCAAACCGTAGTATTATTATTAAGAGCTTGAATTGGTACAGAAATTTTGGTTTTTAGGTATACTTTCAATTTTTGGATACTAAAAAAAAAATTTTTTTTTTAACCAACCTAATGTATATATAATTTTTTATTAATGCTTTTTTTATTTTTGTGATAGTTTTAATTCAATCAATACAGTTCTTCAAAAAAAGTTTATACATAATCCTGAAAAATGCTTGTTTTCACTTTTTATAAAATTTATTAAATTGGAAAGACCGATAGAATTCTATACTTTGATACTTCAAAAATTGTTGAATTCATGACAAATGAAATTCATATCTGCCCAAATTTTAATAATTATTAATATTATCTGAATTGTTATTTTCCGATTGAAACGGATTAAAACTGATTGAAAATTTTCTGTCGGATTTAATTGGATTCAATCGGAAAATAATCGATAAATGAATTATTATTTTCTAATTGAATCCGTTTTGTTTGAAACGAAAAATTTTTTTTTTCTAGCCAACACAAGATAATTTTGCCGTTTATATTGAGAAAAATTCCCTGAAAATTTTAGCTCTTAAATTTAATTTAAAGTACTTTTTCTCGTCTATCAAATTTATTCATTTAATAAGTATGTAAATTAAATAACTTTTTTTTTTAAATTGCTATAACTTAACAGTAGAAGATTCTAAAGTAAAAAAGATTTATACTATATTAAACTTACCATTTTTAAACTGTCCAATGTTAAACTACTTTTATCTCATAGATAATATCCCGAGTCAAAAAACAAATTCTAGTTTGGACCTCAAAAAATTCAATTCCTTTGATCTTTTATCTACCGGTCGGAAAATAATACAATATTGGCACTCTAAATCTATGAAGTCTAAATGCAAACTCTTCATCGGTTTTGACTTCTAACGGAGCTCTCAAAATCCTCAAAAAAAAAATTACCGTTTTCTGAACTTGGAAAATTTTCGAGTTAAAAAAAAATCTGAGTACTTAGAAAAATTTATGTGTAAAAATAAAATAAATTGATTAATTTATTATTATTATTCGCTTTTATATATTCCTGGACAAACTTTTAGTAGGTCTCAAAAAAAATTTTTTTTTTAATTTCCGAAATAATATAGAATACAAAATCAAACATTTTGTCTTCAATAAATTTTTGTATTTTAATTGAAGAAATGTATAGGGGAGCCGGGGGCACGAAGGCCCCCCTCAAAAATTAGGTAAAATTTTTTTTTTTATTTTCCGTCAAGTTATGACCTCTATAATGATTTAATCATATTGTAGGCCGATATGTGATATGTGGGGTAAAATGGACCACTCAAAAAAATTATTTTTTTCAATTTTTCCGTCAAGTTATGACCTTTATACTAATTTTGTTACATTTTAGATCAATACGTGATGTGCAGAGCAAAATGGAACACTCGAAAAAAATTGTAACGAAATTATTATTTTTTTTTTATTTTTCGTCAAGTTAATTTTTTCGTTACTATTTCTTTGTTTTGAGTGGTCCATTTTACCCCACATATCACATATTGGCCTAAAATATGATAAAAACATTACAAAGGTCATAACTTGACGGGAAAGAAAAAAAACTTTTGTTTTTATAATTTTTGGGGAAGGGGGCATTTGTGCCCCAGGCTCCCCTACTAAATTTTCTTTCAGTTAACTATTTTCTCATAGTAACCATTAAATTTTTTTTGAATGGAGATAAATAAAAATAAATATTCATTTTCATTCATTATACTTTATAGAGGTTCCGGTAATTTTTCTGCAAATTGGTAATTAATTATTTATTTTTGGGTCATTTTTTTTGAGATTCCCCGTCCAAAGTATTTATTTTTAACGAAAAAAAGTGAGGGAATCTGCGTAGGTTACGTCATTTGAGAAATTGAGGCCTAAATCTGGAGCACTAAATTGTTTTATATCATGAGAAATTTGAGGGTTCCACAGCGACGCTAACGAGGTGCTAGCCAGTGCCTCGTTTCATTTTTACTAGAAACTTTAGCAATATATCTAGCTAATCAGGAAGATAGTTTAAAATCAATTAGAATATTCTACACGGAGAAATATGTTGGCTCGAGACCTAGCCATTTTTATTGTGCTGCTCTTAAAAGAGGAAGTGAAGTATCCAAAAAATTATTTTACCTATACGAAAAATTGTTACGCCGCATCAGAATTATTATAACGTATGAAAGTAATTGTTATTAAAGTTTACACTGTAAAAAATTCGCGGAGTGAATGTGGATTAAATCCGGAGTGAATGCGGAGTGAATGAATTTTTAATTATTCACTCCGCTCGGAGTGAAATTCACTCCACAGGGGAGTTTTCGCGGAGTACATAATTTTTAATTAATTTAATTCCTCCGGAGTGAAATTCACTCCGGAGGGGAGTTTTAAGAATATAATTAATAAAATATAACTCCAGTTAATATAATCGAAGTAAAAACTCGTGTATAAAATTACTGATCAGCTAATAGGCGCGCACACACGCACACACATTCGCACACACGCGCACATTCGCACACACCCACACATTTGCACACTCGCACACATTGGCACACTCGCACACATTTGCACACTCACACACATTGCCACACACGCACACATTTGCACACATTCGCACATGTGCACATATTTGCGCACCCGAACACACACGCTATTTAACGGCTTAATATAAATTGAAATAAATTAATTTAGGTATTAAAACTCCGGACCGGAGTGAATTGGGAGTGACATAAAATCCGCGTCACTCCGCCAAAAAAAAACTCCCCATTCACTCCGCATGCGGAGTGATTTTTTTTTAAAACTCCGGAACTCCGAGTGACGGAGTGAATGCGGAGTGAATTCGGATTTAATTTCACTCCGAATTCACTCCGGATTCACTCCCGATTTTTTACAGTGTATCGATAAGTCTCTCGCGCGTAGTAAGTATTGTGATACAGCATAATAAAGTTTCGTATGAGTATAATAATTTTTTTTATGCTTCATTTCCTGTCTCAAGGTTGTTGACAGCATTATAAAAATTGCTAGGTTTCGAGCTAACATTTATCTCCGCGCGACCGGACAGACATACATGAGAGCGAGTTAATAAAAACATGATAAGTAATCTTAAAAATAAAATATTATTCACTCATTGTATTCGATTAAAACTAATAGAGAAAAATGTAATCAGTTTCAATCAGATTTAATCAGAAAATAATAATTTAAAAAAAATTATTTTCCGATTAAATCTGATTGAAACTGATTGGATTTTTCTCTATCAGTTTCTATCAGATTTAATCGGAAAATAAGTTTTCAAAAGTTATTTTTTTCTGATTAAATCTGATAGAAACTGATTGGATTTTTCGCTATCAGTTTCAATCAGATTCAATCGGAAAATAACTTTTTTTTAATTATTATTTCCTTATTGAATCTGATTGAAACTAATAGAGAAAAATCCAATCAGTTTCTATCAGATTTAATCAGAAAATAATTTTTTTTAAATTATTATTTTCTTATTGAATCTTATTGAAACTGATTGGATTTTTCGCTATCAATTTCAATCAGATTCAATCGGAAAATAATTTTTTAAAAATTATTATTTCCTTATTGAATCTGATTGAAACTGATAGAGAAAATCCAATCAGTTTCAATCAGATTCAATCGGAAAATAATCGAAAATTAAAATTTTTTTTCTGATTGAATCTGATTGAAACTGATAGAGAAAATCCAATCAGTTTCAATCAGAAAATACTAAATATTTTTTTCTGATAGAATCTGATTGAAACTGATAGAAATTCAATCAGAACCCTCGAACGCTCCCGAACATTTCTGATTGGAAATTTGTTTCTGATTGAAACTGATAGAATTCTGATTGAGTTTTAATCAGATTCAATCAGATTCAATCGGAGTTTTTAATCAGGGATGACAAGGAAAATTTTAAAATTCCCATATACTTCTCGGACTAACATTATTATTTGCTAAAATTTCTCTCAATTCTTCGGTAGATGCATTAGTTAGAACGGGAGGAGATGTCACCGTACAGTGATTCCAATTAATCATTTTGGTATAATCTTTGGCATTGATCTGAAGAGCAGGTAACTTAAAGTAACGAATAACATGTCTTTTTGCTGATTCTGAATTTTTTCTTGCTTTAATAATAGTTTTTAAAGCAAATTCACGAATATTTGTATCATCATCAACTAACATCGCATGAAGTAAATTTTCCGGAATTGCAAAAAAGGCATTCCGTAAGAGATAATCATTAATAATTTTTTTTTTCAGCTTTAGGCATATAATGAGATCTCTTGAGCAATTCAAAAAAATGTTTTGGACCTTGATCAATTGTACTATTTGATTTGATCGGAAACCAAACAGGTACATAAATTTTAAGAAATAAACAACTAATTTCTTCAATTTTGGGTCAGGTTTTTCAGTAGAAATATACAATCTCAAAATTCTATTTGCAGTTGTTAACCACCTGGCATGACATAGAGGGCCAGGGTTTTTATGTTGTAAGTCATCTGAACATTTACCTGTTTTAATAGCTGTAGCTTTTATTAGCAATTGCTAATAAATATTTTTGATCGTTACTCAAATCAGAAATTGAAACAGACGGTGAATCACAATCCACAACGTGATATCTTACAATGGTACGTTTCTTACACGCTAAAAGATTCTTTCCCATAGGTCCTTTATAAGAGTTAGGCCCAGATGTTGCGCCATCGAGAAATTGAAAAAAATGTTTCAACGGTAACTCATTCAAGTGTAATAAACAAACTACCCACTGGAGAGGCCGATCGAATATTCCTTAAGATGTCGAATTATTCCATCTTTCCACCCAGTGTTCACAGGACATCCATCGCAACCGATGACATAAATATCTTCCTTAGACTGCGGATAGTTTTTTAACAGAAAGTCAAAAATACACTCAGCAATATCTTCGGATGTTCCAGAAGTGGGAGTAACGTGTCCGATATAATTCGAGTTTGGTTCACTGATAAGAGATATATGCTTTTTTTTAATTAATTGGCGGAAATATTTAGTACCTTTTTTCACTTGAACAGCAGTATCATCTTTCCTACCACCGAAATAAACACTTCCAAACCCAGTATAATTTTCTGCAAGTTTTAAAGCTTTCTGAATTTTAGACTTTTCTCTCATGATTTTATTTTTATCTGTAATCAAATTCTTATCAGTTTTAGCAATCAGTCCTATGTCTAATAGAGTCGATGTTACAACGGCTGCAGTGGCGCGAGCACTTAAGTTATACATTCGGCTGGTAAGAGCAGTTTCTTTGAATTCAATTCTATTTTGACTTTGAACGAGATTGAAATCCATTTTTCTTCTTTATCTGTAGCTTGGTTCATACAATGAAATGGTTTTCGACGAAGTACTGGTAATAGAAGAAGTCGATTTTTGAGATAAATTTATTTCACTGAATGATGAATTAGAAAATAAGTCTGAAGATATCAAATTTTGGTTTAAATCTGAGATACTACGAGGTAAACGTTATGTATATTCATCATTCGACTCTGGGGTGTTCAAAAATTGTTAAGAGATTTTTCGTAAGCGTGTAGTTCTCTGATCAACGAGAAATTCATGTTGAGTGACAGGTATTTTTTTTTTTCTGGACAATTGCAGATACTGAATTCAATACATTTACAAGAGCTTACATCGAATAGTTTTTTTGAATCAGTCCTGTAATCATTAATTTTTTGCTATCCAGCTGACGAAGAATGGCGATTATTACTCATTATTTTTTTAGCTTTCAAATAATATTTGTACTACTGTTAATAAAATCAGTATGGAGAAACAATATTAGAAATTTGCAGCCGATGTTCGAATTGACGATTAAGGTATTCCATAAAGTATACTAACAAAACAACAAGAAAATAATAATAATTTAATGACAGTTATTTTCTTAACGTATGTCCCTATTTAAGTAAACTATTGAACTGAACACAAAATGTCAGGAAACTTTTTTTAAGGTTATGTATTGTAATAAAAAGTATTTGAAGATAAAAAGGAAATTTCTAGGACAATATAGAACGCCATCTGTTGGAAATCGCTAAGAGAAACGCATTGCTCTCTTTGCAGAAGTCTACTCTAGCGCTCGTAGTGGATGTACCGTGAACGAAACGTTGAAAAATGTTATACTAATTTTTATAGGAAATTTGTAATTATTATGAAAAATATTAGAGACACGTAATTCAATATAAGAATTTTTTTGTAAAAAAATAAATTTTGTAGACAATAATTGATTTATTAATCATTTTATACCGATATAATTCATTTACTGTCGAAAATGCCACTTTTTGAACGAAAATTGGAATAATTTTAATAATTATCACTCTAAAAAAATTTAACAAAGAAAAATTTTGATAGAAAATTTAATTTCCTGTCGAATGGAGAGCTTATAAATAGATTTCAATCTAACAAGATTATTTGAATGGCGAAAATCTACTATTTTGATACCAAAATTGGGATTATCTCTGAATCTATGGGTCCTACGTAATTTTATGTAAGGAACTTTTTTGTAGAGCATAAAATTTCCGATCAAAATAAGTTGATGAAAAAGTTTTTTAAGAATTTTTATCTTCGACTGCAATGGGCGAGCTTGAGATGTTGACCAAAAATTTTTTCCTTTCACACAAAATTTTTTTATAACTTAATAAACAACATTTTAGCTATTACTAAACGAAATTCTAAAAAAGCGGATTTTTGGCCCACCCTATTAGACATCAAGCTTTATTTATTACAGTTTTTTTTCCGTGCATCAATATCAATTGGAACGTTAACCTATCTAAACCTAATATGATTTTCAAATTGATCGATTCAGTCAAATTGAAAATATTTGAAAAAAATAATTTTTTTAAATTTCTTTCATCAAAGAATAGCTTTCGAACAAAGTGATTGATCAAGATAGTTCTTGTAGCAATTAACATGTTTTAATAAGTTTTATACACGGAAAAAAAATTCGACGAAAAATTCCAATATTACTATCGTAATCCTGGACTATACTTTTATTATCTGTAACTTTCAAATATATGATACGAAAATTTACAGTTTCTAAAGGATATTTTACTATTCACTATCGTAATTTCATTAAGAGTTTGTTGTATAAAATTCAATAAGAAATATTACAATGTTACTATCGTAAATAGTAAAAGAATAAAAAAAAAATGTGTTTGTCAGCTCCGACGCACGATTGGAGTTTACTCCCTTAGATCGACTGTCTAAATAGGCACAAAAAAGGTTTACTAATCTAAGAAAAAGATTAATACTACACTAACGCAAAAAATTAAAGGAACAGAAAAATTTTATAAATTTTTTAGTAGTTATTGGAAGGCTGTAACTTTGTGAAAAATAATCGTATCGAGATTTTGAAAAAAAAATTTTATAGCTTAAAATCTCTAGTTTCGGTGCATTTTTATCCAAATTTTTTAAAAAGTTTGGTTATTACGTTAACATGAGAAATACCGCGAGACAAAAAATTTCTAAATTTTTTCTTTTTTCCAAAGAGCCTACGGACCGTGGAAAAATTTTGTCAAGTAAACCAATGCATAGGTCATTTAGCAAATTTATTCAGCTTCAATTTGGTTTTTTTTAACTTCGTAGGACAATTTGTCGCAGGGATATCAGCCTTCAAACAAAAAATGATCCTTTTGGCTTTGATCATCGATATTTCAGGTACCAATGATTGCACAGTAAATTTGAGGCCGGCGTTGAAAACGTGAATAAATTCTCTATAAGAACCGTTCATCATTTTTTGGAAAAAACAATTTTTTAAATTTTTAACATCCTTTAGAAGTAAGTACAAAAAAATGACTTTTTTTTGGTTTTTTAGTAAATCAACCGCTACACTGTAAATATCGATGAAAAGACTAATGTTGCCAGAGACTTTTATAGCTTAATGTATCCCTAATAACCCCTTAAATTTTCAAATTTATCTATCGAACCCTTTTTTGGAAATGATCGATCAAAGTTTTGCTAAACAATTAAAAGAACAAGTTTTGTTCCTTCAATTGTGTAATCATAATCAAAATGAAAAAATAATTTTTTTTTAATTTTCTTTCATTTTTGCATTAGTAACTCAGTGATTGTAAGGGGAAAAGAAAAAAAAAACGAAAAATTTTCAAAAAAGTTAAAAAAAAAAATTTTCGACCCCAAAAAACAAGGTTCAATTTTTTTGATTTTTGAAAATTTTTCGTTTTTTTTTCTTTTCCCCTCACATTCACTGAGTTACTAATGCAAAAATGAAAGAAAATTAAAAAAAAATTATTTTTTTTCATTTTGATTATGATTACACAATTGAAGGAACAAAACTTGTTCCTTTAGTTTCTTAGCAAAACTTTGATCGATCATTTCCAAAAAAGGGTTCGATAGATAAATTTGAAAATTTAAGGGGTTATTAGGGATACATTAAGCTATAAAAGTCTCTGACAACAATATTTTTTTTATCAATATTTGCAGAGTAGCGGTTGATTTACTTAAAAACCAAAAAAAGTCATTTTTTTGTACTTACTTCTAAAGGATGTTAAAAATAAATTCTCATTTTAGCGTAATAACCAGACTTTTTATAAAATTTTGATGAAAATGCATCAAAACTAGAGATTTCAAGCTATAAATTTTTTTTTTTTAAATCTCGATACGATTATTTTTCACAAAGTTACAGCCTTCCAAAAATTACTAAAAAATTTATAAAATTTTACTGTTCCTTTCATTTTTGCGTTAGTGTACTATATATATATTAGACTGTTTCAAATTAGGGGACTATTTTTTTTTTTTTGATGAACATTGAAAAATCGAAAGGGTATCTTAAAATATGGTGACAGTTAAAATTTGAGCTCTTAATATTAATATTTAGAGGTGGCTATTTGTAATTTTCGATTTTTCATTTAGAAACATGGTAAAAAATACATAACTTCCGAAAAAATCAAGATACAAAAAATCTCTTCTCAACTATTTTGTAGGAAATTTACTGATCTACAAAAAAGGTCTTCTATGATTTTTGCATAACTTCAACCATTCACAAGATATCCGACGTCAAAATTTAATAAAATTCAAAGAACTTGTTCTTGCTCGCTCCGAATTTTATACCATGCCAACCAATGAGAATTCAGAAATTTTCAATACATTTTTTTGTAGGAAATTGAACGCTCTACAAAAAAAGTCTCTTATCGTTTTTTGATAAATCCATTTATTCAAAAGTTATTAGAGCTCGAAGTAAAGTTGGAGATCTTTTTACTTTTCCGGTGAAACTATCGGACTAATCATAAAATGTCATAGAATCTTTTTTGTGGGCAATTTTATTTCTCACAAATTACCTCTGATAAATTTTTTTTAAATTCTGCATTCTCTTCTAGTTATTTCCATTTTAATGCTAAGCTCCTAAAAAAAGTGTTCTGATCGATTTTAAGAGCTCGACATTAAAATGGAATTAACTAGAATAGAATGCAGAATTCGGAAAAAATTTATCAGAGATAATTTTTAGGAAATAAAATTGTCTACAAAAAAGATTTAATGACATTTTATGATTTGTCCGATAGTTTCACCGAAAAAGTAAAAAGATCTCGAATTTTACTATAACTTGACTTCAAGCTCTAATAACTTTTGAACAGATGGATTTATCAAAAAACGATAAGAGACTTTTTTGTAGAGCGTTCAATTTCCTACAAAAAATTGTATTGAAAATTTCTGAATTCTCATTGGTTGGCATGGTATAAAATTCGGAGCGAGCATAAACAAGTTCTTTGAATTTTATCAAACTTTGACGTCGGATATCTTGTGAATGGTTGAACTCATGAAAAAATCATAGAGGACCTTTTGTGTAGACCAGTAAATTTCCTACAAAATAGTTAAGAAGAGATTTTTTGTATCTTGATTTTTTCGGAAGTTATGTATTTTTTACCATGTTTCTAAATGAAAAATCGAAAATTACAAATAGCCACCTCTAAATATCAATATTAAGAGCTCAAATTTTAACTGTCACCATATTTTAAAATACCCTTTCGATTTTTCAATGTTCATCAAAAAAAAAAAAATAGTCCCCTAATTTGAAACAGTCTAATATATATATTTATCATTTGCAGACGCCGTAGAGTATATATATAGGTACGAATATATTGTATACACACAATACATTCGTACGCTGCCCCGTAGGATACCCTATGCACTCAAAAGTGAAAGTTGTGCCCCTAAAACGTAACGAGGTCATTCGTTGAGTAGATTTTACACCTCATATTTTTTCCATACCGGGGGCCTTATATGAAAATCGATTCTTAAGGAGTAAACTCCAATCAGATTTAATTATAATATTTATTCTTTTATTCTTCCTCTTAATTTACAGTGCTGCCTCTATATTTTTACAATACAAGCCACAAAAATTACGATAGTTGGATTGTAAATTTTCTGAAATGGTATCCCTGGTTAAAAAAGAGAATTAAAGAGGATTAAAAAAGCACACATTTTTAATACTACTTAATACTCTCTAATACTCTTAATTCTCCGGAGAATTCAAATCGAAACTGAAATGAATCCTTTTTAATTCTCCTCCAAATTTTTATCATTTTAGGATTAAAAAGAATAAAAAAGGATTAAATATTTTTAATACTAACTAATTCTTTTTAATTCTAAAATAATATTGCAATTTCTGATCTCGCGGAGAATTCAAGAGGATAAAAGAGGATTGGAAAAAAATTAATTCTAACTAATCCTTTTTAATTCTAAAATAATATTGCAATTTCTGATCTCGCGGAGAATTCAGGAGGATAAAAGAGAATTGAAAAAAGTTTAATTCTAACTAATCCTTTTTAATTCTAAAATAATATTCGATTTCGGATCTCGCGGAGAATTCAAGAGGATAAAAGAGGATTGGAAAAAGTTTAATTCTAACTAATCCTTTTTAATTCTAAAATAATATTGCAATTTCTGATCTCGCGGAGAATTCAGGAGGATAAAAGAGGATTGAAAAAAGTTTAATTCTAACTAATCCTTTTTAATTCTAAAATAATATTCGATTTCGGATCTCGCGGAGAATTCAAGAGGATAAAAAAAAGTTTAATTCTAACTAATCCTTTTTAATTCTAAAATAATATTGCAATTTCTGATCTCGCGGAGGATTCAGGAGGATAAAAGAGGATTGAAAAAAGTTTAATTCTAACTAATCCTTTTTAATTCTAAAATAATATTCGATTTCGGATCTCGCGGAGAATTCAAGAGGATAAAAGAGGATTGGAAAAAGTTTAATTCTAACTAATCCTTTTTAATTCTAAAATAATATTGCAATTTCTGATCTCGCGGAGAATTCAGGAGGATAAAAGAGGATTGAAAAAAGTTTAATTCTAACTAATCCTTTTTAATTCTAAAATAATATTCGATTTCGGATCTCGCGGAGAATTCAAGAGGATAAAAGAGGATTGGAAAAAGTTTAATTCTAACTAATCCTTTTTAATTCTAAAATAATATTGCAATTTCTGATCTCGCGGAGAATTCAGGAGGATAAAAGAGGATTGAAAAAGTTTAATTCTAACTAATCCTTTTTAATTCTAAAATAATATTCGATTTCGGATCTCGCGGAGAATTCAAGAGGATAAAAGAGGATTGGAAAAAGTTTAATTCTAACTAATCCTTTTTAATTCTAAAATAATATTGCAATTTCTGATCTCGCGGAGAATTCAGGAGGATAAAAGAGGATTGAAAAAAGTTTAATTCTAACTAATCCTTTTTAATTCTAAAATAATATTCGATTTCGGATCTCGCGGAGAATTCAAGAGGATAAAAAAAAGTTTAATTCTAACTAATCCTTTTTAATTCTAAAATAATATTCGATTTCGGATCTCGCGGAGAATTCAAGAGGATAAAAGAGGATTGAAAAAAGTTTAATTCTAACTAATCCTTTTTAATTCTAAAATAATATTCAATTTCTGATCTCGCGGAGAATTCAAGAGGATAAAAAAAAGTTTAATTCTAACTAATCCTTTTTAATTCTAAAATAATATTGCAATTTCTGATCTCGCGGAGAATTCAAGAGGATAAAAGAGGATAAAAAAAGGTTTAATTCTAACTAATCCTTTTTAATTCTAAAATAATATTGCAATTTCTGATCTCGCGGAGAATTCAGGAGGATAAAAGAGGATTGAAAAAAGTTTAATTCTAACTAATCCTTTTTAATTCTAAAATAATATTCGATTTCGGATCTCGCGGAGAATTCAAGAGGATAAAAAAAAGTTTAATTCTAACTAATCCTTTTTAATTCTAAAATAATATTCGATTTCGGATCTCGCGGAGAATTCAAGAGGATAAAAGAGGATAAAAAAAAGTTTAATTCCAAGTAATCTTTTTTAATTCTAAAATAATATTGCAATTCCTGATCTCGCGGAGAATTCAGAAGGATAAAAGAGGTTTGAAAAAAGTTTAATTCTAACTAATCCTTTTTAATTCTAAAATAATATTCAATTTCGGATCTCGCGGAGAATTGAAGAGGATAAAAGAGGATTGGAAAAAGTTTAATTCCAAGTAATCCTTTTTAATTCTAAAATAATATTCAATTTCGGATCTCGCGGAGAATTGAAGAGGATAAAAGAGGATTGGAAAAAGTTTAATTCCAAGTAATCCTTTTTAATTTTAAAATACTGTTCAATTTCGGATCTCGCGGAGAATGCAAGAGGATAAAAGAGGATTGAAAAAAGTTTAATTCTAACTAATCCTTTTTAATTCTAAAATACTGTTCAATTTCGGATCTCGCGGAGAATTTAAGAGGACAAAAGAGGATTGGAAAAAGTTTAATTCAAACTAATCCTTTTTAACTCTAAAATAATATTGAATTCCTGTTCTCGTAGAAGATTCAAGAGAATAAAAAACGATTGGAAAAAGTCTATTCCTCAATAGTTCTCTTTAATTCTAAAATAATATTCAATTTCCGATCTCGCGAAGGATTCGAGAGAATAGAGGAGGATTGGGAAAAGTTTAATTCTAACTAATTCTCTTTAATTTTTACATAATATTTCAATTTATGTTTTCGCGGAGGATTCAAGAGAATGAAAGAGGATTGGAAAAAGTTTAATTCTAACTAATCCTTTTTAATTCTAAAATAATATTGCAATTTCTGATCTCGCGGAGAATTCAGGAGGATAAAAGAGGATTGAAAAAAGTTTAATTCTAACTAATCCTTTTTAATTCTAAAATAATATTCGATTTCGGATCTCGCGGAGAATTCAAGAGGATAAAAGAGGATTGAAAAAAGTTTAATTCTAACTAATCCTTTTTAATTCTATAATAATATTCAATTTCTGATCTCGCGGAGAATTCAAGAGGATAAAAAAGTTTAATTCTAACTAATCCTTTTTAATTCTAAAATAATATTGCAATTTCTGATCTCGCGGAGAATTCAAGAGGATAAAAGAGGATGAAAAAAAGTTTAATTCCAAGTAATCTTTTTTAATTCTAAAATAATATTGCAATTCCTGATCTCGCGGAGAATTCAGAAGGATAAAAGAGGTTTGAAAAAAGTTTAATTCTAACTAATCCTTTTTAATTCTAAAATAATATTCAATTTCGGATCTCGCGGAGAATTGAAGAGGATAAAAAAGGATTGGAAAAAGTTTAATTCCAAGTAATCCTTTTTAATTTTAAAATACTGTTCAATTTCGGATCTCGCGGAGAATGCAAGAGGATAAAAGAGGATTGAAAAAAGTTTAATTCTAACTAATCCTTTTTAATTCTAAAATACTGTTCAATTTCGGATCTCGCGGAGAATTTAAGAGGATAAAAGAGGATTGGAAAAAGTTTAATTCAAACTAATCCTTTTTAACTCTAAAATAATATTGAATTCCTGTTCTCGTGGAAGATTCAAGAGAATAAAAAACGATTGGAAAAAGTCTATTCCTCAATAGTTCTCTTTAATTCTAAAATAATATTCAATTTCCGATCTCGCGAAGGATTCGAGAGAATAGAGGAGGATTGGGAAAAGTTTAATTCTAACTAATTCTCTTTAATTTTTAAATAATATTTCAATTTATGTTTTCGCGGAGGATTCAAGAGAATGAAAGAGGATTAAAAAATTTAATTCTTTCTAATTCTAATATAATATTGAATTCCTGTTCTCGCGGAGGATTTAAGAGAATAAAAGACGATTGGAAAAAGTCTAATCCTAAATAATTTTTTTAATTCTAAAATGACTTGGAATTTCTGTTCTCGCGGAGGATTCAAGAGAATAAAAGACGATCAGAAAAAGTCTAATCCTAAATAATTTTTTTTAATTCTAAAATGACTTAGAATTTCTGTTCTCGCGGAGAATTCGAGAGAATGAAAGAGGATTCGAAAAAGTTTAATTCTAACTTATTTATTTTTATTTCAAACTAATGTTGCAATTTCTGTTCCTGCTGAAAATTCGAGAGAGTTGTATCCATAACAAAAAAAAATTATTTTTCTTTTTAACTTTAAAAAAACAAAATAATAATAAATTGTAATTTTATATATAGAAAAATTTTATTTTGGGAAAAAAATAATAATTTTATACGTGAAATTTTATTTCCTTCTATGGAGAAATTTATGGAAAAAAAGTATTTAAAAGGAAAAAGGCAACGGGAAAAAAATGTAAGAGTGATCGTGGGACTCTCGCCGGACCGACAATCCGGCGGGAGAGAGTAAGTGAGCGAAAGATAGTTCTGCGCTCACCGCTAGAGCGTGTGGGCTTCTTGGATATGGACACTTATAGTAGAAGTGTTAAAAGCGCATGCAGTAAACGTTATTGTCAGTCAGCACTCCACTGCTACCAAGTGAACTTTACGTAGCAGAGTGCGAAGTACCTACTGGTAGTGGCGCAGTATACCCTGCACCACGTACTAAATATATATATATATATATATATATATATATATATATATATATATATATATATATATATATATATATTCCTTGGGAATAGCTATTATTCTATTCGAATTCTCTGAAGGGAAATAAAAAGTATTGGAAATTTCTAAACATGAATTCTCCTTAATTCTATTTAATTCTCTGAAAATAATTAAAAAGTATTAAAAATTTCTAAATATGAATTCTCCTCAATTCTATTTAATTCTCTGGAAAGAATTAAAGAGTATTAAAATTTTCTAAATATGAATTCTCCTCAATTCTATTTAATTCTCTGAAGAGAATTAAAAAGTATTAAAAATTTCTAAATATGAACTCTCCTCAATTTTATTTAATTCTCTGAAGAGAATTAAAAAGTATTAAAAATTTCTAAATATGAATTCTCCTCAATTTTATTTAATTCTCTGAAGAGAATTAAAAAGTATTAAAAATTTCTAAATATGAATTCTCCTCAATTTTATTTAATTCTCTGAAGAGAATTAAAAAGTATTAAAAATTTCTAAATATGAATTCTCCTCAATTTTATTTAATTCTCTGAAGAGAATTAAAAAGTATCAAAAATTTCTAAATATGAATTCTCCTCAATTCTATTTAATTCTCTGAAGAGAATTAAAAAGTATTAAAAATTTCTAAATATGAATTCACCTCAATTCTATTTAATTCTCTGAAGAGAATTAAAAAGTATTAAAAATTTCTAAATATGAATTCTCCTCAATTCTATTTAATTCTCTGAAGAGAATTAAAAAGTATTAAAAATTTCTAAATATGAATTCTCCTCAATTCTATTCAATTCTCTGAAGAGAATTAAAAAGGATTAAAAATTTCCAACTATGAATTCTCCTCAATTCTATTTAATTCTCTGAAGAGAATTAAAAAGTATTAAAAATTTCTAAATATGAATTCTCCTCAATTCTATTCAATTCTCTGAAGAGAATTAAAAAGGATTAAAAAAATTTTTAATCCTCTTTAATTCTCTTTTTTAACCAGGGATAGTATATGCCATCTAAAGCGTTTACGTATGAAAGACAAATGTTGTCTTGACAAATCAATGCATCTTTATCTACACTGTAGTGTAGAAATAGAGGTTATTTTTCATGACATTTTTTGGACAATGGTAAATTAAAAATTAAACAAGAACTGTGCTTTCTTTATTACAAACCTACATAAATTAAGAAATAAAATAATGTGGTGGTGTAAGTATAATTATTACTATTCATTTTTCATTAAACTAAATATTCTGTGGGTATATCGTTCGTTTTAAAATTATTTATCTGGACATGAAGTTTATTTTCATAAACAAGTAATTATTGTCATAGGATGAATGATTCTAAAAGAATGAATTTTTTTATTTTTAATCAACTCAATTCTCCCAATTTTGTTACAGAATATTATTCATTTGTCGACAATGAATAATTTTATCCGATTTGGCGATGAGGTAAACATTTCAATAACCTCAAATTATGGACATTTAATGTTTCTTTATGAAGTTAGTCGACGCCTAATAATTTTTGGATTTTTTTTTAAATGATAAATTATGAAAAAAAAAAATTTCGAAAAAATTGCACCTGTGATTTTTTTTTCCTACATGTGCATATTTTTGATATAAAGGAATGAGTTATTTTTATTCAAAAAGAAACAAGTATAATACTTTTTGAACCTGATGTGATATTATAACTTATAAGTTAAATTAATGAATAATTAATAATAATCAATAAATTTTATATAACAAAAAAATATATTTAAAAAAATATTTAAATAAATGTTTTATTATTATTCCCTGATTAAAAATACTCATTGGGAGGGATTGAAAAAGATGAGAATTGAATACTTTTGAATACTTTCTATACCCCAACATTTTCATCTGGACACAAAATGAATACTTTTCAATCCCAAAATAATATGAGAATTTCTAAACTTCCGAGGAATTGAAAAAGATTCAAAAGAATTGATATTTTTAATCTTTCTGAATACTTTTCAATACCAAAATAATATCACATTTCGGGTCATGTGTGGGATTGAAAGGAATTCAAATGAATTGAAATTTTTGAATCTTTTCCAATCCTTCTCAATACCTAAATAGTCCGATATTTCGGATCGAGTGTGGGATTAAAAGGAATTCAAATGAATTGAAATTTTTGAATCTTTTTCAATTCTTCTCAATACCTAAATAATATCACATTTCGGATCGAGTGTGGGATTAAAAGGAATTCAAATGAATTGAAATTTTTGAATCTTTTTCAATTCTTCTCAATACCAAAATAATATCACATTTCGGATCGAGTGTGGGATTGAAAAGAATTCAAATGAATTGAAATTTTGGAATCTTTTCCAATCCTTTTCAATACCTAAATAATTCGATATTTCGGATCGAATGTAGGATTGAAAAGAATTCAAATGAATTGAAAATTTTTATTTTTTCTGTAGTTCTTCCAACAAAATAATATTAAATTCAGGAAACAGCAAAGAATTAAAAAATATTTAAATCAATGTCGCTTTCAATGTTCTACAGTTTTTCCATTATAAAAAAAAATTATAATTATTCTGCACGGATTAAAATCTGAGTAATTAGAAAAATATAATTGTCATGATGCCCGTCATTAATTTTATTCCAATTATGATTGTAAGAATTCTGTTGTGTAAGAAGTGTGAAATTTCAATTTCTCAATATCGAATCGAAATCTTCATAAATTCACTTAATAACGAATTACCTTATCAAGTAACTTATCTTAGGTTAAAGAAATACAGATTCTTATAAAAAAACTCAATTTTATTATCATATTCTTACAAATTTTTTTGGGTTTACATTACATTTTATCAAAACGAGTTTATTTTGAGATGAAGTTACATTTTTAGAATTATTGTTTTCAATATTTTCGAATTCCACTTTGGAATTGAAAGGTATTGGAATAATAAAAGATTGAATTCTTTTCAATACTTTTCAATTCCATTTTAAGAATTACAAAGTATTCAAATGATCCAAATTTCAATCCCATTCAATACTTTTCAATACCTCTGTAGGGATTGAAAAGGATTGAAAAAATTTTCAATCCCTCCCAATGAGTATTTTTAATCAGGGTTATTTCAACATGTTTTATTTTTATTTCGACATTGTATTAACCTTCTCAATTTAATTATTAAAAAAAAAATCGGTCTGTCGGTTGACCCTGCGGGCCAGCCCCAAAACTTCCCGCTGTTTTCGAGCTCAAGGAAATCGAAAATATTAATGTGACTATATCTTCGAGCTCGAAAATCTAATTGCATGCGATTGTTTTTTTATGAGTTTTTCAAACTCTAACAAGTTATGCTTTATGCTTAAGTTTAAAAGTTTAAGAATCGAAAATCATTAATGAACAAGCGGTTTTTAAATTTTAATTCCCGATTATGTTAAATAAAATAAATATGTTGATGCAGAAATCAATGTCAGTGATCAAAATCAAGATTTGAATGAGTTTTGGCTTAGGTCAGAGCAATAATATATAAAATATCCGAGAAATTCATTAAAAACTGTGTTTTTTCAATTTTTTCGTTGATAATATGGTTTAAACTAAAGAACAAGTTTGACGGCATTATACGATGATCAAAAGAGACCATAAAGAGGAAAAGTTTGTAAGATTTTAGACACATTTTAGTACAGTACATTTTGATTTTTCTGGAAAAAATAACATACAATGTTATTTTTTGAACTTTTCAACACTGATATCTTTTGAACTAATTAACCAATTTTGACGTTTGAGGTGTCAATAGGCGCGTTTTATTGAATTCTAGAGCTGATTAAAATTTGAAAGCGATCGATTCAGCCGTCTTGAAGATATTTGAAAAAAACCGTTTTTTACCATTTCTTTCTCCAACGATATCTCCCGAACAAATTAACCGATTGAGATGTTTAAGGCGGCATTCGACGCGTTTTATTGAGTTCTAGAGCTGATTAGATTTTGAAGTCGATCGTTCAATTCGTTTCTGAGAAATCAATAAAAAACTAAAAAAAAAAATTTTTTTTGTTTCGTAATTCGCCAATATTTTCGAGTCTACTTGATCAAACGATCTGAAATTTTCAGGAAAGTTGACGGCCAACAAGCTCTTTCAATCGCCGCCTTAAACATCCAAATCGATTCATTAGTTAAAAAGTTATAGACCATTCACACACATACACACACACACACACACACACACACACACACACACACACATACATACATACAGACACTCGGACATCATTCTGAAAATAGTCAGAATAGCTTCCTAGGACCTCAAAACGTCGACATTTGATGAAAACTCGATTTTCGAAAATCGGGGTGAAGACAATAACTTCCTGAAATTTTTGAAAATCATCGATTTTCTAAGCGGGAAGTTTAAAAAAATACAAAATGATAAATTTTCTTTTTTTTTTATTATAAGTTCTACTTTTTTAAGCAAATAAATTTCACTCCATTGACTTCTAATTATACTTTTATATCTAAAGAAATTCTACATTATCGACTCATTCATTTTACGATAGTTGTATTGTAATTTATATTGAACAAAACTTGTATCCCAAGTGGCCAGGCTCGCTTTTTGTTAGCTTTTAGTTGCCCGTTCAAAGTCAACTTTTTGCTATTCCAAAATGTTAATAAAATGGTGACAAAAAGTACTTTTGAAAAAGATAACTCTTAAAAGTTATCTTAAAGTTATCATAAAAATGTTAACAAAATATAATATGAAAACCCGATGAAAAAAGTTTCGTCTAATCATATATAATTATGCATAATCATCTATATATGATTGGATCCAAAAATTGGCCAGGTCTAATTATAGATAATCAGATCTGTTTATACATGATCATGCATGAATGAATATAGTCATTTTTAGAATCTCATTTCGAATACCTTTAAATTATTAATTCAGTAATTTAATTAGGATTTATTGTTTTCATCAATATAAATATTGATTGAATTTAAATAAAAAAAAAAAAAAAAATTACGATTCGTTGACCACCACTTTACTACGAGGTCACCCATCCAATCAATGACCTACGCCGATGCTGCTTAACTTTGGTGATCGCTGGATTGTAGTCTGATCCTCTAGTCTGTTATGAACTTACAATAATGAAAAGTTTATGGCATTACTTGACTCAAATAATCAAGTCAATACATCATACGTAAATAATGCACCTAATAATGAATTTGATTTTGTACATAAATGACAATAGAATTCATTAGATACATATAATCAAATCTATTTATCTATAAACTTATAAATATTCGTATATAAATCGATATCGATTAATACTTTTAAATTGCTGCCGAAACCTTTGAACATTTTTTAAGTATTGGGGATTTAAGTTTATTTGATAGTTGACAAAATAAAAATTTAATAACATTTATATTAAAAAATTGTCATATTATGTAATATATATATATATATATATATATATATATATATATATATATATATATATATATATATATATAACTACATATAACTTTATATCAGTCATGTCTGATCAGATCCAATCATATATAAACTTATGCACGACCATACATGAATTTATATTAGCCATGTCTGATCAGATCTAATTATATATGGATTTGTATCAGTAATGTCTAATCAGATCTAATTATGTATAGACTTATATATAATTAGATCTGATCATATATAGACTTATATATGGTAGTAAATGGAGTTGACAGCCAAGTATTATCATGTCTAATTATATATAGAGTCATATATAATTAGATCTGATCATATATAGACTTATATATGGTTATATATGGAGTTATACCAGCCAAGTATGAACATATCTAATTATATATAGACTCATATATAATCAGATCTGATCAGATCTAATTATATATAGACTTATATATAATTAGATCTGATCATATATAGACTTATATATGGGCTAATAACAGCCAGGTATGATCAGATCTAATTATGCATGGGGTCATATATAATTATATATGACCCCATATATAATCATGCATGATTATATATAACTTCATATATGATTATATATAATCATATATGATTATATATATGAACATATATAATCATATATAATTAGACAAAAACTTTTTTCATCGGGAAAGTTAGCAAAATGTTACCATAAAATGTAGTGATAAATGGTGACTTTCTGAAGATAAATAAAAGTTACCATTTTAATGTTGATAATTTGTCATCCAAAAAATGTTATATAAATGTTGACTTTTTAGTATTATTCAAAAGATAGCATTTTATTGTTAACATTTTTCCAACAACTTTGGGTTAACATTTTGCTATTATTATAATATTTTATTTTGTTATCAATTTGTTAACATTTACATGTCGTCATTTTAGATATATAAACGCTCGAAGTTGCGAACAATATAACCTGAAATTATTTTATCTTTAGAATACTGTGGTATCGTTTATAATATTATTTATAACTATTGATTAACAATACTCAACGGTTCATAAAAGGTAAATTTTTATTTATAATCATGGAAAATTTTCGACAGCGGAAACGTAAACCGCATGATTTGCTTGGACCACGACAACTAAAACGACGTACGCAACAAATACTTTTACCAGAATATTTATTATTTAACTTGAATAATAATAATAATAATAACAATAATATTTATAACAATTGTTATAAAATGACAATAACGACTACGACCATGACGACGATAACAGTAGCCGCGATTCAGACGTTTCAGATGATCTTAGCCGTTTTTCAGAAGCTGTTGATCAGGGAAATGGTGAGCCTTTGCCATTGATTGATTGGCTTAACTTTTTTGATCAACCAGTAACCCGATCAGAGTATCAGTTACTTAATCTCCATATAAACAATCAAGTCGCTAGTGGTGATAATGATGCAATTCTTATCGAGTTAACTCAATTATGAATTATGAATTCATAAAAGAGTGGCATGTTAAACATATACAATCACACGTGAAGCGACTGACGAACTTTTACTTTCTGAAGCCTTTGATTGATGATCTTTCTACTGCCAAAGTAAAATAATTTAGGTGCTTATAGATAAAATATAATATTTACAACTAAAAAGGCTATAATATCAGTGTTATATTTAAATTATTATATTAATTAATTTTGATTTATTTTTCTTTTTTTTAGAAATTTTACTAAGCACTTTGTCTGTTACAAAACCTGATATTGAACATCAACTGAAAGCCTGGTTTCAACGCGATAGTGACTGAGCAATAAAAATACAGATCCTACAAATGGTTCTGCCAAAAAGCTAACAGTTGCCAAATAATTTTAACTCACAAGTCTTTATATTTACAAGTTGTTTTCAGAGAACTTTTTTTTATAATAGTATGTAGTTTTTTTTTCTCTAAGTCTAAATTAATCAACTCAAAACATAAAAGTAAGCTTATCAGATAAAAATAAAACTATAAGTTTGTGTCACCAGTGCTAGTCACAAAAACTAGTCTTATTAAGCTCACAATTATTATTACTATTATTGTTATTAATATAAAACCTATGAGTTTGTAACCAGATCTAATTAGAGTAAAAAATAATTTAATAATTTTACAATCATAGTACAAAAAAAACAGTGCCTGACATAGAATAAGCCGTTTTGTGTTGTAAAGAAATTTTTAATAAATTTAAGCATTCCAACTATAAAAAATAGTACATTTGTCACAATAAACTGCGAGTGATTACAATTTACAAATAAATATAAAAATAATTTTAAAAATATTCGATTATGAAATAAATATTTGTTTGTTATTGTTTAGTTGATTCAATATATTCAACAAGAAAAAATAAATATTTCATTTCATGATCGAATGTTTTTAAAATTTATGTTTGTTTATTTGTAAATTTTCAAATTTCCCGCAGTTTATTTCATCCCTAACCTCTAATGATCCTTGAAATTGTTAACATTAAATCAATTAAATTAAGACTAATTTGTTAAATAAAAGTCAACTTTTTTCCATCAATTTGTTGCCAATAAAAAGTTAACAATTTGTTATGTTTTTGGTAACATAAAACACATTGTGATTTGTTAACAAAAAGTTGGAAAATGTCGACATTACGTTATGAAAATGTCAATAAATAGTTAACAATTTGTCACCAAAAAGTTATCTTTTTGAGACAGAAAAAAGTTAACATTTTGCTGGACATCAATAGTGATATTTGTTGAAAAAAATTCGCCTTTTTACGTCTCAATATAAATGTTAACAATTTTTTTGTTACCTTTTTCGATACAAAAAAGTTAACATTTGGCCACTTGGGATAATTTACTCTATAGTGTCTGATTTTTTCTTTCTTGTAGTAGTATCAATTATAAAACAAAATTTACGATTGTCTATTGTAAAAATTATGATTTAAATTTTATAGTCCAGCGTTGCGATACTAAATAATGAAAATTACGATAGTTGAATCGTAAAAAATCCGAGAATTTTTTTTCCGTGTAGAATAGTACCTTAGATAACTAGTGCCATCAAGTATAATACTCGAGTTCGGAGTTTGGGAACACGAGCGAAGCGAGTGTTACCAACCGAACGAGAGTATTTTACTTGATGTCACTAGTTGTCTACGATATTTTATATAATAAATGCTCAAAATTAAAACGTCGTTAAATGCTTAACGTCGGCGTCATGCGGTCGCGGTTATTTTAATAATTGTCTTCATAGAAATCAATGTTTTCCTTTGGTTCAGTTTATTTATTTATAAAAAATTACTTAAGTGTTTATTTATTTAATTATTAAAAATGAAATTAAATACTTATTTATTTCATCGAAACTAAGATTATCTTTTTATTTTATTGTTTTATTAATAAATAAACATAAAAACTAACCTAATACAAAGTCTAATACATGTATTTTTTAATATGAAAATTTGAACAAATTTTTTTCTAAATATAAAACTAACAAGTCTTAAAATTTTAGGTTAATTAATATCTTCCTTTGATTTCATTTAATTAAAATGTAGTATTTATTTTTTACTTTTAATGACATTTTTATAAAATTAGAGTTCAGGTTATAAATTTAAGGTGACACAAATTTATCAGTTAATGACTATCCACAATCGTTAGCCGATCAATTTAATGCGCATGTGTAATCTAGAGAATTTTTTTTGCTAGTGATGCAGCTTTAGGTAAAGGTGAGTTCACCCCAGTAGTCTATCTTGAACATTTTGATAACTTGGATTATAGAGTAGGGATATAACACGCCTATTTTCGTCGAATTTTGCGGCAGAAGGGGTGCCCAAATGCTTTAAGAAAGTTTAAAACACTGCATTTGACCAATCAGAAGTGATGAGTGTTTCATGAAAAAGTTTATGAGGCCGAGGTTAGGCATTTAACGGCGTTTATTTTGAGCATGTATTATATAATAAGAATTTAAAACCAATCATTTCAGTTTCTTTAATGGTATTTGATAAAAACTGTTTTTGACATTTTTATCTTTAATGATATTTCTTGAACGAATCACCAATCGTGGTAGTTCTTGCAGCTATCGACGAGTTTTATTGAATTCTGGAGCTGATTGGATATTGAATTTGATTGATCAAGTCGTTTTTGAGAAATTACGAAAGAATTTTTTGTAACGGTTCGTTTCGACTTGAAAATCGAGCGCCAAAGTCTAGTTGACCGTATGGCCATCTATTTGAATAATTATATGTTAATTGACACTCTTTAGTCACCCGGGGCCATGTCAGAAGCCCTCTAGATCGAATTCTATTGAGACAGTAGTAGGGTAGTTTCACGCCCTCAGAATTTTCCTTGAAAAGGGCCAGCAAGCAGTTGCTCGAGGACTTAGGCCCTGGCTACCACCCAGAGTGGATCAGTAGGGTAATGGACTGATGACATTCAGCGAGGTTCCTTCTAGGGCTGTACAATTTAGCCGGTTTAGCCGGCTAGAAAAGTTAACCAAGCTAATTAGCTAGCTGACTGTTCGGCTTAGCTGGCTAACTTAAATTAGCTGAGCTAATTAGCTAAAGGCTAAGCCAGCTAAATGGCTAATTAAATATTTTATCAAGTATTTATATATAGTATCTACATTTTAATATTGTAATGGTAAAATTCGATTGGAAATTGGTTTATCATATATTATTTAATACCAGCAACAAAAATGAACAATTTAATTGAACACATAATCTAGATATCAAATTTTTTAAATTAATTATTTCACTGACTTCTCTGTTTTGATAGAGAAAAATCAATAAATTTACATTTTCCGGCGACAATCAGCTTTTTTTCGGAGAAATTACGTTGCCTGCAGTTGAAAGGACCCGCTCTGAAAGTGTGCTGGAAGAAGGAATGCCTAAGAATTTTCTCGCAAAACTGGCCAAGATCGGAAATTTGTGCCTTTTTGAATTCCACCAAAGTAATAGATTGTCGACCTTCGGAATAGTAGGCTCTCGGTTAAATTTTCCTATTTATTTCTCAATAGCAGTTTGGCCTTCAAGACTTGCCATTTTGTGTAAATTTCCAGACAACCCGCTTATAGGATCAAAAAGGTACTCTAAATCTTGTTCTCTTTGATTCTTACTAGAATTTATAAATGTTGTAGGTACAAAAACAAAAACTTGCCAGATGAAGGTGAAATGTATCAAGATAAGATTAAAAAAAAAAAACTGATAGAAATGATAGAGCAAGTTCCAGTAAATAAACCTGATTCTAGTAAGAATCAAAGAAAAAAGGATTTAGAGTACCTTTTTGATCCTGTAAGCGGGTCGTCTGGAAATTTACACAAAATGGCAAATCTCGAAGGCCAAACTGCTATTGAGAAATAAATAGGAAAATTTAACCGAGAGCCTACCATTCCGAAGGTCGACAATCTATTACTTTGGTGGAATTCAAAAAGGCACAAATTTCCGATCTTGGCCAGTTTTGCGAGAAAATTTTTAGGCATTCCTTCTTCCAGCACACTTTCGGAGCGGGTCCTTTCAACTGCAGGCAACGTAATTTCTCCGAAAAAAAGCTGATTGTCGCCAGAAAATGTAAATTTATTGATTTTTCTCTATCAAAACAGAGAAGTTATTGAAATAATTAATTTAAAAAATTTGATATCTAGATTATGTGTTCAATTAAATTGTTCATTTTTGTTGCTGGTATTAAATAATATATGATAAACCAATTTCCAATCGAATTTTACCATTACAATATTAAAATGTAGATACTATATATAGATACTTGATGAAATATTTAATTAGCCATTTAGCTGGCTTAGTCTTTTGCTAATTAGCTCAGCTAATTTAAGTAAGCCAGCTAAGCGGAACAGTCAGCTAGCTAATTAGCTTGGTTAACTTTTTTAGCCGGCAAAACCGGCTAAATTATACAGCCCTAGTTCCTACTCTACAACTAGAGCTCATGCTAATTTACTTGAGCCGACCTTACGATTATTCTAGTCACCTTTAGTCATCAATTCCCATTGTCCAGATTTATTTAATTTATTGAATATACTTGAGTTTGGTCGTCCGATATTAATAGCCGCAGTGATTATTTTAAAATATTTATTTGAAAAACGTTTGAATTGACCGCAGAAACATATTTTGAGTTAAATTTCTATACATGGTCATTTAGTGAATTTATAATTAAAATTGAATTGTGCCGATGAAGTTCGTGAGTGTTACCCCACCATTGCTGTTCGTTTCCTGCGACTTTCTATCACAGAAGATTGGGCCTACATTGTTGCTGCCACTCCTGCTAAGGGTCATTTTCACCTACACTTACAAGGATGGAGCATGCAGTAAGGTACAGCGTAAGTGGAATTCCGTCTTCCCCAAATTAAAATTATACTTGGTCTCCTCCCGCGTAAATTAGAACATTAAAACTTATATACTAAGATTGATCTATATTAATTCAATAAAATAAAATTTGGGGAATTCTTACATGTAACAAATCGGAGAAAATTCGATTGAATAAAATACATTCCAAGAAAATAAAATAAAATCTTTACTGAATAAACCACCAGGCATTCTTTTCCTTTTATAATTTTTTAAGTGTCATTTTAAGGGAAATGATGCGAGCCCCCCCCCCTCCCAGCTCATAAAATAAATTAATTAAGTTACTTATAAGTAACCGTGGCCAGGACAAGAGCTAGCTTAGTCAGGACCACCGGTTATATTTTTTTTTTGTCGTATTTCTTAATCATCTCAGAGTCCATTTAATCAAGTGATCTGAGATTCACAGGACCGTTGATGGCTGACAAGCTATTTCGATTACTGCAAGACCCTGATTAAGAACGACAATTTACTCGGTGATGAATGTATATCTTTATAGTATTAAAATTGAATTTGTTTTGAGTCATTTCTAATCGTTTTGCATTGTTTTTTTTTAAATCAGGAGAACCATTCGAATCAGTCAATTAGTTTCAAGATTATAAAGAATTCAACACACACACACACACACACACACACACACACACACACACACACACACACACACACACACACGCGCGCGCACACGCACACACACACACCCACATTTTAACATTACTCTGAAAATAGCCAGAATAGCTTTGTAGAATTTCAAAACGTTGACGCCTGATAAAAACTCGATTTTCGAAAATTGGGGTGAAAACAGTAACTCAGAATTTTTTGAAAATCGTTTATTTCAATAGCGAGAAGTAACAAATCTTAGAGTTAAATTAAATATGATTGAAGATATGCATTTTAGGCTAAACAAATATTTTATTGAAACAAATAAATTTAGATGTTGAAAGGTAATTGGTTTAGTCCGTAGAAACGGTCTTTGTAACTATTGCAATAAAATTTAATTTATCCGAAATCCACATCCGATGTTCAATTTCTACAAAATCGTTCGAAATCAGTTTAGGAAAACATCGCAGTTGCGTTAAATAATTTATGTAAAATTTTCACACTAACTCAGGACTTTCAAACTTTGACAAACCATCTATTTTTCTTTTTTTTCTTCTCCCAAATCCAACTAATGCAAAATCAAAATCATCTAAAATCATGTACTCTTCAGGGAATTCATATTCAAAATCTTCATTGTCGTTATTAGTATCTGAAAAAGAAATAAATCCTTTGTTAGTTCTTATTAATAGCTTTTGATTAATGGTGGTAAATTTAAATAACTTTAAACTTGGCATGTATTACAAATTAAATTGTCATCTTTTCTTGCTTCCTATTCGAATAAGCAAGTTCAAGCACTATAGTCAAAAAAATTCTTGCTGAAGCCAAGCAGCGGCATTTTTGTCGGGAAGATAATTTTTAGAATAGAAACGAAGAATTTTAGTTAGAGAAAGATGGAAATATTATATTGCATGGGAAAGAATAAAACAAGACGATTTCAGACGAGGGTGAAGTTGATCAGCCGAGCCGAAGGCGATTTTTGTTATTAACCCTTAACGGCCACACCCCACCCAGGCCACATAACGGCCACACGGGGTAACTCCCTTTTGTTGAAAGTTTTTTGACGAATTTATTTGAAAGGTATAAGACCTCTAATTCCAATTTTTTAAGCCTGGGGCGACCAGTCACCCCATGTGGCCGTTAAGAGAAGTAATTATTAACTCTAAATATTCAAGTTATTAATCAACAATTTTTAACTTTCCCCTAGGAAAATTGACAATTTAAAAAAAAAGGGAAGTGATTGGTTTCGGTCCGATTTTCAAAAACCGAGTTTTACCAGATCTCGACGTTTCCCGATAAAAAAAGATTTTGTATAATTATATATAATTATATATGAGTCCATATATAATCAGATCTGAAAATTGACCATATCTGATCATATATAATCATATATGATTAGATATAATCATGCATGAACGAATATAGTCATTTTTAAAAGCTCATTGAAAATATCTGAAAATAATTAATTAAGTAATCAAATTAGGATTTATCGTCTTCATTAATATAAATGTTGGTTAAATTTAAATTGAAAAAAAAAAAAAAAAAGTACTATAGATTAACTATTTTTGTACTAAGGGGTCACCCATCCAATTATTGGTCCACGCCGATGCTACTTAACTTTGGTAATCGGTAGAAGGTAGTCTGATCCTCTAGTCTGTTATGAACTTACATCAAAGAAGAGTTTATGGTATAACTTAACTCAAATAATCAAATTGATACACACGGAGAGAAAAATATCGCTAGATTAACTATACGTATCGCTATTCTGGCTATACGCTGTATGGTTAACTTACTTAACGATACGTCGTATAGCTAATTCAGCTATACGGAGTATCCTCAGAGTGGATCGTCAAAATGACGATCCGTACCCTTATTTTAGACATTTCGTGATTCGTTGATATAACTATTACGCATACTCTGTATTTAGGCATACGGAAACCCAGAACGACGATACGTATAGCCAATTTAGCTATACGGATCCTCACGCTGGCTATACAGATACCTATATTAACGAAACTACATACAATGGTGGTCATTAATTCTTTTCGGGTAGTATAGAATCGGGAATTAAAACATCTCTAAAAATGAACATATGTATAATTTTTTTATGCAAATGAAAAATTTTTGTTTATTTACTTCGCATATCATTAAAAACAAAAGGATTTAGCGTATTTTAATCCTTGGAACCATAGTATTTTCTTAAGTACCCCGCTTTGACCCCCCCCCCCTACCCATACGTAATTAAATATTTATAGATTTCATATCATTGAAGCCTGATCAGATCCAATTATATATAGACTTATATATAATTAGACCTGATCATATATAGGCTTATATATGATTATACCTTGCTTTCATCAGTTAAATCTGATCAGATCTAATTATATATAGGCTTATATATAATTAGACATAATTATACCTGATCATATATAGGCTTGTATATGATTATACCTTGCTTTCATCAGTTAGATCTGATCAAATCTAATTATATATAGACTTATATATAATTAGACATGATCATATATAGGCTTATATATGATTAAACCTAGCCTTCATCAGCCAGGTCTGATTAGATCTAATTATATATAGGTTCATATATGATTATATATAATTACATGTATGACCATGTATAATCATATATAATTCCATATATGATTATATATAATTATATATGATCTTATATATAATCATATATACTCATATATACTTATATATAATCAGATAAAATCTTTTTTTATCGGGTTCAGGGTCCTGGGAAGCCATCCTGACTATTTCTAAGAGGATGTCCGAGTGTATGTATGTGTGTACGTACGTCTGTATGTAAATATTCTGTAACTTTTGACCGGATGAAGCGATTTCGATCTCCAAGGTGGCATTCGGCGCGGCTTGTTAATTCCCGCAAGCCATGGAAAATTAAGCTTTATCAGTAGTGTTCGTTCAGAGATATTCCGAAAATAAAATTTTTTCGAAAATGTTTTTTTTTTGATAACTTGTAATATGTTCGAAGGAATGATTCCAAAATCTAATCAGCTCTAAAACTTCATAAGCCGCATCGACTTTTACCTTGTCACGTAACGATTTAATTTATTTATTATAAATTAGTTGTAAGTTTAAGAATTTAATTTTGAATTTGAATTTAAATCGTTACTCAGGCATTCCACCATTACGCCGGCGGTAATGGTGTGTTCGGACCCCCCGCCCCGGCGCACCGGGGCGCCCCCGTATACCCGGGAAAATAAAAATTTATAATTAAATTATTAGAAAAAAATAAATTACCAATAGAAAACAGTGTATGGATTATCAAATGTTTTGATTGAAGTGAAAATCAAGTATAGGCCCATACTTTCTGGGAAAAGTTCTCATAAGTATAAAAACAATTTCCATTATTATGGTAACAGTTCCCATATCGCATGTGAAAGAATTATGGTAATGATTACCATAATATTGTCCCTAATAGTCAAGTTGGCCACAACTTGTAGACAACCTACTGCCGCAACATGTCGCCAAGTTGGCCGCAAAAGCTGGCATTTCCATAAGTTGACGGCAACTTTCCAAGAAACTTGTCGACAACTTTCAGATCGTGTAACTGTTGTCAACAAGTTGCTCAGAACCTTGGTGACTGGTTGCGGCAGTAGATTGTCGCAAAGTTTTTGAGCAACTTGAAGCCGACTTGTCGGCAACAGTTACACAAGCTGAAAGTTGTCGACAACTTGTCGTCAAGTTGATGGCAACTCATGTACACAAACTTTTTAATCATAAACTCTGGCTATCAGGGATGGTAACAATTACCATAATTCTTTTACATGCGATATGGGAACTGTTATCATAATAATGGAAATTGTTTCTATACTTATGAGAACTTTTCCCAGAAAGTATGGGCCTATCTCATTATTCCAAGTACTCCTTACCATAAGGGTATGGGATGATATCTCATAAACGTACTAGGAACGGTTACCATAATTTTCTCTTTGTGTACTTGAATTTCATTTTAATCGAAACATTTGATAATTCATACACTGTTTTTTATTGTTAATTTATTTTTTTTCTAATAATTTAATTATAAATTTTAATTTTCCTGGGTATGCGGGGGCGCCCCGGTGCGCCGGGGCAGGGGGTCCGAACACACCATAAGGTGCTTTTTCATGCTGACACTTGACGCTGCTTTTTAGCGTCAAATTCGGTCACGTAATAAGAATTTAACATGTGCGCCACTCAGAAAAAATCTAGCGATAAAGCTAAATTTATATTAGCTTTTCTTGCTCGGTTATAAAGCGTCAAAGTCACTCAAACAATCGCATCGATAATAATCGATCTTTTTAAAACAACAGTCTGTTACTCCCTGATAGCCGGACATTGCTCTACAAGTGTTGTAGAGCAACACTTTCGGCTAACTTAACGAGAAAGTTTCTGGCAAACCTTAGCTGTATAATACTTTCTTTTAAGTTGGCTTCAGAATACGGCAGTAACTTCAATGTAACTTGCCAGAAAAACTTGCCGTCAATTTGGAGTGAAACTTTCAATCAACTTAACGTCATTATCTGACGTTAACACTTGTAGTCAAATTAAATAGAAAATTGCAGACAATTTCCTGTCAACTTAAAGGTAACTGCTTGCTCTCCAACACTTACCTTTAATTTACCTTTAAAATACAGCAGTAGCTTGTATTTTTACTTATGGTTAGGGTGGCTATCAGGGTTCGTGATTTCATAAATGTAGCGAGTCCTAAAATAAGTATTGAGAAATATCAAATAGGTTTTTGTTTTACGTTACCAGTTATAATATCGACTGTTACATTGATTCTTTGACCCCTGATAGCCAAGTTGGCTGCAACCGTTGACTGCAAGTTGCTCTCGCGGTTTTGAATAACCTTGGAAATACCCTGGAAACACGGTGAAATCACGGTGGATCCAGGGTGGGTTTTTTGTCATTTGATCACCGCGATTTCACGGTGGTTACACAATGTACCCACCATGATTCCACGATGGTTACACAATGTACCCACCATGATTCCACGATGGTTACACAGTGTACCCACCATGATTCCACGATGGTTACACGGTGTTCCCACCGTGATTCCATGGTGGTTACACGGTGTACCCACCGTCATTCCACGTCCACCCCGTAATCACCGTGGACATACCATGGAATCTCGGTGAATACATCGTGGAATCACAGTGGGTACACCGTGTAACCATCATGGAAACACCGTGTATACAAGGTGATAAAATGGCACAAACCCATCCTGTAACCACCCTGGATTCTCCATGATCCCACCGTGTTTCCACTCCCAGGGTGTTTTCAGGCTGTTTCCAGGCTGATTCAAAACCGCCAGGGTGACGACGAGTTTCTCAGAAAATTTTCGACAGGTTGCAGCAGTAGATTGTCGCCAAATTTCTGGAAGACTTGGAGACAATTTGCAGTCAACAGTTACAAAAGCTGAAAGTTATCGACAACTTATCTTCAAGTTGGTCGAAACTCATGTACACCAACTTTCTGATCAGAAATTTTAGTTATCGGGGAAAATGTTTACAATGAGTCTTGAGGTAAATATTAATTATAAGGTACAAAGATAATACGTCAACTTTGTATGTATATGAAAGACTTGACATCGATACATCGACTTTCGATACTCGTGTATTATTTGTCGCTTAAATTTGACGCTAAACGCTATAATTCATCGCTACATTTTTTCTAGGTGGCACACATGTTAAATTCTCATCACCCGACCGAATTTGACGCTAAAAATCAGCGTCAAGCGTTAGCATGAAAAAGCACCTTAAGACAGCGGGCTGCTTACAAACTGGCGCATGCGCGCAGCGTTTGTGTGAGCACATGTTTGGATTAATTTTAATTTATAATTTAAAAACACAAATCGATAATATTTGTTACTTCTAAGTTTATATTTATGATTTTGAGATATTTCGGCTGCATAATCCACTATAACATTATGCCCCAACGAATGTTTAATATTTTATTTTTACAAATATTTACAGCCGGGTATCGATGTAGTGGAAAAAATGGACCGCAGGGTAGGGGAAAAATCAATACTTTCCATACACTATCAACGCTGATTTCATGATTTAAAATTTTTATGATTTAATTTACTATATAGTTTAAAAAAATAAATTGTGGATAAATAAATATTAGGTATAATAAATTAATTATATATGTATCGTTCAGGCGGAGAAGAAGCATTTTTATACTCTATAACGGTGGGCCCTGGCTATTTCGTGTCCAATAGCCACGAACCACTGTTACTTAAATTTTCCCGAGTAATAAATTAATTAATAATAAATTATCAAATATACTTATAATTCTAAGATTATATTGTTGCTGGTTCCAAAAGACGGGAAAATATTTCAAGGTGTGGGTATACTCGTTCTACCGGACACGCGGCTGAAAATTATAACTTATCCTAGACGTACTGGTGATAAGAGAAATGATTGATAAAGAGATTCAAATTATATTCTATAAATTAAAGTTTTATTTAACCAAAGCTCAGTATATACAAATATCCCCTTTTTTTATAAATTAAATTTAAATCAAATTACTTGAGTGTCCAGCGATATTAAATTTAATTATCGCGTGGATTTTATTGGGTAAAGCCCTGATTAAGAAATCTAATTTGAAATGATTTGAAAAATTTAAATTATTTCATATTGTATCATATCATAAAATTATAATTTGAAATAATTCAATATAATTAAAAATTCTCAAATTTGAATTATTTTAAATCATAAAATTATAATTTGAAATAATTCAAAGCAATTTAAAATTCTCAGCATCAAATCATTTTGAATCATAAAATTATTTTTTGAAATTATTCAAAATGATTCAAATCTTAATAATTTCAAATATTCCAAAATCGTTAAATCATAGTGCTTCCAAGCGTCATTTTAAAATAAATCATTTTTAATCATACCGAATCATGAAAAAGTAAAATATTATTTTAAGATCTATATAATTGTTTGAAATGATTTGAGTCATTTTAAATTAAAATAAGAGAATAACATCGCATATTTCTGTTTCCTCAGATAATTTAAGATTATTGGGAATAATTAAAATTTTGAAATCATTTCCAATTGAATTGAGTAAGAAAATAATATCGTATATTTCTTTGTTTAAAAAAAGAATGCAACTACTACTAAATAACAACTCATTTAACCAACTGGGAGTTATATAGTATTTTTCAATTTCGGTAAAGAAGAAATCTTCATTAATTCCGACATGTGGTGGGACTCGAACTGCCGACTCTTCGATTGAAGGCTCTGAAAAACAGTTCAAGTCAAGTGCTTTAGACCACTCGGCCACCACATGCATTTGGAAATAAAAATTTATTCTTTTACTTAAAGCTATTCAGTACTTTATATGTCTATCTTAAGCTTAAAAAAAATTATTTTATATAATACATGCTCAAAATAAACGCCGTTAAATGCCTAACCTCGGCCTCATAAACTTTTTCATGAAACACTCATCACTTCTGATTGGTCAAATGCAGTGTTTTAAACTTTCTTAAAGCATTTGGGCACCCCTTCTGCCGCAAAATTCGACGAAAATAGGCGTGGTATATCCCTACTCTATAATCCAAGTTATCAAAATGTTCAAGATAGACTACTGGGGTGAACTCACCTTTACCTAAAGCTGCATCACTAGCAAAAAAAATTCTCTAGATTACACATGCGCATTAAATTGATCGGCTAACGATTGTGGATAGTCATTAACTGATAAATTTGTGTCACCTTAAATTTATAACCTGAACTCTAATTTTATAAAAATGTCATTAAAAGTAAAAAATAAATACTACATTTTAATTAAATGAAATCAAAGGAAGATATTAATTAACCTAAAATTTTAAGACTTGTTAGTTTTATATTTAGAAAAAAATTTGTTCAAATTTTCATATTAAAAAATACATGTATTAGACTTTGTATTAGGTTAGTTTTTATGTTTATTTATTAATAAAACAATAAAATAAAAAGATAATCTTAGTTTCGATGAAATAAATAAGTATTTAATTTCATTTTTAATAATTAAATAAATAAACACTTAAGTAATTTTTTATAAATAAATAAACTGAACCAAAGGAAAACATTGATTTCTATGAAGACAATTATTAAAATAACCGCGACCGCATGACGCCGACGTTAAGCATTTAACGACGTTTTAATTTTGAGCATTTATTATATAAAATATCGTAGACAACTAGTGACATCAAGTATAATACTCTCGTTCGGTTGGTAACACTCGCTTCGCTCGTGTTCCCAAACTCCGAACTCGAGTATTATACTTGATGGCACTAGTTATCTAAGGTACTATTATTTAATATACTAAAAGTTTAAATGAATTCCATATTTATATTAAAAAAAGTTTTGCCTTCATTTAAACCATACAGTTTTCTCAATTTAAGAATAGTTTATTTTAAATTATATTCATTTATATTTGAAATTTTGATAATATGATGTTCTCTTTATTTTTTGTAATAGTTTCAAATTCAATTAATGCAGTTTTTTAAAAAAAGTTATTCAATTGTTTTGTTTTCATAATCTCGAAAAATGAAAGTTTTTAATTTTATTAAAATGATTAAATTAGAAGAAAACACAGATAAAATTCCACTCAGATATTCCTAAAATATCGTAATTGAAAATAAATAATATGCATATGTGCCCAAATATTTGCTAAACTTACAAATAATTATAATAAAATTTATGAAATAATAATTATTATTATTTTTTCTTTAATTTTTATCTACTTAACCTTATTACGTGGACAAAATTTCAATTTATTATGTAGAAGCGACAAAGATAGAGTAGTGAATTATTTCAAATTATTCTAAATCAGCCGTTGAACCAGAAATTGTGATATTATTTCTTAATTCATTTTAATTTAAAATGATTCGAGAGTTTGAATTATTTCAAATAATTTTAAATCAGCCGTAGAACCAGAAATAGAATATTATTTTTCAATTCAATTCAATTTAAAATGATTTGAGAGTTTGAATTATTTCAAATTATTCTAAATCAGCCGTGGAACCAGAAACAGAATATTATTTTTCAATTCAATTCAATTTAAAATGATTCGAGAGTTTGAATTATTTCAAATTATTTTAAATCAGCCGAGGAACCAGAAATTGCGATATTATTTCTTAATTCAATTTAATTTAAAATGATTCAAGAGTTCGAATTATTTTAAATAATTTTAAATCATAAAATAATACTTCGTTATTTTTTAATTCAATATGATTTAAAATGATTCGTTCGAAAATTTATGCTCGAAAGCAAAATAATTTAGTCGATTTGGAATGATTTAAAATAATTAAGAGTTACGTAATCTCGAATCATCCCAAATTAGATTTCTTAATCAGGGAGGAATAAATTATATATTAAATGTTAAATAAATTATCACGTTGAAGAGAGAGTATAAAATATATATATGAAAATTATTATAAATCTTATCTGGGTGGTATTATATATGACGTACTGAGGGTTTACTGGTGATATCGGTCTCCGGTCGGTTGTGGGCCTCTTGGACTCGACGTCGATCCTCTTCAGTAAAGTCCTCGCGGGCTCCTTGGATTCGATGTCAATCCTTTTCGGGCAGACGTTGTACACCAAACCACCACACTCACAAATTAAATTTGGTTTTCTTCAACCAGACGAAAGAGTCACAAATCTCCTTATTTAATTAATTTGAATCGAACAAATATCACTTATAATAAAATTAATAATTTAGTGTAATATAAAGAAAACGTCTCAATGAATAAAATTATTTAGGTAACAGACCAACCGATATAGAACTGAGTATTGTACTAAATGACTAGATATAACGGACAGATAGACTAGATCTCGTTAGGCCGACTCAATTGAATTGTTGAGTCCTGGCGCTAGAGTAGGACCTCGCTAGGCGTCCTCAGTCTACTCTAGGCGATGGCCAGGGCCTAAGTCTCTGAACAAGTGTTTTCTGGCCCTTTTATATGTTAAATTTTGGAGGGGTGGAACTACCCCACTATCGTCCAAGTTCAAATTCAATCGAGGTGGCCTCTGACATGGCCCCAAGGGACTGGGAAGTGTTAATTAATATACAAATTTTCTAACAGATGGCCGTAGAATCAATTAGATTTTTGCGCTCGATTTTCAAGTCGTAAAAATCACAACGCACGTTTATAACTCTATTTATTTGATTTAAAGTCAGGCCCGAGCTGGAAAAAATAATAATAATAATAATTAAGGGCGATCGAAGCGCCCTATCGGCAACCAAAAGGTGGATGGGCCAAAAACTAGCTATTAGAAAGATACGGATTGTGATTGCGAATAGATGTTGTGCATTAGGAAATTTGTTTATACGTTTTTAATACGTTTTGTTTGCGTTAATCAAAAAGTAATCAAATTGATAAATTCACCGCATGAATTGTGCAACTGTTGATTGGATTTAATTGTTGGTAGATTAGAAGCATCGAAAAGAAAGTACCCTGCTTAAAAAATCCGATAGATTCTCATAAAAAAACTTTTATGAGAATGAATCGGCAAAGTGTCTTATCGAAAAATGATAGTCCATATTAGAACCTATGAGAATATTCAAACCCGAGCATAATCCGATAGAAACTTACCAAATTCTTCAACTTATGTCTCATTCATTCTTATATAAAATTTGTTGTACATGTTCACATTTTTATCGGAATGAGTAGGAATGCGTCATACTTACATTTCGTAAGAGAATAAATTGGAAATATATACGTCTTGTTTCTTCTTGTTGTAAAAGAATGAACGGGAAAATAATTTTATTTTTTCACGTGAATTCATAAGCGACATTCTTATGGGAATCTATGAGATAATAATTTGCAATGCGGCAATTTCTTATAAGATTCTATGGGTACAAGTTTATACCACTCTTACCGTTGTATAAGAATGGATGAGAATATAGTTTTATTATCTTTACGTTAAGGAGGTTCGACCGAATCTAATGTAAAAAGGATTTTCCAACTTTAAGATTTGAAACTTAGTATACATGTAAAAAAGTACTTTATCCATGTATTCTCAACATTTGGATATGATCCACCGTCTAGTTTTTTAAAAAAAAAAGATTTAAAAATGACGTTTTTAAAGTTTTTATACACAGGCTCTTATGGCGGACAAGCTCCCGTCATGATTTGTTCGATTATTTTCATTATTAAGCTCCCAAGTTTAAGAAATAAAAAACCACACGCCATAAACTTAAATATTTTTGGAATATGATAAGATTTTAACAATATAGTGTTACCGTCGTAATTATTTAAATAATTCAAGTTAAATTTTATTATTTAATCTCGCTCATCGACAGAGATAGGGGAGCCTGGGGCACAAAGGTTCCCCTCAAAAATTAGGTAAATTTTTTTTTTTTATTTTTCGTCAAGTTATGACCTCTATAATGATTTAATCATATTGTAGGCCGATATGTGATATGTGGGGTGAAATGGACCACTCGAAAAAATTATTTTTTTTCAATTTTTCCGTCAAGTTATGACCTTTATACCGATTTTATTATATTTTAGATCAATACGTGATGTGCGGGGCAAAATGGAACACTCGAAAAAAAATTGTAACGAAATTATTATTTTTTTTTTTATTTTTCGTCAAGTTAATTTTTTTGTTACAATTTTTTTGTTTTGAGTGGTCCATTTTACCCCACATATCACATATTGGCCTAAAATATGATAAAAACGTTACAAAGGTCATAACTTGACGGAAAATGAAAAAAAAAAATAATTTTTTCGTTACAATTTTTTCTTTCGAGTCGTCCATTTTACCCCACATATCACATATTGGTCTAAAATATGATATAAACATTATAGAGGTCATAACTTGACAGGAAATAAAAAAAAATTTTGTTTTTATAATTTTTGGGGGAGGGGGCCTTCGTGCCCCAGAAAAAAAAAAAATTTTTTTTTTGATTTTTTGCAAAATTTCGATTGATTTTTCCGAAATAGAAGGAAAATAAACGAATTCGGTGGTTATAAGCCACAAAAAGAAAAAACCGACTTAAGGGGGCCTTCGTGCCCCAGGCTCCCCTACATATTATTGAGGGTTTGGCAACGTCGCAGAAGCAGCTGAGAGGAAAAACAAAGATAGAAATACATTAATAAGAGAGTAGTGTTGCAACAATCGAATGAGATAATCGATTGTTGACAATCGATTATAATCGAACTGAAATGATCGATAGAGCCGATTAATCGTTTGCAAATAATCGATTTTTCGAACAATCGATTATTTCAAACTCAAAAATAGCAATTGTTTCTTAAAACAACTATATAGTTACACAATCAAGTGTATAACAATCGATTATGACAATTGAATTTTTGACACATATTTTTCGAACTTTGAAAGCTAAAAATGTTTTTGACAATTTTTTTCAATAATCGATTATTTAAACTCAACTTTAAAGTTGCAAAATCGTATAATAAACAATCGATTATGAAATAATCGATTAAGAGAGACGAGATTAGAAATAAATTTTTCCCGCGTTAATTTGAATATCGATGTGTAAGAAGTTAGAACGTGCTGTTGCCAAATCTTTTTATTAAATCATATGAGTCAAAAATAACGAAGTCATTTCATTACTTTCTTTAATTAAATAAGTAATAAATATTAATTTATGAATTCGTTATGTTATTATAAATTAAAATAATGAATTTTCATAACTATTAGGAGAATTTAGCAAACAAAAAAATCCAAACACTACTTTGACTCACTAGTATCGGTCGAACCTCCTTAATTCGTAGGCGACATAGTTATGAGATTCTATGAGATGATAAAAAAAATGAGAGAAATATCGTATATTTCTGTTTCCTCAGATAATTAAAAGCTATTTGGGATAATTAAAATTTTGAAATTATTTTCAGTTGAATTGAATAAGAAAATAAAATCATTTATTTCGTTGTTTAAAAAAATAATTTAATTACTAGTGACAACTCATTTGAACCCACTGGGAGTTATATATTATTTTTCAACTTCGGTAAAGAAAAAATCTTTAATTTTTTTCCGAAATGTGATCCCGTATGAAAAAACCATATACTGTCGATAATATATAAAAAAATATATGGTAAATAACTGAACATATATGGCGGCAAAATTATTAATATTGATTAATATATGATTAATCATATATAATAATTTATACGTTTAATATTATAATAATCAATTCATTTATAATATGTATGATTATATACATGTCACATTGTATCAAAAATTAATTGTCCGTTTTATATATTAATTTATAACGTAAAATATATGTTTCATATTATGAATTAATTTATAATTTCAATATTATTATAATCCATGTAATTTATAATATACGTATTTGTATACATATAATATTATATCTCAAATTATATTCTCCCCGATGAAAAAAGTTTTTGTCTAATCATATATAATTATGCATAATCATCTATATATGATTGGATCCAAAAATTGGCCAGGTCTAATTATATATAATCAGATCTGTTTATACATGATCATGCATGAATGAATATAGTCATTTTTAGAATCTCATTTCGAATACCTTTAAATTATTAATTAAGTAATTTAATTAGGATTTATTGTTTTCATCAATATAAATATTGATTAAATTTAAATAAAAAAAAAAAAAAAATTACTATTCGTTGACCACCACTTTACTACGAGGTCACCCATCCAATCAATGACCTACGCCGATGCTGCTTACCTTTGGTGATCGCTGGATTGTAGTCTGATCCTCTAGTCTGTTATGAACTTACAATAAAGGAAAGTTTATGGCATTACTTGACTCAAATAATCAAGTCAATACATCATACGTAAATAATGCACCTAATAATGAATTTGATTTTGTACATAAATGACAATAGAATTCATTAGATACATATAATCAAATCTATTTATCTATAAACTTATAAATATTCGTATATAAATCGATATCGATTAATACTTTTAAATTGCTGCCGAAACCTTTGAACATTTTTTAAGTATTGGGGATTTAAGTTTATTTGATAGTTGACAAAATAAAAATTTAATAACATTTATAATAAAAAATTGTCATATTATGTAATATATATATATATATATATATAACTACATATAACTTTATATCAGTCATGTCTGATCAGATCCAATCATATATAAACTTATGCACGACCATACATGAATTTATATTAGCCATGTCTGATCAGATCTAATTATATATGGATTTGTATCAGTCATGTCTAATCAGATCTAATTATGTATAGACTTATATATAATTAGATCTGATCATATATAGACTTATATATGGTAGTAAATAGAGTTGACAGCCAAGTATTATCATGTCTAATTATATATAGAGTCATATATAATTAGATCTGATCATATATAGACTTATATATGGTTATATATGGAGTTATACCAGCCAAGTATGAACATATCTAATTATATATAGACTCATATATAATCAGATCTGATCAGATCTAATTATATATAGACTTATATATAATTAGATCTGATCATATATAGACTTATATATGGGCTAATAACAGCCAGGTATGATCAGATCTAATTATGCATGGGGTCATATATAATTATATATAATTATATATGACCCCATATATAATCATGCATGATTATATATAACTTCATATATGATTATATATAATCATATATGATTATATATATGAACATATATAATCATATATAATTAGACAAAAACTTTTTTCATCGGGTCGTTTTATATATGAACTTGTAATTTCAATATTATAATAATTTCGATATTATTATGAACTACAAAGGATTTGAATACTTTTACAATTAAAACAGAACTTGAATTTCGACTCGGGAAGGTTCATAATTGAACGCCCATACTGTAAATCTCGAACCACTCAACAAATTTTCTTATTTGATACTTTAATTTTCACACAACGGCTAAACTGTAATTTTTACAGTTTTAAAGAGGATTAAATGATTATTAAAGAAACAAACTTTCTGTGAGTAAAAGGTAATAATGATTTTACATTTTGTTGTGTACGATTTACATTTTCAAACTGTAAATATTACTGCTTAATTTGCAACTAATTTTTTAGAGGATAAAATTTAAAAATTACAGTATACATTCTAATCTTTGTAATTTTTAATATGACGGGCTGGTTTTTACATTTTATTCTGTAACTATTCCACTTTTCTTTTTTCCGTGTAGAGTCTCAAGCCTAAAAAGTTTTTATTCTGTTTTGGATTCACTTCTATTAAGTTATGTGCTTATGAGAAATGATAGTCTATATAATAAATTATGATTTCGTAAAAAAAAAAGTTATCATTTTGCTTTTATTCATATAAAAAAAAAAAAAATGTTCAAGTATTTTTGGTTCAATTGAGCCGACTCTCCCTTACCACCATTTCTCTCGAAGTTACGGCCTGTTTAAAATCGCTCGAAAATTTGGAATTTGTTTTTTGATCCTTTAATATTTCCCAGTAGTGTATTCCCCTAAATATTACGAAGTTATTAAAAATTTTGAACGGCCAGCAAAAAAAATCGTTATGAAAATCAAAGTTTTTATACATGAGTATAAAATTTTACAAAATTCGCTAAACTATTAAAAAATCTTATCAATTATGCTAACAACATTTGAACTTAAAAAATATTTTTAATTTATTCTATTTGTAAATCTCCCTAAAAGTAGTTTATTAAATAATATATTCGACATCGAATATGAATTATCGAGTCAACCATGATCTTAACATTTTTCAATAAGTTATTCTTTCACATTTCACTAAATTTACCATTTACTCCAACGCGATCACGCACGTAGGTCAGCGCAGTGGATAGCGACAAGGACAGAATCGGATGGATCCGGTTTCGAGTCCAGCAGATACCAGGGATTTTTTCATCAACATCACATATACTCGGTCGATCTCAGTAAACATCTTCACCCAACAGATTATAGAAAATGTCTGAATAAATTTTTTTTTTTTTATGATTTAAAATTAATTTTAGAAATAATTACTATCCGTAAAATTTTAGGGAACTCTATAAAATTTATTTGGAATTTATTAAATCGTCAAGTATAAAATAATTTTGCCTCGGGTTGTTATAAAATGAAAGAAAAAAAAAATTCAAACATCTATGTGGGATCCGAACCCACACTCGCTAGTTACTTTTAAGGATGTTTATTATTATTTCAAGCCTGGTTCAATCGTAAAACAGTCAAAAGTCGAGAAAACTCCACTAGTTACGATAGAACCGGGCGTGCTATCGTATAGATACTAATACAGTAGAGATCCTTTTTAATCGTTAAATTTGTGTCTGAAATGTATAAAAAAAATACAATCAAAACAGATCTAAAATTTCGACTCGGGATAGAATAAGATTACATAGATATAATTTTACATTGAATTATTTTGCAACGTAAATATATTTAATATTGATATATTTGCATAGAAATCTATTTAGGAGAGTTGTATGTTGGTAGAGTTTTAAAAGTAGAGAAGTAAAAAGTACGCTTGTGACCATGAAAACATGATGTTGATTGTACATGATTTGAGTATAAGAAAGTCCAGACTTGTATATGCTATATATAAGTATCTATTTTGAGTTGATTTATTCTGATGGAATATAACAAACATATTTTATAAAGTCAGGATTGAAAAATAGAGTAATTACCTTGTTTCAGTCGCAAAATTTCAGCAAACACACCATCAATCAAATAACGAAGACTCGGAAAGGCTGCCGATAGATATGATCTATGCAAAGGTTTTAACATTCCAAGACAATTCATCTGTAAAGATGCCGGAACTGAACAACTTTTTGTGATCCGCATACAACTATTGGCTGCTGTTGATGAAATCATAGGGTATAAATCGACGCTACGTAAGCCAGTAAATGCAATTCCAAGAGGTTTCCGATCTATAAAAAATTGTAGAGTTCCTTTCCAAGTATCTAAATGAACCCCGACGATACTTCCTCGCTCGAAAGGCGATGAATATTCTTTAATTTCACCAGCATGATGTATGTTACCCTTGTATGACAGTCCCCATGATTCTCGATCTTGTCCCAATAATGAGAAAAATTTGTCTCTCTCATCTATATTAACTTTAGCAGTTCCTACACCAATCATCTAGAATATAACATATTATTATTGTTTAATGATTTCTTATTTCAGTACATGTAAATTTTGTTTATAATCACAGAAAATATAAATGAATCATTAAATTAAATTATTAATAATTATTAAACGACAATTATATTAGCATCTTTGTAAAATTCTATTTTAGGATATTCTTAAAAAAATGCTAATGGAATTGAGTCAATTAATTGCCTGTATAATATACGATTATAGGTACATCCATACAAGCAAATCAATTAAGTAATCCGAATAGCTTGAAAACAGTATTATCAATATATTTAAAGCTGTTTAAGTTCAAAACATCTTGCTATAAAATTAATATTTTTGAATCCTTCAATCGGTAACTAACGCTTTATAATAATATCGAGGTTTTAATGCTTAATCAATCATAATCATTAGTTTAATGCTAACATTTAAATGGTGTTTGGTTTAAAATATTATGGCAAGCAGTAAAAATAATAATGTGTTTGTCGTAAAAATAAAACTCTATTAATCAGTAACTAGAACTTAAACCCACATAACAATCTTGTTCAAGGCTTGAGCAAGCCTCGTCTCAAGTTCGATAGACGTTAGTGTCTTTTCCTATCTATGTATCTTGCTGCAAATACTTGTGGCTAAATTTCAATAGCAAGTCTAGTGAAGCCTTACACAAGATATGTGTGTCAGATTATAATTCAATTTTGGAGGAAGACTATAGTTGAAAATAGTTGCACATATGGCTTGCTCAAGATCTGCTCAAGGCTCGAAAGTAACCTTGAACCTTGAGCAGATCTTGAGCAAGTCATGCGTGAGTTCCCGCCGTAAGTTACTGGTGCAAGAAATGTACCAGAAACTTTTCAACTGCACCGTATCTAAGATATCTTCAATATTCTTGCGTACAATGTCTTGAGGAAGTCAAGCACAAGTCTTGATGACGATTTCTTGCTACATGATCGTGCGGAAGACCCATACGTAGTAAAAGATACTAGTGACTAGGGGTTTTACTCAAGGCACTGGCACCAGAATCTTGCTCATGCATGTGTTACTTGGGAAAATTATGAGTAAGGTAACTAAAGAATCTTGGTTTAAGATAGTAATAGTATAAAATGTAAAACATAATAATTATAGTAAGAACTTGACATTATAATCTTATTCGAATAATACATATTGACAGAAGTACCCGGAAAAAAATGATTTTGTCTGATCATATATAATTATACATATATTAATCTATTAGTTTAGTCAACAAGTGCCTTTTTGACGAAAACCTGTTCAAGACCACCGAAAATTATGATTAAGGTCTCATTCGATTCGAAATGGCATCTATAAAAAATGTTGAAATGGAAATTTGGGGCCGGAAAAATTTGTAAAAGTTATAAACAATTTAGTAAAAAAAAAAAGTGGTTTGGTTTCTTGGAAATATTTCAAAAACTATTTGAGTTATCCAAAATCTGAAAGAAGATTCTTAAAGAGCAAGAAATTTCCTAAAAAAAAGTCATTCCTCTCCGAACTGTACCGACAATATTAATAATTTTAATTCAACGGTGAAAATGGGACTAAAAACGGGTAGTAACACGTGCACGCATGTCGATCGAATCAATAGCGTGATCAAAAAAAGTAATTTTGACCGATAAAATATGAATATTAAGGAATAAAAAAAATTTGGTACTTTCTAAACATATAAATGAACAGTAATCCGCCTAAAAAAAATTTTTACCGCAATTTTTTAGTTAACTATGCTTTTGTTAATTAGTTAATTTTTACCTGTAGAAAGTTTACATAAAAACCCTGATTATTTGAAAAATAAAAACCTGAAATTTTTTTCACTTCTTGGAGCTATTCTTGAAAGGGTTGAGAAAAGATCGCCGTTGGAAAAATTAAAAAATTTTGATTTTTCACTTTATTATTAACAATCGAACACATTAAAAAATTAAAAACGTAAATAAAGCAATCGAGGAAATTTTTTTTTTTCATTTGTTTGGTTAATTTGTTTTTTTATTGTTAGAAGCTACATAACAATAATTTTTTGAAAATTTTTACTGGTATTGTTTAAATATTTGTTATAAACAAATGCATTGTTAATAAAATTTTAAAAAATTTTCTTTTGAGAATCTGATCCTTAATGGAAATAATGATTTTTAAGAAGAAAATAGTTTCTTACAAACATTTTTTTATTGCTGAAAAACACATTTGCTAATTAACAATTTTTTTTTGTTGCTTAATATTAATATTAAGGAACCATTTTTTATTTTAATCATTATTTATCATGTTCTCATATAGTGTGAAAAAAAAATTTTTTTTTATTAATTTTTCATTTGTTTATTTAACAAACAATTTGTTGTAAACAAATGAATTCTTATGCTATATTTTTTTTTCAATACTAAAAACGACCATGTGTTTTTTTTTATCGGAAAAATTTTTTTTCTATTTTTTATATAATTTTTAAAATTATTGAACACTTGGATTTGTCGCTACCTTACTATTTTTCTTCATTGTTATTAAAATAACTTATAAACTATTGAAGATACGACTTGAACAATTCAGGGCTTTATTATTCTCCTTTAATCATTGAACAAATTGAGCTTTTAACCGAAGCTCTAACTCGATTTTTCAATAATTTTTTTACTATTATTTATATAAATCCTTCGAAATAAATCTTTTTGGGACGTTTCAGTCCAAATATCTTATAAACTATTGGGATTAGGCTGGGAATACGATAAGAACACTTGAAGTCATTTTTATTCTTCATTAGTCAATAAACAAATTGATCTTTTGACCGAATCTCTAACTCAATTATTCAATGAATTATAAGAAAAAGCACACATATAAATAAATTACTTTTTTTTATAATTCATTGAATAATTGAGTTAGAGATTCGGTCAAAAAATCAATTTGTTTATTGACTAATGAAGAATAAAAATGACTTGAAATGTTCTTTTTTTTTTTACTAAATTGTTTATAACTTTTAAAATTTTTGCCGCCCCCAAATTTCCACTTAAATATTTTTTATAGATGCCATTTCGAATCGGATGAGACCTTAATCATAATTTTCGGTGGTCTTGAACAGGTTTTCGTCAAAAAGGCACTTGTTGACTAGACTATATATGAGGCAGTCCATGCCAAATCACCAAGGTTTTGACCCGACCCCCCTCGATTTCGCTGAAATATCCTACCAAAGACATTTTTCTTAATTTTTTCAGATTTTTTAACTCAACCCAAAGAAAGTTACGAATTTTTGAAAAAAACCGCTCTTTTTTTTTAAATTGCTATAACTTTCTCACAAATTAACCTTTCGGCCCTTTTTTTTCAAAATTTGTGTTTTTAAATAAAGTTTTGAGAAAAAAATCCAAAAATTTTTTTGGAAGTCACGACATATGAAATATTTCAGTTTTTCAAAAAAACCGTCATTTTTTCAGTCTGAAACCTTTGATTCTCAATTTTGTTGTCTCGAAAAAAACTTCAACTAAAACAGTATTCACACGCAAAAAAGAGCAGTTGAAAAATTACAGTTTCTACTGTAAAAACAGGCTTTCGGGGCAAAAATCTGTAAACATTAAAGTTCAAACTGTAATTTTAGAAATTTTTTGTAGCAATAAAATTAATACAATTTTAAGTGGCAAATTTTACAGTTTGAAATGTAGTTTTAGTTAGATGAATCTTTAAAGTATTATTTACTTTTTATTTTGAATTCTTGCTTTATTTAAAAATTAATAGTTGATTGGTGAAACTGTAAAAATTAAGATTTATTGGTGATGTATTTTTTACTTTTCTGAAATAATATCTCTTATTTATCCCTAGCATAAAAATTACACTGTGAGTTATCAATTGTCGAGAATGATAAATGATCTGAGAAAAATCACAGCTCACACTGTAATTTTTAAATTCTATATCTTAAGAACAACACTACTAAACGGAATAGTAAATTTAACAATTGAAAATGTAATTTTAGCTAAATTAATTTGTGAGAGAGTATTTACATTTTATTTTTAAATCTTTCTTAATTTAATAACCAGTTGTTAGTTACAAAGACCGTGAAATTTATATTTTTAAATTGATATTTTAAGGTATTGTACATAAAAATTACAGTTTCGGATAGCAAGTTGTAAATTTCAGTAGGTAAGTTTTACAGTTTGAAATGTTTCATTTTCAACATTCAAGATGTCGCCTTTTTGGTATCTCACTCACGCTAGGGTAATGATCATAAGTCGAGTAGCGTCAGGAAGACATCTTGCCGATAGCTCAAGTAACAAACGGTTGCAAGCAAGTTTGAACTTGTCCTTAGTGCTTGTTTTACGGACAGTTCTTGGTGAGACGTGATTGTGTTAAATAATTAATTTTATGTGATTATTGAAATTATCAAATTAAAGTTTTCATTGTGAAAATAGTTTTTTAATTAGTGGTCTTGTGGTGTTATCTATCTGCAATAGTCACCAATTTGGTAAGTACCTAAACTTATTTTCTGTATAAACGCATGTTGACATGTGACAATATTATCTCACTATCACAGAAAATTGCGGTTTTAATTCATTGTTGTTTTATTATTAATGTCTATTGAAAAAATTAAAGTTTGGTTAGACATTTGATGAATAAATAACCTTGCAATTTTATTTTATTGAATTATGTTGAAAAAATTTTGTGATTCTTTTGTTTTTAATGAATGATTTTAAACATCTAGGCTTGGGCACTATGGACTCGCATCTACAAAACACACTCAGAACAAATGAAACGCAACATTTACAGAAACTAACAAATTCGACAGGACAATTATATAAAAATGCATTGCATGCGCTTTATGCCGATAATGTTACTTACGAATGTTTTGGGAATTATCATGAAGTAGGTGACTTGTTTTATATATATACATATATATATATATATATATATATACATCTTTTTTTTTGCATGCCATTAATTTAATAATTAGTATTGTTATTAAGTTTTACTTAATGTAAATAATTATATTATGTTATAAAGCTGCAATTGATTATAATTAATTGACATAACTTTTTTGATAACTTTTTGTCCAATTAAAATAACAGCAAGAGATTTTTCTGGTTATGAAATTATATGATACTTGTAATGGCAGTCATTCTACAATACATGGGTTTTAAAAATTGTCATTATGGCCTTTAAAAGTCTCTTAATACTAAGTTTTTTTAACTTTTTTAACATAATATATAAATTCTATTCTCAAAATATAAAAGTTCGTCTTAAGTCTGCTTTTTCCAGTATCATCAAATTATTTATCATTAAAGTTTTTAAATAATCAATTTAAATTTAATTTAATCACTCAATCTCTTTGTGTAAAAATAAAAAAACATTAAAAATAATTCATATATTTTTGTAGGCTGGAAATTCGAGTTTTATAGACACTCCCCCTAACGGTTATGATGAGTTAACTGCTTCAAGTTCATCAGCAACTAGATTTTCCGGGGATAAATCTATTCCTAGTACATCGACCTCCTTTTCATTTACTGAAGAAAATGCATCGGATTTAAAAGTATGAATTTTAAAGTAAACATTTGTTTGTATTAATCAAATTAGTTAAGAATGCTGATGTTTATTATGGAACGTCATTTTAAATCAACATGATTTGTTGAAGTTATCAGAGAACAGTACATTGTTATTTTTAACATGAATTGTTCAAATGTTGTTGAGTTTGGCTTGATCTCATAATTTTTTTTTTAATGGCAAAGTTATGAGACTAAAGTTACCCGACGTCTAATAATTTTTAGATTTCTTTTCAAATGATAAATTAAAAAAAAAAAATTTGAAAAAATTGCGCTAGGAGTTTTTAAAATTTTCTACACGTTCATATTTTTTATTTTTTTTTATTTTTTTGTAATCGATTTATTGGAAAAACAATCCGAAAGTTGTTAATTGTCGGCTAACTTCTGGATCATGGCAAAGTCTATGATCTCAATATATCTAAAATACCAGTATTTTATTTATTATTATTATTATTATAATTATTTGTTATCTAAGATGAAAGATTAACAGAAAATTAATTGAATCTATGTTATGTATAAAGATGTTATTTATTATAAATCGAACCTTTTATATAGATTCAAACTTTGGTAACAAACTCCAACGATTTGATCAACGGTAGTGCATTGAATAGTTCAGCTGAATCATTGCCAAGTCCCGTATTACAATCGCAAAACATCGCAAATCCTCAAAGTTTTGGTAACATCGATATTGATGAAACGAATAATATTGCATCCAATCAAATTTCTCGACTGGATCCATCTATTTTTCAAACAACATCTAGGCTTCTTCCAGTGCCAATTTGCAAAATTTCAACAAGTGCTCAAGTATGTTAATTAATTTTTAAATTTATGATTATAACAATTTCTCTCAATTTATATCTTTTTTAGATTCCTCTTCAAGAATGGCTGAAGAAAACTTTTACTGGAAATAATTTATTGGCAATTTATATCTCTAAAAGTTCTTTCATATTTACGGATACTAATAGGAACGATCTTACGCATTTAGTCCTTGAACGTGAAAGTGATGGTTTCGTAGTCATTCCTCCAATTCAACCAGTACGGTTTATTGAATTAGCCAATGAAATTGTTCAACTCTTTCCGCGAGAATTAGTGGGTACCTACTATACACCTCATGTCAATAAAACTCAATTTTCCAAAGGAATTACTGCAAAAGGAAAATTGCTCTATCACCATAATTTTCGGAGAGCGAAGCAACGAAAGGCTTTAAAGTTGTTAAAAGAACAAAACCAGAATGTCGTTGGTAAATAATTTTGTAAACATTAATGATTAGATTGCACTGAAAATAATTATAATATGACACATTGCATATTTGTATACTAATTTTAGCTCCTGAGCATGCAGATGAAGAATTTAATGAAAAGTTAAACTTTTTATATGAACATTTAGAACCTTGGCCTGAGGTAGTCGCTAATTGGGAATACACATATGAAGCTCGGCAAAAAATTTTAAAAAATTTAAATGATGTTAAAGCTTATTACAATAAATTTCCCTGCTTAAAGCAACCTTTAGGATATGAATTGGTGATTATATTTATATTTAACGTACATTTTGTTCTCACATCTATACATTTTTCACTTTTGATTAACTACTAAACAATAATGTATTGTGTTAACTAAATAATAATGTTTTAATACTTACAGCTTAAAATTGATTTTGAAAAACGTTTCCCAAACAAAACTACTTGTTTACGTGATAAATGGCCAGTTTTTAGAGACTGTATTATTCGTCTCTTGCAGACAACTCGAACACCAAAAAATTCTATTTTGGCAAACATTGTTACAGCTGAATTACCAACTTTACAAGGAGGTGAGTGTAGTTATTTTTTAATTTTTCGAGTTAATATATTTGTATTTTAATTCAATTTCTTTGTAGATGCATTAGATACAACCGTTTTGTGGATTTTATCTGCTATACTGAAAAAATCCACGCCTATGATTCAAGATATTACCGCTAACAATCCATCTAAAAGAGGTCGCAAAAGAAAACAAACTTCAGTTGATCCTGAGGAAGAAAACTTACAGTGGAATCCTTCTACAGCTGAAGTGCAGCGAGGGTTTTTGTTTCATATTGAAGTAAATAATTTATTAATTATTTTCGATTAATTATTATTATAAATTTTTAATATTTTTATAATTAATAATAAATAATTTTATTAATTATTAAAGATTTTCTATTAATCCTATTTTTTCTTTTAGGCAATAGGTGATAAAATTGACTCAATTGATCGTGTCAAGCGATTCATGAGTAAACGCAAAATAACGTTTCAACCACGACCAGTAATTACTGGACCTCTGTCAGAATTACAATCCATCGAAGTTATTATTAATGACACATTCTATAAAACCAATACTGCACTCGATGCAGTAATGATTTCATTCTACATATTTTTTGCATTGGATATCAAGTACCCACCAGAAGCTCGGTCAACGTGGTTGCTGATTCAGAAAGTAATTTTTGACATTCACACAGCCGAAGACAAGAATATTCCAGTAGCATTAACGACATTAATTGGAGATATAAAAGTAGTTCAAGAACAGTTATTTCCAATAAGTCAACTTTAAATTTTTAAGCAATGAGCTTGAAAAAATCACTAAGTATAATATAAATTACATTTTTTTTTTTTTGCATTAGCATACATTTTTTAGAAATTAAGATTATTTACGAGTATTATATTTATAAAATTTGAGTTCGTTAAAATGTATTACTTTTATTTATATAACTAAGATTTTATTAATTTGAGTTTAATCTAGATTAATTTTGAAACATTGAAATAACTAATAATATTAAAGACATCACAAATAGTATTATTTAATATTCCGAATGGTATTGGTTATTTCTTCGGTAGTATAAATTTACTTTATAAAGTAGAATAAAAAAACTGTTAGAGATTTTATATCTTAAAATTTATAATTATTTTAAATTGAAAAAAAAAATTTTTTAAAATGGTAGAGATCCGTTGTTCATGTTCTAAAATATGTAGCAGTATTAAAGAGTTTTTATGTCACTTTCGTTGCCATAAGAAAGATTTAAAATTAAAAAATAGTTATTTTAATTGCTTATCTGATTGTAATCGGCAGTTTGATAATTTTAAATCATTTAGAACTCATTTAAAAACGCATAAAAAGGAAAATCAGCGCGAAACGGATGAATTTAAGCAAGATAATGATGATTCTCTATGTCTAGATGCGCCACCATTAATTAGTACTGATTTTAAATATGATTATTTTGAACTTGACAATAATTTTCTTTCAAGTATCAATGAGAATTTAAAAAATGATACTACAACTGAAAACACAATAAATTTTAATCACGAGTCCGGTACCACATCCAATAATAATTCATGGCGCGATATGTGTTTGAATTTGCTCGATTATCCCGCGACTCATCAAAACTATCGCCTGTCATCAACATTTAACTTAGCTCTTTTTGAATCAGCAGAAAAATTTGTTTCTAATTTACAAAACTTGAAAATTCCACGGAATGTATTGCAAGAAATTTTACAACATACGCAAAGCTTTTTAAATAATGGTGCTTTTACATATTTACAAAATGAAGTTATGTCATCTTTTAATAACGGTGAGATTGATAATGACAAAAAAAAAGAAATTGAATTGATGTTCAAAAATATACAAAGTCCGTTTAAAGGATTTGATACAGAATGGCAAAGACTAAAAATTTATAAAAGTACTAATGCTTTCATATCACCTCAAGCTGTTGTAGTAGGGGCTGATTCGCAATCCAGAATAAAAAACAAAACAAAAACTTTTGACCGCGAAGAAGTAACTATACAATATATACCAATAGATCAAGTTTTAAAACGCTTTTTAGAGCTGCCATCAGTTTTAACTCGAATAAAATTTTATGCTGAATTTTTGAAGGATCAAGATAACAATGGTATTGTTTCTAATTTTGTCCAAGGGAATTTGTGGAAAAAAATCACTAACGGTTCAAATAAACAATTTATTCTTCCTCTATTTATATACTGTGACGACTTTGAAACCAATAATTGTCTGGGCAGTCATGCTGGTAGTGGTGGAAAGCTAACTGGTGTCTATGGTGAAATTGGGTTATTACCACCTGAATTTAAAACGAAATTAGATCATATGTTTCTGATACAAATTTTTCAATCAATTGATAAGAAAATTTATGGCAACGAGGCAATATTTCGACGATTAATTGATGATCTTAAAAAATTATCGGAAAAGGGAATTGAAGTTGAAACAACTGAAGGTGTTGAAATAATTTTTTTTGAGTTGGGTATATTTTTGGGTGATAACCTTGCCATGCACGAATTGCTGGGTTTTGTTACCTCTTTTTCCGCTACCTATCCATGTCGTTTTTGTGAAATTACAAAGTCATCTTTACGTACTACAGTTTCTGAAATTCCTAATTTAATTAGAACTAGAAACTCTTATGATAGTGCTGTTGAATTAATTACTGGTGGTCAACATGTCCGTGGTATAATTGAGAGGTCCATATGGAATGATCTTCCACATTTTCATGCAGTTGAAAATATTTCCGTTGATTTTATGCATGATTTCCTTGAAGGAATATGCAAAGTCGAATTAGTTAATGTAATACAGTCACTTATTGCTCTAAAACTTATAAGTTCTGAAACATTAAATAACAGAATAAGCGTTTTTGATTTTGGTGAGAGTTGCAAGCAAAATAAACCTCCGGATATACCACCTGATTGCATAAAAAATTTGAATTTAAAATTATCATCAGGTGAATGTCTTTGCTTAATCCAACATTTAGGTTTATTAATTGGTGATCTCATACCCGAAAATAATCTTGTATGGCAAGTTTATACATCTTTAAATGAAATTGTTCACATTTTATTGGAAAAAGTTCATCATCGATCTACCTATGAACTAATCGATACACTCATAACAGAACATCTTGAATTATATCAAAAGGTTTTTAGAAAACCGTTTATAAATAAACATCATCATGCACTTCATTACAGTAGAGTGTTAAATTTAACAGGCCCTGTTTCAAATACTTCTTGCATGAGAGGGGAAACCAAGAATAAAAGTATGAAAAGTCTTGCAAACTTGTCTCCATGTAAGAAAAATGTACCTTACACTGTAGCTTTGCAGCATCAAATACGACAGTATAAATATTTTTCGTCCTATTCCGACAGCATTTATGAACCAGTTATGCGATTAACTGATTCTGACGTAACTTGTATTGAAGGGTATGAATACTTATCGACGCAATTAAATCCTATTATTAAAAGTGGTATAAAATTATGCAAATGGGTATCTCACAATGGTGATAAGTATACCCGTAATGTAATTATTACTGTTAGTAATACCGACAGACCGCAATTTTTTAAGATTATTGAAATTTTGCTTGATGTCTGCAAAAACACTATTTTTTTTACAACTAAAGAACTTGACGCTGATTTCGATGCTCATTTTCAAGCATATGAAGTTCATAATGATTTTATAAATTGGCATCTGATTTATTTGAATCAAGCTGATGGCACGTGTTCACTAACACATCAGCCTAATGGCAAAAAATATATTTGTTACCGACCATAAGCTATACTTTTAATTTATTTTTTATTATTTGTTAACATTAAGTTTAAAGTAAAAATAATGTTTTTGCATTTTAAATAAAAAATTAATAACTTGTACTTACGATCATTTTTATTCAACGAAAACCTTGTATGTAAGCATTTTTTATAAGCATATCTATTTTCGAAATTTTTATAGCTCATTCTAGAAGTAGAATATATACAATGTTTAAAAGAAGTACTGCATTAACATAAATATGAGTTTTCCGAAACTAAAAGGATGTAATGTATCAAATAATTATTGTAAAAAAAAAAAAGCGTATTCTACATTTACTGCAAATTATATACAGCAGTAATTGAATTTAAATTCAAGTTAAAAAAATTTTAAATCCACTGTTCTTTCGACCATAATTATTAAATTTATACAATCTTTTCAATTTAGAAGAACTCATATTTATATTAATGTAAATATGTTTCAAACGTCATATTAATTCCACTTATGGACCTAGAAATATATTTTTTTAAACTCAAAAATTTCAATACAAAATTTCTCATATTTATATTTAATATAATAATAGTCAAATAAATTTAAATTGTGTTTTGCTTAATAATACGATAAAATTCACTACGAATACTTTGAAAATAATTGTTCAAGTGGTATATATATCAATAAATAAAAAATTAATTTTATTTTATAAAATCGTTAAATTCTTATTTTTGCTAGAATTTTCATCGTTTTATATATTGAATTTTTATAAAATATAAGGCTTTTTTTACGTGCTTAAACTGTAAAAAAACACGATTATACTACAGGAATAAGAATTTTTATAGTAAAGATTCAAGAGAAAGAAAGAAATTTTACTTTATGAAACTGTAAAATTTTTAATCTGAAACTTTAGTTATTATTATTCTGAGTACGGAATTTCAAACTAAAAATTATCCCTTTTGTCCAATGAAACTGTGAATGTTGTAGCTCATATTTCATATATTATCATTTTCAGAGTATAGATTCAAGCAAAATCAATACTTTTTACTATATGAAACTGTAATAATAATTTTTTTTTGACTCAGCCAATAGAATTTAAAGAATTTATAGAAAAAATTACAGTGTGAGATTGTGATTTTTAGAATGAAATTGAAAATAATAAAATCTATTTGCTATTGAGAGCTGGATAATCTCGAGTTTGAAACTGTAATATTTGTTATGCCTGGATAAAAAAGTAATTTTTACAGTTTCAGAGTCGCAGCGCTTTACTACAGTACGAAACTGTAATAAATACTCATACATGAGTTCAATTTTTCAACTGCTCTTTTTTGCGTGCAACCCCGCTATTCCCATTTTGTGCCGACTTTCCTTTACATTATTTTTTTCGATTGAAAACAAAAAAATTTATAAATTTGGCTTATTTATTATGACTTTGCGCTGAAGGTTTTTTGGATTGTTTTTAAAAGCCCAGAAGTTGAATAATATTGTACAAAAACAATCGTAAAGTGTATTAGGGGCAAAGACTGATTTTTTTCGGAGGAAAATTCTCAATTTTTAAATATAGTAAAACCTAAAATTACAATCAACCTTTTGAATGAGACAATTTATAGGTAAACTGAGAAAAATATAGATAGCCTTATAGACAGTTTTTGATCAAATTGAACGGAATATAGTATAGTACCGGAAATCTCAACTGGTAGAGCACTCGGCACGATACCGACATGGTCTAGGTTCGATTCTCAGTTCGGATTATCTATATTTTTCTCAATTTATCTATGAATTGTCTTATTCAGAAGGTTAATTGTAACTTTAGGTTTTACTATATTCAAAAATTGAGAATTTTCCTCCGAAAAAAATGAGTCTTTGCCCCTAATACACTTTACGATTGTTTTTGTACAATATTATTCAACTTCTGAGCTTTTAAAAACAATCCAAGAAAACTTCAGCGCAAAGTCATAAAAAATAAGCCAAATTTAGAAATTTTTTTATTTTCAATCGAAAAAAAAATATAAAGGAAAGTCGGCACAAAATGGAAATAGCGGGGTTAAATACTGTCTTAGTTGAAGTTTTTTTTGAGACAAAAAAATTGAGAATCGAAGTTTCAGACTTCGAAAAAATGACGGTTTTTTTGAAAAAACTGAAATATTTCATATATCGTGACTTCCAAAAAATTTTTTGTATTTTTTTCTGAAAACTTTATTTAAAAACACAAATTTAAAAAAAAAAAGGGCCGAAAGGTTAATTTGTGAGAAAGTTATAGCAATTTAAAAAAAAAAGAGCGGTTTTTTTCAAAAATTCGTAACTTTTTTTGGGTTGGGTTAAAAAATCTGAAAAAATTAAGAAAAATGTCTTTGGTAGGATAAAAAATCATAAAAAAATTTCAGCGAAATCGAAGGGGGTCGGGTCAAAACCTTGGTGATTTGGCATGGACTGCCCCATATATACAGTAGCAATCAAAATTATTTTGACAACATAAAATTTTGTACCATCTTCTTTAAAATAAAACTATATCAAAAAGATCCTTGCATATAGTAGAGAGCAATATAACTGCAATCATTTGAACGCGTCAGGTTTCAACTTCTTTGTTTACATTACATGCCATCGAAAAAAAAAATTAATTGTGAGTTAATCAGTTGATTATTTTATAGAACAAAGTATACCATAAATGAAAGACTGACGAAAACAAGCCTCAATATGGCCGTCCAAAAAAACAATTAGAGTTGATAACATTATAAAAAAAGGCCATTCGGCAACCGAAATGGAAGGTAGATTTTCCAACTAATCTATATAAAAAGTTTCAAACATACATATCTTGTCATACATGTTAGTGTATAGTCATAATATGAAATTAGGCTTGTTTTCTAAGAGTGAAGGTAAAAAAGGACAACGACTTCTTTCAATAGATAACTTCAGATAGTCGATTTGACAAAACATTATATAGGTAATGTACCCAACTATCCTTTACATAAACGAAGTATAGAAAATCTAATTAGTATTAGATCGTAATTGTAATCGCTATTACTATGGCAAGACCAGTTATAATTAATAAGACCAATTATAGGACGTACAGATATGATTAAAACATAATACCCGGGAAAAAATGCTTAGATATGATCATATCTGTTCATGTATGATACTATATGATCGCATATCTGATCATGTCTGTTCATGTATGATCCTATATGATCGCATATCTGATCATGCATGACGTCATGTATGATCATGCATGATCATACCTGTTCATGCATAATTATATATGAGCTCATATTGGGAACCTTAGAATGGGCGTGGCTACGATATTAGTCATCTGGTGGCCGAAAAATAAACAAATCAAAGTAGGCTACTCTGAATATTTACTATACAAAATCAACTGGCTTATTTATGTTTTGATAATTTATTTAAATCATTATAAGTGTTAAAGATTATTACAATAAATAATGCGGGTGTCAATTCAAGACACTTATCAATTTATTAGTGGAACATTTCAAAATAAAAATTTTACCGGTGATGAAATATAATAAATCACGGACACTTGTTGAACTTTGGTAAAGTTAGTGAAGACAGAAATTGTATAAAAATTATTACTTTTTACGAGTGTGAATGTAGCAGACATCAGATAAATTAAAAATCATAAATAAATAGAGTAACTAATTTAAAAATTAATATTTATAAAAATGCACTTATTAATTTCAAAATGTTTTAAATGCGTATTTTAAAAAAATTTTATTTTATTATTTATTTATTCTATTTATTAATAATTTTAAATTTGTCTAATGTCTACTGCATTTACACTCATTACTTTTTGTCTTCAATGATCAAGTATTCGAGATGATCTGGATAAAATAAATGTTCAAGTTCTCAAAAGTGGAAGGATCGTGGGTATGAGTTTTTCTTGTTAAGTTGGTTTGATGGTTCATACAAGCACGTGGTAGCAAAACTGCTTCATTTATGTCAGCAATCATCAAAACGGTCGAATTTATCTTCTTGATCCATTTTATTTTTCAAAGTAACCACGTTTGCAATTTTTGATGAACATTGAAAAATGTACACTGTCATATTTAGAATCACCACTTTTACAACCATACAAACAATATATATTCCATTTACTTTTTTTTGATGGAAATTCCATGTTTATAAATTCGAAATTTTTTTTTAATTGAACGAAAACAATTTTTTAATTCATAGGAACACAATAATTATAGAGACAACTAAGTATTTATTATTTGTATTAGCTGATAGACGTGTAGACACATGTGAACATTTATGATTTAGCCTACTTTGAGTAGTTATAGCTTTAGCCACCAGTTGGCGTATCAAAATTCTAAGTTTCCCAATATGAAGCCATGTATGATCATATATGGTCATATCTGCGCTCAAATAGGGGAAAAATAATCAGGTATGATCATATCTGTTCATGTATGATAATATATGAGGCCATGTATGATCATGTATAGTCACATCCACACTCGAATAGGGGAAAAGTGTTCAGACATGATCATATCTGTTCACGTATGATTATGCATGAGCTCATATATGACTTCATGTATGATCGTGCATGAGCATGCTTGATCATATCTGCAGCCTTTTACGAGGAAAAATAATCAGGTATAATTGTATCTATTTATGTATGATCATATATGACTTAAGTATTTATAATTATACTTCTCTAAGCGCGTTATGGAAAAATGATGAGAGTGAATTTTTACGATGCGTGCGCACAGGGACGACATGAAAACTAAATAAATGTTGAAGTTGCTGCATACACAACACGTGTTTTACTTTAATACAAGTGCGAATTGTATATGCATATACAATTCACACAGATGTGATTAATAATTACATATACTGAATCGCTGTAGAGATTTGAATTGAACATTTTGATGAATATTATTTAATATTCATAAATATTAGTAAAAAAAATTGTACTTATATTCTTTTTCAAGTGCTCTAATATAGTTGAGGTTAACTTTCCGTATGAATAATTTATTGATATAAATTATTATATTATTATTTAATATAATTTATACTAAATATTATTATATTATCGATTTTAAATATTTATTATTGATTATTTAATATTTAATAAATAATTCAAAAAATTTAATACAAAATTTGTGATAAAAATTACAATCGAATATTAAATTAAAATAATAAATATTCAAAGTTAATAATCTAATCCCGTGAAAAATGAATCATACATGGCCATGCATGGCCATATATGGTTCATGCATGGAGCATACATGGCTATGCATGGAGCATACATGGCCATGCATGGAGCATACATGGAGCATGTATGGCCATACATGAATCATACAAGGCCATATATGGCCATGCATGGACATGTATGACTATATATTTTAGTGATTAATCGAACATATATGGCCATGCATGGCCGTATATGGTTCATACATGGGCATACGAACTTTTTGAATAGTCATGCATGGCCATATATGAATCATACAAGGCCATGTATAGCCATACATGGTTATACATAGTCATGGATGACTATATATTAGACTGCTTTTTTTAGCGACTATTTTTTTTTTCGCTCCCATCCCGAAATTTTGTTGGAAATACCCCCCCAAAAAATTCCCTGAGAGTTGAAGCCCTTGATATTAATATAAAGTACTTTCCCAGAGCAGGCGAAGATTTCCCATTCAAAATACACGTAAACTTGGGTTTTTATGTTTTAAACTTCTGTAACTCCGTGGCATTTTATGACATCATCTCGCCCAAAGTCGGGATTTTCTCAGAATTGAATGCTCTTCAAAAGTACCCATTTTCGCGAAGTCGTAACTCATACGAGTGGGGTAGTACGGACCTCTAAACTAAATTTTTTCATAGAATTCTTGTTTTTTCTCTTATTATCTCATAAACAACAAAACCTACAGAAAAAATATAAGCAACAATTCTATAGGAAATTCAATTTCCTACAAAAAAGGTCCTTAGCACTAAATCACTACAATCGATATTTTCTGAGATATTAATTATTGAAGTTTACGTAGCATTGAATTCCCATAAAATGTCGAATCAAATCTTAGAAAATACTGATTTTTTATTTGACTAATATCTCAGAAAATCTATCTGAGTGATTCGGTGCTAGGGTCCTTTTTTGTAGGAAATTAAATTTCCTATAAAATTGTCATTTACATTTTTTTTGTAGGTCTTGTTGTTTATGAGATAATGGAAGAAAAAAAATTAAAAAAGTTCGTATGCCCATTTATGGCCATATATGCTCGATGTATGGCCATATATGCTCCATGTATGACCATGTATGAATCATATACGGCCATGCATGGCCATATATGTCCAACTAATCACTGACTTATATAACTATACATGACCATGCATGACCATACATGGCCTTGTATGATTCATATATGGCCATGCATGGCCATGTACGATTCATTTTTCACGGATATAAAAAATTTGAGCTGACTATTACAATTATAAACAAAATGTTGTAGTGAAAAAAAATAGAAAATTTTTTTGATATCACTAACAGCATATTGATAATTATATTTTGCTTTTTCGAAAGTGATTATATCCTTTCAATCTTACGTAGCACAAGTAAACTTCGTTGTAACTGTTGGTCGCATAGCTTAGTCAACAAAGCGTCGGTCTCTCGTACGGAAGGTCCCGGGTTCGAATCCTACTAAAGCGGGTGGTGTTATTAATAAGTCTAGCGTTTTTTCTCTGAATTAAAAATTTCCAATTCGATTAGGAATTCAATTATTCGCATATCTGATAATCTCTGCGTCGCCAAAATAATTAAAAAAAAAAAAAAAAATTAAAAAAATTTTTTTTTTAGTTAAAATTTCTATACCTAGTCATATCAAGTCATGTATGGCCGTATCAAGCTATGTATAGTCATACATGGCCATGCATGGTCATACATGGCCATGCATGGTCATACATGGTCATATATGGCCATACATGGCCATGTCTGGCCAATTTACATACATGGCCATGCATGGAGCATTCATGCATGGCCATGTATGATTCATTTTTCACGGGAATCTGATAATATTTTGTATAAAGTATATAATATATATTTATTATTCTCTGAATTTAATATTTTTTTATAAATGATTAAATATTAAATTTAGAAAATATTAAACATTTTTAGAATGATTAATTAATAAATTCAATAAAAAATATTAAATAATAATAAAAATTAAATATTTAATTAAATTATTAATTTTTAATATTAATTTCTTGACGATAAATTTCATTCATCATGCAACCTAAGATTCTGTTATGGTAGATTTATGACTATTAATGGTATATTAAATTTCAATTTCAACAAAAGTACACGCACCCATGTTATACAACATACATTTTAATAATAATGTATACAAATATTCTTGCAAATATGTGCAAACATTATATTCCCTGATGCATGAGTTTTATGTTTTCAAAAAACACAGTATGAATACTCAGATCTGACAAGATTCGAAAAAGATCCTGTTGATGATACATGATTATATATATTCATACATGATCATATACGATCATACATGGTTATATATGATTACGTATGATCATGCAGGATCAGATCCAAAAAATGGCCCTGCATGATCATACCTGCTCATGTATGATCATGCAGGACCATGTATGTGCAGGTATGATCATGCAGGGCCATTTTTCGAATCTGATCAGATCTGAGTATCCATACATGATCATATATGATCATATCTGAACATTTTTTCCCGGGTAAGTAATAAAAGAAATGCTTTGAAAATATAAAATAGCTGTGCCATTTAAAGGTTATTTTGTGCAGAGTAAAATACAACTGACGAAACTGGATTGTAATGAGACATGCATAAGTTCTCGATGAAAAAAGTTTTTGTCTAATTATATATGATCATACATGTTCATATCTATGACCATATATGATTATATATAATTATTCATGAAGTTATATATAATATTGCATGATTATGTATGGGGCCATATATAATTATATATGACCCCACACATAATTAGATCTGATCATACCTGGCTGTTATAAGACCATATAAAAGTCTATATATGATCAGATCTAATTATATATATATAAGTCTATTTATAATTAGATCTGATTATATATGAGTCTATATATAATTAGATATGATCATACTTGGCTGTTATAACTCCATATAAATCCATATATGAGTCTATATATGATCAGCTCTAATCATATATAACTCTAGATATAATTAGACATGATCATACTTGGCTGTCAACTCCATATATAACCATATATGATTCTATATATAATTAGACATGATCATACTAAGCTGTTATAACTCCATACATAACCATACATGAGTCTATATATGATCAGATCTAATCATATATGACTCTATATATAATTAGACATGATCATACTTGGCTGTCAACTCCAATTATAACCATATATAAGTCTATATATGATCAGATCCGATCCTATATGAGTCAATATATGATCAGATCTGATAATATATAGGTCTATAATAGACATGGCCAAAAAAATCGACTATTTTTTTTTCTTCAAGGTTGAAATTGAGTAAAAATAACTTAAGTAACCTTAACAACTTTCTAAGAAGTGACTTAGAAAAAAAAATTAGGAGACCTTTTTTGTAGAGCAGGAAATTTCCTTCCAAAAATATGTATCTTGACTAGAAATAATTTGAATATTTCTAGTAGTTACAAAAATCTAAAATAAAAGTAAAGAATTTAAAAAACAAATCGATTTTTAAGGCACGGTTACTAGGAAACGGCTCGTTTTACGTCAATTTACTAGGAGTGGTTTTTTGTAGGGGATTTAATTTCATTTAAGAATGTGTAATGCTCAAATCTATATTCTGATATAGATATAGTCTGATATAAAAATTGGCCATATCAAGCCATATCAACTTGATATGTCGATATCAGATTTGATATGTCTTGATCTGACTTGATATGGGTACATATACTAGTTTTTTCGAGTTTTCCATATACATACGGTTGGTAAAATAATTTAGAAACGACCAAATATCGTAACATTGTTCGGAAAAACCGATTTTATAATGATTCATAAAATCTTATGAAGTCTGTTAAATAGTTTAATTTACCGCATTTACAAATAGTATAAAGTATACAAACTTTGTTGAAAAATTTTTTTAATAAGCTAACTAGATCAATTTTTAAATATCTGAGAGAATTTCAAATTTTCGTAATGAATTTAACTATAAAAAATTAAGATTTTAAATTGAAAAGAGTTTAATTACACGGAGAAAAATTTTGGCTCGAAACCTACCAATTTTTATTATGCTGTCGACTAAACTTGAAACAGGAAGGGACGGATCCAAAAAATGATTATGCTCCTACGAAAAATTATTATGCTGTATCACAATACTTACTACGTGCGAGAAACTTATCGATGAGATTTAATCACAATTACTTTCATACATTATAATAATTATGATGCGGCATAATAATTTTTCGTATGAGCATAATAATTTTTCGTACGAGCATAATAATCTTTTGTGTGAGCATAATAACTTTTTGGATGCTTCCCTTCCTGTTTCAAGTTTAGTCGACAACATAATAGAAATTGGTAGGTTTGGAGCCAACATTTTTCTCCGTGTAAGTTTAAAAATCTTTAACTTCTTTTTTTTTTTTACTAAAAGAAGTAGTTCTTGCCCCGTTACTGGTGGGTATACTGTTAATGGTCCCGTTACTCTATAAACAATAACAATTGAGTATTGAAAAAAAATTCTAAGTCAATTAGGAACTTCCCTCATCGATAAATTCGATTTCCCATTTAAGGTATATTAGGAGGTATATTATATATCTAATATTGTAACGAATGTGAAACTGATGTTTTAAAATATTTGAATAACTAGAAAACAAATGCCTTCTTCTCTTGTTTTTATAGATGCGTGACTAAGTCAATTAGTCTTATATTGACAGCATAATAGCATACATCTGTATATCAATAAACTATATCTCTCTGTGCTTCCTTTTACTGCTGTTAATTGTGGTGTTATTATTTCTAATATAAGTGTGTTATTATTGTAGTGCATAAGTGATATTAAATTAAGATACCAGTCACTACAATTTGGTATCAGAAGTGTGTGAAAAAGTGATAAGTGAATATTTAAAAAAAAAAAAAAAAAAAAAAAAATGCCGCGACGGACAAGACAAACGGTTGCCGATGATACTTCGGACATCATCGAAGACGCTCGGGACAATAAAATAAGGAACGTGCTTAACCCTAGACTGGTCAACGTATGAGCGTGACGCCGCACTTGATTCTATTATTTTTATTACAATTACATTTTCCACTAAAAAGGTTTGAAAAAATTTGACTTTGTTCTTCAAACATTTTAGAATATTTTAACAATTTTTTTGAGCATGTTTAAAAACATAAAGTTGCTGTAAAAAAAATTCTAAAAAAAAAAGTGACGGATTTGCGGGACGGTTTTCATCACTTGACCAGAGTCGTTAGTAGATTTTCACTTGCGGCGTTGCCGTCTTTGGTGTATGTCCCCTCTTTCCTACTTCTCATGTTCATGCGCAGACTGTTACCGGCTGTTATTGTGTTTGAAAGGTTATGTGGAGGCAAATATTTACTTTTATTAATAAACATTTTGAAAGACTCAGCGACTAAGAAAATAATTTTTTAATTGGTTTCTTGATTTAATTTATAATAAATTTATTAAATCATTCTTTTCTGTCCACTATTAAAATATTTATATTTACTGCCGAAGACATTAACCTATGATTACGTGATATTGTTATTTATAAAAAAAGTAGTTGAGTTTTTTTTAAGTTAAATAAAATTAAATACTAGCTAAATTTAATTTAAAAATAAGCTTGTTAACTTTGTTTAAATAACTAATTGTTTTAAACAGAGTTTAAAATTAATAAAAATAAAGTTGAAAATTTTTTTTCATGTTCGAATTTTTACAATATTCCCGCCGGAAATAATACACCAATAGTTAACAGCCAGAGCGATCAGGCAACGTCGCACTCTCAAAAGCATTGCGGCGATTCCCTCATCACTTGACCAAAGTCGTTAGGTCGCGTTTGTTGACCAGTCTAGGGTTAATGACAAACTGGAGAAGTTCCGCGAGCACATTGCATGCTATCTACACCCTCGCGGTTTTGAATCACCCTGGAAATACCCTGGAAACACGTTGGAATCACGGTGGATCCAGGGTGGTTACAGGGTGGGTTTTTGTCATTTGATCACCGTGACTTCACGGTGTACCCACCATGATTCCACGATGGTTACACGGTGTACCCACCGTGATTCCACGTCCACCCTGTAATCACCGTGGATACACCATGGAATCTCAGTGAATACATCGTGGAATCACGGTGGGTACACCGTGTAACCATCGTGGGTACACCGTGTAACCATCGTGGGTACACCGTGTAACCATCGTGGAAACACCGTGTATACAGGGTGATAAAATGGCACAAACCCATCCTGTAACCACCCTGGATTCACCGTGATCCCACCGTGTTTCCACTCCCAGGGTGTTTCCAGGCTGATTCAAAACCGCCAGGGGGACATGGAAATCTGATCAGACATGGCTAATATAAACTCACGTATAGTTGTGCATAAGTTATATATGATTGGATCTGATCAGACATGACTGATATAAATTTTGTGACGTTACAATGCTGAAGAGGTAGAGTTGAAGGTGGAGTAAGTGTGAATCTGTGTGATAGAGAGAGATAGAGATAGATGGTGTGTCAAGTTGGGTGTATCAGGTAGTGAGTTGAGAGTATGCAGTAAGTGTGTGCGGTCTCGTTTGCGATGCTCGAGGAAGCCAAAAATTCGCTAACTTTGGATATCACAGAGAGTAACATTGCGGGAAGACTCGGGAGTCCACGGCTTGTATGTGGTGGGGGAAGAATGGATGGAGAAGCGAGAATGTGAGAGTGGCTGGGCGTAGTAGAGTGTGGAAGCGAATGGAGTAGGACACGAGAGAAGAGCAGTTGGGAGCAGACCTCGGTGTAAGAGGGTTGGAATTTGGAGTCACTTGAGTACGAGTTGACCCGATAGTCGAATTTGGAGTCTTGGAGCGAGTGGTGGTGAGTCGGAGAGCGACCGAGCGCGGGCCGCTTGGGCCCTCCTCGTCACTCTCGTGTAATCTTTATGATATTTTAATTAGTTTTCTTTTCTTTATTCTGTTTTAACTTAATTAATCGGCTTCTTCCGCGTCAAAAGAACTGCGACCCTCCCTCCACAACCTAGCATACTGAGCGCACCAGGGCATGCCACTACCACCGTTTATTTCTCTCATCACCGAAGGATTTAGGTATTAGGTTTTAATTTACGTGTACGTTGAGACCGATTGCCGATACCGGAGAAATAAAAGTCGGCTGGCGCTGGTCAGGATCTGGAGGAAATGAGAGGAGTGATTGGTGGGCGAAGTGTAACGTAGCCCGATTTGTGTATTTTGAGTTCGAGCATTTGAGTAAAATTTATTGAGTAATGTTAAGGTAATTTTGTTGAGTTTTATAGAGTCATAAGTAAAATTTACGTTACAACTTATATGTAGTTATATATGCCTATGTATGATTAAATCTGATCAGATTTTATTGATATGAAACCTATAAATATGTAATTACGTATATAGTTCCGATCAATATACATGTATATATATATATATATATATATATATATATATATATATATATATATATATATATATATATATATATATATGTATATATAATTACATACATAAACTTTTGAACGAAATGTATTTTCTGACTCAGCTCGTCAAGCTGAGTTTAGATGTAGCAAAATTTTTCGAAAATTCCATCATGAGGACAAATACAATAGTTAGATTTCTATGAAATCTACTAAAAAGGAGAAAAAAATTTCTTTGCTTTTTTATATTATAGAAAAAATTGGCGTTATACAACAATGTCGAAAAAATACCAACACATAAAAAGGTTCGAAACATAGCGCCCTTTTTTCACGAATCCTGTATGTGTGTAATTTCAAAAAAGTACCCACACAGAAACAGGTGCGAAAAATAGCGCCCTTTTTTCACGAATTTTGTGTGCATGCAATTAAAAAAAGGCCATTCGGCAGCCGAAATGGAAGGTAGATTTTTCAATTAACCTCTATGTAAAGTGAGCGAATGCACAAAAAGGATCTGGTTTAGGTGTGATGTAATCTTAACAACTAAAAAATCACACAAATTATTATAATAAATAAATTAGATATTTATTGACACTATTTACACTTAAAACTGTGAGAAGATAATATGAAAAAGCGAATGCAATAAAATGTATACACGTCAGCGAATGCAACTAAGAATTATAATAAAGCGGAGCGATTTTAGGGTACGAGGTTGTACTCTTGAATTCAGGAGCGAAATGACCCAGAGAAAATGTAGTTGGAGACGACGTGGCCGCTTGGTGGTGACGTGGCAGCCTCGATGTGTAAAACGAATTTCCTGATTGGTCGGCTGGGAGCGGGGCTCTCATGCCAACTTGACTCGGCCATGAGCTAGAAATTGTATGTACCGGGCCCAAATAGCGAGTGACCCGGCACTATACTGACTATCAGTCAGTAGCGAGTTCGGCAACTCACGGCTGCAGCGGAAATGCACGAAGCTTTTCAAATTGTCTAAGCTCGTGACTGAACATTCTCCCCAGCGCTGGCGACGGTGTCGACAGGATTGTCGTCTAGAGAGTGAACTGATAGCACACACAGTTCAGAAGTTAGTGGCTAAATCTGCAGGATCTTCGGATAGCGAATCTGTATCAACTGTAGCGAGTTGGACGTAAGTCAATAGCGATTAACCAATAGTTCGTGTAAAACAGAACTTGATTGACTTCACGGCTGCTTCCCGTTTGTCACCAAAATGGGGAGCACTTGGCGTATTGAACTTCAAGTCTGTGCCATCTGTAGCGAGTAAAAACTGAAGTTCCCTTAGCTGTCTCGATCCTGCTGCGAATTCTTTTCTTAGCGTGGCGTCTGCTCCTATAAAAATTGTACCACAGTCCGAGTATAGGGTACTGCAGGTGCCTCTCCGACTAGTACATCTTCTACATGCTGCAACGAAAGCGTCAGTAGAATAATTGACAATTTCAATACATATAGCGGGCACAGCGAAGAATGTGAGACCTGCCTGGAACTCGCCACCTTCTATCCAGACAGATCTCCATAAAACAGAGAGAGTCAATTGAGTTCCCCATTAGATGTTATCAGCAGTATTACTGGATTTTTTTTTTTTTTTTTCAGTAGCGAATTCTTCAAGCGACTGCCGACTCTGAGTACTCTGTTGTAGTAGACGTAGGGAATCAATTTAGCGAGAGGATGATTTCATTGTAGAGAATCAACATCTTTTAGTAGTTTCAGCTCTTGCGAATAGTACTGACTTTGTATCTACTATATCAGCAAAGTCTTTGCGAGTTCCAGGTCAACTGTAGCAAGCGGTGTGGCCAGTGTGGACTGTGGCACTTCTTTAAATTCAGCGATGGCACGTAGACAGATTCCAAGCGAGCGAAGTAACGGTGACAACTTAGAGAATTTATCAAGTAGCGTCTATAGCGGGTGTGAATCTGTCTTAAAGATGGTAAAAACCAGACCTGGACGTTCTTCAAGATGTGATACCGTCTGCGAAGGGATGTCAAAAGATGGCCAGTTTTCTTTTGATTTACTGAGCCACTTAGATCCCGTCCACTACAGCGAATGCTGTTCTAATTTGGCTGCTGTTAAACCTCTCGAAGCGCTGTCAGCTGGGTTGAGTTTCCCGGGAACACAATTCCAGTCGACACTTGGTAGCGATTCTTGAATCTTGGTAACTCTGTTGCGAATGTAGACTCTCCATCTACCTGGATTGTTTCGTATCCCCGTTAAGGATACAATGGCGTCTGTCCACATGAAAATTGATACATTTTCAAGCTTCAAGGTTTTCTTGACGTAGAGTACCAGTTGAGCGGGTAAGACAGCGGCATTGAGCTCCATTCTTAGTATAGTTATGGGTTTCAGTGGTGCAACTCATAATTTGGCACACACTAGCGAAATATTGGAGCACCCAGTAGCGTCAGTAAACTTTTAAACAGACGACAGCAGCCATAGCGAGTTGTGAGCGTCCGAGAATCCATGTAATCCGACTGATACACTATTTTTTACATGATTCCAGCGAGGTATCTGAATCTTCGAGATCTGATGTAGTTCATCTCGAAATAAATTCCAGTCTTGAAGAAGCAACGGCGATAGCGTAGTATCCTCAAGTTTTCATGGTGTATCTTCTTGGGTTTCAACTGGAGCGACTTGCGAGAGGAATTCAGTTGAATTACTTGCCCACTTGGCAAGCGAAAAAACATCCTGCGGCACACATATATTTTTTTGTGTCGAGAGCAACTTGAATTGCCTCAGCGAGTTCATTTGCGCCTTCGGCGATGTCGTCAGTATAGTGTGTCTTTGTTAGCGGGTAGCCATGTTGCGCATCGTGTAGATGCGAGTCATTTGCAAAGCGACTATTCTAGCGGCCATCTTGGATATACGTGGCATACAAAATGGAGAGATACACGTGGAACCGACGCTAAGTTTTAGATCCAATTTAACTAAATGTCTTTTTTACACCGGTGTGTAAATTGATCACCACAGGCAGCACTCTAGTAGTGCTCAGCAATGCCCATGGCACTTAGCGATTCTCTCTATCACTTATGGATCACTCACACCACACTTTTTCTCACAATTTTTTTTCGATTTTAAATTTATAATTTTTAATTGTTAAATCCACACCAGATCTGGCTCGAAAGACCAATTTGTAAAGTGAGCGAATGGGTGATCTTACTCGTATACAACGTATCTACTACACCCAGATAAACTCGTGGGAGAAAAAGATTTTACCGTTTGCCAGGTCGAAGGTACCGACGTATCGGTCTGCATTCAGAAATATAAGCTTCTGATACTTCACAGAGTAACATATAAATTTCAAGTTTCCTAAAATATGTCTAAAAAAAATTTTTTTTTTAATTTTTAAAAATATCTGCCACGACTCTAGAACCGCGATAATGGTCTGCCTTTTCGATTTTAGATAACTATAATAGTATATTTTAACATATCCAAACGTCAGCTTTCCTAAAATAGGTTTTTAGTTTAGGGGGTATTCTGGTCGAGAAATTTGAAAAAATCGATTTCCTTTTTTTTTGTATATTTTTAAAGTTTAGACTCTCAAAAATATGCCCTCAAACGGAATTTTCAAAATTCGAATTATTTTCGGAGATACATAGGATTTTGCGACGCAGCATCTAAGCCAGCCGAGAGCAGCAAATCATACATTGAACGGTAGATGTTGCCGGACGACTTGAAAACTCGTTCTTTTCAAGAAGAAGGCCCAATATATGGACCTGGAATCGCCAATTAATCCCAAGTGAGTATTAAATATTATCTGAGTTATTTTACTGAAATTGTTTCTCAAACTTCAAACGCGTTTTTCTCAAAACTACTTTTCTTGAAGTGATTGACATGATATCTCAAGTTCTACCTTACCGATTTCTTTAAAATTTGGTGAAAATCTTTTTTATATATCTCTCTATCGCATCAACCTTGGATTTTGAAAAATTTTAATTTCAAGTATTTTTAAAAAATTCGAAAAGGTCAAAAAAACGGGGTAAAAAAAAATTTTTTTTTCAAGTAGACGCCATTTTGTGAAAAAATTTTTTTTTTGCTTGGCCAAGGTCCATGCGATAGCGACATCTTTACTAATGAAAAATTTTCTAAATTTGTTTGTTTTAGATCACTACAAAGGTTGGAATCATGTCAACCAGGGAGCACCGTTTTTTTGTAGTCCGCACTTCACCGGCCTGCAATTCAAGGATTTCTTTATTTTTTTTTATATTCCTTAAATATCAATAAAAATCACATAAAAAATGGATGGTAAAAATGTTCTTCATTTTTTTTTTATCCTACTTTGACGAATACCTAAAATTTAGGCTTCTAGACCAGATTACCCCCTTAATGGAATTTGCACTCCTGTCGCACCTGAGTGTAGCCGGGGCCACCACGTCTGCGCTTAGCTAGCTGCCATTTCATGGTTGGTAGGTACAACAGACTCACTGAGGAAATTTTAGGCTTTCCTAAAATATGTGTGGTCTGCCGCCCACTGGCTCTTAGACTAATACATAGATGTAAGATTAAAAATGCAAATTTATTTTTTTAATTCTTTGATAAATGATCTGATTTTTATGTTTGAAGTGGTAATCTACCCGTTTTGATAAAGTCTGAAACTTATCAGATTTTGAAATCATTTGGTTCAATTATTTAAAAGATATTTGCAATAAACAGTTTCTCACCATTTCTTTTTACCACGATACTTTTTAGACCAATGATTTGATTTTGATGGTCGAGGTGGCAATCGACGCGGCTCATAAAGTTTAGAACTGATTAGATTTTGGAATCAATCCATTGAGCGAATTAAAAGTTATCCAAAAATAAAACATTTTTGAAAAAATTTTATTTTTCAAAAATCTCTGAACGCAGTCTACCGATTAAGCTCAAATTTTTACATCTAATAGTATTTAAGGTAGTTGTTTCGAGGTAGTCACGTTCAAAAGTATAGCATACCGAATTAAAAGAACAGCATAACTGAAGCGGTTAGTTGAACGCCGCTCATTGGAAACTTTTGTAAAAGTACAGTCATATGCTCTTACATACATCCAAGTAGTATCAATACGTTTATATACACATACATCCATAATGTTCGAGAAGTGATCGTGGCAACGCCGTTCACTGTTACTGTGCATTTTTTTTGTGGTCCGTAATATATTTATTAATGTAGTCGTAATACATAACCAAATTAACCGTCAAAATAAACTAAGCTATTTATTATTAAATTATTAGAAATGTATGAACGTTTACTTATTATAAATTAATAAATTTTATTATTTTTCTATTTAATTTATAATAAACGCTGAAAAGTTATCAATAAACGAAATCTTTAAGTAAGAGAGCATTTGTATGTCGAACAATTTATTCATTTTTAGAATAAATAAAAAATAAATGTTAAATTAATTTTATTTTGTTTGAAAAAATAAATTTATAAAACGATTGCCTTTCATAAATTTACAAAAATTTAATATTATTGATTAATTTTTTTTGAATAGTAGAATAATTAATTAATTTTATTCATTGGTTAGCTTTTTTTATTATGTGCCTGTTTGTATTTTCCCGCGCCTATTTGGCTATAATATAAGCGCTGTTGCCACATCGCACTACTGTTTTGGTACATCTTTGAAATTTTTAAAAAGTTTCAAGGTTTAATGAATTATATTTCAGAAACGACGTGGTCAATAATTTTCATTTTTTTTATATGGTTTATAATTTTAGTTTCGATAACACACAAAATTTTTAGAATAATCCTACATTGCGTTTTGATTGTATTAAAAAAACATTGCCCGTAAATCGCTATTCTCCATAAGAGCCTGTGTTAATATAGCAATATTTTGAAATCGTTTTTCATAAAATTGGGATGGTCAATGTTACTCAGATTAGTCTCATATGATTCGTAGTCAATCAAAGAACAATCAGGTGAATTTTTAAAAAAATCCTACATTAAATTAATCCACGCAACAACTACCTTAACAAGACGCGCCGAATGCCACCTAGGAGATCAAAATCGGTTTATCCGTTCGAAAGTTACATAATATATACATAGGTACGTACGTACATATACACATACATACACTCGGACATCATCGTGATATTAGTCAGAATAGCTTCCTAGAACCTAAAAACGTCAAGAATTGATAGAAATTTGATTTTCGAAAATCGGACCGAAACCCATAACTTCCCGAATTTTCGAAAATTTTCTATTTTCTTAGCGGGAAACTAAAAAAAATAAAACAATAATAATAGAATTGGTTTTTAACTTCCCGGTAAGAAAATTGAAAATTTTCGAAAATTCGGGAAGTTATTGGTTTCGGTCCGGTTTTCGAAAATCGAATTTCTAAGAGATCTTGACGTTTTGAGGTGCTAGGAAGCTATTCTGACTAATTTCAAGATGAAGTCCGAGGGTATGTATGTATGTATGTACGTACGTACGTATGTAAATAACTATAACTTTTGGACGGATGAACCGATTTTGATCTTCAAGGTGTCATTCGACGCAGCTTGTCAATATCTAAAAGCTTAAAAAAATTCAGCTTGATCGGTAGGGCTCATTTAGAGATATTCCAAAAATAAACTTTTTTCAAAAATTTTTATTTGGATAACTTGTAATGTGCCGGATGGATTGTTTCCAAAATCAATTGGGGTCTGGAGCTTCATAAGCCGCGTCGAATGACTCCTCAACCATCAAAATCGGTTCATTCGTTCAAGAGAAACCGTTGTCGAAAGAATTAAAAAATAAATTTATCTTTTTAGTATTTTCAAAATTTCTCAAAAACGACTAGATAAATCAATTTCAAAATCTGATCAGCTGTAAAACTCAATAAAACGCGTCGATTGCCACCTTAACAGTCTCAATCGGTTTATTCGTTCGAGAAATATCGTGCAAGAGATAACGTTTGAGAAAAAATGGTAAAAAACTTTTTTTTTTAAAACAAAAGCATACAAAAGTATTTTCGAGCTCTAAATCATATTCACAACAATTTTTCGAGCTCAAGGAGCTTGAAAACAGCGGGAAGTTTTGGGGCTGGTCCGCAGGGTCAACTGATAGACCGATTTTTTTTCTAAATTTGGGCAATTGGTAGTTTGGTAATTGAAATAACTGATGATCGGGATTTTAGGTGATTGAAAATTCAGGTCATCGGGATTATTAGTAACCGATAATTCAGGTAATAAGGATCTCGGTTATTGGGATAAGTCCTATCGGTTACTTTTCCAATCAAAATCAGCCCAATGGACGTCGTCCCAAGTGCTTGCCTCGAACGCTATTGTCATGTTTTAAAAATTTTAATTAAAAAAAAATATAAACCACTCGCGTTTTTTTCATCAAAATTACCATGGTAAATATACGGTAATAAAAGTCAGTGAAAAAAGTAAGATAAGGAGAACATTCCTAATAAAAATGACCGCAGTGTGTTATTTTACATGTAAAATTGCCGGTTTTAACAGTGCTGATTTATTATAAAAAAGCGAGAAGGACTACAGTAGTGATTTTCGAAAGGAACCTTCTCTACATAATTCTGAAGATAGTGAAAAACAAAATTGAGTCGTTTCGTCAAATCGTTCTCGAGATATACGTACAACGGCGTTTTTTTAAGCCACAGACTAATGGACGTCCACGATAAATTTTTTTACATTAATACGTATCAGATAACTTAAAAAAAGTATAAGGCTTATTCATTAGTGTTCCCTCTTTATATTGATGTGATTTTCATAACGTGTAAGTGTGATTTAGAAATAATATATACAGTCTAGTGTGAGGAAATCGCGTGACTTTGACAAGTCGGTTATAAAGCATCTCTCCGCTTCGCATTCGAGGCATGCAAAAAAAAGTACATGTAGAAAGTTTAAAAAACTATAGTTGCAATTTTTTAAAATTATTTTTTTTTAAAATTTATCAGTTTTAAAAAAATCAGAAAATTATTATCGATAAATTATAAAAATTTTATATATCAGATAATTTTAATATCATAAATTTTTCTTTCCCTTCTTTATTGGATGAGTGTAATTGCCGCAACAAGGAAGTATGTTTTCCACCACCAGAACTTAATTGTTTTTTATAGTACGATTATTATTTCAAGTTCTCTCCTTTAATGGGACAATTTAAACTTACCACATCGGTTCCATATATTCCGGACACCATTTCTACTTCCCAATAGTGATGTCTTTCTTTAGTTAATACTTTATTACCCCTAACAGCAGCTGTTCCATCGCTACAACCAGGATGAAACTTCACTTCTAAATTGTTTTTAGATAATAGAGACTTTCTCGATTTAAATCTTTCGTCCCACGTCCACTCGAACACTGTGAAATATGGTTTTGTTTATTATTACATATTATTAGATTATTATCAACATTTTATTCTTTACTTACTGTTTGTTATTCAACAGTTTTCAAAGCAATGACAGAATTCTTCGACGTTCACAATATAATGTTACTACGATAGTTAGGATTGCACAGAAAAAGTTTGTTTTATTTTATTTGCAATCCAAATCGGCAAATTAAAGTTGCGAAGCTTGATGAGCAGGCGTCCCTTCAATTTGATAGCAAATATACGTTAACTTCTGTTGTTCAGTTTTAGTTCCATTTATTTTTAGCTTTCATTATTATTCAGCTATCTTATCTATTCTAATTGTAATCGTTCATTGAATATTTATAAAAATTGGAAAAATATTGTCGTAGAAGGTCTAAAATAGGAAAAATTAGGGGCTGAATGTTCTTTATTTTTTCATAAATAAACAAATCACCGACAAACTATTTTGATTGAGTAACATTGACTGGCAGATAACTGACAGACAATCGCAATTAGGATAAATTCAGATTAGTAAATAAAAAGGGATTAAGTGGAGCCACTTTAGATACAAATTAACTGAAAACTACGGTCGAAATTTCAAGTCAAGTAGACTGTACAGAGGTGATTTCAACTAGTTGACGCTAAGCTTCTCACAACTTTCTGTCAAATCGAAAGTAACTTCTGTTTTTCAGCGACTTTTAGGCAATACTTTCTGTTAACTTGCATTTAAAAGAGCACACCAAATTTTTATTCGAACAATAACAGTAAAAATAAATAACCCTGATAACGAGACATTGCTCTACAAGTGTTGCAGTGAAACATTTACGGCTAATTTAACCAGAAAGTTTCTGGTAAGCTTGGCTGGATGATATTTTTCTTTAAGTTGGCTTCAGAATACGGCAGTAGCTTGAATGTAACTTGCCGTCAATTTGAAGTGAAACTTTCAATCAACTTAACGTCATTGTCTGACGTTAATACTTGTAGTCAAATTGAATAAAAAGTTGCAGACAATTTACTGTCAACTTGAAGGTAACTGCTTGCTCTCCAATACTTTCCTTTAAGTTATCTTTAAAATACGGCAGTAGCTTGTACTTAACTTATGGTTAGAGTGGCTATCAGGGAAAATTGGTTTTTCAAGTTGACATCAATCTATAGTCTATGATTATTAGGGTATGCTCGGAGGCTCTAATAATCGTATGGATCAGAACCAGTGATCCATACCGTCTATGGTTACAAATTTACCAACAGAAAAACCTATGCAAAAAATTTCTATGTTCGGATATGTTATGTCCTCAATGACCTCAGGTGCCTCCACCTGTTAATTAATTAGTGAACTTGAGATATATGAATAAGCGCGCAGTTAATTCCATTTGAAATTATATATATTAATATCTCACAACACTTATTGCGTCTTATCAATATTAAGTCAATAATTTAAATAATAAATCATCGTGGCACATTCTCATTGAATTATATATTTTTATTATACGAAAGTTTAAATGAATAGATAGATAAACCTTTATTTTGTATTCAGAGAAATATAAATACAGGTTGAGTAATCTTGAAACGTTTCCTGTCACCCAATACTTAAAACCTAAACGAAACATACATATAAAAATCGTGAATAGGCCCTTGTTCTATAGTTAACAGTCAATATGGTTATAAACAAGGGCATACTCTATAAACAAATAAGAAAAGGAAATATATAATAAATAAATGTCGACGTTCTAATTAGCAAATTGTCTAACTTTACTTCAGAAAATCCTTCATTTATCCCGGGAAAAAATGCTTATAGATATGATCATACCTGTTCATACATCCCTGATTCAGAACTCTAATTTGGAATAATTCAAACACGGTCCAAAACAATTCAAAGTTGGTAGAATTGACTATATATAGGTATATACTCTAACAGGGATTGAATCATTCCAAATTGGATTTCTGAATCAGGGATGATTATATATGAGCTCATATATGAAGCCATGTATGATCATGTATGGTCATATCTGCACTCAAATAGGGGAAAAATTTTCAGACATGATCATATCTGTTCATGTATGATTATATATGAACTCATTTATGACTTCATGTATGATCATGCATGAGCATGCATGATCATATCTGCAGCCTTTTACGAGGAAAAATAATCAGGTATAATCGTATCTATTCATGTATAATCATATATGACTTAAGTATTTATAATTATACTTCTCTAAGCGCGTTATGGAAAAATGATGAGAGTGAATTTTTACGATGCGTGCACACAGGGACGACATGGAAACTAAATAAATGTTGAAGTTGCTGCATACACAACACGTGTTTTACTTTAATACAAGTGCGAATTGTATATGCACATACAATAAGCGCCATGTATTCATACCGTACCTGGTTACAAGCGTACTTTTTATTTTTCTACTTTTAGTACTCTACCAACATACAACTCTCTTAAATAGATTTCTACGCGAAAATATCAATATTAAATATATTTATGTTGCAAAATAATTCTATGTAAAAATATCTCTATGTAAACTTATCTTACTAAATATAAATATATGCGAAAATAATTCATGTCTAAAATATCTCTATATTATATATCTCTATGAAAACTAAGTCTCTACAAAATTTACTATAATATGATAGAATTAGGTGTTAACATATTTATATTATGGCATTGCTCCATAACTATACAACTCTCCTTAATATTTCTCTATTCTGCATATCTCGATGACACAACAATTCTATGAAAAAATTTTTCTATTTAAAAATTTTTCTATGTTGACTAAAGTCAGTTTCAACATTTCTCTATTACAAAAAAAAAACTAAGTTTTATGAATGATTTTGTATCTTACCACCAGCAATCGCGTGGCGCTACCATCAAATTATTTTAATGTAAAATTTTTAAAAGTTGTTTCTATAAATATTCTATGTTTTTTCAAAATTAATACCTTTTTTCATGCCTGCTATTTTCAATATCATACTCATGCATTAAATAAATATTTTTATTTCTATTCTATTTAATTATAATAAAATACTAACACAGTCACGGTTTAAATTTAATGACGCCATTGTCTTGTTATTGTTGTTTTTAACATTATTTTCATTATTATTGTATTGTTGTTGGAATTTAATGGTAGCGCCACGCAATTGCTGGTGGTAAGATACAAAATCATTCATAAAACTTAGTTTTTTTTTTCTAATAGAGAAATGTTGAAACTGACTTTGGTCAACATAGAAAAATTTTTAAATAGAAAAATTTTTTCATAGAATTGTTGTGTCATCGAGATATGCAGAATAGAGAAATATTAAGGAGAGTTGTATAGTTATAGAGAAATGCCATAATATAAATATCTTAACACCTAATTCTATCATATTATAGTAAATTTTGTAGAGACTTAGTTTTCATAGAGATATATAATATAGAGATATTTTAGACATGAATTATTTTCGCATATATTTATATTTAGTAAAATAAGTTTACATAGAGATAATTTTATATAGAATTATTTTGCAACATAAATATATTTAATATTGATATTTTCGCGTAGAAATCTATTTAAGAGAGTTGTATGTTGGTAGAGTACTAAAAGTAGAAAAGTAAAAAGTACGCTTGTAACCAGGTACGGTATGAATACATGGCGCTGATTGTACAATTCACACAGATGTGATTAATAATTATATATACTGAATCGCTGTAGTGATTTGAATTGAACATTTTGATGAATATTATTTATTATTCGTAAATATTAGTAAAAAAAATTGTGCTTACATTCTTTTTCAAGTGCTCTGATATAATTGAGGTTAACTTTCCGTATGAATAATTTATTGATATAAATTATTATATTATTATTTAATATAATTTATACTAAATATTATTATATTATCGATTTTAAATATTTTTTATTGATTATTTAATATTTAATAAATAATTCAATAAATTTAATATTAAATTAAAATAATAAATATTCAAAATTAATAACCCGTGAGAAATGAATCATACATGGCCATGCATGGCCATATATGGTTCGTGCATGGAGCATACATGGCCATGCATGGAGCATACATGGTCATACATGAATCATGCAAGGCCATGTATGGCCATGCATGGGCATGTATGACTATATATGGCAGTGATTAATTGAACATACATGGCCATGCATGGCCGTATATGGTTCATGCATGGAGCATGCATGGTCATACATGAATCATACAAGGCCATGTATGGCCATGCATGGACATGTATGACTATATATGTCAGTGATTAATTGAACATATATGGCCATGCATGGCCGTATATGGTTCATACATGGCCGTACATGGAGCATGTATGGCCATACATGGGCATACGAACTTTTTGAATACAGTCATGCATGGCCATATATGAATCATACAAGGCCATGTATGGCCATGCATGGTCATACATAGTCATGGATGACTATATATTAGACTGCTTTTTTTAGCGACTATTTTTTTTTCGCTCCCATCCCGAAATTTTGTTGGAAATACCCTCCAAAAAATTCCCTGAGAGTTTAAGGCCTTGATATTAATATAAAGTACTTTCCCAGAGCAGGCGAAGATTTCCCATTCAAAATACACGTAAACTTGGGTTTTTATGTTTTAAACTTCTGTAACTCCGCGGCATTTTATGACATCATCTCGCCCAAAGTCGGGATTTTCTCAGAATTGAATGCTCTTCAAAAGTACCCATTATTGCGAAGTCGTAACTCATACGAGTGGGGTAGTACGGACCGCTAAACTAAATTTTTTCATAGAATTCTTGTTTCTTCTCTCATTATCTCATAAACAACAAGACCTACAGAAAAAATATGAATAACAATTCTATAGAAAATTCAATTTTCTACAAAAAAGGTCCTTAGCACTAAATCACTACGATCGATATTTTCTGAAATATTAATTATTGAAGTTTACGTAGCATTGAATTCCCATAAAATGTCGAATCAAATCTTAGAAAATACTGATTTTTTATTTGACTAATATCTCAGAAAATATCGATTTGAGTGATTCGGTGCTAGGGACCTTTTTTGTATGAACGGCGCCACCATAACAGCAGTGAAATCAGTTCGTTACCTGGGGGTGATAGTCGACGACAAATTGTCATTCACGCCACATCTCAAAGTCGTGGCAGAAAAGGGTATAAAGACTTATGCGAACCTCTCTAGGCTGCTTCCAAACATCGGTGGACCAAGCTACCAAAAACGGAAACTGCTAGTAAGTGTGATACTGTCTACACTTTTATATGGAGCAGAGGTGTGGGCGGACGCTCTGCTGATTGAGTCAAACTGACGTATCCTTGCTTCAGTGCAACGACGTGGCGCCTTAAGGGTGACTAGCGCATATCGCACCGTGTCGGAGGCAGCAGTTTTGGTCCTCGCGACTACGCCGCCGATTGACCTGCTTGCACAAGAGCGAAAACGACTTTTCGCACTGCGGAAAATTGAATCTCTAAGCAGTGAACCTAAGGAGGCAGAGGAAATACAACCTTAGAAATATGGAATGAGCGATGGAAAAGCAGTACCAAAGGAAGGTGGACCGCGAAACTGATCCCCGACTTAGTTTCGTGGATAAAGAGAAAACATGGTGAAGTCAACTACTTCCTCACGCAGTTCCTGACTGGCCACGGAGTTTTTATGTCCTACCTGCACAAGATGCGACGTTGGGGAACCCCCCAATGTCTGTATTGTGACGAAATATTGGACGACGCGTAGCACACGTTCTTCAAATGCAAAAGATGGACTGAATCCAGAGAAGATGCCAATAGAAAATTGGGATTCAAGATCACACCAGACAATGTGGTTGCACTAATGTTAGGGTCAGAGACTAATTGGACTGCTATAGCAGCATACGTGGAACTGGTTCTTCGAGCAAAAAAAACGGACCTTTCACAACTTGAAGAAGCTAAAAAGAAAACCTAGAGTACACAGCAGCCTGAACCCCTAAACTCACTGAGAATGGGGGACGTAGGGATTGCAACGATAAAGTGTCATTGCCATGTGCTAATAAACAGACCCATGCTGAAGTAATACTTCTGTAGTTCCGGCATGGGATTCTGGTGTCAAAGGGGTCACTTGAGGACGCTGCGCCCTCTACACCCTGAAAAAAAAAAAAAAAAAAAAAATGAGCAGGTATGATCATGCAGGGCCATTTTTCGGATCTGATCAGATTTGAGTATTCATACATGATCATATATGATCATATCTGAACATTTTTTCCCGGGATGCGAAAAAAAAGAAATTCAAAATTTTTGGACAACTAAATTTTATTACGTCACTATAATCTATTTTGTCATTTTTAACAAATGATTTAATAGACTCTATTTGATTGACATTAATAATTCTCTCTCTAAGATAATAAAATCATTTGTTAAAGTTAAGAAAATATTTATTTAATAGACAACTAGATTATTTTATAGTGCCAACAAACCTAAATATAAAAACAAAATATTATTATATTAATTTTAATAAATATTACTTAGACACAAAAATTATATTCTTTTGGAATAAATTTATACATTGGTTCGAGGTTAATAAATGTATATTTAAATCTAATAATTATTGATTTCAAAAGTTATGGTGCTAGGTAGCAGCAGCAGGAGTAGTTCGGTGGTCGTCACTAGATCGCGCCTACCTCATGTAGTGTCCCTCCCTGATTAAACAAAACGATTTGTGACGATTAAAAACGATTAAAAATTAAATCATCATTAATCGTCTTTAATCATCATAATCGTCATAGATTTTCAGATTTAATCGTCCCAAATCATCAAAAGACGATTTATTATTTTACGATTAAAAACGATTAATGACGATTAAAATTTCAAATCGTCATGAATCGTCTTTAATCTTCATCCGGAAAATTTAATCGTTTTTAATCATCAATTGACGATTTATGAAGATTTAAAACGATAAAAACAGTTTTAATCGTCACAAATCGTTTTGTTTAATCAGGACTGGTAAGATACTTATTTCAGAGTTTTTATATTCCAAATTTAAAGCGTTTGTGAGACGAGTTCTCTGCTGTAAATCAGCAGAATGATGCGCATGCTTCTTTGATAGTAATACAGGGGTCTCTTATATTACACTAAGACATTAATGTTTAATATTAATGTAACCCTGAACAATTCTTGTCATAGTACAAAAAAAAGTACGTGTCAAGGAAATAACTCATTCTTCTGCATGTGCATTTACTTCGTTATTGAATAAATATTCTGTCAATTTAAAATGATGTTTAATTATTATTGATAGTTCATTCTCTAAGGCTCATTAATATAATGACAGAGAGTTCACTTGCCAAGTCTGGTCACACCTAGTATTATAGACGAATATTAGGGCGCCACTGGAAGATGGACTCGGCCTTCCAGAACCGGATGTTGTATGATTTTATTTTAATCAATTAAATTAAATTAATATAATTCTCAGAGTCGTTTGTAATATTTTGTGAGAGAGGTGAGGAATGGAAAAATAACTGAAATAATGCTGATCAAAATTTTATTAATTTTAAGCACCTTGCTTTATTTAATTAACTAATAATTTCCTTATGACAAACTAATAATCTTATGACAAACTAATTTATCTCGTCCCCTGGACGGTATCTTATGACAAACTAAGTTATCTCGTCCCCTGGACGGTATTACTTATGACAAACTGAATTATCTCGTCCCCTGGACGGTATTACTTATGACAAACTAATTTTCTTCGTCCCCTGGACGGTATTACACACACACCCACAATTATTAACCTCGTCCCCTGGACGGAAAACCTTAATATTAAATTAAAAACATCCCCTGGATGTGTATTTACTTATAACAAAAATGTTCCCTGGACTTATCACAGACACAGTTAAATTTTACTTCAAACTACTTGACTCGACTTTGTACTAAATTTTATTCTATTCTCAATGACATCATTACTTTTACTTAATACTCGACTTAAACTTCTCAATATAAAAATTCCACTAATAATCTTAATTATTATTACTCTTCACTGATTTATTTAATTCACTCACTTTATATTAATTAATTAATTTTGGTTTAATTTAATTATTAATTAATTAATTTTCCAATAACTTTTATTAACATTTGCTTCCAAAATTATATATATCCGGAGACACGGCAGTGTCTCGCGCCAAGTACACGTTCAAACACATATGTGTGTGCGTGTACATGGGCGGCGCGAGGCGACTGTGTCTCTATTCCGGAGCCAGAGGCCTGTTTAACCTCACTTATATTTCAAATTAATAATTATTAGTAAATATGGCATATTTTGATATTTTATCGGTTTATTCATTAATAATTATCTTATTTCTAACGAATTTACTCATAATTTGCATAATTTCATGATCTAATGAAAAATCAAAACTTTAAAAATTTCTCTTGCCCCGTTTTAGGGATCCACAAGAAAAAACTCGGATTTTTGGCGAATTTTCGCCTTTTAGCTGACTTCATATCGTAGTGTGCAATGAAAGTAGCTAACTATAATTCGCTTTTAATAGAAATCTCTCCAGGTTAGCAACTTAACGAAATTACATTTTTTATATATAGTATGTGTATTTTATTAGCAACCTAATTTATATATATATATATATATATATATATATATATATATATATTAGGTTATATAGGGTATTTATTAGGGTATATATAATTATTAGGGTATATATAATAAATATATATATATATATATATATATATATATATATATATATATATATATATATATATATATATATATATATATATTATATATTATATATATACTAATGTATATATATATATATATATATATATATATATATATATATATATATATATATATATATATATATATATATATATATATATATATATATATATTTATTTATTATATATATACTTAGACAGTGAGGTTTACCGCGTCAATGTTTGTTCAGCAAAAGTTATCATTAACTTGACGACAAGATTTGCCAATTATATAAGATATTTCAACTTGATTACAACAGAAAATTGACAGGAAGTGTTGATGGAAAGTTGTGGAAAAGAATCTGATCTGAAGAAATAAAATTATTTTAATTGGCTGGAAAACTACTGTCGAAAATCGACGTAGAATTGACTGTAAAGAAGTGTTGTTTAATTAGTTGACCTCAACTTTTCCACGACTTTCTGTCAAATTAATGACAATTGTTGTTTTTCGGCAACTTTCTCGTAACTTTCAGGCTACTCCTTCTATAAGTTTAACTTCCAAAAGTGGCAGTCGATAATTGTTGAAATATATCTTACTTAAACTTATACTCGGCAACAATCTGTTGTCTAATGAAAGGAAATTTTCACTGAGCGAAAGTTTACTCAGAAAATTTGGTTATCTGCTTGACGTGAAATATAACGTGACGGAAATCTACTTCTACGATTGGATGGCAAAATAAAACTAATCTTTTGCTTAGAAATCCTGGCTATTTGATTGGGGAAAGTTGCAGGAAAGTTGGTGTCAACTATTAGAAAAGCATCAGCTCTTGGCAGTTAGCTTTACGTCGAATTCTGACCGTAAGTTCCAGTCATATCATAGATAGAAAACCGAACAACAAGTTGACATATATTTGCTAACAAATTATATAAAATATATATTACCCAGATAACCAGAGTTTCAGCGCAATTTTTGAGCTGAAACTTTTGCCTTCTCAGAGACGTACGGTACACATAAAAAATTTCAATGTCAACTTTTGAGCTCTCTTTGACGTCAAATTTCATATAAATTTGACGTAAGTTTAAAGCTGCTATTTGACGTCTGTGGGACATCAAAATTTGAGACGCAAAAAACGACGTCAACAAATGACGTCAACAAGACCTCAACTAGAGAGATATTTTTTACTTTTTAATTCTTGAATTTACTTTGTTGAATAGTTGCTAGATGTCGCGAGCTGACTTTTCTTCGATATGTATCAAACGGCAAAATCGAATTTAAACAATTTAGGTCAATTTGAGCTACTACTGTAGTCAAATTTTGCTGCTCAATTTTTGATGTTTCGAGTACGTCAAATAGCGGCTTTAATCTGACGTCAAATTTACGCGCAATTTGACTGTTGGTTGAGCTCAACTGGCTATCAGGGGCGCAAACAGTTACAGTTAAGTTGAAAGTAAATTGTCGATAACTTGAATTCAATTTGACTACAAGTGCCACTGCCAAACAATGACGTTAAGTTGATTGAAAGTTTCATTTCAAATCGACGGCAAGTTTTTCTGTAAAATTACATTCAGATGACGGCAAGCGATTTGCATCAACTTGCTTAGAAGTATTATCCAGCTAAAGCTTGCCAAAAATTTTTCGTTAAGTTAGCCAAAAATGTTTCACTGCAGAATTTGCTGAGCAAAGTGTGGCTATCAGGGCGTTGAATTCAAAAATTAATTAACAGAGCAAAATTAGAATTATTGTGGGTGTATAAAATTTATGGACTAGAACTCTTCAAAAAATAATTTGGAGCTGAAAGGAATAACTCATTTTCATTAATATTTTTCCTTATCAGAAAAAAGTTTTTTATCGAAAGAGTAGTAAAATAAATAATTTCGCTCTACTACAAAAAAATGTGAAATCGCCCCAAAAACAGATTCTCTGTAAATAGTTGCGCCAAGTACACGTTCAACATTAATCTCAGATCGCTTAAGAAATAATATTTTCACAAAAAAGGCCGAAATCATAAAACACCAAGTAACTGAAATTATTAATAATTAAAAAAAAAAAAAATTTCAAATATAAAAATGAAAAAAGAAAAAAAATACTTGAACGTACTTGGTGTGCGCTGTTAAGTTCGATTTTTAGAATTATTTAATTGTATAAGATACTGAAGAGATATGACATGATTAAATAATTAATTGTTCGCATTTACGCACACCAAGTACGTTCAAGTATTTTTTTTCTTTTTTCATTTCTATATTTGAAATTTTTTTTTTTTTTAATTATTAATAATTTCAGTTACTTGGTGTTTTATGATTTCGGCCTTTTTTGTGAAAATATTATTTCTTAAGCGATCTGAGATTAATGTTGAACGTGTACTTGGCGCAACTATTTACAGAGAATCTGTTTTTGGGGCGATTAAAGTAATTATCGGCCTAAAGTCCTAATAATTAACTAACAAGTTAAATATTAATTAATAATTAATCGCCTCGTTCCACGTAAAGCGTGAACGGACGTATATATTCACCTGAATTATCAATTGCGTCCGGTTGTTGTTGTCGTCTGGGCAACTCTGATGTTTTTCCCGTTCCGCAGTCCATTATATCGTTTGACTCCCATTCACTAGTCCGGAAACCTATTCCCACTATCTTAGACTAGGAAATGACGAACGAGCCGTAGTGATCCATGCGACACCCGGTGACTAGTCGCAACACTAACTCGCAACTTACGAGGTCGTTGGCCGGTTATCGGCGGGAAACGAAATTCAAATTCAAACTGTTTCATTCTCTATTAGCTATAATTTACCCTGTTACAATATATTTTATTATGACTACTTTATAATCTCTACGGGCAATCAATTTGATTCTATGTTTGCTACTTAACGCGTAATTATCTTTACTAAATATCTTGTAATCTCTAATGATTCGTTTTGTTGGTGGATTATAAAATATTTCTTTAAAGCAACCAAATATATAATTGGCAATGGGCAATCAAATTATTTTTTTGTCATAACTAAAATTTAGTTGTCAGAAGAAAATTTTTTTCTCAGTGTTAGTTTGCTAGTTTTGGGGCACGATTCAGCCAATACTCAAGTAACAAGCCTTGGCTTGCCAGTTTTGGGGCATGGTTCAGCCAATACTCAAGTGACAAGCCTTGGTTTGTCAGTCTTGGGACAAGGTTCAGCCATTACTCAAGTGACAAGCCTTGGTTTACCAGTCGAAATAACAAATGGTACCTGAAAACCTCAGGCTTCTGTGAATAGCGTAACAGCCTACTGGATAAGAGGATTGCCCATCAGCTTTGATGAACCAGGTTCGAGACCCAGCAAATGCAAAGAAAAATTAGTTTCATCGATCCGCCTGATTACTCTATGTAAAAATTTATTTCCATATTTTACTATCACGCACATGTCTACTGATATTTTTTTTCCTTTAATTTATTTTTAACAAGCATAGGTGTTTATTTAGCGACAGTCGTGGCACAATACTGGCTCTTGATATTAGGCCAATACTAAGATGCAGTCTTGACACAGCGCTGTCACTCAAGCTTGGGTCGGTGTTATCATTTCAATACTTAGATAGATTTGGGCCAAGCTTGGATTTCAAGCTTTCCCCAGAGTTAATAAGTCTTGCGCCAAGCCTCGGCCAATCTTGGGCCTATTGCTTCTTCCTATAAGGGATACTGAGTGATAAGAAAATTACAGCCCCCCCTTATAACTAGTCCGTGCCTCTAACTCTTACAGTCACGGAACAGAAAATTACAGCCCTCTCTTATAACTAGTCCGTGACTCTAACTCTTAGAGTCACGTACGGAACGGCAGACTTCAGCGCCACCATTTGTCTGGTCTTAGAGTCCCGGATTTATCCCTGACTGGTGGCTATAGACACTCCGAATAAAAAAATGGATTGAGGCAAACCTTAATATCACTATTAAGGCTGGGCTGCACCTAGCAAAATCCCGAATTTAAGAATTCTAATTATTTATTAAATAATTATTATAACAGCAATTTTTTTAGCTTCCGACTAAAAGCAGAAGACGAACTTTCTCGGAAGATTTTCATCTTCCGAGTCCCATAAATATTCAATAAGTAGTTAGAATTCTTGAATTCGAGATTTCGTTAGGTACGGCCGAGCCTTAAGAGTCCGGGTTGGTACCAAAATTTTTATTTTTAGCTATCCTTTCAATTTTTGGATATCATAAAAAAAAAAAAATTGTTGTTTTTTTTGAAACACCATAATGTTCATATATGTCTGTATATGATTATTTATGATCTTATGTGGACTGAACATCAAGTTAAAATACTTTACGTTGTATCATATATCATCATACATGACCATATATGATCTTATATGATTTGGGTATAAGTTACAAAAAATTTCTGTGCCTTTATATATGGTCGTTTAGGAACATGTCTGACTCATATATAAACATATATGAATCATATATGATCATATATGATTTATATATATATCTTATATGGTCATATTTAATTATACAAAGCCAGATATGAAATTTTTTCCCGGAGTTAGAGTCAATTTCGAGATCTTTTTACTTTTCCGGCGAAACTATCGGACTTATCATGAAATTCCATAGAATCTTTTTTGTAGACAATTTTAATTCCTAAAAATTATTTTTGATTAATTTTTTTTTTAATTCTGCATTGTTTTCTAGTTATTTCCATTTTAATGCCAAGCTCCTTAAAAAAATAGTGTTCTGATCGATTTTAAGAGATGTTATTTAGGGGGGGGAGGAGGTCGGGCTAAATCATGAAAAAAACGCTTTTGTATGATTTTTTCTTAGTCGTATGGATTAAGCTAATTTATTAAAACCTTTTAAACATTAGTAAGTATATATTCAACAACATTAGGTAATTTTTGTATGTAAAAGTATCCGCAAACAAGCCAGTGACGGAGCTTTTCCCAAAACGTCTTTAAAAAAAGATGATTTACGGTGAGCAGCGTATCATAGCTGGAAATTATCTGAAATAAAAAACCATTGGAATTTAGTCAAAGCATTGTTAAAACCTCCCCCCCAACGTTCCCTGATTATTTTGTTTTTTATTTTTTCATCCTTTAATGGTCATTCAAAGTAAAAACTGCTATTTTTTACGGAAATTTGCGCCGTTTTGGAGGTGGAAAACCCCCTTGAAGTAAAAAAAAATTCTAAAACTCAACATTGGGGGGAGGTATATTATATATCTTTTTGGTATTATTAAATTTTTTATTTAAAAGTTTATTGAAATTTTTTATTAATTTTGGTTTTTTTAGGGAATCTTTATCCAGGAAACAATCCTCTTTAATTTCTGCGAAAACAATATCTAAATCAATGGAGAAATCTGAAATTTTAATCGGAGTTTTGTGAATAAATTTATATGGAAATTCGTCACCGGATGCAGTAAAAATTTTATAAGGTTTATAATTATTGTTTGGTAAATTTTTAAATAAATTAACATTAGCGATAGTAATATCAGCTGCAGTATGAATATTGATTTCGCAAGGAATATTATTAATAGTCCCATGTAATTTTAAATTTATATTAGAATCTAAATTATTTAATTTAATTTTTTTAATAGAATAGGTTGACGTCCCCCGTTGGATCAACCCCATTTAGTATCCCTGACGCTGCATAGTCGTATTCTTTTGGTTAAATCTCGGGCTCTTATTTTGTTGAAAATTTTGTAGATTATTAATTCGTGGACTTCTACAATCTTTTATAAAGTGACCTTGTTTATTACAGTTCCAACATTTGAGATTATTATTATCAAATTCTTGTTTTCTTTTTAAATTAGATTTATAATTATTTAATTGTTAAAAGTTATTATTTGGCTGAATTGTATTTTTCTTTTCTCCATAAATTAATTTTTTTGATATTGATTCTAATTCTAAAGCTCTTTCTAAAGTTTTATTTAAAGTAAAAATTTTTTCGAATCGTAAAGAAAATTGTAATCTCTTATCTAAGAACCCACTAATGAAATGTTGAGAGGATTGACGGTGAACTACACTATGTGTCGAATCGGGATACGCGAGGCGAGCGAGTTTGTCTATTGTTCTAGCAAAGCTGTCAAGAAATTTGTCAGATTTTTCTGTCTTATTTTGTAATTCGATTAAATAAACATAAGAAATTTTTTTTTCTCTAAATCGCGATATCAACATTTCTTTGATTTTATAATAATTTTTTAATTTGTCTGTTGATAATTTTTCTAATATTGTTTGAGCTTTTTCTCTTAATGAAGCTCCTAAATGTGATGCTTTAATTTGATCTGTCCATCCATTATGATTTGAAACGATTTCAAAATGTTTCAAATATGTATCGGTAGACACAGAAGCATCAAATGTGTCTGGCTTAATTGAATCAATTGGTCTAAAAATAAATGACGGGTTGGATGTCGCGATTATTCTCGGTTTATTTTTATTAATTTCCTCATTTGATTTATTTCCCGAATTTTTTTTTATTTCCGCGTCTATATGAATTTCCGCGTCAACATTGATGTTCCGAGGAGGAACCGCATCAAATGTTGTGTCATGACTATTATCATTATTATTATTAATGAGGGGTACATCACCGGATTTAGTTCCTCTTCCCTTGTTAAGGATTCCGATTAAGTCCGATTGAAATCCGATTGAGATCCGATTGAGTTTAATCGGAATGAATCGGTTTCAATCGGAAAATAATGTGTAAAAATAAAAATATTATTTTCCGATTGAAACCGATTCATTCCGATTGAAAGTTTTTAATCTGAATGAATCGGTTTCAATCGGAAAATAATATTTTAATTTCGGTATTATTTTCCGATTGAAAACGATTCATTCCGATTGAAAACTTTGAATCGGAATGAATCGGTTTCAATCGGAAAATAATATTTTTATTTCGGTATTATTTTCCGATTGAAACCGATTCATTCCGATTAAAAATTTTAAGTGATTGCTTTAAAAATTAAAGGAATATTGATTTCTATGCCACGGAAAGATTAGAACCCGAGTGGTTACTGTTCTGCACCCGACTCAGTACGGTTCTTGAAAAAAATGAAAGAGAATTGACTTAGCACCCGACTGAGTGATGTGCGCACACGACTCAGTCAGGTTCTGAACAGTAACCAGTGTGGTGCTGCACCATAATCCGAGCACAGTAACCAGCCTGGTGCGGCATATGAATGGCTCGTGTGTGCACACGAATGGTTCGCGTGCGCACACGAATGAGTAATGTTCTGCATGTATATATAAAAAACTAAAAGGTTAGAAATAAATTAACATATAAAGTAAATAAAGGAGACTAAATAAATTCAATTGTGTATTAATTAAAATATAGTTTAATTTATTTAATTACAAGCAAACAATAAATCATACAATATTCCTTTTCTACTGTAATACTTGAAATAATTCGCATCCAATGTAATTACTACAAAAAAAAATTCGGATTGGAGTTATATTGCTGACAAGATTAATTATAAAAATCGAAAATAAATAAAACGAAATAATAAAAGATTGTTCGTACTATTTAAAAGATCATAAATTAAAATACATTCGATTCTACTTTTTATGAGTATATGGAGTAAAATGATTTTGAGTACGTGAGATGTTAAGTAATTAACCTCCCAAAGTCAACACAGCATATCATACATATTAGACGACTATTAACAACATTTGTAATATCAATTTAGTTACCTAAATATTCATAAATCTAATGGATATTTAACACAAATGTACATAAAAATTAAATCAAAATTATGATGACTAAATTTGCATATAAAATTGTTCATACACTTGCTAAACAATTTATTTTATTACTTCGTTTTATTTATTTTCGATTTTTATTATTAATCTTATCAACAATATCACTCCAATCCGAATTTTTAACTTCCCGCTAAGAAAATTGCAAATTTTCAAAAATTCGGGAAGTTATTGGTTTCAGTCCGATTTGTGAAAATCGAAATTCCAACAGATGTCGACGTTTTGAGGTCCTAGAAAGCTATTCTGACTAATTTCACGATGATGTCCGAGTGTATGTATGTATGTACGTACGTACGTACGTATGTAAATATCTATAACTTTCGAACGGATCAACCGATTTTGATCGTCAAGGTGTCATTCGACGCAGTTTTTTAATATCTTGAAGCTGAAAAAAAATTGAGCTTGATCAGCGGGGCTCGTTCGGAGATATTCCAAAAATAAACTTTTTTCAAAAATGTTTTTTTTGGATAACTTTTTACGGGCTCGATGGATTAATTCCAAAATGGACTGGGCTCTGGAGATTTATAAGCCGCGTCGAATGCCACCTCAAACATCAAAATCGGTTAATTCTTTCAAGAGCAACCGTTGTCGAAAGAATTAAAAAAAAAAATTTTTTTTAGTATTTTGAAAATTTCTCAAAAATGACTCGATGAATCGATTTCAAAATTTAATCAGTTATAGAACTCAATAAAACGCGTCGACTGTCACCTTAAACGTCTCAATCGGTTTATTCGTTCGAGAGATATCGTTGTAGAAAAAATTGTAAAAAACGTTATTTTTTGAAAACAAAAGCATACAAAAGTATTTTCGAGCTCGAAGAGCTCGAAAATGTATCTCTTACAGTTTTTCGAGCTCAAGGAGCTCGAAATACGCGGGAAGTTTTGGGGCTGGCCCGCAGGGTCAACCGACAGACCGATTTTTTTTTGTGGTAATTACATTGGATGCGAATTATTTCAAGTATTACAGTAGAAAAGGAATATTGTATGATTTATTGTTTGCTTGTAATTAAATAAATTGATCTATATTTTAATTTTTTTTTTTTTTTTTAATTATCTATATTTTAATTAATACACAATTGAATTTACTTAGTCTCCTTTATTTACTTTATATGTTAATTTATTTCTAACCTTTTAGTTTTTTATATATACATGCAGAACATTACTCATTCGTGTGCACACACGAGCCATTCATATGCCGCACCAGACTGGTTACTGTGCTCGAATTATGGTGCAGCACCACACTGGTTACTGTTCAGAACCTGACTGAGTCGTGTGCGCACATCACTCAGTCGGGTGCTAAGTCAATTCTCTTTCATTTTTTTCAAGAACCGTACTGAGTCGGGTGCAGAACAGTAACCACTCGGGTTCTAATCTTTCCGTGTGAAAATGAAACAATTTTAAAATTAATTTTAAGGCTCTAAATAGAAACCAATTTGGAATTACTAATTTGTTTTAATTTTATTAGGGCACTCTATCAAGAATCGCAGTATTGATTATGCTAATGAATTATAACTAATTATAAGCATTTTATATATGATGCTGTGATAATACCATGACAACTTTTATTAAAATTTTGAATGGTATTAAATATACTTGTGGAACTTCTCATTCTTAATATATCATTATGTACGCATAAGATAATGGTATGAAATGACTATTTTTAACTTCCCGCTAAGAAAATTGTAAATTTTCAAAAATTCGGGAAGTTATTGGTTTCAGTCCGATTTGTGAAAATCGATATTCCAACAGATGTCGACGTTTTGAGGTCCTAGGAAGCTATTCTGACTAATTCCACGATTATGTCCGGGTGTATGTATGTACGTACGTACGTACGTATGTAAATACTCTGTAACTTTTGAACGGATGAATCGATTTCGAACTTTAAGGTGTCATTCGACGCGGCTTTTTATTTACTATAAACACTGAAAGTTTGAGCTTAATCGGTCGGGTACGTTCGGAGATATTTCAAAAATAAAATTTGTTCAAAAATGTTTTTTTTTAATAACTTTTAATTCGCTGAATGGATTGATCCCAAAATCTGATCAGCTCTTAAGCTTTGTAAGCCGCGTCAAATGCCGCCTCAAAAATCAAAATCGGTTTATTTGTTCGAGAGAAACCGTTAACGAAAGAATTAAAAAAAAATTTTTTTTAGTATTTTGGAAATTTCTCAAAAACGAGTCGATAAATCAATTTCAAAACTTGATCAGTTGTAGAACTCACTAAAACGCGTCGATTGCCACCTTAAACGTCTTAATCGGTTTATTCGTTCGAGAGATATCGTTGTAGAAAAAATGGTAAAAAACGTTATTTTTCGAAAATAAACGCATACAAAAGTATTTTCGAGCTCGAAGAGCTCGAAAATGTATCTACAACAATTTTTCGAGCTCAAGGAGCTTGAAATGGGCGGGAAGTTTCGGGGCTGGCCCACAGGGTCAACCGACAGACCGATTTTTTTTTTCCGCTCCCGTCCGGAAATTGTGTTGGAAATACCCCCAAAAAAATTCTCTGAGCGTTTGAGCACTTAAAATTAATATTGAGTACTCGACCATTGCGTGTGAAGATTTCCCATTTAAAATACACGTAAGCTTAGGTTTTTAGTTTTTAAACTTTTATAACTCCGCGGCATTTTATGATATCATCTCGCCCAAAGTCGGAATTTTCTCAGAATTAAATGTACTACAAAAGTGCCCATTGTTGCAAAGTCGTAACTCATTCAAGTTTGAAGTACGGACCGCTCAAACGAATTTTTTCATAGATTTCTTGTTTTTTCTCTCATTATCTCATAAACAACAAGACCTACAGAAAAAATGCGATTGACAATTATATTGGAAATTTAATTTCCTACGAAAAAGGTCCTGAGCACCAAATCACTCAGATTGATATTTTCTGAGATATTGATTATTGAAGTTTACGTATCATTGGATTCCCATAAAATATCAAATCAATTCTTCAAAAATATTGATTTTTTATTTGACTCATATCTCAGAAAATATCAATCTTAGTAATTCGGTGCTAAGGACCTTTTTGTAGGAAATTAAATTTCCTATAAAATTGTCGTTCGCATTTTTTCTGTAGGTCTTGTTGTTTATGAGATAATGACCCGACTAGAAATTATAGTGAGGAATGCCGAAGAATTAGTGAGGGGCAAGTTTGGATTGCCTAACTTAGGCAAGCCTAATATGCGCCTAATTACATCCATGTTAGGCAAAGCGAAGATCGGTTTGCCAAATATGGATGGAATTCGGGACATCTATGGCAAGCCGAATTACGGCAAACCTTCGGTTACCGTTACTTCCTGCAAGTAAGGTGTTCCTAAGGTTTCTCGAAGTTTAACCTGCCAAGCTTGAGGGGAACTAGGGACATCTATGGCAAGCCGAACTTCGGTAAACCTTTGGCTACCGTCATTTCCTGCAAGTTAGGTGTTCCTAAGGTTTTTAGAAGTTGGCTTGCCAAGCTTAGGTGGAACTAGGGACATCCATGGCAAGCCAAACTTCGGTAAACCTTCGGCTACCGTTATTTCCTGCAAGTTAGGTGTTCCATAGATTTCTAGAAGTTGGCTTGCCAAGCTTAAGGGGTACTAGGGACATCTATGGCAAGGCAAACTTCGGTAAACCTTCGGCTACCGTTATTTCCTGCAAGTTAGGCGTTCCTAAGATTTCACGAAGTGTAACCTGCCAAGCTTAAGGGGAACTAGGGACATTTATGGCCAGCCGAACATCGACAAACCTTCGGTTACCGTTATTTCCTGCAAGTTAGGTGTTTCTAAGGTTTCTCGAAGTTTAACTTGCCAAGTTTAAGGGGAATTAGGGACATCTATGGCAAGCCGAACTTCGGTAAACCTTCGGTTACCGTTCCTTCCTACAAGTTAGGCGTTCCAAAGATTTCTAGAAGTTGGCTTGCCAAGCTTAAGGGGAACTAGGGACATCTATGGCAAGCCGAACTTCGGTACTTGAATGTAAATCTTTAGCGTGTACTCATAACCTTCTTTTAATCTACTCATAATAGTACTGCTGGACAATTTCGATTTAATTGACAACTTTATTCGATTAATTTTTTATATTTAATTAATAATAAATTTTTTATATACTTTTTTAATGGTGGTAGAGCCTATATACTTTTTTAACAATTTTATACATAACACTATAATCAAAATTACACATATTACAATTATTGATATACCAGATTTTATAGTGGACAAAAAAAAATAAGAAATGTTTTCGTTATTACTAATAATAGATATTCAATTATATTTTGCTGTTTTAAAAGTGATGTATTCTTTCAATCTCATGTAGCACAAATAAACTTAGTAGTCACTATCGGTAGCGTAGCCTAGTCGTTAATGCGTCGGTCTTTCGTTCGTTAGGTCCCGGGTTCGAATCCCACTAAAGCGTGCGCGGTTAGTTGATATTTATAGCGTTTTTTCCCGAAATAAAAAAATTCTACTAGATTAGGACTCAAATTAATCACATAACTGACGATTTCCGCAAAGCCAAAATAATTATTCAAAAAAAAAAAAAAAAAAAAAAATCAGAAATCGAGTAATTTTTTTTTTCTTAATTTAGTTTAAATTTTTATACTCGGTCGCTTGAGAGTCACTTAGGAACTTTGCAGCAAGTGTGGCTTCCAAACTGCCGCCGAATTTGGAAGCCAAGTAAGGCTGAGTCTCGCAACTGCGTTACATCCCAAACATCGCCCTTGTTTGGAAACCTTACTTGCCACAAGTTTGGCTTCCAAACTGCCACCGAATTCGGATGCTAAGCTTAGGGCACTTTAGGCTTAGGATCCTTGCAGCAAGTGTGGCTTCCAAACTGCCACCGAATTTGGAAGCCAAGTAAGGCTGAGTCTCGCAACTGCGTTACATCCCAAACATGGCCCTCGTTTGGATGCCTCACTTGCCACAAGTTTGACATTCGGCTTGCCTCATTTGGAGCAAACTACCGCCTCACTACAATTTCTAGTCGGGGAGAGAAAAAACAGGAATTCTATGAAAAAATTCGGTTTAGCAGTCCGTACTACCCCACCCGTATGAGTTACAACTTCGCAACAACGGGCACTTTTGTAGTACGTTTAATTCTGAGAAAATCCCGACTTTAAGCGAGATGATATCATAAAATGCCGCAGAATTATAGAAGTTTAAAAAATAAAAATCCAAGTTTACGTGTATTTTAAATAGGAAATCTTCACACTTTGTGGTCAAGTACTTAATATTAATTTCAAGGGCTCAAACTCTCAAAGAATTTTTTTACGAGTATTTCCAACAAAATTTCCGGATGGGAGCAAAAAAAAAATTGGTCTATCGGTTGACCCTGCGGGCCAGCCCCAAAACTTTCCGCTCTTTTCGAGCTCATGGGGCTCGAAAACATCGTTGTAAATACATTTTCGAGCTCTTCGAGCTCGAAAATACTTTGGTGTACCTTTAGTTTTGAAAAAAACCGTTTTTAGCATTTCTTTCTTCCGCGATAACTCTTCAACGAATTATCCGATTTTGATGTTTGAGGTGGCAATCGACGCGTTTTAATAGATTCTGAAACTTATCGGATTATGGAATTTTTTGGTTGAGTTGTTTCAAAGATATTTGCAAAAAACTGTTTTTTCCTATTTCTTTCTCCAACGATAACTCTCGAACGAATTATGCGATTTTGATGTTTGAGGTGGCAATCGACGCGTTTCATTAAGTTCTAGAGCTGATTAGATTTTGAAGTCGATCGTATAAGTCGTTTCTGAGAAATCAATAAAAAACTAAAAAAAAAAATTTTTTTTTTTCGTAATTGGCCAATATCTTCGAGTCTACCGGATCAAATTATCTAAAATTTTCAGAAAAGTTGATGGCCAACAAGCTCTTTCGATTGCCGCCTCAATCATCCGAATCGATTCATTAGTTGAAAAGTTACAAAGAGTTTACACACACACACACATACACACATACACACACGGACATCATTCTGAAAATAGTCAGAATAGCTTCCTAGGACCTCAAAACGTCGACATCTGATGAAAACTCGATTTTCGAAAATCGGGGTGAAACCAATAACTTCCCGAATTTTTGAAAATTTACAATTTTCTTAGCGGGAAGTTAAAAAATAGTCGTTTCAAACGAAGCACCCTAATGTATATGTATATATATGTATATATATATGTATATATATATATATATATATATATATATATATATATATATATTAGACTGTTTCAAATTAGGAGACTATTTTTATTTTTTTAATGAACATTGAAAAATCGAAAGGGTATTTTAAAATATGGTAACAGTTAAAATTTGAAGCTTGAACTCAAGTGAAAGTAAATTTCGATATTTTTTTACATTTCCGGTGAAACTATTGGACTAATCATAAAATGTCATAGAATCTTTTTTGTAGACAATTTTAATTCCAACAAATTACTATCCATAAATTTCTTTCAAATTCTGCATTGTTTTCTACTTTGACGTCGAATATCTTGTGAACAGTTGAATTTATGCAAAATTCACAAAGACCTTTTTTCAAATCAGTAAAATTGCTACAAAATGTTTAGAGAGAGATTTTTTGTATCTTGATTTTTTCGGAAGTTATGTATTCTTTTCCATGTTACTAAATGAAAAGTCCAAAATTATCAACAGTCACCTCTAAATCTCAATATTAAGAGCTCGAATTTTAAGTGTCACCATATTTTAAGATACCTTTTCGATTTTTCAATGTTCATCAAAAAGAAAAAAAACAGTCCCCTAATTTAAAACAGTCTAATATATATTAGACTGGGCCAAAAAAATCGACTACTTTTTTTTCTTTTGATACTATGAAAATATTATTCCTGATGACCAAAAAAAATTATTGTGCAAGTTTGAGCCCTTAATATTTATATTGAGAGGTGTATCGTTACGACTTTTCGTTTTTTGAAAAAATTTTCATTTTTTACCCAAAACTCGTAAATCATCTGTCTGAAAAATTTGCGCAATGTATAATCTTAAAGGAAATTGAATTCCCTACAAAAAATCTCTCGTAGTAAATTGACGTAAAACGAGCCGTTTCCTTGCAACCGTGCTTTAAATATCAATTTGTTGTTTAAATTCTTTGCGTTGATTTTGAATTTTTGTAACTACTAGAAATATTAAAGTTTTTTCTAGTCAAGATACATATTTTTGAAGGAAATTTAATACTCTACAAAAAAGGTCTCTTAACATTTTTCGCTAAATTTACTCCTTGAAAAGTTATTTAGGTGATTATAGTCGTTTTGACTCAATTTCAACCTTGAATATTGTTTATATATATAATATAAAGACAATATTAATAAATTATCCTATCCTAATATTAACTATACATATATGGGTCATTTACGACAGCAATATTTTTTTATTACTAGCATTTTTCCTATCGATAAATCTTTTATTACTATTATTTTAAATAAACGTATCTCTAGTGTCCGAAATCAGCCAAACATGTTTTGTAATTTGATTTGTAATTAACAAAAAGAGAAAAAAAATTTGTTCGAAAATGTTATACGACGTGGTATCTGCGAGGCCGTTTTATAAAGTCTAGTCCTTAATTTGTTTCCTGTGCAAGATTAAGACATAAAAAACAAGATTTTGTTTTAATTTCTAAAATTACGTAGTTTTTGAAAAAGTTATGAGTTTTCTTTAAAATTTCAAGAGTTTGAATTAATTAGTAATTGAAATTAATTTCCATAACCAATATAGGATTCTGATTTTAACCTTTCGTTACTCGCGCTATGAGCGTGACGCCGCCTTTTTGACTAAAATTGCAATAAAAGTTACTGTATGGGTATTTGTGAGTTTATACTTAACCAATTCTCTCTTTCAAATCTATATTTTTGTTATGTATATGTATAATTAATAAATATACATTTTAAATATAAAAAAAATATATTTATGTATAACAAGAATGTGAAAAAGCGGCGCAGTGCTCATTATGCGAGTTAAATCGTCGATTCAATTTTTGTAACCACGTTGCCAAACTTACTGTTGTTACTGTAAGAAATAATTCATTATAGCAGTATGATTTGGCAACGTCGCATTTCATTTAGCATGGGCGGCGCAGTGGTCGCCGCGCGATGAAAATCGTCGGGCAAGTGGACGCGAGTAACGAAAGGTTAAAAATATATATGTCAGTTGCATTTATGATAAATTTAATAGTTCAATAGATGCAAATTTTTATGAAATTAATCAAGCAGGGCAAAAATTTGGGTCGACTCAAATTACTGCTTTATTTCAACTAGATTTAATTCAAAATTTCCAATACATTTCAATAGGTTTCAGTCAAAAATTTCCGATTCATCTCAATCGGAATTAATCGGAAATTTCCGATTCATTTCAATCGGATTGAATCGGAAATTTCCGATTCAATCCAATCGGATTTAATCGGAAATTTCCGATTCAATCCGATTGAAATGAATCGGATTTCTTAACCAGGGTTGGTGCGTCTTCTAATTTATCCACAATTCTTCCGAAAATTGTAGTAGATACATTTTCGAGCTCTTCGAGCTCGAAAATACTTTTGTATGCTTTTGTTTTCAAAAAATAACGTTTTTTATCATTTTTTCTACGAGATATCTCTCGAACGAATAAACCGATTGAGACATTTAAGGTGTCAGTCAACGCGTTTCATTGAGTTCTATAACTGATTAAATTTTGAAATTGATTCATCGAGTCATTTTTGAGAAATTTTCAAAATACTAAAAAAATTTTTATGTATCTACTACAATTTTTCGAGCTCAAGGAGCTCGAAACACGCGGGAAGTTTTGGGGCTGGCCCGCAGGGTCAACCAACAGACCGATTTTTTGACATTTGTTCAGCTAAACTCTGATTTATCACCCCCAAAAAACGGTTTGATAGATCAATTTGAAAATTTACAAGATTCTTGAGAATACATTAAGGTAAATAACGTCCCTGGTAACATTCATTGTTTCATCGACATTTGCAGAGTAGCGGTTGATTTACTAGAAAACCAAAAAGGTCATTCTTTTGTACTTAGTTATAATGGATGTTAAAAATAAAAAAGTTGTTTTGTTAAAACAATTAAGGTAAAAGCCCCCATCATTGACAGGACCCCTACTATTGACATATTGTTTTAATTTATTAATTTTTTAATTAACTGTATGAATAATCACATTGCTCAAAACTTCTTATCAATTTTTTGATATTTTGAAATGGAAAAATAGTTCAATTTTATTTCTGGGTACAAACTATTCGCTGTAAAAAAAAATTTATTTTCCCGACTAGGCCACCTTCGCTAGAATGTTTGAAATTTCTTAACAATTTCGTTTAGAGAGATCGTATTATTAGAAACGAATTCCCCTATATAGTTCTAATGTAAGTGTATTATTAAAAATTGTTTCAGGTTATTTATAGTCTAAACAACCCCAGAATCATTGATTAAGATTGATAAATCTTAATCATCATTTAAAAATAGCGGGCGTCAATAGTCGGTACATAAAAATTCACGTGTGTCAACTAGCGACAGGCCACAAACTCAAGTAATTTAACCTCCTTAACATACATATCGATACATTTATGTTAACACGCTGTCTAGTAATTTCATAATAAATAAAACATTGAATAAAAAATTGTCGAATCAAGAATAGTGTCGTCGAATTTATAAAAAATAAAAGTGTGTCCTAGATGAATTTTTAATTGTAATTATCGTATTTTGTCGTTTTGAATTAAAATATTTATTATTAATTTGAACCTAATTGACGGTGGTCTTTATAGTTGGATTAGCGAGAGTTTGCGCTTCGGGTTTTTACCCCACCATCTAGACACAATGTCTTAAGTATGAAATTTAGATGGTGGGGGTAAAAACCGAAAATATCCGAAACGCAAACTCTCGCTAATCCAACTATAATCATTTTTTATAAACTGCCGCGCATGCGCATTAGACCTGTCAATAATGGGGTTCATGGTATGTCAATAGTTGGCTCTGACACGATTTTACCCTGTCAATAATACCTGTACTCGACTCGTTGATTTTTAATTAATATATTTTTTATTTGATTCATTGCTATTTAAGTAAATTTATTTAAATATACAAGTAGAGACACCAATTAAAACGTCCAATGCAAAAAAAGTTGATTATATTAATTTTAAATACGATAAAAAAATTCAAACAATCACACACTGATAGAAGGATTTATTACAGAGTACTAAATGGATTTAGTAACCAAATTTTTAGTCACTTATTTGGGAGAAAAAAATATTTTGTACCCATTACCATAATTTATTATAATTTAATAAATTATTTTTTTATCTCAATTAAATCTTATTATGGTAAAATAAATATTTGTTTCCATCAAAAAAATATTTGGTAATCGGTACTAAATATTTTTTTGGTAAGTTTTGTCGGTAGATGGCTTGTTTAGGAATAAAAACTACGTATGTATTTGTGGGGAAATATCAGTGTAGCGTGTGTGTGTGAATATATTGCCGCTTTCACAGTATAGTGCGTTTCGTCTCAATCGGAGTTACTATTGCGATTTCCAAATCAATTTATTGATTTTAAAAACAATTATTTTCAATTGATTAAAATGAATTATTTCAAATTATGGAGGAGATCTTAAAATCTTATTTAACTAAAAATTTGTTATTTATCTTAAATAAAAAATTATAATAAAATGAGGTTATTTTCTTTATAATAATACTATCGCCCCAAAAACAGATTCTCTGTAAATAGTTGCGCCAAGTACACGTTCAACATTAATCTCAGATCGCTTAAGAAATAATATTTTCACAAAAAAGGCCGAAATCATAAAACACCAAGTAACTGAAATTATTAATAATTAAAAAAAAAAAAAATTTCAAATATAAAAATGAAAAAAGAAAAAAAATACTTGAACGTACTTGGTGTGCGTAAATGCGCCCTGATTAAAAACTCCGATTGAATCTGATTGAATCTGATTAAAACTCAATCAGAATTCTATCAGTTTCAATCAGAAACAAATTTCCAATCAGAAATGTTCGGGAGCGTTCGAGGGTTCTGATTGAATTTCTATCAGTTTCAATCAGATTCTATCAGAAAAAAATATTTAGTATTTTCTGATTGAAACTGATTGGATTTTCTCTATATATTAAATATCTATATCTAAATATATTTTTTGTATTTAAACTTATATTTTTTGAATGAATTTTTTCATGGGGGTGTTTAACGCAAGGATTCCCGTATGCAACTAATAGAAAAAAAAGTTGCTTGAACCCAGAGAAAAATTTTGTAAGAGAAAAGATATATATGGAGGAGAGAAAATTCATCAGTCCTAAGCAATAGCAGTAGGAGTAATTCGGTTCTCGCCACTAGATAGCGCCTACCACTTGTGTAGTGTCCCTGGTAAGAAACTTCGTTCAGACGTATTATATTCCAGACTTGGAAGCAATTCTAACAAGAGCACTCCTCTGTTCTTTGACAGAGTGACAAGTACAATTTTTGGTGGTAATATAGTATATTCTATATTACTTCATGACATGCAATCTAATTGTTTATATAGATTCAACGTAGATTTTGAAACATTCGATTTTTTGATTTTCTACCGTTTAATAATATATACAATTATTTGTCCCGAGAATCGGTAATTGTTTATTAATTTACAATTGAAACCTTCCGAAAATATCCGATTAAATCTGATTGAAACTAATTGAAAGTCAATCAGAAATTTCTGATTAAATCTGATTGGACGTTTTCAATCAGTTTCAATCGGAGTTTTTAATCAGGGCGAACAATTAATTATTCAATCATGTCATATCTCTTCAGTATCTTACAATTAATCAATTCTAAAAATCGAACTTAACAGCGCACACCAAGTACGTTCAAGTATTTTTTTTCTTTTTTCATTTTTATATTTGAAATTTTTTTTTTTTTTAATGATTAATAATTTCAGTTACTTGGTGTTTTATGATTTCGGCCTTTTTTGTGAAAATATTATTTCTTAAGCGATCTGAGATTAATGTTGAACGTGTACTTGGCGCAACTATTTACAGAGAATCTGTTTTTGGGGCGATTGACCTAATTGACGGTGGTCTTTATAGTTGGATTAGCGAGAGTTTGCGCTTCGGGTTTTTACCCCACCATCTAGACACAATGTCTTAGGTATGAAATTTAGATGGTGGGGGTAAAAACCGAAAATATCCGAAACGCAAACTCTCGCTAATCCAACTATAATCATTTTTTATAAACTGTCGCGCATGCGCATTAGACCTGTCAATAATGGGGTTCATGGTATGTCAATAGTTGGCTCTGACACGATTTTACCCCGTCAATAATACCTGTACTCGACTCGTTGATTTTTAATTAATATATTTTTTATTTGATTCATTGCTATTTAAGTAAATTTATTTAAATATACAAGTAGAGACACCAATTAAAACGTCCAATGCAAAAAAAGTTGATTATATTAATTTTAAATACGATAAAAAAATTCAAACAATCACACACTGATAGAAGGATTTATTACAGAGTACTAAATGGATTTAGTAACCAAATTTTTAGTCACTTATTTGGGAGAAAAAAATATTTTGTACCCATTACCATAATTTATTATAATTTAATAAATTATTTTTTTATCTCAATTAAATCTTATTATGGTAAAATAAATATTTGTTTCCATCAAAAAAATATTTGGTAATCGGTACTAAATATTTTTTTGGTAAGTTTTGTCGGTAGATGGCTTGTTTAGGAATAAAAACTACGTATGTATTTGTGGGGAAATATCAGTGTAGCGTGTGTGTGTGAATATATTGCCGCTTTCACAGTATAGTGCGTTTCGTCTCAATCGGAGTTACTATTGCGATTTCCAAATCAATTTATTGATTTTAAAAACAATTATTTTCAATTGATTAAAATGAATTATTTCAAATTATGGAGGAGATCTTAAAATCTTATTTAACTAAAAATTTGTTATTTATCTTAAATAAAAAATTATAATAAAATGAGGTTATTTTCTTTATAATAATACTATCGCCCCAAAAACAGATTCTCTGTAAATAGTTGCGCCAAGTACACGTTCAACATTAATCTCAGATCGCTTAAGAAATAATATTTTCACAAAAAAGGCCGAAATCATAAAACACCAAGTAACTGAAATTATTAATAATTAAAAAAAAAAAAAATTTCAAATATAAAAATGAAAAAAGAAAAAAAATACTTGAACGTACTTGGTGTGCGTAAATGCGCCCTGATTAAAAACTCCGATTGAATCTGATTGAATCTGATTAAAACTCAATCAGAATTCTATCAGTTTCAATCAGAAACAAATTTCCAATCAGAAATGTTCGGGAGCGTTCGAGGGTTCTGATTGAATTTCTATCAGTTTCAATCAGATTCTATCAGAAAAAAATATTTAGTATTTTCTGATTGAAACTGATTGGATTTTCTCTATCAGTTTCAATCAGATTCAATCAGAAAAAAAATTTTAATTTTCGATTATTTTCCGATTGAATCTGATTGAAACTGATTGAATTTTTCTCTATCAGTTTCAATCAGATTCAATAAGGAAATAATAATTTTTAAAAAATTATTTTCCGATTGAATCTGATTGAAATTGATAGCGAAAAATCCAATCAGTTTCTATCAGATTTAATCAGAAAAAAATAATTTTTGAAAACTTATTTTCCGATTGAATCTAATTAAAACTGATAGAGAAAAATCCAATCAGTTTCAATCAGATTCAATCAGAAAATAATAATTTTTGAAAAATTATTGTCCGATTGAATCTGATTGAAACTGATAGAGAAAAATCCAATCAGTTTCAATAAGATTTAATAAGAAAATAATAATTTAAAAAAAATTATTTTCTGATTAAATCTGATAGAAACTGATTGGTTTTTTCTCTATTAGTTTCAATCAGATTCAATAAGGAAATAATAATTAAAAAAAAAATTATTTTCCGATTGAATCTGATTGAAACTGATAGAGAAAAATCCAATCAGTTTCAATAAGATTCAATAAGAAAATAATAATTTTAAAAAAATTATTTTCTGATTAAATCTGATAGAAACTGATTGGATTTTTCTCTATTAGTTTCAATCAGATTCAATAAGGAAATAATAATTAAAAAAAAATTATTTTCCGATAGGATTTTCCGAAAGGAAATAATAATTTTTAAAAAATTTCATTTGTCATGAATTCAACAATTTTTGAAGTATCAAAGTATAGAATTCTATCGGTCTTTCCAATTTAATAAATTTTATAAAAAGTGAAAACAAGCATTTTTCAGGATTATGTATAAACTTTTTTTGAAGAACTGTATTGATTGAATTAAAACTATCACAAAAATAAAAAAAAAGCATTAATAAAAAATTATATATACATTAGGTTGGTTAAAAAAAAAATTTTTAACTTCCCGCTTAGAAAATCGATGATTTTCAAAAATTTCGGGAAGTTATTGTTTTCACCCCGATTTTCAAAAATCGAGTTTTCATCAAATGTCGACGTTTTGAGGTCCTAGGAAGCTATTCTGACTATTTTCAGAATGATGTCCGAGTGTCTGTATGTATGTGTGTGTGTGTGTGTGTGTGTGTGTGTGTGTGTGTGTGTGTGTGTGTGTGTGTATGTATGTGTGTGAATGGTCTATAACTTTTTAACTAATGAATCGATTCGGATGTTTAAGGCGGCGATTGAAAGAGCTTGTTGGCCGTCAACTTTCCTGAAAATTTCAGATCGTTTGATCAAGTAGACTCGAAAATATTGGCGAATTACGAAAAAAAAAATTATTTTTTAGTTTTTTATTGATTTCTCAGAAACGAATTGAACGATCGACTTCAAAATCTAATCAGCTCTAGAACTCAATAAAACGCGTCGAATGCCGCCTTAAACATCTCAATCGGTTAATTTGTTCGAGAGATATCGTTGGAGAAAGAAATGGTAAAAAACGGTTTTTTTCAAATATCTTCAAGACGGCTGAATCGATCGCTTTCAAATTTTAATCAGCTCTAGGATTCAATGAAACGCGACTATTGCCACCTCAAACGTCAAAATTGATTAATTAGATCAGAAGATATCAGTGTTGAAAAGTTAAAAAAATAACATTCTATGTTATTTTTTCCAGATAAATCAAAATGTACTGTATTAAAGTGTGTCTAAAATCTTACAAACTTTTGCTTTTTATGGTTTCTTTTGATCATCGTATAATGCCGTCAAACTTGTTCTTTAGTTTGAACCATATTATCAACGAAAAAATTGAAAAAACACAGTTTTTAATGAATTTCTCCGATATTTTATATATAATTGCTCTGACCTAAGCCAAAACTCATTCAAATCTTGATTTTGATCACTGACATTGATTTCTGCATCAACATATTTATTTTATTTAGCATAATCGGGAATTAAAATTTAAAAACCGCTTGTCCATTAATGATTTTCGATTCTTAAACTTTTAAGCTTTAGCATAAAGCATAACTTGTTAGAGTTTGAAAAACTCATAAAAAAACAATCGCATGCAATTAGATTTTCGAGCTCGAAAATATAGTCTCATTAATATTTTCGATTTCCTTGAGCTCGAAAACAGCGGGAAGTTTTGGGGCTGGCCCGCAGGGTCAACCGACAGACCGATTTTTTTTTTAGTATCCAAAAATTGAAAGTATACCTAAAAACCAAAATTTCTGTACCAATTCAAGCTCTTAATAATAATACTACGGTTTGCGTCCAGCCGTTTTTATCCATATTTACAGAGTATTTAAATAACACGGGAAAAAAACTTTTTATATTTTAGAATTTTCTAACTTATAATCTAATCAACGAATTATGATGCACGATAGATATTTTTGTAGGAAATTGAATGCTCTACAACAAAAGTCTCATCATTTTTTGATAAATCTAACTGTTCAAAAGTTTTTTGAGCTTAAAGTCAAATTTATAGTAAATTTTAAGATCTTTTTAATTTTCCAGCGAAACTATCAGTTTTATCAGAAAATCTTATAGAAACTTTTTTGTGGGTAATTTCATTTCTCAAAAATTATAATGAATGAAGTTTTCCAAAGTTTTGCTTTTTTTTCTAGTTATTCTCATTTCAATATCAAGTTCTTAAAAAAATAGTTTTCTGATTTATTTTTTATAAATTCTAAAATATATTTTTTGTATTTAAACTTATATTTTTTGAATAAATTTTTTCATGGGGGTGTTTAACGCAAGGATTCCCGTATGCAACTAATAGAAAAAAAAGTTGCTTGAACCCAGAGAAAAATTTTTTAAGAGAAAAGATATATATGGAGGAGAGAAAATTCATCAGTCCTAAGCAATAGCAGTAGGAGTAATTCGGTTCTCGCCACTAGATAGCGCCTACCACTTGTGTAGTGTCCCTGGTAAGAAACTTCGTTCAGACGTATTATATTCCAGACTTGGAAGCAATTCTAACAAGAGCACTCCTCTGTTCTTTGACAGAGTGACAAGTACAATTTTTGGTGGTAATATAGTATATTCTATATTACTTCATGACATGCAATCTAATTGTTTATATAGATTCAACGTAGATTTTGAAACATTCGATTTTTTGATTTTCTACCGTTTAATAATATATACAATTATTTGTCCCGAGAATCGGTAATTGTTTATTAATTTACAATTGAAACTTTCCGAAAATATCCGATTAAATCTGATTGAAACTAATTGAAAGTCAATCAGAAATTTCTGATTAAATCTGATTGGACGTTTTCAATCAGTTTCAATCGGAGTTTTTAATCAGGGCGAACAATTAATTATTCAATCATGTCATATCTCTTCAGTATCTTACAATTAATCAATTCTAAAAATCGAACTTAACAGCGCACACCAAGTACGTTCAAGTATTTTTTTTCTTTTTTCATTTTTATATTTGAAATTTTTTTTTTTTTTAATTATTAATAATTTCAGTTACTTGGTGTTTTATGATTTCGGCCTTTTTTGTGAAAATATTATTTCTTAAGCGATCTGAGATTAATGTTGAACGTGTACTTGGCGCAACTATTTACAGAGAATCTGTTTTTGGGGCGATTTCACATTTTTTTGTAGTAGAGCGAAATTATTTATTTTACTACTCTTTCGATAAAAAACTTTTTTCTGATAAGGAAAAATATTAATGAAAATGAGTTATTCCTTTCAGCTCCAAATTATTTTTTGAAGAGTTCTAGTCCATAAATTTTATACACCCACAATAATTCTAATTTTGCTCTGTTAATTAATTTTTGAATTCAACGCCCTGATAGCCACACTTTGCTCAGCAAATTCTGCAGTGAAACATTTTTGGCTAACTTAACGAAAAATTTTTGGCAAGCTTTAGCTGGATAATACTTCTAAGCAAGTTGATGCAAATCGCTTGCCGTCATCTGAATGTAATTTTACAGAAAAACTTGCCGTCGATTTGAAATGAAACTTTCAATCAACTTAACGTCATTGTTTGGCAGTGGCACTTGTAGTCAAATTGAATTCAAGTTATCGACAATTTACTTTCAACTTAACTGTAACTGTTTGCGCCCCTGATAGCCAGTTGAGCTCAACCAACAGTCAAATTGCGCGTAAATTTGACGTCAGATTAAAGCCGCTATTTGACGTACTCGAAACATCAAAAATTGAGCAGCAAAATTTGACTACAGTAGTAGCTCAAATTGACCTAAATTGTTTAAATTCGATTTTGCCGTTTGATACATATCGAAGAAAAGTCAGCTCGCGACATCTAGCAACTATTCAACAAAGTAAATTCAAGAATTAAAAAGTAAAAAATATCTCTCTAGTTGAGGTCTTGTTGACGTCATTTGTTGACGTCGTTTTTTGCGTCTCAAATTTTGATGTCCCACAGACGTCAAATAGCAGCTTTAAACTTACGTCAAATTTATATGAAATTTGACGTCAAAGAGAGCTCAAAAGTTGACATTGAAATTTTTTATGTGTACCGTACGTCTCTGAGAAGGCAAAAGTTTCAGCTCAAAAATTGCGCTGAAACTCTGGTTATCTGGGTAATATATATTTTATATAATTTGTTAGCAAATATATGTCAACTTGTTGTTCGGTTTTCTATCTATGATATGACTGAAACTTACGGTCAGAATTCGACGTAAAGCTAACTGCCAAGAGCTGATGCTTTTCTAATAGTTGACACCAACTTTCCTGCAACTTTCCCCAATCAAATAGCCAGGATTTCTAAGCAAAAGATTAGTTTTATTTTGCCATCCAATCGTAGAAGTAGATTTTCGTCACGTTATATTTCACGTCAAGCAGATAACCAAATTTTCTGAGTAAACTTTCGCTCAGTGAAAATTTCCTTTCATTAGACAACAGATTGTTGCCGAGTATAAGTTTAAGTAAGATATATTTCAACAATTATCGACTGCCACTTTTGGAAGTTAAACTTATAGAAGGAGTAGCCTGAAAGTTACGAGAAAGTTGCCGAAAAACAACAATTGTCATTAATTTGACAGAAAGTCGTGGAAAAGTTGAGGTCAACTAATTAAACAACACTTCTTTACAGTCAATTCTACGTCGATTTTCGACAGTAGTTTTCCAGCCAATTAAAATAATTTTATTTCTTCAGATCAGATTCTTTTCCACAACTTTCCATCAACACTTCCTGTCAATTTTCTGTTGTAATCAAGTTGAAATATCTTATATAATTGGCAAATCTTGTCGTCAAGTTAATGATAACTTTTGCTGAACAAACATTGACGCGGCAAACCTCACTGTCTAAGTATATATATAATAAATAAATATACAATCGGGGACATTAATTCGAGTAGGTTTCTAAGATTCGAGATTTATTGCCAACCTTAAATTTGGCGGTTTCTAAACTCTAAAATTTGAAAACCTTAAATTTTACCGTTTTTAAAATAAGCTAAACGTAAAAAATGATATCATAAGAATGAGAGAAACGTAAATAATGTCTAAAGTGAATTAAATTTATAGTAAAATATAGTATAAAAAATGACAGCTAAATGTAAATAAAAAACTCTAAAAGTAAATTAATTTTTAAAATCAGCAGTTTAAAAAAAAAGCATTAATAAAATGTCACTCATCATAAAATTAGCGGATTAAAAAAAAAGGATTATTAAAAATATTCCAAATTCAAAAGTAAATAAATGAAAAGTTTGAGCATCTAAAATAACGTCATAATAATATTTAGGTTATTTAAAATTCGGATCTTTAAAATTTGTATATCAATAAATATTGCCACTTTAAAACTTTACCGCTTGAATTCAGCCGATAGTAAATTTAATAATAATTAAATTTAGCCGTTCCTAAACTTATAAATTTGTAAAATCAGCCGATTCTAAATCTGGCGATTTATCAAATTAGTCTATTCGAAGCCTAGCTATTATAATATTAATGTAATTAAATTTAATGAATAATTACAATATTTTTTAAAATTTTGTATTTAAATAGTATGAACGTAATTATAAATTAGTGAAGATATTTAAAAGCCAGTTCTATTCGAGTTAAAAAAAAATTAACTTGCTTTAAGAAATATAATTTTAAAACGATATAATATTTTTGAATAAATTCATCTTTTGGAGTTGAGCTAAAAAATTTCATCATGCTACTCGAGCAAAGTAAATTTTACTTAACTCAAATAATAATTTCAAGTTCAATCATTTTTATGCCCAATGAAAAATAATGAAGTTATAATTATTTTTATGGTTTAAGGATTCCATTTTTTACATATTCTTATATTAAAATTATAAGATATATATTACATTGAGGTGCTTTTAACATTTGTAGAGTAGTTTTGTAAACTTTTTTTTAGCTCAACTCCAAAAGATGAATTTATTCAAAAATATTATATCGTTTTAAAATTATATTTCTTAAAGCAAGTTAATTTTTTTTTAACTCGAATAGAACTGGCTTTTATATATCTTTACTAATTTATAATTACGTTCATACTATTTAAATACAAAATTTTAAAAAATATTGTAATTATTCATTAAATTTAATTACATTAATATTATAATAGCTAGGCTTCGAATAGACTAATTTGATAAATCACCAGATTTAGAATCGGCTGATTTTACAAATTTATAAGTTTAGGAACGGCTAAATTTAATTATTATTAAATTTACTATCGGCTGAATTCAATCGGTAAAGTTTTAAAGTGGCAATATTTATTGATATACAAATTTTAAAGATCCGAATTTTAAATAACCTAAATATTATTATGACGTTATTTTAGATGCTCAAACTTTTTATTTATTTACTTTTGAATTTGGAATATTTTTAATAATTCTTTTTTTAATCCGCTAATTTTATGATGAGTGACATTTTATTAATGCTTTTTTTAAACTGCTGATTTTAAAAATTAATTTACTTTTAGAGTTTTTTATTTACATTTAGCTGTCATTTTTTATATTATATTTTACTATAAATTTAATTCACTTTAGACATTATTTACGTTTCTCTCATTCTTATGATATCATTTTTTACGTTTAGCTTATTTTAAAAACGGTAAAATTTAAGGTTTTCAAATTTTAGAGTTTAGAAACCGCCAAATTTAAGGTTGGCAATAAATCTCGAATCTTAGAAACCTACTCGAATTAATGTCCCCGATTGTATATATATATATATATATATATATATTAGGTTGCTAATAAAATACACATACTATATATAAAAAATGTAATTTCGTTAAGTTGCTAACCTGGAGAGATTTCTATTAAAAGCGAATTATAGTTAGCTACTTTCATTGCACACTACGATATGAAGTCAGCTAAAAGGCGAAAATTCGCCAAAAATCCGAGTTTTTTCTTGTGGATCCCTAAAACGGGGCAAGAGAAATTTTTAAAGTTTTGATTTTTCATTAGATCATGAAATTATGCAAATTATGAGTAAATTCGTTAGAAATAAGATAATTATTAATGAATAAACCGATAAAATATCAAAATATGCCATATTTATTAATAATTATTAATTTGAAATATAAGTGAGGTTAAACAGGCCTCTGGCTCCGGAATAGAGACACACAGTCGCCTCGCGCCGCCCATGTACACGCACACGCATATGTGTTTGAACGTGTACTTGACGCGAGACACTGCCGTGTCTCCGGATATATTTTTACTTAAAATTATTTATTATTCTTATTTTAATCTATTTTAATTTCAAAAATTCATTTGACGAAAAATTTATTATTTATCTAAAATATAAAATTACAATAAAATGAGGCTATTTTCTTTATAATACTATATATTTTTACTTAAAATTATTTGTTATTATCATTTTAATTTATTTTAATTTCAAAAATTTATTTGACGAAACATTTGTTATTTATCTAAAATAAAAAATTATAATAAAATGAGTTTTTTTTCTTTATAGTACTATATATTTTTACTTAAAATTATTTATTATTATTATTTTAATTTATTTTAAGTAGAACAATTAGGTTATGCGCTAAAATAAGTTAAAAAAATTAGTTCTTTAATCCCAATAAATGATTTGTTGTACCCCAATAAATCATTTCTTAAATACTACAAAATATTTATTTGGTGGAAATAAATGAGCTTTACTAAATGATTTGGTTCCTGTAACCAAATATTTAGTATTACAAATTCGTTACTAAATCATTTGGTACATACAACCAAATCTTGTTAAATACAACTAAATCCTTCTATCAGTGCAGACATTCTTATAGTGTCAATAATGGGGGCTTTTACCTTATAATCGGATCATGTTGGGAATTTATTTAAGTTCTTAACGCCGCCCTTTAATTCACTGTGCGATCATTGGTACCTGAAATATCGATGATCAAAAACAAAACGATCATTCTTTGACTCTGGCTGATATCTCTGCGACAAATCATCCTACGCGCCTAAACAAAAAAGCCAAATTGAAGCTGATTAAATTTACTAAATGAACTGTGCATTGGTTTAGTTGCTCTTTAGAAAAAAAATAAAATTTCAGAAATTTTTTGTCTTACGGTATTTCTTATATTTGCGCAATAACCGGGGCTCTTAAGAAATCTTGATAGGAATGCACCGAAATTAAAGATTTTAGGCAATAAAATGCTTTATTTAAAATCTCAGTACGATCATTTTTCACAAAGTTACAGCTTTCCAAAAATCACTAAAAAATTTATAAACTTTTTCTGTTCCTTTAATTGTTTTGCGTTTGTGTATTTATTTTTATATGCATGCATGATATGTTTTTATTCATCTGTCCTTATAAATCTTGTATTAAATAAACAAAAATGAAAAATAAAATACAAATTTAAATTATCTTTTGTTATTAGCAGTATACTTCGATATTTAAGATTTTTTCGTAATATCTTCTTTTTTTATCGTCAAACTTTTAAAATTTAGCATATAGAATACATGAAAGATAGTAATTTCGATAAATTCAGTGATTAAGTAAATTATATTGATGTAAAACAGCTATCGTAATACATAGACATCTGACCGGGTAGTATCTTAGATTTTTTTATCTGGTGATGTGTGTCCACTATGAATACGTCTGCCGTGATAAATATAAGTTCTTAAGACTATAATAAATAAAATATATTGGCAGATCTGGTCAAATACTTTCAGAAAAAATTTTTTTTTGCATTTTCAAAATCGTCTGCCATGATGTTGGACGCATGATAATGGTCTGCCATTGTTATTTTCCGTCAATAATAATAATATATTTTGAAATTTCAAAACGGTAGACGTGGTCAAATGCATTTATAATTGGCCAAAAATCGATACCTGTCCTACCTGCGCAGTAGCCGCGTCCACCACTTTGGGCTTAGTGAGTCCCCATCTCATGTACAGTAGGTATAGGGGCCTCAATATACAAAAGCTCAGGTCTGGTCAAATACATACAGGTATCCGTCCACTGGCTCTTAGACTAATAGTACAGAAAATTTTGCGTAGCTTACATGTCTGTATAGTAGAATTGACCAGACAAGTATGGGCTTGAGGCCCATACTACATTGAGGAAACGGCAACGCCACTAGGGCATTCCGCAATAGATCTTTGTGCTGTACTCAATTCACTATCGGATTACTACCCATACCGCATAGATGTAGCGGCAATACTCCGTCGATAAATAGATGAAAATTTATTTATATAAACAAGTGTATGTATCATTGTGTATGTTAGGAAATAATTGTTATTAGATAGATAGATGTTAAAATATAAAAAAAATATATTTTTCATATAAAAAACATATGAATATGTATGAAAATATATTTTAAATAGCTAACTTGTGGCCGATTTTCGTATATATTTCAAATATATTAAAAATATATCTTAAAGTACATAAAAATTATAGTTATGAAAATATAAAAAACATATATCGAAATACATTTTTTTATATAAATTTGATAGATTTTTTTTTTCTAGGTTGTTGGTTACAATAAAAATATAATTTTTATATATATTTATAACATTTCCATAATTTTATATTTCAAATATATTGTTAATATATTTTTTTTATATTTTTATATATGTATTTTTAATATATTCTAATATAAATTTTTGACATATTTAAAAAATTTATGAAAATCGGCCAAAGGTTAGCTATTTAAAATATATTTTTTATATTTTTAATACATTTTTTTGTATGAAAAGTATATTTTTTTTATAAATTTTTTTCATGGGGGATATAACCTATTTTTTGAATCAAATAAACTTTGGTAATACTACAATATTAGCATAAGTAATTTCACAATATTGAATAGCGTTATCTACCAGAAGCGTTGTGGATACCGCCAAGCAGTATGGGCTTGACGCCCATACTGACATAGGCTCATCCGCAATGACTATCGTGAATGTTACCATTCCCGTGATGGTCAAATCATCTATACTTACAATTTTTAAGCGAATGAAAAAATCCTTGCTACTATACAGAATGGTCCAAACGACCATACAGCATAGTAGTATCCGCGAAAAATTTCTCTCCTTGTGAAAACACGGTGGGATCACGGTGAATCCAGGGTGGTTACAGGATGGGTTTGTGCCATTTTATCACCCTGTATACACGGTGGTTACACGGTGTACCCACCGTGAAGTCACGGTGATCAAATGACAAAAAACCCACCCTGTAACTACCCTGGATCCACCGTGATTCCAACGTGTTTCCAGGGTATTTCCAGGGTGATTCAAAGCCGCGAGGGTGTAGATAGCATGCAATGTGCTCGCGGAACTTCTCCAGTTTGTCATTAAGCACGTTTCTTATTTTATTGTCCCGAGCGTCTTCGATGATGTCCGAAGTATCATCGGCAACCGTTTGCCTTGTCCGTCGCGGCATTTTTTTTTTTTTTTTTTTTTTAAATATTCACTTATCACTTTTTCACACACTTCTGACACCAAATTGTAGTGACTGGTATCTTAATTTAGTATCACTTATGCACTACAATAATAACACACTTATATTAGAAATAATAACACCACAATTAACAGCAGTAGAAGGAAGCAAAGAGAGATATAGTTTATTGATATACAGATGTATGCTGTTATGCTGTCAATATAAGACTAATTGACTTAGTCGCGCATCTATAAAAACAAGAGAAGAAGGCATTTGTTTTCTAGTTATTCAAATACTTTATAACATCAGTTTCACTTTCGTTACAATATTATATATATACCTCCTGATATCCCTCGCAACCTTGAGCTCACCGTTGAAACACCGTGGAAACTCTACAGACTGACCATGAATGCTCGGTGGGAACACCGTGGATTTGTTCCATTTTTCCACGATGAAACCACAGTAGTTCCATAGCAATTTGACTACGTTTTCCCAACATTTCTGATGTGTTTCCACAGTGTTCCCACAGTCATTCCACGACAAACACATGGTGTAGTAATGCTGAAAATACGCTAAATGTACCACGGTTTAGTAGAAGTTTGTCACTGATAATTCAACGTATTCGCAATTATTATGCGATAAATTCACGGTAGAAACATTCAGTGAAATTCAAGTAGCCATACACCGCTGAGTAGCTAAACTCTAATTTTTTTAAGATATCCATACTAATATCATTATTTAATTACAAATACGCTTTCATTCGAAGAATAATTTATTTTTTCAAAACATAAACACATTACAAAACAGCCTTATAATAATATTAATTATATTGATAATGCTAAACATTACAATAATTAGATTAAATTTAAATCATTAAATAACTTAAGCAGTAGTCAATATACTAATATCAGTAATCATTATTCTTATAATTACATTCTACAACTAAAACATATTTCATTAGATATAACACCACATATCTTTTTTTCATTATTTACGTCTGAGTAACGTGTATAATAAGTTAGATTTTCATAATTTTCATTTAGAACTATGAGATATTATTTTGTAGAAAATCAAACGTTATACAAAAAGTTTCTTATCATTTTTTGATAAATCCATCTGTTCAAAAGTTATTGGAGCTTGAAGTCAAATTGTAGTAAATTCCAAGATCTTTTTACTTGTCCGGCGAAACTGTCATACTTATCACTATAAACTATCATACTTATTACAAAACACGTCATTATTTTTGAAATCGACAATAAAGCCAGTTTATGAAAAACATTTCATGTATATTAATTGTAAATTGTGAATTATATATATAAATATAAAAATATTATTTATGAATTTTTCCTAGATTATGGTGTGAAAAATTTATCAGTGATAAAAATTGTGTCAAAGCTTTAAAAGTCTTTTAAAAATCTGAAGTTAATTTTAAAAATTGGGTAAAAACTTCAAATGTTTTAAGTATTTGAAGTTTATTTTATGTAAGTATTATTTTTAATAAGTTAATATAATAATTACTAATTTAAGTAATAAGTCATTGAATATTTTCACAAGATATATTTATTTTTAATAAATAATTAAAAACAATTTTCATTATTTTTAATGAGTAATTTAAGACTCGCTTTCATTTGTTTCTCTATTCACACTCAACTGGATAAACGGTTCTATCTCTGTTGCACTTGTACATTAAATGGGATCTTTGTCCAAGTTTTTCTCGTAAACAAATGGAATTTATCAAAAAATTGAAGAGCACTTCGCTAGTTCATAGAATAAAGTATCGGGTCTGTGTCTTTATTTTGCGTTTAGAGCTTTTATTTCAGAGAAAAGCTGGGACGAAATTATCTGATAACCGTTCTTAAGACAATTTTAACAAATTCTAACAAAAAAAAAAAAATATATAATAACAAATTCAATTTTACAAGGAAAAGAAATAATTAATTTTTTTGCAAAAATAATTTATTTCCCTTTCTTTTAAAATAAAATTCATTTATTTACTTTTTATTTTTAATTTATATTTTTTCTTTCGTTACAAAAGGGGTAAAATATTATAAAATTATTGAGTGTAATTCATTTATTTTTAGTTGTTAATTGTAAATAATGGTAACGTAACTCTAAAATTAATGTATTTACTAAAATCTTTTAATATTGAATGAAATTCTTTATTTTCGCAAAAAAAAAAAAATTATTTCTCTTTCTTTCAAAATAAAATTTATTATTATATGTTTTTTTCTTCTCAAAATAATAAAATTTATTTATTCATTACTTTTTTCAATATATATATGCATAGATTTTTTTGTAACAATGTGTTGAAATTTTGTTAAATTACTCATTAAAAATAATGAAAATTGTTTTTAATTATTTATTAAAAATAAATATGTATAATGAAATATTCAATTACTTATTACTTGAATTAGTAATTATTTCATTAACTTATTAAAAATAATACTTACATAAAATCAAGTTCAAATACTTAAAACTTTCAAAGGTTTTACTCAATTTAAAAAAATTAACCTCAAATTTTTAAAACACTTAAAGTTTTAACAAATTTTTTATCACTGATACGTTTTTTACACCATAATTTAGGAAACATTTATAGATAATATATTTATATTTATATAAATAATTCACGTTTTATAATTAATGTATATGAAATGTTTTTCGTACATTGGCTTTTCTATCGATTCCAAATATAACCTCATGTTTTGTTGGATACCTTGCGATTACTCTGTATACAAGTTAACCTAATAGTCAGTAAAATAAATATACATTTTTAATTATATTTGGTGTCCAACTTCATCATGTCGTTTTTGCGGTACGCTTGCGCGTGCAGCTCTCAATTTTACTCTCTACTATAGTCGTCCCAATGAAAATTTGGGATTTTGCCCTACCACAATTATTCCACCTCTACCATAATATTCAGCTTTGCGCATGCGCAGAATATCTTTTTCAGAATATTATAATAGAGGGGGAAAAAATAATAGTGGGAAAAAATCCCAAGCTTTCTCCGGGACGACTATAAACGCGCCAAAAGAAGTCAACTTCAAAAAATTAGTTGTTTTTTGGCCAACCCTTATATATACATCGCTAAATTGTAACTATATAGAATTATTTAATTATTAATATTTTAAACTTAATCGTTTTATAATTTTAAATTAGAATTTAAAATTTAACCAGTCAAAAAATAAAAAAATCCTAATAATTTTGATATTGAGTGAAAAGAAATCAAATTATTTTAAAAATATTTAACGACATTTTTATTTATTTTAATAGAAATTGTTGGATATAAATATAAATAAGATGTTCATTTAACTGTTATAGGTAAGCTCTCATAAGCGCTTTTTTTTTAATTATTCAATTAGATAATATTGATAAGAGTTTCCCAGTTAAGTAGATGCCACACAATTGATTTTTTATGTTAATTTCTCATAGACAGTATGTTGTTACTGTTAGATTATCAAGTTTTCATCGTAAATTTTCGATGTTATTACTGTGTAAATATTACATAATCACCGCGAATTTACCGTGGATTCTTCGTTTAATCATTGCAAAACCTAATTGCAAACCCATCGTAAATACATCGTGTTTTCATTGTGGATCACTGACATAAGCATAATGAAATCATTGTGGATTAACTATGGGTTCAAAGTGTAACAAACGTGGATTTAGCGTGAAATCACGGTGATTATTCATTGTGTTTTTACCGTAGATTTGGTATGGAAACACCGTGGACCCAGCGAAAAACTATCGTGGAAATATCGTGGAAAAATGGAACAAATCAACCGTGGAAACAGCGTGGAAACTGCATAGGTTGCACGGTGTTTCCACAAGCACAGTGCTTCCACGGTATTTCCACGGTGAGCTCAAGGTTGCGAGGGATATACCTTAAATGGGAAATCGAATTTTTCGATGAGGGAAGTTCCTAATCGACTTAGAATTTTTTTTCGAGCGGGAATATTTTTTTTGTTCTATAAATTGTTAGTTTTTCAGGTAGGACAGAAAAAAAAAATATTGCCTAAATGTCAAGCAACCTAATGATTATATATAATCATATATGATTATATATAATCAGATCTGGCCAATTTTTGGATCTGATCATATATAAGTGATTATCTATAATTATATATAATTAGGCAAAATCATTTTTTCCCGGGATCCTATAAATATTCAAAACGTTATTAGAATTCTTAAATTCGAGATTTCGTAAGGTACGGCCCAGCCTTAAGCAGTATCGACGTCCCTTACACAGAAAAAAAAATTATTTGGCTCAAAGTAATTTTTCTTGAGCCAAGAAACTTTTGAGGACATCCCGACTAGAAATTGTAGTGAGGCGGTAGTTTGCTCCAAATGAGGCAAGCCGAATGTCAAACTTGTGGCAAGTGAGGCATCCAAACGAGGGCCATGTTTGGGATGTAACGCAGTTGCGAGACTCAGCCTTACTTGGCTTCCAAATTCGGTGGCAGTTTGGAAGCCACACTTGCTGCAAGGATCCTAAGCCTAAAGTGCCCTAAGCTTAGCATCCGAATTCGGTGGCAGTTTGGAAGCCAAACTTGTGGCAAGTAAGGTTTCCAAACAAGGGCGATGTTTGGGATGTAACGCAGTTGCGAGACTCAGCCTTACTTGGCTTCCAAATTCGGCGGCAGTTTGGAAGCCACACTTGCTGCAAAGTTCCTAAGTGACTCTCAAGCGACCGAGTATAAAAATTTAAACTAAATTAAAAAAAAAAAATTACTCGATTTCTGATTTTTTTTTTTTTTTGAATAATTATTTTGGCTTTGCGGAAATCGTCAGTTATGTGATTAATTTGAGTCCTAATCTAGTAGAATTTTTTTATTTCGGGAAAAAACGCTATAAATATCAACTAACCGCGCACGCTTTAGTGGGATTCGAACCCGGGACCTAACGAACGAAAGACCGACGCATTAACGACTAGGCTACGCTACCGATAGTGACTACTAAGTTTATTTGTGCTACATGAGATTGAAAGAATACATCACTTTTAAAACAGCAAAATATAATTGAATATCTATTATTAGTAATAACGAAAACATTTCTTATTTTTTTTGTCCACTATAAAATCTGGTATATCAATAATTGTAATATGTGTAATTTTGATTATAGTGTTATGTATAAAATTGTTAAAAAAGTATATAGGCTCTACCACCATTAAAAAAGTATATAAAAAAATTTATTATTAATTAAATATAAAAAATTAATCGAATAAAGTTGTCAATTAAATCGAAATTGTCCAGCAGTACTATTATGAGTAGATTAAAAGAAGGTTATGAGTACACGCTAAAGATTTACATTCAAGTACCGAAGTTCGGCTTGCCATAGATGTCCCTAGTTCCCCTTAAGCTTGGCAAGCCAACTTCTAGAAATCTTTGGAACGCCTAACTTGTAGGAAGGAACGGTAACCGAAGGTTTACCGAAGTTCGGCTTGCCATAGATGTCCCTAATTCCCCTTAAACTTGGCAAGTTAAACTTCGAGAAACCTTAGAAACACCTAACTTGCAGGAAATAACGGTAACCGAAGGTTTGTCGATGTTCGGCTGGCCATAAATGTCCCTAGTTCCCCTTAAGCTTGGCAGGTTACACTTCGTGAAATCTTAGGAACGCCTAACTTGCAGGAAATAACGGTAGCCGAAGGTTTACCGAAGTTTGCCTTGCCATAGATGTCCCTAGTACCCCTTAAGCTTGGCAAGCCAACTTCTAGAAATCTATGGAACACCTAACTTGCAGGAAATAACGGTAGCCGAAGGTTTACCGAAGTTTGGCTTGCCATGGATGTCCCTAGTTCCACCTAAGCTTGGCAAGCCAACTTCTAAAAACCTTAGGAACACCTAACTTGCAGGAAATGACGGTAGCCAAAGGTTTACCGAAGTTCGGCTTGCCATGGATGTCCCTAGTTCCCCTTAAGCTTGGCAAGCCAACTTCTAAAAACCTTAGGAACACCTAACTTGCAGGAAATGACGGTAGCCAAAGGTTTACCGAAGTTTGCCTTGCCATAGATGTCCCTAGTACCCCTTAAGCTTGGCAAGCCAACTTCTAGAAATCTATGGAACACCTAACTTGCAGGAAATAACAGTAGCCGAAGGTTTACCGAAGTTTGGCTTGCCATGGATGTCCCTAGTTCCACCTAAGCTTGGCAAGCCAACTTCTAAAAACCTTAGGAACACCTAACTTGCAGGAAATGACGGTAGCCAAAGGTTTACCGAAGTTCGGCTTGCCATGGATGTCCCTAGTACCCCTTAAGCTTGGCAAGCCAACTTCTAGAAATCTATGGAACACCTAACTTGCAGGAAATAACGGTAGCCGAAGGTTTACCGAAGTTTGGCTTGCCATGGATGTCCCTAGTTCCACCTAAGCTTGGCAAGCCAACTTCTAAAAACCTTAGGAACACCTAACTTGCAGGAAATGACGGTAGCCAAAGGTTTACCGAAGTTCGGCTTGCCATAGATGTCCCTAGTTCCCCTCAAGCTTGGCAGGTTAAACTTCGAGAAACCTTAGGAACACCTTACTTGCAGGAAGTAACGGTAACCGAAGGTTTGCCGTAATTCGGCTTGCCATAGATGTCCCGAATTCCATCCATATTTGGCAAACCGATCTTCGCTTTGCCTAACATGGATGTAATTAGGCGCATATTAGGCTTGCCTAAGTTAGGCAATCCAAACTTGCCCCTCACTAATTCTTCGGCATTCCTCACTATAATTTCTAGTCGGGTATAGAATGAAAATCGAGATTTTCTTGAGGGAAGTAAAAAAATTCCTTGGATTTTAAATCTTGAAAAAAGAAAAAATATTTTTGACGCAATAAATCTTCAAAGATTGATTCAACAGTTGTGTTATTTAGTTAAATAATTTAAATTTTTTGATTTAATAAATATTGTTCCTTGCTGTAATATATTTATTACTTTAACCAAAAAATATAAATGTTCAGTACAAGAAAGTTACAATATTGAATAAAGTAATGCAATGTTTTGAATCAATAAACAGTGATAACTCGAACTAAAATACAAATCTCTAACCAAGAGTACTGCAAGCTTCAGCCAAGTATTTTTTCTCTTGGATTCACGCAGATGTTCCCCCACTCTTTTCTTACTACTCGATCTCTATCCTTGTCGCTCCTACACAAGAAATAGAAATTTTGTTCACGTTGTAAGGTTCAGGAGATGGAATTTAAAAAAAAAATAATGACTATTATTTCATAAATGTTGTTATAATTATTTTTAAATTTAGCAAATATGTGGGCACATGTGTATTTTATTTATTATAAATTCTGCTATTTTACGAATTTCCGAGGGAAACTTTGTCTATTTTTTTCTAATTTAATTAATTTTATAAAAGCTTAAAAAGGTAAAATTCTTTAGAATTATGAAAAAAAAAATGACAAATCAATAAATATAAGAATTAAAAAGTTCTTTTTTCAAAACTGCATTAATTGAATTTAAAACTATTACAAAAAATAAAGAGAACATCATTTGAATTAAAATTTTAATAATAAATATTGAATAGTTATTATAATTTAAAATAAAATATTTTTAAATTAAGAAATCTTAATGATTTACAAATAAAGGCAAAATTTTTTTCATTATAAATAGTGAAATATTTTAAACTTTTAGTAGTAAATGAAGGAATTTTTATTTAGCTTAGTCTTGAGTATATATAGTACTGAATCGCTTTAAGTAAATGAATAAATTTATATTTCCAAATGCGCGTGGTGGCCGAGCGGTCTAAAGCACATGACTTAAACTGCTATCTAATATAAGGTCGGCAGTTCGAGTCCCACCACATGTTTAAAAAAATTAAGATTTCTTCTTTACCAAAGGTTGAAAATACAATATTCAACCTTCCAGAAGGTTAAATAAGTCGTAGAAAAGAAAAATTTTTTTAACTAAAAAATTATTTCTTGAAAAACCAAGAAAAAAAATACTTGGGCTGAGAATCAAATCACTTTAAACCAAGAGAAAAAATACTTGGGCCGAGAATCAAATCACTTTAAACCAAGAAAAAAAGAATACTTGGGCCGAGAATCAAATTACTTTAAACCAAGAGAAAAAAATATTTAAACCCAAAATTAAATTTTCTTTAAACCAAAACCAAAAATACTTGAGTCGAAAACTAAATTATTTTAAGCCAAGAAAAAAAATACTTGAGATAAGTCTGAAATGTTTCTGAACAAATACAAAAGTTTCTCAAGCTGAATAATTTTATTCTTGAATCGAGACAGTTATTTATTCAATAAAGAAATTAGCTTCTAAATCCAAATTTTTTTGTTATTTTAATCAAAAACAAAATGTGAGCTTGATTCAAGAAAAAATTTGGGAAGAACGTAAATTCCTTAATTCAAGTAATCCTTTTTTTCTGTGTATAAGAAGAAACAATAGGCCCAAGCTTGACAGCGCTGTTCCAAGACTGCATTTAAGTATTGGCCCAATATCGAGAGCCAGTATTGTGCCAAGATTGCATTTAAGTATTGGCCCAATATCGAGAGCCAGTATTGTGCCAAGACAGTTGCTAAATAAGCACCTATAATTATTAAAAATAAATTAAAAAAAAAAAATATTAGTAGACATGTGCGTGATGGTAACATATGGAAATAAATTTGTACACAGAGAAATCAGGTAGATCGATGAAACTAATTTTTTTTGCATTTGCTGGGTCTCGAATCTGGTCTTTCAAGGCTGGTAGGCAAGCGTCTTATCCACTAGGCTGCTACGCTATTCACAGAAGCCAGAGGTTTTTAGGTACTATTTGTTATTTCGACTGGTAAACCAAGGCTTGAGTATTGGCTGAACCTTGCCCCAAGACTGGCAAAACAAGGCTTGTCAATTAAATGTCTGTTGAATCTTGGCCCAAGACTGGCAAACCAAGGCTTGTCACTTGAGTATTGGCTGAATCTTAGCCCAAGGCTGTCGAACCGAGGCTCGTCACTTGAACGTTGGTCGGATCTCGGACCAACTTTGGGAGGCCGAGCCTTGGCAGCCCAGTATTGTGCTAAGACCGGCCCCGTTGTTAATATTTTTTTTCCTACAAGGGCGTGGGACATTATTTGGACGGGTGACCCTTTAGTAATGTAATAGTTAACCGATAATTAATGTTTTTTTTTTTTTTAATTTCAATTGAACCGACATTTAATGAAGACAATAAATCCTAATTCAATTGATATTTTAAAAGAGATTTTATAAATGACTATTGGGAACTGACCGGAGGGCGTGGCTTAAAAAACATGGCTACTTATTGTGTGCAAGTAGAGTCTTATTAGTTTATTTACATTCAGTTACCTTTTTTATATAAATTAATTAATGCTATCTTTAAATGAAATATTCAACTGGGCTGGTTTAAATCCAGCTCAAAAAAATTTTATTGATGCTGAGAAAATTCTTCAAGCTGGTCACTTGATAAAATGTGGTAAAAATGAGATGAGTTGAAATAGTGATTTTTTGAGTTTTACAGCTTTGTGTTTACAAAGCTCTCATGTAAAAGAACGGCCGCATGAAATTAACAGATCGGTTTCTAAAAATGGAAAAATTTTATCCGTTAAATGCTCATGTAAAAGAGAATTAGGTGAAAAATGTAAATACGTGGTGGCCACTTTATTATATTGCCACAGGTATGTAATTCTAACCTTAAATATCATTGAGTAATTTATTAAAATTTATTGCTGTTAAGATGATTTTTTTTTTTTGTTTAAAATAAAAAAAAATATAATTTTTTCAGAAAAAGAGATGAACTTGGTGTTTTGTCTTGTACTGACAAGAAATTCGGGTGAAAAAATCTTTAGGAAAATATCCTTAAAGAATATAATGCTGTTCCACTTCACCAACATGCTTGTTTCTCCAATTCTAAGTAAAAAGTTCATATAATTGACGGTCCTGTAGAAGGTTCAATAACTACCAAAATTTTACGAGTCAACAAAATATTGATGAGGATTCTTTTGTCAATAAAGGAAAAATATTGGAGCAAGTAATTTCTACAGGTACAATTATACATAAACCTCCTGCATCGAGTACCATCGGAAATATTACTGAGGAACAAAAAAAAAGATAATTGGAAGCCCGGGTAAAAAAAATTACATATAATTATATATAATTATGCATAATTATATATGAAAAATGGCCCTATATAATTATATATAATTACATATAACTATATATAATTATATATAACAATATATAATTATGTAGAACTATATATAATTGAATTCCTATGCAATTTGTTAAATAAATTGTGAATCTTTGTATAGTAGAGGCTCTACGCTTTTTATTTAAATCATTTTTTTTTTAAGTCCAAATTTAATTTCTAAGAAAAATTATTTATGGAAACATTGATAATAAATATTTTTGTCATTATGTAATATAGAATGTACTATATTACCATCAAAAAAGGTACTTGTCACTCTGCCAAATAACGGAGGCGTACCCGGGCCAGAATAGTCTCAAGTTTCGAATTTAACAGTTCTGAAATAAGTTTCTTACTAGAGACACACTACAAGTGGTGGGCGCGATCTCGTGGCGAGCTCCGAACTACTTCCACTGCTGCTTATAGCACCGGTGACTTCCCTCTCCTACATACATATATATTGGGGTGTCCCAAAAAAAAACAAATACTTTTTTTTTAAACTCTTATGAGCCCAAAAGTTACTTTGTATTATAAAAAAAAACTTCACCTAATTTTAGCCAGATATCTTTAGACTTGAACTATCACAAAGGGGGTCCCCTTTCCCATTTAAAACACACACAAAAATTTTTCAGTTTAGTTTTTAGTTATTAAGACTATAAAAAATTTTTTTTTTAATTCTGCCTGGTATAATTTCGTAGGAAATAAAATTCTCTACAAAAAGTGCTAATGCAATTTGTACATCAAACAAACTGGGAAAAGTTACGGGGCGTCAAACATCGACAAAAATTTAGTTTCCTCAGTATTAAATTATTTTTTGTTGTTTTTTATTTTAATTCTATCGAAATTTTTTTTTCAAATAATGACAAGCATGGTCTTGTAGCGAATTTAATTTCCTACAAAAAGTATCTGGTATTATATATATATGTTATATCCTGGCTGTCAAGCAGGGCCCGTTCTCAGCTCACTAGATTATTTTACCGACCTATAGTCTATTCCCAAAATAAGGCACCCTAATTACCAACAATTAGAGTACCTCAAGTAGATAATTATAATAACGTAATTAACATAAGAGTATATTCTATCATTTGAATTGTATATTATAAGAATATCTTTAACATACGTATACTTTTCAAATCAATAACCAAATAATAAACTAATCACCGGATGTAACTAATCCCACGTATGAGAACATTTTTTTACTTTAATCTTAAAGTATACCCAACTGAAGATAATTTAATCATTTTAAAACACAGCTGTATAAACTATTAGTAATAATTTGTAACAAACGCAGATGATATGAAAATGGACTTTGACTTTCAAATAAATAACTTTTCTCAGAAATTTACATCAGCCGAGGATCAAATCCCTTCTCGCGCTCGACGCATGGGTCTTATGCCCAATCGCCTCGCGCTGATAAGCAATGACGAGTTCAATGACCAATAAGTGTGAACTCTGATCAACAATTTAACCCCACTTAATAATTCTCATCCCACTATTTTTGGTGATTAGAATACTTTATAAAAACCCTTGCTCAGCGAGCACTCTCGAGCAGACCCTTTTGGACACACAACTTTTACTCTCAATACGTTATTAAGACAGCTCTTAACACTCGTCAAATTGATTGTCAAGTCCATAGTCATACCTTCTGTTAGTTTGACTACTGAACATAATTAATTTGTATCACAAGTGTATACTTTCAACTTCTAAAATCTATAACTATCATTTGTGAATAAAGTTATTGTTATATCTTAATACAACACCAGTTATTTCGGGTCACCGTTAGGTGATTTTGCTGTCGAGAACCCAATACCTAGAAATACTACAAACTAGCTGAGCTGAACATCAACATCGTGCAACGAAAACGTAACATATATATACGTCAAATGAATGCGAAAAAAGTTAAAGGGTTTTAAATATCAATGAAAAATCAAGTTCACTTTTCGTTGATATTTAAGTTCAGAAAATTGATATTTTTTAAACTTGTTTTTTCGTTGACATTTAAATCTCTGTAACTTTTTTTTCATTCATTTAACGTATGTATGATATCAAATACTTTTTGTAGGAAATTAAATTTCCTACAAGACTGTACTTGTCATTATATGAAAAAATTTTTTTTGATCGAATAAAAATTAAAAATAACAAAAAATAATTTTAGGAGACTAAATTTCTGTCGATCTTTGAAGCCCCGTGCCTTTTTCCAGTTTGTTTGACGTACATAATGCATAATCACTTTTTTGTAGAGAATTGATTTTCTACAAAATGATACCAGGTTGAATTTAAAAAAAAAAATTTTTCACAGTCTTAATAACGAAAAATTAAAATGAAAAGTTTTCGCGTGTACTTTAAATGGAAAAGGGGCCCCCATTTGTGATAACTCAATTTAAAAGATCTTTGGCTGAAATTTAGTGAGAATTTTTTTAGTAATATAAAGTAACTTTTGAGCTCATAAGAGGTTAAATAAAAAAACAAATTTTTTTTTTTTTGTGGTATCCAAAAATTAAAAGTATAAATAAAAATGAAAATTTTGGTACCACTCCAGGCTCCTAATGGTATTAAGGTTTATCTCAATCAATTTTTCTATTTTCCGTTTAAATAACACGGAAAAAAAAAATTTTTTTTTTTAATTTTTTAGCTCACAAAGCAATCAACGGATTTTTATGCACAATAAATGTTTTCGTAGGAAATTGAACGCTCTACAAAAGAAGTCACACATAATTTTTTGATAAATCCCACTGTTCAAAAGTTATTAAAGCTTCAAGTCAAATTTATAGCAAATTTAGAGATTTTTTTACTTTTCCAGTGAATTTCGAAAAACTTTGTTCGTAATAATTTGTAAGGAATAAAATTATCTACAAAACGAATCCTACGATATTTTATTGATAAGACCGTTATATCCACCGGAAAAGTAAAAAAATCTCAAAATTTGCTATAAATTTGACTTGAAGCTTAAATAACTTTTTAACAGTGGTATTTATCAAAAAATGATAAGAGACTTTTTTTGTAGAGCGTTCAATTTCCTACGAAATCATTTATGGTGCATAAAAATCCGTTGATTGGTTTGTGAGCTAGAAAATTGATAAAAAAAAAATATTTTTTTTTTTTTTAAACAACCATATTTACATATATATCTTCACTCCCAAGTTATTTTTCTCTATTTTCTATTTTTGTATAGAATTATATATGATTCATATAGAATTATATATTTTTATGTATAATTATATATAACGCTAAAAAAAATGACAGATGATCATATATAATTATATGCAATTATATATAATTGTATGTAACTATATATAATTATATATAATCTTGTAAAATTATATAGTGTTGTATATAATTATATATAATCAGTTGAGATTTTTTCTCATCGTTATATATAATTACATATAATTCTGTATAATTATATATAATTCTATATGAATCATATATAATTCTGTATAAATCATATATAATTATATAGAATTATATATGATTATATTGAATTATATATAATTTTTTTTACCCGGGAAAGTAGTCGATCAGCTGAAAGATTCGGCTTTTGTTAAACATTTGTAAATAAATATTTATATAAAATTAAAAAAATCTTGTAATTCATTTATTTATTAGAGTATAAATTTGAAAATAGGTGTGCTTATTTTCCAGTGTTGCATGAAATCTAATTTCTAGATTTTCATGTGATTTAGTGCCACAATCACTCACTGCACAATAAACTCTGCTTTTATTTCTTCATGCAGAGGTAATTTTATCATTTCAATATTAAATAATCGAATTTTTATTTAATTTACTGAATCTTACTCCGTATAAATTATTGTACTGCTGCACACTAAATATGGTTTATTTTTTGGCCACCAGACGTCGTGATCCAAATGGTCAGTTCCCAATATTCATTCACGCATGATTATTGATTATATAATTATTAGGCTGATTCAAAAAAATGGACTATTTTTTTTTTTCGATATCCCCTGTGAAATATAGTCAGAGAGACAAGAAAAAACGCCTGTAAAAATCAGAGCTCTTAATATTAATATTTAGAGGTCGCGCATCGCAAATTTCTATTTCCCGTTTAAATAACATGGGAAAATTTATTTTTTAAGCTTTGGAATTTTGTAGCTCACGGTGGGACCAATACTTTTGAATGTTTAAGACATACTCTTATGGGAAATTTGACGCTCTACAAAAAAGGTTTCTTGTAATTTTTTGATATTTTCATTTCTTCAAAAGTTATTCAAAGTTAAAGTTAGATTGACGATAAATTTTTACAATTTTTAAATTTTTTGACGCAACCATCAACTTTATCGGAAAACTCAATGGGACATTTTTTGTAGAGCATTTTATTTCCTATAACTTATCTTAATAAAAATTTTTCATATTTCTCACAAGTCGTAAGTTATTTGCAATTAACTGAAAATTTTAGTATCCCTGCTAAAAAAATTGGTCTGTCGGTTGACCCTGCGGGCCAGCCCCAAAACTTCCCGCTGTTTTCGAGCTCAAAGAAATCGTAAATATTAATGTGACTATATTTTCAAGCTCTTCGAGCTCGAAAATCTAATTGCATGCGATTGTTTTTTTATGAGTTTTTCAAACTCTAACAAGTTATGCTTTATGCTTAAGTTTAAAAGTTTAAGAATCGAAAATCATTAATGAACAAGCGGTTTTTAAATTTTAATTCCCGATTATGTTAAATAAAATAAATATGTTGATGCAGAAATCAATGTCAGTGATCAAAATCAAGATTTGAATGAGTTTTGGCTTAGGTCAGAGCAATAATATATAAAATATCCGAGAAATTCATTAAAAACTGTGTTTTTTCAATTTTTTCGTTGATAATATGGTTTAAACTAAAGAACAAGTTTGACGGCATTATACGATGATCAAAAGAGACCATAAAGAGGAAAAGTTTGTAAGATTTTAGACACATTTTAGTACAGTACATTTTGATTTTTCTGGAAAAAATAACATACAATGTTATTTTTTGAACTTTTCAACACTGATATCTTTTGAACTAATTAACCAATTTTGACGTTTGAGGTGTCAATAGGCGCGTTTTATTGAATTCTAGAGCTGATTAAAATTTGAAAGCGATCGATTCAGCCGTCTTGAAGATATTTGAAAAAAACCGTTTTTTACCATTTCTTTCTCCAACGATATCTCCCGAACAAATTAACCGATTGAGATGTTTAAGGCGGCATTCGACGCGTTTTATTCAGTTCTAGAGCTGATTAGATTTTGAAGTCGATCGTTCAATTCGTTTCTGAGAAATCAATAAAAAACTGAAAAAAAAAATTTTTTTTTTTTCGTAATTCGCCAATATTTTCGAGTCTACTTGATCAAACGATCTGAAATTTTTAGGAAAGTTGACGGCCAACAAGCTCCTTCAATCGCCGCCTTAAACAACCAAATCGATTCATTAGTTAAAAACTTATAGACCATTCACACACATACATACACACACACACACACACACACACACACACACATACATACAAACATACAGACACTCGGACATCATTCTGAAAATAGTCAGAATAGCTTCCTAGGACCTCAAAACGTCGACATTTGATGGAAACTCGATTTTCGAAAATCGGGGTGAAAACAATAACTTCCCGAAATTTTTGAAAATCATCGATTTTCTAAGCGGGAAGTTAAAAATCCGATAGATTCTCATAAAAAAATTTTTATGAGAATGAATTGGCAAAATGTCCCATCGAAAAATGATAGTCCATATTAGAACCTATGAGAATATTCAAACTCGAGCATAATCCGATAGAAACTTACCAAATCCATTCAACTTGTGTCTCATTCATTCTTATATAAGGTTCGTTGTACATGTTCACATTTTTATCGGAATGAATAGAAATGGGTCATACTTACATTTCGTAAGAGAATCAATTGGAAATGTACACGTCATGTTTCTTATTGTTTTATGAGAATGAATGGGAAAATAATTTTATTATTTTTACGTAAATTTGTAGGCGACATTCTTATAAGAATCTATAAGAAAATAAATTGCAATGCGTCAATTTCTTATAAGATTCCATATGGGTACACGTTTATACCACTCTTACCGCTGTATGAGAATGAATGGGAAAATAATTTTATTATTTTTACGTAAATTTGCAGGCGACATTCTCATGGGAATCTATAAGAAAATAAATTGCAATGCGTCAATTTCTTATAAGATTCCATGGGTACACGTTTATACCACTCTTACCGCTGTATAAGAATGAATGGGAAAATAATTTTATTATTTTTACGTAAATTTGTAGGCGACATTCTTATGGGGATTTATCATTTAATTTATCATTTTGGAAGGTAAAACATACATTTATCTAAAAAATTAAAGGAACAAAAAAATTATATGAAATTTTTAGCAATTTTTGGAAGTATGTATTTTGGTAAAAAATGATCGTATCGAAAAAAAAAAAAAAAGAAATTGAAGCTTGAAATCTTTAGTTTGTGAAAACTCTAGTAGAGAAAAGAAAAATTTCCGAAAAACGAAAAAAAAAAAATAAAAATAAAACCGAATAAAACATAAAAACTTCTTGTTTTATCTTGTTTTTTGAAAAAAAAAATTTATTTTTTTCTCTACCATACATTTACCAAACAACCAACGTAAAAATGGAAGAAAATCCGACAAAAATTGATTTTTCCATTTTGGTAATGATTACACAAATTAAGGAAAAAAAACTTGTTCCTTCAATTGTTTTATAAAGCTTTGAGCAATCGGTCCGGACAAACGGTTCAATGGATCAATCTGAAAATTTCCAGGGTTTTTGGGGGTACACTGAGCTGTAAAATCACCTGGAAACATTATTTTTTTTATCGATAGTTACAAAGTAGCGATTAGTTGACTAAAAACCCAGAAAATGGCCATTTTTTGTGAGTTTTTCAAATTGATATTAAGATGAAAAGAAATTTTTCTTAAAAAAAATCGAAAATGGAGCTTGTAGGGCATTTATTCGTTTCTTAAACTGCTCTTTTAATTACTGTGCGACCATCAGTTGCTGAGATATCGATAATCATAGACAAAAGGATCTTTTTTCATTTGAAGGCTGATATCTCAGCAGCATATTGTCGTACAGAGAAACAAAAAAAAGCAAATTGTAGCTGAATAAATTTCCTGAACGAGCCATGAAGTGGTTTTTTCGAATAAAATTTCCCCGGCCCCGTAGACCTAAAAAACAAAACCAAAAAATTTAGAAAAATTTTGTCTCGGCCTATTACTTATGATTCTGCAAAAACCGTGGCTCAGAAAATTATTTGGCTGAAAGATCTTCAAACTAAAGATTTCAAGCTTCAATTTCTTTTTTTTTCTTTTTCGATAAGATCATTTTTTACGAAAATACAGACTTCCAAAAATCGCTAAAAATTTTATATAATTTTTTTGTTCCTTTAATTTTTTGGATAAGTGTATATGAGTGTGAAATATTTAAAAGTTAAGTCTATGAATAATGAAATGAACTTTGTTAGTCATATATTACATGTAGATAAATTTCATGAAACGTTCATTAATATCCCAATTGTCGATGTACAATCGAAAGTAATTTTTATAAGTATATCCCCAAAATAACATCACCGAATTCAGATATTACATCAGATACATATACATACATGCATTCAACCCAACATTGTTGAAATCCAATGGAATTAATATCTATTGAAGAATACGAATATTTTTGTACCTAGTTATAATAATGTAAAATAAATACCTGTTTTAATACTTAATTATAAAAAAATTATATTATTCTGAGCTTACTTTTTGTCAATAAAACATTTTCAATGCATTATTAACTTTTGATAATTAGTAACGAAAGTAAATGAAATTATGTTAGGTGTTCTTATATAAGCCCACGTAAGTGATGAAAAGTTCGTCACTGATTATCATACACGGAGAAAAATATCAAGTAAATATGCCTATGCAGCACAGTAATAATTACATTACTCTACAGTTTGTGTATGAGAGCGACAGAACATAAACTATAGAGTAATGTAAATATTACTGTGCTGGGTAGGCATATTCACTTGACATTTTTCTCCGTGTAGAAAGTTTTTGTAAAATTAAAAATTATTTTCTCATATAATCCGATAAATTACCGACAACACCTCATCAAACTCATTTTTGCAGTAATTAGGTTCGGTGAGAATGAAAATTATTTTTTGATAAAATCCAATTATTACCGATAAAATTATTTTCTCATGCATTCTCATACAAACGGGAAAATGATAAATTTTATTATTTTCTCATAGGATCCAATTATTAGCGACAGGATCATTTCCTCATATGTTCTTATTAAAACGGAAATTTCGTAAATTTTATTATTTTCTCATAGATTCCTGTTGTTAATGACGAAATCATTTCCTCATACATTCCCTTCCAAACAATAATTTTGTAAATTTTATTATTTTCTTATAGAATCTCATCATTACTGATGAAATTGTTTCCTCATATGTTCTTATTGAGACGGAATTCTTATAGATTCCTATAAATCCCGTGAATGTTTTACCTCATCCAACCTTATAAAAACTCACTTTTTATAAACATTTTTATTTTCCGATAAATTCTTATAAAGAATTTCTTATCAGAATCTATGAGAAAATAACTTTTTTAAATAAACCCATTCAATCTTATAAAATTCAATGAGTTCTATGCGAAGACGACTTCTGCTTCCTATAGAACTCATTCATTCTCATAAAATTTCTATGAGAATTTATAAGAAGCTATCAGATCTTATGAGATTTTTTAAGCAGGGATAATTAATTTTAAGCGACGAAATTTGGATTTTTTAAGAAGATTTCCAGTTAATTGCGAATAACTTACGACTTGAGAGAAATATGAAAAATTTTTATCAAGATAAGTTATAGGAAATAAAATGTCCTACAAAAAATGTCCCATTGAGTATTCCGATAAAGTTGATGGTTGCGTCAAAAAATTTAAAAATTGTAAAAATTTATCGTTATGTTACGTTCCAGCCTGTACGTCAGATGATGTGGGCATTTACTTCTCTAATTACCGACCTGAAATCTCACTAATTATATCGAATATCGATAACCAAGTAATTTCTATAGTATTTAATTAATTATATAAAATAATATAATATAATCATATTATTTAAGATATTTGAAAGTTAAGGATATGAGTAATCGTTGATAAAGTTATTTTTCTATATTTTATCAAATATAAATAAGCGCTGACGCCTCGAGTAAATCCTCGAGACGTGCAGCTGCACAAACATCTATTTTGTTTAAGATAACTTTTGTTATTAGATAAGTGACTCATTTCTTAGTAACAAAAGCGGAGAGATCGTGAGAATTAAGTATTTTCAATAAATATTAGAATGGATCATTCGAGAACATGCGTTATCTCGAATGACCCCTCCATATGAATCGATGCGCGGGCCTGATGCCCAAGCGTATTGATAAGAGCTACTCTAGTTTTTCTCGATCAAGAGAAGTCAGTCTGAAATATAGAATCATTGAGAGCAGTCAGGCTCAACCTTAAATACTCAACTTCGTTCTCACCCTCTCGAAGTTATTGTTAAGAGTACATTAACAATTTATAAATTAATTCAACTGTATAATTTCACATCAATCAAAATTATACCCTTATAATTGAATAAATCGGATTTGGATATATAAAATAATATATATAATCAAATAACCAGTTTATTGCAACCACCAAATGGTGGCTGTTCAACCCATACTTAATAATTATTTATAATTATATGTAAGTTCTTATTACGTCCAATTTAAATCGACCGCTCAACTACGCCAGCGCCAAAACATCAACCAGGACGTAACAGTTAATCTAACTTTAACTTTGAATAACTTTTGAAGAAATGAAAATATCAAAAAATTACAAGAAACCTTTTTTGTACACTGATAGAAGTATTTATTTAATATTAATAAATGCATCTATTTGGCTCAAAGATAGATTTATTAATAGTTAATAAATGGCTTATTTGAGTGAACATCACTGTGATTTTTTACTACAGCGCCACTTTCTGTTTACATTACCTTTCAGTATATTGTCTAATGTAACAAATTCAAAATATAATCAACTAAATATTTTTTTATAAATAAAAAAAATGCTGAATATTTTTTAAATTAATTACTATGCGTATTATTTTCTTTAAAAAAATAAACTTAAATGGGACTATAAATTATTTGTCATAACCCTACTTAATTAGCTTCATGTGTCATTTTCTATTCAAATAAGCCATTTATTAGCTATTAATAAATATTTATTTGGATCAAATAAATTGAATTTAATAAATCATTTATTAACTATTAATAAATATTTATTTGGTTAAAGCTTCCAAATACATCATTTATTAACTATAAATAAACCTTATTTGGTACAAATAAATTCTTCTATCAGTGTAGAGCGTCAAATTTCCCATAAGAGTATGTCTTAAACATTTGAAAGTATTAGTCCCACTGTGAGCTACAAAATTCCAAAGCTTAAAAAATAAATTTTCCCATGTTATTTAAATGGGAAATAGAAATTTGCAATGCGCGACCTCTAAATATTGATATTAAGAGCTCTGATTTTCACAGGCGTTTTTTCTTGTCTCTCTGAATATATTTCACAGGGGATATTAAAAAAAAAAAAATTGTCCATTTTTTTGAATCAGCCTAATATAGATATATGTAATATAACCAATTTTGTCATCACGATTACGCCTACAATTCTTATCGGATCCTAATGAAATTTTCTACACTTATTCTATAGACGATTATCACGGTTAAGTTTGAAGATGGGCTAAATCGGTCAATTAGTTTAGAAGTTATGACTGTTTGAAATTTCCACGATTTTTTGAAAAAATCAGTTTTTAATCACTTTTACAGTCCATATAACTTTAAAACTAAAACTCATAAATGATTTCTGTAAAAAGTGTTTTAAAGCTTGACTAATAAGCTTTAATTTATGACCTTAAACTTTATATTTTAGCCATTTCTTCCAATAATTTGATAGCTTTGAAAATTTTAATGGAATCAAAAAATGTTAGAAATATCGTTTTTATTCCACATAACTTATGCTTGTCCCATTATCAACAAGTTTTGTCAGTTGTATTTTATTGTGCACAAAACAAACTGTAAATTTCACTGCTATTTTATATTTTAAAAGTAATTCTTTTATTATTTATGATGTATTAAATGTACCTTTAATCCCTATGATCATCACTGGTCTTGTCATTACGATAGCACCCACAGTTCTTATCGGATCTTAATGAAATTTTTGACACTTATTCTATAGGTGATTATAATAATCAAATTCGAAGATGAGCTTAATCGGTCGATTAGTTTTGAAGTAATAGCTGTTTGAAATTTTCACGATTTTTCGAAAAAATCAGTTTTTAACTTCCCGCTAAGAAAATCGGCGATTTTCGAAATTTCGGGAAGTTATTGTTTTCACCACGATTTTCGAAAATCGAGTTTTCATCAGATGTCGACGTTTTGAAGTCCTAGGAAGCTATTCTGACTATTTTCGGAATGATGTCCGAGTGTGTGTATGTATGTGTGTGTGTGTGTCTGTGTGTGTGTGTGTGTGTGTGTGTGTGTGTGTGCGTGTGTATGTATGTAAACTCTTTGTAACTTTTGAACTAATGAACCGATTTGGATGTTTAAGGCGGCGATTGAAAGAGCATGTTGGCCATCAACTTTCCTGAAAATTTCAGATCATTTGATCAAATAGACTCGAAAATATCTGTGAATTACGAAAAAAAAAAAAATTTTTTTTTTTTTTTTTATTGATTTCTCAGAAACGACTCATACGATTGACTTCAAAATCTAATCAGCTCTAGTACCTAACAAAACGCGTCGATTGCCACCTCAAACATCAAAATCGGATAATTCGTTCGAGAGTTATCGCGGGAGAAAGAAATGGCGAAAAACGGTTTTTTCTAAATATTTTCGAAACGACTGACGCGATCAATTTCAAATTTCAATCAGCTCTAGAATTCAATAAAACGCGCCGATTGCCACCTCAAACGTCAAAATCGATCGATTAGTTCGAAAAATATCGGCGTTGAAAAATTAAAAAAAAAATCGGTCTGTCGGTTGACCCTGCGGGCCAGCCCCAAAACTTCCCGCTGTTTTCGAGCTCTCTGAGCTCGAAAACATCGTTGTAAATACATTTTCGAGCTCTTCGAGCTCGAAAATACTTTTGTATACCTTTAGTTTCGAAAAAAACCGTTTTTAGCATTTCTTTCTGCCACGATAACTCTCGAACGAATAATCCGATTTCGACGTTTGAGGTGGTAATCGACGCGTTTTATTCAATGCTAGAGCTGACTAGAATTTAAAAGCGATCGATTCAGCCGTCTTGAAGATATTTGAAAAAAACCATTTTTCACCATTTCTTTCTCCAACGATATGTCCCGAACAAATTAACTGATTGAGATGGTTAAGGCGGCATTCGACGCGTTTTATTGAGTTTTAGAGCTGATTAGATTTTGAAGTCGATCGTTTAATTCGTTTTTGAGAAATCAATAAAAAACTAAAAAAAAAAAATTTATTTTTTTCGTAATTCACCAATATCTTCGAGTCTACTTGGTCTAATGATCTGAAATTTTTAGAAAAGTTGATAGCCAAAAAACTCTTTCGATTGCCGCCTTAACCATCCAAATCGGTTTATTAGTTAAAAAGTTATAAATAGTTTACATACATACATACATACATACACACACACACACACACACACATACATACAGACACTCGGACATCATTCTAAAAATAGTCAGAATAGCTTCCTAGGACCTCAAAACGTCGACATTTGATGGAAACTCGATTTTCGAAAATCGGGGTGAAAACAATAACTTCCCGAAATTTTTGAAAATCATCGATTTTCTAAGCGGGAAGTTAATAAGATTTTATGTTATTTTTCCCGGATGAATCATAATATAACCTACTAAAATGTGCCTGAAGTCATAACAACTCATCTTTTATATGGTTACTTTCGATACATTAGTCATCGAACTTGGTTTTTAGTTTAAATCATACTACCAACAATGAAATCGATAAAACGTAGTGTTCAATATTTCTCTCGAATATTTCATATTTGATTGTTTCTCACATGAGTCAAAAGTCATTTAAATCTTGATTTGAATCCCTGGCATTGATTTCTGCCTGAATACACTTATTTTATTGAACATAATCAGGGATTAAATTTTAAAAACCGCTTCATTAACAATTCTTGATTCTTATATAAATTTTCAAACTTCAGCATAACAGGCAACTTGTTAGAGCTTGAGAAGATCGTAAAAAAACAATCGCATGTGATAGCATTTTCGAACTCGAAGAGCTCGAAAATATAACTACACTAATGTTTTCGAGCTCTTTGAGGCCGAAAACAGCGGGAAGTTTTGGGGCTGGCCAGCAGGGCCAACCGACGCCCAGATTTTTATTCACTGTTAAAGTTCATATACACGGAAAAAAAAATATTGCGCTTATCGCTCACCAACGGAGAGCGACAGTTGTATCGTGATAAGTACTAAATTGTTACTTGATTTTCACGATCTATATATCGATATGAATGAAACACTAGATACCTAAAATAATGATCTTACGGATTGTGAATATACTTAAATATATAGTGGTCGTTAGTTAACGTATCCATATCCTACCAAAACGGATCGTGATTATCGCGATCTACTTCTCAAGCGCCACCACTCATAACCAAATTATTTAATAAAAAATTTACATCAATTACTTACGTATATTCTATTACTTGATTACATTTCTTCATATTAAATAATAATTTTTTATTGCGCTTATTAGAATTATTAACATGTAATTATTAATTCCAACTAAAAAAATATTGTAATGAAGTTAATGTTAAAAATTCATCTATTTTAACCTCAAATTTTTATGGGCATTTGACATTATTATAACAGAACGGATCGTTACTATAGGAAAACGATCTTATGATTTCGGGATCCGCCTGGATAGCGATAATCACGATCCGATAGACCAAGACTTTCCGTATACAACGTATAACCAACCGAAGAGAGTGAATATCACGATGCCGTTGAGTGATGAGCACAATATTTTTTTTCCGTGTAACATTAAAACTAAAACTAATAGACAATTTCAGTAAAAAGTATTTTAAATCTTGTTTAGTAAGCTTTAATTTTTTCCTTAAACTTCATGTTTTGACCATTTTTTCTAATTATTTGATAGCCTTGGAAATTCTAATAGTATCAAAAAATGTTGAAAATATGGTGTTTATTCCATATATAGTTGAATCTGCAAAAGAATGGGCTTTCCTCCCACCATTTTTCTACGATCAAGCCATTACTGCGCATGCGCGTAAGTGCAAAATCATGGACTTCATTATAGCTAAGTAGTAGAAGAAAAGCCCATTCTTTTGCAGACTTGACTATAACTTATGCATTTCCCATTATAATACAATGTTGTCAGTTGTATTTTATTGCGAATAAAATAACCTGTAAATTTCACAGCTATTTTATGTTTTAAAAGTATTCCTTTTGTTATTTATTATGTTTCAATTGTACCTGTACGTCCTATAATTATAACTGGTCTTGCTATCGTAATAGAGTAAGATCACGTCAAGTGGACCCCCCATTTTCCACTTGATCATGAAAATTAAGTTTATGTATTTTTTTCTTATGTAATCACTATGAAAAATTAAACCCTCAAACGATTTTTCAAAATTTTCATTTTAACAACAATTTTAATAATATTATAATTTTTTTTTTTAATAATTTATAAATTATTATTAAGTAATTATAGATACATTAATTATTCATTAAACAATAATCAGGGAAAACTAACTAATAATTGAACAATTAAACTTAATTATTAGTTAGTTTTCCCTGATTATTGTTTAATGAATAATTAATGTATCTATAATTACTTAATAATAATTTATAAATTATTAAAAAAAAATTATTATTAATTAATAATTAAGTTTAATTATTAGTTAGTTTTCCCTGTTTCAGTTTAATAATAAAAAATTATTTTGTTGTATTATTCATGATATTGTTAAAAAAAAAAAAAAAATTTGTTCAGTTATAATATTTTCAAATATTACTTTGAATTGTGACGGACCAAAGCTGCAATAGAGCCTGAGAAGCTCGGCCGCGCACTGTATTGAGAGCGTTCAGCGACCGGCGCGCGGTGATAAATAAATTCATATTGTTTAAACTAATCGCGGGCAGTGAAATTTTCTTTCGGGATCTTAAACTTTAATAAATAATGCATGTAACCCATGAAAAAAAACTTCATTTGTTGACTGAGAAGTCAATGAAATTTTCATTTGTTTACTTAAAAGTTAATTAACAATAGGATAATAAATAAATTATTTCAAGCTATCAATATTTTTATAAAATATAGATATTTGACAATAAATCCTGAAAATTTCATTAATTTATCTTTAACGGTTGTTTTGGAATCTATTTTTTAATTAAAAGTACTTAAAATTTTCATTGTAAAAAAAATTGTTGTTAAAATGAAAATTTTGAAAAATCGTTTGAGGGTTTAATTTTTCATAGTGACTACATAAGAAAAAAATACATAAACTTAATTTTCATGATCAAGTGGAAAATGGGGGGTCCACTTGACGTGATCTTACTCAATAGTAAATATAATTATGATCTCATACTAATTAAATTATCTATACTTTGTTTACATGATGGTTAGTTTGAAACATTACCTATATAGTGTTTTGTCAAATTAACTATCTGAAGTTCTCTATCGAAAATAGTCGTTGTCTTTTTTACCCTGACTCTCAGAAAAACGAGCCTAATTTTATATCATGACTATACACTAACATGTATCACAAGATATGTATATATTCATTTATTTAATACATGCTTTTAGAAAGGAAATATTCTTACAGCACAATATACAGATTCGGAGGGGGGATGGGTATTGTTATCATTAATCCTTGTTATTATTGCTTTTATTTTATTTTTTTTTTTCTTTTTTTTTTCCTTTTTTCCCTTTTCCCTTTCTTCTCTTTCCCTTTTCTTTGCTTCTTTACTTTGTCTAATAAATTAAAACTAGATACCAAATACTTAAAATACAAAATAATACAAATGATACGTATAAAAAAAAAAAAAAAAAAAAAAGAAACTAGGAATCACCTCTTCTTTTGAGACTTTCAATTACAAATTTACATAGAGCTACATTACAATTTTTATCTTTTATATTTAGGATATTGAACTCTACCAAACCAAAATACTTTATAGTGTTTAAATATGAAGAAATATACTTAGATCTGAGGTCGGCGTATGTTGGACATCGAAACAGGAAGTGGTCAAAAGTTTCCAATTCCCTCAGGTTGCAAGCCGGGCATGGCCTTCTTGGGATGATTTTAGTGTTTGAGAGAGAGCACCAATGTTTGTTGGCAAGTCTCAATTGGGTAATGATCCTTTTCTGCAGCATAGAGATATTGCTCTTTAGATGGAATGCTGCTTTCTCGGTTTTTGTTCTAATAATATCGAATTACCACACCGTAGAATTTATCGTTTCTACGTAATCGTCTTATCTAAGTAAGTTTTCGTATTTCATTAGCACTCCATTCATGTGTTTTTCCCATAATACCAGGTCCCACACACCCCACAGGTGGCAAGCATCAGCACCTTTGAGAAAACATTTGGCAAGAGCAGCCCAATTATACTTCACTTTTCCAACCATTGCTCCGGAGTCGTCACACAGCTCAACTTGTCTCAAGAAACAGATTTTTGGAAGCCTATGTTCTTCCATCTTGAATATATTGATGAGATATTTCAACAACATTTTAAGTCTTCTGTGTTTAAGTTTAACTAGCCCAAGTTCTAGCCTTAAGCCACTGTTTGGAGTATTTTTTGAAAGTTTAAGAGCTTTTTTGAAGAATTCCGCCTGAATAGTTTCCAGACGGTCTATGTAAGCCAATCCCCAAGAAGGAAACCCATACATTAGCGTTGAGATGGTAATTGCGTCAAATAATTTGGTACAGGCATCCCAGGAGTCGTTTTTCGCTCCTTTATTATGGCTTTCTTTATAGCTGTATAAGCTGCTTTAAGTCCAAGTGCTGAACTCGATATTATAATACCGAGGTACTTGTATGAGGAGACGACTTCTATTTTCTCTTTTTTGTAGTACAGATTGTTTTTCTCAGTATATTTTACGTTGCCACCTGATCTAAATATCATTGCTTTAGTTTTTCCAATATTTACCGTTAACTCGTTCGTATCACAGTAGTCTTCTAACACTTTGAGTAGGGTGATGAGATCTTTGTGACCAGCAGCAAGCAGGACCATATCATCCACGTACAAGAGCATGATGAGATCGATATAGTTATTAAGGTTGATACCTACGATACCTCTGCACCTGAAATAGTCCTCGATATCGGCGAGAAATAGGATAAAGAGCAGGGAGATGTGTATATATAAAACTTTTTATATAGATTAATTGAAAAATCTACCTTCCATTTCGACTGCCGAATGGCCTTTTTTTTTCTTGTTTCTTTGACTATATTTCACAGGGGATATCGAAAAAAACAAAAATAGTCTATTTTTTTGAATCAGCCTAATAATTATATATGATTATATGTGATCAGATCTGGCCAATTTTCAGATCTGATTACATATCATAGAGTTATATATAATTATATACAATAACCCTGATTATTAATCAGTGATCAAAAATACTTATTGAAAAGTATTGAAAATTATTTCAATTCTTTTTAATCGATACGATTTTGAAAAATATTGAAAGGAATTGAAATTTCGATCATTTGAATACTTTCTAATTCTTATAATGGAATTTAAAAGTATTGAAAAGAATTCGATCTTTCATCATTTCAATATTTTCCAATTCCAAAGTAGAATTGATAAGTATTGAAAAGAATTCAATATATCTCCCATTATTTCAATACCTTTCAATTCCAAAGTGGAATTCGAAAGTATTGACTGGGATTAAATTTTTCATCATTTGAATTCTTTTCAATTTTAATGTGGCATTCAAAAGTATTGAATTAGTCTTTCGGCTGAAGAGGAGAGCCCGTATACATTTTGTTGGCTAAAACTGGACCAGACTTCTTTTTACGTATTTTGGGTCAAGGATCACGAAAATCGAGTCCATTTTGTTCAAAAGTGGTGCAAACAATTGTTAATAACAATTTAATTGTTTAAATCGAAATAACTCCCGAACCGCTGGTTTGTTGGGGCAGTTTTTGAGAAACAAAATGTTCAAAATGAAAAAATACACAAAAAAGGTGTCATAGTGTTTTTTTGTATCTCAAATATTTCGTGAGATATGACGAAAAAACGAGCAGGCAATCGGACCTCTCCCTCTCGAACGAGCAACTGCCTATCGCGCGCGCTCTCTCTCTCTCTCGGCAAAATCGCGTCCGATGCTTGATAAGCCGCAATTTTTCTAAACTTTTTACATTAAAAATGAAAGAAAAAAAAACGACAAAATATCGATACAGCCAATCGACAGCATTTTTTTCAAAAACGAATTTCTATCGTATCGTTCAAAGACGTTTTTTTTTATAAAATAATGGATTTTTATAAATGGATTTTTATAAAAAAATGGATTTTTTCAGTCTTGTTTGGATCAAAAAAATTGATAAATGACGACATACGGAAAAAAATCTATTTGTTTATAACTTAAATTAACAAAAAAAAAAAAAAAAAACTTCTCTGGACGATACGATAGAAATTTTTTTCGAAAAAAATGTCAATTAATTTCAATTCTTTTCAATCCTATACTCGATCAAAAATATCGAACTATTTTGGTATTGAGAAGGATTCAGAAAGATTAAAAACGATCAATTGATTTGAATTTTTTTCAATCCCACACGTGACCCGAAATGTGAAATTATTTTGTTAGTGAAAAGTATTCAGAAAGATTGAAAATGTCAATTCATTTGAATCTTTTGCAATTCAACTCTTAACCCGAAATATGGAATTATTTTAGTATTGAGAAAGATTGAAAACTGTCAATTCATTTGAATTTTTTTCAATCCCACGCGTGACCCTAAAATTCGAAACTTTTTTGGTAACATTGTGGTAAAGGAAGTATTCAAAAGAATTCAATTCTCAAATTTTTCAATACTTTTCAATGAGTATTTTTAATCAGGGTATACATAATTATTTTTCATCGGGAATCGTCGTTTATGATAAATATAATCGATTACAATACTATAATTTACCGAACAAAATTAATTAAAAAATTTATTGTTACTCGAGTCAGCCAGGAAAATACAAATTACTAAATGTAATATAATTACGAGTAATAACATCGGTATATCGCTGTAATTTCATTTTGAAAATGAACCAGTGAATATGTACTTGCCCACAACAAAACAAATTACAAACTCTGATTTTCTTTTATTTTTTCAAAAACTTGAATATTAAATTAAAATATTTAGGCTTATGTGTATTTTTATAATAGTCAGTCATTTATAATATTCATATGGTTAAATATATTATTCAATCATGGTGACCACAGACTTTTGAAACTGAAATTTCCTGACTTCCAGGTATTCCAGTTAAATAATTAAAAAATTCCCTGACCACATGTAGCAATATCAAATTTTTGGAAATATTTATTTAGTTCAAAATAAAATGATATAAGTCAGTTCAACCCTGATTAAAAGAAACGATTCGAAACGATTTGCAATGTTAAACTTCTATAAGAATGTCGATTCAAAAGTATTTAACGTATTCAAAAGTATTAAAAAGCATTTAAAATTTTTTTTTTTGAATTGTTTCAAATCGTTTCTTTTAATAAGGGAATACAAATAGTCAATCATTGTCGTTAAATAAAATTTTATATCATTATTAGTCAATCTTCATAGATTTTTTTTATTTATTAAATAAATAATTTTTCATTTTTTATTTTAAATCTTTGTTTTTATATAATTTACTCAGAAATAAAATACAAATAAACTTTTCATTTTCACTAGAATGAATTTCATAAACAAGAACGTTTTATAGAATATTAATAAAATATTAATCAAGTACGCGAATAATAAATATAGTGAAACTTATTAGTTCAGTACTCATATATTCTTTCAATGCTTTTGGTTTTTTAACTTGTCAATATGTATGTTAATAGCTTGAAGATCCTGACGATTGGTTTCTACTAAGACATTTTTTTCTAATAGCCTTTTTAATTCTGCTTCATTTTTTCGCTATTGGAATCAATTTCTATTAATTTTATTTCAAAATGATATTACAATTGCATTCGCGCTGCGCCACTTTTTCAACGATTTTACAGAAAAAAAATTTATCGGATTCTTTCAGTAAAAAAAAAAGTAAAAATTTTCCCAGCTTCGTGACGAAATTCCCTGACTTCTCTAGTATATTTATAATTCCCTGACATTTCCAGATTTTCAAGGTCTTCCAGGAATGTAACCACCGTGTTTAATGCAAGTTTCTCTTGTCTAACGTATACTGTATTCTGATAATCTCAATTTAAAATTAACTTGGGAAAAAAAAATTTAACAATTAATTTTTAAAGTAATTTCATTTTATTGATTCTGATGATACACATCAACTTGGATAACTTAAGTTTAATTTGGAATACAATCAATCGTATATGACTAAACATTATTCTTTTATACTCTGTAATTAAATCTATTATTAATTGTAACTTTTGTTTATTAATGTTTATTAATTTTAGTTTTAAATCTAAAAGTTCAAAAGAAGAATACAAATCATTAAGATCGAAAGTTTGTTTTATAAATAAGATATTTTGGCTCAAAACTAAATATTCAAATAATTTTCCGTACAAAAACCTAAGTGTACTTAAAAAAAAAAAAAAAAAAAAACATGTGGAAAATATATAATACGACACTTAATGATATTTTTTCTTAGTTGTTGTTTTCATGTGGCTTCTAAAGAAATTATACAATAAAAGTTGGGAAATTTAAATTATTTATCGAACAAATATTCAGCGGCTTATTAATTTTTATCAAGTAAAATAAATTATGCATTATTAAAGTGATTAAGTTTTCATCAATACTAGGATTAATAATAAAAGTTTTGATTATAAAGAAACGTTAATGAACTGAAAGTTTATCTAAAGGATTTCGAATACCTTTTATTAACTTTTAATCGCAGGAATGTAAGAATGCTTCAGTTCCATAAAAAAAAAAAAAAAAAAAAAAAAAAAAAAAAAAAAAAAAAAACAAAGAAATAAATGTAAATGGCAAAGAAAAGTAATTGAATAAAGAATTTTAGCTTGAAAAAATACATTCGGTATAATGATATTGATAGCCTTTGTCCATTCATCAATCTAACATTACATCACTTTCACTTTAAAAAATATTGAGAAAAACCAAAATGCTTAGGCTCTTGGTTCACCTCTAACTTGATGCTGCTGGAAACTTTAAAAGTGACCACCAGTTTGCTCTTGATATACTTCGATAACATCGTCGTTTTCCATCTCGAGCTATAACAGAAAAGTACAATTCAATAATACTATTTTATTATTATCAAAAACCACGTGATAGCACTTGAAAAATCTTAACCTGTTTTGGTGTTTCATCATCGTTAATTCGTTTTCCATCAAACAGAAACCTGAGCGATGTCATCGGAACTCCCTAATAATAATTATTCATTCAAACACAATTTAGTGGACTTTAAATTAAAAAAAAAAAATATATAATTATACATACAACTCTGTCACTGTAAGATTTTTTTAACTTGCCCATTTGAGTAGTCATTTTTACCCTGAAGTGAATTTCGTTACTGTCCTACAAATTGATAATTGTATGTTAGAAAAAAAAATTATGAAAAAAATTAAAAATGATTGTAAATTAAAGAAAACTAACATTTCCAACGACTTTAAGTTTGATGTATTCTGAATTCGCATCACCTGGACCGGCGTCTGGTTTTTGTTCCTGTACAAAAACGAAGGTTATAGGGGTTAAATTGTGTTAAAAAAGGCAGTTTTATTGATAATATATAACTGTTTATACTGTAATATTAGTAAAACTATAATTTAGTAATATTTTATTTACCTGATTATCCGACATGATTAATTTATTATAAATTATACGTTAGACCACGCGCCACAACGACAAACACTAAACACAAGCAAGCAATATGGCGCCACACTTTTGTCAATCTTCTCAACAGACCTCTTGTTAAAAATAACGCTATTCTTGTCCGCGTTCTTAAATATATCTAACCTGAGATATACTGTTGCTCGTCGCTGTGAAAATGGCGGGGGTTGTTCTAACACCGGAAGTGGTTATATATATCATCCGGAAGTCAAAATTACTTCAAGATGATTAAAATACCCAAATAATAGTTTTCTTAAGTAATATAATTTAGTACTTGAAAAATTTACGACTGAAAGGAAGACTTAAGAATTTTATTCAAGTTCTTGAATAGTTAATAATATTTTCTTTCTTATTTGTTCTATTTTTTATTTCATTGTTTAAGTGATAGATAATAATTCGTTGACCTTTAACATAAACATGCATCCTATCAAGTCGCTTTTCTTCTGTGATAAAAAATGAAAATAGCCAGCAAATGATGATCTTGTAATTAACATCTTTTTAAACTTATCAGCATTTTTTTCTATTCCCTTCAAGATAGATTTGATAAAAAAAAATAAAAAAAAGATAAGCATAAGTACCTAAAACAATGAACAAATATATTTGTGTATAATTCATTTTATCATTTAATCAAATTTTAATTCACTTTTGAGTTGATATTTTTGAGTTTTTGTTATGAGTGTGAATGTAGCAGATATCAGAAAAATGTAGAATTATTTATGAATAGAGTAAATAATTGATAAACTAAAATTTTTAGTGAATTGCGCATTTAAAAAATTTTGAAATTGATAAGTGCATTTTTTATAAATATTATTTCTTTAATTATTTACTCTATTTATTTATAATTAAATGTTTGTCTGATGTCTGCTACATTCATACTCATATTTTTGTTGTGTGGCCGCTAGCTAGAGCCACCCTGACAGCTACTTTCAGTGTAAGTTACCAGTAAAGTTACGGTCAGAATTAGCTCCCTTGTTGGCGGGGAAATTCGATTTTTTCACAATTTTTTCAAACAATTCGTTTGTTTATCGTTTGTTCTTCAATGTGCGCTATGAATAATTATTTGTTTGCTTTTTATTTTTTTTAATTGAATTATTAAAAATTTATTTAAAGTTAGCGATGACTGTACTTCTTTTAAATACTTTTATTTTTTTTTTCTATTTATCTTACTTTGTTTGTTCATACCCCACTTAAAATAGCTTTTGTTTGTTTGTTTTTATATTTATAATCAATTATTAAAATTTTAATTATGCCCGTTGTTCTAATTAAATGAGTAATCTTAAAATAATTATCAAATCCTGTCGATCATCTAGCACATCATAAAAGTATCCAGGTATTTACCGGAGAGTAATGTCAATCAGCCACAATAAAATATGAAACGAAAGAGTCCTCAAAGAATCTCAGAAGACCACTTTTAATATTAGTATTATTATCATTATTTATTAAATACTTAATAAACTCAACTAATTATTTTCTTTTATCAATATTAATTGTGCATTGAAAATACTGAAAACACTTTAATGTAATTTTCATTTGATTTTTTATAATTTACCGCTTCGTTTTGTAACTTACGTGGTATGTAGAGGGGTGCCATACTTTCATCCTAAAAACATTTCTAGACATGTACTGGACCTATTATACCACAACTTTAACAAGAGGCTTGATCGAGTTAGCGGAGGTTTAAGAAAGTCGACTTAAATAATGGGTTTACTAAAAGTAACAACATTCAATTTGACTAGATTTAATAATTGTAAACGTGACAAAATAAATGGGGGCGAAAAATATGAAACGGCTGTAATAGAAATATTACCGGAATTTCTTCAGGCGAAACTTATAAGAGTACAGTTTAATAACGGCGATTCAGAACACATTACCAAATACCCCGATAGCCAGAGTTTCTGAACAAAAAGTTGGTGTACATGAGTTGTGACCAACTTTCCGAGAAACTTGTCGACAATTTTCAGCTTGTGTACTGTTTCCGACAAGTTGGCTACAAGTTGCTCAGAAACTTGTCATCAACCTACTGCCGCAATCTGTCACCAAGTTTCTGAGCAATTTGTAGCCAACTTGTCGGCAACAGTTAGACGAGCTGAAAGTTGTCGACAAGTTTCTCGGAAAGTTGCCGTCAACTTATGGAAATACTAACTTTTGCGGCCAACTTGACGACAGGTTGCGGCAGTAGGTTGTCAATAAGTTGCGGCCAACTTGGCTATCAGGGTAATCAACAGACCGATTCAACAAGGTCTCATTATAAAGTTTACTCTGAGGATAATACCGACCGTAGGAAAAGCATTGAACCGAGGGTAAGGTAGTTTTTTCAATGAAAATGTTTTTTTTATGAGTAGTACATAAGAAATAATGTTTAAATAAAATGTAAAAACCTAAAAACAAGATTTAACTATAATTAAATTAAAAAAATATTGTATTCTATTAAACTAATTTGTAGGAAAAGTGATAAAAAAATTATAAATTTTCAATAAACATTCTATTACAAAACTTACAGATAATAATTTTGTTTTTATGTATTACCTTTTAATTACTAATAATAAAATTTTCATGACTCTTAAATTAAAATATTGTTGTACATTCGCAAATAGATTATTTACTTGGAATAAGATTAAACAAAATTTAAGTTGATATAATTAATGACAGATTAATTAAATTATTCACCACTCTATAAAAATTAGAGGCTGTAAAATAACTTTTATAATAATTTTGGAAAGAATATTTATTAAAATTTTGATATGTATGATAAAAAATTGTTTATTAATTTGTAAGCTTTATAATGCAAGATTTGAATCAAAAAAAAGATTTAATATTGAATTCAAAACAAAATATTATATAATAAATTAATTTTTTATATAAATTAATATAAAAAATTATTTTATTTAATAATATTTCTTCCTTACATCAAATAATATTTTTTTTTTTTCGTATCAAGATCTTTCTCATTATGCTTACAAATTAATGATAAATTTTTTCTTAAAAGATTAAATTTATGAAAAATATTGATCAAAATATTAATATCATTAACAACACATTTGTTAATAATTTTTAAGCTTAATGATGCAGGACTTGATAAGAAAAAAAGACGAAAAATTTCAAATCAAAGACAGTAAATCATAAAATAATCAAATTTTGTTTTAAAGTAATTTGAAAATTTGATAAAAATACAAATATTTTTAAGTTTATAATTTATTATCAATTTCATGTTTTATGTGTTTTCAAATAAAAACTAAATTTCATTAATATAAAAAGTTTTTTAATTTTCAAATGCATGAGACTACAGCCTCTAATTTTTATAGAGTGGTGAATAATTTAATTAATCTGTCATTAATTATATCAACTTAAATTTTGTTTAATCTTATTCCAAGTAAATAATCTATTTGCGAATGTACAACAATATTTTAATTTAAGAGTCATGAAAATTTTATTATTAGTTATTAAAAGGTAATACATAAAAACAAAATTATTATCTGTAAGTTTGGTAATAGAATGTTTATTGAAAATTTATAATTTTTTTATCACTTTTCCTACAAATTAGTTTAATAGAATACAATATTTTATTAATTTAATTATAGTTAAATCTTGTTTTTAGGTTTTTACATTTTATTTAAACATTATTTCTTATGTACTACCCTGATAGCCAAGTTGACGAGAAACTGACGAGAAACTTGCAGCCGCAACTAGACACTAAGTTGACCGCCAACAGTTGGTACCTCCAATAGTTAATAGACATTTTCTGAGAAAGTTGGTGGCTAAAGTTGGAAATTCAATAAGTTGACGATCACTTTCTGAGAAAGTTGACGGTAAGTTTGCATTCAACTTTCTCAGAAACTTGCATTCCAGTTGCGGCTTCATACTGGCGCCAACTTTCTGAGAAAGTTGGCAGTAACTTGTAGCCTAAAGTTGAAAAAGCTGAAGTTGTCGAAAACTTGTCGTCAAGTTGGTCGGAAACTAATGAATGTCCAACTTTTTCACGACCAACTCGTGTTATCAGGGTACTCATAAAAAAAACATTTTCATTGAAAAAACTACCTTACCCTCGGTTCAATGCTTTTCCTACGGTCGGTATTATCCTCAGAGTAAACTTTATAATGAGACCTTGTTGAATCGGTCTGTTGATTATTTGGTAATGTGTTCTGAATCACCGTTATTAAACTGTACTCTTGTAAGTTTCGCCTGAAGAAATTCCGGTAATTTTTCTATTACAGCCGTTTTATATTTTTCGCCCCAATTTATTTTGTCACGTTTACAATTATTAAATCTAGTCAAATTGAATGTTGTTACTTTTAGTAGATCCATTATTTAAGTCGATTTTCTTAAATCTCCGCTATCTCGATCAAGCCTTTTGTTAAAGTTGTGGTATAATAGGTCCAGTACATGTCTAGAAATGTTTTTAGGATGAAAGTATGGCACCCATGTAGAGATTCAATCTAGAGATGTTCAATTACCGGTATTTTCAATTTATGTGACATGACCGTCACAGATACTGTCTTGTGACGGTCACTAGCGTCACAAAGTTTTTTTTGATAAGTCTGTTGTGCAAATGACGCTCACAACGCCAGACACCCTTGTTACCGTCAAATACAACTATCCCTAATAGGAACTTTAGCTTGAAATTGACGGTAATTTGATGTTGAAATTACCTGAAATCTGCTGCCCGAATTTGCCGACAATTTGACAGCAAAAGTTAAAAGTAAAAATTTACGGTTAATTTTTATTCAATTTAAAGGTAAACTTTTACGAAAAAATACAGTCAGTATATTCATTCTTACCATTTCAGAAAATAAGCAAATTTATACACAAAATTGTCTACAATTTGAGGGTAAAAATATACTTGACAATTTTTCAAGTTATATTAACGATAAATTGACATTAATTTGCCTGGAAATTGAAGTCAACTTTTAAAGTAAATTTGCATTCTAATTCGGGCAGTAAATTTACTTCAAATTCAATAGCAAGTTGCATACAAATTGTCGTAAAAAATGGAAAAGTCCGAAGTTGACGGAAATTTGACGAAAAATTCAACGAAACTTTTGTACAGTGAACTTTTGCCCATGCTATTAGTAATAGCACAGTTTGCCAACCCTAAAACTTCCCGCTGATTTCAACATCTAAGAGCTCGACAATATTAGTATAAATAAATTTTCGAGCTCGAAAATACCTTTGTTTCCCTTTTTTTTTGAGGTTTTTAAGCTAAAAAGGGTTACGTTTTATGTTAAAGTTTAAAAATTTAGAATCCAAAATAATTAATGAATAAGCGTTTTTTATATTTTTATTCACAATTATGTTCAATAATTTGCTTAAAAATAAGTATTTCCGTGATACGTTGTATCTATATCGTGATACGAGCGAACATGACGATTGTTAAGTAGTCACTTCCAATGACTTACATAAAGAAGAACATATGATATTAAGTAATAGTGTTCAGTAATTACGATGTTATTCAATGAAAAAAACAGATGGCGCGTTTCATTGAGTTCTATTAGAGCCCCGATGAAAAAAGATTTTTTATAACTGTGTACAGTGATATTGGGAACTGACAAACAGGGTTACGCGATCTGGTGGTAAAAAATCAAACTAATGATGGGTTACAAAAGTCGCGTAAATATACATTAAATGCATGCTGTAAACACAAGAAATAATTTTTTTACAAGAAATTATTAAGAAATAAATATTAAAAAATAGTAAAAAAGTACAAGGGCCGCCTTCGTTTCAAATTAAGTGCTAGTTACCGAAAAGTCAAGGAGGTGTTGAAAATTTTCGAAAAATCTACCCTTCATTCTGGCTGCCAGATGGCTTTTTTTTTAATCAAATCGATTTTTTTTTCGATTAATTGAATCCTTTACAATTGATCAAAAAATAACGACAATCGAAACAAAAACATCGATTATTCGATTAATCGAATTCAATGTTACAACACACTATACTGTGCAAGTAGAGTAGATCATCAGCAGCTTTCGTATCGCCACTCGCGAGTTTTCTATCTTCAATATATATATGTGTGTATGTGTAGTTGTTTATCTTTCATCTAAAAAAAAATTTCAAATTGGAGCAGGTTTTTACATCAATCTCTTGGCAAGATGTCTCATGAATGCTTATACCAAGAAATTTATGGCAATGATGAAAAAACAAAACGTTTTATCAAATTAGGTACACATTTTAAATAATCTATAAATGCACACTTGAAATATTGCAATTGTTTAGAACCGCGGATGACCATATTTTAGACCTCGACCGGCGACCGGTCAGCAGTTTTCAAATCCTAATAACATGACTAAAAATTATGATTTATCAATAAGGTAAAAGACCCAATAGCGGAACGAGACCCAGTACCGGAACGATTTCAAGATTATTATAATATATCTTAATGAGTACAATACGGAATTTTAAGAAGTTTTATTTTTCCAAAATCTCAATGTTTTAGGTCAAAAATCGATTATAAGTAAAACTTATAAGTCCATCAATAATATTAAAAAAAAAAATAAAAATTGTAGAACCAAGCGGAGACCTATGACTTACCCCGATTCCTTAAGGATTTTGCTAAGAAAACAGCCAGTAGTCTTAAGCTTGTAAAAAATGTAGGATGCAACTTTTTCAACCCTTTTTTTTTTTATTTGCATGTAAAGGTATTTAGAATTTACAATTTTAAGTGTTTGTATACAAAAAATTCAGTAAAAATATTAATTTTTGCTGTTCGCTTATAGGTGCGCTAGAAGTTAGCCTGACCCAGTACCGGAACAGTCTGCCATATTTATTTTCTTAACTGACACATGCAGTTTATTTGGTTAAAGTGTATGGTCTAAAGTGTAGTGCAATCAAAAATTAATTGAGCTAATTATTAATACAATAAGTATGTTTGTTATAACAATTTCATTAAATAAATATACACTTTAATTTTAAGAATAAACCTAAATTTTTATACTCAATGTTTTTTTCTAAGACTAATTTATAAAGTTTAACCTCAAAATCTTTTATTTATTTCAATTACCAAGTATAAAAAAATATTCGTCATTAAATTTATATATTAATCATAAATTTTTTAGAGACTACTAGGATGTCAAAAGTGAAAAATAATAAAAAATTTTATACCACCTCCGATCTTGGTGCTGCATTACAAGATGCTCAACGTGGAATATTGTTTTCAATATAAAAATTATAACTTTCATAATTAAAATTATATCTTTTATAATGAAAATGTATTAGTACTTAGTCTTATTTCCCAGCTATTCATTTACTTAGTTATTATTTAGATAAAGTATAGTTTTTGCATTTGGAAACTTTCATATTATTCACTGTTCCGGTATTGGGCCAACCATATTCCGGTATTGGGGCTAGGCATTTTTAGCGTTCCGGTACTGGGTCTTTTGGACTTTTTCGAAAAATATTTTTTTTATTTATTAAACTTTACTTAAACTGATATTTAAATTTTTTTTCACGTAGTTTAATGTTTGTTCCGAACGATCTATTAAATTATTTCTTCTCATGAGTTGCATCAATAATTTAAAAATAATTAATATTGACACACGGCCTTCGTCGTTCCGCTATTGGGTCTTTTACCTTATATTATTTTCTTCTGTTTTCTATAATGAAATTTCGAATGACGATAATTTTTTATAGAACCGAATATGTGAAATTGCAATATTAAATAAATACCTAAACGCTAATTGATAACATAATTTTTAGATCACCACCAAGCACTGAAACGAAGTAATTCGATTATCAAATATGGGACCAATATGTTTGATTTCAAGTCATTTTTGAAAGAAATTTTTTTACCGCAGGGATTTCCTCACAGTGTTCATCCTGATTACATATCTTATCAAATATCGGATACCATACAAGTATGAACATCTTACCTTATTCTTAACTTATAATGCATATTAAGGTCAGTTTAAAACCACTTTTTTCACTTCTACTTCAAAATATTGTTGTAGACATTGAAAAAAAAATTCCCTCAGTTTTCAGCACTTAATTTTAATTTTAAGTACTTTACATTTGATTTTAAAGTTTTTCCGTTTAAAATACATAGAAAAGTTAGGATTTTTTAAAATTCTCTATAGCTCAACCGCATCTCAAGTTATCGGGTCGCAGTTTGCGACATTTTCTAGGTAATTTAGCGATCTTCAAAGATTTCCTTAGTAATTTTATTGAGACTTTAATTGTTTTTTCTGTATTGGTTCTGAAAATCATCTTTTTAATAAGAATTGGGGTTTTTAGTTGATATCGACTAAATAACGAAGTGTACAGTAAAAATTTAGTTCTCAACAAAAAAAATCCTCTTAGTTAAGTGGCTCAAGTTCTTTGTTCACGTAATACAGGGATTTTATTAATTTTGTAAATAAAATATTTTTTAAAAAATTTGACAAGCAATTCGATAGGCGTCAGAATAATTTTCGACAAAATTAACAAATTCCCTATGTCACGTGAACGAAGAACTTGATCTACTTATACCCGTGAAAAATGAAGCATACATGGCCATGCATGGAGCATACATGGCCATGCATGGAGCATACATGGCCATATATGGAGCATACATGGTCATACATGAATCATGCAAGGCCATGTATGGCCATGCATGGACATGTATGACTATATATGGCAGTGATTAATTGAACATACATGGCCATGCATGGCCGTATATGGTTCATGCGAGGAGCATACATGGTCATACATGAATCATACAAGGCCATGTATGGCCATGCATGGACATGTATGACTATATATGTCAGTGATTAATTGAACATATATGGCCATGCATGGCCGTATATGGTTCATACATGGGCATACGAACTTTTTGAATACAGTCATGCATGGCCATATATGAATCATACAAGGCCATGTATGGCCATGCATGGTCATACATAGTCATGGATGACTATATATTAGACTGCTTTTTTTAGCGACTATTTTTTTTTTCGCTCCCATCCCGAAATTTTGTTGGAAATACCCTCCAAAAAATTCCCTGAGAGTTTAAGCCCTTGATATTAATATAAAGTACTTTCCCAGAGCAGGCGAAGATTTCCCATTCAAAATACACGTATACTTGGGTTTTTATGTTTTAAACTTCTGTAACTCCGTGGCATTTTATGACATCATCTCGCCCAAAGTCGGGATTTTCTCAGAATTGAATGCTCTTCAAAAGTACCCATTATCGCGAAGTCGTAACTCATACGAGTGGGGTAGTACGGACCGCTAAACTAAATTTTTTCATAGAATTCTTGTTTCTTCTCTCATTATCTCATAAACAACAAGACCTACAGAAAAAATATGAGTAACAATTCTATAGAAAATTCGATTTTCTACAAAAAAGGTCCTAAGCACTAAATCACTACGATCGATATTTTCTGAGATATTAATTATTGAAGTTTACGTAGCATTGAATTCCCATAAAATGTCGAATCAAATCTTAGAAAATACTGATTTTTTATTTGACTAATATCTCAGAAAATATCGATCTGAGTGATTCGGTGCTAGGGACCTTTTTTGTAGGAAATTAAATTTCCTATAAAATTGTCATTTACATTTTTTTTGTAGGTCTTGTTGTTTATGAGATAATGAAAGAAAAAAAATTAAAAAAGTTCGTATGCCTATGTATGGCCATATATGCTCCATGTATGACCATGTATGAACCATATACGGCCATGCATGGCCATATATGTCCAACTAATCACTGACATATATAGCCATACATGACCATACATGGCCTTGTATGATTCATATATGGCCATGCATGGCCATGTATGATTCATTTTTCACGGATATAAAAAATTTGAGCTGATTATTACAATTACTTATAAACAGGATGTTGTAGTGAAAAAAAATAGAAAATTTTTTTGATATCACTAACAGCATATTGATGATTATATTTTGCTTTTTCGAAAGTGATTATATCCTTTCAATCTTACGTAGCACAAGTAAACTTCGTTGTAACTGTTGGTCGCATAGCTTAGTCGACAAAGCGTCGGTCTCTCGTACGGAAGGTCCCGGGTTCGAATCCTACTAAAGCGGGTGGTGTTATTAATAAGTCTAGCGTTTTTTCTCTGAATTAAAAATTTCCAATTCGATTAGGAATTCAATTATTCGCATATCTGATAATCTCTGCGTCGCCAAAATAATTGAAAAAAAAACAAAAATTAAAAAAATTTTTTTTTTATTTAGTTAAAATTTCTATACCTAGTCATATCAAGTCATGTATGGCCGTATCAAGCTATGTATAGTCATACATGGCCATGCATGGTCATACATGGCCATGTATGATTCATTTTTCACGGGTATAACTCAGAGGATCTTTTTTGTAGAGAATCAAATTTCCTAAAAAATTTTTACCTGCATTTTTACTGTAAATTTCGTTATTTAGTCAATTTTTTTACTGTACATTTCGTTATTTAGTCAATATCAACTAAAAACCCAAATTTTTATTAAAAAAATGGTTTTCAGAACCAATACGGAAAAACAATATCAGAGTCTGAGTAAAATTACTACACGGAAAAAAAAATATTGCGCTTATCGCTCACCAACGGAGAGCGACAGTTGTATCGTGATAAGTACTAAATTGTTACTTGATTTTCACGATCTATATATCGATATGAATGAAACACTAGATACCTAAAATAATGATCTTACGGATTGTGAATATACTTAAATATATAGTGGTCGTTAGTTAACGTATCCATATCCTACCAAAACGGATCGTGATTATCGCGATCTACTTCTCAAGCGCCACCACTCATAACCAAATTATTTAATAAAAAATTTACATCAATTACTTACGTATATTCTATTACTTGATTACATTTCTTCATATTAAATAATAATTTTTTATTGCGCTTATTAGAATTATTAACATGTAATTATTAATTCCAACTAAAAAAATATTGTAATGAAGTTAATGTTAAAAATTCATCTATTTTAACCTCAAATTTTTATGGGCATTTGACATTATTATAACAGAACGGATCGTTACTATAGGAAAACGATCTTATGATTTCGGGATCCGCCTGGATAGCGATAATCACGATCCGATAGACCAAGACTTTCCGTATACAACGTATAACCAACCGAAGAGAGTGAATATCACGATGCCGTTGAGTGATGAGCACAATATTTTTTTTTCCGTGTAAGGAGAGTTTTGAAGAGTATGAAATTCTCTTCAAAATGCTGCAAACGGCGACAAAAAAAATAGTCTTTCTAAACGGGCCACCCTGATGTATATTAGTAACATAGTCCATTTTATTTATTCAAGGCATTCGCTAGTACTATTCTGGGTACTTTAACTACTCATTCGATTCTTCAAAGCGTAGGAGTGGGAGAATCAACAGCTACTTCTTCTGCCGCTGCAATTTCTTGGATTCTAAAAGATGGAACCGGGATGATTGGTCGAATTTTATTCACTTGGTGGAAAAGGTAATTGCTTGACACCTTGAAATATCGTTTATAATGCCTTATAAGATTTATCTCGCATAATCATTTCTAAAGTTGATAAGATTTTACGTAAACTTGATAGTACAGAATTGGACGCTCAATGTAAAAAGTGGAGACTTACAGCTGATATTTTGAATGATTTAGCGATGGGAATCGAACTTACTTTGCCTTACACGCCTTCATCTGTAGTGACGATATTACTTTGTCTCTCTACTGCAATGAAGTCAATCGTTGGAGTTGCTGGTGGAGCAACAAGAGCTGCTTTAACGCAACATCAAGCATTAGTGGGTAATTTAGCTGATGTATCAGCCAAAGATGGTAGTCAAGAAACTTTCATCAATCTTATTGGATCTTTTGTTGGTATTTTTATTCTTACATATTTTCCAAACGCGTAAGTTATTATTAAAAATTACAATTCATATTTCATCAAAAATATTTACAATAAACATATTAAACTTCATCACAGATTTTTAATTGAAATGTATATATTTCTGGTAACTGTTCATATTTATGCCAATTATTCTGCTGTTAAAGCATTGACGCTTAATACGTTAAATGAAAATAGATTGATTTTGCTGCTTAATAATTACATTGTTGACGGTACTATTCATAATACAAAAACAATCAATCATCAAGAACCGATATTATTCTTCAACAATATAAGTAAAAAAATTAATATTATTATCTTTATATTTTTGAACATGGTGACCACAGATTTTTGAAACCGAAATTTCCTGACTTTTCCAGGTATTCCAGTCAAATAATTAAAAAATTCTCTGACCAAATGTCGTTCTATAAAATCATTTGAAATATTTATTTAATCAATATTTATATATATTTGAGTGTTCCAAAAAAAATCGATATTTTTTTTTTCTTTCGGCTGTTGTAAAAATGGTTTCTATAAATCGAAAAAAAGTCCTGTCAAAAGGACGATTTTTTATTTCAATTTTGAAAGGTGGCGCCCGCTCTTGGAATTTTCCCATGTTAATAGCATCGGATTTTTTTTTTTTTTTATAAAAAATCCTATAACTTTTTTTGACATTGAAGAAAAATTTGAGTCACAGACATTTTTGTAGGGAATTTTATGTTCTACAAAATTGTTCATTAGCTCATAAGCTCTAAAACGTACGGTTCTAAGTTACAGGTTATGGTCATGTTTTTAACACAATTTTCACATTAATCGATTTGAAAATAAGTAAAAAATATTAAAGTGATACAAGAAATTTGTTAAAATGATAATTTTGATCATTGCTGAGTTTAATTCAAAGTGAATTTAGTAAAAAAATGATTGCCTTTATGGCACACATGCAGAAAATAATAATTTCCATGAAAAAGTATTTTTCAAACATATTAATTATTCATTAAGTACAAAATTTATATTGATGTTTTTTTGGCCTTTTTGTAATGATTGAAATTCGGTACAATGGCTTTATTTGATACTTTCCGTGGGAGTAGCAGCTTTGGTGTAAATACCGTTTAAACGTTGATTTTTAAAAAGTTATCAACTTTATATACCTGTAACTTTGGAAGCGTACGTTTTAGAGCTTAAGAGCGCATGAACTATTTTGTAGAACATAAAATTTCCTATAAGTTTTAATAATTTAAAAAAATATAATATTAAAAAAAATAAATGACAATTTCTATTTTATTTTTTAAATTATTAAAATTCCTATAACTCGGAAACTATGGACTTTAGTGACTTGACTTATCGGAATTTTTTTGAAGGGAATCAAATTTCCAATAACATTGCCCTTCACATTTTTTGTATGCATTTATTGGTTTACGTTCTGCAAGCCAATAAAGGTCAATTTGATACGAAAAATGACTTCCTCAGCGGACATCAATGAAACAGCTGAAATTACAGCTAAGATACTATGCGCATTTTTGAAGAACACCAAATGCCCTACAATTTACGACCAAAACCGCGTTGATATCATAAAACGCAGCTGAGTATTAGAAAGTTAAAAAAAAAGTAATTTAATTTACGTGTATTTTGAATGGGAATCTTAGAAATCAAATGGAAAGTATTTAGGATTGGAATAAAGAGCTCAAACTTGGCGGGAATTTTTGTTTTAATTTGATATATATATTAGGGTGCTTCGTTTGAAACGACTATTTTTTTTTTCGCTCCCATCCCGAAATTTTGTTGGAAATACCCCCAAAAAAATTCCCTGAGAGTTTGAGCCCTTAATATTAATATTAAGTACTTTTCCAGAGCAGGTGAAAATTTCCCATTTAAAATACACGTAAACTTGGGTTTTTATTTTTTAAACTTCTATAACTCCGCGGCATTTTATGATATCATCTCGCCCAAAGCCGGGATTTTCTCACAATTAAAGATACTACAAAAGTACCCGTTGTCGCGAAGTCGTAACTCATACGAGTGGGGTAGTACGGGCCACTAAACCGAATTTTTTCATAGAATTCTTTTTTTTTTTCTCAACAACAAGACCTACAGAAAAAATGCAAATGACAATTTTATAGGAAATTTATTTTCCTACAAAAAAGGTCTTGAGCACCGAATCACTCAGATCGATATTTTCTGAGATATTAATTATTGAAGTTTATGTAGCATTGAATTCCCATAAAATGTCAAATCAAATCTTAGAAAATATTGATTTTTTATTTGACTAATATCTCAAAAAATATCAATCTGAGTGATTTGATGCTAAGGACCTTTTTTGTAGGAAATTAAATTTTTCATAAAATTGTCATTTACATTTTTTCTGTAGGTCTTGTTGTTTATGAGATAATGAGAGAATAAACAAGAATTCAATGAAAAAATTCGGTTTAGCGGTCCGTACTACCCCACCCGTATGAGTTACGACTTCGCGACAACGGGTACTTTTGTAGTACCTTTAATTGTGAGAATATCCCGACTTTGGGCGAAATGATATCATAAAATGCCGCGGAGTTATAGAAGTTTGAAAAATAAAAACCCAAGTTTACGTGTATTTTATATGGGAAATTTTCACCTGCTCTGGGAAAGTACTTAATATTAATATTAAGGGCTCAAACTCTCAGGGAATTTTTTTGGGGGTATTTCCCACAACTTTTCGGGGTGGAAGCGAAAAAAAAAAATAGTTATTTCAAACGAAGCACTCTAATACATATATATATATATATTTTAACGCAAAAATTATATACGCTATGCGATACATCTTTGCGTCATAACTTCGTTCTCTGCCCTTAGCCTCCAGTCTCAATACGAATAGGGCGCCAGGTAATTTTTATCACTGGAATCACCAAACCAGTACATCATGAAAATTAGATAAATTTTTGATCTGTGGAATTATTCCGAAACCACGCAAACTGATTAAAACTAAAACTAAAACTCAACAAAATGCTCAGAACTTATAAGCGAAAACAAAAACAGAGACTGGAAAACTAAAAACAGAGTTACGGTATGCCATGGTGTCGCTCAGTGTGTAGGTTTATGGAGAGAGGGAGTGGTCCGGGTTACATCATTCCAAATTCAGGTAGATTATCAGTGGATTTGAAATTTTTATTTAACAAAAATAATCTCCAATCTCGATTTAACAATAAACAAAATACCGTAGCTTCGTACAAATAATTCTTCTCTATTACAAAATACTGAATCTAATAATAATAATAAAATTGATCTTAACAGAAGTAAATTGTCATCTAACTGATGCATATCAAAACCTTACAAACAATTAAATTAATTAATTAATTAACTGGAGCCAGCCGATACTCGATTAGTATTCGGTGAACTAGACCAATAATGATGTATCCGATACTCTAGAACATTTACTTTGATAAAATCGTAAAACTAACATACATGGGTCTCATATTGAAGTTAATCAGACGACAATTCGTTCAATAACCAAGCATATTTCTTATAATTATTTTATAAAATAATATTAACAACAAATTGTGAACTTGACTCTAGACTGTAACAATATTCTCATAATTCTCTCAGATCTTCTAACTTTTCTTTAGTTAAAACAGTAGCATGATATCTCAAGACTTTGACTCGAACTCAATTAATTATTAATAATTATACTAATTATTTCATACCTGATTACTGATGAATAAAATGTCAAGTAACGTCTTACACTGCTTTAATAATACTTCTGTAACAATAATCTGAATCGGTAGCTTTCCGCAATCCCATGATACTGTAGCGCCATTTCTGCACACGTCTGCTCGCTTCGAGCGATCAGAGTCGAATCCCCGAATCCCTACTCCCCAAACTAAAACATTGTTGCCATTGTTACCAACTCTACACTTCACTCCATAACTCTAACTCAATATCAAATACTCAACAGGCAATAACTTAAGGCGCACTCTATTTAGCATGGATATCCCAATGTGGTTGCTCTCCTGGACTTGGCTTCGGTTGAGATCGCAGACCAAATTCCAAAATTTAAGTGACCGGCGGTTACCCTCAGCAGCACACTGGTCAAAACTGTCCACTGAGGCCTACCAACTAAACCCAAAACTCCAAAAATGACCAGAAATAGCGGCTTCCACAGCGATAATGGTCACTAAATTATCGCTGAGTCCTGCCAATCATAATAACAAAAAAGACTGATCTCATGTACTTCCCTGATTAAAAACTCCGATTGAATCTGATTAAAACTCAATCAGAATTCTATCAGTTTCAATCAGAAACAAATTTCCAATCAGAAATGTTCGGGAGCGTTCGAGGGTTCTGATTGACTTTCTATCAGTTTCAATCAGATTCTATCAGAAAAAAATATTTAGTATTTTCTGATTGAAACTGATTGGATTTTCTCTATCAGTTTCAATCAGATTCAATCAGAAAAAAATAATTTTTGAAAACTTTTTTTCCGATTGAATCTGATTGAAACTGATAACGAAAAATCCAATCAGTTTCTATCAGATTTAATCAGAAAAAAATAATTTTTGAAAACTTATTTTCCGATTGAATCTGATAGAAACTGATAGAGAAAAATCCAATCAGTTTCAATCAGATTTAATCGGAAAATAATTTTTTTTAAATTATTATTTTCTTATTGAATCTGATTGAAACTGATTGGATTTTTCTCTATCAGTTTCAATCAGATTCAATAAGGAAATAATAATTTTTAAAAAATTATTTTCCGATTGAATCTGATTGAAACTGATTCTATCAGATTTAATCAGAAAAAAATAATTTTTGAAAACTTATTTTCCGATTGAATCTGATTGAAACTGATAGAGAAAAATCCAATCAGTTTCAATCAGATTCAATCAGAAAATAATAATTTTTTAAAAATTATTTTCCGATGGAATCTTATTGAAACTGATTGGATTTTTCGCTATCAGTTTCAATCAGATTCAATCGGAAAATAATTTTTTTAAAATTATTATTTCCTTATTGAATCTGATTGAAACTGATAGAGAAAAATCCAATCAGTTTCAATCAGATTTAATCGGAAAATAATTTTTTTTAAATTATTATTTTCTGATTGAATCTGATTGAAACTGATTAAATTTTTCTCTATTAGTTTTAATCGAATACAATGAGTGAATAATATTTTATTTTTAAGATTACTTATCATGTTTTTATTAACTCGCTCTCATGTGTGTCTGTCCGGTCGCGCGGAGATAAATGTTGGCTCGAAACCTAGCAATGTTTATTATGCTGTCAACAACCTTGAGACAGGGAATGAAGCATAAAAAAAATTATTATACTCATACGAAAATTTATTATGCTGTATCACAATACTTACTACGCGCGAGAGACTTATCGATAAACTTTAATAACAATTACTTTCATACGGTATAATAATTCTGATGCGGCGTAACAATTTTTCGTATAGGTAAAATAATTTTTTGGATTCTTCACTTCGTGTTTTAAGAGTAGCACAATAAAAATGGCTAGGTCTCGAGCCAACGTATTTCTCCGTGTAGAATATTCTAATTGATTTTAAACTATCTTCCTGATTAGCTAGATATATTGCTAAAGTTTCTAGTAAAAATGAAACGAGCCACTGGCTAGCACCTCGCTAGCGTCGCTGTGGAAACCTCAAATTTCTCATAATATAAAAAAATTTAGTGCTCCAGATTTAGGCCTCAATTTCTCAAGTGACGTAACCTACGCAGATTCCCTCACTTTTTTTCGTTAAAAATAAATACTTTGGACGAGGAATCTCAAAAAAAATGACCCAAAAATAAATAATTAATTACCAATTTGCAGAAAAATTACCGGAACCTCTATAAAGTATAATGAATGAAAATGAATATTTATTTTTATTTATCTCCATTCAAAAAAAATTTAATGGTTACTATGAGAAAATAGTTAACTGAAAGAAAATTTAGTAGGGGAGCCTGGGGCACAAATGCCCCCTTCCCCAAAAATTATAAAAACAAAAGTTTTTTTATTTCCCGTCAAGTTATGACCTTTGTAATGTTTTTATCATATTTTAGGCCAATATGTGATATGTGGGGTAAAATGGACCACTCAAAACAAAGAAATAGTAACGATAAAATTAACTTGACGAAAAATAAAAAAAAAAATAATAATTTCGTTACAATTTTTTTTCGAGTGTTCCATTTTGCTCTGCACATCACGTATTGATCTAAAATGTAACAAAATTAGTATAAAGGTCATAACTTGACGAAAAAATTGAAAAAAATAATTTTTTTGAGTGGTCCATTTTACCCCACATATCACATATCAGCCTACAATATGATTAAATCATTATAGAGGTCATAACTTGACGGAAAATAAAAAAAAAAATTTTACCTAATTTTTGAGGGGGGCCTTCGTGCCCCAGGCTCCCCTATACATTTCTTCAATTAAAATACAAAAATTTATTGAGGACAAAATGTTTGATTTTGTATTCTATATTATTTCGGAAATTAAAAAAAAAATTTTTTTTGAGACCTACTAAAAGTTTGTCCAGGAATATATAAAAGCGAATAATAATAATAAATTAATCAATTTATTTTATTTTTACACATAAATTTTTCTAAGTACTCAGATTTTTTTTCAACTCGAAAATTTTCCAAGTCCAGAAAACGGTAATTTTTTTTTTGAGGATTTTGAGAGCTCCGTTAGAAGTCAAAACCGATGAAGAGTTTGCATTTAGACTTCATAGATTTAGAGTGCCAATATTGTATTATTTTCCGACCGGTAGATAAAAGATCAAAGGAATTGAATTTTTCGAGGTCCAAACTAGAATTTGTTTTTTGACTCGGGCATATTATCTATGAGATAAAAGTAGTTTAACATTGGACAGTTTAAAAAATGGTAAGTTTAATATAGTATAAATCTTTTTTACTTTAGAATGTTCTACTGTTAAGTTATAGCAATTTAAAAAAAAAAGTTATTTAATTTACATACTTTTTAAATGGAAAAATTTGATAGTCGAGAAAAAGTACTTTAAATTAAATTTAAGAGCTAAAATTTTCAGGGAATTTTTCTCAATATAAACGGCAAAATTATCTTGTGTTAGCTAGAAAAAAAAATTTCGTTTCAAACAAAACGGATTCAATTAGAAAATAATAATTCATTTATCGATTATTTTCCGATTGAATCCAATTAAATCCGACAGAAAATTTTCAATCAGTTTAAATCCGTTTCAATCGGAAAATAACAATTCAGATAATATTAATAATTATTAAAATTTGGGCAGATATGAATTTCATTTGTCATGAATTCAGCAATTTTTGAAGTATCAAAGTATAGAATTCTATCGGTCTTTCCAATTTAATAAATTTTATAAAAAGTGAAAACAAGCATTTTTCAGGATTATGTATAAACTTTTTTTGAAGAACTGTATTGATTGAATTAAAACTATCACAAAAATAAAAAAAAGCATTAATAAAAAATTATATATACATTAGGTTGGTTAAAAAAAAAATTTTTTTTTTAGTATCCAAAAATTGAAAGTATACCTAAAAACCAAAATTTCTGTACCAATTCAAGCTCTTAATAATAATACTACGGTTTGTGTCCAGCCGTTTTTATTCATATTTACAGAGTATTTAAATAACACGGGAAAAAAACTTTTTATATTTTAGAATTTTTTAACTTATAATCTAATCAACGAATTATGATGCACGATAGATATTTTTGTAGGAAATTGAATGCTCTACAACAAAAGTCTCATCATTTTTTGATAAATCTAACTGTTCAAAAGTTTTTTGAGCTTAAAGTCAAATTTATAGTAAATTTTAAGATCTTTTTAATTTTCCAGCGAAACTATCAGTTTTATCAGAAAATCTTATAGAAACTTTTTTGTGGGTAATTTCATTTCTCAAAAATTATAATGAATGAAGTTTTCCAAAGTTTTGCTTTTTTTTCTAGTTATTTTCATTTCAATATCAAGTTCTTAAAAAAATAGTTTTCTGATTTATTTTTTATAAATTCTAAAATATATTTTTTGTATTTAAACTTATATTTTTTAAATAAATTTTTTCATGGGGGTGTTTAACGCAAGGATTTCCGTATGCAACTAATAGAAAAAAAAGTTGCTTGAACCCAGAGAAAAATTTTTTAAGAGAAAAGATATATATGGAAGAGAGAAAATTCATCAGTCCTAAGCAATAGCAGTAGGAGTAATTCGGTTCTCGCCACTAGATAGCGCCTACCACTTGTGTAGTGTCCCTGGTAAGAAACTTCGTTCAGACGTATTATATTCCAGACTTGGAAGCAATTCTAACAAGAGCACTCCTCTGTTCTTTGACAGAGTGACAAGTACAATTATTGGTGGTAATATAGTATATTCTATATTACTTCATGACATGCAATCTAATTGTTTATATAGATTCAACGTAGATTTTGAAACATTCGATTTTTTGATTTTCTACCGTTTAATAATATATACAATTATTTGTCCCGAGAATCGGTAATTGTTTATTAATTTACAATTGAAACCTTCCGAAAATATCCGATTAAATCTGATTGAAATTCTATAATAAATTCTGATTAAATCTGATTGAAACTGATTGAAAGTCAATAAGAAATTCTGATTAAATCTGATTGAAACTGATTGAAATTCAACAATAAATTCTGATTAAATCTGATTGAAACTGATTGAAAGTCAATAATAAATTCTGATTAAATCTGATTGAAACTGATTGAAAGTCAATAAGAAATTCTGATTAAATCTGATTGGAACTGATTAAAAGTCAATCAGAAATTTCCGATTGACTTTCAATCAGAATTCTTCGGAAGTTTCCGATTAAATCTGATTGAAAGTCAATCAGAAATTTCTGATTAAATCTGATTGGTTGTTTTTAATCAGTTTCAATCGGAGTTTTTAATCAGGGAATTAATCCATAGTCCGTATTTTGGAACGCTAGCATTTCAGCTAGACCTATGCAATCCACATGGAAGTCTCATAGGGATAGAACTAGGTTCTATCATCAGATGATACCGGATGACTGATTCAAGTCCCGCTCCACGGTAACACTGACTTGTCCACATACTCAATACACCTAAACTGTAAACTAAAACTCAAACTTTATCATTATCTCAAACTTTAATCTCAACCCATATTCCATATTAAATTTCCACAATTCTGATTCTAAATCTTTACTATATATTTTTCTTATCAACAGCTGTATCTGTAGGCAGACGTTACTCTATATTTTATTCTTAAACTATAACTAAAATCAAAAATCTGTATCAAAATCGTTAATTACTGTAAGCGAAACTATAAGTCTTGAGTTACCATGCTCGAAAATACAATACAATCAGTTGGTGCTTGTGACGTTAACCTTAATCCAAGCCTCGTACAAAAAATAACGTCACAATATATATATATATATATATATATATATATATATTAGGGTGCTTCTTTTAAAAAGAACATTATTTTTTTTTTAGTTGACACAAAAAAATTTTGTTGTTTATGTTGAAAAAAAAATTCCCTGAAAATTATAGCTCTTCGAGCTCGAAAATTCTTTTGTATGCCTTTGTTTTCGAAAATTTTTTCGAAAATACTCAATTTGTCTATTTGTTTATAACAAATTTTTAAGCGATTAATGTTAGAAATTTTTTAGCCAAGCTATATTCCTTTAAATGTCTAGATGACACTCTAATTTTTCAGATTTTTATATTAATATTGAATGTTATAAGAAAATTATTTTGCGTTGCATACTTTGCTTGACGGCGACTTCTAGGCACTGAAACGGCCGCGCGGAGCACAAGTTTCAACGTTGAATTACAGTATAAATAACGGAGCTATAATTTTGGGAGTCGAGACCTATTTTACTAAAATTTTCTCCTCTTTTAGGATTTTTTTTCCAAGTTTCAGATATCTTTAATACTTTTGAAGTAATAGCTACAAAACGGAGACTCTTTTTTTGTCTCTTCGTTTTTTGTTTATAACAAATGAAATTTTTCATGGCGGATAAATTAAAAAATACCCATTTCTGAGAATTAAATTCTGAATCCAATGCACCAATCGCCATATTTTTGAGAGTGGTCTATAATGATTTTTCGCAGAAAACTTACTTCTCAACTAGACTATGAATTAAGTACGCGAATAATAAATATAGTGAAACTTATTAGTTCAGTACTCATCTATACTTTGAATTTTTTTGGTTTTTTAACTTGTCAATATGTATGTTAATAGTTTAAAGATCCTGACGATTGGTTTCTATTAAGACTTTTTTCTAACACCCTTTTTATTTCGAACTGCTTCATATTTTCGTTATTAGAATCAATTTCTACTAATTTTTTTTCAAGATGGTATTAGAATCGCATTCGCGCCGCGCCACTTTTTAAACAGTTTTGACAGGAAAAACAATTTATCGGAATTTTGTCAGTCAAAAAAAAAGTTAAAATTTTCCCAGCTTTGTGACGAAATTCTCGGATTTTTCCAGTTTATTTATAATTCCTTAACATTTCCAGGTTTTCCAGAAATGTAGCCACCATGTTTGAAGGTCTATAAAAAATATTTTAATAATTATATATTATTATTTTTAGATAAAAAATATTGTGGTTTCAACATTAAGTTAGGAGTTTCACTTTCTACAATTTTACAAAGTAATTCGATGAATTCTGTTGAATATTTAACACAATTATTGAATCATTTTTACAAAAAGACATTTTTAATCATACCGGATGCAAACAAAAAAGTTATTTATGTTATTTTAAAGAAAGATGTTCCGTCAGTTGATATTTTTCAAGCGTACTTTAATGCATATATTTATGGGAAATTAATGAGTTTGAAGTTAGAGAGACAGAAAGGTAAAATTGATATGATGAAATCGCCCAGCACAGGTTTTTTGAATAAACTGTATACTCTTCCCGAAAACGATGTATTTAATGATGACAAAAATAAATTAGCTTGGAAAACAATACTTTCAATAGATACTTTAATCAATGAGGAATTTGAACACTGGTATGGATCACTCAAAAAAAGTGGTAAGTTTTTTTTTTACTGTTACTGTTATTATTATTATTGTGCTTTTTACAAATGATGATAATTTATACCTATGCTTAGAATGGAAAAATGATACAAATCTTTTGCCCATAAACAATTGGCGAGGAAAATGGGATATTTAAGTAATTACATGAAATGTTTTTAATAAAGCTGAAATAAAAATGAAATAAAAAAATTTCTATATAGGGTAGAAGTACCATTTGTGGCCACTGCTCCATTTTTGAACATTTAATAATTAATTTTAATTAATAAAAAAGTAAAAAAAAATCTTTCATTGCAATACAGTAATTAAAATGTCTTTGAACGAATTAAAAAAATTAATTATGTCATTGCGTACATTGAAATTATTTTATTAACCGTCAAAATCTTTTCAGTGACTAAAACTGGCCCTAAAGTGGCCAAAAACGGTACCTCTACCCTATCCCAATTTTTCAAGGTGGTAATATTCAGTGGCAAGTATCCCTTTCGATTTAAATGTCTACTCTGCTCAAAAAATCTGATAGATTCTTATGAGGTAAAAACCCCCATTATCGACACTATAAGAATGTCTGTGATTGTTTTAACTTTTTCATCATATTTAAAATTAATATAATTAACTTTTTTTGCATTGGACGTTTTAATTGATATCTCTACTTGTATATTTAACCTTTCGTTACTCGCGCTATGAGCGTGACGCCGCCTTTTTGACTAAAATTGCAATAAAAGTTACTGTATGGGTATTTGTGACTTTATACTTAACCAATTCTCTCTTTTAAATCTATATTTTTGTTATGTATATGTATAATTAATAAATATACATTTTAAATATAAAAAAAATATATTTATGTATAACAAGAATGTGAAAAAGCGGCGCAGTGCTCATTATGCGAGTTAAATCGTCGATTCAATTTTTGTAACCACGTTGCCAAACTTACTGTTGTTACTGTAAGAAATAATTCATTATAGCAGTATGATTTGGCAACGTCGCATTTCATTTAGCATGGGGCGGCTTGCCACTCAATGCTAAAGGATAGGGAGCTTATTTGACCATTCGGTTCTGAAGCGATACCAACTCAACTGACTTTAGCAGTAAAATCTTAAAATATTTGTAAATACTTTTAGTTTTTCACCATATTTGGGGTAGTCCTGTTTTGTTATAGCGCACTCTATTGTTAACTAAACCAATTAAATACCCTGCTTTTTCTTTAAATATAACAAAATGTAAAATATCTGAGCACCTCATGTAGCCATGTTCTTTTGACTCCAGTCTTCAAATCTATAAAATGTGAGTTCAAATCCATATTTTTTTTTTTTTTAATTTTTTTTTTTTTTTTTTTTTTTATTAATTAACAGTATAGTAAAACAAATTTTGTAATAATAAAAATAATGAAAATTATAATAATAATTAGTGAAATTACTTGAATTACAATGATATAAAAAAAATAAATTAAGTAAACAGCGTAGACGTATAAAATATATTCTTTATTAAATAATAAAATAAATAAATAAATAAATAACAGTTAAAACAAATAAAAACATCCTTTGAAAATAAATAAATAAAATAGTTATTTGGCTACACCCTTTAATTGGGCGATTTTGGAGGCGCTGCTGGAACGTACTTCGGCTGATTTCAGCTCTTGATTTCGTCTTTGACACTCTATTTGAAAGAGTACGGTAGCTAATCGATTGATAAAATAATCTTTTATTAATTCATCGTGTCCTTTTTCTTTGCACAGTACTTTACACTGCAAATCAAAAGACGTATCCAAAAATAAAACCGTATCTTTATAAATATTTAATTGATGAAAATTAGGATTTATTTGAGTGTTGAAAAGTTCAATTGCGGCCTTTATGAATCTTTTCACTTCAATAGAAAATCCACTCTTACTTATCGATCCATCCAAATTCCGCGTATATAAAAAAGTATCACAGTTGCTACAGATAGATTTTTTTCGTAAGCGTTTTAATAATTCTCTTTCAATGATAACTGGATGAGGGCCTTCGGAGTCAGGTGTAACAAAGTCAGCGAGGAAATTCTCGACATCTAATTGACCTTCGTCAATATGGAAAAGTGTAGACAATTCTTCATGTTCTTCATTAATTGCAGGTATTGAATCTAGGTGATTATCAATAGGTGATTGTGTATCGTTTGCATTGTCATTCCAAATACAGTCTTCAACGCGTAAACTTGCGCTGTCAGTTATAAAATCAGGAACTGAATTATTTTGACTAGTTCCAGACGTTGAAATTTCATTATCAATCATAAAGAATTTATTACCATCAGTCGAATGATTAAAGTTTTTGGAATTTTTATCAGCAATTAAATTAGTTAAGTTCACTAAATTTCCCGAAATATGATCTTGGCTGTTTTGGTTATCTAATTTTAAATCAGCATACCGGGAAACCAGTAACGTTTTGAATACATTTTCGAAATGTGTACAACATAAATTATTATTGTCTCCTTGGATGTGCCTAATGAGACCAAAAAAGTTCTCTAGCGGGTCTTGTGTAGTATTGCGGAGATTAAACTCTGTCAGTCCTCCTTCCGTTAGCAAAAAGGATGATAATCCAATCAAAGCAGTCAAATTATCAGTCAAAGCTTGAGGTGTCGGCGTACGTATTTTACGATCATGGGGGTTTTTCAAATTTTTACAGCTGCCATATTGAAATTGTAACGTTCGAAATATGTTTGATAATTCCACCCACTTTTTTACATGGCCAGATGTTAAAGAGACATTACGGCGACTACTTTCACGCTTTGAATCGGGTTTTTCAAGTTGCTGCCATTCATATGGTCAAACGCGTCGTCCAAGATTTCTAAAACTTCTGCAGTTTCAGCAGCTGTTGGGTACTTTTCAGGATATTTTTTTCCGAGTTCTGCCATAGCTTTAGATAAACTTAAACTGAAAACCTGGCTTGCATAGCAAACTTTCATCTTATTGCTAGATGAAGGAAAGACATGCTCTTCAGTAATTTTTATCACTTCATTATTGTCTCGAGCATGACAAAATAAAGCAATCACGTCACTCCAGTACGCTTTTTTACCATTAATTTCAATTACATTCCCGTCATAATCCCATTTATCTTTTCCAGTCTGGCTCCGCCACCAACCACCCCAATCACCCATGAAACAATTTCGTGTTGTTTTCATGAGATGAGCAATGTCAAAAAAGATATAAATTTTTTTATCATAGCCGTTAATTTTGAAATATACACCTTCTTTGCCATTTTCCGTTTCATTACGGAGAGAATCCAGAGCTGTCTTATTTGCTTTTCCTTGGTCTGTAACAACGCCAACTACATTAAGACCAGCATCGATAATGTCTTTGATTGTTTTTAAGAGAATTTTTTTTAAGTCTTGGGAGTTAAATCCAGACTTTGAAAAATAGTAGCAAATGGGTTGACAAAATGACGAGTTGATACCTGTGATCATGCCTACAAGAACTGAACCAGCGATGTCAGCAGTTCTATTTCCTGAACCGTCTGTAGCAAAACCCGTAACGGATGACGATCCAGGAGTAAATATCAACCGCTTCTTTAATTTGGTTTCATCCATAACAAATAAAACGTTATTATCTTCAGGTTTCAGCGTTTGGCTCTTAATGACTTTGATAACGTGTTCATTTGTTCCGGGTTCAATCGGTATTTTTTCTAGTATCCTATTAATCGTTCTCTTCGAAGGTAACGATGACACAAAAGAACGCAAATGCTCGTAACTATAATTACCATGTTTGGCCAAAGAAAGTGCTAATATTTTCTGCTCATTAGAATATCTATGACCTTGTGGCTTTTTCTTGCCATTATTTAGTTCCATTTGTAGCATTTGTTGTAATGCTGGGGACTCTACATTATTTTCTGCGGAAGAAATGACACTACTAGTACACTGCGAACGATTGAGTGCTTCCTGTAGATGAGAGACTGTTTTTTGTAGCTGGTTAACTGTTCTTTTTTCTTGTTGAATGGCTATTAATAATTTTTTTTCTCTGGACTTATGGTAGCTCCACTTAGACCAACTTGATCCATAATCAATTTATGAGTGTTACGTTCTACAGCACCTACATATATAGAAATAATACATATTAATTGACCGTAATTTGAACATTTAACCAAATTTATTAACATATTTTTTGTAAATTAAATCTATTTTTAGTATAATTAAATACGTAGGAAATATTCTAACTCTGACACTTAAAATATTTATATTGTTATAAATATAGTAATTTTATCATTTTTATATACCTGGATATAAATTTTATTACAAATCGTTTACATTTTTTTCACTGGCGCTGACGAGATAATTTGTCAACTGCCACATAAAATATATACAATTTCTAAATATACAAAAATAAAAAAATTAGATTTATTATAATTCACAATTAATTTAAGTAGTTTTGGTTTTAAAGCTATATAAGTCTATGATATTATTTAACTTAAAAAAAATTTCTTTCACTGCTGGACCTTGCATTTTACCTATGCATTCTTTTAATTTCTTGCTGAATAAATTATACATTTCATTTTGATCAATGCCATCGTTATTCCAATCTCCATTTGGTATTAATTTTTTTTGTAAGATCATCAGTTTTCTATCAGTTTTCAAATTGCTAATATTATTTTGCGTTTGCCATTTCTCATCACGAGTTTTGGTAAACAGGTCTAAAAAATTAATAACTCAGTTTGTCATTCATGTATTTTATAGCCGGAGCAGTAATAAATGATTTTTCAAAAATTTTATTTTACTAATTACTGATTACGTTTTGAGCTAATTTGTGAATTTAACGATATAAAGCTTAGGCAAAAACCTTTTTTTTTTTTTCTTCGAAACTCAAAATTTTTACATTCACAAATTAATTCGAGCTGTAATTAGAAAAATTACATTTCTGAAAATGGACCTAATACTGCACAATCGTAAAGATATAGAGAGCGTAACGAAATTGAATTCAAGTCATTAAAAATTTTAAATAAATCATATCAACGTGCATATTTGACAATTTCTTGTCAGATTTACATCAAGCCTTGTTAATACTGTTTTTTTTTAAATGTCAGTTTCATTTTCCAAAGAAAAATATTCAAAGAAAACAACAGAAAATTACAATCAAAGATCATGTCAAAGTAAAGGTTTGACGAAAAATTATATTACCTGAACAACGGTTGTAACGTTTTTTCTTCGGTAGTGGCGATCTCAAAATTAACGAACCATTAACACTTTCAATATCCTGAAGACAAAAAAAAAAGAATAAGAATGTCGAAATAAAAACGTAATTTTTATTTAAAATAAAACAATTATTTACCGTTGTTGAACAAGATCTTTTTCGGGATTTGTATTCTACTGAATTCTCACAATCAAAAGAAGGTAATGACATAGCCCGATTTTTTCGAATTGAAGATAATTTCTTTGGAGATGTAATCGTCACAATAGTTGAGTTATTTCCAGTGCTACATTCCTGATTGTTATGAAATACATTTTGTTGGTACATAACCGCTTCTACTGGAACCAATTGATTTTTGTCGTCGACATTATTAGGCAATAATTTTAAAGGCTCAACAGGCTGTCTGGTTTTGAGTTGGCTGAACATATTATGGAAAGAATATTGGTCTGACTGTTTGATATTTTGTACTGATACTTGCAATGCTATAAAAATAATATAGAAATTTTTAAGAACTGTTAAATAAACAAAAGACAATACAATTATAAGTTATTCGATTGGTATAAATATATTTTTATAAATTTAACAAAAATGTTTTTTCTTTTTTTTAAATCAACTAATTATATTTATACTTTAAAAAATATATTTATTCATTATAGATAAATATCAGGTATATAACTTACGAGACGTAGGAATAACGGTCAATGCATTTGGTGAAAAATCTTTTATATCTTCTTCTGTTAGTGGAGTAGTACTTTCGCTAAAAATCGATGGGATTGCATTTTCGTGCAATCGTTTTCCATTTTTTATTGATTTGTAATCGTCTAACTTGAAATGACAGCTACAAATGAATCTCAGTGTCGAAAGTTTACTTATTGGTAGCCCAACAAAATCCTTCACTCCTACAACTTTCAACCATTCCTTACACCTGTAAATTATGTAAATAAATTATTAATATGGTAAATTCCTACTTCTTAAATAATAATTAGTTATATTCGTGAAATTTTACTAACCTTTCGGGATTTCTAGGAAACGTAGAAAAAATACAATTATTTGTGTCTTTACGATGCCTACAGTCTTTTGCCCAACACTTTTTGTGCGTGGGTATTTTAGTTTTTGTTGCACTTTCATTCATTTTATAACTTCACTGCACTATCACTTTTTTTCTTATAAATTTTTCCAATAACATCAATCAAAATCCAAATGCCTCACGTGTTCACTACAGTTTTTCTAATAATCTTTTAAGGTTATGTAAAATTCACTAGTGTTATTATTTGTTATTATTATAATCAATGATACCAACCCTTCCACACTATTTAAATTTGAAAAATAATTTTTGTTATTATGGTATTGCTACTGAACTGAACGTCAAATAAGAAAGTGGAGGGGGCATAAAGTGGCAAGCCGCTGGTGGCGTTTGTGGCCTGTCGCTAATTGACACACGTGAATTTTTATGTATTTACCGATTATTGACACCAGCTATTTCTAAATGATAATTAAGATTTATCAGTCTCAATCAATGGTTCTGGGGTTATTTAGACTATAAATAACCTGAAACAATTTTTCATGATATACTTACATTAGAACTGTATAGGGAAATCCGTTTCTAAAAATACAATCTCTCTAAACCAAATTGTTAAGAAATTTCAAACATTCTAGCGATGGTGTTCTACTCGGGAAATTAAATTTTTTTTTACAGCGAATAGTGTATACCCAGAAATAAAATTGAACTATTTTTCCACTTAAAAATATCAAAAAATTGTTAAGAAGAATTGAATCGTTTATTCGAGAAACCCCATTAGTCAAAAATAGTAAATTTTTCAGGAGAAGCAAAAAACACTTTTCTGAGATAAGTTAGCATAAAAATCATAAACCAATAATGAATAATAGTAATGTTAACACCCCTGAAAAAGATTCGATAATTCAAAATTTTATTGTTAATTACTACGATTAATAATAATTATTTAAAGTTGATTGACTTAAGGGGTTTCTCAACAAAACGGAAAAAATCGTTATAAAATCATTCATTTTTCAATTTTTCTTCGTCAATTATTTATTATATTTATAAAATGAAGTACAAAATATGTATTGGAACTATAATATACATAAATTATAATAATGATCATTAATTTTTTTTGGGCGCCAATTTCAATTCAAAATTATTTTTTTTTATCATTCTTGCGATATAAGTGCTATCTTGGCGCATGCTCTTTTGTTCGCCAAATAGCTGTTTGCCCATTCAACTGTTTCCACAACATTTGTGTGCGTTATACGATTATCTGCGTGCGACAAGTAAATTTGCGTGCGACAAGTTTACTTGTCGCACGCAAATTTACTTCTAGTCGCACGTAGATTATCGTTTAACCCACAAAAATGTCGCGGCAAGAGTTGAATGGGCAAACAGCTACTTGGAGAACAAAACAGCGAGCACCAAAATAGTACTCATATCGCATTCATGATAAAAAAAACTGTGTTTAATTCGTGCGGTATTGCCGATTACCCACTCGAGCAAATGAGCGCACTCACTTCGTTCGTGCGCTTAACTTTGCTCTCGTGGGCAATTGACAACTTACCGCACTAGTTGTACAATATACTATTTACTTAAAAAATATTTTTCTGTGAAAAAACAAAAAGAAAATAATTTCTGTAAATCTAAAATTGCATGTTTATTTGAGAAACCCCATTAGTTACTGACTTATGGGAGTTCTCAACTAGACGAGATATTTATCACTTGCCTGGTTGAACTTTAAACGCTGATTTGATGCATATTTTTATTGATTTCGATGGAGGGATATCCAAAAAACACAAAAATGCAAAAAACTCAATTTCGTAAAAATGATGACTTATGGGGTTTCTCAAATCAACCATTCAATTGTGCAATGTGATTATTCATACAGTTAATTAAAAAATTAATAAATTAAAACAATATGTCAATAGTAGGGGTCCTGTCAATAATGGGGGCTTTTACCTTATGGGAATTTATGAGTATCTATTGGATTCTATGAGATTTTTTAAACAGGGTATTTCTATTATTTCTATACCAACAATGATTTGACTTTTAATTTTGTAAATTTTATAAATAAGATAAATGTCGCAATACCGGAACAAGACGCAATACGGGAACGATTCGATAATCATTATATTATATTTTAGTTCGTACACGATGAAATTAAATAAAACTTTCTTTATTTAAAACCTTAATCTTTTAGTTACAAGATAGGATATAAAAAAGATTTTAGAATATATGCGTAATATGAAAAAAAAAAAATGTTAATTATAGCAATAATCTCGGATTCATGACTTTTTAATTTCTCTTAATGGTTTTGCTAAGAAATCAGTCAATGGTCTTAAGCTTATAGAAAATGTATAAAAGTACTTTTCAATCATTTTTTTTCTGCATATATATCTTGAATGACATAAAAGTCAAGAAAACATATTAACAATATGAAAAAAATAGTGTTATTATATTATTTTTACTGTTCGTCTATTGGTAGAAAAAAATGAACCCGTGTCCAGTACCGGAACAGTCAGTCATACTAATGTTATTAATGATATCGATAGATATTAACGGTGAGTTTTAATTACTCTTCAATGATTTTTTTTTGTATATCCATCTTGGATGACGTAAAATTCAAGAAAACATATTAACAATATGAAAAAATAGTATTATTATATCAATTTTACTGTTCGTTTATTGGTGCACAAAAATGAACCCCTGCCTAGTACTGGAACAGTCAGTCATATTAATGTTATCGATGGACATTAACGGTGAGTTTTATTGACTGGCTAAATCAAGTGCAATATTAATTATTACTGGAGACCTAATATTTAATGCAGTAAGTATGATTGTTATAAAAAATGCATTAAATATAGATAAACTCTAATTTAAATCATAAAAAATAAATTTTTGTGTTCAAGCAGCTGAGGCAGCCGTTCGACACGCACGTGGCTCGGGCGATCACCACAGTTAAGTAGTATCGAGCAGGATAACTACTTAGCTGGGTGACCGTGTAGCCACACGTCGGGTTCGAACGTAGGTCTCTGATCGTTAGGCGCGGGATGAAGATCCAGTAATCGGTAAAATGGGAATTTTATCGATCACTGGAGCTTCACTCAAACCGAAACTGTACTGGCTAGGTTTTCTCTGTGGTTTTCCTACGCCACTACACCTCCATTGCATAAGGAAGGTAGTAGGGCATCACCGTAATGATGCAGTACAGTATAAGCACAAGTCGGGGCACATCCGCACAATTAAGGCGGTAAAAATGAGAAATAGGAGGTTAACAAATAAGAAAGTATTGAAGCTAGATTGTAATAACCGCAAGGTGAATCAATAAATAAATACCTACCTAAATTTGTATGTTCAATTTTATTTTTAATCATTTTTATAGTATAACCTTAAATGATTTATTTTGTTTCTATTCTTCAGTTCAAAATATTTATTTTTTATTAAATATTTAATTACTTAAACATTTTAAATGCATTTTACATTAATATTATTCATTAATTGTTAATATTTTTACTATGAATGATTGTATATTAGTGCAAAAAATAACTCATTTTATTCACTGTTCCGGTATTAGGACAACCGAATTCCGGTATTGGGACAAGGCTATTTCAGCGTTCCGGTAGTGGGTCTTTGGGGTGTCATGGAAAAACCATTTTTTTTTTATATTAAATTTAAGAAAAATAAAGTAATTTGATAATTTTTGAATAGGTAAATGTCTATTCTATCTAATATAATCAATTATTTGGGTTAATAATCTATTAGAATATTTTTAAAATGATAAAAATCAGTCGTATACCTTTCGTCGTTCCGGTATTGGAACATTTACCTTATATTTCAAAAATCTACAATGAAAAATCATACAATGAATTATTTAATAAATATTTTATTTTCGTATTACGATGAAGTCTTTTATTCATTCCTCAACTAATATATAGTTATTATACGACTAATCATTTGTTTTTGTTTAGTCGTCGTTTCTTCACCGTACTCATGAAAATTTTATAAAAATATAAATAATTCGTATTTTTTCATAAAAAATTTGTTTTGACAGAAATGGTTACGTTTCTTGCTCAACTTTTGAGCCTGTCTGAGATAAATGTTTAACAATATCAACCCAATCCCATCCACGAGGTTTTTCGCCTTTGCTATCAACCTTATTCCAACGACGCCTTTTTTGTGACTTCGTGAGTTGCTCTTTTTTTTGTTTTTTAGTTGATTCTTCCTATTTAGAGATTATTGATATACAGGTGATTAATTATATTATGTAATTCAATACGGAACCCCTAGTCACTAGTGTCTTATTCTACGTATGGGTCTTGCGCAAGATCATGTAGCAAGAAATCGTCATCAAGACTTGTGCATGACTTGCTCCAGGCATTCTACACAAGAATATTGAAGGTAATTCGATACGGTGCAGTTGAAAAGTTTCTGGCGCCTTTCTTGCACCAGTAACTCACGGCATGGCTGGCTTAAGATCTGCTCAAGGCTCCAGGTCAATTTTGAGCCTTAAGCAGATCTTAAACAACTACTTTCAATTATAGTCTTCCTCCAGAATCAAGTTATAATCTGGCAAGAATTTATTGTGTAAGGCTTGTACTAGACTTGCTATTGAAATCTAGCTACAAGTGTCTGCAGCAAGACACGTAGGTAGGAAAAGACACTAACGTCTAACGAACTTGAGAGCAGGCTTGCTCAAGCCTTGAACAAGATTTTTATATGGGATGATATCAAAAAAAAGTATACTTACTTTTTGATTATTATCATCAAGATTCAATTTAGCTGTTTGAATGCTTACATCAGCAATCGAAGTTTGCTGTTCTTCTATTAATTCAGTTAAATGTTCGTGAACTGATTGAAACAAAGTGTAAGTCATAGCACACCCTAGCCATTGCTCTGCTTCAGCTTCGACATGGGCTATAATTTTTTCTTTTACTTTAGGGAGACTAAAATTTAAAAACACGTCACAATTATTAATAACTAACAATTACAATAAAAAAATAGCTATAAAACATACATGTGTTTGTTATAGAATGTTTCCATGCTAATTGTCGGTTTGTTGGTAGGGTAAGTTTCATGCCAAATTATCTCCAATAAAAATGAACGCGAATCATTATCCTCTCCATACTATAAAATGATAGTAAATAATAGTGAAACATTCATTTTGCCTGTAATTATGGACTTCTTAATGAGTGTAAAGTTAGCCGACATCCGACAGTTTTTATTTTTGGCAGAGAAAATCTCCGTTGCAATGTAAGTTACTAACGTATTGAAAGTGAGAAATGGCGCGTTTCGTCAAATCCTAAATGTCCATTTAGAAAAAAAAAAATTTTTTTTCAATACTTGAACGACAATTTAAGGTAGTTGTTGCGTGGATTAATTTAATGTAGGATTTTTATAAAAATTTACCTGATTGTTCTTTGATTGACTACGAATCATATGAGACTAATCTGAGTAACATTGACCATCCCAATTTTATGAAAAACGATTTCAAAATATTGCTATTTTAACACAGGCTCTTATGGAGAATAGCGATTTACGGGCAATGTTTTTTTAATAAAATCAGAACGCAATGTAGGATCATTCTAAAAATTTTGTGTGTTATCAAAACTAAAATTATAAACCATATAAAAAAAAAATGAATATTATTGACCACGTCGTTTCTGAAATATAATTCATTAAACTTTGAAACTTTTTAAAAATTTCAAAGATGTACCAAAACGGGGGTGCCATACTTTCATCCTAAAAACATTTCTAGACATGTACTGGACCTATTATACCACAACTTTAACAAAAGGCTTGATCGAGTTAGCGGAGATTTAAGAAAGTCGACTTAAATAATGGATCTACTAAAAGTAACAACATTCAATTTGACTAGATTTAATAATTGTAAACGTGACAAAATAAATAGGGGCGAAAAATATGAAACGGCTGTAATAGAAATATTACCGGAATTTCTTCAGGCGAAACTTACAAGAGTACAGTTTAATAGCGGCGATTCAGAACACATTACCAAATAATCAACAGACCGATTCAACAACCCTGATAGCCAAGTTGGCCGCAACTTATCGATAACCTACTGCCGCAACCTGTCGTTGGTATTTCCATAAGTTGACGGCAACTTTCCGAGAAACTTGTCGACAACTTTCAGCTCGTCTAACTGTTGCCGACAAGTTGGCTACAAGTTGCTCAGAAACTTGGTGACAGATTGCGGCAGTAGGTTGATGACAAGTTTCTGAGCAACTTGTAGCCAACTTGTCGGAAACAGTACACAAGCTGAAAATTGTCGACAAGTTTCTCGGAAAGTTGGTCACAACTCATGTACACCAACTTTTTGTTCAGAAACTCTGGCTATCGGGGTAAGGTCTCATTATAAAGTTTACTCTGAGGATAATACCGACCGTAGGAAAAGCATTGAACCGAGGGTAAGGTAGTTTTTTCAATGAAAATGTTTTTTTTATGAGTAGTACATAAGAAATAATGTTTAAATAAAATGTAAAAACCTAAAAACAAGATTTAACTATAATTAAATTAAAAAAATATTGTATTCTATTAAACTAATTTGTAGGAAAAGTGATAAAAAAATTATAAATTTTCAATAAACATTCTATTACCAAACTTACAGATAATAATTTTGTTTTTATGTATTACCTTTTAATAACTAATAATAAAATTTTCATGACTCTTAAATTAAAATATTGTTGTACATTCGCAAATAGATTATTTACTTGGAATAAGATTAAACAAAATCTAAGTTGATATAATTAATGACAGATTAATTAAATTATTCACCACTCTATAAAAATTAGAGGCTGTAGTCTCATGCATTTGAAAATTAAAAAACTTTTTATAATAATGAAATTTAGTTTTTATTTGAAAACACATAAAACATGAAATTGATAATAAATTATAAACTTAAAAATATTTGTATTTTTATCAAATTTTCAAATTACTTTAAAACAAAATTTGATTATTTTATGATTTACTGTCTTTGATTTGAAATTTTTCGTCTTTTTTTCTTATCAAATCCTGCATCATTAAATGGGGCTGGCAATAGCCTATCGAACAAGGTACTTGCTTACCACAGCGTTGGACCAGGTTCGATTCCGGCATGCACCAATGAATTTTATTTTCACAATACTATTTAGGTGCATTACATTGGCAGCCCCCTGGTGGTGGAATACCGAAGATTTTTCGAGCGAGTGGAAGTGGTGCCGACTTCATTACAAAATGATGGCGGAACACAAAAACTCGATCGAATCTGCAGAACTCTGCTGCCTCTATGACTAGGCTAGCGGGTGGGGCTTCTTATCAAACTACCTCCCCTTTTCCGCCTCAAATCGTTCAATTTTAGCCTCCGTAAAGAAGTTTCACTTCAAAATGAATCAAAATCATTTTATCAGCGCGGTGTATGACTAAAAAACCATATTATCCCGAATAATGCATATTCTAATACTTATTATCCGTACTCCGTACCATATACTTTTTATGTATATTTTTTGACATACTTTTTACAGGAAGTATTTTAATTTTGAATGGTAAAATTATGGAATTCTCAAAATTTTCAGAAGCACTTGCGGTTTTGTCCCCATCTATCATTAATTTTGTTTTCATGTACTGTAATATGGCTGATATTCAATAATATGCGCAATCTGTTGGTTATTATTGTTATTATGCTTTAAGAAGCAACTTATGAAACTACCTTTATATTAGTCGACTGCCTGTCACCTGGCATTGACTGTATAATAGCTCACCATATTGAAATTCAAATAATTTTTATTAATTAATAAAATAATAAAAAATTCCTATTTATATTTTTAATTTTCAATGAACAAAAAATATCCTTATTTAAATTTAAATCAAAGAGTTAACTACAAATATTTCATTAATAAATATAATTCAACTATTGATCATGTCATGAAATTTAACCCTTCGTCGGTCGCGTGCATTTTCCAGCCAAGTTAGGTCGCATGGTGAGCGTCGCGCCGCCGTGTTAAATTGAACGCGCGTTGCCAAATCTCAAACTGCAAATTTTATGCGCTTACTCGGAATTAAATTTTTTTTTATTTACTTAAGCAATTGTTAACATTTACTTTATTTGAATATGATTATTAATATTAAATGACAATTAAATTGTAAATTAAATAATGAAATGAAAAACTAACCTGAAAAATCACTTCACTTCAATAGTTATATATATTCCACACGTGGTGAAACAGGCTAAAATAGTGGTGGTGAAGAAACTTGGCAACAGCGCAGTTCAAAATGGACTCGGACATTTACTCGCGCCGGGCGGCGGAACGCCGCTTTCTCATACTCGGTCTCGAATAATAAAATTTAGAAATATTTTCCGAGTGTTTTTATGATTGTAGATAGTGTTAAACTTTGCAAAATAGTTCAAAGAAGGAATTAAAGTTTTTTTAATGCTACTAATTCAAGCAATTTTGAGAAAAAAAATCTGTCTATCGGTTGACCCTGCGAGCCGGCCCTAAAACTTTACCTTGCTACCTCAAACATTTTAATCGGTCAGTTCATTAAAAAGATATTAAGAGTTTACATCCACACACACACACACACACACACTCGGACATCTTTCTGAAATTAGTCAGAATAGCTTCCTAGGACCTCAAAACGTCGACATCTGATGAAAACTCGATTTTCGAAAATCGGGGTGAAACCAATAACTTCCCGAATTTTTGAAAATTATTAATATTCTTAGCGGGAAGTTAAAAAAATAAAATATAAAAAAGGCGGTGCCACACTCATTACGCGACCGACGAAGTGTTAATATTATCGCTGTTTATTATGCGCTACTTCGACCTGTGCAAACTCTCGAAGAGATTGGAGCCAATCTTATTTGTAATAAGTCGCTTTTATTGAAATTATGTCAACATTTTGGTTTAAAGAAGAAAGAAGTGAATAATTTTCGCATAAACCTATACTTTTTTTAGCATGACAACAGAAATAATTTCAAGGATAAAATAATAAAGACATTAGCCTTAAAAAAGAGAGTGTCTAAAATTGTTCAACTATCGGGTGATGAGCCTAAGCTTTCTTCTACTAATAATAAAGAGGAATCTCAATTATTGAGATGTTTAAGTTCAATGTCCATGCAACCTGAAGAGAATGATATTACAAAATCCCAAGAAAATAATTCTACAAAAGATAAGAACACTTATGTACTCGTTGAATCTGATCAAGTTTTTTCATCAAAAATAGTTTACGATGATATATTAACGTTGGATTTAATTCATCATTATCTTCGGAACGAACTACCATCAAAATTGGATATCAGCTGCGTCCTAATATTTAAAGGATTTAAACTCAGCAATAATGGGACATTCCGTGATTATGCAGAGTGTAAGCAACCTGAATGTAATATCCAATTCAAATTTAATGGGAAGATGATAGGCTTGAAAACAACAATCAATATTTATTCTACTGAAAATATTCCTAATTTTACCTTACCTCTTTCGTATCAACTACGAGGTATAACCAGCGACAAAAAGTTCAACAATGCTTGAGATTTACAAAACCAAGTACTTTACATAAAGAATTAGTAAGCGATATGGATGAAAAACTAACTAGGAAACGAAATAATTATAAATTTACTCATTCGAAAAGAATTCTAAGAACAGTAAAGACCGAACTGAACACCAAAAATTACTGTGATACTGATGATATCGCAGATATATCGATCAAAGCTAAAGATCATTTATATATACGTCAATTTACTTCACCTTTCACGATATATTTAGAAACCATGAAGCAAATTGAATTGTTGAAAGCCCATAAAAATTTTATCTTGTATATTGATGCTACCAGATCTGTAGTTAGAAAACCATACGTGGAATCGAAGATGGTTTATTACTATTCCGGGAAAAAATGATCAGATATGAACAGGCATGAGTCTTCAGGCCTAATCAGACATGAAAAATGCCCATGCCTGACCACACCAGGGCCATTTTGCATGGTCATGCACGACGATGCATAATTCGTGCTGTCATGAATGATCATTCATGGCCGAGCCTAGTCATGCATTATATTGCATGAATCATGCATGGCTATTCTTGCCCGTCATACGTGATCATGCATGATTGAACATGACTTTGCATGATCATGCATGTCTTTGCATGAATCGTGCAAAGTCATGCCTGGATCATGCACGATCATGTCTGAATCATGTACGATCATACCCGAATCATGCACGATTATGCATGATCGAACATGATTGTGCATGACGATTTTTCCCGGGTATTAATGGAAAAATATATTCAGTACTGGAACTAATTACAAACAACCACACAGCTCTTTCAATCGCTAATTTTTTAAAATATATTCAAGATTTTTGGACCCGAAACAATATAAAATGGCTTTGTTTTGAAGCTATTATCACTGATTGGTCGTGGGCAAGTATTATTGCGGTAATGGATAGATAGAACAAATGTACAGTCAAAGAATATTTAAAATTAATATCCCAGGAAAAAATGATCATATCTGTTCATGTCTGTCCATGCCTATTCATGTCTGAAGCGTTAAATACGCTTAGGCCTGATCATACCTTACATGTCTTTTCATGTCTGATCCAGCCTGATGTATGGGATTAAGTTTGAAATCTTAGTTACAATTCAAATTATTTTCTATTTTTACTGTTATTTTTTTTTGGAAACAAATCGAAAGCAGAAGATTGGGGATAAATCGTGAGAATAATAAGCAACATTCATCAAAAAATGATTCTTATTATCCATAGATATAAAGTTTTCATTTGGCAAACATCAAATAGTTAATAATTTCAAACCAACAACCATATTCTATGCTTCAATGAGAATGATAGTAAATTAAATTGTGAGGTTGACTTAAACAATATAATAAACAGTAAAAATTGATAGTTTCAATCACTATGTACTTTAGACATTTTAAAAATAAGAGTAAAAATAGAAAATAATTTAAATGAATTTAAAAATCTCATAAACAAATAAGGTTAAAAATATAAAAAAAATATATTTGAATAGTTTAGTAATCAGGTAACAAAAAAGTCCTGGAGCATATTTGTCATAACATTATTTGTTAATGAGATAAAAGCATTGTAAGAAATAAAAGATACTAATTTTTATAAATAAATGCGTGTAGTTAGAGAACTATAGCAGATAAACGTTAGTTTAAAGATTGATAAGAAAGCTTAACTCATACTGTATAAAAACGACTTGAAGGTCGAAAACTGTATCTGCAATAGTTGCAAAGTTACAGCAATTTGTTTGTTGACAAATCGAGTCAGTGCTTGGACTTTGTCGTGCTACAAAATCCAAATGTTTTTTAAAAAATTGAAAAAAATTTTTTTTACCATATTGTTGCAGGTTGCTGTTTTTGTCATTTTTTTATGTTCTAGAAAAAAATTACAATGAAGAAAAAAAAATTGTTTATAACAAATTGTTTAAAAAATAAATGAATAAATTGTTGAAAAAAAAAAAATTTTTTTTGCCATTATATTTAGAAATGCAAATCATGATTTTTAAGAAAAAATCGATTCCTTAATTATTTATTTAAATAATGAAAATATGAAAAAAACGATTATAAACAATAAGATATTGTTTTTAAGAAAAAATTTTTTTTTTTAAAATCATTATTTTTAAACGCAAACAATATGGTGAAAAAAAATTTTTCAAAAATATTTAATTAATCCATTTGTTTATAAAAAATTTATAAACAAATCGCATGAAAAAATTTAAAAAGTAATCATATAATGCTTAACAAGGATATGAAATCAGTACACTGATAGAAGGATTTAGTTGTATTTAACAAGATTTGGTTGTATGTACCAAATGATTTAGTAACGAATTTGTAATACTAAATATTTGGTTACAGGAACCAAATCATTTAGTAAAGCTCATTTATTTCCGCCAAATAAATATTTTGTAGTATTTAAGAAATGATTTATTGGGGCACAATAAATCATTTATTGGGATTAAAGAAATAATTTTTTTAACTTATTTTAGCGCATAACCTAATTGTTCTACTTAAAATAAATTAAAATAATAATAATAAATAATTTTAAGTAAAAATATATAGTATTATAAACAAAATAACCTCATTTTATTATAATTTTTGATTTTAGATAAATAACAAATGTTTCGTCAAATAAATTTTTGAAATTAAAATAAATTAAAATGATAATAACAAATAATTTTAAGTAAAAATATATAGTATTATAAAGAAAATAGCCTCATTTTATTGTAATTTTATATTTTAGATAAATAAAAAATTTTTCGTCAAATAAATTTTTGAAATTAAAATAAATTGAAATGATAACATTAAATAATTTTAAATAAAAATATAGAGCATTATAAAGAAAATAACCTCATTTTATTATAATTTGTTATTTAAGATAAATAACAAATTTTTCGTCAAATGAATTTTTGAAATTAAAATAGATTAAAATAAGAATAATAAATAATTTTAAGTAAAAATATATAGTATTATTATAAAGAAAATAACCTCATTTTATTATAATTTTTTATTTAAGATAAATAACAAATTTTTAGTTAAATAAGATTTTAAGAGCTCCTCCATAATTTGAAATAATTCATTTTAATCAATTGAAAATAATTGTTTTTAAAATCAATAAATTGATTTGGAAATCACAATAGTAACTCCGATTGAGACGAAACGCACTATACTGTGAAAGCGGCAATATATTCACACACACACGCTACACTGATATTTCCCCACAAATACATACGTAGTTTTTATTCCTAAACAAGCCATCTACCGACAAAACTTACCAAAAAAATATTTAGTACCGATTACCAAATATTTTTTTGATGGAAACAAATATTTATTTTACCATAATAAGATTTAATTGAGATAAAAAAATAATTTATTAAATTATAATAAATTATGGTAATGGGTACAAAATATTTTTTTCTCCCAAATAAGTGACTAAAAATTTGGTTACTAAATCCATTTAGTACTCTGTAATAAATCCTTCTATCAGTGTAATAGCTTAAGATTCAAAGAAAACAATTATTTAACATACATTATTTAAATTTAAAATTTTTTTGTGACTTTAAAAATTAATAACTAATGAAATAAAAATATTTTATAAACTTTTTTCACGTCATCTTGTTGAGTATGTTTATAAAAAGAGCTCCAAGAAATAAAAAATTTATAGATTAATTATTTAAACTTTTACACCACCTTTTATGACAACACATACCCGTAAAAAAAATGTTAATTAACAATCAAATAACTTTTTGAAAAATGGTGATACAACTTTTAATACCGCGGAATCATATTCTTTGAAGTGTCTAGATGACACCAGAATTTTTTGAAATTTTTAAATTAATATTTAATTGCATAAAAAAATTATTTAACAACTACGCTCACTAGAGCGGCGGCGCGCGCATGCCTCAACTGCCGCGCAAAAGCCAATTTTCAACGTTAAATAAAAATTATAAATATTGGAGCTACAATTCGGGGAGTCGAGAACTTTTTTACTCAAATTTTCTGCTCTTTCAGAAACTTTTTTAATATTTGAGCTATCACTTATACTTTTTGAGATTTTGCCAAAAAGCTGGACGGATAATTTTTTTAACGGTTTTTTGTTAATAACAATTGTAATTTTGTTTTGCTAAAAAAATCCAAAAAACTCTTTTTTCTGGACGCCATTCCGGATCGTTTAAGCCATCAACCATATTTTTAGGAGACTTGTAACTATTTTCCGCAGGTTTTCATCTTCTCGACTAGACTATACCGAATATTTTGACATGAAATTTATACCACAAAATTCGCCGTGTTTCAAAGAAAGTTTTAAGCTATGTATTATTATGATTTTGATGATAAAAACTATTTTTTTTTAATTTCGTTTTAATAAATTTTATCGATTATCGATTGATCTTTTTTTTTCAAATAAAACAAAAGAACATAATATATACAGATCTTTCCTTTTTTTGGTATGAAATGATTTTATTTTATTTTCTAATTAAGGTAAAAGCCCCTTTATCCGCTCAGTACCATTAGTCGGTCACTTTAACTGTTTAATGCGTTTTTTATAAAAAAAAATTTCAACGACAAAAATTATTATTGATAAATAATTATTTGTGAATGTAAATATATTAAAATATGATGTATCAAATTATTTTATTATAGATTATAAATTTAAAATCAAACGACTGTTTTAAAAATCGCGCTCAGCCGGGCATTTTTTATTTCAACGTTTATTCGTTCGATTGAATGTAGGTTTCGTCAAATATTTTAAGAATTTTTATAACTATTTCTTTTTTGATATATTTTAAAAATTCATGAAATTTCATATTATGAAAGAATAAAGTTATATAGGGTAAAAATAAATATAGGGTTATATAGGTAAAGTGTGGGTATTACTGCGGTTTTTTTGTAGGTCTTACTTCAAAAGCAATTTAATGAAATTTATTCCAAAATATCGATAGTTTTTTTTTATACCCAAGTTGTACTTGTTATTAAGTTAAAAAAAAAAATCAACAATGAGATAAACTAATATTTTCTTTAAATAATGAGCATTTTAAGGACAAGTCTATATGCATGTATTACTGCGGGCCTAAAGTGGCTTGCACCTATTACTCCGTGCCAATTACTGCGGCTAAATCAATTACGAAAAACTTCGGGATCAGACAAAAAATGAAATAAAACAAGTTTGAAAGATAATTATTATCTTAATGAAATAATTAATAAAATTTATTAATATGATAACAGATTTATTTTAATTTATAAAAATAAATATGACAAGTAAACACCGTACAGTACAGTCTACTTATGACGGCTTCGGACTCATGTGGAAACTTCAATTTCATCACCATTAAAAATTCGTGTAGAACCGATTTTTATAGTCTTCATCAGTAAAAAACTCAATGAATTAGTTGATAATACTAGTGAACCATCCTCGTATCTGATACTCTGTTACCTTAGCCCGGGTTACCGGTTAATTTTCAGAAATTCTTTCTGAAACATTTAGATGACGTTTTAATTAACAAACTTTCAAGCCAAAACTTCCTGGCTTATTATTAGGGAATGGGGTTTTCCTATTAGTCTAAGAGCCAGTGGACGGATACCTGTATGTACTTGACCAGACCTGAGCTTTTGTATATTGAGGCCCCTATACCTACTGTACATGAGATGGGGACTCACTAAGCCCAAAGTGGTGGACGCGGCTACTGCGCAAGTAGGACAGGTATCGATTTTTGGCCAATTATAAATGCATTTGACCACGTCTGCCGTTGTGAAATTTCAAAATTTATTATTATTATTGACGGAAAATAACAATGGCAGACTATTATCATGCGTCCAACATCATGGCAGACGATTTTGAAAATGCAAAAAAAAATTTTTTCTGTAAGTATTTGACCAGATCTGCCATTAATATATATTATTCATTATAGTCTTAAGAACTTATATTTATCACGGCAGACGTATTAATAGTGGACACACATCACCAGATAAAAAAATCTAAGATACTACCCGGTCAGATGTCTATGTATTACGATAGCTGTTTTACATCAATATAATTTACTTAATCACTGAATTTATCGAAATTACTATCTTTCATGTATTCTATATGCTAAATTTTAAAAGTTTGACGATAAAAAAAGAAGATATTACGAAAAAATCTTAAATATCGAAGTATACTGCTAATAACAAAAGATAATTTAAATTTGTATTTTATTTTTCATTTTTGTTTATTTAATACAAGATTTATAAGGACAGATGAATAAAAACATATCATGCATGCATATAAAAATAAATACACAAACGCAAAAAAATTAAAGGAACAGAAAAAGTTTATAAATTTTTTAGTGATTTTTGGAAAGCTGTAACTTTGTGAAAAATGATCGTACTGAGATTTTAAATAAAGCATTTTATTGCCTAAAATCTTTAACTTCGGTGCATTCCTATCAAAATTTCTTAAGAGCCCCGGTTATTGCGCAAATATAAGAAATACCGTGAGACAAAAAATTTCTAAAATTTTATTTTTTTTCTAAAGAGCAACTAAACCAATGCACAGTTCATTTAGTAAATTTAATCAGCTTCAATTTGGCTTTTTTGTTTAGGCGCGTAGGACGATTTGTCGCAGAGATATCAGTCAGAGTCTAAGAATGATCTTTTTGTTTTTGATCATCGATATTTCAGGTACCAATGATCGCACAGTGAATTAAAGGGCGGCGTTAAGAACTTAAATAAATTCCCAACATGATCCAATTATAATTGTATTAACAAAACAACTTTTTTATTTTTAACATCCATTATAACTAAGTACAAAAGAATGACCTTTTTGGTTTTCTAGTAAATCAACCGCTACTCTGCAAATGTCGATGAAACAATGAATGTTACCAGGGACGTTATTTACCTTAATGTATCCTCAATAATCTTGTAAATTTTCAAATTGATCTATCGAACGGTTTTTTGGGGGTGATCGATCAGTTCTGCTAAACAATTTAAGGAAGAAGTTTTCTCTAATGATCATCAAAATGAAAAAATAATTTTTTTTCAAATTTTTTTTCATTTTTACGTTGGTTTCTCAGAAAATGCGAGGGGAAGAGAAATAAACGAAACATTTTCAAAAAATGTGAAAAAATATTTTCATCCACAAAAAAACAAGTTTTAATTTTTGTTTTCGTTGACTTTTTTAACTTCCCGCTAAGAAAATTGCAAATTTTCCAAAATTCGGGAAGTTATTGGTTTCAGTCCGATTTGTGAAAATCGAAATTCCAACAGATGTCGACGTTTTGAGGTCCTAGAAAGCTATTCTGACTAATTTCACGATGATGTCCGAGTGCACGTACGTATGTAAATATCTATAACTTTTTAACGGATCAACCGATTTTGATCCTCAAGGTGTCATTCGACGCAGTTTTTTAATATCTTGAAGCTAAAAAAAAATTGAGCTTGATCGGTAGGGCTCGTTCGGAGATATTCCAAAAATAAACTTTTTTCAAAAATGTTTTTTTTGGATAACTTTTTACGGGCTCGATAGATTAATTCCAAAATGGACTGGGCTCTGGAGATTCATAAGCCGCGTCGAATGCCACCTCAAACATCAAAATCGGTTAATTCTTTCAAGAGAAACCGTTGTCGAAAGAATTAAAAAAAAAAAATTTTTTTAGTATTTTGAAAATTTCTCAAAAATGACTCGATGAATCAATTTCAAAATTTAATCAGTTATAGAACTCAATGGAACGCGTCGACTGCCACCTTAAACGTCTCAATCGGTTTATTCGTTCGAGAGATATCGTTGTAGAAAAAATGATAAAAAACGTTATTTTTTGAAAACAAAAGCATACAAAAGTATTTTCGAGCTCGAAGAGCTCGAAAATGTATCTACTACAATTTTTCGAGCTCAAGGAGCTCGAAATACGCGGGAAGTTTTGGGGCTGGCCCGCAGGGTCAATGGACAGACCGATTTTTTGACATTTGTTCAGCTAAACTCTGATTTATCACTCCCAAAAAACGGTTTGATAGATCAATTTGAAAATTTACAAGATTATTGAGGGTACATTAAGGTAAATAACGTCCCTGGTAACATTAGCCTTTTCATCGATATTTACAGAGTCGCGGTTCATTTACAAAAAAACAAAAATAAATCAGTTTTTGTGCTGACTTCTAATGGGTGTTAAAAATAAAAAAAAATCTGGGCATCGGTTGACCCTGCGGGCCAGCCCCAAAACTTCCCGCTGGTGACACGACCGATGACCCAAAGACAATTGATCCCCGACAGTTGATCCCCGACAATTGATCCTTGCGACGATTGATCCACCGACAAAATATACTCACACACACATAAATGTGAAAAATTTGTGTGTGAATGTATTTTTTATGTTACACGCACATAAAATTAGTGAAAAAAGGGCGTAATTTTTCACATTTATATGTGTGTGAGTATATTTTATTGACGGATCAATCGTCGCACGGATCAATTGTCGGGGATCAACTGTCGGGGATCAATTGTCTTTGGATCAACGGTCAGGTAACCCTTCCCGCTGTTTTCGAGCTCAAGGAGCTCGAAAACATCGTTGTAAATACATTTTCGAGCTCTTCGAGCTCGAAAATACTTTTGCATGCCATTATTTTCGAAAAAAACAGTTTTTAGCATTTCTTTCTCCCGCAATAACTCTCAAATGAATTATCCGATTTTTAAGTTTGAGGTGGCAATCGACGCGTTTTAATAGATTCTAAAGCTCATTCGATTTTTAGATTTTTTGGTTGAGTCGTTTCAAAGATATTCGCAAAAAACTGTTTTTTCCTGTTTCTTTCTCCAACGATAACTCTCGAACGAATTATGCGATTTTGATGTTTGAGGTGGCAATCGACGCGTTTTTTTAAGTTCTAGAGCTGATTAGATTTTGAAGTCGATCGTTTATGTCGTTTCTGAGAAATCAATAAAAAACTAAAAAAAAAAAATTTTTTTTTTCGTAATTGGCCAATATCTTCGAGTCTACTTGGTCAAATGATCTGAAATTTTCAGAAAAGTTGATGGCCGAAAAGCTCTTTCGATTGCCGCTTTAACCATCCAAATCGGTTTATTAGTTTAAAAGTTATAAAGAGTTTACATGCATACATACATACACACACACACACACACACACACACACACACACATACAGACACTCGGACATCATTCTAAAAATAGTCAGAATAGCTTCCTAGGACCTCAAAACGTCGACATCTGATGAAAACTCGATTTTCGAAAATCGGGGTGAAAACAATAACTTCCCGAAATTTTCGAAAATCATCGATTTTCTAAGCGGGAAGTTAAAAAAATTTTTATTTAAAAAATGATGATCGGGTCTTGTTGGGGGTTTATTCAAGTTTTTAACGCCACCATTGAATTTACTGTGCGATCATTGGTAGTTGGAATATCAATGATCAAAGCCAAATGGATCATTATTTGTTTGAAGGCTCTCGAGTCAAAAAACAAATTCTAGTTTGGGCCTCAAAAAATTCAATTCCTTCGATCTTTTATTTACTGGACGAAAAATGATACGATATTGGTACTTTAAATCCTCAGTGCGAGCTTAAACAAAAAAGCCAAATTGAAGCTGATTAAATTTACTAAATGAACTGTGCATTGGTTTAGTTGCTCTTTAGAAAAAAAATAAAATTTTAGAAATTTTTTGTCTCACGGTATTTCTTATATTTGCGCAATAACCGGGGCTCTTAAGAAATTTTGATAGGAATGCACCGAAGTTAAAGATTTTAGGCAATAAAATGCTTTATTTAAAATCTCAGTACGATCATTTTTCACAAAGTTACAGCTTTCCAAAAATCACTAAAAAATTTATAAACTTTTTCTGTTCCTTTAATTTTTTTGCGTTTGTGTATTTATTTTTATATGCATGCATGATATGTTTTTATTCATCTGTCCTTATAAATCTTGTATTAAATAAACAAAAATGAAAAATAAAATACAAATTTAAATTATCTTTTGTTATTAGCAGTATACTTCGATATTTAAGATTTTTTCGTAATATCTTCTTTTTTTATCGTCAAACTTTTAAAATTTAGCATATAGAATACATGAAAGATAGTAATTTCGATAAATTCAGTGATTAAGTAAATTATATTGATGTAAAACAGCTATCGTAATACATAGACATCTGACCGGGTAGTATCTTAGATTTTTTTATCTGGTGATGTCCCAGGTAGGAATCGCCAAGGCTGACAATAGGCCGAGTCTTGGCCCTGTTGTCACTTGCCAAGCTTCGGCAGCTGACCATTGGCCCAAGCCTCGGCCAGGGCTCGATCCAATGGTTTGATTACGTTAAGCCAAGTCTTGGCAGCTAACCATTGGCCCAAGTCTAGGCCGAGGCTTGGTCTATTGGTTTCATTAAATTAAGCCGAGCCTTGGGTAGTGACCATTGGCCTGAGCCCCGGCCAGAGCTAGGCCCGATAGTTTAATTTTTGTCAAATTGAGCCTTGGCTTCTGACCATTGGCCCAAGGATCGGCCGAGGCTGGGTCCGATAGTTTATTTTTTGTCAAGCTGAGCCTTGGCAGCTGACCATTGGCCAATGCCTCAGCCTGGGTTAAATTATGATTTAATAATAAAATTTGGTAATAGTAAAGTTGATACTTTACATGTATCTATATATATGTATATAGAGAAGACCAGGGCATAACCGTCTACCGAGTATACGATTAATATCAATAATTTTCATTTAATTAGTTATTGCTATGTAGAAAACTTTAGTTAACATGAAATTTTTATTTTTGGCGGGCAAAATGGGGTACCCTTTAAAAAAGTTGAAAAAAAAAATTTTTGAAAGTTGATCAAATTTCATTAAATTCAAAATTTTTGTATGTAATATACATAAAGAAAAATTACATTTCACATCATTGGTTTAATAAATTGTTTCTCTTCGATTATCTTACTTACTAATTTTTTTATTTAATAAAAAAAAACAATTCTATACTTTTTATTTGTCATTATTATGAACCCAAGAAACGTGATTTTTGATTTTTTAGATTACAGATTATTTTGCATTATTTCAAAAATTTTATCAATTAAAAAATAAAATATTATTTTCGAATATTTTTTGTGGCCGAATTTGCCCCGGCTATGGAGAATCAGCCGAAAAATGGATTAATATATTAAATTTTTTTAATTTGACGATAAAAATATGAATCATTTTTTCAGAATTTTCGGATGGTCCATATTGCCCCAGGTGTCATGCGTAGGCCTAAAAATGTATCAGACAATTTTAAGTTCATTAAATAAAACTACATTTCACCCCATCTTTACGATCTAATATTTTTGAATTAAATTGTATTTAAATAATTTAACAAGCAAAAAAATCATAATTATCTGGACATCAGATTTAGCACAGTGGATAGCGTCCCAGCCTAGTAATCAGAAGGATCTCAGTTCGAACCCCGGTAGCCCCCAAATAATTTTATTCGTTATTTCCCATTAATTCAGTAATTACTTAATTACCCTCTAATGTATTGTCGATAAAAGTGTGATCAAACTTTTTTTCAATTATATTTATTAATTTAAATAACAATATTTTAGATCGAGCATTGGGTGAGCCGTGGATTTTTTGCTCCCCGAGGTTTGATCGAGGCTTGATTTTTTGTTTCCCAAGCCTTGGCCGAGGCTCAATTTTTCGTTTCCTAAGGCTTGGCTCAAGCCTAGTTTTTTTGTTTGCCAAGGCTTGGGGACATTGTTATCATCCTAGGCCTGGGCCAATCCTTGGTCCAATGCTTAGTCAAGGCTGGTGCCAAGGCTCGGAACTCTGGCATGACGACTGGCCAATGCCTGGTCCGAGCCTTGTCCAATGGTTCCTTCCTACCAGGGGTGTGTCCACTATGAATACGTCTGCCGTGATAAATATAAGTTCTTAAGACTATAATGAATAAAATATATTAATGGCAGATCTGGTTAAATACTTTCAGAAAAAATTTTTGTTTGCATTTTCAAAATCGTCTGCCATGATGTTGGACGCATGATAATGGTCTGCCATTGTTATTTTCCGTCAATAATAATAATATATTTTGAAATTTCAAAACGGCAGACGTAGTCAAATGCATTTATAATTGGCCAAAAATCGATACCTGTCCTACTTGCGCAGTAGCCGCGTCCACCTCTTTGGGCTTAGTGAGTCCCCATCTCATGTACAGTAGGTATAGGGGCCTCAATATACAAAAGCTCAGGTCTGGTCAAATACATACAGGTATCCATCCACTGGCTCTTAGACTAGAAAAGAAAACCCTCTCACACATTGGAAAACATTAAAAATTTCGTTTCCGAATTTGTATCCTATCGCCATCAAATATTTGAGTGTAATTGGAACATCGGTTCCATCTGAAAGGTTATTTTCAGAAGCTGGAACCATTAAGACACGAGATAGGAATAGATTAACAAGAACAAATTTAGATGAGTTGCTCTTTTTGAGTAGTTTTAATCGCGCTGAGTGGGGTCAATGAGGTTTTAATATATTTATTTGAAAGACTTCTATTTAAATTTGTTAATTAATAGTCTTAAATTATATGTTTAATTACTATGGTTTTTTATGTACTTTAATTTGAAAAAAATATAAACAACATGAAATTTTTAGTGTCTTTTATTAATTTTATTTAATGAGCTGTTACTTTAATTAAATATTATTTTTTTTAATTGGCTTTGAATTAATAAATTATAATTGACTATTCTTTTTTCTGGACTATGAATATATCATATATTTTTTCACAGGGTAATAAGATTATGACAATAAACTTATTATTCTGTGAAAAAATAAAAAACTTTCAAATTTCCGCGCTAAAATAAACTATCGATAAATATCGATGTTTTTTTCCAAATATCGATTCATCGATTGTTATGAAAAATAAACATCGATAGGGAAATATCGATATTTTTTTTCACTATCGCCCATCCCTAATTGTAACCCCCACCCGCAGTAATACCCACACTTACCCTAATTTATAAATTATTTTCCAAATCAATTAACTCATCATAGTTTATATATATTGACTTTGAACGAATGTAGGGCCATGTGTTGGTACATCACAACTTTTAGCGAGCGACCATGAGTACACTCAACGACCTTATTTAAAAAATTAGTAATAATTAGGGCTGTACAATTTAGCCGGTTTAGCCGGCTAAAAAAGTTAACCAAGCTAATTAGCTAGCTGGCTAACTTAAATTAGCTGAGCTACTTAGCAAAAGGCTAAGCCAGCTAAATGGCTAATTAAATATTTCATCAAGTATTTATGTATAGTATCTACATTTTAATATTGTAATGGTAAAATTCGATCGGAAATTGGTTTATCATATATTATTTAATACCAGCAACAAAAATGAACAATTTAATTGAACACATAATCTAGATATCAAGTTTTTTAAATTAATTATTTCAATGACTTCTCTGTTTTGATAGAGAAAAATCAATAAATTTACATTTTCTGGCGACAATCAGCTTTTTTTCGGAGAAATTACGTTGCCTGCAGTTGAAAGGACCCGCTCCGAAAGTGTGCTGGAAGAAGGAATGCCTAAAAATTTTCTCGCAAAACTGGCCAAGATCGGAAATTTGTGCCTTTTTGAATTCCACCAAAGTAATAGATTGTCGACCTTCGGAATGGTAGGCTCTCGGTTAAATTTTCCTATTTATTTCTCAATAGCAGTTTGGCCTTCAAGACTTGCCATTTTGTGTAAATTTCCAGACAACCTGCTTATAGGATCAAAAAGGTACTCTAAATCTTGTTCTCTTTGATTCTTACTAGAATCAGGTTTATTTACTGGAACTTGCTCTATCATTTCTATCAGTTTTTAGGTAGATTTTTTTAAAAATCTAACTATTGTATTTGTCCTCATGGTCGATTTTACAAGGAATTTCGTCGTAAACTATCATAATTAGTTGAGTAGAGTTCAAAAATACCATTCGTTGAAAAATTTATATATGTATGTATATATATATATATATATATATATATATATATATATATATATATATATATTTATGTAATAGAACCGACTTTTGAGGACACGATTGCGTCCACAATTCTTATCCGATCTTAATAAAACTTTCTACACTTATTTTATGTGTAATTACCACGGTTAAGTTCGAAGATGGGCTGAATCGGTCGATTAGTTTCGAAGTTATGGCTGTTTGAAATTTTTACGAATTTTCGAAAAAATCAGTTTTTAATCACTTTTAAAGTCCATATAACTTTAAAACTAAAACTCATAGATAATTTTTGTAAAAATTATTTTTAAAGCTTGACTAATAAGCTTTAATTTGTGACCTTAAACTTTATATTTAGACCATTTCTTCCAATAATTTTCTAACCTTGAAAATTTTAATGGAATCAAAAAATGTTGAAAATATTGTTTTCATGCCACACAACTTATGCTTGTCCCATTAAAATCCAGTTTCGTCAGTTGTATTTCATTGTACTCAAAATAACCTGTAATTTTCACTGCTATTTTATATTTTAAAAGTATTTTTTTTATTATCTATGATGTATCAAATGTACCTCCAATCCTCATGATTATCACTTGTCTTATCATTACGATAGCGCCCATACTTCTTATCGGATCTTAATGAAATTTTCCACAATTATTCTATAGGCGATTACCTGGATCAAGTTCAAAGATGGGCTGAATCGTTCAAATAGTTTTGAAATTATGGCTGTTTGAAATTTTCATGATTTTTCGTAAAAATCAGATTTTAATCACTACTAAAGCTTATATAACTTCAAAACTAATATTCATAGACAATTTCTGTAAAAAGTATCTGAAAGCTCGTCTAATAATCTTTAATTTATGACCTTAAGCTTTATGTTTTGACTATTCTTCCAATAATTTGATAGCCTTGAAAATTTTAATGGAATCAGAAAATTTTGAAAATATGGTTTTCATACCACATAACTTATGCATTTCCCATTATAAAACAATGTTGATACGTGTATTTCATTGTGAACAAAATAACCTGTAAGTTTTACGGCTATTTTATATTTTAAAAGTATTTCTCTTATTATTTATGATGTTCCAATCGTACCTGTACGTCCTATAATTATAACTGGTCCTGCCATTGTAACAGCGATTACAATTATAATCTAATACTAATTAAATTTCCAATACTTTATTTATGTGAAGGTTAGTTTGGTACATTACCTATATAATGTTATGTCAAATCAATTATCTGAAGTTCTCTATCGAAAATAATCGTTGTCCTTTTTTACCCTCACTCTTAGAAAATGAGTTTAATTTATGTCATGACTATACACTAACATATATCACAAAATATCTATGTATAAAACTAACTTTTTATATCGATTAATCGAAAAATCTACCTTCCATTTCGGCTACCGAATGGCCTTTTTTTTTTTTTTAATCTTATCTTAATACATTTCACCTTCATCTGGCAAGTTTTTGTTTTTGTACCTACAACATTTATAAATTCTAGTAAGAATCAAAGAGAACAAGATTTAGAGTACCTTTTTGATCCTATAAGCAGGTTGTCTGGAAATTTACACAAAATGGCAAGTCTTGAAGGCCAAACTGCTATTGAGAAATAAATAGGAAAATTTAACCGAGAGCCTACCATTCCGAAGGTCGACAATCTATTACTTTGGTGGAATTCAAAAAGGCACAAATTTCCGATCTTGGCCAGTTTTGCGAGAAAATTTTTAGGCATTCCTTCTTCCAGCACACTTTCGGAGCGGGTCCTTTCAACTGCAGGCAACGTAATTTCTCCGAAAAAAAGCTGATTGTCGCCAGAAAATGTAAATTTATTGATTTTTCTCTATCAAAACAGAGAAGTCATTGAAATAATTAATTTAAAAAACTTGATATCTAGATTATGTGTTCAATTAAATTGTTCATTTTTGTTGCTGGTATTAAATAATATATGATAAACCAATTTCCGATCGAATTTTACCATTACAATATTAAAATGTAGATACTATACATAAATACTTGATGAAATATTTAATTAGCCATTTAGCTGGCTTAGCCTTTTGCTAAGTAGCTCAGCTAATTTAAGTTAGCCAGCTAAGCCGAACAGTCAGCTAGCTAATTAGCTTGGTTGACTTTTTTAGCCGGCTAAACCGGCTAAATTGTACAGCCCTAGTAATAATTAATTATCAATATTATTTTTCAAACTAAAATTTTATTTTAATGCTTAAAACTACAAAAAATAACTATAAAACAAAAATATTGTTTTCCATTTTATTTATTAATTTATATGGAGTGATTTAATCTCACTCCAATGAAAAGTGAGTGGCTAGCTGCGAACTAGCTGCGAACGCCCGCTTCGCTAGGTTAATTTTTGGTGGTGCTTTTATTTATATGTTCAATTTTTTGGACTGCTCTGGAATTTCAAAAATGATCTGATAAGTTCTAGAGTATTCGAATTTTAAACATCACTTTAAATTAATTCTGATCGTTCTAAACTATTTTTCGATCAGGTTGTTCCCATTATTTTTGTGTAATTTACGACTGAAATATATCTTTCAATTTTTATAACATTTTCCAAATTTTTAAAACAATCCAGAGCATCCAACATTCATGAAATAATTTTTAAGTAATTTAATGTATTTACATATATATTCGAATTTTCTAGAATGTTATATGATTTCCAAAACCTTGCGAAACATTCTAAACTAATTAGAATCATTGTTATGAGATTTGAATCAACTAATTATAATCTAGAACATTCTAGACTAATTAGAATGAATGTCGAGTGATTTTAATCAACTAAGTGCGGTTTGGAGTATTCTAGATGTCTTGAAATTTTTAGAACAATCTAGAACATTCTAGACTCATTGGAATTAATGTCATAAGTTATTTGAATATTAAATGACTGATTAGAAGATTTCTTCATTTAACAAGAATCAATCATGGACCACTGCACGGAGAAATTCACCAACAGTGGCCCAAAGTTACAAATCGATAATCGGCCAGCCATAAATAGCCGTTCATTGGCCAGCCATCGGCAGCGTTGTATGACTGGCGTTTCCTTTACGGGAAGTCATATTCTGATATGAAACCATGATGCCATAACATATACATTCAAAAATTTTAATAGAAACTCACTTCGATTGGACCACGCTATATTGGGTCCTCATAAAGATTTCCTTTTTGGGAATGCCTCATTGAGACCCAATGAGTTCCGGATATATACACTGGACAATCTCAAAGTAATTTCTAGTCAGGTTATTAGTTCTAAAAAAAATTTAAGTTTGTTAAAACGCAAAATTTTAAGAAAAAAATAAGTTTTTAATTTTTTTTGAACTGTTCCACCACTTGGAAAAATTCAAAAAAATTCCTAATTATAGAGTATAAAAGGAGTATAAAAGACATTTTCTGACGAATTTTGGTGAGTGACATATTTCAAAAAGGCTAAAAAAAAAAGATTATAATTTTCGTTTCCTCGTTAAAAATCGGCTTTCCGTTTGAGAATCATGATCATATGATTTTTTTATGTTTTGGACTCGTAACAATCAGGAAAAAAATTATCAGTGATTAATTCCAAATTTTACTATAAAAATAAAAATAATTTCGAAAAAACAGGTTTTTTTGAAATTCTCAAATACCGTTTGAGTTAAAGAGCTAATAATTGAAGTGAATTATATTCATTCAACACCAAATCGACCCCCTAAGTATGACTCAAAAAAGCCGTGGGGGCAGAATTCCCACATTAATCCGGCTATACCATTTTACATTAGCTGAAGTAAGAATCGTTATGGACAGTAATATATAGAGCACTTCACACCAATCACCGAGGTCGTGGACCTGATCATTATTTATTTACTCAATTACTTCACATATTATAGTCTTTGTTGAAAGACACATCCACGATTTATTTCGAATTTTTATATCGCTTTTTCAAAAAGTTATGGATTTTTGAAAACTTTGGATAAAAAATATTTGAATGTGGCTGCGTATTAATTTTCACTCAAAAATCGATCAAAATCGACTTTTTGTATCGAATAATCGATTCCAAAAATCGAAATGAACAGACTCGACGTGGGAATCGAAAATCGATTCTTTGATAGATCTTTCCATCCTTAACTGATCATTGACAGATTATGGGTACCAATTATAATTCAATGGAAAGGAGACGAGACCAACAGAATTGCAGACCACCAGCTAAAGCAAGCAGAACATCAGCTAGCAGCTCGTCGGTTAATTGCAAAATATGGTATCGAGGTAAATTATGATTAATTAAGGCCTATGATTAATTTTATTAATTAGCCAAATTAATTATAATTGATTATACGCCATTTTGTTCGCGTCTCTGTATTATTCCATTCAAGGCTATTTGGCCGGAATAAAATAACTTCCCGCGTAGAAAATCACGGAGTAAATAAGTCCATTAAATTCAGTGTTAAATTATTAATTTATTCCAGGTCCATCGGCCGCTATAAATTCATTTCAGAATAGCGTCAATAAACTAATTCAGGCCGGAATTTATTTCATTGGCCGAATTAATTATTATTTAAATAATTTACTCAATTCCGTCCGTAAATTCAGGCCCGGGTGACGCCAATTCACTGGCCGAATTTTCTAGTCAATTCGTAACTGTATTCTGGTTACGTGTGGAAATTACATTCAGGCCCAGAATTAATTAACAATTGGCCGAATTAATTACGCACTCTAGTCGTAAAATAAATTATAATTTAAGTAAATAAATTTTCTAAATAAATTTAAGTCATAAAAAAAAGGACGCTAAGAATTGTGATAGATAATCGTTGAGTAAAAATTAAAAAAACGGATTATTTTGTCGAGAAGTAAATTAATGTATAATAATTGTGGAAAATTAATTAGTGAAAAGTTGTGAGTTAAATTAATTAATTAATTCTCCAAATCAAACAAAATTAATTATTGAAAATTTAGAGTAATGAAAATCAGAGTGAAATTAAATTTTGTGATACTGAAACTACTGAACCTATTGGAAGTGTTGAAAGTACAAAGTAGAGGAAGATTTAGATAGATTTTGATTTAATGCTAAGTGAATTAACTATGATTTAGGTCCGGTGGACAAAATTAAGTTAGGTTAAGATTATGGCCAGGGGACCTAGAGTAAAGTAAATTGTCGGTTAACGTCCAGGGGACGGTTTTTTAGCGTATGGGAGTGTGGAAACGTCCAGGGGGCGATATTTTCAATAAGGAAAATTGGGGAAATATAAAGGAATCTAGTTTGTCATAAGAAAGATTTAATTTCTCATAAGAATATTAATTGAAATTATCATAAGAATAAGAAAAGGAAAAGTAAGGTGCTTAAAGTAAAGGAAATAAAATTAACTTTTAAATATAAATTATTTCAGCTTATTTGACAGTCCTCACCTTTCTCACAAAATATTGCAAACGACCCTGATTGATCTATAATAATTTAACATCCAGTTCTGGAAGGCCGAGTCCATCTTCCACTTGCGCCCTAATATTAGACTATAATACTTAAATGCGAACAGACTTGACAAGGATAACCCCTCTGTTATAATTTTTTAAATTGTCGTTTAGGTATTGAGAAAAAATTATTTTTTTTTAAATGGACATTGGGGATTTAAAAAAAACTCGCCATTTCTCACTTTCAATACGTTAATAACTTATATTGCAACGGAGATAATCTTTGCCAAAAATAAAAATTGTTGGATGTCGGCTAATTTTACACTCATACTTATTAAAATAATAAACGTACCTTATATTGATAAGTTGTAGAGTTTAATTGCTTAAAAGCAGCATCTCCTTCATAAATCGATAGTAATACTTCTCGTTCTTCTTCTTGCAATTCCATGTCACCCATTTTTTGTTGTGATTTTTAAATTTATATTACAAATAATAATAAGAAGTTCAAATTAGTACATGATTTCTACCATCATTAACCTGGCTCGTATTAACTTAGTCAGAAAAGTGGTATAATTGATTATGTCTTTGAAAAAAACAATCATTGGATTAATGAAGATACTATCCTAAAAATTAATATTTCATTCATTAATAAAACATTTTCCAATCTTTTTATGTATTTTTTAAGCAGCTTCTCTTTAAATTATAGTATAGTAATATAAAAAACAAATGAAGTAGTTACAACTGAAAGGGTGTACATGACAAAAAATTTTTTCAGCTGAGTCAGTAAAAAAAATGGCTCTTTGTTGCTTATACCCTTTCACTTATAATAAATAAAACCTCTTGAAATAACCAATGAAATACCTGATTAAATCACTGGTCTGAATAGTAACTATTCAGGTCAGTGGATTAAATCGCTACAGTTATCCATTAGGGTATGTTCCACAAGCGTTCACAACGCTCAAAACGCCCCAAAATCCTATCTAAATATACGTGAGCGTGGCGTTGTGAACGTAAGTGCAGTATATGTACATACAGATGTGGTCGATAAATGTTAATGCCTAGGATACTTGGGTCAAAACTGACGCCACCTCCTGAGCAGTGGGCAGTTCGGGACCAAATGAGAGATCCGAACGGAAATGTAGCCAACGCAACAGATGCAAGCAAATTTTGGAGCAAACTCCCTGATAGCCACCCTGTTATGTCCTGGGAGGTTACTAGGATCGGAGCTGACGCCACCTCCTGGACAGTGGGCAGTTCGTTGTCACGCGGGACCAATTTTGAATTTGAAAACAGTGGATAAATTTATTGTTGACTACGATGATGATGATTATGACTATTATTTAATGAAACGATGAAGTTATGGATAAGGATAGATGTAATTGATAAAATAACTTTTATCTGAAGACTGAGTTTTATTATAAAATAAGGATAAAATTAGATCAGTAATAACAGTTGTGTTCGTCAAAAGTTCTCGGAAAGAAGTGAAGTTACATCAGACGGCAGAGAGATCTCTGACCTCCACTCTCCAACTTCTCCCCACTACTCTCATGTTCACACTCGTGCTCATACAATATACATATGTATATATATATGTATATATATATATATATTAGTTCTTTACCAAATAGACTTATACATTTATACCTTCTATTAATACAAATTTGAGATATAAACTTATACATTTACGTTCTTTACTTTATCCATTCTACGTCTTCTTATTATATTATTTATATTATATTTTCCTGTACTTGGATACAATCTTCCAGTTAAATGTTCTAGACTATCAGAGGTATGTTCTTCTATAATTATTCTATATTTAGTTATTCGTTATAATTGACATTATCATTTACCGCGAAACATCATTATAATTATTCTAATGCTATATTTCAATATTCCTATTAATTCATTTATTATACGAATCACTCTTTGTTTAATATAGAACAATATATTAACAATAACAGTTAAGTTCTTGTGATATGAATTTCATTTATAAATAACATTTATTTATTATATATTTCCTTTTCTTATTTGTTTATAGAGTATGTATTTGTTTATAACCATATTTATTGTTAACTATAGAACAAGGGCCTATTCATGATTTTTATGCGTGTGTTTTGTTTAGGTTTTAAGTATCGGGTGACAGGAAACGTTCCAAGACCACTCAAACTGTATTTATATTTCTCTGAATATAAAATAAAGATTTGCTTATCTATTCGTTCAATTTTTATAATCTAAATATATAATTTAATAAGTATGTGCCACGACGATTTATTATCTAAATTATTGACCAAATGTTGATAAAACGCAATAAGTATATTAATATATAAATTTCAAATAGAGTTTAAATGCGCGCCTATTTATGTATCTCAAGTTCACTAATCAATTAACAGGTGGAGGCACCTGAGGATATAACAACCCTAACCATAAGTTAACTACAAGCTACTGCCGTATTTTAAAGGTAAGTGTTGGAGAGCAAACAGTTACCTTTAAGTTGACAGTAAATTGTCTGCAATTTTCTATTTAATTTGACTACAAGTATTAACGTCAGACAATGACGTTAAGTTGATTGAAAGTTTCACTTCAAATTGACGGCAAGTTACATTTAAGCTATTGCCGTATTCTAAAGCCAACTTAAAGGAAAGTATTATACAGCTAAGGTTTGCCAGAAACTTTCTCATTAAGTTAGCCGACAGTATTACTCTACAACACTTATAGAGCAATGTCTGGCTATCAGGGCTCGGTGCATAACAAAATACAATCAGCGCCATGTATTCATACCGTACCTGGTTACAAGCGTACTTTTTAGTTTTCTACTTTTAGTACTCTACCAACATACAACTCTCTTAAATAGATTTCTATGCGAAAATATCAATATTAAATATATTTATGTTGCAAAATAATTCTATGTAAAATTATCTCTATGTAAACTTATTTTACTAAATATAAATATATGCGAAAATAATTCATGTCTAAAATATCTCTATATTATATATCTCTATGAAAACTAAGTCTCTACAAAATTTACTATAATATAATAGAGTTAGGTGTAAACGTATTTATATTATGGCATTTCTCCATAACTATACAACTCTCCTTAATATTTCTCTATTCTGCATATCTCGATGACACAACGATTCTATGAAAAAATTTTTCTATTTAAAAATTTTTCTATGTTGACCAAAGTCAGTTTCAACATTTCTCTATTACAAAAAAAAAACTAAGTTTTTTGAATGATTTTGTATCTTACCACCAGCAATCGCGTGGCGCTACCATTAAATTCCAACAACAATACAATAATAATGAAAATAATGTTAAAAACAACAATAACAAGACAATGGCGTCATTAAATTTAAACCGTGACTGTTTAGTATTTTATTATAATTAAATAGAATAGAAATAAAAATATTTATTTAATGCATGAGTATGATATTGAAAATAGCAGGCATGAAAAAACGTATTAATTTTGAAAAAACATAGAATGTTTATAGAAACAACTTTTAAAAATTTTACATTAAAACAATTGGATGGTAGCGCCACGTGATTGCTGGTGGTAAGATACAAAGTCATTCATAAAACTTAGTTTTTTTTTTTTGTAATAGAGAAATGATGAAACTGACTTTAGTCAACATAGAAAAATTTTTAAATAGAAAAATTTTTTCATAGAATTGTTGTGTCATCGAGATATGCAAAATAGAGAAATATTAAGGAGAGTTGTATAGTTATGGAGAAATGCCATAATATAAATATGTTAACACCTAATTCTATTATATTATAGTAAATTTTGTAGAGACAGTTTTCATAGAGATATTTTAGACATGAATTATTTTCGCATATATTTGTATTTAGTAAAATAAGTTTACATAGAGATAATTTTACATAGAATTATTTTGCAACATAAATATATTTAATATTGATATTTTCGCATAGAAATCTATTTAAGAGAGTTGTATGTTGGTAGAGTACTAAAAGTAGAAAACTAAAAAGTACGCTTGTAACCAGGTACGGTATGAATACATGGCGCTGATTGTATGTATCCTAATAGCCACTTTAACTTGCAATTAACGGTAATTTGATGTAGAAATTTCCTGCCCGAATTTGCCAACAATTTAACAGCAAAATTAAAAAAAAAAATTCGCTGTTAATTTTTCTTCAATTTAAAGGTAACTTTTTATGAAAAAAAAGTTGGCAATGTTCATTCAGAGGGTAAGCAAATTTATATATAAAATTGTCTACAATTTGACGGTAAAAAAATACTTAACAATTTTTTAAGTCAAACTAACAACAAATTGATATCAAAATTGCCTGGAACTTGACAACTTTTTTTTAGTCAACTTTTGAAAAGAATTTGCATTCTAATTCGTACAATAAATTCACGTCAAATTCAACAGCAAGTTGCATACAAATTGTCGTAAAAAATGGAGAAGTCTGAAGTTGACGGAAATTTGACGAAAAATTCGAGAAAACTTTTGTAAAGTAAACTTTGTTAAAGCAAACTGTCCCTGATTAAACAAAATGATCTGTGACGATTAAAACTTGTTTAATCGTTTTAAATCGTCATAAATCGTCAATTGATGATTAAAAACGATTAAATTTATCGAATGAAGATAAAGACGATTTGAAATTTTAATCATTTTTAATCGAAAAATCATGAATCATCTTTCAATGATTTGGGACGATTAAATCTGAAAATCCATGACGATTATGACGATTAATGATGATTTAATTTTTAATCGTTTTTAATCGTCACAAATCGTTTTGGTTAATCAGGGGTGCTATTAGGGTATAATCAATAGTTAATATGTTACATCGAAATAAAAAATTTGAATTGATATGACACTTATACTGTGAAAATGAAATGTTATATTTGAACAGAAATCCAGTTAAAAATATGAAAAAAAAAAAAAAAAAACAAGTAGAATGGTTGACAAACTCTTTAAAAGTATCTACCCTAATAGTCACTTTACTCTGATAGCCACCTTAATCGCGAGTTAACTACAAGCTACTGCCGCATTCTGAAGTCAACTTAAAGGAGTGTTAGAGAGCAAACAGTTACGGTTAAGTTGACAGTAAATTGTCGGTAACTTAAATTCAATTTGACTATGTGTTACTGTCAGACAATGATATTAAAGCTCGGCCGTACCTAACGAAATCTTGAATTTAAGAATTCTAATTGCTTTTTAAATATTTATGGCACTCGGATGATGAAAATCATCCAAAGAAGTTCGTCTTCTGCTTTTAGTCGGAAGCTAAGAAAATTACTGCTATGATAATTGCTTAGTAAATAATTGGAATTCTTAAATTTGAGATTTCGTTAAGTCCGGCCCAGCCTTAAGTTGATTGAAAGTTTCACTTCAAATTGACGTCAAGTTTTGTTGTCAAATTACTGTCAGATGATGGCAGTTGATTTGCATCAACTTGCACGCAAGTGTTATCCAGCCGAGGCTTACCAGAAACTTGTCATTAAGTTAGCCGAAAATGTTTAACTGCAGAACTTACTGAGTACTGTCTGAAAGTTACAGGAAAATAGCTGAACAACAAAAGTAACTTTCCAGTTGACAAAAAGTTGCGGCAAAGTTTGCGTCAACTACTTGACTGTAAACTTCTTGCAGTCAACTTGACGTAAAATTCTTTGGCCGTGTCTGTCAACTTGAAGTAAAGTACGAAAGTGACTAGAAAGCAGTGCAGCCAGATCGTGCAATATTTTTACCCCTTCTCGTGATGAAATAGCACGGAGTGTAACGGGAGGAGGGGGTAAAAATATCGCACGATCTGGCTGCACTGCTACAAAGGTATCTCAGTTTTGTGATGTTGTTATCCATGGTCAAGTCACATACACGGATTAGTAATTATACCATTATAATAGCGATATTAATGAACAAATTAAAAGTAAAATTTAAACAATGAGATTTTTTTCTTGAAAATAACAATTTCTCTTTTTTAATTGTGAGACCACGGAGTTTGGAAGTGCTGACTAGATTTTTCGATGTAAATTTCCATACAAACGTTTAGGACTTGTAATTTAAAGACTAGGACGCCTGAAAGCTATTATTTGAGTTAACACACAATTTTTAAACTTATTTTATCATTAGTGAAAAGTGCGTGTCTTCTAGTCATCCAGCTTTTTATGGAAAAACACTATCTTCGAAAATTCTATTAATAAGAACAGTGTAGTAAAAGATTATTTATTAAATATTATAATCATGAATTCCAAAGAAAATATGGTCCCAGCAAATAAAAGTGCGATCAACGCCAAACCATATGGAAAAATAGTATTGACATTACAGAATTGCCTTTTGCCAGAAGAAAAACTTAATTCAACACCATCCCGATTAGACGGATTAGATGCGGAAACTGAAACTGATTTACGGATATTAGGATGTGAACTTATACAAACTGCTGGAATATTATTAAAATTACCACAGGTTTTTATTATTCTGTTCTCGTAAATTCTTATAAATAGATTTTTTTTTCGTCAAGACCACACCTGCCGTGCTTAGGAAGAAGGCAGTAAGTGAAGTTACTGCTTTCTTCCTAAGCACGGCAGCACAAATAATCGTATAATAAAAATCATTTCAGGTCGCGATGGCTACTGGTCAAGTTATATTTCAAAGATTTTATTACAGCAAATCCCTAGTGAGGCATAATATGGAAACTACTGCCATGGGTTGTGTTTGTTTAGCGAGCAAAATTGAAGAGGCACCAAGAAGGATCAGAGACGTAATCAATGTTTTCAATCATATAAAACAAGTGTCGAGCCAGAAGTAAGTAAATAAAACGATATTGGCTCGCATGTTAGCATTTAAACTTTTAACTATAAGCTAAAAGCAATTAACAGTATGGTAATTTTCTAAATTGTACTCCTCTTGTTTTACATCAGACTCATTGTATTCTGAGAAATAGTTATTCATTATTTTAAGAGTTGTCATTTTTTCTCTTTTACACTTAAGGGGACGAACAGTACTATCGCTGTGCATTTGCATAGTAAAAAGAAAACTGACTCTACGTTTTTTTTTCATCAGATATAATCAAATAAAAAGGTATAAACAGATTGGTGTACAGAAAGAAAAGTTATCTTGAGGCAAAAATTAAATTTCTGCGAAATTTTTTTCTTATATCAAGCGAAATTTCTTATTTGATTGAAGTAGAACATTCTTTAAATCAACAAATTACATTTTTCATGAAAGACGTTATTCTCTTAGCCCAAACAAACTAATCCCTTAAGCCAAGAGAAGACTTTCTTAAACCAAGCAACTTATTACTTTATTTGAAAATATTTTTTTCTCAACTCGAAAAATTTTTTTCATGGCTAGACATTTTTCTTATCGAATTTTGGAATTGAATTGAAAATTTGTTGGCCCAAGAAACTATTTAACTTCCCGCTAAGAAAATCAATGATATTTAAAAATTTCGCGCGCGCGCGCGCGCGCGCGTGTGTGTGTGTGTGTGTGGGTGGGTGTGGGTGTGTGTGTGTGTGTGTGTGACCGGTCTATAACCTTTTAACTAATGAACCGATTTGAATAGTTCTCGCAGCAATCGAAAGAGCTTGTTAGCCATCAACTTTCCTGAAAATTTCAGAATATTTGATCAAGTAGACTCGAAAATATTTGCGAATTACGAAAAAAAAACATTTTTTTTTTTTTTTTTAGTTTCTTATTGAGTTCTCAGAAACGAGTTGAACAATCGACTTCAAAATCTAATCAGCTCGAAAACTTTATAAAACGCATCGATTGCCGCCTGAGCCATCTCAACCGTTAATTTGTTCAACGAATTAAAATAATTATGGCCATATATTTTTAATCATGGGCATACATGGTCATACCGAGTCATACAAAACCATGTATGGCCATATATGTCCTCATATGATTCATACACGGCTATGTATGACTGTATTAAAAAAGTTGGTATGCCAATGTATGGCCATTAGGGTGGCCCAAAAGAACCGACTATTTTATTTTTTTTTCGATCTCGTATGTAAATTTGTTGGCTTAATATGTTTTAAGAAGTCTTTCCAAAAATCAGCTCGATAAAAAATTTTCAAGAGATCGCTCACGAATTTTGAAAATATCAAAATTGATTGAAATTCAGAATTTTTAATTTCAAAATTTTTTCTTTCTTCTGGCAGCAGTAGTTGATACTTGTAATATCATGACTATGCTGAAAATTTCAGCCCAAAATTTAAATATTTAAACGGCGCTCAAGAATTTTAAATGTTTCCGAGTGCTGTCTTTTGGACGTTTTCTAGCGACCCTTGAATATTAATAATAAAGCTTCTTGATTTTTTCACCATCAATTTGCATGACAATGAATGAAAATATAACCCGAGAAATAGAAATAATAAGTTTTTTTTCCTACTTTTTTATTTTATTAATTAAACTTTTAGGTTTTTTCGCTTATTTAAAACTTACCAAATTTTATTGTTTAAGACTGTCCTGTGTATTTTTGGTTATGCAAAAGTTATATTTTACTGAAATGACAATAATTGAGCTATAAAAAAATACAAAAACCAATTCAAAGTATTAGTTACATATTATCAGTTAATATTCAAAATTCTTGTGCGCCGTTTAAATATTTAAATTTTGGGCTAAAATTTTCAGCATAGTCATGATTTTACAAATATCAACTACTGCTGCCACGAGAAAGAAAAAATTTTGAAGTAAAAAATCCGAATTTCAATCATTTTTGATATTTCCAAAATCCGTGAGCGACCTTGTGAAAATTTTTTATCGAGCTGATTTTGGAGAACAATATATCGTTACCGTTGTAAATATTTAAATAATTGAATTTAAAATACATTAATAAGAGAGACGAGATTAGAAATAAATTTTTCCCGCTTTAATTTGAATATCAATGTTTAAAAAATTAGAACGCGCTGTTGCCAAAAAAGAAAAAAAAAAAAAATTAATATTTTAAAACTATGAATATAATATTTATACTATTGCTACGAATGCTATGACGGAAGAGAATAATCATAGAATTCATGACCATTTCCATGATTATTTTCCGACGTCAAGATTTTGGAGATTACTTCTGATCGCAAGTAGCAAGTAGCAAGTAGCAAGTGTCGAGTAGCAAATAGCAAGTAGCAAATATCAAATTCAACTCCGCCGTCCATCTTACGGCATTAAATCATATGAGTCAAAAATACCCAAGTAATTACAAGTTCATTACTTTCTTTAATTAAATAAGTAATAATTGTTAATTCATGGACTCGTTATATTATTATACATTAAAATAATGAATTTTCCTAATAGTTATTAGGAAAATTTAGTACACAAACAAATTCTAACACTCTTTTGACTTACTAATTTCGGTCGAACCTCCTTAAGGCTGGGCCGCACCTAACGAAAACCTGAATTTAAGAATTCTAATTATTTATTAAATAATTATTATAACAGCAATTTTCTTAGCTTCCGACTAAAAGCAGAAGACGAACTTCCTCGGAAGATTTTCATCATCCGAATCCCATAAATATTCAAAAAGTAATTAGGATTCTTAAATTCATGTTTTCGTTAGGTATCGCCGAGCCTTAAGTAAGTAACATACATAAGTTAAAAAAAATGTTTATCATATCAAGAAATACAAATCTAAAAAAAAAAATAATTCTACTATTGGAACAAGTGTTGAAGATGTATTGGCTTAAAAACTTTTTTCTTCATTCAAGATTTAAAATTCAAGAAATTATTTTATTTCGTCCAAGAGATTTCCGGTTTTCATTCCACCTACTGAAAAGTTTCTTGAGTGAAGTAAAATCATCTCGAGTCAAATTATTTTTTTGTCTGAGTAGATTATAAAATATTGCATTGAGTCTTGAGCTTTATTTTGTGTTTAGAGATTTTATTTTAAAAAAAAGCTTGGACAGAAATAACTGGACATCCGTTTTAAGTAATTATTTGTTTATCTAGGCCGATTCAGCCGGTAATACTGGACCAAAACTACGTAGCTCTAAAAAATCAAGTTATTAAATCTGAACGACGAGTTTTGAAAGAATTAGGTTTTTGTGTTCACGTAAAACATCCACATAAGATCATCGTGATGTATTTACAAGTATTGGGCTATGAAAAAAATCGATCTCTCATGCAGCAATGTTGGAATTACATGAATGATTCACTACGTTCAGATGTATTTTTGCGTCATCAACCAGAAACAGTTGCTTGTGCCTGTGTTTACTTAGGCGCCCGACAGCTTCAGCTCCCGTTGCCTACACAGCCACCTTGGTTTGCTCTATTTAAAGTAAATGAATCAGCAATTAGAGATGTTTGTCGACGCATACTGAGGCTCTACACTCGACCACGTATACGTTCGGAGCAATTGGAAAAAAAAGTTGAAGAATTACGACGACAATATGAAGAAGCTCGATCTAAAGCTCGTGGTGATTTTGAAGGACATACACCTAGTCCACCTCTTCCTAAACACCACAATGCTTGGGGTGGATTTATAAGTCGAAGTGGAACACATGCAGTTCCGGAAAGAGTTAAATCTCCAAGGTATCATTGATTTGTTTTTCAAGTTTCATTTCGTAGTATTTATAGCTACTTACTTTAATAATAATTATGTATTTTTTGCAGGCGTTTGAAATCAGTAACTAATGCTTCATCATCTATTCAACGAAGTGAAATAACGAAACACAATAAACGAAAAAAACATTCGAGTAGAAGCAGATCCCGAAGCCATAGTCGTGGCCGTACCCGTAAAACAAAAAAAACACAACGTCATAGGACTGGCAGTCATAAGTCTCGTAGCAGATATAGATCGCGTAGTTAATTTTCATTTTATTTTTTGGGTTATAATTAATAAGTCATAGATTGTTATTACCGTTAAAATAAGGATCGTACATCATAATAGTGATAAAATTAATTATGACTGTAAAAACTGCATGAATTTCCTACATTTTATAAAAATTAGAAATGTAATTGATTTTTATTTAAGCAATAATATTAATCACATTGAACACAAAATTTGAATAAAAAAAAAAAAAATAAAAAAAAAAACATCAGTTACTTGAGAAGAATTTTTTAGTTGCTTATCGAAACATGGCGCAATGAGAAAGTCTTGCTCCCAAAGCTGCCCCCACTTTTGTCAAAATCAGTAACACTGTCTAGAGTCGGGATCCAAAACTAAAATAATAAAAATTTAATTTAATCATTGAAATAATCAAAACTCTATGCTTCAAGGCAAATTAGATTCAACTAGATGCTAAGAAGAATGATATAAAATGAGAATTGAACTAATGTAGGTTAAACACGGGACAAAAATAAAATTTTGGATAATTATTTGTAGAAAGACTATTTCCATGCATCGACAATCAGATATTAGTCTCTACTCAAGCAATCAAGATAATTATTTCAATAACTCACTTGAATTTTTCAAGTCGATAATTATTCTGTAATTTAGCAAATAAATAATATTCGAGATATTTTATTTACAAATTGATTAACTCCCTACATCACGTGAATGAAAAACTTGAGCCACTTAACTAAAAGGACCTTTTTTGTAGAGAATCAAATTTCCTAGAAAATCGTTATCTACATTTTTACAGTAAATTTCGTTATTTAGCCAATATCAACTAAAAAACCCAAATTATTATGAAAAAAATTGATTTTCCGATCCAATACAGAAAAAACAACCAAAATCTCAGTAAAATTACTATGGAGACTTTTACAAAGTATTTAATTACCTACAAAATGCCGCAAACGGCGACTCGATAACTTGAAATGCAGCTGAGCTCTAGAGAACTAAAAAAAAATATCATAACTTTCCTATGTATTTTATATGGAAAAATTCAAAATCAAATGTAAAGTACTTGAAATCAAAATTAAGAGCTGAAACTTTCAGGAAATTTTTTTTCAATGTCTACAACAATATATTTGAAGTGGGAGTGGAAAAAAAAGTCATTCCAAACGGACCACCCTAATCAACATATTTATATATGTACATATACAATACAATACAACAAGATCTACAGATATATCTCTAACTCAGATTTTATTTACAAAATTATAGAATAATTATTGGTTTAAAAAATCCAAATCATCGTAATATTTATTTTTCTCGCCTCCGGCCAGAAAGCGTCAGCTTTATCGTTCCGCTGTGCAAAACGAAGTTGCCATTTTCTGCCTCCGTCGACGAGAAATAGTATATTACACACTTAGGGAAGTAAAGTAAGAAATGTCTCAGATCACATGTTTGTTGACCTCGGACAACAATTACATATTGATTACTCGAGTAGAGAAGAATATTCAATTTTCTATGCAAGGAAATAATCTTCCGACAAATTATTATCCAAAATTTCATTTTTAGTTTCGTGTTTAACCTACATTAGTTTAACTTTCATTTTATATAATTATCTTTAGCATCTAGTTGAATAAAATTTGCCTTGGAGCATAGAGTTTATATTTTTTTCGACGATTCGATTAAATTTTTATTGTTTTATTTCTAGGTTCCGACACTAGACAGCGTAACTGATTTTGAAAATAAAATACAGACAGCTTTAGGAGAATTCCCTTAATTATTATGGTTTATTTTATTTTTCTCATTTAATTCAGAAGTTCGAAATGAAACATGCGAGATGATTAATTTTCTTACAGTCGAATTTATATACATATAAACAAACTATTTTTACAGAAACACTTTCAACTACCAGCATTATTGTAAGACTGTCGACCAGCTAACTCTAATAAGTAACGATCAGGATGATCCAACCAATCATTAGGGCTTAATTTTACAACTCTTTGTTTTTCAGCTTCTTGTAATTGCCATTTCTTAACTTCTAATTGTCGTTCTCTGAAAATAAATTACAATAGTTATAAAATTAAGTATAATTTATCCTAGAGAATTTATTATTATTAAAATAAAAACCTTGATTTTCTATCACCACAACCCCATACTTCAATACTTGTAATACGATGAGGTGCACCTCCAAAATCAACCGAATGAAACGATTGATCAATATTAATAATAGGATTGCGTGGGTCATCTCCAGCTCTTAATCCATAAGGATATCCTCTAATACTAGTATTTAAGTACAAAATTTTTGATTTTTTTTGAAGCACTTTATAAGTAGGATATAATTCAACAATAACAGAGTCATCATCCCCCCAATAAAGATGAGACTCTCGCCATTCAACAGCACTACATATACAATAAATAATCTGCTGATCACTGCCGCTATCTCCTTTTATAATTACTATCGTTGGACCCCGATACCCTAATACATGATGAAGAAAACGATTGACTCCTGTTCCATGTTCATCACTGCTATATAACAAAGTCCAGTGACTAGGACAAGGATTTCTAGATATCGGAAGTATTTTAGCCGTATTATTGTCTAATGACGGATCCTCAGTCTGTAAAATGAAACTTATTAAGAAAACCTAGTCTCGAAATTGCTATTTTTTTTAAAAACTAAGTTCTATAAAAGAGATAAAAAAAAAAAAAACATTTAATAATCATACCTGAATGTAAATAAGAGGTAAAGAGATAGATAATAACCATACATGACTTAGAGGCAACAAGTTTTCAGGCTTATCAAAAAAAACGGCTTTTTCCAGCACTGGAGTAATTGATTCCATATGAAGTTGTAATTCTTCAGTTAATAAAAGTTTTTGGCCATAACGATAGGCGATAGTGAATACATGGACAATCATTCTATGTATTCCCGTTATTACTCGAGGACAATGCTGCCACAACCAATTACTTACGTAACTTATTGAAAGAGTTTCTTTCCCATGAAACTGAAAGTATAGTAATGAAAGTGTTATTAGGCAATTTAGTGTATTGCAGACTTTTCGAAATGAATCATATTTTTAAGTCAATTAATTCGTAGCTACAAATGATTTAATTTTTTTTTACTTTTGACAATTATGTTGTCTCTTATCACCAGTTATAAATGAATATTTATGTTTAATTTCATGTATCCAATATAAATTTGCGATAATTTATTAACGTTTTATTGCAATAATTTACTTTTTTAAATTCCGAAATCAGGTGCAAAATTATAAATTAGTAAAAAAAATATCTGCAATAACCAAAAATAGAAATAAAGGAAAAAAAATTAATTACTCAGTGAAGAGACAAGATTAATGACGAAAGTAAAAAAAAAAAAAAAATCGGTCTATCAGTTGATCCTGCGGGCCAGCCCCAAAACTTCTCGTTGTTTTCGAGATTCTTAAGCTCGAAACCATTGATGTAAATACATTTTCAAGCTCGAAAATACTATTGTATGCCATTGTTTTCGAAAAAAACCGTTTTTTAGCATTTCTTTCTCCCATGATATTTCTCGAACAAATTAACCGATTGAGACGCCTAAGGCGGGAATCGACGCGTTTTATTAAGTTCTAGAGCTGATTAGATTTTGAAGTCGATCGTTCAAGTCGTTTCTGAGAAATCAATAAAAAACTAAAAAGAATAATTTTTTTTTTGATAATTCGCTAATATTTTCGAGTCTATTTGATCAAATGATCTGAAATTTCCAGGAAAGTCGATGGCCAACAAGCTCTTTTGATTGCCTTCTTAACCATCGAAATCGGTTCATTACTTGAAAAGTTACAAAGAGTTTACATACATGCACACACACACATACACACATGCATACATACAGATACTCGGGCATCATTCTAAAAATAGTCAGAATAGCTTTCTAGGACCTCAAAATGTCGACATCTGATAAAAACTCGATTTCCGAAAATCGGGATGAAAACAAAAACTTCCCGAAATTTCTTTAAAATCATCGATTTTCTTAGCGCGAAGTTGAAAAAAAATGAATAAATAACTTGAAACCATTTTTAAAAGATTTAATATATATTATTTCTAAACTAGTTAAAGAATCTTGCTCGTGCTTCAACTTGATCGGAGTTCTCGCCCCAAAAATAATTGTATGAAATTTCAATAAAATTTGAAAACGACGAATGACACCAGGATACAGTATGTATGGGGTATTCCACGCCAAATCGACCACTTTTGACCCCGACCCCTTTCGATTTGGCTGAAAATTTTTTTTCCTTTTCTATCCTATTAAAATCATTTTTCAGGAAATTTTCAAATTTTTTTACCCAACCCAAAAAAAATTATGAGTTTTTCAAAAATAAGGCTTTTATTTTTTTAAATAGCTATAACTTCTTCCGAAATTGACTAATGGGGACGTTTTTTTTTTTCAAAATTTTTGTTTTTGAATGTGCTTTTCAGAAAAAAATACAAGAAAATTTTAAGATAATAAACTTTATGAAATTTTCGGCTTTTTTTTAGAAAAACCGCCATTTTGTTAAAGTTCGCCATTTTTTATTTTATTTTTAATTTTTCAAAAAAAACTTCAATTAATTCTACTATTTTTTCCGCCAATCCGAGAGTGGGCCGACTTTTCCTTCTATTTTTATTTATCAATTAAAAAAAAAATTTTTGCCCAGTTGGGCTTATTGTACAAAACATGACTCTGGAAATTTTTGAGAGTTTATCAACGGCTTCAGAGTTTGAATAATTGAGACGAAAAAATTAATTGAAACTGTTAATCCTCGAGAGAATTTGGATTTTTTTAAAAATGTGAGAAAAAAAAATAGAAAATACCTACACGGAAAAAAAGGAACTGTAATAAATAAAGTTTGATGTCTAATAATTATAATATTTTCAGCGATTAATATAAATTCAAATAGTAATATCGTAATTTTAATATTCAATTAATAATAACTATATATTGAATGCTAAAATATACAGTTCATTTAGATAAAATTATCATTTAAAACTATAAAAAAGACAAAGTAAACACTAAAAAAATTAAACTTTAAATTTTAACAGCCAAAACTTAAATATCTATCGTTTGTAAAATAAGAAATTAAAGTCTCAAACAATAAAAATATAAAGGATACAAAATAATAAATTTAGTTAGAACGTTATTTTGTAAAGTCCTCTAACTAGGAAACTTAAGCAGGAGTTATTTTTAAATTTTAATATTAGTCAACAGTCAAATTTAATGATATAAACGAGAATAAATAAATTTTCACGGATATTTATTATTAAAGCAAATATTAAATATTCCCACTGAAATCAATGAAGATTGACTATATGAGACTGTACATTATACTTCGTCAATTCGTAAAAGGTATGTATCAGCCTCAGCAAATTTTATTGTTTGATGCAGTAAAATTTCATGCGCTACTGTCATCCATTTAAGTACGGAAATAACTATCTCTTCTTATACGCATGCTGTGGCCGAGCGCTCTAAGTGCCAGGGACTGGACTTTGCTTGTGAGGGGTCGGCGGTTCGAGCCCGAGAGTCGGCTGAAACTTTTCTGATGATGATTTTTCATATAAAAATTCGAACAACACATAGTGTACCTGACTGAATCAGTTATTCATAATACAAACATGGATACAATCAATTAGATGCACAACGATGAGAAAACAGACAATAGAAGAAGGAGAGAAGGAGGGGGTGAAATCAGGAACCCGAATAGAACCTTGTACTATGAGAGTAAATAGTAAAAGCCGGAAATAAATAATTCAAAATAAAAAAATATAAAATATAACAAAAAAAAAAAAAAAAAAAATTTTATAATTTGAAACAATAAAAATGAGGGTTTAGAATAAAAATTATTACTAGGTAGCATAAGAAAAAGTAACAATCGACTATGAAATTATAGACATCGACTTAGAGATTTTTATTGTTTGAAACTTTAAAATTTATGGTTTAAGTTTTAATTTTTACTATCGTCAGTCTAAAAAATATCATCTGGCCATTGAAACTATACAATTCAGAATAATAATTTTTACTATTTGAAATCTTAAAAACTATATCTTTACTCTATACTTTTTTTCTTTGAGCATAAGTATCTTTTAACAGATCACTCATATATTTTAACCTTATGCTTTATAATAAACAACAAAATCGCACCCGGGCGCCGCATTACTATTTGAAACAATAAAAAGTATTGATAATTCGGGTGAATTTTAACATTTTTTTTTTCCGTGTATGAATAATTGTATTGTAATTTTTTTTTTGAAAACTACACCTGAAAACAAAGAAAATAAAAAAAAAATTACTCTTTGGTTTATTGTTGACCAAATCACAGGCTTAAGCCGAAATTTCGAAAAATAAATCTAATGCACATCGTTATTTCAAAAGCCCGTGATTTGGTTAAAAATAAACCAAAGAGTAATTTTTTTTTTTATTTTTTTTGTTTTCAGGTGTAGTTTTCAAAAAAAAAAAATTACAATACAATTATTTATAGGTATTTTCTATTTTTTTTTTCTCACATTCTTAAAAAAATCCAAATCTCTCGAGGATTAACAGTTTCAATTAATTTTTTCGTCTCAATTATTCAAACTCTGAAGCCGTTGATAAACTCTCAAAAATTTCCAGAGTCATGTTTTGTAAAATAAGCCCAACTGGGCAAAAATTTTTTTTTTAATTGATAAATAAAAATAGAAGGAAAAGTCGGCCCACTCTCGGATTGGCGGGAAAAATAGTAGAATTAATTGAAGTTTTTTTTGAAAAATTAAAAAAAAAATAAAAAATGGCGAACTTTAACAAAATGGCGGTTTTTCTAAAAAAAAGCCGAAAATTTCATAATAGTACCTTAGATAACTAGTGCCATCGAGTATAATACTCGAGTTCGGAGTTTGGGAACACGAGCGAAGCGAGTGTTACCAACCGAACGAGAGTATTATACTTGATGTCACTAGTTATCTACGATATTTTATATAATAAATGCTCAAAATTAAAACGTCGTTAAATCCCTGTGGAAAAGGTCTTATAAAATCTCATAAAAAAAATTGGCTATGAGAAAACGATCAGTATTTGACCGCGAAAAATCTCAAAAATTCTTATACAATTATTTTCTCATAGATGGTGCATCAAAAAAAAATTTTTCTTAAAATTCTCATATAAATGATCAGAATCTATAAGAAAAAGAAGCTGTAATTTTGTGATTATAAGTATTTATAAGTTTTCGAAAAATGTAAAGTTTACAATTGCGTAGATTTTGAAAATGAATAAGATTGTATAAGACGATTTCTGAAGTAATCATATAAGATTTGATACTGATTAATGAATGTGAGTACAAATTTTTCCATATAGTAACGAAAAAATTTATGAGATCGATTAAGTTATACTTTCTTTAGTATTGATTAAGGCTTATATGCTAAATTATTGAATTTTTTAGCATGAATTCAAAAAGTTTTTATTATGTATACTCAAGATTATTTGTATGAGTATTTACGCGGAAAATCCTCAGCATCTATTCCCGAAAAACCAATGAAATCGAGTCAGTTTATTTATTCATCAAAAATTACTCAAGTAAACATTAATATTAAATATTAAAGTCATGATGTATTATAGGATATACTATAATACATGTCACCCTGTCAAATGACAGAGGAGTACTCGAACAAAACCGTATTCAAATTTGGAATATAACACTTCTGAAATAAATGTCTTATCAGGGACACTACAAATCGTAGGCGCGATCTCGTGGCGAGCACCGAACTACTCCCGCTGCTGCTGCCTAGCACCGGTGACTTTCCCCTTCTCCATATCGATCTTTTCTCCCAAGAAATTTTTTCTCTTGGCTTAAGCAACTTTTGTTATTTTTAAGATTTTATAAGTAAATTCAGTAATAACTTTATACATTATGTCTTATACAATTCATAAGAGAAATAAAGTATTTGACGGAGTAAATCCTTATTCGGTCTTATAAAAATATTAAAACGAATTGATTCGAATTTTTTCTATAAAAATGATAAATATTTATTATAATGCTACTTTATGAGACAAGTCTCTTTAAACCTATAATTTTCATAATTAAAAAAAAATGATTTTACGATTTTGTAATCAACATGACTCAGAAAATCTTGAAAATTGACTTTTTCAATACTTTCCAAAAATTAATTTTAATCAACTTGAACTTATGGAATGGAAAAAGCTTATAATAATAGACCCAGTAGCCAATCGGGAACCAGTACCTAATCACTACATCTATTTTTAATAGAAATATCTAAATATAGATATACAATTAATGGAGTGAGCGGGTACTGGTTCCTGATTAGCTACTAGGTCTTTTATCTTATTTATTATACCAGTTATCCAATTTCGGCTGTTACTTAAATTGTACCACCTTACAATCTAAAAAATATCATCAATTTTTAAAAATATACAATTCAAATTTAATAAAACAATTATGAAAGTTTAAGCTCATAAAAACTCATAAAATCTTATAAAAATTTGTTAGAAATTAAGTCATTTAACTACGATAATTTAGAAATTTTCGAATTTTTGTTGAAATTTTTGAAAAATTAAATCGAAAGTTATGAAGTCGTTTCTAGAAGGAAATGCTAAATGATATTTCTCAGAAAATTGCGTTCTCAGTAAAACTTCAAAATTGCAATAGTAACATCATATCATTCTTTAAGCATATTTAAGACTTTTCAGTTTCTATCAGTTTATTAAATCAGAGTTTTCTAATAAAATCTTATAAAATTTTTATCAGAAAACCATCTGCATTTGTCCATGACATTCGTCATTTAGTCTCATAAAAATACTAAAAAAATACGTTTCGGATTTTCTCATAAAATATTATTAGTATTTTATGATGTCCAAAAAGGTTTGTCCCGAAAGATAAATCTTATTAAAACTTATAAATTCTTCAAATTTCAACAAAACAAAATTTCTTGATGAGAATTTATAAGTATTTTAGCATAAGAATTTACTGGATTGATTCTTATTGAAAATACATTAGGATAAACTTATACAAACTTATAAAAGTGATGAGACTTATTCATAATCATAACTTTTTTACAACATTTCACTCACAGAATCTCATAGTTTAAGAAATCTTATTTGTTCTCATAGACATATACAATGTAATGCCTCATATAAAAATACTGATATCTGTAACTTATAAAGTCTCATAAAAAAGGTCTATGAGAAATTTTTTCACACCTCATAGACGTTTTCGAATCTTATTGGTTCTGATAGAAATTTTTCAATTTTTTATGAGAATTTATAAGACCTTTTCCACAGGGATGCTTAACGTCGGCGTCATGCGGTCGCGATTATTTTAATAATTGCCTTCATAGAAATCAATGTTTTTCTTTGGTTCAGTTTATTTATTTTTAAAAATTACTTAAGTTTTTATCTATTCAATTATTAAAAATGAAATGAAATACTTATTTAATTAATCGAAACTAAGACTATATTTTTATTTCATTGTTTTATTAATAAATAAACCTAAAAACTAACCTAATACAAAATCTAATACATGTATTTTTTAATATGAAAATTTGAACAAATTTCTTTCTAAATGTAAAACTAACAAGTCTTAAAATTTCAGGTTAATTAATGTCTTCCTTTGATTCCGTTTTATTAAAATGTAGCATTTATTCTTTACTTTTAACCGCATTTTTATAAAATTAGAGTTTCGGTTGAAAATTTAAGGTGACACAAATTGATCAGTTAATGACGATCCACAATCGTTAGCTGATCAATTTAATGCGCATGTGTAATCTAGAGAATTTTTTTTGCTAGTGATGCAGCTTTAGGTAAAGGTGAGTTCACCCCAGTAGTCTATCGTGAACATTTTGATAACTTGGATTATAGAGTAGGGATATACCACGCCTATTTTCGTCGAATTTTGCGGTAGAAGGGGTGCCCAAATGCTTTAAGAAAGTTTAAAACACTGCATTTGACCAATGAGAAGTGATGAGTGTTTAATGAAAAAGTTTATGAGGCCGAGGTTAGGCATTTAACGGCGTTTATTTTGAGCATGTATTATATAAAGTTTATTATCTTAAAATTTTCTTGTATTTTTTTCTGAAAAGCACATTCAAAAACAAAACTTTGAAAAAAAAAACGTCCCCATTAGTCAATTTCGGAAGAAGTTATAGCTATTTAAAAAAATAAAAGCCTTATTTTTGAAAAACTCATAATTTTTTTTGGGTTGGGTAAAAAAATTTGAAAATTTCCTGAAAAATGATTTTAATAGGAACCATGCTAGCATGGGAATGATTACCATGCTACATTGGAATCATTCCTATGCTACATCCCTGCTTAAAAAATCCGATAGATTCTTATAGCTGTATGTGTAAGACCCTACACTTAACTACTCGGGAAAAAATCATCAGACCTGATCATGCATGATCATGTGTTAATCTCATACATGATCTTGCATGGATATTCGCCAGCTATCAGCATGCGTGATCATGCTTGGACAGGCATGATTATACTCTCTCATACATGATCACGCATGCTGATAGCTGGCGAATATTCATGTAAGATCATGCTTGAGCAAGCATAATCATGTTTGACCAAGCATGATCAGGCCTGCTCAAACACAATCCCTTTCATTATTTGAAAAAAAAATTTAAATAACGATAATTCAACTTTAAATTAACGTATTTTGCTAGTATTGTCGTATAGTTAATGTTTACTGGCTGAAAAGTAATATTGAAATTTTACCCGTGACGGGTCTCGAACCCACGACCGTTGTGTTATGAAGCACGTCCGCTGTCCACTAGGCTGCCCTGTCTCGGTCAGTTTACAAATATTTTTAACACCTTTTGAAAACTCAGGGTTATAAAAAATAAAATATTATTGGAATTCAATTTAGATTTGTTCGTTAGATTTTTTTTTAATAATGAATGAAAAGAATGCTGGTTATAAATTACAAGCAAATTTAACACTTTAATTAATCTTCATTATTAATTGAAAAAAGAAAAAATGTAATTGTATTGATTATTATTATCAATTTCGCAAAACTTTATTGATTCAATTCTTCAATTAATTAAAAAAAAAAATGTAATTAAATCTATTTTTATTATTTTTTGGAAAAAAAAAATTAATTTTAATTATTAACTGAATCAATAATTATAAATTGGATTTATTCTTATCATCGATAAAAAAAAAACATAATAATTCTAACTACTATCGTCAAAATAAAAATAAGTGTTTTATTATTTAAATTTTTTATCAAAAATATGTGATTATCCCTCATTATAAACTTTGATTAAATCTGATTGAAGCTCGATCGGATTTTGATTTTATTTTTTTGCATGATCAGATATGACTTTGCATGAATCATGCTTGATCGTGCATAATTAATGCGTGATCCATACTTGATTATGCTTGGTCTTGTCTGAATCATGCTTAATCATGCATGCTGATTTTATCCTGAAGGGGGTAAGTCGTTGATCATTAATTAGACGATAATGAGTTACATCTATTTGAATCACTCAGTATAGACTCAAAAAGGTTACAAATTTATAGCAGAGCAGAAATTCAACGAAAACTATTTACTTCTGATATTTATAAAACTATAAAAATAAATAGATTTACAGTAAAATTTATTTTAATTAACAATACTGAAAATTATGGATCAATAAAATTTTTTGTAGAAATGAATAAAATCGTGTGTTTTGTTTTAGAGAAATTTGTTATTGAAAAAAAGAAATTCTTTTTTAATTAAAAACACCAAGTTAATATAGATCATATAATACCTATAATTGAAAGTAAAAAATTAACTTTTTTTTTATTATAAATCAAGTGAAGATGATGTCACGTATTGCGTATAAGGAACTTTGCATGTGATAATTTGAAATTATTAAAAAATAACTTTTAGGTGTTTAATATTTTATTTGTAGAAAAATTTTATTTTTTTGTAATTAGTAAGTTAATACATTGGAGATAATTAATGAAATAACATGATTTTACTGTTTTAATGTTCTTGCATGACTATAATTTGGTATGAGTATAAATCCGTATAAATATACCCAACCATTCAAACTCATAAGAACTCTTGTAAGTACATGCATGATCGATTCAGTGACGTAAAAAATGGTTGAGCATGACCAGTCTTGACCAAACATAAATTGTGTACGACCATAAAAAATCATACGTAATCATGCAAGCTCATATATGATCGTATAAAGCACGCAAAAAATAATGGTGCATGATCAAGCTTGATCAAGTCTTATTTTGCATACTCATACAAAGCTATACACGGTTAGGTAGGCTCGAGCTTGATCATTCTAGCCGCTCGAAAATAGACATGGATGGTCATGTATGATCATGGATGCCCATTCAAAGCCGTGCGCAGTCATGCATGATGGGCTTGACTGTGTTAAGTGTTATCGTGCGTGACCAGGTTTGACCAAGCATGAATTGTGTATGACCATACAAAGTCATACGTAATCATGCAAGCTTATATATGATCATATAAAATACGGATAAAATAAATGTGAATGATCAAGCTTGATCAAGTCTGATTATGCATACTCATACAAAGCTATACTCGGTCAGGTAGGCTCGAGCTCGATCATTCTGGCCGCTCGAAAATAGACATGGATGGTCATGTATGATCAAGAATGATCATGGATGCCCATTCAGAGCCATGCGCAGTCGTGCATGATGGTCTTGACTGGGTTAAGTATTATTATACATGACCAGGCTCGATCAAGCATGGTCTTGCATGCTGATTTTTTCCCGGGTATAGCATTTCTCATAGAATTCATTAATTCTTATAAAATCTCTATTGGAACGGATGAGAATTTATTGGATTCTATGAGATTTTCTAAACAGGGATTGAAATTATTACAATTTCGATGAAACTGCTTCCAATTGAAGGTAGTAAAAGGTTAATATTAAAATAAGGTTTTATGATTAAAAGCTTAGGTTATTTAATTAATAATAAATAAATTTTTAACTAAAATTTTGAAATAAAATAATAAATATTAACATTAACAAATTTTAACATGGGTTATTTTTATTAAAAAAATATTATACTAATTTAATTATTTAATCAAAGATATTTAATTAATATTTTATAGTGAGTAAAATTATTAATTATGAGTTGTTAATGCAGAGGAAATTAACAATTATCTAAATTAAAAATATATTAAATCCATTGACAACATTTTAAATCAGAATACAATAGACAATGATACTTTGTCAAATAATATTCAAATTTAGTATGATTGATAATTTTCATTAAAATAATATTCATTGATATAAGTAGTAATTAAGTTTAATATATGTACAGGTTATATTAGACGTATATACTATATAGCAGCGCTTAATATTCACAGAAAAAAAAAAAATTCTTGGTTGAAGGTAAATATTCTTAATTCAAGAAAATTTTTTTGGAGACCTAAACTTTCTCAGATAAAGTAGTAATTTTATCTGACCAAGATAAATTCTCTTAGCTCAAGAAAATCTTGACTTGGTTCCCGAAAACGGTGGTCTTCAAAAATATTTTCTTGACTTAAGATAACTTTTTTTTCTGTGTTGAAACTGCTTTCACACTATTCAGCATGGGGCTCCAGTACCATTCTAGCATGGCTTTGATTATTATGCTACAAAGTAATATTTACCAGTAGCATGGTTACTATGTAGAATGGTATATATTACCAGAAGAATGGTAATCATTCCCATGCTACATAGTAATGACTCCTATGCTTTGAAAAATAGGACGGATTACCATGCTACATAGTAATAATTACTATGTTACATTGGAGAATATACCATTCACTTCTCTCCGTGTAGTTTTATTATCAATCTAATAACGGAAATTAGTAGACATCTGATATTCTTAAAAAACCAAACTATGTAATTTTTGAAATACGTGATTTTTTTTAAATTGAAAAAATTACTCGTATTTATTTTTCTGTTAATTTAAACGAGTAATTATTTACTTATGAAAAAAATATATACATTTAAATTGTAACTTGGAAATTAATAATTCAATTTTTTATTTTGAAGTTATAAACCAATATAACAATTTCAAAAAAATCATCTGTTCCAAAGGTTGTATAATTATTCATACTAAAAATGCCAAATATGCGATAATTCTACAAATTAGAAATGAAAATCGAAAGAAATCAACAAAAACTCGTGTAGATTTCGAAAAATGTCACATAAATCAAGCAAAATTTTTATTTTCGTTTTAATTTATAACCTAGAGATAAATAATTCAAAATTTTATTTTTGAATTATAACGAAGATAATTATTTTTTTACTGGACTAACATAGTAACCGTTCTAATTACAAAAAAATAAACAGTAGTGTTGTTATAAATTTGAAAAAAAATTTTTTTAAAGATTATAGAATTGTTATTTTAAAAAATGTCAGATGTCGATTAACTTCAAGATCATTTTTAGGAATATGAAAAAATTTGGAAAATCCAAAAGTGCACGACTCGTAATCCTCATTTATCATGAAAGAATAAAATTAAAATATGAAAAATAACAATAAAGAAATGGCGGGAAGCACGAGTAAATTTAAAATATATACAATTTTCTTTCATTAAAATTTGTTTTTTTTTTTAATTATATTAGTATTTTGTTTATAATTATAAGAAAACTTAATTAAAATATCTCGATTAACAACAAAAAAAAATATATGTATAATGTGTGGATATATCACCATCCATGTTAATTTTACATAGATATCTATATAAATAAAAGTCAACTGCTGTTCGTTAGTCTCGCTAAAACTCGAGAACGGCTGAACCGATTTGGCTAATTTTGACCTTGAAATATTTGTGCACGTCCAAACAAGGTTTGAAAGGTGAATAAATATGAGTTTACTATTGGCTGGGTGCGCGACGAAAACGACATCTGTCGACCGCATTAAATCATCCTCAAAAAGCACAGAGAGAATACGGCATGTTTTTATAAACAAATAATTAAAATATTTAAAGATCGCGAAATATATGTGCAACACTACATTTGAAATGTAGAAAAAAATTAATCAGATTGTGCTCAAAAAATTAAGTATAAACTATTTTAATAAATACAAAATATTATTTTGAACGATATAAGGTTAGCTAGTAATAGCAATAATAACAACAATAATGGTCATAATAACAAATAAGTTAAAATAATCATGATTACAATTTTTTTCGAATTTAAAAATATTAATTAGCATTAAGTAAATAAATTAAAGTGATTGCAATTATTCGTAATTTAAAATTTCAAAAATCAATAATTTAAAAAACTTTGTGTTAAAAATTTGTAATTGAAAAAATTCCCCGTAGTCATTTTTAGCCAAAAATGAATATCATGGATAAAAATATGCAAAACTTGCAATTACTATTGTTGCCAGTATTTTTGCAATTAACAACATAACAACTATTTGCTCTCATTTTTTAACACTGCTTTCATTTGACTATTCACAAGACAAGTGCGATTTAACGAGTATTTCATCCACTGCGAGCGCTGCAATCGATTCGATTGTCCCCACCTTATACTTCGCAGCCTGCCAATAGTGCCGGAAAGTTCAACTGGTAGAGCACTCGGCGCGATACCGACATGGTCTGGGATCGATTCCCGATTTGGGCTACCTATATTTTCCTCATTTCATCTATAAATTGTCTTATTCAGAAGTTTTGCATGTTTAGGTTTCCACTATATTAAATTGGTTTTTTATAGTGGAAACCAATTTAATATAGTGGAAACCTAAACATGCAAACCTTCTCAATAAGACAATTTATAGATAAATTGAGAAAAATATAGGGGGCGTTCTACGCCCTGGCGGATCCGATTCCACTGAATTCCCTGAAATCCCACCGTGTAAATGTGAAAAAATTCCACACAACATACACTTAAATTACACTGCACTCCTCCGGGTTACACGATTTTTACCTGCTATTCCCACCGGAGTTTCAATAGAAGAAGGAGTACACTAAAACTACACTCATTTTACACCACGGCCGATTCAGTGGAAATTTAAATTTTACGCTTAAATTACATCGTATTCCACGATTTTTACCCGCTATTCCCACCAGAGGTTCAATAGACAAAAGATTACACTAAAACTACACTTATTTTACACCACGGCCGATTCAGTGGAAATTTAAATTTCACGCTTAAATTACATCGTACTACACAATTTTTACCCGCTATTCCCACTGGAGCTTCGATCAAAGAAAGATTACACTAAAACTACACTTATTTTACACCACGGCTGAATTAGTGGAAATTTAAACTGTACGCTTAAATTACATCCTGTACAACGTATTAAATGAATTGTAAATTATTGTTCATATAGTAGAGACTCTATACTTCTTATTAAAATGAATTTTTTGTAAGTCCAAGTTACATTAAAGCCCAAGTTTAATTTCTAAGAATAATTCATGGAAACATTGATAATGAATATTTTTGTCATTATGTAATATAGGATGTACTATATTACCATCAAAAAAGGTACTTATCACTCTGTCAAATAACGGACGAGTACCCGGGCCAGAATAGTCTCAAGTTTGGAATTTAACACTTCTGAAATAAGTTTCTTGCCAGGGACACTACAACCTGTGGGCGCGATCTCGTGGCGAGAATCGAACTACTTCCGCTGCTGCTTATAGCACCGGTGACTTCCCTCTCCTACATATATACTAGGGTGTTTAAAAAAAAAACAAATTTTTTTTCTTTAATGGTATCCAAAAATTTAAAGTATAACTAAAAATCAAAATTTTGGTACCAGTCCAAGCTCTTAATAATGATATTAAGGTTTGCCTCAATCCATTTTTCTATTTTCCATTTAAATTTCACGGAAAAAAATTTTTTTTTTTTTTTAATTTTCTAGCTCACAAACTAATCGACGGATTTTTATGCACTATAAATGTTTTTGTAGGAAATTGAGCGCTCTACAAAAAAAGTCTCTTATCATTTTTTGATGAATCCTACTGTTCAAAAGTTATTTAAGCTTCAAGTCGTTTATAGTAAATTTTGAGATTTTTTTACTTTTTCAGCGAAAGTATCAGCCTTATCAAAAAATATCATAAGAACTTTTTTGTAGATAATTTTATTTCTTACAAATTATTACGAATAAAATTGTTCGAAAGTCCGCATTGTTAACAAGTTATTTTCATTTCAATGTCAAGCTCTTAAAAAAATAGATTCCTGATTGATTTTAAGAGCTTGACATTGAAATGAAAATAACTTGTTAACAATGCGGACTTTCGAACAATTTTATTCGTAATAATTTGTAAGAAATAAAATTATCTACAAAAAAGTTCTTATGATATTTTTTGATAAGGCTGATACTTTCGCTGAAAAAGTAAAAAAATCTCAAAATTTACTATAAACGACTTGAAGCTTAAATAACTTTTGAACAGTAGGATTCATCAAAAAATAATAAGAGACTTTTTTTTTAGAGCGCTCAATTTCCTATAAAAACATTTATAGTGCATAAAAATCCGTTGATTAGTTTGTGAGCTAGAAAATTAAAAAAAAAAAAAAAAAAAATTTTTCCGTGATAGTTAAATGGAAAATAGAAAAATGGATAGAGGCAAACCTTAATATCATTATTAAGAGCTTCGACTGGTACCAAAATTTTCATTTTTAGTTATACTTTCAATTTGTGGATACCATTAAAGAAAAAAAATTTGTTTTTTTTTTTTTAAACACCCTAATATATACATATATATCTTTACTCCCAACTTATTTTTCTCTTAGTGTAAGCATTTTTTTTTTCTTAGTTGGAGCATACAAAAATTTTTGCGTTTAAGAAATAGTACTTATTCCGAGAAAATTTATTGTCTTTAAACCAAAAAATGTTATATTGTTTCAAAAAACTAACACATCTTTCTTACAAAAAATATTTCTCATACTTAGAAAAAAGAACTCTTGAAACAAGTAAAAATTTTTTTTGTTCAAGCATAAAAATATGTTAACGAGGAAAAAAATATTTTGATTCAGAATAATTATTTACTAGGTGCAAGAAAATTTCACTTTTCTGAATTGTTAAAACAAATTTTTTGTATCAAGATTAATTTTCTTGGTTCTAGTGAACTGTATTACTTTGTGAAAAATAAATTATAGGAAGTGAAATGATTTACATAAAAGACTCTATCACATTTTAAGATAAGTCTGATAGTTTTGCCGAAAAAGTAAAAAATCTCGAGATAATTTAATGTGAGTGAATGAGTCAAAAAATTTAGAGCGATCATAAAGTACCCTCAGCGCTTTCGCGCTTGAGATGTGCAATAATACTAAAATTTACTATGAATCCAACTTTGACTTCGAATATTTTTCAAAAAATTATAAGAGACCTTTTTTGTGTAACGTTCAATGTTTAACACAAGTATTCATTGATTTTTCCAATACACAGATTCCCTGGTGAGTGATAAAATTTTAAACTGTAAAAAAAATTTTTCCTCTTTTATTTAAATGGGAAACCGAAAAATACGATGGGCTACCTCTAAAACTTGAATTTAAGAGCCAAGCTTGTGACAGAATTTTTATTTTGTCATATTCCATCAATATCTGGTGGTGCCCGAAAAAAAAAAAAAATGTTGTTTTTCAGCACACCCTAATTCTTATATTATAAAATAATTCCAACTTTTAGTATTGATTACAAATACATTTTACAATTATTTGATTATTTTGCACCAAGTAAATAATTATCTTGATATTTTTATCTTAAGTCAACATTTTTTTTCAAATCGACATATTTTTATGCTTAAATTAAAAAATTTTTAATTGCTTAAAGTGTTTTTATTTCTTAGCATGAGAGATATTTTTTTGAAGAAAGTTTTTCTTTAAAAGTGAAAATGAATTGTATTTTTTAATCAAACAATTGAAAACAGAACATAGTTAAATGACGAGTTATTTAAAAATTCAAGTTGTAGTAAAACACAGGTATCTATTATGGAATCTGTAGATTGCTTGTTAATTATATATAACCATATATAATTATGTAAGATTATATATAACCATGTGATTTTTTTATTGACATTATATATAATTATACGCAATTATATAAAATCATATATAAACATTAGGGTGTGCCATTTTGAGGCGACTTTTTTTTTCAACAAAAAAATAGGCTGAAAATTTGCAGGAAGGTGAGAAAATAAGCCTGTTCAAAGAGGAGCTCTTAATATTAATATTTAGTGCCTATTTCTAATTTGTCATTTCCCATTTAAATAACATGATAAAAAATTTTTTTATTTTTTTAGCTCAGCATTCGCACCTCATATAAATAAGTCCATAGGATATTCTTTAAAAGAATTTAACGCTCTACAAAAAAGTTCTCTCATCATTTTTTATAAATTCATCTATTCGAAAGTTATTGGAGCAGGAAGTCAAATCTATAATAAATTTCCAGATCATTATTTTTTTTCAGCTAAACTATCAGACTTATTAAAAAATGTCATAGGACTTTTTTGATAGACAATTTTATTTCTTACAAATTATTATTAATGGTTTATTCAATTTCCGCATTGTTTACTAGTTATTTTCATTTAATATCAAGCTCGTAAAAATAATAGTCTTCCAATCTATTCTGAGAACTTAACATTAAAATAAAAATAACTCAAAAACAATGCGGAATTTCAACGAACTTCATTACAAATAATTTGTAGGGAATAAAATTGTCTACAAGGAAGGAACTATGGCATTTTTTAATAAGTCTGATAGTTCAGCTGGAAAAGTAAAAGATCTGAAAATTTAGTATTGATTTAACTTCCAGCTTCAATAACTTTTGAATAGATGGCTGTATCGAAAAATGATAAGCGACCTTTTTTTTAGAGTGTGAAATTCTCCACAAGAATATCTTATGGATTTATTTATATGAGGTGTGAATGCCGAGCTAAAAAAATAAAAAAAAATAAAATTTTTTTATTATGTTATTTAAATGGAAAATGGAAAATTAGAAATAGGCACCTCGAAATATTAATATTAATAGCTCCACTTTAAACAGGCATCTTTTCTCACCTTCCTGCAAGTTTTCAGCCTGTTTTTTCGTTGACAAAAAACAGGCTGAATTTTTTGTGGCATTATATATGATTATATATAATTCTGTATGGTTATATATAATTCTGTATAATTATGTCTAACTCGATATGATTCATATATAATTATATATAATTATTTAAAATTATATATAGTTTTTTTTTACTCGGGCACTTATATACTACATCGTATTACACCATTTTTACACGCTATTCCCACCGGAGCTTCGATGAAAGAAAGGGTACACCAAAACTACACTGATTTTACATGGCGGCTGTTTCAGTGGGAATTTCAATTTTATGCTTAAATTACATCATATTATACCGTTTTTTTTTTCAGTGCAAGTTCTCCTTTAACGTGACAATAATTATTATACAAACTAATTACACCAAAATTTTAAAATATCAAAAATACGCTAGAAAACGCAGACAAAACGTCGTAAAAACTCTGAGAAAACACAGTTGAATCCTCGTGTCATCATGGCAGACAAAACACCGCTTTTCACCGGAAAACACCGTCGAAACTCCGTTGATACGCCGAGTTTTTAGCGAATTTGTACGGTGGCGCTTGAACTACCAGGATATACAGTGGAAATTCAATGGTAATAGAGTGTAAAACGAGTGTCAGTAGATTAGTGTGAAACAAGTGTAAACTGAAAGTGAAATTTTCACAAACCCACCGTGTGATACACGTGAAATTCCGGTGTATTTTCAGTGTAATTCGAATTACACTAAGTTAACACTGAAACCCACGGTGGAAACGGATCCGCCAGGGCGCCCAATCGGACACCATTTAGCTTTTGCACCTTGGATTTTTTTGTAACTTTTTTTACTTTTTAGTAAAGATTGAAAGAGGCCTTCATGATTTTTTTCTAATTTTTTCCTCTAATCGTTTTCGAAATGTCTAATTTTGCAAAAGAAAGAGATTTTTCTTTCAAATGCCTGTAACTTTGCGAAAAGTGGTTTAAACAAAATTTTTAAAGAGTCAAAAAATGTTTGCCTCTAGGTATCTCTTCGATGAAAAATATAAAAAAAAATTTTTTGAACCACGCATCTATTGAAATTTTAATTTTGAAGTATAAATTGTCGATTTACAAAAAACCCGTACTGATCGATTTTCCTCATAATTTTTCACAGCAAACTGTGGCCTATTCTACAATTTTTCAAGCTATGCTCATAACGGGACAACGATGGGATCTGTTTACTTTTAATTTTTTAAATTTCATATTTCAGTTTTATTTAGAGAAAAATGTCTTAAGAACGGTTTTCAGATAATTTTGTCCCAGCTTTTCTCTGAAATAAAAGCTCTAAACGCTAAATCAAGACACAGACTCGATGCTTTACTCTATTAACTAGCGAAGTGCACTTCAATTTTTTGATAACTTCCATTTGTTTACGAGAAAAGCTTGGACAAAGTTCCCATTTAATGTACAAGTGCAACAGAGATAGTACCGTTCATCCAGTTGAGTGCGAATAGAGAAACAAATGAAAACGCGTCTTAAAATAATAATTATTCTTAGTCTTAGTTAATGATTATCTGGCACACAACTATCATCAAAATTTTCTAATTTTATTTCCTTTGAAAAATTATTCCCGTGAAAAAATTTTCTGATATGGCCTGATATGGCTTGATTTCGGCGGTTCATATCAGGCCTGATATGGAAATTGGCCATATCAGAAAATATATGTACAGATAAGATTTGATATGTTCTGATATGGACATATCAGACTATATCTAGTGAGATTAACATTGTTATCTCGGGAACTAAATTTATAGATAATTTTATAAAATTGTGTATAACTTTGTAAAGTTGTATATGCAATAATTGTCATGAAAAAAAAAAAAAAAAAAAAGAAAAAAAAATCCATCCAGGTCATGGGTTCGAACCCGAGTACTTCTGATTCTAAGTCTGATCTATTAACCACTCTGCCAAATCATGAACTTGAAACGTAAAGTTGATTATATCTATTTGGATAAAATTGAAACTAAGAAAATTAAAGACATCAGATAAATGATTGATTTGGTTACTTGTATTATATTCAATTGTTATTGTTTATAGAGTAACGAGACCATTAACGGTATACACACCAGTAACGGGGCAAGAACTACTTTTTTTGGTAAAAGAAAAAAAAAAAGTTCAAGATTTTTAAACTTATAAGTTTTAAAAAAGTATACATAGAAATTTAATAATAATTAAACTTTTTTCAATTTAAAATCTCAATTTTTTATATTTAAATTCATTACGAAAATTTGAAATTCTCTCAGAGATTTAAAAATTGATCTCGTTAGCTTATTGGAAAAATTTTTCAACAAAGTTTGTGCACTTTATACAATTTATAAATGCGGTAAATTAAAATATTTAACAGACTTCATAAGATTTTATGAATCATTATAAAATCGATTGTTCCGAACAATGTTACGTTATTTGGTCATTTCTAAATTATTTTACCAAACGTATGTATACGAAAATCTCGAAAAAACTAGTATACGTGCCCATATCAGGGCATATCAAGCCATATCAAACCTGATCAAGATTTTTTTTGACAAGCATATTAAAATATATATACCCTTATCAAGTTATATCAGGTCATATCAAGACATATAAAAAAAATTATATACAAGCATATCAAGTCAGATCAAGACATATCAAATCTGATATCGACATATCAAGTTGATATGGACATATCAAGTTGATATGGACATATCAAGTTGATATGGCTTGATATGGCCAATTTTTATATCAGACTATATCAGAATATATTAAAAATTATATATGGGCATATCAGATCATATCAGGTCAGATATGAATATATCAAATTTTTTGATATGGCCATATCAGGTCATATAAGGCTTGATCAGAAAATTTTTTCACGGGTTACTAATTAATTAATAAATAATCATTTTAATTAATAACAATTATGATAAATTAATTAATAATAATTTTTCTGAGGAAATAAAATTAGAAAATTTTGATGATAGTTGTGTGTCAGATTAGTATTAACCGTAAATCCTGAGCATGCTATTAATTTAAGACATTTTTCTTAAAAAAAATCCGGGCGTCGGTTGGCCCTACGGGCCAGCCCCAAAACTTTCCGCTGTTTTCGAGCTTGAAGAGCTCGAAAATCTCATTGCATGCGATTGTTTTTTAATGAGCTTTTCAAACTCTAACAAGTTACGCTTCATGCCAAAGTTTAAAAATTTAAGAATCAAAAAACATTAATGAACAAGCGGTTTTTAAGTCTTAATTTCCGATTATGTTCAATAAACTAAATGTAATGAGGCGGAAATCAATGTCAGTGATCGAAATCAAGATTTGAATGAGTTTCGGCTTAGTTCAGAGCAATAATATATAAAATATCCGAGAAAATGATTAAAAGCCGTGTTTTTTCGATTTTTTCGTTGATAATATGGTTTAGACTAGAGAACAAGTTTGATAGTATTATATGATGATCAAAAGAGACCATAAAGAGAAAAAGTTTGTAAGATTTTAGACACATTTTAGTACAGTACATTTCGATTTATCTGGAACAAATAACATAGAATGTTATTTATTTAACTTTTCAACGCTGATATATTTGGAACTAATTAACTGATTTTGGCGTTTGAGGTGGCAATATGCGCGTTTTATTGAATTCTAGAACTGACTAGAATTTGAAAGCGATCGACTCAGCCGTCTTGAAGATATTTGAAAAAAACTGTTTTTTAGAATTTCTTTCTCAAATGATATCTCTCGAACAAATTAACCGATTGAAATGGTTAAGGCGGCATTCGACGCGTTTCATTGAGTTCTAGAGCTAATTAGATTTCAAAGTCGATTGTTCGTTTCTGAGAAATCAATAAAAAACTAATAAAAAAGTGTGTGTGTCAGCTCCGACGCACGATTGGAGTTTACTCCCTTAGATCGACTGTCTAAATAGGCTCAAAAAAGGTTTACTAATCTAAGAAAAAGATTAATACTACACTAACGCAAAAAATTAAAGGAACAGAAAAATTTTATAAATTTTTTAGTAGTTATTGGAAGGCTGTAACTTTGTGAAAAATAATCGTATCAAGATTTTGAAAAAAAAGTTTTATAGCTTAAAATCTCTAGTTTCAGTGCATTTTTATCCAAATTTTTTAAAAAGTCTGGTTATTACGCTAACATGAGAAATACCGCGAGACAAAAAATTTCTAAATTTTTTCTTTTTTCCAAAGAGCCTACGGACCGTAGAAAAATTTTGTCAAGTAAACTAATGCATAGGTCATATAGCAAATTTATTCAGCTTCAATTTGGTTTTTTTTAACTTCGTAGGACAATTTGTCGCAGGGATATCAGCCTTCAAACAAAAAATGATCCTTTTGGGTTTGATCATCGATATTTCAGGTACCAATGATTGCACAGTAAATTTGAGGCCGGCGTTGAAAACGTGAATAAATTCTCAACAAGAACCGTTCATCATTTTGTGGAAAAAAAAATTTTTTTAATTTTTAACATCCTTTAGAAGTAAGTATCAAAAAATGACTTTTTTTTGGTTTTTTAGTAAATCAACCGCTACACTACAAATATCGATGAAAAGACTCATGTTGCCAGAGACTTTTATAGCTTAATGTATCCCTAATAACCCCTTAAATTTTCAAATTTATCTATCGAACCCTTTTTTGGTAATGATCGATCAAAGTTTTGCTAAACAATTAAAAGAACAAGTTTTGTTCCTTCAATTGTGTAATCATAATCAAAATGAAAAAATAATTTTTTTTTACTTTTTTTTTATTTCTGCGCTAGTAACTCAGTGAATGTAAGGGGAAGAGAAAAAAAAAAAACGAAAAATTTTCAAAAAAGTCAAAAAAAAAAAGTTTTCGACCCCACAAAACAAGGTTCAATTTTTTTGATTTTTGAAAATTTTTCGTTTTTTTTTTCTTTTCCCCTCACATTCACTGAGTTACTAATGCAAAAATGACAGAAAATTAAGAAAAAATTATTTTTTTTCATTTTGATTATGATTACACAATTGAAGGAACAAAACTCGTTCCTTTAGTTGTTTAGCAAAACTTTGAACGATCGCCCCCAAAAAACGGCTCCATAGATCAATTTAAAAATTTAAAGGGTTATTGGGGGTACATGAAGTTAAAAAAGTCCCTGGCAACAATATTTTTTTTATCAATATTTGCAAAGTAGCGGTTGATTTACTTAAAAACCAAAAAAAGTCATTTTTTTGTACTTACTTCTAAAGGATGTTAAAAATAAATTCTCATTTTAGCGTAATAACCAGACTTTTTATAAAATTTTGATGAAAATGCATCGAAACTAGAGATTTCAAGCTATAAATTTTTTTTTTTTAAATCTCGATACGATTATTTTTCACAAAGTTACAGCCTTCCAAAAATTACTAAAAAATTAATAAAATTTTACTGTTCCTTTAATTTTTTGCGTTAGTGTACTATATATATATTTATCATTTGCAGACGCCGTAGAGTATATTCTTTATATATATATTAGACTGTTTCAAAAAAAACAACTATTTTTTTTTTCTTCATTATATCGAAAATATTGTTGGAAATGACGAAAAAAAAATACTGTGAAAGTTTGAGCTCTTAATATTAATATTAACAACTGCCGCATCGCAATTTTCTATTTCCCGTTTAAATAACATGGGAAAATTTATTTTTTAAGCTTTGGAATTTTGTAGCTCATGGTGGGACCAATACTTCGAAATGTTCAAGACGCGTCCTCATGGGAAATTTGACGCTCTACAAAAAAGGTCTCTTATAATTTTTCGATATTTTTATTTCTTCAAAAGTTATTCAAAGTTAAAGTTAGATTGATGATAAATTTTTACATTTTTTGACGCAACCATCAAATTTATGGGAAAATTTTATTGGACATTTTTTGTAGAGCATTTCATTTCCTATAACTTATCTCTGAGAAAATTTTCAATATTTCTCACAAGTTGTAAGTTATTTGCAATTAACTGAAAATTTTTTTAAATAATCTAAATCTTGTTGCATAAAATTAATTATATTAAATTTTCAGTTAATTGCAAATAACTTACAACTTGTGAGAAATATTGAAAATTTTCTCAGAGATAAGTTATAGGAAATGAAATGCTCTACAAAAAATGTCCAATAAAATTTTCCCATAAATTTGATGGTTGCGTCAAAAAATGTAAAAATTTATCATCAATCTAACTTTAACTTTGAATAACTTTTGAAGAAATAAAAATATCGAAAAATTATAAGAGACCTTTTTTGTAGAGCGTCAAATTTCCCATGAGGACGGGTCTTGAACATTTCGAAGTATTGGTCCCACCATGAGCTACAAAATTCCAAAGCTTAAAAAATAAATTTTCCCATGTTATTTAAACGGGAAATAGAAAATTGCGATGCGGCAGTTGTTAATATTAATATTAAGAGCTCAAACTTTCACAGTATTTTTTTTTCGTCATTTCCAACAATATTTTCGATATAATGAAGAAAAAAAAAAATAGTTGTTTTTTTTGAAACAGTCTAATATATATATATATATATATATATATATATATATATATATATATATTTATATAGATGTATATGTATATATAGGTACGAATATATTGTATACACACAATACATTCGTACGCTGCCCCGTAGGATACCCTATGCACTCAAAAGTGAAAGTTGTGCACCTAAAACGTAACGAGGTCATTCGTTGAGTAAATTTTACACCTCATATTTTTTCCATACCGGGGGCCTTATATGAAAATCGATTCTTAAGGAGTAAACTCCAAAAAATTTTATTTTTGTTCGTAATTCGCATATATTTTCGAGTCTACTGGATCAAATGATCTAAAATTTTCAGGAAAGTTTATGGCGACAAACTCTTTCGATTGCCGCCTCAACCATCCAAATCGATTCATTAGTTAAAAAGTTACAAAGAGTTTACATACACCCCCCACCCCCCCGAACCCACATACACACACGCTCGGATATCGTTCTGAAAATAGTCAGAATAGCTTCCTAGGACCTCAAAACGTCGACATCTGATGAAAACTCGATTTTCGAAAATCGGGGTGAAACCAATAACTTCCCGAATTTTTGAAAATATAAAATTGTCTTAGCGGGAAGTTTAAAAATTCAAATGAATTGACAGTCTTTAATGTTTCTGAATATTTCTCAATACTAAAATAGTTATTTATTTTGGATAGAGTGTAGGATTGAAATGAATTCGAAGAAATTGATAATTTTCAATTATTCTTACTCCTTCTCAATACTAAAATAGTTTCATATTTTGAGTTATGGCTGGAATTGAAGTAAACTAACATGCATTCACATTCTCGAGTCTTACTGAATCCTTCTCAATACCAAAATAGTTCAATATTTTGGATCGAGTGTAGAATTGACAACAACTAAAATTAGATGAGAATTTTCAATTTTTCTAAATCCTTCTCAATACTAAAATTCCATATCAGGAGATACGGTAGTGTCTCGCACCTAGTACACGTTCAAACAATACACATGTAGGTCGTAGACAGATCGTGAAATTAGACAGTTCTCGAACTGTCTAATTTCACGATCTGTCTACGACAAGTATATGTTCTAGGTGTCCGAGCGCGAGACTACCGTGTCTATACTGTAGATCGAACGGTATTTAGCTCCAATTTTTAAAAACTTTTTAAAAAAAAAAAAAATTTCTAGAAAATTCCTTTTTTAGTCGAAAGATGATTGATTGTCATGAAATTATGAAACTTAACGTATTTTAGTTATGACTAATTTCAATAATTGAATTAGGCCAGCATATACTATAGCACCCCCATTTTTAATCCTTTTAAAAATTTTTTCATGCGTTAGAGGCACTGCCAGAAGAAAATTAAAAAAAATTTGGAAAATCCAAAAGTGCACGACTCATAATCCTCATTTATTATGAAATCATAAAACTAAAACATAAAAAATAATCATAATGAAATGGCGGGAGGCACGAGTAAATTTAAAATATATACAATTTTCTTTCATTAAAATTTCTTGTTTTTTTTTTTTTTTTTTTTTTTTTAATTAATTAATTATATTAGTATTTTCATTATAATTATAAGAAAACTTTTATAAAAAATATCTCGATAAATAACAAAAAAAAATATGTAAATAAAAAAAAAGAATTGAATTGAAAAAAAAATTCAGGCTTACCAATTAGCAATAATACAAAAAAAACAGCTGTACTAAGACGGTTATCCGCGAGCGCCTCTGGTGGAGTAAATGTACGTATAACGTGTAGATATATCACCATTCATGTTAATTTTACATAGATATACATAGATATAGTTATACAGCCTTTTTTATTCTTTTATTAATTGTAATTAAACGACACTGATTTACCTAGCCATTTTCAATAGGGGTTCTACGAATCGTTCAAAGAATTTTAAAAAAAAAAATTTGATTTAATCACTGGATTTTTTCACGGGAAATGAATCATACATGGCCATGCATGAATGCTCCATGCATGGCCATGTATGGCCATGTATGGCCATGTATGGCCATGTATGACCATGCATGACTATACATAGCTTGATACGGCCATACATGACTTGAAATGACTAGGTATAGAAATTTTAACTGAATAAAAAAAAAATTTTTTTAATTTTTTTTTTTTTTTTACTTAATTTGGCGACGCAGAGATTATCAGATATGCGAATAATTGAATTCCTAGTCGAATTGGAAATTTTTAATTCAGAGAAAAACCGCTAGACTTATTAATGACACCACCCGCTTTAGTAGGATTCGAACCCGGGACCTTCCGTACGAGAGACCGACGCTTTGTCGACTAAGCTATGCGACCGACAGTTACAACGAAGTTTACTTGTGCTACGTAAGATTGAAAGGATATAATCACTTTCGAAAAAGCAAAATATAATCATCAATATGCTGTTAGTGATATCAAAAAAATATTCTATTTTTTTTTACTACAACATCCTGTTTATAAGTAATTGTAATAGTCAGCTCAAATTTTTTATATCCGTGAAAAATGAATCATACATGGCCATATATGAATCATACAAGGCCATGTATGGCCATATATGAATCATACAAGGCTATTATAACGGTGGGCCCTGGCTATTTCGTGTCCAATAGCCACGAACCACTGTTACTAAATTTTCCCGAGTAATTAATTAATTAATAATAAATTATTAAATTTCAATATAATTTTTAATTATTGTAAAGCTGGTTTTGGTACGGGAAAATATCTCAGGAATGGGTCGACTCGTTCTGACCGGACACGCGGCTGAAATATACTTATTCTAAAACGACGCTGGTGATAAGAAATTTGTTCAAAGAGACTCAATTAAATTATATATAACAAATTTTATTTAAACAAGCCCAAGTATATACAAAATTTCCCCTTTCCTTATAAATTAATTTCTTTTAGAAATAATAAGTGTCCAGCGACAATAAATTTATTTAGCGCGCAAATATTTAATGGACATAGGGTAATAAATTAAATAATTATTTAAAATGAGTATAACGTTGAAGAGAGAGAAAAGGTTTGTGACTAATTTGTCGAGAACTTATCTGGTTGTAAGTGGACTTATTACTGGTGGAATCAGTCTCCGGTTCATCACAGGTTTCTTAGACTCGATGTCGATCCTCTTCGTGAGATCCTCGCGGGCTCCTTGGATTCGATGTCGATCCTCTTCATGAAATCCTCGCGGGCTCCTTGGACTCGAGGTCGATCCTCTTCGGCAGACGTTGCACACCAAACCACCACACTCACAAATTTAAATTTGGTTTTTTTTCAACCAGACGAAGGAGTCGCAAAATCTCCTTATTTAATTAAATTCGAATAAACAAATGTCACTTATAATAAAATAAATAATTTAATTTAATATAAACGAAAAGTCTCAACAAATAAAATTATTCAGGTAACAGACTGACCGAAATAGAACTGAGTGTTGGAACAAATGACTAGATTTAACAAACTAATGGACTAGATATCGTTAGGCCGACTCAAATAAATTGTTGAGTCCTGGTGCTAGAGTAGGACCTCGCTAAGCGTCCTCAGTCTACTCTAGGCGATGGCCAGGGGCCTAAGTCCCCGAGCAAGTGTTTGCTGGCCCTTTTATATTTTAATTTTGGAGGGGTGGAACTACCCCACTATCTTCTAAGTTCTAATTCAATCGAGGTGGCCTCTGACATGGCCCCAAGGGACTAAGGAGTGTTAATTAATGTAAAAATTATTCAGATAGATGGCCGTAGAATCCGTAAGATTTTTGCGCTCGATTTTCAAGTCGTAAAAATCACAACGCACGTTCACACTATGTATGGCCATATATGAATCATACAAGGCCATGTATGGTCATGTATGTCTATATATGTCAGTGATTAATTGGACATATATGGCCATGCATGGCCGTATATGGTTCATACATGGTCATACATGGAGCATATATGGCCATACATGGAGCATACGAACTTTTTTAATTTTTTTTCTTTCATTATCTCATAAACAACAAGTCCTATAAAAAAAATGTAAATGACAATTTTATAGGAAATTTAATTTCCTACAAAAAAGGTCCTTAGCACCGAATCACTCAGATCGATATTTTCTGAGATATTAGTCAACTAAAAAATCAGTATTTTCTAAGATTTGATTGGACATTTTATGGGAATTCAATGCTACCTAAACTTCAATAATTAATATCTCAAAAAATATCGATCGTAGTGATTTAGTGCTAAGGACCTTTTTTGTAGGAAATTGAATTTTCTATAGAATTGTTATTTATATTTTTCCTGTAGGTCTTGTTGTTTATGAGATAATGAGAGAAAAAACAAGAATTCAATGAAAAAATTTAGTTTAGCGGTCCGTACTACCCCACTCGTATGAGTTACGACTTCGCGACAATGGGTACTTTTGAAAAGCATTTAATTCTGAGAAAATCCCGACTTTGGGCGAGATGATGTCATAAAATGCCACGGAGTTACAGAAGTCTAAAACATAAAAACCCAAGTTTACGTTTATTTTGAATGGGAAATCTTCGCCTGCTCCGGGAAAGTACTTTATATTAATATCAAGGGCTTCAACTCTCAAGGAATTTTTTGGGGGGGTATTTCCAACAAAATTTCGGGATGGGAGCGAAAAAAAAAATAGCCGCTAAAAAAAGCAGTCTAATATATAGTCATCCATGACTATGTATGACCATGCATGGCCATACATGGCCTTGTATGATTCATATATGGCCATGCATGACTGTATTCAAAAAGTTCGTATGCCCATGTATGAACCATATACGGCCATGCATGGCCATATATGTTCAATTAATCACTGACATATATAGGCATACATGTCCATGCATGGCCATACATGGCCTCGTATGATTCATGTATGGCCATACGTGGTCCATGTATCACCATGTATGCTCCATGCATGAACCATATATGGCCACGCATGGCCATGTATGATTCATTTTTCACGGGTTTTCACGGGATGATACTGAAATTAGCCGACTTCTATTAATTTTTGGATTTTTTAAAAAACGATAAATTATAAAAAAAAATATTTTAAAAAATTGCACTTGTTGTCTTTTAAATTTGCTACATGTGCATATTTTCAATTTTATTTTTTTCTTCAAATTTAAATGTTCAAAAAAAAATCAAAAAATTTTGAATTGTCTGTTAACTTCAGGATCGTAATATTATTATATTATCGATTTTAAATATTTATTACTGACTTTTTAATATTTAATAAATAATTCAATAACTTTAATACAAAATTTGTGATAAAAATTACAATCGAATATTAAATTAAAATAATAAATATTCAAAGTTAATAATCTAATAACATTTTGTAGAAAGTATATAATATATATTTATTATTCTCTGAATTTAATATTTTTTTATAAATGATTAAATATTAAATTTAGAAAATATTAAACATTTTTAGAACGATTAATTAATAAATTGAATAAAAAAATATTAAATAATAATAAAAATTAAATATTTAATTAAATTATTAATTTTTAATATTAATTTCTTGACAATAAATTTTATTGGTCATGCAACCTAAGATTCTGTTATGATAGATTTATGACTATTAATGGTTCTATTCAATTTCGATTTCAACAAAAGTACACGCACCCATGTTATACAACATACATTTTAATAATAATGTATACAAATATTCTTGCAAATATGTGCAAACATTATATTCCCGGATGCATGAGTTTGATGTTTTCAAAAAACACAGTATGAATACTCAGATCTGACAAGATTCGAAAAAGATCCTGTTGATTATACATGATTATATATGGTCATACATGATCATATACGACTATAGATGGTTATATATGATTACGTATGATCATACAGGATCAGATCCAAAAAATGGCCCTGCATGATCATACCTGCTCATGTATGATCATGCAGGACCATGTATGATCATGTATGAATAGGTATGATCATGCAGGGCCATTTTTCGGATCTGATCGGATCTGAGTATTCATACATGATCATATATGATCGTATCTGAACATTTTTTCCCGGGCAGTTCTAGTCAATGTGATTTATGTAAATTTTGTAATTATAGTTATTTAACTTTAATACATATTTATTTTGTCTTAATTATTACTAATATTAATTATAATGATAATTAATGAATACAGTTGTTTTATTACTTGTAAAAAAAAAAAAAAAAGTAATTTTTTTGACTTGGGATGCGAGTGTCAAACTACCTTAAATTTTTCTATAGCAATGATTAATTTTTTCGCCACCAACGGTGCTTTAGTACGTATTTTTTACTATAGTTTCATATACAAATTTTTTATGATCATAAATAAATCTGTTTCATAATCATAAATAAATCCGTGATGATATCTACCCGTGAAAAATGAATCATACATGGCCATGCATGGCCGTATATGGATCATACATGGAGCATATATAGCTATGCATGAAGCATATATGGCCATACATGAAGCATATATAGCCATAAATGGGCATACAAACTTTTTTAATACAGTCATGCATGGTCATATACAGTCATACATGGCTTTGTATGGCTCATATACAGTCATACATGGCCGTGTATGGTTCATATATGTTCATATATGGCCATTTATGGCCATACATGCTCCATGTATGATCATGCATGGCCATGTATGATTAATTTTTCGACTATTACAATTACTTATGAACAGGATGTTGCAGTGTTATAAAAACAAGAAATTTTTTTGACATCACTAACAGCATATTGATGATGATATTGTGATTTTTCGAAAGTGATTATATTCTTTGAACCTTATGTAGCACAACTAAACTTCGTTGTACCTGTCGGTCGCATAGCCTAGTCGTCAAAGCGTCACCCTGATTGAAAACTCTGATTGAATCTGATTGAAACTCAATCAGAATTCTATCAGTTTCAATCAGAAACAAATTTCCAATCAGAAATGTTCGGGAGCGTTCGAGGGTTCTGATTGACTCTCTATCAGTTTCAATCAGATTCTATCAGAAAAAAATATTTAGTATTTTCTGATTGAAACTGATTGGATTTTTCTCTATCAGTTTTAATCGAATACAATGAGTGAATAATATTTTATTATTAAGATTACTTATCATGTTTTTATTAACTCGCTCTCATGTATGTCTGTCTGTTCGCACGGAGAAAAATGTTAGATCGAAATCTAGCAATTTTTATTATGCCGTCAACAACCTTGAGACAGGAAATGAAGCATAAAAAAAATTATTATACTCATACGAAAATTTATTATGCTGTATCACAATACTTACTACGCGCGAGAGACTTATCGATAAACTTTAACAACAATTACTTTCATACGTTATAATAATTCTGATGCGGCGTAACAATTTTTCGTATAGGTAAAATAATTTTTTGGATACTTCACTTCCTGTTTTAAGAGCAGCACAATAAAAATGGCTAGGTCTCGAGCCAACATATTTCTCCGTGTAGAATATTCTAATTGATTTTAAACTATCTTCCTGATTAGCTAGATATATTGCTAAAGTTTCTAGTAAAAATGAAACGAGCCACTGGCTAGCACCTCGCTAGCGTCGCTGTGGAAACCTCAAATTTCTCATAATATAAAAAAATTTAGTGCTCCAGATTTAGGCCTCAATTTCTCAAATGACGTAACCTACGCAGATTCCCTCACTTTTTTTTCGTTAAAAATAAATACTTTGGACGGAGAATCTCAAAAAAGTTGACCCAATAATAAATAAGTAATTACAAATTTGCAGAAAAATTACCGGAACCTCTATAAAGTATAATGAATGAAAATGAATATTTATTTTTATTTATCTCCATTCAAAAAAAATTTAATGGTTACTATGAGAAAATAGTTAACTGAAAGAAAATTTAGTAGGGGAGCCTGGGGCACAAATGCCCCCTTCCCCAAAAATTATAAAAACAAAAGTTTTTTTATTTCCCGTCAAGTTATGACCTTTGTAATGTTTTTATCATATTTAAGGCCAATATGTGATATGTGGGGTAAAATGGACCACTCAAAACAAAGAAATAGTAACGAAAAAATTAACTTGACGAAAAATAAAAAAAAATAATAATTTCGTTACAATTTTTTTTCGAGTGTTCCATTTTGCTCTGCACATCACGTATTGATCTAAAATGTAACAAAATTAGTATAAAGGTCATAACTTGACGAAAAAATTGAAAAAAATAATTTTTTTGAGTGGTCCATCTTACCCCACATATCACATATCGGCCTACAATATGAATAAATCATTATAGAGGTCATAACTTGACGGAAAATAAAAAAAATTTTTACCTAATTTTTGAGGGGGCCTTCGTGCCCCAGGCTCCCCTATACATTTCTTCAATTAAAATACAAAAATTTATTGAGGACAAAATGTTTGATTTTGTATTCTATATTATTTCGGAAATTAAAAAAAAAATTTTTTTTGAGACCTACTAAAAGTTTGTCCAGGAATATATAAAAGCGAATAATAATAATAATAATAATAATAATAATAATAATAATAATAATAATAATAATAATAATAATAATAATAATAATAATAATAATAATAATAACAATAATAATAATAATAATAATAATAATAATAATAATAATAATAATAATAATAATAATAATAATAATAATAATAATAATAATAATAATAATAATAATAATAATAATAATAATAATAATAATAATAATAATAATAATAATAATAATAATAATAAATTAATCAATTTATTTTATTTTTACACATAAATTTTTCTAAGTACTCAGATTTTTTTTTTCATCTCGAAAATTTCCTATTCGATTTAGAGTGCCAATATTGTATTATTTTCCGACCAGTAGATAAAAGATCAAGGGAATTGAATTTTTTGAGGTCCAAACTAGAATTTGTTTTTTGACTCGGGCATATTATCTATGAGATAAAAGTAGTTTAACATTGGACAGTTTAAAAAATGGTAAGTTTAATATAGTATAAATCTTTTTTACTTTAGAATGTTCTACTGTTAAGTTATAGCAATTTAAAAAAAAAAAGTTAAATAATTTACATACTTTTTAAATGGAAAAATTTGATAGTCGAGAAAAAGTACTTTAAATTAAATTTAAGAGCTATAATTTTCAGGGAATTTTTTTCTCAATATAAACGGCAAAATTATCTTGTATTGGCTAGAAAAAAAATTTTCGTTTCAAACAAAACGGATTCAATTAGAAAATAATAATTGATTTATCGATTATTTTCCGATTGAATCCAATTAAATTCGACAGAAAATTTTCAATCAGTTTTAATCCGTTTCAATCGGAAAATAACAATTCAGATAATATTAATAATTATTAAAATTTGGGCAGATATGAATTTCATTTGTCATGAATTCAGCAATTTTTAAAGTATCAAAGTATAGAATTCTATCGGTCTTTCCAATTTAATAAATTTTATAAAAAGTGAAAACAAGCATATTTCAGGATTATGTATAAACTTTTTTTGAAGAACTATATTGATTGAATTAAAACTATCACAAAAATAAAAAAAAGCATTAATAAAAAATTATATATATATTAGGTTGGTTAAAAAAAAAAACTTTTTTTTTAGTATCCAAAAATTGAAAGTATACCTAAAAACCAAAATTTCTGTACCAATTCAAGCTCTTAATAATAATACTACGGTTTGCGTCCAGCCGTTTTTATTCATATTTACAGAGTATTTAAATAACACGGGAAAAAAACTTTTTATATTTTAGAATTTTTTAACTTATAATCTAATCAACGAATTATGATGCACGATAGATATTTTTGTAGGAAATTGAATGCTCTACAACAAAAGTCTCATCATTTTTTGATAAATCTAACTGTTCAAAAGTTATTTGAGCTTAAAGTCAAATTTATAGTAAATTTTGAGATCTTTTTAATTTTCCAGCGAAACTATCAGTTTTATCAGAAAATCTTATAGAAACTTTTTTGTGGGTAATTTCATTTCTCAAAAATTATAATGAATGAAGTTTTCCAAAGTTTTGCTTTTTTTTCTAGTTAGTTTCATTTCAATATCAAGTTCTTAAAAAAATAGTTTTCTGATTTATTTTTTATAAATTCTAAAATATATTTTATGTATTTAAACTTATATTTTTTAAATAAATTTTTTCATGGGGGTGTTTAACGCAAGGATTTTCGTATGTAACTAATAGAAAAAAAAGTTGCTTGAACCAAGAGAAAAATTTCTTAAGAGAAAAGATATATATGGAGGAGAGAAAATTCATCAGTCCTAAGCAATAGCAGTAGGAGTAATTCGGTTCTCGCCACTAGATAGCGCCTACCACTTGTGTAGTGTCCCTCGTAAGAAACTTCGTTCAGACGTATTATATTCCAGACTTGGAAGCAATTCTAACAAGAGCACTCCTCTGTTCTTTGACAGAGTGACAAGTACAATTTTTGGAGGTAATATAGTATATTCTATATTACTTCATGACATGCAATCTAATTGTTAATATAGATTCAACGTAGATTTTGAAACATTCGATTTTTTGATCTTCTACCGTTTAATAATATATACAATTATTTTCTCCCGAGAATCGGTAATTTTTTATTAATTTACAATCGAAACTTTTCGAAAATATCCGATTAAATCTGATTGAAACTGATTGAAATTCAATAATAAATTCTGATTAAATCTGATTGAAAGTTAATAATAAATTCTGATTAAATCTGATTGGAACTGATTGAAAGTCAATCGGAAATTTCTGATTAAATCTGATTGGACGTTTTCAATCAGTTTCAATCAGAGTTTTTAATCAGGGTGCAGTCTCTCGTACGGAAGGTCCCGGGTTCGAATCCTACTAAAACGGGTACGGTTATTAATAAGTGTAGCGTGTTTTCTCTGAATTAAAAATTTCCAATTTGATTAGGAATTCAATTACTCGCATATCTGATAATCTCTGCGTCGCCATAATAATAAAAAAAAAAAAAAAAAATTTAACTTTTTTTTTAATTCAGTTAAAATTTCCATACACAGTCATATATGGCCGTATCAAGCCACATATGGCCATGAATGGTCATATATGGCCATGCATGGGGCATTCATACATGGCCATGTATGATACATTTTTTACGGGTAAGATGAATTTTCTTTATTTGACGTCAGAGTTCTTTATTATAATTTCAAACAATTTTCCGCGATTTTGCATAAATAAGGTAAGAGCACCAATTATTGACGGTATAAGAGACAAGATTGTAATTCCATTTTTTTTATCATGTTAACAATTCATATTATTGAATTTTAATACCGACATTGTCTTATTTAGTCTTTTAACTAAACAAATTCATATTTTTTTATAATAATAAATTAAATTTACTAATTAATGTAAAGCGTTGAAATAAGTTACCCGGATACACCAATTATTGACAGGTTAAAAACCCGACTGATCTAACTATTGACATGCCGTTGCTCCAATTATTGACACCCTTAATGCGCATGCGTCACTGATCTGTTCAACTAAATATAAGAAATCAAGTCTCCGAATAATTACTAATTTATTAATTTTATTATTATTCAATTGATAGAACAATTTTAAAAATAGATTTATTAAATGAAAAAAAAGAAAACAAAATTTTTTATTGTAGTAGCAAATTTATATTTACTTTTTGAAAATGAGGTTAATTTTTTCAATTCAATTAAATATCTATTAATTTTAAAATGTTTTTCATCATCTTTTTTTTAAACACGAAATTATTCAAAATGTTTTTTAATTAAATAAAAATAAAAATCAATTTATCTCTTTTTTCATAACAATTTAATATTATATAGATGACAGCTTGGGTTTTCGAATATTACGGTTTAAATTTTTAATGGATTTGTGTTTAAACAAAAAGACGTTACGGCGCTGTCTACTGACCTGTCAATATGAGATACAACTTCGATATTATGTTCTAATTATTGACGTCCACTATTTTAAAATTAAAAAGCACTTAATTTACTGTAAATATATGATATTGTTAATTTTTCATAATTTATTTATGTATAAAAAAAAAGTTGATGTGATTAGATGGAAAAAATAATTAAAAATCCCCGTTTCAAAAGACTGCTTTTCTAACCGCAATAGTTGAGAAAATTGACGCTCACAAGCTGTTTCTATAAATATAAATGAATTTTATTTTTTTTAATAATGAATATTTAATATTTTTCACTAACAATAATTTTTTTTCAATTTCTTGAATAACATAGAGTGCTTGAAAATGTATATAATCATTATTAATATAGTAGGTAATTAAAAATGTCTTAAAATAGGATAGGGCGTCAATAATTGGACCTCCGTCAATAATTGGTACTTTTACCTTACATATTGTTGGAATGTATTCTGTATATTTATTTATGAGTATATCTCAACTGTCATCTTAAAACCCGCCATTTTTAACTTCCCGCTAAGAAAATTGCAAATTTTCAAAAATTCGGGAAGTTATTGGTTTCAGTCCGATTTGTGAAAATCGAAATTCCAACAGATGTCGACGTTTTGAGGTCCTAGGAAGCTATTCTGACTAATTTCACGATGATGTCCGAGTGTATGTACACAGAAAAAACAGTTAACTTGGTTCAAGAAAATTATTGTCTTCCGAATTTTCTTTCTTGATCCAATAAAAATAAAATACTTGATTCAAAAACTTTTTTTTGGTTCAAGACAGTAAGTTCTCTTGCTCCAAAAAAAGTTATTTTTGAAGCGAAATTGAAAATTTTTTGGTTTAAGAAAAGAAATTCTTGGTTAAAGAAAATAAGCCATCTCTGGCCAAAGAATCAACGTTTTGAACGAAAAAAAGTTTAACTTCGGCCAAGAAACTTTTTCTTGCCCCAAGAAAAAAAATTTCTCACTCCAAAAAATCAAAGTTTTGAACGAAAAAAAGTTTACTTGGACCAAGATATTTTTTCTTGTCCCAAGAAAAAAAATTTCTTGCTCCAAAAAATAAACGTCTTTTGATTGAAAAAAAAGAAATCCTTGAGCCAAGAAAAATCTTTTGGCACAAGAAAAAACTTCTCTTGCTCCGAAAAATAAATTGCTTAAGTAAAAATAAAAGTTGCTTGGGCCAAGAAAAAAAAATTTCTTGCTCCAAAAGTTTGCTTCTTTAATAGAGACTTAAATTTTTCTCAATCAAAAATTTATTTTCTCTACAAAAGATAGACATGTTGATTCTTTTTTTTTTTTTTTTTTTTTTTTTGTCTGAAACGTAATTTTTTGTATTTTTATTTCGCAAAAAATGTTTCAAGTAAACATTAATATTAAATATTAAAGTTAAGATGTATTATAGGATATACTATAGTACAATTCAAAAAGGTACTTGCAGCTCGGTCAAATGTCAGAGTGCTCGAATGAAATCGTACTGAAATTCGGAATTTAACAATTCTAGAATATCTTTCGTACCAGGGACACACTACAAATGGTAGGCGCAATCTAGTGGCGAGCACCAAACTACTCCCGCTGCTACTGCCTAACACCGGTGATTATCCCCCTCTCCACATCGATCTTTTCTCCCAAGAAATTTTTTCTCTTGGCTTAAGCAACTTTTGTTGTCTTGGTCGGAGAATACAAAAATACTTGCGTGAAAAGAATAGTACTTGTTCCGAGAAATTTTACTTTCTTTAACCAAAAAAATGCAATATTGCTATAAAAAAATAATGTATCTTGCTCCAAAAAAAATATCTCTTACTTTAAGAAATATAAACTCTTGAAACAAGTGAAAATTTTTTGATTTAAGCGTAAAAATATGTTGACGTGAGAAAAAAAATTTTGATTCAAGATAAAAGTTTGAAGATAATTGTTTACTTGGGGCAAGTAAATTTTTATTTTCCGAATCGATCAAAAAAAATTTCTTGAATCAAGAATATTTTCCTTGATTCAAGTTAACTGTTTTTTCTGTGTATGTATGTATATACGTACGTACGTATGTAAATATTCTGTAACTTTTGAACGGATGAACCGATTTTGAACTTTAAGGTGTCATTCGACGCGGCTTTTTATTTACTATAAACACTGAAAATTTGAGCTTAATCGGTCAGGTACGTTCGGGTCAACCGACAGACCGATTTTTTTTTTTTTTTTGACCACGGTGGGATTCGAACCTACGCCTTGCGAATAATCCAGTTCAAATGCAAGCACGCTAGCCACTCGGCTACAAGTATCATTCGAATTTCTCAAAGTATATGCCAAATATAAATAAAATACAACGAACTCGAGATTATATCTCACGTATTAAAAGCTACAATCTCAAATAGTAATTTTTACTTACTAAGTGGCGATTCACATTACCGATGTTTTAAAAACTACAATACCTCAAGAAAATTTTATTTGATATTATAAATTTTAGAATACTCTAGTTCTTTTTACAATGTTTTCAGTAATAGTTTTGAAATGTTATGAAGAAAAATTAATAATCTTACAAATTGTACTAATCGGCATACAAATGAATAAATTTTGCGAAATTCATATAAATATAAATTGAGTAATGTGTGACTTTTCTGTTGTTTCCAGATAAAAATCACTATCTACTCTATACTAATATTTTCCGTTTCATCTACTGAATTTTACAGAATAGATAAAAATAAATACAAGTTTTAAAGTAATTTATTGTTAATAAATTGTAATATTTAACTTCTACGCTTACAAATCTTTTTAACTCAGAATTGTAATATTATCAAAGAGATTTTTGAATATTGTTATTTCCAGAATGATCGTTGTGATATAATTATAGATTGTTACCATTCTTTATTAAATTTTTCTAATCTGCATTATAATTTTTACAAATCGTAAAATTTACAATACTGATTGTAAGAATCAATAAAAAAAATGTCCAATAAAAAAACTTTCCATTATTAATAGTAATTTTTGGTTTGGATTGTAAATCTCTCTTTGGAAAGTAAGGTACCGGCGGTTAATAAGGCCTAGCTAAGGGAGATTTTGAATAGAATCGAAAATATTGCATTTAATTATCGAAATGTATAATTAATCTTTATTTCCATACATTAGCCTTGAAATGTAATGAAGTAATGGTAATTTTTACCATAAACAAACAAAAAATTATACTTTTACAAAAACCATACGAATAGGCCTTATTTTACTACGGTAGGGTAATAAGGCCTACGGGTTAAACAAACTGAAATAGTTTAACTATACTTAATAAAATTGGTATTAGAAATGAATCATCACTTAAATTTAGCAAAAATACTTTTTAAGAATCAGAAGACTAGATTGTTTTGCTCAACAGCACTTAAAATTATCAGTATTCTTTTTAAGAGTCAGAAGACTAGATTGTTTTTTACAATTTCTTCTGCGCTACGACAGCATTTGACAGATGATAAAATATTAAAGACAGGGAACGTGGTATCGGGACTCTATAAATTTTTCGTAACATCTCTATGTAAGACCCTTCTACTAGAGTAGTCTTTAACGGAGGCGGTTATTTTAAATATCATTTCTGTCACTTAGGCCTTATTAGCCGACAGGCCTTATTACCCGCGGGTATCTTAATTTTTATTTGACAATTATAAATACCTAATTTTGAGCTCCGTTTTTTTCCGTGTATCAACTTAATATGTCGATATTAGATTTGATATGTCTTGATCTGACTTGATATGCTTGCATATAATTTTTTTTATATGTCTTGATATGACCTGATATAACTTGATAAGGGTATACATATTTTAATATGCTTGTCAAAAAAAATCTTGATCAGGTTTGATATAGCTTGATATGCCCTGATATGGGCACATATACTAGTTTTTTCGAATTTTCCGTATACACACGTATGGTAAAATAATTTAAAAATGACCAAATAACGTAACATTGTTCGGAAAAAGCCGATTTTAAAATGGTTCATAAAATCTTATGAAGTTTGTTAAATATTTTAATTTACCGCATTTATAAATAATGTAAAGTATACAAACCCGTTGAAATAGTATATTAACGCCTTGAGTGGAAGGTGCTTTCGACAACGAGTGTGATTGGTTCACGAGCCGTTAGGCGAGTGTTGCCAACACACGAGTGTCGAAAGCCCTTCTCACTTAATCCGTTACAATAGTTTTTGCATCAAATGGTAAGAAAGAATGTCTCTGATTGGTAAAAAAGGACACTACATTAAATTTAATCTTTTAATTAACCTAAAATAATATTCAATCTTATTAATATAAAATTAATTCCTGTCTAATTTCTGATGCAAAAGATTGTTAAATAATAATAGTAACAATTAAACATGATTTAATTAAGTTTTATAATAATTTAAGATTATTTTTATTGTTTTCAAAATATTGATATTCAGCAAAAAATAACTAGAGTTTTAAGTCAAAGTTGATATAGTGAATTGTACATTATAATTAAATACAGTATAGTTGGATTAGCGAGAGTTTGCGCTTCGGGTTTTTACCCCCACCATCAAGACACAATGTCTTAGGTATTAAATTTAGATGGTTAGGGTAAAAACCGAAAATATCCGAAACGCAAACTCTCGCTAATCCAACTATAAGATGATTTTCTATAGTCTGGGACTTTCCGTTGTCCTAACTCGAGTCGGCTGTTGATTGGGTTTTCTGGTGGATCGTTTAATGACTAATAAATAGTATATCTATATATATGTAAAAAGTGTACGTTTGTCATATTTTTCACAAACAATGTGGACATTCTTCGCGATATTTATTCTTTGTAGTGTCATTTTTAACCAATCAGAGACGTGCTTTCTTACTATGAGTTGCAAAAAATTTTTTAATTAACAATATTGAAAGGACAATATTTCAGAAATCAAATACTTCCGAAAAATTTAAACTACGAATGGAAATTCTTTAAAATTACATTTTATACGAAAGACCATTTTTAATAAAATTTTCTAGGTTTTGCTGATAGCCGGTATTACAAACTTCCCTTATGAATTTGCCATCATCACGTGAGTGCTCTGGCGAATTAATTATGTTAAAAATATTAGTATGAATCGTTATGTAATAATTATATATGAATTTAACGAGTTTTATTTGTGTTAAACGGTTAAATTGAATGTACCTAATTAGGGTAGAAGTGCTATTTGAGGCTAGTGCTTTATTTTTAGACCTTTAACAATACAGTCTACAGGATTCTATGCGGTTTTTGTCGCATTTGATTGGATTCTATGAGAATTTTTTGATAGGGTATATACATAACATACATACATACATATATATACGTATATACATAAACTCAGGCATCATTCAAGTCGGAATGACTGCTTTACGACGTCTTTTTGAAGGTGTCATTAAGAAGTCTTAAAATGACTTCATAAAGCTGTCATTCTTAAGAACTCTTAATTCAGAGTTCTTGAAGACTTCATAAATAAGACGTTAGTTTTGTGACGTCTAAATGCATTCATTTTTAAATTTCTTTATGAAGTCAAAATTAGGAGCTCCTTAAACACGTCATGGTTAATTCATACTGAAGTCTTATTTGCGAATTCAGAAAAAAAAATATTTGAGAACTCCTTTTGAAGACGTCTTACTGAGTTCGCTAGGTGGCTCATTCGACATCTTGAGAACTTCTTAAAGATTTCTTCAAGATCTGGATAAGACGTCCAAATCATAAATAGGAACTCATGCAGAACTCATCAAGACGTCATTTTGCTATCTCGGAAGATTAGATTCGGTAAAATATAGTTTATTTTAATTAAGGTAGTTCCATCCCTACAGTCCAGTCAAAAAGTTGTGGATCACCACCGATGTATCGCGTACCTACGAAGCTTACGTTATAGTCCAAATTTTTTAGACTGGACTGTATTCCCAATACTACTGTATTTCCTACACAAACACGCTCACACTATGATAAATTAGTCTGTTTGAAAATCTGGCAACGTCGCCTTCTTTATTCTCTTACTCGCCTTGTACAGCCAAGACTCACTTATAGTTCATACATATGATAAAAGATTGATAAATAAATAATTTATGTCACGTGATAAAGATTTCTTTTATGATAATTTTTACTTCTAATTTTTATTACGCAGTGAAAAATTTAAATTTATTACACGATCAAAATTTATAATTTTCAATATGATTCAACTAATTCAACTAATTTCAATGAACTATTATCTAATTATTTAATTCATTAAATTTTTTAAATTTAGAAGCTGCAGCTACTTGTAGCGCATTTCAAAATGTACCCTAAATTAATTTATTTACTCATTAATTTATTTATTCATTTTTGTTGTTGTAAATAAATAGCTGCATTTTATTGATAACTATTAATGAAACATATATAATTATTCATCCACTAACATTATTCCCGATATTATTCATTATATGAATTTAGCCCATTTGAATTTTCGCGCTCTCTACGCGTTGCAACGTTGCCGCTTCATTCACTCGTGACTGTTTCTCCTATCCCCTCCACTAAAACTAATCCTCGAAATGTGTAATTTATTTTAATTTTTTATACAAACTACACGGTAAATAATTCTAATTTCTTTTTTAAATGTTCTAAATATATTTTTCTTCATTATATTAGTTTTTCGTTAAAACGGTGAACCTCCGTCAAGGAAAAATACGTAAAAGTTTGTCATTTTCCCACGCTTCTCCTATGCTACATGTACAAAAAACATAAAGTTTAATTGCTAATATCTTTCTTTAGACACGGTAAATCGTCTCTAAATTTTAACAGCGTGTGTATTATACACTTAAATACTTATATTCAAAATTTGGAAGATTTCTTGAATTTTTGCTTGCATGACCCAACTACCTTAATAATATTTAAAATCTATAAACTATTCTTAAACAGATAAGATTATATTGTTTACTAGCTGACCCGGCAGACTTCGTACTGCCGCAATCGATTGTAGAGCAAAAAAAAAAATCAACTCTGCTTAGGTTTCCACTACATAAAAGTGGTGTATTACCGTACGATGGACGGTGTGGCTCAATAAGTTATGGATCAAATAAAAAGAAATATAGTATAAAGCCAGATAGTTCAACTGGTTAGTCCAGTAAAATAGACCTTTAAATGCGAATTTTGAGATAAGTCGTTGCATTTTTGATATAAGTTACTTTAAAGTGTCTAAAATAAAGTGGTAAAGAAATTTTTTCAACCACCCCCCGGGTAGGGTTGAAAAAAATTCAAAAAAAGTATTTTTTAAAAATTTTGAGAAAACGGTAAGAGCTAGAAAAAAAAGTTCCGAATAAAAGTTGTAGAACTTTAAATTTTACATAAAAAAGGTTCTTTGACTTTTTTGGCTATTATTAAAATTGACAGAGTTAGGGTGGCTGGAAGCTAGGGGATGAACGTTACAGCTTTAAAAAATCATAACTCCCTAAAAAATGAAGATAGTAAAAAAAATTTTTTTTTGTTTTATTCATAAAATTATAAACTTCAATCTCAGAGATAAATTTTTTTTTTTTTAATTTTTTATAAAAAAGTTATAACAATTCAAAATTTTAATTATTTTTTTTTAACCACTCTAATTGATGAAAATAATTTTTTTTTTCATTATTTGATTTAATATATTAAAGAAAAATTTTTGGCGTTGGAAATTTTTTTTTGCCTTTATTTTCCAAGCAGGTATGAATTTATTTACCTGGCGTCAATTTTTTTGTGGCGGCGACTTTGCTTTTACTACCGAGTAGCGTACTGACCGCGCATGCGCTAGTAAACTGAATGAGCACATACTTGTGTGTCGTTACACGTACTTCGACATTAATGTGTGTACGATATTGTAAGACGTTAACCCTTTAGAGTCAGAGGATCTTGAAACGTCTACGTGTGAGACTAGTGGGGAGAGCGCGAATCGTCGAGTCCCGTGAGCTTGTATGAGTGACATGTGAGAGTAGTAGTGTGCCTGTGAGTACCCTTCCACTCGTTTGAATCTCGCGCTGCGTTCATCGACAGTACCGTAGTTAGTATTGTTGACGTGAGTCAATAGTCTCCGAAAGTAAGGTTAGAAAAATTAAAAAAAATTTTTATACATTGCTATGTAATTGCAATGTTACTTAACTATATTTGTAATGTAACCAACTGTTGTTCTTACTTTGAATTTAAGTCCTTTGATATTTATTATTTAATAAATTAGAAATAAAAAATAAAATTATTTTTTATTTCCCGCCCAGGTAAAATTTTTTCTCTTATAATACGACCCTGTCACGTTTGCTTCGCGCTCTTTCTAATTCTATCGGGATTTGCCAGACTTAAGAGTGGGGTTTCAAGGTCAGACTCTAAAGGGTTAACGAAAGAAAGAGAGAAAAATACATAGATACACAAATCTAATAAAAGATAAAAATAGTGGAAAAAAAATATATCCGAATTTACTTATTCATTTATTATGATCCTTGTAGTCCACAAAAGTAGGCGAAATAATAATAATGTGAGGCAAATAATTACAATAGTAAGCGGCTACTTAGATACTCGGACAAATTTGTTTTTTCATTTTTTTTGTAATTTATTCTTTCTTTTTTTAAGACTTAATTAACTTTTGAAAAATCGATTCGATAATATGGGTATCAATCGATTCCAAATTTCATGAACCGTCCAGAAAACCTATCGATAAAAAACCGATTTTTAAAAAGTTTATTAATTATTTATTATAAACAAATGTTAATTAACTTTTAAAAAAGCGATTCGACAATGTGGGTATCAATCGATTCCAAATTTCATGAACCGTCCAAAAAACCAATCGTTAAAAAACCGATTTTTAAAAAGTTTATTAATTATTTATTATAAACAAATGTTAATTAACTTTTAAAAAAGCGATTCGACAATGTAGGTATCAATCGATTCCAAATTTCATGAACCGTCCAGAAAACCAATCGTTAAAAAACCGATTTTTTAAAAGTTAATTAACATTTGTTTATAATAAATAATTAATAAACTTTTTAAAAATCGGTTTTTTATCGATAGGTTTTCTGGACGGTTCATGAAATTTGGAATCGATTGATACCCATATTATCGAATCGATTTTTCAAAAGTTAATTAAGTCTTAAAAAAAGAAAGAATAAATTACAAAAAAAATGAAAAAACAAATTTGTCCGAGTATCTAAGTAGCCGCTTACTATTGTAATTATTTGCCTCACATTATTATTATTTCGCCTACTTTTGTGGACTACAAGGATCATAATAAATGAATAAGTAAATTCGGATATATTTTTTTTCCACTATTTTTATCTTTTATTAGATTTGTGTATCTATGTATTTTTCTCTCTTTCTTTCGTTAACGTCTTACAATATCGTACACACATTAATGTCGAAGTTCGTGTAACGACACACAAGTATGTGCTCATTCAGTTTACTAGCGCATGCGCGGTCAGTACGCTACTCGGTAGTAAAAGCAAAGTCGCCGCCACAAAAAAATTGACGCCAGGTAAATAAATTCATACCTGCTTGGAAAATAAAGGCAAACAAAAATTTCCAACGCCAAAAATTTTTTTTTAATATACTAAATCAAATAATGAAAAAAAAAAAATTATTTTCATCAATTAGAGTGGTTAAAAAAAAATAATTAAAATTTTGAATTGTTATAACTTTTTTATAAAAAATTAAAAAAAAAAAATTTATCTCTGAGATTGAAGTTTATAATTTTATGAATAAAACAAAAAAAAATTTTTTTTACTATCTTCATTTTTTAGGGAGTTATGATTTTTTAAAGCTGTAACGTTCATCCCCTAGCTTCCAGCCACCCTAACTCTGTCAATTTTAATAATAGCCAAAAAAAATTAAAGAACCTTTTTTATGTAAAATTTAAAGTTCTAAAACTTTTATTCAAAACTTTTTTTTCTAGCTCTTACCGTTTTCTCAAAATTTTTAAAAAACACTTTTTTTGAATTTTTTTCAACCCTGCCCGGGGGGTGGTTGAAAAAATTTCTTTACCACTTTATTTTAGACACTTTAAAGTAACTTATATCAAAAATGCAACGACTTATCTCAAAATTCGCATTTAAAGGTCTATTTTACTGGGCTATAATGAATCAATTTGGATGTTTAATGCAACAATTGAAAGAGCTTGTTGGCCGTCAACTTTCCTGAAAATTTCAGATCATTTGATCGAGTAGACTCGAAAATATTGGCGAGTTACGAAAAAAAAAAATTTTTTTTTTTTAGTTTTTTATTGATTTCTCAGAAACGAACAATCGACTTTGAAATCTAATCAGCTCTAGAACTCAATAAAACGCGTCGAATGCCGCCTTAACCATCTCAATCGGTTAATTTGTTCGAGAGATATCATTTGAGAAAGAAATTCTAAAAAACAGTTTTTTTTAAATATCTTCAAGACGGCTGAGTCGATCGCTTTCAAATTCTAGTCAGTTCTAGAATTCAATAAAACGCGCATATTGCCACCTCAAACGTCAAAATCAGTTAATTAGTTCCAAATATATCAGCGTTGAAAAGTTAAATAAATAACATTCTATGTTATTTTTTCCAGATAAATCGAAATGTACTGTACTAAAATGTGTCTAAAATCTTACAAACTTTTTCTCTTTATGGTCTCTTTTGATCATCATATAATACTATCAAACTTGTTCTCTAGTCTAAACCATATTATCAACGAAAAAATCGAAAAAACACGGCTTTTAATCATTTTCTCGGATATTTTATATATTATTGCTCTGAACTAAGCCGAAACTCATTCAAATCTTGATTTCGATCACTGACATTGATTTCCGCCTCATTACATTTAGTTTATTGAACATAATCGGAAATTAAGACTTAAAAACCGCTTGTTCATTAATGTTTTTTGATTCTTAAATTTTTAAACTTTGGCATGAAGCGTAACTTGTTAGAGTTTGAAAAGCTCATTAAAAAACAATCGCATGCAATGAGATTTTCGAGCTTGAAGAGCTCGAAAACAGCGGAAAGTTTTGGGGCTGGCCCGTAGGGCCAACCGACGCCCGGATTTTTTTTAAGAAAAATGTCTTAAATTAATAGCATGCTCAGGATTTACGGTTAATACTAATCTGACACACAACTATCATCAAAATTTTCTAATTTTATTTCCTCAGAAAAATTATTATTAATTAATTTATCATAATTGTTATTAATTAAAATGATTATTTATTAATTAATTAGTAATAATTTTTCAAAGGAAATAAAATTAGAAAATTTTGATGATAGTTGTGTGCCAGATAATCATTAACTAAGACTAAGAATAATTATTATTTTAAGACATTTTTCTCTAAAAAAAACTGAAATATGAAATTTAAAAAATTAAAAGTAAACAGATCCCATCGTTGTCCCGTTATGAGCATAGCTGGAAAAATTGTAGAATAGGCCACAGTTTGCTGTGAAAAATTATGAGGAAAATCGACCAGGACGGGTTTTTTGTAAATCGACAATTTATACTTCAAAATTAAAATTTTAAGAGATGCGTGGTTCAAAAAATTTTTTTTCATATTTTTCATCGAAGAGATACCTAGAGGCAAACATTTTTTGACTCTTTAAAAATTTTGTTTAAACCACTTTTCGCAAAGTTACAGGCATTTGAAAGAAAAATCTCTTTCTTTTGCAAAATTAGACATTTCGAAAACGATTAGAGGAAAAAATTAGAAAAAAATCATGACGGCCTCTTTCAATCTTTACTAAAAAGTAAAAAAAGTTACAAAAAAATCCAAGGTGCAAAAGCTAAATGGTGTCCGATTGGGCGTAGAACGCCCCCTATATTTTTCTCAATTTATCTATAAATTGTCTTATTGAGAAGGTTTGCATGTTTAGGTTTCCACTATATTAAATTGGTTTCCACTATAAAAAACCAATTTAATATAGTGGAAACCTAAACATGCAAAACTTCTGAATAAGACAATTTATAGATGAAATGAGGAAAATATAGGTAGCCCAAATCGGGAATCGATCCCAGACCATGTCGGTATCGCGCCGAGTGCTCTACCTGTTGAACTTTCCGACATTATAGTAAACTCATATTTATTCACCTTTCAAACCTTTTTTGGACGTGCACAAATAATTCAAGGTCAAAATTAGCCAAATCGGTTCAGCCGTTCTCGAGTTTTAGCGAGACTAGCGAACAGCAATTGATTTTTATTTATATAGATAAAAATTTTTACCACGTTTTTATCAACTTGCTTTCATATATGTCTGTTCGGGTGGAATTTTGTATTGAAAGTAACTTCTCGATGTAATTTTTAATAGATATGAAAATACTTGTAAGATTTAAAGTGAAAACGTGGGGCACATGAATCAGATAATTGATGCATTAATAGTTCAACGAACAATTTTAATGCATTGCAAATAATATGGACTGATTTGTAAGGTTTTTCATTGACAGCTCTTCTCTACATTTCTTATAGTTATATATTGCATGCACACCACGTTTTTCGTTGTAAATCTTACAAGTATTTTCATACTTATTAAAAATTCACCATTATAAATTTTCAGGACTATCTGTAAGAAGTTCGGAATTTGTATGTGGTCTTAAATTTTCATGAGAAATATTATTTTATACTTTTTAGTTCGTTTTAAAAACATGGTTTATTAAAAATTTTTTCTTTATTTCGATAATTATTTCATATTTAAATTAACAAATTTTTACCAGTTTCAAGAGTTATTATTTCTTAATATGAGATAAATGTTTTTTTGAAAGTGGCAATGAACTTTATTTTTTTATTGAACAATTGAAAGCAAAACAGTGAAAAGATGAGTCATTTAAGAATGCAAGTAGTAGTAAGACACATTGTACCTGTTATAGAATCTGAAAATTGCTTGTTAATAAAATTGACCCAGTGAACACATGACCTCATTCTGACGTCATACGTAGGTAATAGAAATGACACGGCATTTTATGTAAATTTGATGTTAATCTGACGTCCTACATGACTTTAAAATGATGTAAAAACTTGACATCATATTGATGTAAGCATGACTCTTGTATGAGGTCACAGTTATGACTTATGTGTTACGTACGCTTGACATAAAATCTACATCACATCGTCACGTAGTAATAAAGTCATTATTGTATATCATAATGACGTAATTTTAAAATCATACATTCATGTCAGTAGCAAAGTCACGGTTTTACGTAATAGGGATGTCATTTTTAAATCATATCTTTACATCAGTGACAAGACAGTATTTTATGCAATGCTGATATAATTTCTGAGTAATAGTGTTTTTATCATCTATTTATTTAAATAAAATAATCATAGAATGAATTTTCAAAAATGTGTAAAAATAACAATTAAATTTCAAATATTCTTGGGGCCAAAGAAATCGATAAACTCGATAATATATTTCAGACGTTTTAGATTAAAGCATTAGCGTGAGCATACAAAAATTAACTTTATTTTTTTAAATAATATACCGAAAATGCTATTGAGGATGACAAAGAAAATGGAACGACAGTTTGAACTCTTTTGATATTAAGATTGTCAAGTTTAGTACTGCAATTTTTTAATCGATTAAATGTCATACAATTTCGTGGTATAATTTAATGTTTTGCAAAATTTTATATAAATTTTTCAAATTTCACATCATAACAGAAAACTAAAAAAATTTGAAGAAACTTAATTAAATTTTATATAATTTTTTATAATTATCATTTATGTTCATGGAGTTTTTTTAAATTTTGTAAAAATCCATCACGAAAACTTATGAACTCTGTCTTTATCGGCATTTCACTTTAAATACATCAATTAAGCACACGACTTGAACTCTCGTGATGTGACCAGTGAGCAACGTTCAGGACTGCCAGCCAAGAGGAGCCGTGTTCGAACTTAGCCGACGCCCAGGATTTTTTCATAATTTACTGCTATCAAATCTAGTTTCTGAATTTATAATGCATTTGCGCGGTAATAATCAAATCAAAATTTGGTATTTCTTTTTTTTTTTTTTTTTTTTTTCAAAAATATTTTTTCCGAATTGATGATTTTAACATCATCCACATGTCATACTGACGTCATGAAATGTCACACAGATATCACATTTACGTCATTAGTTTTACGTCATAATCTTACGTAAAAAAGTGGGAAATAATGAGTCACACCGGACTCATTCTTATATCTTACGTAAATCATGACATAGCGTAACGTCACTCTGACGTCACATTTACGTAAATGTGCTTACTGGGGAGAGATATGAAAAGTATTTTTAAACTTGTAAGAGTAAAAGACGATATAATCACCGTATAAATGCGGTAAATGAGGTATAGCAACCGTACAAATACGGTGTAACCAACATTTAAAATAGCATAAAACCCATATAAATGGAGTATAGTCATAGTACAAATACAGTATTGCGAGAGCGTAAATACGATGTAACCACAGTATAAATACGGTATAGTCCCTATATAAATTAGGTATAAACACAATATGCTCACGGTATTAATACGGTAATAAAATTTCATAAACATACCGCATTTATACTGAGGGTATATCGTTATAATAATTATACCTAAAAAATACTAGTAAAATACCGTAGAAATACCGCTATGGCAATTCCGCGAGGGAAATGAATTAATGTGGTCTACTTTTCATTATTCGATGTTAAAAATATGTAAATTAAAATATTTAATAAGAAATTTTACGATTAAAATAAATTCAAAATACACTAGTTACAAAAATTAAGGGATATTGAAAAGATTGCGAATTTTGAAGTAATAAAAAATCAATCATAACAGCCCAAAGACAGTTTCTAAGACGAGCCCAAATTTGAAATATTTTTTTTTTTTAATGGTTTTTTAAGGATAACTCCGGGACCGTGCATAATAACAAAATTTTAAGACCAGATCAGAAAACAAGACACATGAAGCTAAAATTTTTTTTTTTTTGTTATTGTTGTACGACCATTTTCCTTAGAGTTACATTCTGTTGAAAGTGAGATAAATTTTGAATTTTCTTAATATTCCTTAATTTTTGTGACTAGTATTTTATTAAAAAATTTTAAATGTTTGGCTGATGCAATTACATCCCCGGATATTTTTCGAAATTCCCTGACATTTCCCGGTTGCACTAAATTCCCCGATTATTCCCAGCTTCTGACCACCCTGATAATAAATTTTAGTTAAAATATCTTCTGTTTTAATGTTTATCATCAGTAAAATCTCGATTTTCGTTAACAAATAGACATTTAAATATAAAGAGAATTTGGTAATTTTGAAAAAGCTGAAGATAATTAAAGTAAATATACAATAATTATTTACTTACACATGAGGTAACAACAGTATGAATAGTGTTATGTATATATGGACAAGAATTTGGTTCACTATCTGTTGCTGATTGATAAGAAATCATCAGTAACTCTTTCAACGTTTCCGGAGTCATATCACTATTTTCTTGCGAGTTACAATAAATTTTAACGTAATTGTCTAATATTATTCGATCATTCATCAAAGATAATAATTTCTCAACTTGTTGTTTAAATGTTGATATTCCGAGATGTTCTGATGAATTTTTTTGTGATGAAGCAAGAAGGTATTTGAATAACCTTAAACCTAATTGCGGATAATGTGGAAATAAATACTTAATAAATACACTTTCTGAAATAGCATGATGAATATTATCTTCGTACTGACTATGCTCAGCCAAAATCTGCAAACATAATTATATGAGTTCTGACGTTTAATTAAAGATAATATATAATTTTTTAAATTATACTTTGCTTAATTTGTCAATGGGAAGAAAATGGGTTGTAAAATTTTGTTCTATTTCATTACTGGAAGTACTACGTGAAATAGATTTAGGTACTTTGTTATTTGTTGTTGCAGTTGACTGCTGGTGTTTTTGTTCTAATTTATCATTATGCCGAGTTGAATGATTACCCATCTTAAATAGTAAATTTCACTGGTTCATATAGAATTATAAATAATTTATTATTGATGCAATCAAATATTAATTTATAGGCTAAAATTACACAAGTCACGTATGCAAAAAATATTGATGATGCATTAAGCGTCGTCCAAAATTAAGATATATATATATTTATACATGACTAGGCAGGCCAATGAAACACCTTCGGGTTTTTTCGAACTTAAAGGAAAAAGAAAAATTAAACGTGATATTTCGCAAATTGACAGCAAAAGTTTAAAAGCCTGATAGTCACTTGTGTTTGCGAATTGTCGTCAATTTGGAAATTGAACTTAACTAAGCTGCTGCTGTCCTGGAGTCGGATGACAAATTGCCAGCAAAAGTAAAAAACTTTTATTTTTATAACAATTGAGAACTGACACGGAGGCGCGACCTAAAAAACATGGCGGACGATGGGTTAAACTTTCAAATACGCAACCCATGTTATAATAAAACTTATGAATGAAATGTTACTAAATTTATCAGTCATCTTATCTTGGGCGAGTAAAAACCAAAAATAAAAAATTAGATATGACGTAGAACGAAATTTATCTGTTGGTTATCTGATAATGTATGAAATAAACCGCGAAAAAAGCGATAAAAATATGACCGTAGTTACCGCGCTTTCTATCCAAACGAGTCATATAAAAGAAAAATCCGATGAAATCAATGCTAAAGTATCTAAAAGTGAAAAAATAATTTCAACAACTTGTTCTTGTAATAAAATGTTTATTTACTTAAAAGACAATAAAAATCATATTTTCAGTTTTTAATGTTTAGGTTAAACTTTACAAACGTACCTGGCAATATCAAATAATTGGTTTTTTTGAAATGTAAAGAGCAAGCATTCAGGTGAGAAGTAATTTCATTTATTTTTAAATAACTTCTTCCTCGCTTCTGATTTATCAACTTTTTCAAAATTACCAAAATAATTTTCTAATAGCACTAAACTACCACCAGCCTTCGGAAACTTATAGAAAACCACGTTTAAATTTTTATTTGCTTTACTCTGATAATCTTTAGATACACAGCATACTCTTCTTTTTGTCTTTTCATGTTCTATACAAATTTCTACTTCCATTTTAATATTTATTTCTTAATAATTTCTTGTAAAAAAATTATTTCTTGTGTTTACAGCATGCATTTAATGTATATTTATTCGACTTTTGTAACCCATCATTAGTTTGATTTTTTACCACCAGATCGAGTGACTCTGTTTGACAGTTCCCAATAAGTTTGCTTTAGCAGAAGTTTCCCTGATAGCCACCCTAACCATCAGTTAAGTACAGACGTGAGCATTAATGCCTGGGTTTGGAATTTTTAACTCTCATCCACTTTATGAAATGATCAAGTCTAGGGCAAAATAATGTAATGGCAACACTGAGACCAGAGTAACGTGTGAACTTAGTCGTGGCAAAGATGAATATATTTATGATGGTTAGTAGTGTAATGTTGTGACAGCTTGTAAACATTGGAATAGGTTATGGATTTAATTAAGACTTTTGAATTAAAACAAGTTTCAAAAAGCTCCCTTTAAAAAAAATACCAGTCAGACTGATAAAAATCTCAAAGAAAAAATTTTTCCGAATTAAAAAAGTTATAGAAAATGTTATTGAAAATTTATAATTTTCGACATGTTTTCAGGATTTACTCCAAAACCAGTGGTGATAAAAAAAAATTTTTGAAATAAAACAAGTTTCAAAAATCCTACTTTAAAATAAGATACTAGTCAAATTTATTAAAAAAACCCGAAGGAAAAATTTTCCCCTTTAAAACTGTGATAGAAAATTTTATTAAGAATTCATGATTTTTGACATGTTTTCAGGATTTACTCCGAAACCAGCCGTGATAGAAAAAAATTTTTGGAATAAAACAAGTTTCAAAAATCCTACTTTAAAATAAGATACTAGTCAAATTTATTAAAAACCCGAAGGAAAAATTTTTCCCCTTTAAAACTGTGATAGAAAATTTTATTAAGAATTCATTATTTTTTACATGTTTTTAGGATTTACTCCGAAACCAGTGGTGATAAAAAAAAATTTTTGAAATAAAACAAGTTTCAAAAATCCTACTTTAAAATAAAATACTAGTCAAATTTATTAAAAAAACCCGAAGGAAAAATTTTCCCCTTTAAAACTGTGATAGCAAATTTTATTAAGAATTCATGATTTTTGACATGTTTTCAGGATTTACTCCGAAACCAGTCGTGATAAAAAAAAATTTTTGAAATAAAACAAGTTTCAAAAATCCTACTTTAAAATAAGATACTAGTCAAATTTATTAAAAAACCCGAAGGAAAAATTTTCCCCTTTAAAACTGTGATAGAAAATTTTATTAAGAATTCATGATTTTTGACGTTTTTAGGATTTACTCCGAAACCAGTCGTGATAAAAAAAAATTTTTGAAATAAAACAAGTTTTAAAAATCCTACTTTAAAATAAGATACTAGTCAAATTTATTAAAAAACCCGAAGGAAAAATTTTCCCCTTTAAAACTGTGATAGCAAATTTTATTAAGAATTCATGATTTTTGACATGTTTTCAGGATTTACTCCGAAACCAGTCGTGATAAAAAAAAATTTTTGAAATAAAACAAGTTTCAAAAATCCTACTTTAAAATAAGATACTAGTCAAATTTATTAAAAAACCCGAAGGAAAAATTTTCCCCTTTAAAACTGTGATAGAAAATTTTATTAAGAATTCATGATTTTTGACGTTTTTAGGATTTACTCCGAAACCAGTCGTGATAAAAAAAAATTTTTGAAATAAAACAAGTTTTAAAAATCCTACTTTAAAATAAGATACTAGTCAAATTTATTAAAAACCCGAAGGAAAAATTTTCTATCACAGTTTTAAAGGAGAAACATTTTTTCTTATAAATTTTTTAAAATTTGACTGGTATTTTCTTTTAGAGTAAGATTTTTGAAACTTGTTTTATTTCAAAAGTTTTTTTTTATCATCACTGGTTTCGGAGTAAATCCAGAAAACACTTCAAAAATCATGAATTCTTAATAAAATTTTCTATCACAGTTTTAAAGGGGAAACATTTTTTCTTACAGATTTTTTTAAATTTGACTGGTATTTTCTTTTAGAGTAAGATTTTTGAAACTTGTTTTATTTTAAAAGTTTTTTTTTATCACCACTGGTTTTGGAGTAATTCCTGAAAACATGTCAAAAATTATAAATTTTCAATAACATTTTCTAGAACTTTTTTAATTAGGAAAAATTTTTTCTTTGAGATTTTTAACAATCTGACTGGTATTTTTTTTTAAAGGGAGCTTTTTGAAACTTGTTTTAATTCAAAAGTCTTAATTAGATCTAAAACCTATTCCAATGTTTACAAGCTGTCACAACATTACACTACTAACCATCATAAATATATTCATCTTTGCCATGACTAAGTTCACACTTTACTCCGGTCTCAGTGTTGCCATTACATTATTTTACCCTAGACTTGATACTTTCATAGAGTGGATGAGAGTTAAAAATTCCAAACCCAGGCATTAATGCTCACGTCTGTACAAGCTACTGCCACAATCTAAAGGTAACTTAAGGCTGGGCCGCACCTAACGAAAACCTGAATTTAAGAATTCTAATTATTTATTAAATAATTATCATAACAGCGATTTTCTTAGCTTCCGACTAAAAGAGAAGACGAACTTTCTCGGAAGATTTTCATCATCCAAGTCCCATAAATATTCAAAATGTAATTAGAATTCTTAAATTTAGGTTTTCGTTAGGTACGGCCGAACCTTAAAAAGGAAAGTGTTGGAGAGCAGATACCTTTAAGTTGACCGTAAATTGTCTGTAATTTGAATTCAAATTTGACCACAAGTGTTACTGTCAGACAATAACGTTAAGTTGATTGAAAGTTTCACTTCAAATTGACGGCAAGTTTTTCTGGCAAGTTACATTCAAGCTACTGCCGTAGTCTGAAGCCAACTTAAAGAAAAATATTATCCAGCCAAGCTTACAAGAAACTTTCTCGTTAAGTTAGCCGTAAACTTTTCACTGCAACACTTGTAGAACAATGTCTGGTTATCAAGATTACTTAACAAAAATTTCGTTGAATTTTTTGTTCACTTTCCGTCAACTTCGAACTTTTCCATTTTCTACGACAATTTATATGCAACTTGCTATTCAATTTGACGTAAATTTACTGCCGGAATTGGAATGCAAATTCACCTTAAAAGTTAACTAGAAAAAAGTTGTCGTTAATTTTCAGGTAAATTTTATGTCAATTCGTTATTAATGAATTGAAAAATTGTTAAATATTTTTTTACCGTCAAATTGTAGACAATTTTATGTATAAATTCGTTTACCCTTCTAAAATGGTAAGAATGAACATTACCGAATTTTTTTTTCGTAAAAAGTTACCTTCAAATTAAAAAAAAATTTATCGCAAATTTTTATTTCCAAGTTTTGCTGTCAAATTGTCAGCATACTCGGGCAGCAAATTTCAGGTAATTTCAACATCAAATTACCGTAAATTTTAAGTTAAAGTGGCTATTAGGGTACAGCTTGGAGCATTAATGCCTGGTAACGTTATTTTAAGGTTACTAGAATAGGGAGGTTGGGTCAACCATTATCCTAATGTTATATTTGGTCGCAGGTCCCTTTTTAGGGATAAATGCTGGTCTACTAATCAGCTTTCCCAAAACATTTGGATGAATATTCAATACTCTACAGAGATTGGATCTGTACTCAATTGAGAACTGACAAACAGGGCCACGCAACCTGGCGATAAAAAATCAATCTAATGATGGGTTACAACAATCGAGTAAATATACATTAAATGCATGCTGTAAACACAAGAAATAATTTTTTTACAAGAAATTATTAAGAAATAAATATTAAAATGGAAGTAGAAATTTGTATAGAACATGAAAAGACAAAAAGAAGAGTATGCTGTGTATCTAAAGATTATCAGAGTAAAGCAAATAAAAATTTAAACGTGGTTTTCTATAAGTTTCCGAAGGCTGGTGGTAGTTTAGTGCTATTAGAAAATTATTTTGGTAATTTTGAAAAAGTTGATAAATCAGAAGCGAGGAAGAAGTTATTTAAAAATAAATGAAATTACTTCTCACCTGAATGCTTGCTCTTTACATTTCAAAAAAACCAATTATTTGATATTGCCAGGTACGTTTGTAAAATTTAACCTAAACATTAAAAACTGAAAATATGATTTTTATTGTCTTTTAAGTAAATAAACATTTTATTACAAGAACAAGTTGTTGAAATTATTTTTTCACTTTTAGATACTTTAGCATTGATTTCATCGGATTTTTCTTTTATATGACTCGTTTGGATAGAAAGCGCGGTAACTACGGTCATATTTTTATCGCTTTTTTCGCGGTTTATTTCATACATTATCAGATAACCAACAGATAAATTTCGTTCTACGTCATATCTAATTTTTTATTTTTGGTTTTTACTCGCCCAAGATAAGATCACTGATAAATTTAGTAACATGTTATTTATGAGTCCTATTATAACATAGGTTACGTATTTGAAAGTGTAACCCATCGTCCGCCATGTTTTTTAGGCCACAACTCCGTGGGTGCCACGACCTGTGCCCAACGGAGGTTACGTGTAAACACACACTTGCATCAATAGTAATAGTGTGTAGCAACACGTATGAATAATTGAACGACAGATAAAAGTTAGGTTCGAATAAACGTAAGAATAAATAACGTGATGGATGTGTAATGTCTATTCTGATTAACGTAATCTCTGAGTAAAAATTCCTTCAACAAACCGAAGGTTTAGTTAAAGTGAGATTTGTAAAAACGAAAGAACGGAAAATGAGAGACTAGTATAAACGGAGAAACGGACAATGATATATTTCGTATAAGCGCGGGTAACGGATATTGAAAGATTAGTATAAACGGAGGAACGAATAACATGAAATGGCTTGCAGGCGAACCGTCAAAAGTAAAAATTTCAGAAGTATACCAACTTCAGAAACTCATAGTTACGAATGTACAAAATAAAGACGGTTCATAATTCAGAATGACGAATTATCACCTTGTCAAAAACATCGATTTTCTAATCTTCATATCAACACATACTCAGAATTTACAATATTCATTCTTTCGTACTAAAGAATTGACAATATTTAGAAGGACAATATTTCAGAAATCCAATACTTCCGAAATATTCAAACTACGAACGCCAATTCTTCAGAATTACATTTTATACGAAAGACCATTTTTAATAAAATTTTCTAAGGTTTGCTGACAGTCGATATTACAGACTTCCCCTATGAATTTACCATTATCATGTGAGTGTTTTGGCAGATTGATTGTGTTTAAAAAATTTGTATGATTCGTTATGTAATAATTATATATGAATTTAACGAGTTTGATTTGTATTAAATAATTAAATTGAATTTATTTAATTAGGATAGTAGTGCTATTTGTGGCCAGTGCTTTATTTTTAGACCTTTCATATTTCATTTTTATTAATGAAGAAGTATAAAAAAAAAACAAATGGTACATAAAAAAATGGTACGTTTACGTAAAAATACCATTTGTTTTTTTTTCTGTTTAGATGCGATTTTTTTTATAAATAATTTGAAATAAAAAGAAAACTAATTTTGACAGGATGATTAAAATTTCTGAGTATGAAAAATTAGAAGTAAAAAATTTGAATAAAAATTTGGAGTTTAATTTTTGTGAAAAAAAATTTATGGAAATCTGAGTAAATTTATTTTGTAAAGTGAACTGAAAAACAATTGACTCATTTTGGGTGTCGTATAAAATTCAATAAATTTTCGAAATTAATTTTTTATCTGCAGTTAAAAATATTTTGAAAATTGTAAAAGAAAAATATAAAAAATAAGATGCAGTTTAAAAAAAAAAATAAAAAAATTCGTACATGCTTAATAATTGATTTAAAAATAACCAGAATTGTCCTATGAATCTAAACAATTTTAATTAAAAGGTAACAGGGTTCTTCGGAGAAGAAAATAAAAGTTGATAGAAAGAAAAATTATTGGATAATGTAATAAACAATCGTACTAAATTATAATTATTTAAACTAAATATTAATATTAATAATAATGTATTTAAATGTGAGTTTTAATTTACGACAGAGTTGCGACTGCGACAAGTCATTTTCATTTTAATAATGAAGCAAGAATAGATAAAAAAATAAAGTTCATAAACAATAATAATAATGATAATTTTCATTATTTCTATTCAATAAAATACTGAGTTAATTGAAGGGGACATTTTTTTACTCTGTACATTACGATAAATTTTTCTATTGTATTTAATTCTCCATTCCAACTGATTGACTTTAAAAGTATAAATATATATATTATATATACCAGTGCTATTGATTTAGATAAATAAAAACTAATTATGATAATAATGATAATTAATTAATAAATGAAAATGTGGATGACAAGTTTATTTATACTGTTTAATAACATGGAATAAATTTATTATTGACTTAATGACAAAAATTATTTAGACCTTTAATTTTTAGACCTTTCATATTTTATTTTAATTAATGAAGAAGTATAAAAAAAAAAACAAATGGTACGTAAAAAAATGGTACGTTTACGTAAAAATACCATTTGTTTTTTTTTTTTTTTATACTTCTTCATTAATAAAAATGAAATATGAAAGGTCTAAAAATAAAGCACTGGCCACAAATAGCACTACTATCCTAATTAAATAAATTCAATTTAATTATTTAATACAAATCAAACTCGTTAAATTCATATATAATTATTACATAACGAATCATACAAATTTTTTAAACACAATCAATCTGCCAAAACACTCACATGATAATGGTAAATTCATAGGGGAAGTCTGTAATATCGACTGTCAGCAAACCTTAGAAAATTTTATTAAAAATGGTCTTTCGTATAAAATGTAATTCTGAAGAATTGGCGTTCGTAGTTTGAATATTTCGGAAGTATTGGATTTCTGAAATATTGTCCTTCTAAATATTGTCAATTCTTTAGTACGAAAGAATGAATATTGTAAATTCTGAGTATGTGTTGATATGAAGATTAGAAAATCGATGTTTTTGACAAGGTGATAATTCGTCATTCTGAATTATGAACCGTCTTTATTTTGTACATTCGTAACTATGAGTTTCTGAAGTTGGTATACTTCTGAAATTTTTACTTTTGACGGTTCGCCTGCAAGCCCATGAAATGTATACAACGTGCGGAACGTTTAATGTGAGGTTTGTAGAACCGGAGGAACGGATAATGAGCCGTTTGAATAAACGCGGGTATGGATAATGATAGGTTAGTATGGACGGAGGAACGAATAACGTGAGATGTGTACAATGTCCGGAACGGTGAACGTGAAGTTTGTTGAAAGTAATGTGATAGGTTATTCTCATCTATTTTCTCAATTGAAATTAATTATCAAGGATGATGTTGAATCGTGTCACTATTCAAACTTAATTATTAAAAAAAAAATAAACGCAAATATTACTAACAGAAAATGTAAAATTTACAGTTTGTAGTGGCAATATCGTTATTTTGAGAAACAAGTTTTAAAAATTTTAACGTAAAACTTGATGAGAAAAACTGTAAGTTTTGAAGCATATCGAATGATACTTTGATAGTTTTTAACGAATATTACAGTGTGAGAAAGTAAACTTAATACATTTTCAAACTGTAATATTTCATACTTAAAATGTAAAACTTACTGCGCAAGGCCAAACTGTAACTTTTACAGTTTCGTTAATGAAGCGCTGCGTTACTATTTGAAAATGTAATAAATGCTCGTTCGAACAGCAATTATTCCTGTTTTCTTTTTTCCGTGTAAGTTGATAAAATAGTAGGGATGGCAAAGTCGATTCCGATTCTAATCGAAAATCGACTTTTCTTTCAAAAAAATCGATTTTTTAGAATCGACTTTCAGTTTCTGAAGTCGATCAAGAATTGATTTTCAACATTCGACTTTGAGATAAATTCGTCCAAGCCAAGTTGGTCCGAGAGGTGATGAAATATTTTAATGAAGTATTTGCTGCACTTCGAAATTTTGCACGGTCACACTTTTAGAATACATAAATAATAAAGCATATGTTTGGCTGATCCTTTTTGTAAAGGAGATACTGCGTATAGCGAAATTTGCAAAAATTATGTCAGATAATCTGTTTGCTTCACGATCAACATAAAATTAAATGAAATTGATGAAAATTTTTAAGACAGAAATGAATAAGCCTGTTACTTTTAGAAATAAAAATATAGAACCAAACAACCCAAAAATTGGATTTTTATATAATAAAAACGAAGTGTTTGATTCAAGCTGAAATTTTAATAGCCAAACAGTAAAAATACTTAAAAAAAAGCCTTACACTTTCGTTAATGTTAAACAACAACTAAACTTTAAATAAATTTCACATGAGCTGAAGTAAGAATCGCTTTGGACAGTAATATATGGGGCATCCCACACCAATCACTCAGGTCGTGGACCTAATAATTGTTTATTTATTCAATTACTTTACATCCCGACTAGAAAGTATCGTGGGATCACCCAGAGTACACATGTGGACCTCATTGGGTTCCAATAGGGCATGCCCGTTCGGCATCCATGTCAGAAAGGCATCATTATGTTATCTGAAAGAAGATATCTTTTAGAGGCCAGACAAATGTTATCTTTTTGACAACTTTTTACGGATATCGATTTATCGAGATCTAAAAGATAACTTTATGATAACTTCTGTAGATGTCCTTATGATGTCAAAAAGATATCTTTTTGTAAACATTTATCATAACCTAAATTTATGAGCTGACGTTTGGTATTCATATATTTTATGTTTAGTTTAGTCTAACCTACAAAATAGGTATACGTGCAAAAAGTGTTCGATAAAAAATGTTCTTCAGAAAAACATTTAAAGAATTATCTACGAGCAAAAAAAAATGATCATTTACGCAAATTTTAAAATAATTCAATAAACAATTTTAATCTGTAGAAACCTCAGATTATTGGGCCTCAATCATTATACCCTGAATAAGAAAAGTGATTTAATCCATGCTGTATATATCTATATATTAGTCGAGCAAAATTGCTTTAAATTATTTCAAATTGTTTTGAATCATTTCAAATAATTTTTCTTAATTAGGGTACCAAACTTTGAAGTTAATAGTAAATGTCAATTGAATTATACTAAAAATGATAGTATAAATAATAACAGTGATAATAGTGGTGAAAAAAATGACCATGGTGATAAACAAGTTGAAGTGAATTTGAAGATTACTATTATTATTATATTATTATTATTAATATTATTAATGATATTACTATTATTATCAGTATTATCATCAAAACTAAATTATTATTATTATTATTATTAATTACATTTAAGTTACTATATAATTTTGAATTAATTACTTTCTTACAAATAATAAACAATAAAAACCGAAAAATTTTTGAATATTAATTATTATTAAGTAACCTCAAAATCATATCTATTTAGAGATAACTTTAGTACATCATTGATCCGCTATCTTTTAGACATCAGAAAAATGTTATCTTTCTGATACCTTTTCGAAGAGATCTAAACGATGTCAGTAGGTGGCGCATTAGATATCTTTCTGATATCTTTATGTTATCTTTAAGATGAGTCTTAAAGTTATCAGATCCAAAAAATATTATCTGTGTGAGATCTTTATGATAACTTTTTGCCAACCGGGTGCCCAATAGGGAAATCCATATGAGGACCCAATAAAAACCCAATTGGGAAATCCTAATCGAAAATAAATTAAATTATTGTAAGTTTTATCTTATTGGGGCTTGTGTGGGATCTTATTGGGAGAACCCACCGTGAAAATAAAAAAATTATAGCCATTTTTTCCCATTGGGTTCTGTGTGGGAAATAAGTGGGAAAGCCCAACGTGAAAATGAAAAATAACATTCTTTTTTTCCCATTGGGTTCTGTGTGGGACCTAAGTGGGAAAACCCAACGAGAAAATCAGGGTGGCCACAAACCTGGAAACCCGGGAATATCGGGAATTATCAGGGAATTTAATGCAAACGGGAAATATCATGGAAATGTCAGGGAATTTCGAAAAGTATTCGGGAATTAAATTGTGACAGTTCAAAATTTAAAAAATTTTCAATAATACACTAGTGATAAAAATTAAGGGATATTAAAAAAAATTCAAATTTTAAAGTGATTTTCAACAATTTGTAACTCGAAGGAAAATAATCGTACGACAAAAACAAAAAAGGCAAATTGTACTTCAAGTGTCTAGTTTTCTGATCTGGTTTTAAAATTTTTTGTGCGGTCCTGGAGAAATCCTAAGAAAACTATCGAAAAATAAATTCACTAAATTTTTACTTGTCTTAAAAACGGTCTTCGAGCTTCAATAAATTTTTTTCGATAATTATGATTGATTTTTGATTGCTCCGGAACCGTGCATAGTGAAAAAAATTTTAAGACCAGATCAGAAAACTAGACACTTGGAGCTACAGTTTGACTTTTTGTTTTTGTTGTACGACCATTTTCCTTTGGATTACAAACTGTTGAAAATTACTGAAAAATTTGAAATTTTTTTAGTATCTCTTAATTTTTGTAACTAGTGTATTTTGAATTTATTTATTTGAATTATAAATTTTTTTATTAAATATTGTAACTTATACATTTTTAACTTCGAATAATCAAAAGTAGGCAATTTTAAATTATTTTATTGCCATTTTTTACGGTTTCTTACATGATTAAATTATCAAAGGTAATTATTGAAAATGAAAATATAATAAAAACTTCAAATATCTAATAATATGAATAAAATTTCTAAATCAGGGAAAAAAGTGAAAAACTTTACTGGAAAACCGGGAAATATCAGGGAATTTTAAAATCATTTCTTTGTGGCCACCTTGAAAATATAAAAAAAAAAACTATTGTCATTATTCCCCATTGGGTTTTGTATAGAACTTAGGTGGGAAACCCCGACTTAAAAAAAAATTTTATAGTCACTTTTTCCCCGTTGGGTTTCATGTGGGACTATACAGGGGAAACCCTATTTAAACAAAAAAAATTATTGGGTGCACCCTATTTACGATTTTACATGAAAATTTATTGCACAAAATATCTGGATATCCCTGATTAAAAACTCCGATTGAATCTGATTGAATCTGATTGTAACTCAATCAGAATTCTATCAGTTTCAATCAGAAACAAATTTCCAATCAGAAATGTTCGGGAGCGTTCGAGGGTTCTGATTGACTTTCTATCAGTTTCAATCAGATTCTATCAGAAAAAAATATTTAGTATTTTCTGATTGAAACTGATTGGATTTTTCTCTATCAGTTTCAATCAGATTCAATCAGAAAAAAAAATTTTAATTTTCGATTATTTTCCGATTGAATCTGATTGAAACTGATTGGATTTTTCTCTATCAGATTCAATAAGGAAATAATAATTTTTAAAAAATTATTTTCCGATTGAATCTGATTGAAACTGCTAGCGAAAATCCAATCAGTTTCTATCAGATTTAATCAGAAAAAAATAATTTTTGAAAACTTATTTTCCAATTGAATCTGATTGAAACTGATAGAGAAAAATCCAATCAGTTTCAATCAGATTCGATCAGAAAATAATAATTTTTTAAAAATTGTTTTCCGATTGAATCTGATTGAAACTGATTAGATTTTTCTCTATCAGTTTCTATCAGATTCAATCGGAAAATAAGTTTTCAAAAAAATTATATTCCGATTAAATCTGATCGAAACTGATTGGATTTTTCTCTATCAGTTTCTATCAGATTCAATCGGAAAATAAGTTTTCAAAAATTATTTTTTTCTGATTAAATCTGATAGAAACTGATTGGATTTTTCGCTATCAGTTTCAATCAGATTTAATCGGAAAATAAGTTTTCAAAAATTATTTTTTTCTGATTATATCTGATAGAAACTGATTAGATTTTTCGCTATCAGTTTCAATCAAGTTCAATCGGAAAATAAGTTTTGAAAAATTATTTTTTTCTGATTAAATCTGATAGAAACTGATCGAATTTTTCTCTATCAGTTTTAATCGAATACAATGAGTGAATAATATTTTATTTTTAAGATTACTTATCATGTTTTTATTAACTCGCTCTCATGTATGTCTGTCTGTTCGCACGGAGAAAAATGTTAGCTCGAAATCTAGCAATTTTTATTATGCCGTCAACAACCTTGAGACAGGAAATGAAGCATAAAAAAAATTATTATACTCATACGAAAATTTATTATGCTGTATCACAATACTTACTACGCGCGAGAGACTTATCGATAAACTTTAACAACAATTACTTTCATACGTTATAATAATTCTGATGCGGCGTAACAATTTTTCGTATAGGTAAAATAATTTTTTGGATACTTCACTTCCTGTTTTAAGAGCAGCACAATAAAAATGGCTAGGTCTCGAGCCAACATATTTCTCCGTGTAGAATATTCTAATTGATTTTAAACTATCTTCCTGATTAGCTAGATATATTGCTAAAGTTTCTAGTAAAAATGAAACGAGCCACTGGCTAGCACCTCGCTAGCGTCGCTGTGGAAACCTCAAATTTCTCATAATATAAAAAAATTTAGTGCTCCAGATTTAGGCCTCAATTTCTCAAATGACGTAACCTACGCAGATTCCCTCACTTTTTTTCGTTAAAAATAAATACTTTGGACGGAGAATCTCAAAAAAGTTGACCCAATAATAAATAAGTAATTACAAATTTGCAGAAAAATTACCGGAACCTCTATAAAGTATAATGAATGAAAATGAATATTTATTTTTATTTATCTCCATTCAAAAAAATTTAATGGTTACTATGAGAAAATAGTTAACTGAAAGAAAATTTAGTAGGGGAGCCTGGGGCACAAATGCCCCCTTCCCCAAAAATTATAAAAACAAAAGTTTTTTTTATTTCCCGTCAAGTTATGACCTTTGTAATGTTTTTATCATATTTAAGGCCAATATGTGATATGTGGGGTAAAATGGACCACTCAAAACAAAGAAATAGTAACGAAAAAATTAACTTGACGAAAAATAAAAAAAAAATAATAATTTCGTTACAATTTTTTTTCGAGTGTTCCATTTTGCTCTGCACATCACGTATTGATCTAAAATGTAACAAAATTAGTATAAAGGTCATAACTTGACGAAAAAATTGAAAAAAATAATTTTTTTGAGTGGTCCATCTTACCCCACATATCACATATCGGCCTACAATATGAATAAATCATTATAGAGGTCATAACTTGACGGAAAATAAAAAAAAAATTTTTACCTAATTTTTGAGGGGGGCCTTCGTGCCCCAGGCTCCCCTATACATTTCTTCAATTAAAATACAAAAATTTATTGAGGACAAAATGTTTGATTTTGTATTCTATATTATTTCGGAAATTAAAAAAAAAATTTTTTTTGAGACCTACTAAAAGTTTGTCCAGGAATATATAAAAGCGAATAATAATAATAAATTAATCAATTTATTTTATTTTTACACATAAATTTTTCTAAGTACTCAGATTTTTTTTTAACTCGAAAATTTTCCAAGTCCAGAAAACGGTAATTTTTTTTTTGAGGATTTTGAGAACTCCGTTAGAAGTCAAAACCGATGAAGAGTTTGCATTTAGACTTCATAGATTTAGAGTGCCAATATTGTATTATTTTCCGACCGGTAGATAAAAGATCAAAGGAATTGAATTTTTTGAGGTCCAAACTAGAATTTGTTTTTTGACTCGGGATATTATCTATGAGATAAAAGTAGCTTCACATTGGACAGTTTAAAAATGGTAAGTTTAATATAAGGTAAAAGCACCAATTATTGACGGGGGTCCAATTATTGACGCCCTATCCTATTTTAAGACATATTTAATCACCTACTATATTAATAATGATCGTATACATTTTTAAGCAATCTATGTAATTTAAGAAATTGAAAAAAAAATTATTGTTAGTGAAAAATATTAAATATTCATTAATAAAAAAAATAAAATTCATTCATATTTATAGAAACAGCTTGTGAGCGTCAATTTTCTTAACTATTGCGGTTAGAAAAGCAGTCTTTTAAAACGGGGATTTTTAATTATTTTTTTCATCTAATCACATCAACTTTTTTTTTATAAATGAATAAATTATGAAAAATTAACATTATCATATATTTACAGTAAATTATGTGCTTTTTAATTTTAAAATAGTGGGCGTCAATAATTAGTACATAATATTGAAGTTTAAAATCCATTAAAAATTTAAACCATAATATTCGAAAACCCACGCTGTCATCTGTATAATATTAAATTGTTATTAAAAAAGTGATTAATTGATTTTTATTTTTATTTAATTAAAAAACATTTTGAATAGTTTCGTGTTTTAAATAAAGGTGATAAAAAACATTCTAAAATTAATATTTATTTAATTGAATTGAAAAAATTAACCTCATTTTCGAAAAGTAAATATAAATTTGCTAATACAATAAAAAATTTTGTTTTCTTTTTTTCTCATTTAATAAATCTATTTTCAAAATTGTCCTATTAATTGAATAATAATAAAATTAATAAATTAGTATTTATTCGGTGACTTGATTTCTTATATTTAGTTCAACAGATCAGTGACGCATGCGCATTAAGGGTGTCAATAATTGGAGCAACGGCATGTCAATAGTTAGATCAGTTGGGTTTTTAACCTGTCAATAATTGGTGTATCCGGGTAACTTATTTCAACGCTTTAAATTAATTAGTAAATTTAATTTATTATTATAAAAAAATATGAATTTGTTTAGTTAAGGTAGTTGTTGCGTGGATTAATTTAATGTAGGATTTTTATAAAAATTCACCTGATTGTTCTTTGATTGACTACGAATCATATGAGACTAATCTGAGTAACATTGACCATCCCAATTTTATGAAAAACGATTTCAAAATATTGCTATTTTAACACAGGCTCTTATGGGGAATAGCGATTTACGGGCAATGTTTTTTTAATAAAATCAAAACGCAATGTAGGATCATTCTAAAAATTTTGTGTGTTATCAAAACTAAAATTATAAACCATATAAAAAAAAATGAAAATTATTGACCACGTCGTTTCTGAAATATAATTTATTAAACCTTGAACCTTTTTAAAAATTTCAAAGATGTACCAAAACAGTAGTGCGATGTGGCAACAGCGCTTATATTATAGCCAAATAGGCGCGGGAGAATACAAACAGGCACATAATAAAAAAAGCTAACCAATAAATAAAATTAATTAATTATTCTACTATTCAAAAAAAAATTAATCAATAATATTAAATTTTTGTAAATTTCTGAAAGGCAATCGTTTTATAAATTTATTTTTTCAAACAAAATAAAAATAATTTAACATTTATTTTTCATTTATTCTAAAAATAAATAAATTGTTCGACATACAAATGCTCTCTTACTTAAAGATTTCGTTTATTGATAACTTTTCAGCGTTTATTATAAATTAAATAGAAAAATAATAAAATTTATTAATTAATAATAAGTAAAAGTTCATACATTTCTAATAATTTAATAATAAATAGCTTAGTTTATTTTGACGGTTAATTTGGTTATGTCTTACGATTACATTAATAAAAATATTACGGAACACAAAAAAGATGCACAGTAACAGTGAACGGCGTTGCCACGATCACTTCTCGAATATTATGGATGTATGTGTATATAAACGTATTGATACTACTTGGATGTATGTAAGAGCATATAACTGTACTTTTACAAAAGTTTCCAATGAGCGGCGTTCAACTAACCGCTTCAGTTATGCTGTTCTTTTAATTCGGTATGCTATACTTTTGAACGTGACTACCTCGAAACAACTACCTTAAAAGACTAAACAAGACAATGTCGGAATTAAAATTCAATAATATTAATTGTTAATATGCTAAAAAAAATGGAATTACAATCTTGTCTCTTATAGCGTCAATAATTGGTGCTTTCACCTTAGTATAAATCTTTTTTACTTTAGAATGTTCTACTGTTAAGTTATAGCAATTTAAAAAAAAAAGTTATTTAATTTACATACTTTTTAAATGGAAAAATTTGATAGTCGAGAAAAAGTTCTTTAAATTAAATTTAAGAGCTATAATTTTCAGGGAATTTTTCTCAATATAAACGGCAAAATTATCTTGTGTTGGCTAGAAAAAAAAAATTTCGTTTCAAACAAAACGGATTCAATTAGAAAATAATAATTCATTCATCGATTATTTTCCGATTGAATCCAATTAAATTCGACAGAAAATTTTCAATCAGTTTTAATCCATTTCAATCGGAAAATAACAATTCAGATAATATTAATAATTATTAAAATTTGGGCAGATATGAATTTCATTTGTCATGAATTCAGCAATTCTTAAAGTATCAAAGTATATAATTCTATCGGTCTTTCCAATTTAATAAATTTTATAAAAAGTGAAAACAAGCATATTTCAGGATTATGTATAAACTTTTTTTGAAGAACTGTATTGATTGAATTAAAACTATCACAAAAATAAAAAAAGCCCATTCGGCAGCCGAAATGGAAGTAGATTTCTCATTTGATTATTTCAACCTCTCAAATGAACGTTAATAACAAAATAAATTTTTTTTCGACATTCTCAGATTCTTAAGGTTATAAATTACAAAAAAATTTTTAAACAGTTTAAAATTAAATGCAAAAAATTTAAGAATTAAAATTAGAAAATGAAGTAAATTATCGGAATAACAAAAATTGAAGTTAAAGAGAATCTGATTATCTACGAATAAGTATTCTGTGATTTTTACTATGGGATTAATAGTTGATTCAAAATTAAATAAAATGATTTGACTTGAAATTTCAATTATGATAGATCTAAGTGTCATACTTAAAATCAGTTATAGACACCGTCAACAAAGAAAAATTGAATTTGCACACTTGAATTGAGATATTTAGATTTTATGAGTTTTACACAGCAATAATATGAATTCAATCAATTTCATAAATTTACTGATAAATACAGTAGTTAAGATTCTATGGAATCTATTAAAAGTAGGAGAACCAATGCAATAGCAAAATTTCATTTAATGAGTCGTAAGATGAGAAATTTCATTGGTCTAGACACATATATAGGCATGAAAATGAAAGCTTATTTGAAGAGCTTTCAGATAAAATTTGTAGGAAGCCGATAAGTTATAACATTCAAAAAATATTGAAGAAAGAATAAGTAAAAATCTGAATTTTTGATATTTTAAAAATTTTGAAATGCTATAACTTTTAAAGTATTCGACCGATTGAGCTCATTTTCCACCTTGATCAAGGTAGTCACCCACAGAATATGTATGCCAAGTTTCAAAGCGATCGGTTTAGAACTGTGGTAATAATCAGAGTCACAACCTGCATAAAATTAGTTTTTATAATATTTTGTAAATTTTTAAAACCATTTTTCTATTCGAAAAAGTAATCTAATCGAAGAGCTACATAGTGAAAATTGAAGGGAATCGAGCGAGCTTTCAGATAAGACAAACGAAAATAAGCTATCTCTTTCCGTTTGAAAGTAACATCTAGTTAAAACGGCAAATACATTTTTTTTTTAAATTTTACAAAATTTCAATTAACCATAACTTCTAAACTTATTGGCCGAATTGGCTCATCTTCGAACTTATCCAAGGTAATCGTCCATAGAATAAGTATACTAAGTTTCATTAAGATCGGTGTAGAATTGTGGACGCTATCGTTGGAGAACGGCGCGTTATATCGTATATATATATTGGGGTGTCCGTTATTTACCAAACTGATTTTTTTTTCAGCGACGCCCCCTAAATTTTTTCTTTATTGCCAAAAAAAAATTGTCAGAGCCATATAAGCTCTTAATATTCATATTAAACCGTGCCCCAAAGACAATACATTTCCCATTTAAATAACATGGGGTTTCGGCGCGTTTTACATTTAATTTTTATTCTCCTGAGCTAGTTAATCTACAGATATCAGAGATACATATTTTTGTAGGAAATTGAACACCCTACAAAAAAGGTCTCTTATGGTTTTTCGATATATTTATTGCTTTCAAAGTTATTCAAAGTTAAAGATAAACTTATAGTTAAGTTTTAAATTTTTTACTTTGACCGCATCATTATCATTATTTCTGTAAAAGTAAATGGTTTATTGCGAAAAATCTTCAATTTTGACTGTGTTATTGAAAAAATTACTATCTAAAATTCAGATAACTGATGAATAATGTGAGTGACGTGTTGAGTTAATTACAATATTTTTCAATTTAACGGAAAAAATATGACAGATTTAATAAATTTTTTTACATTTTGATCAACACTCTATTTGATTTAATCTTCTTTGGTGGAATTTGGAAATTTTTATTTGAAAATTGTTAAACACCTACAAATAGTCACTGATACCGCAGAAAGAGCTGTTAAATTGAATGGAAACTATATTAATACTTTAGCTAAGATCGAAGATCGAAAACCACATACTACCCGGGTCAACAATAAAACTTGATTTAGACTTGGTTTACTAAATCGAAATTTGGAGCCATTTTCACAAGATAAACTCGACTTTTTTTTACGAATATTATAAATAAATTGAGTTGTCGCCTTGTTTTAGACTTGGCTAGCTTACTTAGACACGATTTAAGACGAAAAGTTGAAATCAAGTCGGAACTCACTTGATGTAGACCAATTTGACTTAAATTATAAGGCGAAAAAGTCAAAACTCAGGTGAAATAGTTGTTATATACTAAGGCGAAAGGAAGGCAAATAAATAACCTTTTTTTGACTTGGTTTAACAACTCAAAAGTAAGGTGAATGATTATCGTGTTTGAAGTTAAGACGAATAAGTTCAAACTTAGACCAGAAAATACAACCAAGTTGAATCTAAGATGAAAAAAGGACAAAGTTGAAAAAAATTCAATTTAAGTCGAAAAAATCGAGATCGCATCGAAAAATCGTCGGCAAACCGATAACTTCAAAAGAAAGTAAGGCAAAGTGAGCCTAAATCAAGTTTTATTTTTAACCCAGATGTTCAAATCGTACAGTAACGTTTTCTATAACAGTTAAAATTGAAGATTTTTTGCAATAAACCATTCACTTTTACAGAAATAATGATAATTATGCGGTTAAAGTAAAAAAATTCAAAAATTAACTATAAGTTTATCTTTAACTTTGAATAACTTTTAAAGCAGTAAATATATCGAAAAATCATAAGAAACCTTTTTTGTAGAGTGTTCAATTTCCTACTAAAATGTGTATCTCTGATATCTGTAGATTAACTAGCTCAGGAGAATAAAAATTAAATGTAAAACGCGCCGAAACCCCATGTTATTTAAATGGGAAATGTATTGTCTTTGGGGCACGGTTTAATATGAATATTAAGAGCTTATATGGCTCTGATAATTTTTTTTAGGCGATAAAGAAAAAATTTAGGGGGCGTCGCTGAAAAAAAAATCAATTTGGTAAATAACGGACACCCTAATATATATATATAAATACATATATAAACTTTTGAACCTAATGTATTTTCTGACTCAGCTCGTCAAGCTGAGTTCAGAAATAGCAAAATTTTTCGAAAATTCCATCATGAGGACAAATACAATAGTTAGATTTCTATGAAATCTACTAAAAAAAGCATTAATAAAAAATTATATATATATTAGGTTGGTTAAAAAAAAAACTTTTTTTTTAGTATCCAAAAATTGAAAGTATACCTAAAAACCAAAATTTCTGTACCAATTCAAGCTCTTAATAATAATACTACGGTTTGCGTCCAGCCGTTTTTATTCATATTTACAGAGTATTTAAATAACACGGGAAAAAAACTTTTTATATTTTAGAATTTTCTAACTTATAATCTAATCAACGAATTATAATGCACGATAGATATTTTTGTAGGAAATTGAATGCTCTACAACAAAAGTCTCATCATTTTTTGATAAATCTAACTGTTCAAAAGTTATTTGAGCTTAAAGTCAAATTTATAGTAAATTTTGAGATCTTTTTAATTTTCCAGCGAAACTATCAGTTTTATCAGAAAATCTTATAGAAACTTTTTTGTGGGTAATTTCATTTCTCAAAAATTATAATGAATGAAGTTTTCCAAAGTTTTGCTTTTTTTTCTAGTTAGTTTCATTTCAATATCAAGTTCTTAAAAAAATAGTTTTCTGATTTATTTTTTATAAATTCTAAAATATATTTTATGTATTTAAACTTATATTTTTTAAATAAATTTTTTCATGGGGGTGTTTAACGCAAGGATTTTCGTATGTAACTAATAGAAAAAAAAGTTGCTTGAACCAAGAGAAAAATTTCTTAAGAGAAAAGATATATATGGAGGAGAGAAAATTCATCAGTCCTAAGCAATAGCAGTAGGAGTAATTCGGTTCTCGCCACTAGATAGCGCCTACCACTTGTGTAGTGTCCCTGGTAAGAAACTTCGTTCAGACGTATTATATTCCAGACTTGGAAGCAATTCTAACAAGAGCACTCCTCTGTTCTTTGACAGAGTGACAAGTACAATTTTTGGAGGTAATATAGTATATTCTATATTACTTCATGACATGCAATCTAATTGTTAATATAGATTCAACGTAGATTTTGAAACATTCACGGAAAAAGAAATTTCGTCACTCCAAGATAAGATAGCTTACGGTAACAAATATCTGCCTTAGTATACGGATAACGAAACATTCGTTGTAGTCACAATGATTTTGTAATGGTAGCAAATCGCTTGTTCTGTCTAGCAATGGTTTGTAACTGTAACAAAACTGTTGTGTTACAGTAAAAAAATTGATTTGTTAAAGTAACAAACTGCACTTTTAGCACTGACAAAAATATTTTGTAACCATAAGCTAAAATTACTTATGGTAACAATTTTTAGGTTTGTAGCACGAACAACGAAACTTTTGCTAAAGTTACATTGTCTTTGTAATACTAACAAACTATTTGTTACGCTAAGTAATGGTTTGTAACTGTAGCAAAACTGATTTGTTAGAATAACACACACTGTAAAAAATTTGATGGACCCGGTGTGGTGTAGATGCATCGGAGTAAAAATTTTGGTGTGAATATTACACCAAATCCCGTGTGAAATTTGAGCAATATGAATTTTAGTTTTTCACACCGCCAAACGAGTAAATGTATAAATGTAAGGGAAGGGGCTGGGCAAAATGGGTCCCCTGAAATTTCTGATGCCTTGATATATTTGGAGGCAAATTGGGCCTACCAAAATTCTTAACATAAAGAATGTGAAAAGTGTTGGGACGGGGAGGGGTAAAATGGGCCAGTGAGACGAATTGGGCCCGTCGAAATTCGTAACATGAAAAGTGTTGGGAGGAGGAAGGGTAAAATGGATCACCGGGGCAAAATGGGCCCGCCAAAATTCATAACATGAAAAGTGTCGGAAGGGGGAGGGGTAAAATGAGTCACAGGGGAAAATTGGGCCACTGAGGCGAATTGGGCCTGCCAAAACGCGTAACGTGAAAAGTGAGGGGGGGAGGGTAAATGGGCTGCCTGGACTTTGACAACCTACGAATATCTTTTAGCCAATGGGCTCGTATAATTTTTTTAACAGAATTGAATAGAGAATTATGGTAAGGGGTTCTTTGACGGGGGAATTTTTTGAAAAATTATGTTTTGGCGCGAAAATTCAATTTTTTTTTAATTAATCGACTAATATTTGAACAGAATACTTTAAATTTAGTTATTTTAAGATCCAAATCTTTACTATTAACTCTTTTTTATAGTCAATACATAACAAAAAGTTTTAAAACATAAAACAAACGAGAAACAAACATTGAGTTTCGTTGGCGCCCGCTTAGCCAACTTTTCAGGATTTTTCACTTTTAATAAACACAGCTAATTACCACTAAAAACTCAGCAGAAGAAAAAAAAGCAAAACAAGCTTGAAAACTCACATTATAAAAAATGTTTAAAGGGGGCCTATTTTGACCACATTTTTTTATTTTTTATTTTTAATGAACAGCAAAAATTAAGGTCAAAAACGAAGCAAGAGAGTAAAAAAACGTAAAAGAAGTAAAAAAAACTGAGGATTCGAAAATTTTGTTCCTAAGGGGCCCATTTTGTCTCAGTGACCCATTTTACCCCTCCCCGTCCCAAGACTTTTCATGTGCAGAATTTTAGTAGGTCCAATTTGCTCCCAAATACATTAAGGCATCAGAAAGTTCAGGGGGCCCATTTTGCCGCGCCCCCTTCTCGTACATTTATACATGTACTTGTTTGGCGATGTAAAAAATAAAAGTTCACATTGCTTAAATTTCACACGGGATTCGGTGTAATTTTCACACCAAAATTTTCAAACCGATGCATTTACACCACACCGACCCACCACACTGACACACTCGGCCTACACACTCGGGCACACACATACGTTCGCACGCACTCATACGCACAAGCACGCGTATGCGCACACATGGACACGTACGCACACTGATACCAAAAAAATCGGTAACAGGTACCGAAAAATAATCGGTAGCGTCTACCGAAAAATAATTGGTAGCGTCTACCGATTATTTTTTTCCGTGCAGGCTTGGCCCAGGCTTAGCCCAAATATGTAAGATCTTGGGCCAAGCTTGTAAACCAGCCTTGGTAGAAGCCGGGATTGAGAACACGGGGCCGGTTCTGGTTGCTAGACCTGGCCCATGCTTGGTTGCCAAACCCGGCCCATGCTTTGTTGCCAGACCTGGCCCAGGCTTCGTTGCCAGAATTGACCCATAAATCGAGAAAACGAATAAATTTAATGAATAAAAATTTTATTATTATTAACCTCGTAGAAATCATGATCATTAAAGTTTCAACTATCTAAGGGAGGTAAACGATGTGACAAAAACTCGGTGAAAATTCTGCCAGGCTCTGGGCACGAACTGCCGTTTTTTTGATTGCTGGGTCCGAAGGGTAGCTACTGGACGTACCTACATTAGTTATGTTGAACTGATGCATTTATATGATCTACTTATTAAACCACAGGTATATCCAAACTTGGATAATCCTACCTTGACTCAAGTCTGGATTGCCATTGGAAGGCCCAAGCCTGGCTTGCCATTGAATTGCCAGGGCTAGGTTACCCAGTCTTGGCCCAAGCCCGGGTAATCATTGTGACGGCCAGGACTGAGTACCCAATCTTAAGCCAAGCATGGGCAATGTAGGTGTGCCAAAACTAGGTTCCTCAGTGCTGGGGAACCTGTCATCAGTTGTCCCTGACTTCAAAGGAGTATGGGTTACTCTCATTCAAATGTAAATAGTAACAACGTACTTGAGCCCTGTAATTCACTTCCTATCATATGAGACATATAAATGGAGATATTTCTTGTGTGAGTGTCAGCTAAAAGTATAGCATAGGATGATAATAATAATAACAAAGATAAATAATAATGATAATGAAAATAATAATGTAGACTCACACAGCAGACCTGAAATTCCTAAAGAGGCATAAAATACCATCGTTAATCCTCTATTTAATTTTTTACTTCCTATACCTATCAGCAATGAGCTTCAAAACACTTGGACCAATTGGTGATCGACAAATGGAACGTTTAAAACTTAAACAATGCCTGTATCCTACTTCCTAAGGCCCCAACTAATTTATTGTACCTTGTACCCGTGACTAACCTACTCTGAAGCACCTGGAGACGTTGCAGACTCTTACGGCAGACCTGAAATCCCTAAAAATCCAAAGATTACCATCCATAAACATATTTCATTTCTTCCTGCCTAACATCTATAAGCTAACGACATCAATCCTCGGATGAATTAGTGACACATAACCAGAACGTTCAGGACTCAAATGTTTAAGTTCTCGGAGCCTTAAATGATTTATTCGTTCGTACCCGGGACTATGTTTCTCCGAAACACCTGAATTTTTGGTTAATTAAACTTTAAATTTTTATGTCTATATGATGTATGATCTCATTGCATTAACAGATTTTTTTTTTTTTACAAATTTAGTTTGCTATGATAACGAATCTATTTCGTTATGATTACAAGAATAAGTTTGCTTCTACAACAAATATTATTCGCTATGACAGCAAAATTTTATTTGTTGCTGTAAAAAATCTTGTGGTGCCCTAAGAAATCGACTTCTCAACTACGACACAATTCCATTTGGTGTCACAACAAATCGATTTGTTACCGTAAGCTAAGCGTGTCTGTTACTATAACAAAATTTTTCTTTATCCCGTCTTTTGTTATAATGAGCAAACTCTTTTTCTCTGTGTTCGATTTTTTGATCTTCTACCGTTTAATAATGTATACAATTATTTTCTCCCGAGAATCGGTAATTTTTTATTAATTTACAATCGAAACTTTCCGAAAATATCCGATTAAATCTGATTGAAACTGATTGAAATTCAATAATAAATTCTGATTAAATCTGATTGAAAGTTAATAATAAATTCTGATTAAATCTGATTAGAACTGATTGAAAGTCAATCAGAAATTTCTGATTAAATCTGATTGGACGTTTTCAATCAGTTTCAATCGGAGTTCTTAATCAGGGATAGAAAGATGCATAATTTCAGTGAAATCAGAAGTCGTATAATCAATTTCGTATGTAAGTATACGTTTACTTAATTTCAAGTGTAGCTGTTTTAATTTTTTTCTATACTCTTCGAATATCGTAAAAAGAAAAAGATTCAACGTATTTGAGTCCCCGAAAACTTAATATTCCTTAAGTACCCCGTTTTGCCCCCCTATATTTATACAAAGAGTACGGCGATCATTGCATCACGGATTTTTTATATGTTCATCAGTTATTCTTGGGTGTCATAATAAATATACTATTTACACCATTGCGATCAAATACGTGGATCAGCGCAGTGGATAGCGTCAAAAACTTTGGATCGGAAGGATGCAGGTTCGAGCCCAGCCGTCACCGGGATTTTTTCATTAATTAAATTCATGTAAACTCACTCTAATAATGTTCTTCATTCATTAAATCACATTTCGGATCAACTTGAAATTTTCTTTCCCAATTTAATTTTTTTTTTAATAAGGATACGCTAGTGGGATCTCTTGGGGATTTACCTATTGGGGCATAACTGGGACTGCCCAATAAGGGCCCAATAGGTCTTTGCGTTAAATCCCTGTATGCGGTCCCTATAGGGCAACCCCATAAGGACCCAATAGGTCTCATACAAAAATTTCTAGTCGGGTATATGTTGTAGTCTTTGTTGTAAGACACATGCACGATTTATTTCCAATTTTTAAATCGCTTTTTCAAAAAGTTATGGATTTTTGAAAATTTTGGATAAACAATATTAAATGTGACTGCGTATTAATTCTGACTCAAAAATCGATTAAAATCGATTTGTTGTATCGATTAATCGATTCCAAGAATCGAAATGAACAGAGTCGACGTGGGAATCGAAAATCAATTCTTTGATAGATCTTTCCATCCCTATAAAATAGTTGACCGCTTCAACTTTGAGGGGGTAAAATATTTTAAAATTCAATAAAAAAGAGAAAAAAATTTTTTCACAACTTTAATGCACACGGCTGTATTTGTAATTTTTTAAAGCTACGGAAAAAAATATAATGAGAGTGGAAATTTGTTTATAACAAATTGTTTATAAAATAAACAATGAAAATTTAAATAAAAAAAAAATTTTTTTTCATGATTGTATCGAGAATTGTAAATGATGATTTAAAAAAAAAAAATGATTTCTTAATAAATAATTTAAATGGTGGCGCGGAGCCCAACTTTTAACGTTAAATTAAAATTATAAATAATGGGGCTACAACTGGGGGAGTCGAGACTTATTGAACTGAAATTTTCTCCTCTTTTAGGATCTTTTTTTAAATTTCAGATAACTTCAATACTTTTGAAGTTATAGCTAAAAAACGGAGACTCCCTTTTTGTCTCTTCGTTTTTTGTTTATAATAAATGGATTTATTAATGGCAGATAAAAAAAAAAATATCCATTTCTCAGAATGAAATTCTGAATCCAATGCACCAATCGCCATATTTTTAAGAGAATATCAACAATTTTTCTCAGAAAACTCACTTCTCGACTAGACTAAATATTTGTAAGTTTAGCAAATATTTGGACACATATGCATTTTATTTATTTTCAATTACGATATTTCAGGAATATCCGAGTGGAATTTCATGTGTGTTTTCTTCTAATTTAATCAATTCAATAAAATTAAAAACTTTTATTTTTCGAGATTATGAAAAAAAAAAAACAATTGAATAACTTTTTTTAAAAAACTGCATTAATTGAATTTGAAACTATTACAAAAAATAAAGAGAACATCATACTATCAAAATTTCAATTATAAATGTATATAATTTAGAATAAACTATTCTTGAATTGAGAAAACTGTATGGTTTAAATGAAGGCAAAACTTTTTTTAATATAAATATGGAATTCATTTAAACTTTTAGTATATTAAATAAAATAATTTTTTTTAAGCTTATTCTTGGACATATAAAGTACTGGATAGCTTTAAGTAAAAGAATAAATTTTTATTTCCAAATGCATGTGGTGGCCGAGTGGTCTAAAGCACTCGACTTGAACTGTTTCAGAGCCTTCAATCGAAGAGTCGGCAGTTCGAGTCCCACCACATGTCGGAAAAAGTAAAGATTTCTTCTTTTCCAAAGTTGAAAAATACTATATAACTCCCAGTTGGTTAAATGAGTTGTTATTTAGTAGTAGTCGAATTATTTTTTTAAACAAAGAAATATACGATATTATTTTCTTATTCAATTCAATCGAAAATGATTTCAAAATTTAAATTATTCCAAATAATCTTAATTCATCTGAGGAAACAGAAATATGCGATGTTATTCTCTTATTTTAATTTAAAATGACTCAAATCATTTCAAACAATTATATAGATCTTAAAATAATATTTTACTTTTTCATGATTCGGTATGATTAAAAATGACTTATTTTAAAATGACGCTTGGAAGCACTATCCTGATTAAAAATACTCATTGGGAGGGATTGAGAAAGATGAGAATTGAATACTTTTGAATACTTTCTATACCCCAACATTTTCATCTGGACATAAAATTAATACTTTTCAATCCCAAAATAATATGAGAATTTCTAAACTTCCGAGGAATTGAAAAATATTCAAAAGAATTGATATTTTTAATCTTTCTGAATACTTTTCAATACCAAAATAATATCACATTTCAGGTCATGTGTGGGATTGAAAGGAATTCAAATGAATTGCAATTTTTGAATCTTTTCCAATCCTTCTCAATACCTAAATAGTCCGATAATTCGGATCGAGTGTAGGATTGAAAAGAATTCAAATGAATTGATATTCTTAATCTTTCTGAATACTTTTCAATACCAAAATAATATCACATTTCGGGTCATGTATGAGATTGAAAAGAATTCAAATGAATTGAAGTTTTTGAATCTTTTCCAATCCTTCTCAATACCTAAATAGTCTGATATTTCGGATCGAATGTAGGATTAAAAAGAATTCAAATTAATTGAAATTTTTGAATCTTTCTGAATCCTTCTCAATACCAAAATAATATCACATTTCGGGTCACGTGTGGGATTGAAAAGAATTCGAATGAATTGAAATTTTTTAATCTTTTTCAATCCTTCTCAATACCAAAATAATTCCTTATTGGAAGGTATTGAAATGATAAAAAATTGAATTCTTTTCAATACTTTTGAATTCCATTTTAAGAATTACAAAGTATTCAAATGATCCAAATTTCAATTCCATTCAATACTTTTCAACACCTCTGTAGGGATTGAAAAGGATTGAAAAAATTTTCAATCCCTCCCAATGAGTATTATTAATCAGGGATATAATTTAACGATTTTGGAATATTTGAAATTATTAAGATTTGAATCATTTTGAATAATTTCAAATAATAATTTTATGATTTAAAATAATTTGGAGTTGAAAATTTTGAGTTATTTTAAATAATTTTTAATTTTAATTTTATGATTTAAAATAATTCAAATTTGAGAATTTTTTATTATATTGAGTTATTTCAAATTATAATTTTATGATTTAAAATAATTCGAAGTTGATAATTTTAAATTATTTTGAATTATTTCAAATTATAATTTTATGATATGATACAATATGAAATAATTTAAATTTTTCAAATCATTTCAAAGTAGATTTCTTAATCAGGGATATTTAGAAGCAAATGAAAATACATATGTAAATTTATATAAATTAATAAAAACGTTTACTCCATCGATTCGACATAAACCTCAGCGCATTTCAATGTTAAATATTATTTTTTACACAAATAAAATGGAAAAATATTAATTATTACAAATACATAATTTTTATGCACAACCCTTTCTATCACAATGCCGTCGAAATACGTACATCATTCTAAAGTAACATTTTTTACATAAATGTGATGAAATTTTTCGATGTAAAATAAATATAACTATTTTTTATGTAAGAATGATGTAACAGTATGAATATATCCGAAACATTACATTGTGATGTAAATGTGACGATAAAATAGAATCCCCGATAAAAAAAGATTTTATCTGATTATATATAAGTATATATGAGTATATATGATTATATATAAGATCATATATAATTATATATAATCATATATGGAATTATATATGATCATGTCTAATTATATATAGGTCTATATATAATTAGATCTGATCAGGTCTAATTATATATAAGTCTATATATGATTAGATCTGATTAGATCTAACGGATGAAAGCTAGGTATAATCATGTATAAGCCTATATATGATCATGTCTAATTATATATAAGTCTATATATAATTGGATCTTATCAGGCTTCAATAATATGAAATCTATAAATATTTAATTACGTATGGGTAGGGGGGGGGGGCAAAGCGGGGTACTTAAGAAAATACTATGGTTCCAAGGATTAAAATACGCTAAATCTTTTTGTTTTTAATGATATGCGAAGTAAATAAACAAAAATTTCAGTTGCCGTTGAAACAAAAAATTTTCACTTTGGCGGGCAAAATAGGGTATCCCCTAAAAAAGACCCAAAAAAAAAATTTCTGCATGTTAGAAAAATTGATTAAATTAAAGTTTTTTTGTGAGCAATTTTTATAATATAATATTACATCTTACACGATTACTGGATGCAAAAGCAGAAAAAAAACTTTTTACTAGTTTTTATCATAAATCAAAAGCCATCAACATTTTTTGACTGAAAGTCGATTTTTGAAAAAGTTTACCAAAAATATTTAAAATATTACTTAATTATGTTTACAAAAGTGCTTTTGGAATAATTAAAAAATAAAATTTTCTCTTATGAAATTTTGGGGGTACCCCGATTTACCTACCCTACGCCTTTTGCGCCACCTTCCCCTATATGGGTATATATATATATATATATATATATATATATATATATATATATATTTAGTGGTTAAGGGTAAAATTTAAATATAATAAATAAATTGTTTAAACCAACTAATAATGTCAAATAAATGTTTTATTTAACCAACGTAATTAACACAGTAAAAGAAAGTAAAGTATACAAAATATGAAAATGCTTGAACGCGTGTTCGCAGCTCAGCGGTGTCTCTTGTAATTGACTAGTGTTTCTATGAATGAGGTAGAGACGGAATATGGAAAAATCGATATTCGGCGTAGATAGCCGAAAGTGATCGATCGTAATTATTGTAGCAACGCTACATATATATTGAGACAAATCGCTTTTTATGTTCGCGATTTTAACCAGCAGCCACCGGGATTCGCGGGTTGAACCCTGGCTTAGGCTGGCCTCTAACAAATTTTATTTTACCGGGACAGAGCAGTGGGCTGGAGTTCTTGCAAAGCAAAGACCCGCACTTATCCAAACGGCAACGTATAGAAAATTCACCAACCTACCTCACGGCTTATTAATTATCAATAGCTTTCTTATTGTTAATTGATTTATCAATTCTTACTTAAATAATAATATTCTTAATAGACGATTCAATATTTCTTACCAGTAATATGGGGATAATAAATAAGGTGACCAAATAGTAGATAAAATGAATGAATAACAATATGTGCAAGTTTATTGCCAATTATAATAATAAAAATTACTTACAAGAAAATGCAAGCGCTGGATGTAATACAGCAAGATGTGTAGCACAGTATGATTTATATAATAATAATTAATAACTAAATAATAAAATATAAATGCAAGATAATTGCCAACAATGTACAGAATATCGCAAGTTAATTGCCCGAATTACAATTAGTCTATTGCAAGTAAATTGCCAGAATTAATACTGAATAATTAATATAAGAACGTCTGTACATTAATTGATCCAGGATCGAAGTGATTGACCGATAATTGAGGGTCTGGGACTCGCCTCTGAACTATCCCCACTTCACCCCTACGGACATGCGTCGACGTGAAAATTAAGTCATGTGACCATGGCACTATGACGTACTGAATTTAGGCGGCAACGAGACGGAGAAAATTGGGAACCGCAAGGCTGAGGACGACGAAGACAATTCACATTGTCTCAATATATATATATATATATATATATGTATATATATGTGTATACATATATATGTAACATAATGTGACAATTTTAATATTAATGTTATTAAATTTTTATTTTGTCAACTATCAATCAAACTTAAATCCCCATTTCTTGAAAAATATTCAAAGGTTTCGGCAGCAATTCAAAAGTATAAATCGATATCGATTTATATATGGATATTTATAAGTTTATAGATAAAAAGATTTGATTATATCTATCTGATGGATTCTATCGAAATTTATGTACAAAACTAAATTCATCATTAGGTGCATTATTTAAGTAGGATGTATCAATTTGATTATTTGAGTTAAGTTATACCATAAACTTCTCTTTGTTGCAAGTTCATAACAGACTAGAGGATCAGACCACCATCCAGCGATTACCAAAGTTAAGTAGCATCGGCATGGATCAATAATTGGATGGGTGACCCCTTAGTACAAAAATAGTTAATCTATAGTACTTTTTTTTTTTTTTTTTCAATTTAAATTTAACCAAAATTTATATTAATGAAGACGATCAATCCTAATTTAATTACTTAATTAATTATTTTCAGATATTTTCAATGAGCTTTTAAAAATGACTATATTCGTTCATGCATGATTATATCTAATCATATATGATTATATATGATCAGATATGGCCAATTTTCAGATCTGATTATATATGGACTCATATATAATTATATATAATTATACAAAATCTTTTTTTATCGGGTCACCAAGATTATATCACTTACAAGTCGATTTTGTTACGTAATTTTGAGGCAATATCTAGAATGTAAAGCTAATGTTAGTATGCGATAAATATAACGTCAGATTAAGGTCACTAATGTAATATCACTCGGTCAGTAACATGCATGTAATCTTAATGTCACATTTATGTCACAAATTTGACGTACCATTTATATTATAATTTATATAATCAGAATGTAAAATTTACGTTGACTTTGTTACGTTACATTATAAACCAATTAAATATAGTGGAAACCTAAAACATGCAAACCTTCTCAATAAGACAATTTATAGATAAATTGAGAAAAATATAGATAGCCCGAACTGGGAATCGAACCCAGACCACGTCGGTATCGCGCCGAGTGCTCTACCAGTTGAGCTATCCGGCACTATACTACGTTCTCTAGATGTGATATCACTGTTATGTTGGTGTGTTCACTGGGGCATGTAGCATGGGAGTGATTACCATTCTTCTGGTAATATTTACCATACTACATAGTAATCATGCTACTGGTAAATATTACTTTGTATCATTGTAATAAAAGCCATGTTAGAATAGGACTGAGTCCCATGCTGAATAGCGTGAAAGCAGTTTCAATATTAAGCACTGCTATGTATATAGTATATACGTCCAATATAACCTGTACATATATTAATCTCAATTACTGCTTATATCAATGAATATTATTTTAATGAAAATTATCAATCATTTGAAACTAAAGTAATATTTGACAAAGTATCATTGTCTATTATATTCCGATTTAAAATGTTGTTAATGGATTTAATATATTTCTAATTTAGATAGTTGTTAACTTCCTCTATATCAATAATTCATAAATTAATAATTTTACTTACAATAAAATATTAATTAAATGTAGTTTCAATAAATAATAATTATTATTTTTTTTTTTTTTGGTTCTTCATTTCCCTTTCGGGTTTCAAACCGAACCACCGTCCAATAACTATATAAAATTATACACAAAACAAACAAAACTTACATAAAAAAATAACCTTAAATTTACTGCCATATTTTAATTCTTATCCTACGACATTCCATTATAGTCTAAGAGCCAGTGGACGGATACCTGTATGTATTTGACCAGACCTGAGCTTTTGTATATTGAGGCCCCTATACCTACTGTACATGAGATGGGGACTCACTAAGCCCAAAGAGGTGGACGCGGCTACTGCGCAAGTAGGACAGGTATCGATTTTTGGCCAATTATAAATGCATTTGACTACGTCTGCCGTTTTGAAATTTCAAAATATATTATTATTATTGACGGAAAATAACAATGGCAGACCATTATCATGCGTCCAACATCATGGCAGACGATTTTGAAAATGCAAAAAAAAATTTTTTCTGAAAGTATTTGACCAGATCTGCCATTAATATATTTTATTCATTATAGTCTTAAGAACTTATATTTATCACGGCAGACGTATTCATAGTGGACACACCCCTGGTAGGAAGGAACCATTGGACAAGGCTCGGACCAGGCATTGGCCAGTCGTCATGCCAGAGTTCCGAGCCTTGGCACCAGCCTTGACTAAGCATTGGACCAAGGATTGGCCCAGGCCTAGGATGATAACAATGTCCCCAAGCCTTGGCAAACAAAAAAACTAGGCTTGAGCCAAGCCTTAGGAAACGAAAAATTGAGCCTCGGCCAAGGCTTGGGAAACAAAAAATCAAGCCTCGATCAAACCTCGGGGAGCAAAAAATCCACGGCTCACCCAATGCTCGATCTAAAATATTGTTATTTAAATTAATAAATATAATTGAAAAAAGTTTGATCACACTTTTATCGACATTACATTAGAGGGTAATTAAGTAATTACTGAATTAATGGGAAATAACGAATAAAATTATTTGGGGGCTACCGGGGTTCGAACTGAGATCCTTCTGATTACTAGGCTGGGACGCTATCCACTGTGCTAAATCTGATGTCCAGATAATTATGATTTTTTTGCTTGTTAAATTATTTAAATACAATTTAATTCAAAAATATTAGATCGTAAAGATGAGGTGAAATGTAGTTTTATTTAATGAACTTAAAATTGTCTGATACATTTTTAGGCCTACGCATGACACCTGGGGCAATATGGACCATCCGAAAATTCTGAAAAAATGATTCATATTTTTATCGTCAAATTAAAAAAAATTTAATATATTAATCCATTTTTCGGCTGATTCTCCATAGCCGGGGCAAATTCGGCCACAAAAAATATTCGAAAATAATATTTTATTTTTTAATTGATAAAATTTTTGAAATAATGCAAAATAATCTGTAATCTAAAAAATCGAAAATCACGTTTCTTGGGTTCATAATAATGACAAATAAAAAGTATAGAATGGTTTTTTTTTATTAAATAAAAAAATTAGTAAGTAAGATAATCGAAGAGAAACAATTTATTAAACCAATGATGTGAAATGTAATTTTTCTTTATGTATATTACATACAAAAATTTTGAATTTAATGAAATTTGATCAACTTTCAAAAATTTTTTTTTTCAACTTTTTTAAAGGGTACCCCATTTTGCCCGCCAAAAATAAAAATTTCATGTTAACTAAAGTTTTCTACATAGCAATAACTAATTAAATGAAAATTATTGATATTAATCGTATACTCGGTAGACGGTTATGCCCTGGTCTTCTCTATATACATATATATAGATACATGTAAAGTATCAACTTTACTATTATCAAATTTTATTATTAAATCATAATTTAACCCAAGCTGAGGCATTGGCCAATGGTCAGCTGCCAAGGCTCAGCTTGACAAAAATTAAACTATCGGGCCTAGCTCTGGCCGGGGCTCAGGCCAATGGTCACTACCCAAGGCTCGGCTTAATTTAATGAAACCAATAGACCAAGCCTCGGCCTAGACTTGGGCCAATGGTTAGCTGCCAAGACTTGGCTTAACGTAATCAAACCATTGGATCAAGCCCTGGCCGAGGCTTGGGCCAATGGTCAGCTGCCGAAGCTTGGCAAGTGACAACAGGGCCAAGACTCGGCCTATTGTCAGCCTTGGCGATTCCTACCTGGGACATCACCAGATAAAAAAATCTAAGATACTACCCGGTCAGATGTCTATGTATTACGATAGCTGTTTTACATCAATATAATTTACTTAATCACTGAATTTATCGAAATTACTATCTTTCATGTATTCTATATGCTAAATTTTAAAAGTTTGACGATAAAAAAAGAAGATATTACGAAAAAATCTTAAATATCAAAGTATACTGCTAATAACAAAAGATAATTTAAATTTGTATTTTATTTTTCATTTTTGTTTATTTAATACAAGATTTATAAGGACAAATGAATAAAAACATATCATGCATGCATATAAAAATAAATACACAAACGCAAAAAAATTAAAGGAACAGAAAAAGTTTATAAATTTTTTAGTGATTTTTGGAAAGCTGTAACTTTGTGAAAAATGATCGTACTGAGATTTTAAATAAAGCATTTTATTGCCTAAAATCTTTAATTTCGGTGCATTCCTATCAAAATTTCTTAAGAGCCCCGGTTATTGCGCAAATATAAGAAATACCGTGAGACAAAAAATTTCTAAAATTTTATTTTTTTTCTAAAGAGCAACTAAACCAATGCACAGTTCATTTAGTAAATTTAATCAGCTTCAATTTGGCTTTTTTGTTTAGGCGCGTAGGACGATTTGTCGCAGAGATATCAGCCAGAGTCTAAGAATGATCTTTTTGTTTTTGATCATCGATATTTCAGGTACCAATGATCGCACAGTGAATTAAAGGGCGGCGTTAAGAACTTAAATAAATTCCCAACATGATCCAATTATAATTGTTTTAACAAAACAACTTTTTTATTTTTAACATCCATTATAACTAAGTACAAAAGAATGACCTTTTTGGTTTTCTAGTAAATCAACCGCTACTCTGCAAATGTCGATGAAACAATCAATGTTACCAGGGACGTTATTTACCTTAATGTATCCTCAATAATCTTGTAAATTTTCAAATTGATCTATCGAACCGTTTTTTGGGGGTGATCGATCAGTTCTGCTAAACAATTTAAGAAAGAAGTTTTGTCTAATGATCATCAAAATGAAAAAATAATTTTTTTTCAAATTTTTTTTCATTTTTACGTTGGTTTCTCAGAAAATGCGAGGGGAAGAGAAATAAACGAAACATTTTCAAAAAATGTGAAAAAATATTTTCATCCACAAAAAAACAAGTTTTAATTTTTGTTTTCGTTGACTTTTTTAACTTCCCGCTAAGAAAATTGCAAATTTTCCAAAATTCGGGAAGTTATTGGTTTCAGTCCGATTTGTGAAAATCGAAATTCCAACAGATGTCGACGTTTTGAGGTCCTAGAAAGCTATTCTGACTAATTTCACGATGATGTCCGAGTGCACGTACGTATGTAAATATCTATAACTTTTGAACGGATCAACCGATTTTGATCCTCAAGGTGTCATTCGACGCAGTTTTTTGATATCTTGAAGCTAAAAAAAAATTGAGCTTGATCGGTAGGGCTCGTTCGGAGATATTCCAAAAATAAACTTTTTTCAAAAATGTTTTTTTTGGATAACTTTTTACGGGCTCGATAGATTGATTCCAAAATGGACTGGACTCTAGAGATTCATAAGCCGCGTCGAATGCCACCTCAAACATCAAAATCGGTTAATTCTTTCAAGAGAAACCGTTGTCGAAAGAATTAAAAAAAAAAAATTTTTTTAGTATTTTGAAAATTTCTCAAAAATGACTCGATGAATCAATTTCAAAATTTAATCAGTTATAGAACTCAATAGAGCGCGTCGACTGCCACCTTAAACGTCTCAATCGGTTTATTCGTTCGAGAGATATCGTTGTAGAAAAAATGATAAAAAACGTTATTTTTTGAAAACAAAAGCATACAAAAGTATTTTCGAGCTCGAAGAGCTCGAAAATGTATCTACTACAATTTTTCGAGCTCAAGGAGCTCGAAATACGCGGGAAGTTTTGGGGCTGGCCCGCAGGGTCAACGGACAGACCGATTTTTTGACATTTGTTCAGCTAAACTCTGATTTATCACTCCCAAAAAACGGTTTGATAGATCAATTTGAAAATTTACAAGATTATTGAGGGTACATTAAGGTAAATAACGTCCCTGGTAACATTAGTCTTTTCATCGATATTTACAGAGTAGCGGTTCATTTACAAAAAAACAAAAATAAATCAGTTTTTGTGCTGACTTCTAATGGGTGTTAAAAATGAAAAAAAATCTGGGCATCGGTTGACCCTGCGGGCCAGCCCCAAAACTTCCCGCTGTTTTCGAGCTCAAGGAGCTCGAAAACATCGTTGTAAATACATTTTCGAGCTCTTCGAGCTCGAAAATACTTTTGCATGCCATTATTTTCGAAAAAAACGGTTTTTAGCATTTCTTTCTCCCGCAATAACTCTCAAATGAATTATCCGATTTTTAAGTTTGAGGTGGCAATCGACGCGTTTTAATAGATTCTAAAGCTCATTCGATTTTTAGATTTTTTGGTTGAGTCGTTTCAAAGATATTCGCAAAAAACTGTTTTTTCCTATTTCTTTCTCCAACGATAACTCTCGAACGAATTATGCGATTTTGATGTTTGAGGTGGCAATCGACGCGTTTTATTAAGTTCTAGAGCTGATTAGATTTTGAAGTCGATCGTATATGTCGTTTCGGAGAAATCAATAAAAAACTAAAAAAAAAAAATTTTTTTTTTCGTAATTGGCCAATATCTTCGAGTCTACTTGGTCAAATGATCTGAAATTTTCAGAAAAGTTGATGGCCGAAAAGCTCTTTCGATTGCCGCCTTAACCATCCAAATCGGTTTATTAGTTTAAAAGTTATAAAGAGTTTACATACATACATACATACATACATACATACATACACACACACACACACACACACACACACACACACACACACACACACACACACACACACACACACACATACAAACATACAGACACTCGGACATCATTCTAAAAATAGTCAGAATAGCTTCCTAGGACCTCAAAACGTCGACATCTGATGAAAACTCGATTTTCGAAAATCGGGGTGAAAACAATAACTTCCCGAAATTTTCGAAAATCATCGATTTTCTAAGCGGGAAGTTAAAAAAATTTTTTTTTAAAAAGTGATGATCGGGTCTTGTTGGGGGTTTATTCAAGTTTTTAACGCCACCATTGAATTTACTGTGCGATTATTGGTAGTTGAAATATCAATGATCAAAGCCAAATGGATCATTTTTTGTTTGAAGGCTCTCGAGTCAAAAAACAAATTCTAGTTTGGGCCTCAAAAAATTCAATTCCTTCGATCTTTTATTTACTGGACGAAAAATGATACGATATTGGTACTTTAAATCCTCAGTGCGAGCTTAAACAAAAAAGCCAAATTGAAGCTGATTAAATTTACTAAATGAACTGTGCATTGGTTTAGTTGCTCTTTAGAAAAAAAATAAAATTTTAGAAATTTTTTGTCTCACGGTATTTCTTATATTTGCGCAATAACCGGGGCTCTTAAGAAATTTTGATAGGAATGCACCGAAATTAAAGATTTTAGGCAATAAAATGCTTTATTTAAAATCTCAGTACGATCATTTTTCACAAAGTTACAGCTTTCCAAAAATCACTAAAAAATTTATAAACTTTTTCTGTTCCTTTAATTTTTTTGCGTTTGTGTATTTATTTTTATATGCATGCATGATATGTTTTTATTCATTTGTCCTTATAAATCTTGTATTAAATAAACAAAAATGAAAAATAAAATACAAATTTAAATTATCTTTTGTTATTAGCAGTATACTTTGATATTTAAGATTTTTTCGTAATATCTTCTTTTTTTATCGTCAAACTTTTAAAATTTAGCATATAGAATACATGAAAGATAGTAATTTCGATAAATTCAGTGATTAAGTAAATTATATTGATGTAAAACAGCTATCGTAATACATAGACATCTGACCGGGTAGTATCTTAGATTTTTTTATCTGGTGATGTGTGTCCACTATGAATACGTCTGCCGTGATAAATATAAGTTCTTAAGACTATAATGAATAATATATATTAATGGCAGATCTGGTCAAATACTTACAGAAAAAATTTTTTTTGCATTTTCAAAATCGTCTGCCATGATGTTGGACGCATGATAATAGTCTGCCATTGTTATTTTCCGTCAATAATAATAATAAATTTTGAAATTTCACAACGGCAGACGTGGTCAAATGCATTTATAATTGGCCAAAAATCGATACCTGTCCTACTTGCGCAGTAGCCGCGTCTACCACTTTGGGCTTAGTGAGTCCCCATCTCATGTACAGTAGGTATAGGGGCCTCAATATACAAAAGCTCAGCTCTGGTCAAGTACATACAGGTATCCGTCCACTGGCTCTTAGACTATTACACATTCCCTATAGTTAGATTAGCGAGAGTTTGCGCTTCGGGTTTTTACCCCCACCATCAAGACACGATGTCTAAGGTATTAAATTTAGATGGTGGGGGTAAAAACCCGAAGCGCAAACTCTCGCTAATCCAACTAAATAATTCTCTAAATTTCTTTACAAATCCTACTCTCACATCCTTCCACTCCCAGGATCCAAAAGAAAAAAAGAAATTTTCCAAAAGAAAAAACTCTTTTGTCCCGACATTCCGCATCTCTCTCTCTCTCACTCACTACTTGACCTCCGTTTCTGCTGCTCCCTTTCTACATATCCTCCCCCCTTTCCTCTCTCGATTTCTCTATCTCTATTATCCAATTTTTCTCTTGTCCTTCCTCTCCCAACACCTCCTTCCTCATCTCTTGCCATCCGTTTTCCACCCCAAACCCTGAGCAAACCTCCCATACATGTTCTCTCGTTTCTTCCTCTAAATCGCAAATCCTGCATCTCTTTATCTCCTCTTTCACCCAGTACACGGAAAGCAAATTCTAGCAAAATTTACGATATGTTAATATCGTAATCGTGGACTAGACTTTTATTAACGTCAACTTTAAAATATCTTATTTCAAAATTTACTATATATGGGTTATATTTTTTACTATTTTACATCGTAATTTTAACAAAGACTTTTAGGATTAAAAACTGCTTCAAAAATTACAATTTATTATCGTAAAAAAAAATCTGGGCGTCGGTTGGCCCTGCGGGCCAGCCCCAAAACTTCCCGCTGTTTTCGACCTCAAAGAGCTCGAAAACATTAGTGTAGATATATTTTCGAACTCTTCGCTATCACATCCCTGGCGGATCCGATTCCACTGAATTCCCTGAAATCCCACCGTGTAAATGTGAAAAAATTCCACACAACATACACTTAAATTACACTGCACTCCTCCGGGTTACACGATTTTTACCTGCTATTCCCACCGGAGTTTCAATAGAAGAAGGAGTACACTAAAACTACACTCATTTTACACCACGGCCGATTCAGTGGAAATTTAAATTTTACGCTTAAATTACATCGTATTCCACGATTTTTACCCGCTATTCCCACCAGAGGTTCAATAGACAAAAGATTACACTAAAACTACACTTATTTTACACCACGGCCGATTCAGTGGAAATTTAAATTTCACGCTTAAATTACATCGTACTACACAATTTTTACCCGCTATTCCCACTGGAGCTTCGATCAAAGAAAGATTACACTAAAACTACACTTATTTTACACCACGGCTGAATTAGTGGAAATTTAAACTGTACGCTTAAATTACATCCTGTACAACGTATTAAATGAATTGTAAATTATTGTTCATATAGTAGAGACTCTATACTTCTTATTAAAATAACTTTTTTTTGTAAGTCCAAGTTACATTAAAGCCCAAGTTTAATTTCTAAGAATAATTCATGGAAACATTGATAATGAATATTTTTGTCATTATGTAATATAGGATGTACTATATTACCATCAAAAAAGGTACTTATCACTCTGTCAAATAACGGACGAGTACCCGGGCCAGAATAGTCTCAAGTTTGGAATTTAACACTTCTGAAATAAGTTTCTTGCCAGGGACACTACAACCTGTGGGCGCGATCTCGTGGCGAGAATCGAACTACTTCCGCTGCTGCTTATAGCACCGGTGACTTCCCTCTCCTACATATATACTAGGGTGTTTAAAAAAAAAAAACAAATTTTTTTTCTTTAATGGTATCCAAAAATTTAAAGTATAACTAAAAATCAAAATTTTGGTACCAGTCCAAGCTCTTAATAATGATATTAAGGTTTGCCTCAATCCATTTTTCTATTTTCCATTTAAATTTCACGGAAAAAAATTTTTTTTTTTTTTTTTTAATTTTCTAGCTCACAAACTAATCGACGGATTTTTATGCACTATAAATGTTTTTGTAGGAAATTGAGCGCTCTACAAAAAAAGTCTCTTATCATTTTTTGATGAATCCTACTGTTCAAAAGTTATTTAAGCTTCAAGTCGTTTATAGTAAATTTTGAGATTTTTTTACTTTTTCAGCGAAAGTATCAGCCTTATCAAAAAATATCATAAGAACTTTTTTGTAGATAATTTTATTTCTTACAAATTATTACGAATAAAATTGTTCGAAAGTCCGCATTGTTAACAAGTTATTTTCATTTCAATGTCAAGCTCTTAAAAAAATAGATTCCTGATTGATTTTAAGAGCTTGACATTGAAATGAAAATAACTTGTTAACAATGCGGACTTTCGAACAATTTTATTCGTAATAATTTGTAAGAAATAAAATTATCTACAAAAAGTTCTTATGATATTTTTTGATAAGGCTGATACTTTCGCTGAAAAAGTAAAAAATCTCAAAATTTACTATAAACGACTTGAAGCTTAAATAACTTTTGAACAGTAGGATTCATCAAAAAATAATAAGAGACTTTTTTTTTAGAGCGCTCAATTTCCTATAAAAACATTTATAGTGCATAAAAATCCGTTGATTAGTTTGTGAGCTAGAAAATTAAAAAAAAAAAAAATTTTTCCGTGATAGTTAAATGGAAAATAGAAAAATGGATAGAGGCAAACCTTAATATCATTATTAAGAGCTTCGACTGGTACCAAAATTTTCATTTTTAGTTATACTTTCAATTTGTGGATACCATTAAAGAAAAAAAATTTGTTTTTTTTTAAACACCCTAATATATACATATATATCTTTACTCCCAACTTATTTTTCTCTTAGTGTAAGCATTTTTTTTTCTTAGTTGGAGCATACAAAAATTTTTGCGTTTAAGAAATAGTACTTATTCCGAGAAAATTTATTGTCTTTAAACCAAAAAATGTTATATTGTTTCAAAAAACTAACACATCTTTCTTACAAAAAATATTTCTCATACTTAGAAAAAAAGAACTCTTGAAACAAGTAAAAATTTTTTTTGTTCAAGCATAAAAATATGTTAACGAGGAAAAAAATATTTTGATTCAGAATAATTATTTACTAGGTGCAAGAAAATTTCACTTTTCTGAATTGTTAAAACAAATTTTTTGTATCAAGATTAATTTTCTTGGTTCTAGTGAACTGTATTACTTTGTGAAAAATAAATTATAGGAAGTGAAATGATTTACATAAAAGACTCTATCACATTTTAAGATAAGTCTGATAGTTTTGCCGAAAAAGTAAAAAATCTCGAGATAATTTAATGTGAGTGAATGAGTCAAAAAATTTAGAGCGATCATAAAGTACCCTCAGCGCTTTCGCGCTTGAGATGTGCAATAATACTAAAATTTACTATGAATCCAACTTTGACTTCGAATATTTTTCAAAAAATTATAAGAGACCTTTTTTGTGTAACGTTCAATGTTTAACACAAGTATTCATTGATTTTTCCAATACACAGATTCCCTGGTGAGTGATAAAATTTTAAACTGTAAAAAAAATTTTTCCTCTTTTATTTAAATGGGAAACCGAAAAATACGATGGGCTACCTCTAAAACTTGAATTTAAGAGCCAAGCTTGTGACAGAATTTTTATTTTGTCATATTCCATCAATATCTGGTGGTGCCCGAAAAAAAAAAAAAATGTTGTTTTTCAGCACACCCTAATTCTTATATTATAAAATAATTCCAACTTTTAGTATTGATTACAAATACATTTTACAATTATTTGATTATTTTGCACCAAGTAAATAATTATCTTGATATTTTTATCTTAAGTCAACATTTTTTTTTTCAAATCGACATATTTTTATGCTTAAATTAAAAAATTTTTAATTGCTTAAAGTGTTTTTATTTCTTAGCATGAGAGATATTTTTTTGAAGAAAGTTTTTCTTTAAAAGTGAAAATGAATTGTATTTTTTAATCAAACAATTGAAAACAGAACATAGTTAAATGACGAGTTATTTAAAAATTCAAGTTGTAGTAAAACACAGGTATCTATTATGGAATCTGTAGATTGCTTGTTAATTATATATAACCATATATAATTATGTAAGATTATATATAACCATGTGATTTTTTTATTGACATTATATATAATTATACGCAATTATATAAAATCATATATAAACATTAGGGTGTGCCATTTTGAGGCGACTTTTTTTTCAACAAAAAAATAAGCTGAAAATTTGCAGGAAGGTGAGAAAAGAAGACTGTTCAAAGAGGAGCTCTTAATATTAATATTTAGTGCCTATTTCTAATTTGTCATTTCCCATTTAAATAACATGATAAAAAATTTTTTTATTTTTTTAGCTCAGCATTCGCACCTCATATAAATAAGTCCATAGGATATTCTTTAAAAGAATTTAACGCTCTACAAAAAAGTTCTCTCATCATTTTTTATAAATTCATCTATTCGAAAGTTATTGGAGCAGGAAGTCAAATCTATAATAAATTTCCAGATCATTATTTTTTTCAGCTAAACTATCAGACTTATTAAAAAATGTCATAGGACTTTTTGATAGACAATTTTATTTCTTACAAATTATTATTAATGGTTTATTCAATTTCCGCATTGTTTACTAGTTATTTTCATTTAATATCAAGCTCGTAAAAATAATAGTCTTCCAATCTATTCTGAGAACTTAACATTAAAATAAAAATAACTCAAAAACAATGCGGAATTTCAACGAACTTCATTACAAATAATTTGTAGGGAATAAAATTGTCTACAAGGAAGGAACTATGGCATTTTTTAATAAGTCTGATAGTTCAGCTGGAAAAGTAAAAGATCTGAAAATTTAGTATTGATTTAACTTCCAGCTTCAATAACTTTTGAATAGATGGCTGTATCGAAAAATGATAAGCGACCTTTTTTTTTAGAGTGTGAAATTCTCCACAAGAATATCTTATGGATTTATTTATATGAGGTGTGAATGCCGAGCTAAAAAAATAAAAAAAAATAAAATTTTTTTATTATGTTATTTAAATGGAAAATGGAAAATTAGAAATAGGCACCTCGAAATATTAATATTAATAGCTCCACTTTAAACAGGCATCTTTTCTCACCTTCCTGCAAGTTTTCAGCCTGTTTTTTCGTTGACAAAAAAACAGGCTGAATTTTTTTGTGGCATTATATATGATTATATATAATTCTGTATGGTTATATATAATTCTGTATAATTATGTCTAACTCGATATGATTCATATATAATTATATATAATTATTTAAAATTATATATAGTTTTTTTTTTACTCGGGCACTTATATACTACATCGTATTACACCATTTTTACACGCTATTCCCACCGGAGCTTCGATGAAAGAAAGGGTACACCAAAACTACACTGATTTTACATGGCGGCTGTTTCAGTGGGAATTTCAATTTTATGCTTAAATTACATCATATTATACCGTTTTTTTTTTCAGTGCAAGTTCTCCTTTAACGTGACAATAATTATTATACAAACTAATTACACCAAAATTTTAAAATATCAAAAATACGCTAGAAAACGCAGACAAAACGTCGTAAAAACTCTGAGAAAACACAGTTGAATCCTCGTGTCATCATGGCAGACAAAACACCGCTTTTCACCGGAAAACACCGTCGAAACTCCGTTGATACGCCGAGTTTTTAGCGAATTTGTACGGTGGCGCTTGAACTACCAGGATATACAGTGGAAATTCAATGGTAATAGAGTGTAAAACGAGTGTCAGTAGATTAGTGTGAAACAAGTGTAAACTGAAAGTGAAATTTTCACAAACCCACCGTGTGATACACGTGAAATTCCGGTGTATTTTCAGTGTAATTCGAATTACACTAAGTTAACACTGAAACCCACGGTGGAAACGGATCCGCCAGGGATGCGATTGTTTTTTTACGATCTTCTCAAGCTCTAACAAGTTGCCTCTTATGCTGAAGTTTGGAAATTTATATAAGAATCAAGAATTGTTAATGAAGCGGTATTTAAAATTTAATCCCTGATTATGTTCAATAAAATAAGTGTATTCAGGCAGAAATCAATGCCAGGGATTCAAATCAAGTTTTAAATGAGTTTTGACTCATGTGAGAAACAATCAAATATGAAATATCCAAGAAAAATATTGAAAACTACGTTTTATCGATTTTATTGTTGGTACTATGATTTAAACTAAAAACCAAGTTCGATGACATAATGTATCGAAAGTAACCATATAAAAGATGAGTTGGTATGACTTCAGACACATTTTAGTAGGTTATATTATGATTCATCCGGGAAAAATAACATAAAATGTTATTTTTTTAGTTTTTCAACGCCGATATCTTTCGAACTAATCGATCGATTTTGATGTTTAAGGTGGCAATCGACGCGTTCTTTTAAGTACTAGAGCTAATTAGATTTTAAAGTTGATCGTATGAGTCGTTTCTGAGAAATCAATAAAAAACTAAAAAAAAAATTTTTTTTTTTTTCGTAAGTCGCAGATATTTTCGAGTTTATTTGATCAAATGATCTGAAATTTTCAGAAAAGTTGATGGCCAGCATGCTCTTTCAATCGCCGCCTTAAACATCTAAATCGGTTTGTTAGTTCAAAAGTTACAAAGAGTTTACATACATACACACACACACACACACACACACACACACACACTCGGACATCATTCCGAAAATAGTCAGAATAGCTTCCTAGGACCTCAAAACGTCGACATCTGATGAAAATTCGATTTTCGAAAATCGGGGTGAAAACAATAACTTCCCGAAATTTTCGAAAATCGTCGATTTTCTTAGCGGGAAGTTAAAAAGAAATAAAATTTACAATTCAAAAACTATATTTATTCCTATATTTATCTTTCTATGTACTTTTGAATAAAATAAATATTACAGTGCTGCCTCTATTACAATACGATGTAAGCTCAAAAAATTACGATAGTTTATGGTAATTTGTAAACATTAACTGCGTCCTCCGCAAGAGGCGCTCTCATGACTTATGAATGTATATTCAAATCGTTTATATGGACCTTAAAAATAATTTAAAGTATAAGCCCTGCTTAAAAAATCCGATAGATTCTTATAGCTGTATGTATAAGGCCCTATACTTAACTATAGCACTTCTCATAGAACTCATTCATTCTTATAAAATCTTTATTCTTTCTTCAATCTTTATTGGAATCTATGAGAAACTATTGGATTCTATGAGATTTTCTAAACAGGGACTCTCGGTAGCCGAGTGGTCCAAGGCGTCCGACACTTAGGACACGAAAGGACTTGGGTTCGAATCCAACGTCCGGACGATTTTTACTTTATTCTTTTATTTAAAGTTTCTATTCTACTTGCTTACAAATGAGTGCACAGCAATGACTAATATATGTTTTTGTTGGAAATTTCCCGCTCTTTAAAAAAGGTCTCTTATGTTTTTTTCGTGAGTCTAATTGTTTAAGAGATATTGAAGGTCAAAGTTTGATTTGTTTAAAAAAATTTGCGTTTTTATTTGAAATTTTATAACTCTCTAACACCTAGACATAAAATTAAGCGTTAGAAATTTTCTTGTAGGAAATTTATCGCTCTTCAAAACAGGTTTCTTACACTTTTCTCGTAAATCCAACCATTTAAGTTATATCGAAGCTCAAAATTGATAGACTTAAAAAATAGTGTTTTTCGATTAAAATTCTATACCTCTTCAACAAACGGATATTTACATAGGCTTTCAACAGTGTTTTTTGGAAATTTACCGCTCTATAAAAAAGGTCTCTTCGATTTTTTTGATAAACTCAACCGTTCAAGAGATACTTAAGCTTTAAGTTGACAAAAAAGTTTCACAAGCGAGCTCAAAATTTTGCTCCAATGACATAAAAAATTTCTTTTATTTCGAGCTCAAATATCTCTCAAACGGTGGAATTTATCAAAAAAATCAAAGAGACTTTTTTTATAGAGCGGTAAATTTCCAACGAAAAACCGTTGAAAACTTATGTAAATATCCGTTTGTTGAAGAGTTATAGAATTTTAATCGAAAAACATTATTTTTTAAGTCAATCAATTTTGAGCTTCGATATCACTTAAATGGTTGGATTTACGAGAAAAGTGTAAGAAACCTTTTTTGAAGAGCGATAAATTTCCTATAAGAAAATTTATAACGCTTAATTTTATGTCTAGGTGTTAGAGAGTTATAAAATTTCAAACAAAAACGCAAATTTTTTTAAACAAATCAAACTTTGACCTTCAATATCTCTTAAACAATTAGACTCACGAAAAAAACATAAGAAACCTTTTTTAAAGAGCGGGAAATTTCCAACAAAAACATATATTAGTCATTGCTGTGCACTCATTTGTAAGCAAGTAATAAAATTTTTCTCATTGAACTAAAGCTAGAATGTATCATTTCTTAGGCAGGGTTAAACGGCATTAGAATGAACTTTTTTATTTTTTTCTATCATTTTTGGATCACAAATAAATGATTTATATCATAGCCAAGTAAAAAAATCTAATTTGGTAAATAACGGACACCCTAATGGCCATGTATGATTCATTTTCACGGGCAGCCAAACGCATTGGTCTGAAATTGGCTTATTCCGATGAGCTAAATAGATATTGGAACTCACAGTTTTAATACAGGTGGTATGTCAAGTTAAAGATCAATGCATAACATTGTTATTAAAATTTTTTTAAATTTTGCTTTATTTTCATATGAAAGCATTCATTACATAATACTGTTCTAATTAATTTTTATTCATATACTTTAAACATTTAGTTATAGTCTAAGAGCCAGCTTAAATCTGACAACACATATTTTACGGTATCTGAAATTTCGTCCAGTGAGACTTCTATACCCAGTAAACAAGCAATGGGTACTAGCTAAGCCCGGCCGCGGTAGGTTCGGGGTCCCTCAGGTGAGCCAGGTATGAAATTAAGTAAATTTTTAAAGTATTTAACGGCGTCTGCCGTTTTAATATGTTATAATATACCTCTAGAAAAATTGAAAAGTAACTATGGCTGCCGATTTTAACGGTTGCAACGTCATGGCAGTCACTTTTCAAAATTCAAAAAAAAAAATTTTTTTAAAGTACTTTACGGCGGCAGCCATTTTAATATATTATTTATTGAACTATTTTAAGCTAATATTGAAAATGGCTGACTTTTTTTCCGGTTGTAACTATCCAATTTACAGCGAAACCTTACCTGCAGACCGTGCATATAGTCTAGTCGAGAAGTGAGTTTTCTGCGAAAAATCGTTAAAGTTCTCTTAAAAATATGACGATTGGTGCATTGGAATCAGAATTAAATTCTAAGAAATGGGTATTTTTTCTTTTATCCGCCATCAAAAATTTCATTTGTTATAAACAAAAAACAAAGAGACAAAAAGGAGTCTCTGTTTTGTAGCTATAACTTTAGAAATATTAAAGTTATCCGAAATTAAAAATAAAGATCCTAAAATAGGAAAAAATTTTAATAAAATAAGTCTCGAATCCCCGAGTTGATGCTCCATTATTTATAATTTTTATTTAACGTGGAAAGTTGGGCTTCGCGCAACCGTTTCGATTTCTGCGCGTCGCCGCCAAGCAAAGTATGCAACACAAAATAATTTTTTTATAACATTCAATATTAATTTAAAAATCTGAATAAATTATAGTGTCATCTGGACACTTGAAGGAATATAGCCACGCAAAATAAAATTATCATTGTTTTTTTCATTTATCCACTATTTAAATTATTTATTAAGATATCATTTTTTTTTTTAATCATCATTTACAATTCTCAATATAATTAGGAAAAAAATTTTTTTTTTATTTGAATTTTCATTCTATATTTTATAAACAAATGGCCATTTTCTTTATATTTTTTTTGTTTATAAAAAAATGCACTATTGGAATTTTTAATTATATCTTTGAAACTATTGAAGTTACGGCTTCTATGATTCTGGACAATTTTATAGAGTAATTATTGGACTATTTATTAATAATTTTTTTTTAAGTTTTTAATTCCATTTATTCATCTTTTTCTTTATTTATTCACATTATTACAAGGTTAAAGGTACATTTTCTGAATTTCATTGACCTCATATTCCTACCTAACGCCAATAATTCATGTTGTTCTTGCTGTTTTTTTTTTAGTTTCGGAATTTCCAATTTATTACTTAACGTTTGTCGAAGCAAAAACTCGAAATTGTTGACCAGTAGTGCAGCCTGTAAGGCATTTACAGAATTAATTGAACTTTTTACAATTTTTTAATCAGACTTTTAAATTTTAAACATTTGCATGCGTTAAAGTCAATTTTACAACTTTAGTGCTCATAGCTGTATTTGTAATTTGTTAATGCTACGGAAAAAAATATAAAGATAATGGATATATGTTTATAAAATAAGGAATGAAAATTCAAATAAATAAAAAAATTTTTTCCTAATTATATTGAGAATTGTAAATGATGATTAAAAAAAAAAATGATATCTTAATAAATAATTTAAATGGTGGATAAATGAAAAAAACAATGATAATTTTATTTTGCGTGGCTATATTCCTTCAAGTGTCCAGATGACACTATAATTTATTCAGATTTTTAAATTAATATTGAATGTTATGAAAAAATTATTTTGTGTCGCATACTTTGCTTGGCGGCGACGCGCAGAAATCGAAACGGTTGCGCGGAGCCCAACTTTCCACGTTAAATAAAAATTATAAATAATGGAGCAACAACTCGGGGATTCGAGACTTATTTTATTAAAATTTTCTCCTATTTTAGGATCTTTATTTTTAATTTCGGATAACTTTAATAATTCTAAAGTTATAGCTACAAAACAGAGACTCCCTTTTTGTCTCTTTGTTTTTTGTTTATAACAAATGAAATTTTTGATGGCGGATAAAAGAAAAAATACCCGTTTCTTAGAATTTAATTCTGATTCCAATGCACCAATCGTCATATTTTTAAGAGAACTTTAACGATTTTTCGCAGAAAACTCACTTCTCGACTAGACTATATGCACAGTCTGCAGGTAAGGTTTCGCTGTAAATTGGATAGTTACAACCGGAAAAAATGTCAGCCATTTTCAATATTAGCTTAAAATAGTTCAATACATAATATATTAAAATGGCTGCCGCCGTAAAGTACTTTAAAAAAATTTTTTTTTTCGAACTTTGAAAAGTGACTGCCGTGATGTTGCAACCTTTAAAATCAGCAGCCATAGTTACTTTTCAATTTTTCTAGAGGTATATTATAACATATTAAAACAGCAGACGCCGTAAAATACTTTAAAAATTTACTTAATTTCATACCTGGCTCACCTGAAGGACCCCGAACCTACCGCGGCCGGGCTTATCTAGTACCCATTGCTTGTTTACTGGGTATAGAAGTCTCACTGGACGAAATTTCAGATACCGTAAAATATGTGTTGTCAGATTTAAGCTGGCTCCTAGACTATTACCTGCCAACGTCATTATAATCCTCTTTAAACTTCTGCAGTGTATATTAATATGTTAATCATGAAAATATAAAATACAATGATTATACTTGTATAATAAACAGCTTTATTAATTTAGTATCTTCTCAGCGTCCTGAAACTAACGATCAAACAAAATATGAAATTTAATATCGAATCAACGACTTCATATAATAGTATTCATCCAGCTTATCAGCACACTGAACAGTTTGAAAATAACATTGAGTCTTATCGTAATGGTACTCAGTGGTTCGGTATTTTACTTGCATTCATATCTGGTGCATTTTTTACTATAAGTTCAGGACTTGTGAAAGCTGTTGAAAATGTTGATCCTATGGTATTACTTAGCATTCGTGCAGTACTACAGATAATTATCACGCTTTTCATTGCTATTCGACGCGGTAAAAATTTACTCGGTCCGAAAGGATCCCGATTGCTGCTTAATTTTCAAGTAAGTTTTATTTAATAAGATTCGTTCACCTGAATTAATTTCATGAAGTACAATATTTCTTCCATCAATTATTAATGTGCATCCCAAGTAACACATGCTTGAGCAAAATTCTGGTGCCAGTGCCTTGAGCAAAACCCCTGGTCACTAGTGTCTTTTTTTACGTATGGGTCTTGCGCTAGATCATATAGTAAGAAATCGTCATCGAGACTTGTGCATGACTTGCTCAAAGCATTCTGCACAAAAATATTGAAGATATCTTAGGTACGGTGCATTTGAAATGTTTCGGGTGTATTTTCTTGTACCAGTAACTTACGACAGGTACTTACGCAATGCTTGCTCAAAGCTCAAAATCAGTTTTGAGCCTTGAGCAGATCTTGAACAAGCCATGCATAACTATTTTCAACTATAGTCTTTCTCCAGAAATGAGTTATAATCTGGCACGAATTTCTTGTGAAAAGCTTGCACTAGACTTGCTATTGAAATCTGGCCACAAATATCTGCAGCAAGACACATAAGTAAGAAAAGACACTGACGTCTATCGAACTTGAGACCAGGCTTGCTCAAGCCTCGAACAAGATTGTTATATCCCTGATTAAAAAAAAGTATTAAAAAGTATTTGACAGGATTCAAAAGGATTAAAATTTTAATACGTTCAAATCCTGCTAAATACTGGAAATCCTAAAATTTCAATCTTTTTTATCCTGTCAAATACTTTTTTTTAATTAGGGATGGGACTTTCATTTTAAATGTTATTACTCATTAACCAAGTATCTTTTTAAAGGGAATGGTTGGAGGGATGACTTTGGCACTATTATATTACAGTTTTCGAAAATTGCCTCTTGGTGATGCAACTACTATTATCTTCAGTTCTCCAGTCATTGTTTTAATATTATCGTTTATTTTTCTTAAAGAACCATGCGGAGTTCTTCGAATATTCGTAATTTGTATACTTTTTGCTGGCGTTATTTTAGTATTTAAGCCTCCATTTATTTTTCAGGTAATAAAACAATGATTTCTCAAACTACATAATAATTTATTATCTACTATAATTGATGCACACATAATTACTTTTTGAATTTCAACAGGTAAACGAAGCGGAATCATATGATGTTATGGGTTATATATGTGCTATTCTTGCAGCTTTATTCACAGCATTGAATATAGTTATAATGAGGAAATGCTCAGAAATTCATTACGCTGTCGTTGTTCTTAATATTTCAATGTGGATTCTCATTTCATCTATTCTTTTCTTTTTTTTCATCTCGGAAGCTCATCAACATATCCAGGCGTTTCCCAATGATTGGATAACTTGGAGTCTCATATTTTTGGTTGCTGCAACCGGGCTTTGTGGCCAAGTATTAGTCACGAAAGCTTTGAAAATTGAAGGAGCTGGTAAAGTATCCGTCACACGTTCTCTGGATATTATATTAGCATATATTATTCAAATATACTTTTTCGGTGATATACCTAACTCAACCAGTATTGTTGGGGCAATTTTAATACTTGGTTCTGTTGTCACAATGGGATTTGAAAGAGAAATTTATGGAATTTGTGATTATATTCCTTAATGTAGACAAATAAAATAAGTTATAAGTGAGAATTATTTTTTAAATATAATAAATTTACATAAGATTTCATCCATTACTCATCCATTCAGAATATCATGTGATGTTAATGCCTTTTAATCTTTAGAGGATTAACTAATTCTAAAGAAGACTCACAACTGGACATTAGTACGACACACTTATTGAATAGAATACTATTCGAAATAGAAGATAAATAAGACATCTACGTATAACAATAAATAGCATCACTTAATGACGTTTGATAATACATAGAGACCACAGATTTCTGAAACTGAAATTTCCTGACCTTTCTAGGTATTTCGGTCAAATAATTGAAAAATACCCTGACTATATGTAGTTATATTAAATCATTAAAAATATTTATTTAATTCAATATAAAATGGGATAAATCAGTTCAATGAATAACCAATAACCAATCGTTGCCGTTAAATGAAACTTTATTTTATTATTTGTCAATGATCATAGGTTTTTTTATGCATTAAATGAATAATTTTTTATTTAAAATCTGTTTTTTATATAACTTACTCTATAATAGAATATAAATAAACTTTGTAATTTCACTACAATAAGTTTTATAAATAAGAACGTTTTATAGAATATGAATGAAAAATTGATGCAGTACGCGAACAATAAATATAGTGAAACTTATTAGTTCAATACTCATGTATACTTTTAATGGTTTTGGTTTTTTAACCTGTCAATATGCATGTTAATAGCTTGAAGATCCTGACGATTGATTTCTACTAAGACTTTTTTTTTAACTGCTTCATTTTTTTGCTATTGGAATCAATTTCTACTAATTTTTTTTCAAGATGATATTACAATCGCATTTGCGCCATGCGACTTTTTGAAAAGTTTTTACAGAAAAAGAAATTTATCGAATTTTTTCAGTCAAAAAAAAAAGAAAGCAAAAATTTTTCCAGCTTTGTGGCGAAATTCCCTGACTTTTTCAGGTTTTTCAGAAATATGGCCACCATGTAATACGTGCAATTCACTATATAATTTAATTATAATTTGAAAATTTTTGTTCTTGTTATTATTATTTATTAAATTTTAAACTGACATTATCTTCATACATATTTTATTTCAAATCATTTTTCATTATATTTTCTAATTTAAAGATAATTCTATAGATTACATTACTACTGTACTTATAGAACTTTTTACTTCAACGATAATAAAATTATATCTAACTTAAAATTTATATATATTTATATATATATATATATATATATATATATATATATATATATATACATATATATATATATATATATATATATATATATATATATATATATATACATATATATATATATTAATATTGATTAAAATTCGACAATATAACATAGATTACTCTTCACTATCGATTACTTTTTTTAACATCATTTGTGAAATTAAAATAATTAATTACTTACAAACTGATGGTTTTATTACAATCCAATTTATATATCATGAACTGTTTTATTCTTCTAATAGCTAGTTTTTGAAAATATTATTTTTTAAAATATATATTTATTAAAGCGATTAATTATGAAAGATATTTTCTCAATTCTTAAATGTTTGTAAAAATTTATTATTTTGTTTGTCACTATTATAAAACCAAAATTATCCATTTTATATATCAAAGAAGCATTAAATTGTTTTAAGTATCCAAATACATAGCTTATATGAATTTTTATGTACATATTTTTTTCTATGCCAATAACTTTGACATCAGTAATGATTTATATTTTATCTCAAATCATTATATTCGTTATACAATTAAGGCAAAATTTTATTTTATAATTATAATTAATGTTTGATTTATCATAAACGAATTTTCAAATTTATCATTTTACATATGATAGAAATAGAGTTATAAATATCACGCTCATGATTGAAACAAATGATTGACACAAATTTATAATTATAAATAGTATAAAGTTGCGCAAACAAAATTATATTTTCTACATTAATTTCACATTTACATTCAATTAAATTAATTAAATATATATTATGAAACGGAATGTTCGTAGTTAGTAGCCATAATTTTCTTTCAATTTATTTCGCAGCAATTAAAGGAAGCGGGAAATGAAATGATGTAAAACATAATAGATATAAATTAAAAATTAATTGAATTCCATAACGAAACAAAAAAAAGAAAAGACTTCTTTCAGATTATGTTTTATATTCTTATAATTTACCCGATACAATGTTAATTGCATTAGTTGTACATTAGTTTAACTAAATTTTTTAGAGCTAAAAAAAATTACAGATTCCGAAATATAGATTTTTAATTTTTTGTAAGATTTTACCATTATAATAATTGATTTCTCATTCATTAGCATTTTGTAAAATAAATAAAAGTCAAGGAAATGATAGATATTTCATCAACTTTACAAAAAGTATGAAGCGCAATCAATTTTTTCCGCCTCACTTTACAAACCGTACTTGAGACATAAAAAAAAGGTCTATTTTTTAATCTAAATCTACTTATGAAATTACTTATTCATATTTGTCTATTATTCAATGCTTGTATTTATGAACAAATGTACAAGTTTATTCGCTTTCATAACATAAGATATTGGACTCATCGGAACATCAATATTTTAGTTATAATTAACTATACACAAATGTTGTATACAGCCTTGATAAAAAAAAATAGCAAGCATATATTTCAAAACATTGAAAAATTAATATACTATGACAAATACAAAGTTTTAAAGTTCTTTTATTATTAGTGTTATTAACATTATAGTAAACGAAAAAAAAGTTAAACTTTCATCAGAAAAACTTACTTGAATCCCATAAAAAAATTTAATTAATAAAATAACGAGCAGAAAATTTTTTTGTCCTTTACCTTTTCTATAAGTTAGTTTACGTACTTTTCTAATGACTCCTATAATATATATATATATATATTAGGGTGTGTTGAGAATCAACATTTTTTTATTTTTTTTTTTGGGACCTTTAGAAATTGATAGAAAATGTCAAAATGAAAATTCTGTCAGACGATCGGCTTTTAAATTAAAATTCCAGAGGTAGCTCATCGCAATTCTCAATTTTTCATTTAAATAACATGGGACAAATTTTTTTTTAAGTTTGAAATTTTATCATTCACCGGGGAATCAGTGTATTGGAAAAATCAATAAATATGTTTGTTGAAAATTGAACACTACAAAAAATGTCTTATCATTTTTCGATAAATTCAATTTTTAAAATATTATTCGAGGCCAAAGTTGGATTCATAGTAAATTTTAATATAATTTAACTTTTTCGGCAAAACTATCAAACTTATCGTCAAATATTATATGACCATTTTTTGTAGATCATATCATTTTCTACAACTTATTTTCGACAAAGTTTTCAAAATTCCTGAAAGCTTTTTAGGTATTTGCATTTAACTGCCGATTTGTTCCAAGAAATCGTATTCTGGTCGATGTTATTTACTTACTTTTAACGCACATAACTAAAGAACTTTCAAAAATTTTGGAAACTTGATAAGAAATAATTTGTAGGACATGAAATGATCTATAAGAAAGGTCTCATAACATTTTAAGATAAGTTTGATAGTTTCGCTGAAAAAGCCAAATAATACTAAAATTTATTATGAATCTAACTTTGACCTTGAATAACTTTTGAAAAATTAAATTTATCGAAAAAAGACAAGAAATTTTTTGTAGAGCGTTCAATTTTCAACAAAAATATTTATTGATTTTTGCAATACACTGATTTCCTGGTAAGCGATAAAATTCCAAACTTGAAAAAAAATTTTTTTCATGTTATTTAAATGGAAAATCAAAAATCGCGATAAGCTACCTCTAAAACTTAAATTTAAGAGCCGATCTTCTGACAAAATTTTTATTTTGACATTTCTCATCAATTTCCGGTGGTGCCCAAAAAAAAAAGTTTTTTTTTTGACAAACCCTAGTTCATATATGTGTATATATATTCTCGTAATGAAAGAAAACAACAAAACAAACCTGCACTGATAAAACTAGTATAGATGAAACTTCAGAGCATTTAAACGTACCAATCAAATCAAATGTGTATAGGTACGTGATTTAAAAGCTCATTGCGGCTTGAAAATACGGCAGAGCACATTTCACATGTGTATTCAATAGCATCGGGTATAATAGTTTCAGGAACATCATCAGTAACGTTCGATATAAGATGTTCATGCGGCGTTGTTGATTCAACTTTTACACTTAATTTAACTTTATTTGTTAAGTTTTCAGTGTGATTAACATTATCCAAGTCTGGAAGTATTGCTTCATGTTCTTCTTCATCTGCAATTACATTGGCTTCAAATGCTACTTCCATATTGTTGCCATCGATTTCGGGTTGATTGAAAATCGCTGATGATGTGAATTCTTCGTTATTTTTATTATGTACGTCTTCAATTATCTCTTCAGGTTCTTCTTGAGGTTCTTGTTTTATCGTTACTTGTTTTACTGCTCGTCTTCCAGGCTTACCTTTAGCAATTACTTTTTTTTTCGATAGTGATTCTTGTTTACTGCTTATACTTTCAATATTACCATTGTTACTTTCATAATTATTTGATGATTTATTTGACGAAGCGATTAATTCCATTTTTATGATTTCTGGAGTAATTGATTGTATTGCTGTCGAAAGATCATCAGATGATTCTTTCGGCTTTGGAAATGTCGCAGGTGTAATTTGAAATTTACCGTCACTATGGTAGCTGACATTTTTAGTTCTTGGACGATTTCTTTCACCACCGGGAAATATCCCAAGTTTATGTTCGGCAGGCATAACTTTGGGTGTTCGAGTGACCATAGTTTTTGTTTTCTGTCCTTTTTTTGCTCCATCAGTTCCTAATTCAACAGGTACTCTTGTTTTTTGGGTATGTATCATTCGCGGTCGACCAGGATGAGCCTGTGATTGAGTTTCAGTAACTTTCTTATCATCTTTCTTCAGTTTCTTTTTCGCAAGTTTTGATTTTGCTGAACTTAAAGTCTTTGAATTATTTACAATCGAATTTATATTTTGTAAAGAACTTTCAAAACTTTTTAAAACATTCTGATATCCTTCTTCAACATTTGAACGATTTTGCTTGTTTTTTCTTCCAAGCTTTCTTTTTGTATTATCATCAGATTCTGACCCCAGCTCTAGTGTATTAAAATTTTCATTTGACTTTGAAGTTAGAACTGGAATAGGAGACTCATGAGGCTTAAGTTTACGTCTTCGCTTATATTTTCTTGGTCCAACCTGTGGTTGTCGTCGGAGTGCTGTATTGTCATCACAATGCTGAACTATATGAAGGACAATTTCTTCAGATGTAGCAAATGAACCGCCACAAACTTTGCAATAAAATGGCGTTAAAGTTCCGTGATATTTTGGATCGGGACCCGAATGATGGGCACGCACGTGTTCTCTAAGAACGACACGTTGATTAAAAGCTCGAGGACAAATTGCACAACCATACGGTTTTTCACCGGTATGAATTCTTTCATGTTTTCTCAATGTTCCACCATCAGCAAAAGCCTTCCAACAAAAACGACAACCATACGGTTTCTCACCAGTATGAATTCGTATATGGATTTGCTGGGAACTACGACTGCCAAAAGTTTTACCACATTCTCGACATGGGAATGTTCTTCCACCCAATTCTTTATTGTGCGAATGACGATGACTGACAAGAGCACGTCCATCAGGAAATTCTTCACCACATTCATCACAAGCAACCATTTTATTGCGATGCGACACCATATGCCGCCGAAGCCGAGCTTTACTATGGAAACTTTTTCCACATTTGGTGCAACCGAAGGTTTTATCAACGTTGTGAACCCAAGAATGTTTCAATAAACTTCGTTTATCTTTACATGTTTTGCCACAAAGTGTACATGTATTTGGTGGTGCATCATCTGCATGATTCTGACGGACATGTTCAGCAACTTCAGCATCATCACGACATCTCGCGCCACAAAGAAGACATCGACGACTCGGTGATCTCGAAGCATGAAGTTCAGCATGTGCGAGAAGCGCGAGCGCCTCTTCAAACCATTCGCCACAAACATTGCAAACATGATGTTGATTTGATCCTTCTTCTTCTACATCCTCTGTCTCTTGTTTGACATGAATTTTACGATGGCGCTTAAGTAAATCGATTCGATCAAATGCAACAGCACATACATCACAATAGAATTGTCCAAATCTTTCTTCATTAGCATAAGTTTCATTTATATCGTATTCTATGTCAGTTGATGGCATTCCGTGTTTGACCCTCATGTGATCGCGAAGAGCATTGGGATCCCAAAACATATCACTACAATTAGAACACTCATACGGACTATCCCCAGCGTGGAATCTAGAGTGTGATGCTAAAGCTTTCTCGCGAGCGAATCCCATTCCACAGTACTGACAAACATAAGGTTTTGTAGGATCGGCAATGGGCCATCGCGGTGGCTGAGAATCTGCAACTATCAGTGATTCCGTCCATCGTGAGCTCGAAGCTTTTGCATTTGCTCCACGTGTTGTCATTTCATCCACGAGGTGCATATCTTCGTCGATGTACTCATAAGATTTACCACCAAATTTATCTAATTTATTCAGAGCATCAGTATCTAAGTTACGTTTTGCTATAACAGTAGCATTACTTTTTCGTTTTCTTGGTAAAAAAGACTGAATCTTTTTACGTCGACCCTTTACAATATCTTCTTCTTCTTCTAAAGCAAGAGTATCATCATCATTCAAATCATCATCTGAACCATCACGAGGAGGTGCATATGCATGAGTTTTCAAGTGATTCATCAAATCACATTTACGAACATAACGCGCACCACAAAGATTACAACCATGTGGTCGATCGTTTTGATGTGAAGTCATGTGATTCATGAGATTTGCTTTCTTGCGGAACCTCCGGCTACAGAAATCACACGGATAAGGTCGTGTATTAGTGTAAGGATCTTGTTCAATCGGAATCTCCATGTCATCGTACTCTAATAAATTATCATGCGAAACTTTTGTCTCAGGGATGTCAACTCTAAAAAATATAATATAAAATTTAAATAAGTAAAGCTGTTTGTCATGGAAGATAATACATGGTGACCACAGATTTCTGAAACTGAAATTTCTTGACCTTGCCAGGTATTTCGGTCAAATAATTAAAAAATTCCCTGACTATATGTAATTATATTAAATCATTAAAAATATTTATTTAATTCAATATAAAATGGGATAAGTCAGTTCAATGAATAACCAATAACCAATCGTTGTCGTTAAATGAAACTTTATTTTATTATTTGTCAATGATCATAGGTTTTTTTATGCATTAAATGAATAATTTTTTATTTAAAATCTGTTTTTTATATAACTTACTCTATAATAGAATATAAATAAACTTTGTAATTTCACTACAATAAGTTTTATAAATAAGAACGTTTTATAGAATGTGAATGAAAAATTGATGCAGTACGCGAACAATAAATATAGTGAAACTTATTAGTTCAATACTCATGTATACTTTTAATGGTTTTGGTTTTTTAACCTGTCAATATGCATGTTAATAACTTGAAGATCCTTTTTTTTAACTGCTTCATTTTTTTGCTATTGAATCAATTTCTACTAATTTTTTTTCAAGATGATATTACAATCGCATTTGCGCCACGCGACTTTTTGAAAAATTTTTACAGAAAAAGAAATTTATCGAATTTTTCCAGTCAAAAAAAAAAGAAAGTAAAAATTTTTCCAGCTTTGAGACGAAATTTCCTGACTTTTCTTTGATTTTTCCATTATATTCATAATTTTCTGCCATTTCTAAGTTTACCAGAAATGTGGCCACCATGTAATAATAAATTACTCACCCGTCATCTGGTCCCGAACGATCCCAATTATCAGTGATGACTTCTTCGGTAACTTGTATATTTAAATAGTCATGACTTTGATCTTGTGGTACGATATAGATAGATTCTATATCACTTGTTTGTGGTACCATTAATATTTCAGTGTCTGATGGTAAATTGTGCGTCGTTGAATGAGAATCAGCAATTGTTTGAACAGTCTCTTCAACACACACTTCTTCACAAGCTCCAATGACCTCACTGTCTTGGTCAGCAAGGTCAGCTTCTAGGCCACATATCACTTCTTCATGGATTACATTTCCAACACCTTCTACCCAAAGATGGGTTAAATCACTAGAGACTTCCATGATGTCACAAATACTTTTTTCCCCAGGTATCACTGAAAATAACAATAAAAAAATTGAAAAAGTTTACAAATGATGAAATTCTATCCCAGCGATTGTCACTTTAAAAGTATTGGTTCGAAAATATTTCAGTACCATTAATATTTTAAGTAATAAATGAGGAACATACAATTGACTTTAAATTTAATGAAATGTTGACATAATCTAGGTTATACTATATAGGTTATGACTACAGAGGTTATAGAGATACATTTAGCAATTGTGACAAGTTGCATAATGTCTACGACCGGCGGTGCAACACGGGATGGCGACCAATGATCTACAAATTCATTAAGAGAAAAAAAAAAAACAATGCACACTCCTATTGTGTAACAATTTTTTCGAGATAATGATCATGAGTAGCCATGTTTTCTATGACTTAGATTCATTAAAATTTATTGACTATTTACTTAAGTCGTTACCTCAAATGATTTTCTATTGTATCACTCCTTCATTTTTACGACTCACCACCAACAATTTTGTCGGCTTTTTAAAATCCCCAAAAACTCGTTTATATACTAGTCCACTTATCTGCGATGTAAATTTCACTCACGATAAAATTACATACTATACACACATAATATTAACCTAACCAAAAATACTTTATCGAATAATTGTAAGAGTAAGCAGGGCAGCGTCAACTTTACATTATTTTTCATTTGGAGGGGATCATAAAAATTAGAAATAAAGGTTACAAAATGGTTGACGTATGAAGGATAACAAAACGGCGCGTCAACGCACTTTACAAACGTTGAATCTATATACACCATCATAAACTTTTTCGAATTCACATTTGTAAGATGAGAATTAAAAAAACCTTCTTTACATTTACTTTTCAAGAAAGATAAAAATTATAGGAATAAAAAAAAAATCTGTAATATTATAAAACAAACAATTTGAAGACTCGTTTTATTTTCGTTTCAGAGAAAACAAGACAAGATCACAAATTATCTAGTAACTTTATTAACAGCAGTTGACTAAAAATACGGTACTATTCCAATAAGTACGCATATGTATCCGTGTTTGTTATGGACGGACCCAAAAATTTTCCCTAACAGCACAGGTTGCTTAAGAAAAAGTTTGCTGTACAAAAGTTTCGTTGAATTTTCCGTCAAATTTCCGTCAAGTTCGGATGTAACTTGACAGAAAACTTGCCGTCAATTTGAAGTGAAACTTCCAATCAACTTAACGTCATTATCTGAAAGTAACACTTGTGGTCAAATTTGAATCCAAATTACAGACAATTTACTGTCAAGTTAAAGGTAACTGCTTGCTCTCCAACACTTTCCTTTAAGGCTCAGCCGTATCTAACGAAATCTCGAATTTACGAATTCTAATTACTTTTTGAATATTTATAGGATTCGGATGATAAAAATCTTCAGAGAAAGTTCGTCTTCTGCTTTTAGTCGGAAGCTAAAAAAATTGCTGTTATGATAATTATTTACCCTGATAGCCACCCTAACTGTAAGTTAACTACAAGCTACTGCCGCAATCTAAAGGTAACTTAAAGAAAAGTGTTGGAGAGCAAGCAGTTACCTTTAAGTTGACCGTAAATTGTCTGTAATTTGAATTCAAATTTGACCATTTGTGTTACTGTCAGACAATGACGTTAAGTTGATTGAAAGTTTTACTTCAAATTGACGACAAGTTACATTCAAGCTACTGCCGTATTCTGAAGCCAACTTAAAGGAAAAGTATTATCCAGCCAAGCTTACTAGAAACTTTCTCGTTAAGTTAGCCGTAAATGTTTCACTGCAACACTTGTAGAGAAATGTCTGGCTATCAGGGTAATAAATAATTAGAACTCTTAAATTCGGGATTTCGTTAGGTGCGGCCCAGCCTGAAGTTACCTTTAGATTACAGCAGTAGCTTGTAGTTAACTTACGGTTAGGGTGGCTATCAGGGTACCAATTGTTTTTTTTCGTAAAAGTTTACCTTTAAATTAACCGCAAATTTTTATTTTCAACTTTTGCTGTCAAATCGACGGCAAAGTCGGGCAGCAAATTTCAGGTAATTTCAACATCAAATTACCGTCAATTTTAAGCTAAAGTTATTAGGGTTGTTATGTCTTCAACGGCATCAGGTACTTCCATCTGTTAATTAATTAGTGAACTTGACACACATAAATAGTTTAACTTTTATTTGAAATTTATATATTTAGATCTTGCAACATTTATAACATCTTATCAATAATTAATCAAGAATTTAAATAATAAATTGTTGTAGCACAAACTTTTAAATTATATATTTAGATTATAAGAAAGTAAGGATAGGCGACAGTAACTAACATTGGATATTTTATTTTAAATAAGAAATCGATAGTCAAATTTTTCCTTGATAAAATTATCGATATATCAATTGTGAATAATGGTGCGGGAATTTCAAATATTCTTAAATTAATTTTTACAATAGTATAACAAAAGTTAGAACGATTACTTCAAGAAAGAGACGTGACCCAGACAGTATTAAAGTCGGAATGACTGCTTTACGACGTCTTTTTGAAAATGTCCTCAAGAAGTCTTATAATGACTTCTAAAAGGTGACGTTATTAAGAACCCTTAATTGAGAACTCTTGAAGACTATAAATAACATGTCAGTTTTGAGACGTCTAAACGTATTCTTTTTTTAAACTTCTTTATGAAGTCAAAATTGGGAGCTCCTTAAGACATCATGGTAAATTCATACTGAAGTCTTATTTGCGAATTCAGAAAAAAAACTATTTGAGAACTCCTTTTGAAGACGTCTTACTGAGTTCGCTGGGTGGCTCATTCGACATCTTGAGAACTTCTTAAAGATTTCTTCAAGATGTTGATAAGACGTCCAAATCATAAATAGGAAGTCATTCAGAACTCATCAAGACGGCATTTTGCTATCTGGGGAATTAATCTTCCTTTTTGTTTTCTGATTACCTACATGAATAGAATTCTCTAAAAATTATTAAAATATGTATGCTTCGCCAACATCAGTTCCTCAGGTTGGGTTTGGTTTGTGCAAATATGGATGTCAATTCATTTTACTGAAACGGATAAACATTCTCAGTAGAGAAATTACGAGACAGTATAACTTTCAAGGAAAATGTGAATTCCAAAGTATATTGAAAGTCGATGAAAAAGTAAACAAATATTTTTTTTTTATCAACCTCGAGAAATTTATTTAGCAAAAGATCAATTTTAATCACATTCAATCACCAAAGTATAGACAAGTGCCTTAAATAATTAAACTATTTTAAAAATTGAAATTTATTGATCAACAAGTTATAAAACAGTATCGATCAAATGTAAAACATAGAAATAAAAATGATGAATTATGAAATTATACGCTCGTTTTATCATAAGTGATCATTTTTTTTAAATCATATGATTTACTTGTATTTCAATTCATAGTTGAATAAAATTTATCAATTTTTTTTCACTGTAATTTTTCGATATTTTGGAAAAAAAATATCAACGATTGGTCAATCGAATGCACAAAATATCGCTTAGATAGTAGTCGATTATTTGTAAAAACTATCGATAGTTCGATTAATCGATTTCTATCTCCCGTCCCTACCCTAATAGCACAGTTTGCTTGAGCAAAAGTTTACTGTACAATAGTTTCGTTGAATGGGGTTCCGTTTTTGTCAAACTCGGCTCAGGGGGCAGCATTACCGCTCATTCGGTGGCGCGCCAAAATTTAACGTTAAAAGTAATTTCTTTACTTATTTAATAATATGGATACGAATAACAATAAATATTTTACGTGGAACGTTCCACAGTTAAAAGAAGATAACTCAACTATTTATTTACCTGTGTAATAACTTTCATTTTTTTCAACAAAACATCCTTAGCGAAATGGTTAGGACATAACCTCGAAGACCGAAAATTTACATTTATAGTCTTTTCCCGAAGAGCCCGATGTTTTCCATCATTGGAAAAAGTGAAAGTTGCTTTTCCTCTACAAAAAGGAACAAAACACTTACCCATATTTTGTATAATTTTTTAATTTTTCTGATATCGAATATATATGATAATTGATAATCATGCGACACTTGTAGCTACTCCAAAATACATATGTAACTGACAAATATACTGTATATTTATTATGATCCGACATTTATATTATTTATCGAAAACATCATATAATTGATTGTAAATTTGAAAATTACTTGGGATTTTTTTTTTCAATCGTTCTAGAACAAATTTTTTGTCTTTTTAAATTTGACATTTAAAAATGTGCGCTCTACCAAATTCGCGGTTATGCTGCTCTCAAGCGGAGGAGTTTGGCAAAACGGAACCCCATTTTTCGTCAAATTTCCGTTAACTTCGGACTTTGCCATTTTTTACGACAATTTGTATGCAACTTGCTATTGAATTTGACGTAAATTTACTGCCCGAATCAGAATGCAAATTTATTTAGAAATTTGACTAGAAAAAAGTTGTCGTTAATTTTCAGTTAAATTTTATGTCAATTTATCGTTAATTTGACTTGAAAAATTGTTAAGTATATTTTTACCCTCAAATTGTAGACAATTTTGTGTATAAATTTGCTTACCTTCTGAAATGGTAAGAATGAACATTACCGACTGTTTTTTTTTGTAAAAATTTATCTTTACCCTGATAGCCAGACATTGCTCTACAAGTGTTGTAGAGCAACACTTTCGGCTAACTTAACGAGAAAGTTTCCGGCAAACCTTGGCTGTATAATACTTTCCTTCAAGTTGGCTTCAGAATGCGGCAGTAGCTTGAATGTAACTTACCAGAAAAACTTACCGTCAATTTGAAGTGAAACTTTCAATCAACTTAACGCATTGTCTGACGCTAATACTTGTAGTCAAATTAAATAGAAAGTTGCAGACATTTTACTGTCAACTTAAAGGCAACTACTTGCTCTTCAGCACTTACCTTAAGGGTGGGCAGTACTAAACGAATTTTCGAATTTTACTTTTCTAATTACATTTTGAACAATTACGTTACTCGAATAATGAAAACTTTCCGAAAAAGTTTGTCTTATACATTTTTTCGGAAGCTACAAAAATTTCTGTAATAACAATTGATTAATAAATTAAAAGAAAAGTAAAATTTAAAAATTCTTTTAGTACGGCCTAGCCTTAAAGTTACCTTTAAAGTACGGCAGTAGTTTGTAGTTAACTTATAGCTAGGGTGGCTATCAGGGTACATTGAAGAAAAATTAACCGTAAATTTTTATTTTCAACTTTTGCTGTAAACTTGTCTGCAAATTCGGGCAGCAGATTTCAGTTAATTTCAACATCAAATTACCCGCAATTTCAAGCTAAAGTGGTTATTAAGGTACTCTGTGTTCTATGTACTGAATATATTTTCCCCTTTCCTTACGCATGCGCAGTTTAAAAGTAATCAGTAGTGGGAACAATTTCCGAGATTCATTTTCTCTTCAGCATGAGTTTAAGAAAAAAAAAAAAAACGTGAGTTAAACGTATGAAACTTCATATATAAGAGTATAAAAATATTATTCGGACTCGATTAATTATTATTTGAATCAAGTTCATTAAAAGTTGTAAACTTGTTATAAAAAAAAATATATTTCCGACAGGTAATGATTGATGTTTTGTTTCATGTGTTTACTCGTTCATTTAGTGATTGAATATTTCATGCTAGTTATCATTTATGGGATGAAATCCTTTCTGACGACGTCCAACGTTTTTATGAGCCTGAAGTTAGCAAACAAAAGAAAAATAAAATATTTGACAGCGAATATCTTTTAAACAATTTGAATTATAAATAATTAAATGAATGAAATAGAATTCTATTGAAAAAAACTAGATATGCTAGCAATTTTTTTTTTTTTTAGCTCACTGTTTTGGATTTATTCAAAAACAAAATTCTTTTTTTAAGTTATTTCTATTTCAATGTCAAGCTCTTAAAAGGAATCGTGTTTTGCTCGACATCAATCGATCTCTTAAGTAAATAAATAAATTAATTAAAATAATGAAATTAAAAAAAATGCGCGTTCCAATTTTTCAATTATATACATGCATATTTTTTAATTTTTATTGTCCTTATATTTTATTTATTTCTTCCAAAATTTGAAAATTGTTGATTGTCAGCTACATTCACACTCATCGAAATTTACTATAAATTTTACTTCAAGCTTCCATAACTTTTGAACAGATAGATTTATCAAAAAATCATAAGAAATCTTTTTTGTAGAGCATGAAATTCCTTACAAAAAAGATTCGGGACTTATTTTGTTAATACGCCATTAACGAGGTATAAAATTTAAAACTTAAAATTTTGATTGACTGAGCATATTGACCACTTAATTTAGAATAGAAAAAACATGAAATCATGCATAGGTAGCTCTTGGAAAGAGAAAAAGATGGCATGTTTAATTTTTTATCTTTAAAATAATTTTTCTTACTCATATGCTTAGTTAAAAAATTCGAAAAATTTGTTTTTATCATTTTTAAAAAATATGACAGCAACTTTCGAAAATAAAAAAATTGCACGTCTAGATAATAAAAAAACGAATAGGTGTTCTTATTTTTTTTTGTTTCAACGATTTGTTCAAAAATTATGACGTGCTAAAGTTTTTTTTCGATTTAAAAAAAAAAAACGAAGGCGCCAGTATATAATAATACCATCAAGAAAGTAATACAATATGAAGTTATTCCGATCATTTGAAATCTCAGGTTAGTTTGCCAAAAATTTTGTTTTTGAATAAATCCAAAACAGTGTGCTATAAAAAAAAATTGCTAGTATTTCTAATTTTTTTTAGTAGCCCGATGAAAAAAGTTTTTGTCTAATCATATATAATTATGCATAATCATCTATATATGATTGGATCCAAAAATTGTCCAGGTCTAATTATATATAATCAGATCTGTTTATACATGATCATGCATGAATGAATATAGTCATTTTTAGAATCTCATTTCGAATACCTTTAAATTATTAATTAAGTAATTTAATTAGAATTTATTGTTTTCATCAATATAAATATTGATTAAATTTAAATAAAAAAAAAAAAAAAAATTACTATTCGTTGACCACCACTTTACTACGAGGTCACCCATCCAATCAATGACCTACGCCGATGCTGCTTAACTTTGGTGATCGCTGGATTGTAGTCTGATCCTTTAGTCTGTTATAAACTTACAATAAAGGAAAGTTTATGGCATTACTTGACTCAAATAATCAAGTCAATACATCATACGTAAATAATGCACCTAATAATGAATTTGATTTTGTACATAAATGACAATAGAATTCATTAGATACATATAATCAAATCTATTTATCTATAAACTTATAAATATTCGTATATAAATCGATATCGATTAATACTTTTAAATTGCTGCCGAAACCTTTGAACATTTTTTAAGTATTGGGGATTTAAGTTTATTTGATAGTTGACAAAATAAAAATTTAATAACATTTATATTAAAAAATTGTCGTATTATGTAATACATATATATATATATATATATATATATATATATATATATATATAACTCTACATATAACTTTATATCAGTCATGTCTGATCAGATCTAATTATATATGGATTTGTATCAGTCATGTCTAATCAGATCTAATTATATATAGACTTATATATAATTAGATCTGATCATATATAGACTTATATATGGTTATATATGGAGCTATACCAGCCAAGTATGAACATATCTAATTATATATAGACTCATATATAATCAGATCTGATCATATATAGACTTCTATATGGGCTAATAACAGCCAGGTATGATCAGATCTAATTATCAATGGGGTCATATATAATTATATATAATTATATATGACCCCATATATAATCATGCATGATTATATATAACTTCATATATGATTATATATAATCATATATGATTATATATATGAACATATATAATCATATATAATTAGACAAAAACTTTTTTCATCGGGAGAATTCTATCCCATTCATTTAATTGTTTATAATTCAAATTGTTTAAAAGATATCCGCTGTCAAATAATTTATTTTTCTGTTGTCTGCTAACTTCAGGCTCATGACATTTTTTTGTTTTTATAAATAATTTAAATCCATCAAAAAATTAATTGTTCCTTTTTTTTTACAAATTGTATCCTTTAAACTTTTCCAACTCACATTTATTAACTAATGTAGTGTTTGATATTTAAAAATTTTATATTTATTTATTTTTTATTAAACTATTGATGTTTATTTAGGTTAAGTATATAACAACTTGTACCCGATACCAGTAAGCAACTCAAATACAAAATGCCGAGAATAATGATTAAAGGAGGCGTTTGGCGAAACACTGAGGTAAAGAAAAAGTGTACAAAATTAAAAAAAAAAAACAAATTCTAAATATATTAATTTTTTCATTAATAATTGTTTTTTATTTTTTTTTTTTTTGTTAATTAGGATGAAATCCTCAAAGCCGCTGTCATGAAATATGGGAAAAATCAATGGAGTCGTATCGCATCACTTCTACATCGTAAATCCGCCAAACAATGTAAAGCTCGATGGTTCGAATGGCTTGATCCTAGCATTAAAAAAACCGAGTGGAGCCGTGAAGAAGATGAAAAACTTTTACATTTAGCTAAACTTATGCCCACTCAGTGGCGAACTATCGCTCCTATAATTGGCCGTACAGCAGCTCAGTGTCTAGAAAGATATGAATATCTATTAGATCAAGCCCAAAAGAAGGAAGAAGGTGAGGACGGAATAGATGATCCGAGAAAACTTAAGCCTGGTGAAATAGATCCTAATCCTGAAACAAAACCAGCACGGCCTGATCCAAAAGATATGGATGAAGATGAGTTGGAAATGTTGTCAGAAGCTCGTGCTCGGCTGGCCAACACTCAAGGAAAAAAGGCTAAACGTAAAGCTCGAGAAAAACAGCTGGAAGAAGCAAGGCGATTAGCTGCGCTTCAGAAAAGACGAGAGTTACGGGCTGCTGGCATTACAGTATCGCAAAAAAATAAACGAAAACGTGGTGTCAATTACAACTCTGAAATACCCTTTGAGAAACGTCCTGCTTTGGGATTTTATGATACCGCAAATGAACACGTTGATCCTCTTGCGGCTGATTTTAGTCACATGAGACAGCAACACTTAGATGGTGAATTGCGAACAGAAAAAGAGGAAATAGAACGCCGCAAAGATAAACAAAAGCTTAAGCAACGTAAAGAAAATGACATACCCATGGGAATGCTGAATAATGAAGAACCACTACGGAAAAGAAGCAAATTAGTGTTACCTGAGCCTCAAATATCTGATCAGGAACTTCAACAGGTAGTAAAACTCGGACGCGCTTCTGAAATAGGCCGGGAAATCGCTAGTGAGAGTGGGATAGCAGCATCAGAAAGTTTATTAGCAAATTATTCTTTAACTCCAAATGTTCCTGTAACACCACGGACCCCAGCAATTACAGATCGTGTTCTTCAAGAAGCCCAAAATGTTATGGCTTTAACTCATGTTGATACACCTCTTAAAGGTGGACTGAATACTCCTTTAAATAATGTTGATTTTAATAGTGTTATACCTACCCCTATGGCAATTGCCACTCCAAATACTATTTTAGCAACGCCATTTAGATCACAGCGTAGCGATGGTACACCTCTTAACAACACATTTAGTACACCGGGATCAGCAAGAACACAAAGTAACACCACAAATAATTCCTCAGCTGCACCAATTCGCGATAAATTGAATATTATTCCAAATGATGATCTTGATAATTCTGAAGCTTTAGTATTGCGTAAACAACATAAACGACAAATGCAAGCTGACTTTAGTACTGTACCTGTACCTAAAAATGACTATCAAATAGTTATTCCTGAAGAAGAAACGAACAATGAAGAGATAGATAATTCAGATCGTAGTTTCATTGAAGATCAGGCAGATGTTGATTCCCGGAAGCAACAAGAACTATTGGAGCTACGAAAACGAGAGCTCGAAAAAAGATCGCAGGTTATACAAAAAGATTTACCTCGGCCAGTCGAAATAAATATGAATATCTTACGGACATCTACAGATGCTTCATTAACTGATTTCCAACGAGCCGAAGAATTAATCAAGAGAGAAATGATCACTATGATGCAGTATGATGCACTGCAAAATCCTATACAGCCTAACATTAAACGCAATACCGCTTTATCACAAGCACAATTATATTTAGAACAACATCCATATCACGATTTTAATAAAGAAGAGTTAGATAATGCCCGAAAATTATTAGGAGATGAAATGGCAGTAGTACGTGATGGCATGGCACACGGAGATCTTAGTTTAGATGCTTATACAACTGTTTGGGAAGAGTGTCTATCACAAATTCTCTATTTGGAAACCCAAAAACGATATACACGCGCAAATTTGGCATCCAAAAAAGATCGAGTTGAGTCATTTGAGAGGAAACTCGAGGAAAATCGCATACACATGACAGGAGAAGCCAAACGGGCGGCGAAAATGGAAAAAAAACTTAAAATTTTGACTGGTGGGTATCAAACTCGGGCTCAAGTTCTAACGAAACAACTTCATGATTTATTAGATCAGATTGAACAGGCACAGCTTGAGCTTTCGACATTTAAATTTTTGAAAACTCAAGAAGAAGCTGCTATTCCACGTCGTATCGATTCCCTGGTGAATGATGTTGATAAACAGATTGTACGAGAAAAAGCATTGCAAACTAATTTCGCTAATCTCCAAGACCAACTGAAACAACTAGATATATAGGAACAAAAGTCAAAAAAATTTATATTATTTCAATTCTTTATATTCATCTTTAGACCACTTTTTTTTGTAATTCCAATCAAATTTCAATAAAAATTCTAAAAAGTCAAATAAATAATTAATTTTATCATTCAAAATTCATCATTTTAATTTAATAAATAAGATTTTCGCTAATTTTAGCTTTAAAATATTAATCTAATAAAGGAAACAGTTTCGACAAAGTTGGATCAAATCAACTCCGAAAATTTCTCTTGTAAAAAATAGAAACAATACAGCCCAAGTAACACATGCTTGTGGAAGATCCAGAATCTTTGCTAGTGCCTCGAGCAAAACCTCTAATCACTTGTAAATTGATATTTCGTGTCTTTTTCTACGTATGGGTCTTCTACATAAGAATATTGAAAATATCTTAGATACGGTGCAGTTGAAAAGCTTCTGGCGCATTTTTTACACCAATAACTTACGGCAGGTACATACGCATGGCTTGCTCAAGATCTGATCAAGGCTCAAAGACAATTTTGAGCCCTGAGCAGGTCATGCGCAACTATTTTTAGCTATAGTCTTCCTCCAGAACTGAGTTATACATCGTGGCCATAAACTGGAAAAACCAGGAATATCGAGAATTATCCGGGAATTTAATGCAACAGCCCGGGAAAAAATGACCAGATCTGATCAGATATGAACAGGCATGAGTCTTCAGGTCTGATCAGATATGAAAAATGACCGGGTCTGACCAGACCTGGACAGGCATGTTCAGGTCTGATCAGGTATGTTCATGTCTGTTCATGCCTATCCGGGCACAAAAATTATAGATAAAAAATCGCCTTATATAATTATATTCACTACTGGAAAAAATTAAAGGATCAAAAAAAAATTCCAAATTTTCGGGGGATTTTCAATAGGCCGTAACTTCGAAAGAAATAGCCATACAAGAAATTTAAAAAAGGGAAATTGTAGCTCCGAGTGTCTACTTTTTGGATTAGAAGTACAAAATTTTGTAGCATCAACGGTTTTTATGTAATCTTAGAAAAACCAGCGACAAAAAAATTTTCAAATTTTTTTAATTTTGTTTTTTTGGACTACGTGCGTAGGAAAAATTTTTTTCGCTTAACCACTATGAGGATCGGATACTTTCATTATTCAGCTTTAATTTCGTTTACTTATGGACCTTGATACGTCGACTTGTCGCCGAGATATCGGTCTTCAAATGAAAAAGGATCCTTTTGTCTTTGATTATGGATATCTCAAAAACCAATGATCGCACAGAAAGTTAATGGTGGGTTTCAAAAACTTGAATAAATTTCCTTAAACGATTAGCCATTGCTTATTCGAAAAAAATTTTTTTTCCTATCGTCACATGAATTTAAAAATGCAACAAAAAAAGGGCTTTTGGTGGTTTTTTGGAAAATCAAGCGCTGAAACGAAAATATTGTAGAAATCGATAATGTTAAATATGTATTTTACAGTTCAATATGTCCACAAAAACCTTACAAAGAGCCAGATTAATCCAACGAGCCGTTCTTTTGATTCACTCGATCAAATTTAAAAAATAATTAAAGGATAACGTTTTTTGCTCTGAAACGCTTATAATCTCTAACAAAATGAGAAAACAAACTTTTTTCTGACCTTTGTACACATTTTTATTGCAGACAGTGCGAAAATTTCCAAAAAAGAAAAAATTGAAAAAAAAAAAAAAAAAAATTGAAAAAAAAATTTTTTTTTTAATTTAATGAACGAGAGATCAGTAAAATCACGGTATGCAGCGGCGGAAACGTGTTAAAAATGATTGGGAGTTGGTTTTTCAAATTTCCTAGAGTTATTCCAAAAAACAATTTTTTTTGAAAAATTTTTTTGTTTCGAGAAAAAATTTTTTTCTTTTTCGAAAATTTAAGCACTGTCTACAAAAAAATGTAGACAAAACTCAGAATAAATTTGTTTTTTTGATTTCGTTAAAGATAATGAGCTTATCAGAGCAACGACCGTGTTCCCTTAATTTTTTTTAAAAATTCGATCGAGTAAAACGAAAAAACGGCTAGTTGGATTAATCTCGCTCTTTGTAAGGTTTTCGTGGGCATATTGAAATTTTTTTGGAATAACTTTAGGAAATTTAAAAAACCAACTCCTAGTCATTTTTAACACGTTTCCGCCGCTGCATATCGTGATTTTACTGATTTCTCGTTCATTAAATTAAAAAAAAAATTTTTTTCCAATTCTTTCTTTTTTGGAAATTTTCGCATTGTCTGCAATAAAAATGTGTACAAAGCTCAGAAAAAAGTTTGTTTTCTCATTTTGTTAGAGATAATAAGCGTTTCAGAGCAAAAAACGTTATCCTTTAATTTTTTTTTTAAATTTGATCGAGTGAATCAAAAGAACGGCTCGTCGGATTAATCTGGCTCTTTGTAAGGTTTTTGTGGACATATTGAACTGTAAAATGCACACTTAACATTATCGATTTCCACAATATTTTCGTTTCAGCGCTTGATTTTCCAAAAAAACCACCAAAAGCCTTTTTAGGTAGATTTTTCTAAAAATCTAACTATTGTATTTGTCCTCATGGTCGATTTTACAAGGAATTTCGTCGTAAACTATCATAATTAGTTGAGTAGAGTTCAAAAATACCATTCGTTGAAAAATTTATATATGTATGTATGTATATATATATATATATATATATATATATATATATATATATATATATATATATATATATATATATATTTATGTAATAGAACCTACTTTTGAGGACACGATTGCGTCTACAATTCTTATCCGATCCTAATGAAACTTTTTAAACTTATTTAATGTGTAATTACCACGCCCGTGAAAAATGAATCATACATGGCCATGCATGGCCATATATGGTTCATGCATGGAGCATACATGACCATGCATGGAGCATACATGGTCATACATGAATCATGCAAGGCCATGTATGGCCTTGCATGGACATGTATGACTATATATGGCAGTGATTAATTGAACATACATGGCCATGCATGGCCGTATAGGGTTCATGCATGGAGCATACATGGTCATACATGAATCATACAAGGCCATGTATGGCCATGCATGGACATGTATGACTATATATGGCAGTGATTAATTGAACATATATGGCCATGCATGGCCGTAGATGGTTCATACATGGCCATACATGGAGCATGTATGGCCATACATGGGCATACGAACTTTTTGAATACAGTCATGCATGGCCATATATGAATCATACAAGGCCATGTATGGCCATGCATGGTCATACATAGTCATGGATGACTATATATTAGACTGCTTTTTTTAGCGACTATTTTTTTTTTCGCTCCCATCCCGAAATTTGGTTGGAAATACCCTCCAAAAAATTTCCTGAGAGTTTAAGCCCTTGATATTAATATAAAGTACTTTCCCAGAGCAGGCGAAGATTTCCCATTCAAAATACACGTAAACTTGGGTTTTTATGTTTTAAACTTCTGTAACTCCGTGGCATTTTATGACATCATCTCGCCCAAAGTCGGGATTTTCTCAGAATTGAATGCTCTTCAAAAGTACCCATTATCGCGAAGTCGTAACTCATACGAGTGGGGTAGTACGGACCGCTAAACTAAATTTTTTCATAGAATTCTTGTTTCTTCTCTCATTATCTCATAAACAACAAGACCTACAGAAAAAATATGAATAACAATTCTATAGAAAATTCAATTTTCTACAAAAAAGGTCCTTAGCACTAAATCACTACGATCGATATTTTCTGAGATATTAATTATTGAAGTTTACGTAGCATTGAATTCCCATAAAATGTCGAATCAAATCTTAGAAAATACTGATTTTTTATTTGACTAATATCTCAGAAAATATATCTGAGTGATTCGGTGCTAGGGAACTTTTTTGTAGGAAATTAAATTTCCTATAAAATTGTCATTTACATTTTTTTTGTAGGTCTTATTGTTTATGAGATAATGAAAGAAAAAAAATTAAAAAAGTTCGTATGCCTATGTATGGCCATATATGCTCCATGTATGAACCATATACGGCCATGCATGGCCATATATGTCCAACTAATCACTGACATATATAGCCATACATGACCATGCATGACCATACATGGCCTTGTATGATTCATATATGGCCATGCATGGCCATGTATGATTCATTTTTCACGGATATAAAAAATTTGAGCTGACTATTATAATTACTTATAAACAGGATGTTGTAGTGAAAAAAAATAGAAAATTTTTTTGATATCACTAACAGCATATTGATGATTATATTTTGATTTTTCGAAAGTGATTATATCCTTTCAATCTTACGTAGCACAAGTAAACTTCGTTGTAACTGTCGGTCGCATAGCTTAGTCGACAAAGCGTCGGTCTCTCGTACGGAAGGTCCCGGGTTCGAATCCTACTAAAGCGGGTGGTGTTATTCGTAAGTCTAGCGTTTTTTCTCTGAATTAAAAATGTCCAATTCGATTAGGAATTCAATTATTTGCATATCTGATAATCTCTGCGTTGCCAAAATAATTAAAAAAAAAAAAAAAAAATTAAAAAAATTTTTTTTTTATTTAGTTAAAATTTCTATACCTAGTCATATCAAGTCATGTATGGCCGTATCAAGCTATGTATAGTCATACATGGCCATGCATGGTCATACATGGTCATATATGGCCATACATGGCCATGTCTGGCCAATTTACATACATGGCCATGCATGGAGCATTCATGCATGGCCATGTATGATTCATTTTTCACGGGCGGTTAAGTTCGAAGATGGGCTGAATCGGTCGATTAGTTTCGAAGTTATGGCTGTTTGAAATTTTTACGAATTTTCGAAAAAATCAGTTTTTAATCACTTTTAAAGTCCATATTACTTTAAAACTAAAACTCATAGATAATTTTTGTAAAAAGTATTTTAAAGCTTGACTAATAAGCTTTAATTTGTGACCTTGAACTTTATATTTAGACCATTTCTTCCAATAATTTTCTAACCTTGAAAATTTTAATGGTATCAAAAAATGTTGAAAATATTGTTTTCATGCAACACAACTTATGCTTGTCCCACTAAAATCCAGTTTCGTCAGTTGTATTTTATTGTACTCAAAATAACCTGTAATTTTCACTGCTATTTTATATTTTAAAAGTATTTTTTTTATTATTTATGATGTATCAAATGTACCTCCAATCCTGATGATTATCACTTGTCTTATCATTACGATAGCGCCCATACTTCTTATCGGATCTTAATGAAATTTTCCACAATTATTCTATAGGCGATTACCTGGATCAAGTTCAAAGATGGGCTGAATCGTTCAAATAGTTTTGAAATTATGGCTGTTTGAAATTTTCATGATTTTTCGTAAAAATCAGATTTTAATCACTACTAAAGTTTATATAACTTCAAAACTAATATTCATAGACAATTTCTGTAAAAAGTATCTGAAAGCTCGTCTAATAATTTTTAATTTATGACCTTAAGCTTTATGTTTTGACTATTTCTTCCAATAATTTGATAGCCTTGAAAAATTTAATGGAATCAGAAAATGTTGAAAATATGGTTTTCATACCACATAACTTATGCATTTCCCATTATAAAACAATGTTGATACGTGTATTTTATTGTGAACAAAATAACCTGTAAGTTTTACGGCTATTTTATATTTTAAAAGTATTTCTCTTATTATTTATGATGTTCCAATCGTACCTGTACGTCCTATAATTATAATTGGTCCTGCCATTGTAACAGCGATTACAATTATAATCTAATACTAATTAAATTTCCAATACTTCATTTATGTGAAGGTTAGTTTGGTACATTACCTATATAATGTTATGTCAAATCAATTATCTGAAGTTCTCTATCGAAAATAATCGTTGTCCTTTTTTACCCTCACTCTTAGAAAATGAGTTTAATTTATGTCATGACTATACACTAACATATATCACAAAATATCTATGTATAAAACTAACTTTTTATATCGATTAATCGAAAAATCTACCTTCCATTTCGGCTACCGAATGGCCTTTTTTTTTGTTACATTTTTAAATTCATGTGACGATAGGAAAAAAAATTTTTTTCGAATAAGCAATGGCTAATCGTTTAAGCAAATTTATTCAAGTTTTTGAAACCCACCATTAACTTTCTGTGCTATCATTGGTTTTTGAGATATCCATAATCAAAGACAAAAGGATCCTTTTTCATTTGAAGACCGATATCTCGGCGACAAGTCGACGTATCCCATATGAAGAAATTTATAACCTAAAATATAATCGGATATAATTATTATAATTTAAAATATATTGTCGGAATATATCCACAAAATTATATCCACAAATTATAAGCAACTTTATAATACATTATAATCCAAAATATATTTTTAAGATTACATTCGCTGATATATTCGCTAATTATAACCGGAATTATAATAAATTATATCCCAAAATATATCTTTTGAGTTATATCCTCAGATATATCCGAAATTCTAACGAGAATTATAATAAATTATACCCCAAAATGTATCTTCAGAGTTACATCCTTAGATATATCCGCAAATTACAACCGAAATTATAATAAACTATATCCCAAAATATATTTCTAGAGTTATATTCTCAGATATATTTGCAAATCATAACCGGAATTATAATAAACTATATCCCAAAATATATCTTTTGAGTTATATCCTTAGATATATCCGAAATTCTAACGAGAACTATAATAAATTATACCCCAAAATGTATCTTGAGAGTTACATCTTTAGATATATCCGCAAATTACAACCGAAATTATAATAAACTAAATTCTAAAAATATCTTTTAAGCTATATGCTTAGATACATCCAAAGTTATAACCAAAATTATGATAAATTACACCCTAAAATATATCTTTGAAGTTCTCGGAAAGAAAAAATCATATATAATAATATATAATCATATATAATTATATAATTTTGTATAATTATACATGATTATATCTCAATATTTTAAACTTTTTATTTTTAATTATATATAAATATACACAAATATATAAATTTATCTATAGTCTTATATAAAATTTTATACAATTGAGTTCTAAAAAATTTTATCGAATCGCAATTTCTGAGTGAATATCTAGCTGTGCGGGTGTTTGAATCATAATATTTTGTGAAATAATTTAGATACGACCAAACATCGTAAGACTATTCATAAAAACTGCAAAATCATTTATAAAACAAAGTCTGTAAATTTTTTTAATTTATTACCGCATTCATAAATATTATAAAGAAGAACTTTTTTTTAAATTCTTGGAAATAGACTAACAAGACCTGAAGCGGGATGACAGCTAAAAAATTTTGAAGTTTCAACGATTAATTATGTTATAAAAAACTCAGATATAAAATTAAAAAAGTTTTAGTGAAGTTTAAAAGTTTTTAACTTCTCAGTTTTTTCAATTTGCCAATAGATGGAATTATTGCTATTAGTCTCTTTACCCTATAAACAATAACATAATAGAATCAATCATTTATTGATGTCTTCAATTTTCTACAGTTGATTTGTATCCAAATAAAGACAATTAATTTCTACTTTCAACTGCTTCATTCGGCACCTTGGTTAATACATTCGACTTCGAAACAGAAGAGCTTGGGTTCGAGCCCATGACTCGGCAAGGTTTTTTTTTTTTTTTTTTTCATGGCTGTTATTGTATATGTAACCTCATAAAGTTATATATAATTATAAATTTATACCTCGATTAGAATTTATAATTGTATTTGAAAATTTATAATTTAAATTATAATTTAGAGTTATAATCTATGGTTTATAATTTGGATTATAATTTAGAGTTATAATCTATGGATTATAATTTGGATTATAATTTAGAGTTATAATCTATGATTTATAATTTGGATTATAATTTAGAGTTATAATCTATGGTTTATAATTTGGATTATAATTTAGAGTTATAATCTATGGTTTATAATTTGGATTATAATTTAAAATTATATTTGAAAAATTATAATTTTAGTTACAATTTTGAAATTAGAATATGATTATTGTAATCTTGATTATAATTCTAAATTATATCTCACGGTTATAATCTCGCGGCAAAATGTCATATAATTTAGGATATATCCAAGTTATAATCATGGATACATATTTGACTACATTTTTGGTTATAAATATTTTCGTATGGGATCAAGGTCCATAAGTAAACGAAATTAAAGCTGAATAATGAAAGTATCCGATCCTCATAGTGGTTAAGCGAAAAAAATTTTTCCTACGCACGTAGACCAAAAAAACAAAATTAAAAAAATTTGAAAATTTTTTTGTCGCTGGTTTTTCTAAGATTACATAAAAACCGTTGATGCTACAAAATTTTGTACTTCTAATCCAAAAAGTAGACACTCGGAGCTACAATTTCCCTTTTTTAAATTTCTTGTATGGTCATTTCTTTACGGAAGCCGGGTTGGCTCACCGTCAACATATAAAAAAGTGGCGCTTCTCTCGCCCACAGGTTAACTAGTGCACGAGTCCACAAGTGAACTTGTGGGGCCGTAGTGGCGACGCGACATTATTGGAAACGCACTTTTTGGAGATATCGTCATTTCGTCATGCGCAGATTAAAAAATAATGTCGTATTGTTTACATTACGTTACAACAATGTGACCACTTTTTAAATATAAAGACGAGTAAAAACTTGCTTAGACTTGCTGAGAATTTTGTATAAGCTAAAATTGAAAAAATATTAAAATTAAAAATTCATATTAAGTTATGAATTATTAACTGCTCAATCATGATCAGACTTTCGCACTCCAATTTAATGAAATTCTGAATTTTACTAGTTATCATCAATTGAATATCAATATTTACTACTTTACATACACTATAATGTTATTGTTCATACAATTTTATTTTAGCCTTTATACAAATAAAAACACGAGTCACAATACCTTACATAGGGGTGATGACGGCAAAATGGGCCCCTTCGAATCTTAGCAGATTTCTTATAGAGCCCATTTTGCTCCAAATTTTATTTTTTTATTTTTGAAGCATATATTGATTACGAATATATGGTAGAAGACTAGGAAAAAAGTAAGGTAAAAAAATCAAATATTAAAAGTTTTTTTTGGGAGGCCCATTTTGCCCCAAGTTTTAAGATTTTTAATTTTCAAAAGACGCGGCAAATTTAGACACAAAACATAGTATGGGGCTAGAAAGAAGTAAAACAAGTAAGAACCAATGAGGATATAAGCCATTTTTTCTTATGGGGGCGATTTTGCCCCCCTCCCCCCACATGTAATTTTACCACGGTGATCATTAATAAATTAATATAAAATTTAACATTTTGTACTAATGACCACGTTGTTGTAACATAACATAAACAATACGACGTTATTTTTTAATCTGCGCATGACGAAATGGCGATATCTCCAAAAAGTGCGTTTCCAATAATGTCGCGTCTCCACCACGGCCCCTCAAGTTCACTTGTGGACTCGTGCACTAGTTAACCTGTGGGCGAGAGAAGCGCCACTTTTTTATATGTTGACGGTGAGCCAACCCGGCTTCCGTATTTCTTTCGAAGTTACGGCCTGTTGAAAATCGCTCAAAAATTTGGAATTTTTTTTTGATCCTTTAATTTTTTCCAGTAGTGTATATCATTTATTTACCACAAATAAGTTATATATTTCAGTTAAATTATAAAATTAGATGAATCAACTGTCATATTTAGTTGTACCAAATATATGTATTTGTCATTAAGAAATATTCAAAAAAAGCCACAAAGAAATTGATTTATTTGGACAAATATTTCTTTTTTCGAGATGTATAATGAGATGATGACGTATGATTTTCATTAGAGTTTTTATTGATTTCATGTAATCTGATACTATTTACAATTTCAGATATTTCAGCATATAGATTCTGAATCATTCTACTCAACCTCAGAAATTTACTCTGCTTTTCAATGTTCGTAATGATTCATTAAAATAATTATTGAAATAAAAGAAAAAATCGGTCTATCGGTTGACTCTGCGGGCCAGCCCCAAAACTTCCCGTAGTTTTCGAGCTCCTTGAGCTCGAAAACATTGTTGTGAATACATTTAATTGAGCTTTTCGAGCTCGAAAATACTGTTGTATGTCATTGTTTTCGGAAAAAACCGTTTTTTAGCATTTCTTTCTCCCACGATATCTTACGAACAAATTAACCCACTGAGATGGTTGAGGCGGCAATCGACGCGTTTTATTGAATTCTTGTGCTGATTAGATTTTGGAATTGATCGATTGAGCCATTTCTGAAAAATTTGAAAAAAACTGAAAAAAAAAAAAGTTTTTTTTTTTTTTTTAGTTTTACTTCCATATCTTAGAGTCTATTTGATCGATCGATTTGAAATTTTCAGAAAAGTTGACGGCCAACAAACACTTTAGATTGCCACCTCAAATATTGTAATCGGTCAGTTCATTAAAAAGATATTAAGGTAGTTGTTGCGTGGATTAATTTAATGTAGGGTTTTTATAAAAATTTACCTGATTGTTCTTTGATTGACTACGAATCATATGAGACTAATCTGAGTAACATTGACCATCCCAATTTTATGATAAACGATTTCAAAATATTGCTATTTTAACACAGGCTCTTATGGAGAATAGCGATTTACGGGTAATGTTTTTTTAATAAAATCAAAACGCAATGTAGGATCATTCTAAAAATTTTGTGTGCTATCAAAACTAAAATTACAAACCATATAAAAAAAAATGAAAATTATTGACCACGTCGTTTCTGAAATATAATTCATTAAACCTTGAAACTTTTTAAAAATTTCAAAGATGTACCAAAACAGTAGTGCGATGTGGCAACAGCGCTTATATTATAGCCAAATAGGCGCGGGAAAATACAAACAGGCACATAATAAAAAAAGCTAACCAATGAATAAAATTAATTAATTATTCTACTATTAAAAAAAAATTAATCAATAATATTAAATTTTTGTAAATTTATGAAAGGCAATCGTTTTATAAATTTATTTTTTCAAACAAAATAAAAATAATTTAACATTTATTTTTTATTTATTCTAAAAATAAATAAATTGTTCGACATACAAATGCTCTCTTACTTAAAAATTTCGTTTATTGATATCTTTTCAGCGTTTATTATAAATTAAATAGAAAAATAATAAAATTTATTAATTAATAATAAGTAAACGTTCATACATTTCTAATAATTTAATAATAAAGAGCTTAGTTTATTTTGACGGTTAATTTGGTTATGTCTTACGACTACATTAATAAAAATATTACGGAACACAAAAAAGATGCACAGTAACAGTGAACGGCGTTGCCACGATCACTTCTCGAATATTATGGATGTATGTGTATATAAACGTATTGATACTACTTGGATATATGTAAGAGCATATGACTGTACTTTTACAAAAGTTTCCAATGAGCGGCGTTCAACTAACCGCTTCAGTTATGCTGTTCTTTTAATTCGGTATGCTATACTTTTGAACGTGACTACCTCGAAACAACTACCTTAAGAGTTTACATCCACACACACACACACACACCCACCCACACACACACACACACACACACACACACACACACACACACACACACACACACACACACACACACATACACACATATATATATATATATATATACATACACTCGGATATCCTTCTGAAAATAGTCAGAATAGCTTCCTAGGACCTCGAAACGTTGACATCTGATGAAAACTCGATTTTCGAAAATCGGGGTGAAACCAATAACTTCCCGAATTTTTGAAAATTAATAATTTTCTTAGCGGGAAGTTAAAAAAGTTGTAGTACGTAATTAGAATAATCATAATTTAATATAATATAATTGTGTAATGAAATAATGCAGCTAATGTACTCTACTTTAGCAGTTTTCTCTTAATAATAAAAACTTTTTTATGGTTATATTTTTGTTACCACTGATTAGCAACTTTATAAAAATATTTTTATTATTCGTTCCCGATAAAAAAAGATTTTGTATAATTATATATAATTATATATGAGTCCATATATAATCAGATCTGAAAATTGGCCATATCTGATCATATATAATCATATATGATTAGATATAATCATGCATGAACGAATATAGTCATTTTTAAAAGCTCATTGAAAATATCTGAAAATAATTAATTAAGTAATTAAATTAGGATTTATCGTCTTCATTAATGTAAATGTTGGTTAAATTTAAATTGAAAAAAAAAAAGTACTATAGATTAACTATTTTTGTACTAAGGGGTCACCCATCCAATCATTGATCCACGCCGATGCTGCTTAACTTTGGTAATCGCTGGATGGTAGTCTGATCCACTAGTCTGTTATGAACTTACAACAAAGAAAAGTTTATGGTGTAACTTAACTCAAATAATCAAATTGATACATCCTACTTAAATAATGCACCTAATGATGAATTTAGTTTTGTACATAAATTTCGATAGAATTCATCAGATAGATATAATCAAATCTTTTTATCTATAAACTTATAAATATCCATATATAAATCGATATCGATTTATACTTTTGAATTGCTGCCGAAACCTTTGAATATTTTTCAAGTAATGGGGACTTAAGTTTGATTGATAGTTGACAAAATAAAAATTTAATTACATTAATATTAAAATTGTCCCCATGTAGGGGAAGGGGGCGCAAAAGGCGTAGGGTAGGTAAATCGGGGTACCCCCAAAATTTCATAAGAGAAAATTTTATTTTTTAATTATTCCAAAAGCACTTTTGTAAACATAATTAAGTAATATTTTAAATATTTTTGTTAAACTTTTTCAAAAATCGACTTTCAGTCAAAAAATGTTGATGGCTTTTGATTTATGATAAAAACCAGTAAAAAGTTTTTTTTCTGCTTTTGCATCCAGCAATCGTGTAAGATGTAATATTTCGTTATAAAAATTGCTCACCAAAAAACTTTGATTTGATCAATTTTTTTAATATGCAGAAATTTTTTTTTGGGCCTTTTTTAGGGAATACCCTATTTTGCCCGCCAAAGTGAAAATTTTTTGTTCCAACGGCAACTGAAATTTTTGTTTATTTACTTCGCATATCATTAAAAACAAAAAGATTTTGCGTATTTTAATCCTTGGAACCATAGTATTTTCTTAAGTACCCCGCTTTGCCCCCCCCCCTACCCATACGTAATTAAATATTTATAGATTTCATATCATTGAAGCCTGATCAGATCCAATTATATATAGACTTATATATAATTAGACCTGATCATATATAGGCTTATATATGATTATACCTTGCTTTCATCAGTTAGATCTGATCAGATCTAATTATATATAGACTTATATATAATTAGACATGATCATATATAGACTTATATATAATTAGATCTGATCAGATCTAATTATATATAGACCTATATATAATTAGACATGATCATATATAGGCTTATATATGATTATACCTAGCCTTCATCAGCCAAGTCTGATCAGATCTAATTATATATAGGTTCATATATGATTATATATAATTCCATGTATGTCCATGTATAATCATATATAATTCCATATATGATTATATATAATTATATATGATCTTATATATAATCATATATACTCATATATACTTATATATAATCAGATAAAATCTTTTTTTATCGGGTTTTTACTAAAATAAAAAAAAAAACAATCAATATTTTAATGAAAATTTCAGAAGTTTATCTTTATTACTGGGTCATTCCATGTCAAATCGACCAATAGTTGGAATCGACCCCTTTTGATTTGGACGAATTTTGGTCAAAAGTTTCCTATTACCATATAACGCAATTCTGCCAGAGGAAAAAAATTTGAAAATTTTTCTTCAAAAGTTATTCAAAATTCAAAATTTCGCGATTTTCCCAGTTTTTCAACTTTATTCTTTCTATATCTCGAAAACTATGATAGTTACAATAACGATCCAAAGCTTTTCTTGAAAGGGATACTTAAGGCTATGAAAAAAAAATATTCCAAAAAAAAATTTTGAAAAATGACAAATTTGTCAAATTTTGAATTCTTGAAATTCTTCAAAAATGACGATCGACATTAAATTTTTGGCTCAATTTTTTTTGTACAACACCTTGTACTTATTTGAAAAGATTCTGAAATTTTCAGAACTGTGTTTTTGGTTTTTGCAAAAATATAAATTTTTGAATTTAAAAAAAAAAAAAAAATTTTTTTTCTTGATTTTTTTGCTAAGTAAAGTTAAGCAATCACGTAATCGAGTAAATTTCAGTAGTAAAAATTTCATTTACTGTCATAATAATGTGAAAAAGACCATCATTGACGGTTATATACTTATTTATTTGATTGATTTCTCAACTTGACTTAACTAAAAATAAAAAAAAAAATCTGGGCATCGGTTGACCCTGCGGGCCAGCCCCAAAACTTCCCGCTGTTTTCGAGCTCCTTAAGCTCGAAAACATCGTTGTAAATACATTTTCGAGCTCTTCGAGCTCGAAAATACTTTTGCATGCCATTATTTTCGAAAAAAACAGTTTTTAGCATTTCTTTCTCCCGCGATAACTCTCAAACGAATTATCCGATTTTTAAGTTTGAGGTGGCAATCGACGCGTTTTAATAGATTCTAAAGCTCATTAGATTTTTGGATTTTTTGGTTGAGTCGTTTCAAAGATATTCGCAAAAAACTGTTTTTTACCATTTCTTTCTCCAACGATAACTCTCGAGCGAGTTATTCGATTTAGTTGTTTGAGGTGGCAATCGACGCGTTTTATTGAGTTCTAGAGCTGATTAGATTTTGAAGTCGATCGTATAAGTCGTTTTCGAGAAATCAATAAAAAACTAAAAAAAAAATCTGGGCGTCGGTTGGCCCTGCGGGCCAGCCCCAAAACTTCCCGCTGTTTTCGACCTCAAAGACCTCGAAAACATTGGTGTAGATATATTTTCGAGCTCTTCGAGCTCAAAAATGCTTTCATATGCGGTTGTTTTTTTACGATCTTCTCAAGCTCTAACAAGTTGCCTGTTATGCTGAAGTTTGAAAATTTAAGAATCAACAATGGTTAATGAAGCGGTTTTTAAAATTTAATCCCTGATTATGTTCAATAAAATAAGTGTATTCAGGCAGAAATTAATGCCAGGGATTCAAATGAAGACTTAAATGAGTGTTGACTCATGTGAGATACAATCAAATATGAAATATCCGGGAAAAATATTAAAAACTACGTTTTATCGATTTTATTGTTTATATTATGATTTAAACTAAAAACCAAGTTCGATGACATTATGTATTGAAAGTAACCATATAAAGGAAAGTTGATGGCCAACAAGCTCTTTCAATCGCCGCCTTAAACATCCGAATCGGTTCATTGGTTCAAAAGTTACAAAGAGTTTACATACATACACACACACACACACACATACATACACACACTCGGACATCATTCCAAAAATAGTCAGAATAGCTTCCTAGGACCTCAAAACGTCGACATCTGATAAAAACTCGATTTTTGAAAATCGGGGTGAAAACAATAACTTCCCGAAATTTTTGAAAATCATCGATTTTCTAAGCGGGAAGTTAAAAAAAAAAAGTTATTTAATAAAGTTCAAAAATTCATATTTTTTGATGATCAAAAAATACAGTCGACCGATATCAAATAAATAAGAATATAACCATAGTTTTTTTAAAAATAATAATAATAATAATAATAATAATAATAATAATAATAATAATAATAATAATAATAATAATAATAATAATAATAATAATAATAATAATAATAATAATAATAATAATAATAATAATAATAATAATAATAATAATAATAATAATAATAATAATAATAATAATAATAATAATAATAATAATAATAATAATCTGCTGACCTGCCAATCGCACAACAACCTTTGCATTAGGTTAACTCCCTAATGTAAAGTATACCTGAGTTCAAGATGATTCTGAACCCAGAAGTGCTCCCCACAACCTGCCCTTCTCGGATGAGGGCAACCCACTAGCTGGGCGGAGCACCGAGATTCCGAACGATGACGACCTTGGCGACCAACGGACTGCATTTAGGTGGACGGAGGAATTACGAGCCGATCTCCTGATGTGCTATAATAACAGTGAACCGGAGCGGAGAGGCTACATGGCTAGGATGCATGCACTTTGGTGCGATATGCACCCTAACCATAGCCAATTCTCACAACAACATCTCCGTGATTATGCCTCTCATCTCCGGCGTACACGAAGATCACTGTTGACAAACAGACGGGTATCTCACCGTCTGTCATTTCCAGCACAGCTACATCAGGAGAGACGCCGTTCTTCCGAAGACACCAACAATGAATTTGACACACGGCAAGTGTGTGTCTCTAGAAAGACACACTACCCAAAACATCTACTTGACACGGAAAACCACGAACTGTCTGCTCGGATTCGGGAAGACTCTACTTTGCTCATCATCAATCAAGCTGTCTATGATGCTGCTTCCTCACTCTTACCTCCAGCGAGTTGAAATGTTTCTTCTCCTGAGGCTAAGATGAGAGGGCGCATTGGACAGCTATCACTGAAGATTGATGATCTCCGGAAACATGTCTCCCGCATTCAGTGTGTGATTGACTTTGTAAATGCTCGTAAAGCATTTACACTAAAAGTCCGCCGTATTGCGGCTCAATTACGATATCAGCATCACACACTGAATAAGGCGAAGCTTCTTAACATCAAAGAAGGTTCCCTTAACAGGTTGCGGGCTCTAGTGACTGCTAAAAAGTCACTAGAGAAAAAGCTGAAGCGGCTTACCGATAACTCTTTGTTTCGGTTAAGTCCTTCACGCTTTCTGACACCTAAGACCTCTGTTTCTGGTGATCCCCCATCCATCGAGCGAGTAGAAGCTTTCTGGTCCGAGTTGTACGGTGATCAGCCGAACGTGAATCGCGACACTCCAGCTCTCAACGACTTCGAGGCATTTTGTCGACAACATCGCAACGGCAATGCTGATGAAGAGAGCCCTGAAGTCAGCGTGGAAGAAGTTCGTTCAGCTCTGAATAATGGTAAGAACTGGGCTGCTCCGGGTCCAGATGGCATAAACTTGTTTTGGTGGAAGAAACTAACTTCTACCCATAGTCATTTGGCCCGGATTTTTACAGCGTTCATCAGAGGTAATGAACCAATTCCATGCTGGCTTGTAGAAGGGCGAACCGTGCTCATCCCGAAGAAAGGAGACTTGTCTGACCCGAAAAACTACAGGCCTATCACCTGTTTGAATGCGGTTTATAAGATTTTCACCAAAATCTTGAATAATCGCATTCTTCAGGAGATAGACCCTGTATGGCAGCAGATATACGAACAACGTGGCAGTAAAAGGGGCCTGTCAGGTTGCAAAGAGAATCTGTTAGTGGATCGATGCGTCATTCAAGACGCGATCTACTATCAGCGCAACCTGTCAATGGCCTGGATTGACTACCGCAAGGCATTCGACTCAACATCTCATGAGCTTATTCTCTTTTTGCTCAAATGCCTTGGGGTCAATCGCGATACAGTGGGATGCATTCAGCGTACGATGCAGCTTTGGCGAACACGGTTCCACATTTCATGTGGTAACGACAAGCGTGTAACCGAAGTTGTACAGTACAAACGAGGAGTCTTTCAGGGAGATTCTCTGAGCCCTCTGCTGTTTTGCATCTCACTGCTGCCAATATCTGTTGCGCTACGCCGCACTCGTGGATACTCAGTGGGTCCACCAAATGATCGAAAATACTCGATCACCCACTTACTCTACATGGATGATCTGAAGGTGTATGCTCCTGATGAGGAACACCTTCAGACATCCTTGAATATCGTAGGAGAGTATACACGGGATGTCGGCATGGCTTTCGGGTTGGACAAGTGCGCGGTCGTTAATCTGGTGAAGGGTAAGTGTTCCGATGTGCGTGAAGATATCGAGTTAGTAGATGGGAGCGTCATAGACCATCTTGACGCCGGAGAGTCGTACAAATATCTAGGGATTGACGGGAGTCCTATGCAGGACGTCTCGAAAATCAAAACGACTCTCTGCAGCGAGTATGTGCGGAGACTCCGGAAAATCTGGTCATCAGAACTTTCCGGGAAAAACAAAGTCTCTGCAACGAACATGCTTGCTGTCCCGATACTTCTGTACTCTTTCGGTGTCCTGAAATGGGCCCGAAAAGAGCTCAGAGATCTCGATATCAAGACACGCAAAGTAATGAATATGCATCGGAGCATGCACCCTAAGTCCTCAGTCACCAGATTATACCTTTCCCGGCATATCGGAGGGAGAGGTCTACAGAGCTTGGAGTGTCTGCATGATCGTTTGGTTTTGGGTATAACATACGAGGTTGTCAATTTCACAGCAGATGAAGACGATTTCCTTATGCAAATTGTTCATAGTCATGAAAATAGGCATAAGGGAGCGTTTTTATATAAGGCAGCAATGTACGCGGCAAAATCCCTCGGTCTTGGAAGAGTAAACCCGCTTATTGAACTCCCTAAGGAGGAATTTAAGACGGTCATCAGGAATGCTGAGCAACAAAAACTGCTTAGTACGCATATGGACAAGTCCATGCACAGCGTGTTCTTTAAACACGTGCGTGATCATGGTTTGTCCACACAGCTGACGTTTTCCTTCCTTAAGTCAGCTGGCCTGATGTCCGAGACCGAAGGATATATTTTTGCCTGCCAAGATGGTGTTATTAACACTCTCGAATACCGTGCTAAAGTGCTCCAGACGCAGCTACCCGACACTTTGTGTAGGGTTTGTAAACAGCATCCAGAGACGCTTATGCATCTTTTGTCAGCATGTCCTGTGCTGGCAAGAAATGCATACATCCAGCGCCATAATGCTGCTCTGCGAGTACTTTATTACCATCTTAGACACACGCACGGTATCGACAAAACACCAGTGCTGCCTTATCTGCCAGGAGATATTCCGCAAGTTGTTGAGAATGAGCGTTGCCGTATTTATTGGAACGTGCCATTCGCAACAACGCGGAAAATCGATCATAATAAACCTGATATTGTGCTCTTCGATAAAACCGCTCGTAACATTTATGTTATTGAGTTCTCAGCTCCGGCTGAGTATAACATCACGGTAAAAGAGGAGCACAAACACGAGATATATCAGGATCTCCTGTTTGAAATTGGCAAACTTTACCCAGGCTATCGTGTCAAGCTTGTCGTACTCATTGTTGGCGTCCTAGGAGGGATGAAACAGTCTTTTGTGTCTGCATTGGCTAAAATCCCAACTTGTTTATCGCAAGTTGAGTTTTTAGCATCGCGGATGCAAAAGGCTGTGATACTCGGATCCCTCCGTCTCCTAAGGCAACGAAACTTGGCCTGCTGCGCATGCTGATCATCTTGTTGATGAAGCATCGCAGCAGTAACGATTTGGCGCTCAGGTGAGGCCCTCGGTAGAGTCGGACTGCCGGGGATAACCCCTGAGCATTTAACTAAAGAAAAAGAAATAATAATAATAATAATAATAATAATAATAATAATAATAATAATAATAATAATAATAATAATAATAATAATAATAATAATAATAATAATAATAATAATAATAATAATAATAATAATAATAATAATAATAATAATAATAATAATAATAATAATAATAATAATAATAATAATAATAATAATAATAATAATAATAATAATAATAATAATAATAATAATAATAATAATAATAATAATAATAATAATAATAATAATAATAATAATAATAATAATAATAATAATAATAATAATAATAATAATAATAATAATAATAATAATAATAATAATAATAATAATAATAATAATAATAATAATAATAATAATAATAATAATAATAATAATAATAATAATAATAATAATAATAATAATAATAATAATAATAATAATAATAATAATAATAATAATAATAATAATAATAATAATAATAATAATAATAATAATAATAATAATAATAATAATAATAATAATAATAATAATAATAATAATAATAATAATAATAATAATAATAATAATAATAATAATAATAATAATAATAATAATAATAATAATAATAATAATAATAATAATAATAATAATAATAATAATAATAATAATAATAATAATAATAATAATAATAATAATAATAATAATAATAATAATAATAATAATAATAATAATAATAATAATAATAATAATAATAATAATAATAATAATAATAATAATAATAATAATAATAATAATAATAATAATAATAATAATAATAATAATAATAATAATAATAATAATAATAATAATAATAATAATAATAATAATAATAATAATAATAATAATAATAATAATAATAATAATAATAATAATAATAATAATAATAATAATGGTAATATTAATATTAATATTAATAATTATAATAATAAATTTAAGAAAATGTAAGTAGCTTGTTTTTTATCTTTTTAATTTGATGTTTTTCTTAAACTTAATTTTAATACCCTGGGCCTTCTTCGTCTTGAGATGTTTCGTCATTTGACTCGCCTGAAGAGCTTCCAGATGAAGAATCGTCAGCTTAAATTTTTTCAATGGCAGTAGGTGGGGTAGTTGGTGCCGAAGATGTTCCCGCTGTAGGAATAAAAAAAAATGAGTGGTGGTTGCCCTTATGGGTCTGTGGGAAGAAATTGTGCCCACCACTAACCATGAGCATTCTGTTGACCAATACAGGGAATTGGTACCATGGGAGACCCATTCCAAGCCCCGCTTCGACCAGTCTCTCTATTTCCTGAGATGGGAGGAGTGTGGGTCGATTTGCGGTAGGATTCGTGGTGGCTGTGCGTGAGGCACCCACATGCACTGTATGCCTAATGGGTACGCTAATGTGAGCTTATGCTCATATTTCGCTTTTATAATATTATGGTGGAGGATAGGCGATTACGCAGCGCGAGTATGCCCAAAAGGGCGTGGTATCGGCCTCCCGTCAAACGGAGGTGAACGGTCATGCCGTTCCGTTACATTAATTAATTAATTGTAGGAATAAAATCACCGAGTGGGGTAACCCCGCCATTTTTATGACTTAAAACACTAATGGCGCCCACAAAAAGCTCGGATATAAGTGAACACTAGGTGACAAATGAGGGCAAATGTTTATAATGGCTTGTCTCCAATCCTTAGTGATTATAAGTGGAGGTAGCTCGTATGGGCTGGGAAGAACTTGCACCCCACCACTAATCTCAAGCAAGCAGTTGACCAGAGCTGAAGTCTGGTACCATGGGAGACCCATTCCAAGCCCCGCTTCGACCAGTCTCTCTATTTCCTGAGATGGGAGGAGTGTGGGTCGATTTGAGGTAGGATTCGTGGTGGTTGTGCGTGAGGCACCCACATGCACTGCATGCCTAATGGGTAAGCTAATGTGAGCTTATGCTCATATTTCGCTTTTATAATATTATGGTGGAAAATAGGCGATTCCGCAGCGCGAGTATGCCCGAAAGGGCGAGGAATCGGCCTCCCGTAAAACGGAGGTGGACGGTCATGCCGTTCCGTTACATTAATTAATTGTAGGAATAAAATGGCAGTATGGCCCAAAAAAGGCCTAAAATGGGCCGGGCAAGCACACACCGGCCTCTTCGTGGCTACCGCCACAAGTAGTGAAAGGGAAACAACAGGTGTCACTACCGATCCAGTGGGACATTATTGTTTGGGAAAGAAGGAAAGAGTGGTAGTCTCTCAGAGCCTACTCAAGTATCCAAGGGTTCTGGATACAGGGGTATAAAATACCTAACAAATGTGCGTGTGCGTGCTCATGTGCGCGTATCTTGGTGTAAGTGTACCAAGGAACTAAACTAAGACGTCATGTTGCTTATTTCGTCTAGGCGACTTATGACTATCGAATACTATTCCGTGAGCACACGATTTTGACTAAGGATCAGCCAAAGAAAGTACAAAAAGTAAAAAAGATTAAAAGCTGAACGAATCTTCTCATACCCTAAAGTAGCTCGAAAGCTGTTGGACCGTAGGGCCAAACTGGCTGAGAGCAGTGCTCGCATCGGACAAGGCCCGAGAAACTCAGACATCAAACTGTAGTTTAAGGTGTTAACCTCGAGGTCAGGGACTTCGGTTTTCACTACTTAGGGGGCGATGGTTCGGATAGTCTGGAACTATGACCACGAATGGTTAGGTCCATAAGTGGACGGCTATATGGACAAGGTAACTTAGCTAATATAGGTTTTAAAGGGCCGGATTACAAACCGGGGTTCTTGAGAGTATGAGTTCATGCTAGATCTTGAATTATAAATAAGGGTTTAAAACTCTTAAAAGAGGGCAAAATAACTCTCCCCAATAGGACCAACCCGTGAAAAAATTTTCTGATCAAGCCTTATATGACCTGATATGGCCATATCAAAAAATTTGATATATTCATATCTGACCTGATATGATCTGATATGCCATATATAAATTTTAATATATTCTGATATAGTCTGATATAAAAATTGGCCATATCAAGCCATATCAACTTGATATGTCCATATCAACTTGATATGTCGATATCAGATTTGATATGTCTTGATCTGACTTGATATGCTTGTATATAAGTTTTATATATGTCTTGATATGACCTGATATAACTTGATAAGGGTATATATATTTTAATATGCTTGTCAAAAAAAATCTTGATCAGGTTTGATATGGCTTGATATGCCCTGATATGGGCACATTACTGGTTTTTCGAGTTTTCCGTATCCTTACGTTTGATAAAATAATTTAGAAATGACCAAATAACGTAACATTGTCCGGAAAAACCGATTTTATAATGATTCATAAAATCTTATCAAGTCTGTTAAATATTTTAATTTACCGCATTTATTAATAGTATAAAGTATACAAACTTTGTTGAAAAATTTTTCCAATAAGCTATCGAGATCAATTTTTAAATATCTGAGAGAATTTTAAATTTTCGAAATGAATTTAAATTTTAAAAATTGAGATTTTAAATTGAAAAATGTTTAATTACGCGGAGAAATATGTTGGCTCGAAACCTACCAATTTTTATTATGCTGTCGACTGAACTTGAAACAGGAAGGGAAGCATCCAAAAAATTATTATGCTCATGCGAAAAATTATTATGCTGTATCGCAATACTTACTACGCGCGAGAAACTTATCGATGAGATGTAATTGCAATTACTTTCATACATTATAATAATTATGATGCGGAATAGTAATTTTTCGTATGAGCATAATAATTTTTCGTACGAGCATAATAATCTTTCGTATGAGCATAATAATTTTTTGCATGCTTCCCTTCCTGTTTCAAGTTTGGTCGACAGCATAATAGAAATTGGTAGGTTTTGAGCCAACATTTTTCTCTATGTAAGATTAACAATCTTTAACTTCTTTTTTTTTTCTTTTACCAAAAGAAGTAGTTCTTGCCCCGTTACCAGTAGGTATACCGTTAATGGGCCCGTTACTCTATAAACAATTACAATTGAATAAAATACAAGTAACCAAATCAATTATTTATCTGATGTCTTTAATTTTCTTAGTTTCATTTTTATCCAAATAGATATAATCAACCTTACATTTCAAGTTTGTGATTTGGCAGAGTGGTTAATATATCAGACTTTGAATGAGAAGTACTCGGGTTCGAACCCATGACCTGACTGGAATTTTTTTTCTTTTTTTTTTTTTTTCATGATAATTATTGCATATACAACTTTACAAAGTTATACACAATTTCATAAAATTATCTGTAAATTTAGTTCCCGAGATAACGATGTTAATCTCACTATATATAGTTTGATATGTCTATATCAGAACATATCAAATCTTATCTGTACATATATTGTCTGATATGGCCAATTTCCATATCAGGCCTGATATGAACCGCCCAAATCAGGCCATATCAGAAAATTTTTTCACGGGAAGGGGCAAGAGATCTGATACACTAGGGTGCGTGTGTGTGCGAGGCGTGCGCGCATATAAGTTAATAAATGAACTATGTTCATCCAAATTTGGCAAAAATTTCAAAATTTCAAACCTTATATGTTCCTCAAAAAGATAACTTTGAGTGGTTATTAAAGTGAAGCGTAGTCCGACCTTGTGGGCCAAGGCGCTACACAAGCCTGAGTGACTACACATGCGATAGCGGAGCAATGACTCCAAAAGAATACTACGGGTCGTGGTTTCAAAGCAAGTCAAACGGACCTGTGAGAGCATTCATTAGAGGCTTAAAACGCCTCTGGTGCCCGCTAGAGCTTGTGGATCCATAGGTTTAAGCAGGCCTGGGCGGGTACTTTTCAGCCGTCCCTAGGCTTCTTCTATAGAAAAAAAACAACTCTTTGAGTCGAAAGGAGAGGCAAGGGTCAGGTAAGGCAAATAATTCTGGTTGTAGTAACTTAGGAAAAGCGGCGCACGTTCGCTTCGGAGGCTTTTAATAGGCCACTCCGATCCGAGGGGGACGTGTAATAATTTGTACTTGTGCAACGCTGTGGGCCTTCGTTACGGAAACTACGAGCAGAAAGTAATGTTGTGGAGTGTTACAGCTTGTGTGCTAGTATGTTCTTATCGGAGCAAGGCAGAACGCACAACGGCTTGGGGAGGTAGCCCAACGCTGCCAATCACTCAAAAATCAATGGAAAAACTTGAATGATTGTTGAATATATATAAAAGTGATAAGGCCTGCTCCCTTCGGGGAAGTGGGCTCTTCACTTTAATCGATTTTGAATATATAAGTGATTAACTAGCTTCATGTCCTGCGACATGAGGCGAAATTTTTCACTTTAATCGATTTTGAATGATTGATGATTATAAGTGGATAAATTGTCTTGTGGTCCTTGGACCCAGGGAAATTTTTTTCACTTTAATCGATTTTTTTTTTTTAATGCAATGATAGTCAAAAAGCTATTATATGTCGACAGTGGACTGATACCACCGCAAATAGGCCCAGGCCCTGCAAAAATTTTTGATTATCATACAAATTGCGAAAGCAATACGTATAAAATTTTCATGCAAAAGCGGGCAAGTATCAGCTCCCAGACAAACCTAATCCCCTATACTCCCCAAAAACACTAATTACGCTTTTCTCTTTCACAGGTGGCAGCAGCAACACTAATTTAAACTTTCCTCCTTACAGGTACAACCAAGAGTTTAACGACTCAAATAGCAAAAAACAAAACATGGCAGTTCTCTCTCCTGAAAAAGTATCCGCACCAATGGACCGGCGCTCAGATTGTGCGGGATCGGTCTTCAAGGGGGAGGAAGGTCATGGCAATTACCTAACTGGGAATTCCACGATAGCATCATCATCATCATCATCAGCAACGACAACCAACACCACGCTTGTTCGAAGGAATGCCAGAGTGGCAAGCCATGTTTTTGCTACCAATTTGATCGTTAAGCCGCCTGGTACCCCCGTCAATCATCGGCACGAGAATCGGGAAACGCGGACGCGCACGGGTAAAATCACGCAACCAACTAACTTAAATAACGCGAAACGGGAAACACTTAAAGAAGGTTCATTAGTAGACGGTACACATTGTTCGCGGGGCACAAACCGACGTGAGTATCCGGGGTCGAGTAACTTTGCCTACGGTGGGCTCGCAACACAAAAAGAAACTATAGAAGGGCTCGGTATGCGAAACGAAATTCCACCCCCCCCCTCCCCAAATCCGACAGCAACAGAAAGAGAAGGAGGAGAAAGAGGTTTTAACGCGGGTGGTCTTCGAGTCTTGCAAGTAAACTTGCGAAACGAAAAGGCGAGAACACTAGAGACAGGTGCCTTGTGGGAGGAGGAACGTATTAATGTCCTTCTTCTGCAAGAGCCGTACGCAGCGATGAGTGCTTTAGAATACCTGGTTTTGGCAACAATGTACAAATTGCTGCTACAACTGGGGAAAGGCCATGTGCGGCCATTTGTTTAACAAACCCGAAATACAAGATGATTCACATCTCTCAATTAAGTACAGTACACTGCGTATGTGCTCAACTTGTAGGTCCAGGCATTTCTCTCTACGTGGTATCGTCATACTACCAGTGTCGCGAAGAAATAGAAATTCTTATCACGCAACTAGAATAGGTAGTTCAGGCATTAAGGGGAAAAAGGGTATTATTTGGGATGGGCGCGAATGCTAGGTCTATTAGATGGGGGCCAGAAACAAACGAGAAGGGAGAGAAAATGGAGGATTTTATAGACGATTATGGGTTAGAGATTTTTAACATAAAAAGGGAGGGTCCAACTTATTCATCAACCTCAGGAGAATCATACATAGACGTCACCTTAGCTACCTCAAAACTTGCACGGTACGTACAAAACTGGTCCATCAAACGCGAGTGGGTACAAAGTACCGACCACTATGCAATCGATATCAGCCTTGGAATTCCAAGAGACCGGGAGGGCCTCGATGGGGCTGACCTCAAGCGTTCCAACATTCCGTTGGCCGATTGGGAGAAGTTCCATGAGAAACTACCGGAACTCGCAAGAGTGAATCTTGAAGGTCTGGCGCTGGAAACGGTCGAGGACGTGGAAAGGTATGCCGATGCACTCAAACCATAATAGAGTCATGTGAATTTGCTATCCCCCGGAAAAAGTCGCACAAGAAATCATATCCGTGGTGGACCAGAGAGGTAACGAAAGAAAAGAGAGTGGTTTACCAAGCCAGAAGGAGATATCAGAAAAAGGTGGAAGAAGACAAAAGAACAGAACTTAAAAAGACATACTTGACACTTTGTAAGACTTACTCAAAACACGTTAAAAGACAGAGAAAACAGTTGGCGAGAGTTTGTCACGTCGAACGGTAACAAGGAGCACTGGGGCATCGTTTAGAAGCTCCAGGCAGACAAACACAGAGTTAACAGAGTGCTCACCACACTCTGGCGTGACGGAAAATCCACAGAAAGCTTTAAGCACAGCTAGCTGCTTTCTCAAGACACACATTGTAGACGACAAACCAGAGGAAGAAACGGAAGAGCAGAAAAAAATGCGAGTAAATTCAGAGACGCCACCAGACACCGCGGACGCCGATTTATTCACCCCGCGTGAACTTTACAAAATTTTAAAGACCCTTAAAAATAAAAAAGCACCCGGAACAGACTTAGTGAAGAATGAGGTGATGAAAAGAGCAACAGTAATTTTGTTAGGGGAGTTCTTAGAACTATACAATAAATGCGTAGAGTTAGGAGTTTTCCCAACGTCATGGAAAGAGGGTGGGATTATCATGCTCCTTAAGAGCAGTGACAAAGACGCGAGTGACCCCAAATCATACAGGCCAATATGTTTACTTTCGGTAATCGGGAAGGTATTTGAGAGACTAATTAAGTCGAGACTCACCACCACAGTCTTAGCTGGGGATAAGATCTCTCAGTATTAGGGCCTTTATTTTGGAACATTATGTTCGATGCTTTGCTTAAAGAATTAGAGTCAACAGAACACGGGAATAAATTTATAGCCTATGCTGACGACCTCCTCGTAATTATAGAAGGCACCTCACGTGCCGATATTGAGAGAAAGAGGCAAGGGACAGTAGACTCGATACTGGAATGGTGTCGTTCCGCGAAACTTACATTGTCGGAGTCCAAGACCGAGGCAATACTCCTCAAGAGAGAGTACACCCGACGCGGTCCACGCAAGGACAAAGGTCCGTACCCCTATGAAGCGAAGAGACAGAAAAATCCCAAGTATGATTCGAAGCCACCAAAAATCGTAATAGGTAAAACAAAAATAGCATTCAAAAAGAGCGTTAGATACTTAGGAGTACATTTCGACCAGGACCTCAAACCAACAACACACTTAAAGACAAGGCGCGCGAAATTAGATAAAACTTTTGGTCGTCTACGCCGTCTCACACGGACTGAATGGGGACTGCGCTTTCCGGCAATGTCCACTATCTACAGGGGCTACTTCCTGCCTGTTGTCACTTATGCGGCAGCAGGCTGGAGTGACCTATGTGGGGTAGAGGATTAGGGCCTTGCAACGTCGAACCCTGATTATAATGACGTCTTCATACAAGACGGCATCGTATGAGGGACTTTGTGTAGTTGCAGGGGCAGTGTCCATTCAGGTTGTGATTGATGAACGTTGCGTCCGTTACAATCTTCGCACTGGTAAACAGACAACCCTTGGAACCGCGACCGTGCAGCCAGATGACGAAGAAGGCCTTGTCTCCCTCAGAAAAGAAACCATTCGCAGATGGCAAGAACAGTGTTCCACAGCGGACTCAGGACGGATGACATTCAACTTCTTTCCCGACGTTACTGAACGTCTAGCGAGCAAACACATCAGCCCTAATTTCTGGTTTACCCAGATTTTAACCGGTCACGGCTGTTTTAAGAATAGACTCTTCAAATACGGACTCGCAAAAGACCGCAAATGCCCCCAATGCAACAAAGGGTGGGATACCGTTCAGCACTTATTGCTAAAATGCACCGAGTTCGAGCCTCAGCGTGAGGTGCTCTAGAGCATAGAAGGGTGGGTCGCGAAGTGGCCACAAATCGCGTGGGTTCTTGCCGCATCCCCAAGCTCCTTGAAAATTTTTAATGATTTCAGCAAGGACTGTCTCCACCATAAGCTCAGCAGCCAATTCCAACACCGAGAGGAAGGAGGAGAAGACTACTAGATCGCGGTTCAACTGGCATCCACCCAGTTGTTGTCGGAGCATCTGGGAATGGGTGTGCAGAACTCACGATTTCTGAAGACTCTGTGCATCCCGGGTATCAATCCGAAGTTAGGTGTGTGTGTGATTGTGTTGAAGTGTGGACGAATGAATGTGAACAAAACTGGGTGTCTTCTCAGGAAGGCAGGGGAAGAAACCACGTCCCCTTTTGACCAGCTGTGGTATGTCGACCAATACATTGAATTGGTACGATGGGCGTATCCTTCCAAGCCGGCTTGAGGGAAACCGAATGCTAGGATACTTTGGGTACGGACTCGTAGTGGCTGTTGGTTCAGCACCCACACGCAAAGGATCTCTGATCCTAAGGGTTATAACAACCGCCAATATTGAGTTTGCTCAATGTTTCGCTTTTATAATATTATGGTAGAGAATAGGGGATTCGCGCAGCGCGAGTATGCCCAAAAGGGCGAAGCCTCGGCTTCCGGTTGGCGAAGGTGGTCTTAGGTTCCGTTACATTAATTAATTGTAGGAATAACATCTTTAAATGTTGTTTTTGTCTGAATCGTAGATCCTGTAATTACAAATTTTATTTTTTTTCTTTATAATGTTTATAATAAATCAAGCTGTTGTACCTTTTTTTTCGGTTGTCTCGGTGGTCGAAGTAAATCTGATATTTTACTCCTAATATGTTCTTTATATAGAGAGGCCTCATCGATTAATTTTTTACCATCCATATTTTTATTATTTTTTAAATAATATTTAAAAATTTCTATGGATAAGAAAAATTTTTACCACCTATTAATAACGATCTAAATGAAAATTTTTTTTCAAGAGAAAATATTTTTGTTCCATGTATAACAACAAATGAAAATTTTGGTACCAATCCAAGTTCTTATTAATGATATTCAGGTTTGCCTCAATCCATTTTATTATTTTCCATTTAAATAACACGGGAAACAAATTTTTTTTTTTACAATTTTCTAACTCACAAATTAATCAACGGATTTTTATGCACAATAAATAGTTTTGTAGGAAACTGAACGCACTACAAAAAAGTCTCTTATTATTTTTTGATAAATCTCACTGTTCAAAAGTTATTTAAGCTTCAAGTCAAATTTATAGTAAATTTTGAGATTTTTTTACTTTTCCGGCGAAACTATCAGTTTTATCGAAAAATATCGTAGAGACTTTTTTGTAGATAATTTTCTTCTTTACAAATTATTACGAATAAAGTTTTTCAAAATTCCGGAGTCGAGACTTATTTTACTAAAATTTTCTCCTCTTTTAGGATCTTTTTTCAAATTTCAGATATCTTTAATATTTTTGAAGTTATAGCTACGAAATGGAGACTCCCTTTTTGTCCTTTCGTTTTTTGTTTATAACAAATTAAATTTTTTATGGCGGATAAATTAAAAAATACTCATTTATCAGAATTAAATTCTGAATCCAATGCACCAATCGCCATATTTTTCAGAGTGGTCTAACGATTTTTCGCAGAAAGCTCACTTCTTGACTAGACTATTTCACACGTTAAAATAAATTAAGCTTTAATTGTAGATATTTTTTTTACTTTAAGATAGGCTTAGAGATATAGCAATTTTATATTAATGCGAATAAAATTTATTATTAGATTACAAATATCGATTTACAGATAAATATAAAAATCGCAGAATTAGCACTGCTACTTTAGTTATAAAGATATAATTAAATTTTTTCAACAACTATAAAATACTTTCGATAGTAAATTGATAAAATTTTCCTAATTTTAGCATACATTAACGGATTTTTAAAATTTGAAATTCACAGGAACTTTTAAAAATAAGAAAAAAAGGTCCTTCTTGAGATGGCAAAAAAGTTGATGGAATAACATCATAAGTGCCGGCTGGAACATCTTCAAGTTCCAAACTCACAAATCCAGACCTAAAAATAATAATTAACGTATTTTATTTTCTCATTGAATTGACATAATTAACAGTCGAACTTTTTTATTGCGATTTTTGTTTACTTCATCAAGAAAAAATTGATCTATCAGTTAACCCTACGGGACAGCTCCAAAACTTCCCGCTGTTTTCGAGCTCCTTGAGCTCAAAAAATTGTTGTGAATACATTTTCGAGCTCTTCGAGCTCGAAAGCACTTTTGCATGCCGTTGTTTTCGAAAAAAACCGTTTGCTTTACTATTTTTTCTTTAACGATATGTCTCAAACGAATTGACTGATTGAGGTGGCAATCGACGCGTTTTATTGAGTTCTAGAGAACTGATCAGATTTTGAAATTGATTTATCAAGTCGTTTTTGAGAAATTTCAAAAAAACGAAACAAAAATTTTTTTTAATTCTTTCGTTAACGGTTTCTCATGAACGAATAAACCGATTTTGATCGTTGAGGTAACATTCGATGCGGCTTATGAAGTTTCAGAGCTGATAGATTATGGAATCAATCCACCGGGAACATTAAAATTTATCCAAAATAAACATTTTTGAAGAAATTCTATTTTTGGAATATCTCCGAATGCACCCCACCAATCAAGCTTAATTTTTCACAGCTTTTAGATATCAACAAGCCACGTCGAATGGCACTTCGATGATCAAAATCGGTTCATCCGTTCAAAAGTTACAAATATTTACATACGGACGTACGTACGTACATACTCACATACCTACACTCGGACATCATCTTAAAAGTAGTCAAAATAGCTTCGTAGAACCTCAAAACGTCAAGATCTGATAGAAATTCGATTTTCGAAAATCGGACCGAAACCAATAACTTCCCGAATTTTTTAAAATTTTCAATTTTCTTCGCGGGAAGTTAAAAAAATAATAATTGTACCACCTGTAGTATAAACAGTTTTTCAGAAATGAATTCGATACAAACGGTAGAGAAAATTTACTATTTTGTGAAATCTTTTAGAGATCTATAAAAATTCTAACAGCCATCGAAAACATTATAATAAATGTATCAATTTTTAAACGGTCATAGTAATTCTAAAAATTTTTTTATTTTTCTTATAACGTTTTTAAACTAATCGGAAAATTCAAGAGCTTTGAAAAGCTTAAAAAATGTTTGATGTAACTCATGCCGAAGAATACGCCACTAATTAGCTAAAGTCAGTCTCATAAAATTTTACATTAAATTACAATCCTTTCTGATTGGTTAAACGAGTGATTTAAACTAACTAATTAATATATATAAATTAATTAATTAATATTAATTTAAATTAATTAATTAGTATGTATAGAAAAACTTATTTTTGCATTAAGGAGGTTCGAGCGAATACATTTTTCCCGCTTTAATTTGAATATCACTGTTTAAGAAGTGGCTTGCAGGCAAACGGTCAAAAGTATAAATTTTAGAACTATAACAACTTCAGAAGATCATAACTTCGAACGTAAAAAATAAAGATGGTTTATAATTCATTATGACGAATTATTACCTCGTCAAAAATATAGAACTTCTAATCTTTGTATCCACACAAACTCAGATTTTACAATATTTATTCTTTCGTAATAACGAATTAACAATATTCAGAAAAACAATATTTCAGAAATTACATATCTCCAAAATATTTAATCTATGAAAGAAAATTTCCATAAATTGTATTTTTTACGATATACCATTTTTCAGAAAATTTTCGAATTTTGGCTGACGATCGGTATTACAGACTTCCCCTTTAAATTTACTCTCTTAAAATGAACCAGTGAAATTCCACTGATTCAACCAGTGAACTTTTAGTCACTGGTTGAATCAGTGAATATCGCGTTTACTGCACGGTGAAAAATTTCCAACAAATTTTACTATGGGTGCATTGTAACACCGGTCCATAAGAAAACTGGTACAAAATTTACAAGTGTCCCATAGTAAACGGTATGCGCATAGGCCTCAATCGTGTCGTCTGCGTAAAGGAAACCTACCAAGATGAGTTGGTGTTTTACTGTCTTTATGTAGTAATCCTACTCGTATTGTAATTTTACCAAATCGTTGATTAGTTCCCAATTAAAAGTTTTTAAAATTTACAAACATTGTTTGTAATTTGATTTACTACAATTTTTTGTAAATTTACAAAAAAACAAAAATTGTAACTGAAATTACAATAAAGTCATTAAAAGTTTACAAATATTTTCAGTATTTTTACAACTCTGACTTGTAAATTACAGAACCCATTGTAATTTCGCCGAAAATTTTTATTTTTCTTACACGTCTTGTAATTTTACCGAACCGTTGACTAGTTTCCAATTAAGTTTGTAAAATTTACATCCATTGTTTGTAATTTGATTTACTACAATTTTTTATAAATTTACAACGAAAAATTATTTTGGAATTATTTTATAATATAAAAATTAGGGTGTGCCGAAAAACAACATTTTTTTTTTTGGCACCACCAGAAATTGATGAAATATGTCAAAATAAAAATTCTGTCAGACGATCGGCTCTTTAATTTAAGTTGGATCCCGGAAAAAATAGATCTGAAAAAAATAGACCCGGAAAAAATAGATTCGAAATAAATAGACTCAGAGAAAATAAATCAGCAAAAATAGACCAAAAAAAACGGATGCAACATCTAATGTTTTTCATTAGGCAACTAATTTTATTCTATTTTGTATAAGGCTTTGCCCCTGGACCCTACCGGGACTTTGCCCCTGGATTCCTTAGAGGTGTCCTTTTTTCACGAAAGAAATTAACAAGTGAATTGATGGCTACGTAACATTTGACCCGCGACAAAATACTCGCAAGCCAAAATATCTATAATTAATATAATATCAGATAATATACTAACAACAATTACTGTTATCAAATACAAATTTTGTGTGTGTGTAATTAAAAAAAATGTACCCACACATAAAAAGGTGTAAAAAATAGCGTCTTTTTTTTACGAATTTTGTGTGTGTGCAATTAAATCTATGTTCACACACAGAAAAAGGTGAGAAACATAGCGCCCTTTTTCACGAATTTTGTGTGTGGCAATTACAAAAATATACCCTCACAGAAAAAAGTATGGAAAATAGCGCCCTTTTTTCATGAATTTTGTGTGTGTGCAATGGCAATAAAATACCCACATATAAAAAAATGTTAAAAGTGGCACTAGGTCCCTGAACCCTACCGAGGCTTCACCCCTAGACCCCCTTATTAAGATACTCTTTTTTTACGGAAAAAAAAACAAAGAGATTTTTTTCTCCTTTCTTATTTTTTTTTTTAATTGATTTTCGGAATGAATTGTCTTGGTCCCAAAAAGCGTCACATTGTGTGGCGGGTGTTTTGGTTTGCGGATATTTTGTCGTCGGGTGTTTTGGCGCGAGTGATTTGTCTTCGGATCAAAGGTCGTGTTACCGAGTTCCGAATTTACAGACATTGAAAGACATGATACCATCAAATTGTAAGGTCAAGTATGATGTTCCTCATGAAATCGGTAGTCAGCTGATAAGTTGATTTGCCGGGTCTATTTTTTTCGGGTCTATTTTTTCCAAGTCTATTTTTTCCGGAGCTATTTTTTCCAGGGCTATTTTTTCCGATTACCATTTAAAATGCATGTACAAAATTTTTTTTTTTCAGTTTTTCGAGGAAAAATCAAAGAAAAAATTTTTTTTCCGGACAGTAGGGGATACAATCTGGATAGCATATAGTACTGTCTGAAATTTTCCTTTTACAGAAAGAACTCAGGACTATCCCAGAGAGTTGTCATTACTATATTGTTTTTTCCGAGTATGATATACATTTCTTAAAATAGAAATCTGTTAAACTATATTGAATATAATTTAAACCATATATTTACCCGTGAAAATAAAACATATGGCCATGCATGGCCGTATATAGTTCATACATGGGCATATATGGCCATACATAGACATACAGATTTTATATATAAAAAATTTGAGCTGACTATTATAATTACTTATAAACAGGATGTTGTAGTGTAAAAAAAATAGGAAATTTTTTTGATATCACTAGAAGCATATTGATGATTATATTTTGTTTTTTTGAAAGTGATTACATTCTTTCAATCTTACGTAGCACAACTAAATTTCATTGTAACTGTCGGTTGCATAGCCTAGTCGTCAAAGTGTCGGTCTCTCGTACGAAAGGTCCCGGGTTCGAATCCTACTGAAGCGGGTGCGGTCATCAGTAAGTCTAGTGTTTTGTCGCCAAAGTAATTAAAAAAAAAAAAATTTTTTTTTTAATTTAGTTAAAATTTCTATACATAGTCATATCAAGTCATATATGGCCGTATCAAGCTATGTATGGTCATACATGGCCGTGTATGATCATATATGGCTATGTCTGGCCAATTTTCATACATGGCCATGTATGATTCATTTCTCACGGGCATAGTGAAAACATTTAATTATTTAATATTTAGTGTGACATAATTTTTATGGGAATAGTTTATATTTTGGTACAATATAAAATTTTCTTTCGTGGTATCATTGATGTAAGTTATATGACAGTTCATGGCCGAGTCAAATTATATTAATGAGCAAAAATGAAAAATCGATTTCTTTAACATTATAAGAGCAAAATTTTTCATTATAAACAGCTTATAATTTTAAACAGTTATTCCTTATGAATATATGTAAAGGGAGCTCGTAATTATGCCATAGTCATCATAAATGTCTAAATATGAAAGACTTAACTTCACTATGTATTGGTAATTTTTTTTTATAATTTATATATTCTAAAACTTCCCTTCAGAATGAAATTCACTCTGAGGGATTAAAGAAATAGAAAATCATTCACTCCACGTTCACTCCGTATTCATTCCGCGTTTACTCCGCAAATTTTTTACAATGTAAGCATAGTAGTTAATCATGTAGGAAAAACGAGTTACGTATGATCATGCATGGCCATAGATAAAGCCTATATACTTTTTAAATAATTTTATACATAACTATATAACCAAATTACACATATCACAATTACTTACATACCGGATTTTATAGCACAAGAAAAAAAAAATAAGAAATTTTTTTGTTATTACTAATAATGGATTTTCAATTATATTTTGCTGTTTTAAAAGTGATGTATTCTTTCAATCTCATATAGCACAAGTAAACTTAGTAGTCACTGTCGGTAGCGTAGCCTAGTCGTTAATGTGATTGTCTTTCGTTCGTTAGGTCCCGGGTTCGAATCCCACCAAAGCGTGTGCGGTTAGTTGATAATTCTAGCGTTTTTTCTCAACATAAAAAATTTCTAGATTAGAAATTAAATTCATCACATATCTGATGATTTCCGTATGACCAAATGAAGTTTCTATACATACCTATGTATATATTGGAAATTTCAATATATGGCTATATATAATGCATTTTTCCCGGACAATTAAATAACTATTTGATGAATACAATTATTTCTATTCTATGCAATCAAATAGAATAATAATAATAGTATAAATCTTCGTCTCTAACGTCAGTCATTTTTAAGCTTTATTGTCGGCTTTTTTTCGACCTAGCGAGTTTCAGCCTCGTGTTCACTACCTGGTTCTTTTTTCGGCCGAGAAAAAAAATTAATTTTTTTTCAGTTTGAAAAATTTCTACTCGGGAAATAATATTAAACAAGTTATCCAATTTGATAAAGTATAAATCTCTTTTAATAATAAAAAGTAAATTATTTTTATAACTCTGACTGCATGACACTGACTTTAGACATTTAACGATGTTTTTCTTCGTGCGTTCATTACATAAACTATTGTATACATCTAGTCACATCGAGTATAATATCAATTCCACACAATGTGTAAAATATTATAAAAGCATCCTGGACTAATAGTTAAGTTTTATTGAATCAAGATTAAAGAGATTACCGCTTTGAGCGAAAATGGTAAAAAATATTCGAAAGTTCTAGAATTTATTATTTTTAAGTCTAATTGGGAACTGACACGGAGGCGTGGCCTAAAAAACATGGCGGACGATGGTTTACACTTTCAAAAAGGACTTATAAATAAAATGTTACTAAATTTATCAGTTATCTTATCTTGGGCGGGTAAAAACCCAAAAAAAAAATTATATATGACGCCGAACGAAATTTATCGGTTGGTTATTTGATAATGTGTGAAATAAACCGCGAAAAAAGCGATAAAAATATGACCGTAGTTACCGCGCTTTCCATCCAAACGAGACATATAAAAGAAAAATCCCATGAAATCAATGCTAAAGTATCTAAAAGTGAAAAAATAATTTCAATAACTTGTTCTTGTAATACAATGTTTATTTACTTAAAAGACAATAAAAATCATATTTTCAGTTTTTAATGTTTAGGTTAAACTTTACAAACGTACCTGGCAATATCAAATAACCGATTTTTTGGAATTGTAAAGAGTAAGCATTCATGTGAGGAGTAATTTCATTTATTTTTAAATAACTTCTTCCTCGCTTCTAATTTATCAACTTTTTCAAGATTACCAAAATAATTTTCTAATAGCACTGAACTACCACCAGCCTTCGGAAACTCATAGAAAATCACATTTAAATTTTTATTTGCTTTACTCTGACAATCTCTAGATACACACCATACTCTACTTTTTGTCTTTTCATGTTCTATAAAAATTCCAACTTCCATTTTAATATTTATTTCTTAATAATTTCTTGTAAAAAAATTATTTCTCGTGTTTACAGTATGCATTTACTGTATATTTACTCGACTTTTGTAACCCATCATTAGTTTGATTTTTTACCACCAGATTGCGTGACCCTGTTTGTCAGTTCCCAATATATGAACTATCAGATTTCTGGGAAATTTACTTAAATGTTTACCTAAAAGGTCCTGAGGTCTTGCTTTGAAAAGTGGATGACGTATCAGAATGATTTACGGGTATTATTTCAAATCCAATTTGATATTGTTTTGGGCCTTTTAAGATTATTAAAAGATAATTAGTATTGTGATCACTTTCTAAAGTAAGCCGATAACGTGGATTATTTTGATAAGTAGCTGGATGATTACCGCATCCTCCGGCAGTTTTATCTTTCCATTGACCATCTTTAATCTGAAATACATTTAAGCAAATATTTTAAATTACATATTCCGTCAAACAATAAAAAATGAAAACAATACCTCTTTATCGAATTTATAAGGCTCATACATTTTTTTTAGAGAAAACGGGCATGTTCCATATGCTCTTAAAGTATAGTAAATCGTGTTCATTTTCTCGTATTGAGAAATAACAAGAGTGTACTTAGATTCACTTTCAGGATTTAATTTAATCTTCGATAAATAATGAGGACTATTTATTCGAACACCATCAATATACGGTGGAGGATCATGGGGATAATAAACTCTTTTTCCATTATTCTTATAGACTAATACGGTGATGTATTCTTGATTCTGTCGGAAATCTGCTATATCCGTTATGTGTCTAGTTAACAATATCCAAATAGCTCCTGAGACTTTTGGTTGAACTTCCAATGAAAACTGAGGATTATCTCCAATATTATAAACATCTTTAATAGGCCCGATACCTGCATTCCACATTTGATGAATACAGTAAGTATATTTGAAAAGTCCAGGATTCCAATTAAGGTAAAAAACATCGAAAAAACGACAAATGCTTGCGTAATCAATCCAAAAAATTCCATTATCGTACTGAGATGCTGATTCTGGATCATAATTGAGAGTACGCCTGAGTTGAGGAGTCCAATTTTGAGCGTCGCGTTCGGAGAAATTCCCCCGCCATCGCAAGTGTGACCAAGGATTTTTTAACTGCAATAACTTTTTCCCATCAATAAGTCGAACATCTAAAACGGCATAAGCATGTGTGGGAACTAAACCCGTTTTATCAGAAACTGAATCAGACAACTCAGCAGTAGCAACAGTCGCAAGAACATTCCCAGTATGAAGTCGCTCTAGGAGGATTTTAAATAATCCATCAATATTAAAATCTGGCTCATTTAGCCTGATTGCACATCTCTCTGGTATCCATCCTGTTAGAGCATGAAGATCTATATTGCTGTTTGACCCAGGAAAGTCATAGCCACCCATGACTTTCATGTATGCTTTTTCCAACAAAGATATCCAGAGTTCTCCACGATTACTTGAGTATGAACACAAAAGTTGATTGTCGTTGCCAACTGGCAATAAATCATCAATGACAACTTTTCTCGGTATTCCGTTTATATGAAATTTCACCATATATTTGCCAAAAGGATTGAAAAGAGGAACTTTGTTTGAATTCTGAGGGTAAATAATCGATGTAATAAGACGATTACCAAATCTTTTTTCATACTGAGCACTAACGGCAAGAGATGCTACAAAAGAACAATCTGAAACAACAGTTTGTTTGATACTGAAATAGTCCACATGGTTGTTCATCAACATTTTTGGGTCCGCAAAAATATCATTTGGTCGTGCCCAGCGAGCAAAGTCTTTTTTTTGCTTTGGTGCAAGCTCTAATAAACCATCTTTATCAACAAACAACGTACGAGATTTAAATCTTTCGGAAAGATCAACGCTCATAAACGGCACGAACTCGTTATCATTTATGTGGGACGTAGTTAACAACACTTTCTTCTCTTCTTCTGTGTAATTACCACTACCACCTGTTATCCTAAGGTGAGCACTACTTCCCCGGTGGAACGGTGGCTTCTGAGGTCTCTCGGGCGAAGTATTGCCTGGTGAATAAGTCAACCGGTTTTTAAAATCACTTTAAAATTAAGATCAGCCTATTAATAAAGGTTTACCAAAATTAGGAGAAGTATGAGTAGAAGTAGTTGGAGAAGTTGGGATGGTCTCGGGAACTGGAGGTAAATTTAGAAGTAAAGCTAAAGGATTGAATGGTTCCTTTCTGACAATTCCCTCTAACTCTTCAGCTCTTACTATAGCTCGTTGAGCCAAGTCTTTAAGTTTTTCTTTGGTATTTTCATCTTCGATCTGTTTTTTCTGAAAAACAATATCAGGAAAAACATAGATTAAGTTATTATTAATTATTCAAAATAAACTTACAATATCTAATCCTAGTTCAGCTGCATCAACATAAAGCATTACTGCAATATTTTTCCATCCTTCTTCATCGGCATCCATAGCTTCTTTGAGAAGAGATTTAACTTTTTGTGATCCTGCCTCTGATTCCGACTCGCTTTTTTCACCATCGTTGACTGTTTAACAGCAAAATAACAAATAATTATAAGATTGAGTATATTGAATTAGTCTAATGATTGGATTTTCAGATTGGATTGCAGAAATTTCACATTTAAGTTTGAATTAGCGCACTCTAATATTGTTAATAATCGATTCTACAAATTTAAAGTTGCGATGAAATAATCGACTGCCATATAAAGTAAATATTAATATAATTTTTTTTTATAGCAGACATGAATTTTGAATTTGTGATTTTGGACCCATATTCGTTTTTTTTATTTTGAACAAAAAATTATAAACCCGATTTTACACAATCGATTGTTAAGCTACCCTAGCGGCATGAAAGATATACTGGAACCATTCTGGAACCAGTCAGAAATGAACCATACTGATTCCGGCGTGATTCCAGAGCAGTTTTATGCCCTTTTTCAAGTGTGATACCAGACTGAAACCAGAATGAAACCAGAGCATATCCAAAGTATTCCCAGAGTGTATTCAGAATAATTCAAGAGTATAAATTCAAAGTGAATCCAGCGCAAATTCTGAGCAAATCCAATGTAGGTTCGGAATGAAACGAGAGTGTTTCCAAAGTAAAACCAGAAAGTTTTCAGAACGAATTCAAAGTGTTCTTTAGAGTGGAACCAAAGTTTAAAGAGAGCGAATCTAGAGTGAAACTGGAATGCATTACGTGTCTCCTCAGGCTGTATCCAGAGTAAATGAAGAGTAAAAATTTAGAGTGAATCCCAAAAAAGTTTAACGATAAAAAAAATTTTTCGATCGTAAAGCACACTCTGATGCTTCGCATCATGAGTCGTGAAATTTTAATTAATGCTCAATTACATTTAGAAAAATTGTATTTTAGAGTGTTCGGAAAACATTTAAAAAATTAAATTTTTTTTATAAAATTTTGGGGGTACCTCGTTTTGCCTCCCCTTACCCATGTCTTGAAATATATAAAAAATTGATGCATGAAAATATTTAAAAAATGTTTTTCAAGTACATAAAAAAATATAATTTTGTTATATTACTTTTCTTATGTTGTTATGTTAAAATATGCACACCTGGGTAAAAAAAATTATATATAATTCAATATAAATATATATGATTCTATATGATTTATATAGAATTATATGTGATTCATATAGAAATATAGATATATACAATTATATATAATTACATATAATTATATATAACGTTGAGAAAAATCACAGATGATTATATATAATTCTAACGACAAAATTCCGCTAGAGGGCTACATCACGCGTGTTTAAATTTTTCTTTACTCAAATTATTTATTGCTATTTTTATATATTTGTGCACTAATTAATTGTTTTAACGATTAAATACTTTACTTAGTATAGTGTTCTCAGTCACAAGTTAACAAATTACAAATCTGCAAGTTTATTTTATTTCTGGTGGAAATGCCGCCTGCATACGTTTGTGGCACGTGTAACCTAAAAGTAAGAGAAAATTCTCCAAGCATTTTATGCACGGGATGTCGTACGTGGATTCATGCTAAATGCACTGGGCTATCAACTGATGATTTCAACAGTCTGGCTAAAAAGGTAAAAAAGGAAGGATTAACCTGGAAATGTAACGCGTGTGAATTTGAGGTCAGTGTAATAACTGCGGATGACCTTGATGACAATTGTGATAGTGATACTGTCACCATGAAGAAACTCGAACAGCTGTTTGATAGTCACATGAAAGTTTATCCCAGAATATCGAAGCCAAATTCAACCGCTTTAAATCTGCTATCGAAGAGAATGTGGCTGACATCAAAAAAGAGGTAACAAAATTATCCAAACAGAATAGTTTGATTGCTGATAAATGTGCCCGGCCTGATAGTAGGTTAACCTCAGTTGAAGATAAACTCAAGGTATATCTCAGTACTTCGGTCTCCAGTGATGAGCTCATTGCGGAGATCAATGAGCGTAAAAAACGTGAGTCAAATGTGGTCATACTTAACATCAATGAATCCAAAAAAGTTGATGGAAAAGACCGCCTCGCCGATGACAGGGCCCAAGTTCTCAATATCTTGCCTCCTGACCTAATAACAAATGCTGATAGTTTTAAATTTCGCAGGCTTGGGCGTCCCTCGGCTGGTCGTACTAGCCCACTCTTGTTAGAAACACCATCGCCAGCTGATGCGATCGCTATCTTAAAATCCAAACCTCCTGTGGTAGCGGATGGACCTCGAATCTCTTTCAAATCTGACCTTACTCCTACTCAAAAATCACACCTCGAAGATCTCAGAGCGCAGCTTGCCCGGTCGGCAAAAAGTTATCATAAAGTTCTCACAAAGATAACATTTTTTGGATCTGATAACTTTAAGACTCATCTTAAAGATAACATAAAGATATCAGAAAGATATCTAATGCGCCACCTACTGACATCTTTTAGATCTCTTCGAAAAGGTATCAGAAAGATAACATTTTTCTGATGTCTAAAAGATAGCGGATCAATGATATAATAAAGTTATCTCTAAATAGATATGATTTTGAGGTTACTTAAAAATAATTAATGTTTAAAAATTTTTCGATTTTTATTGTTTATTATTTGTAAGAAAGTAATTAATTCAAAATTATATAATAACTTAAATATAATTAATAATAATAATAATAATAATTTAGTTTTGATGATAATACTCATAATAATAGTAATATCAATAATAATAATATGATAATAATAGTAATCTTCAAATTCACTTCAACTTGTTTATCACCATGATCATTTTTTTCACCACTATTATCACTGTTATTATTTACACTATCATTTTTAGTATAATTCAATTGACATTTACTATTAACTTCAAAGTTTGGTACCCTAATTAAGAAAAATTATTTGAAATGATTCAAAACAATTCGAAATAATTTAAAGCAATTTTAATCGACTAATATATAAATATACACTTAGTATGGATTAAATCACTTTTCTTATTCAGGGTATAATGATTGAGGCCCAATAATCTGGGGTTCCTACAGATTAGAATTGTTTATTGAATTCTTTAAGAATTTTTGTAAATGATCATTTTTTTGGCTCGTAGATAATTCTTTAAATGTTTTTCTGAAAGACATTTTTTATCGAACACTTTTTGCACGTATGCCTATTTTGTAGGCTAGACTAAACTAAACATAAAATATATGAATACCAAACGTCAGCTGATAAATTTAGGTTATGATCAAATGTTTACAAAAAGATATCTTTTTGACTTCATAAGGACATCTACAGAAGTTATCATAAAGTTATCTTTTAGATCTCGATAAATCGATATCCGTAAATAGTTGTCAAAAAGATAACATTTGTCTGGCCTCTAAAAGATATCTTTTTTCAGATAACATAATGATGCCTTTCTGACATGGATGCCGAACGGGTGAATCCCTGGTGAAGAATGGTGATACATCAAAGACCATCAAGTATATTCACGGAACTCCAAGGATCGTGAATAAGAATTTTCGCTCGGTCAAAGAGAACCGAAAATCCAACAATCCTTTAGATTCACTACCAGAACGTGAGGGGGCTGCGAACAAAGTTGCGCAACTTCCTAACAGGGACAGCGAGCAGCAATTTCAACGCCTTTTGCATAACTGAGTCTTGGCTACATCCTGATATTATGGATGGTGAAATTATTGACGAATCCTTTTCCATCTTCAGGAGAGACAGGGACTATATATCTTGTGGTGGTAAATGGGGTGGTGGAGTCTTTATTGCTCTCAAGAGATCCATTCTAGTCGAACGTATTCCGATATCTGACAATGGCATAGAACAAATCTACGTCAAAATCAAGTGCAATAATACGGATCTCATTTTAGGCTGTGTCTATCTACCACTTAGATCCTCTTATGCCGCCTATTTGTCTCATCTTAATACTCTTTCATTCCTGAAAGAAAAATTTCACAATGCCAAGCTCCTAATGACTGGTGATTATAACCTACCTAGCAGTTCGCCGCGCGAAGACTGTGAATATCTATTATACGAGGGTCTCTCTACACTAGAGTGCCAACAGCGTAAAAACGTACTAAATGATAATGGTAACCTGCTTGATCTTATTTTTTGAAATTCGGATATCAATATAGATCGTACCCAAGCTATTACTACAATGGATTTATACCACCCTGCTCTTGATATAACCATTGAAATCCAACCTGGACTTGAACCAATGAGTTCACCCTTCTTGTTTTCAAGATCGCAGACTACACTAACCTCAACACATACTTTTATAATACTGATTGGTCGCAATTATACAGCTCTACTTTATTGGACAGCAAGATCAGTAGTTTCTATGGCATCGTTTAGGAAGGCATCTCTCTATATGTCCCAGTACGCAGGAGGAAAGTGAATGATTTCCCGTACTGGTTCTCTAATGATTTAAAACATAAAATCATTTTGAAAAGATTAGCTCATTCTGCTTACAAGAAAAACAACTCTAAACAAAACTATAGGAGATTTAGCAACCTCAGACGGGAATGCAAAATAATTAGCGACATATGCTATAAAAGTTATGTGGACAAAGTGGAGCATCAGGTCCAATCTAGTATAAATGAATTTTGGAAATTTGTTAGGAATAAAAGAAGAAATAATAGTGATATACCATCAACTATGACCTGGAATAACCTATTAGCTGTTACAGGTAATGATATTAGCAATCTCTTCGCCTCGTATTTTGAAAGTGTATACTCTCAAAATACTCTTCATCATATACACTCTTCTGACATCGTTTCTGTTGATCCTATTTCAACCCTGGACTGTTTTGAAATTGATTCTGTGGATGTATATAAATCATTATTATCTCTGGATATAAACAAAGGTGTTGGACCGGATGGACTACCGAATATCTTCCTCAAGAACTGTGCTGGTAGCCTTTGTGAACCTCTTACACATATATTTAGTGCTTCACTGCAACCAGGAGTTTTTCCTACTGACTGGAAAACGTCTTATATCTGCCCGATACATAAGGATGGTCCAAGAACTGAAGTTGCCAACTATAGGCCTATTTGTATACAATCTGCGCTAGCCAAGTTGTTTGAAAAATTAATTTTACCACAACTCACGTCTTTCTTCTCTAATATCTTAAACAGCAAACAACATGGGTTCATCGGTGGAAGATCCACTACGTCAAACCTTTTTACCTATGTCAATCACTTACTAAATGAGTTGAATGTTGGTCATAAAGTCCATGCTGTTTATACAGACTTCAGCAAAGCCTTCGATAGGGTTAACCATGACATCCTGTTGAGTAAACTCAGTGAATATGGTATACGGGGCAATGCCTTATGCTGGCTTCGATCTTACATAAGTGATAGACAACTCCAGGTAAGTGTAGATGGACATTTATCTGCCAAGTACAGTGCAACATCTGGAGTGCCGCAAGGGTCTCATCTTGGTCCGATACTTTTCAACATATTTATCAACGATATTGGAGTCAACTTCAGTTCAAATTATCTCCTTTATGCTGATGATCTGAAAATCTTTAGAGCAATAGAAAACGATTATGACATCCTAGTACTCCAACAAGACATAGATGAGCTTTCATTATGGTGCCGTAGAAACAAATTGGACTTTAACATAAAAAAGTGTGCGATCGTAGCTTTCTCTCGTTCTCATACCAGCACACCAACTAGCTACAAGCTTGATGGCGTCATAATTCAAGAGGTAGAGTCCATTAAGGATTTGGGAGTCATAATCAATAATAAGCTAAGGTTTACTCAACATATTGACAAAATTATTCTTCAAGCTCTTAAGGTATTGGGTTTTATTACCAGATCTAGTAAGGATTTCACAAATCCCAATTCGCTACTAAGACTCTACCAATCCCTTGTCTTGCCGATCCTGGAATACGGTTCGGTAATTTAGTCTCCGTACACTGATTCGGCGATAAAACGAATCGATAGAATACAGAAGAAGCTCTGCAGGACAATAGCATATCGATATGGACCATTCGGTCACGTCAACTCATCGGAAGATGTCTGCAGTCACTTCAAAATAAACAGTCTTCATGATCGTCGCAAGGTTGCAGATCTAATCTTCTACTACAAAGTAGTTAATGAGTTAACTGATACTCCTGACATTAGGAGCTTTTTCGAACTAGTGGTCACGGGTCTACCCCTGAGGCGAAACCGTTTGCTTAAAACAACTAAGTCTAACAAGAATTACGTAGTTAATGGCCCACATAAACGGATTGCTAATCTAGTAAACTCGCTGCATAATGAAATAGCGTTCCAGGACGGATCTATAATCACATTTATATCCGCGATTAAACAACGTCCACTGCGGTTCCATTAGCGTATCTCAAATTGCATACATAGATTTTTATACCCTCATTTCTTTCTAATATTTATATTATGGAGGTTCGAGACCGATTATCTTTCTAGGGGATCTCGTAGATTTTCTATTGTATTTTTGCAAGATTACAACTCCTACACACCAAAATTTTATTGGTAGAATATATTAAAAATTGACTTAGTTTTAAGAATTAACACAATATATTTTTATTATTATTGCATTAAATCATAAAAAATAATTTTTTTTAATCAAATAATTTTTTTTTTTATAAAATAAGTGATCAAAAAATAAATACGGAAGTACGGCAACAGCACGCTAGTTTGTAGTAATTTTTTCGTGTACTATTGTTGGTCACAAGGTTTATTACTAGCTGGAGCTCAGGTCCGACACCAATGATTATTAGCTATTCAAATTTCCCGCGGTCGTCATTTTACGCTGTTGCCGTCGTTTCTTAGCTTCACGACACATGTGACGAACAAACCCATGATTAAACTTAAAAAAAATATTAATGTGTTCAGAAATGTTTAATTATTTGATACTGAATAATTTGTAGCGATGGTATTATTGTAGCAAAAGCTATAGCACTTTGAAAAATTATTCCCATTTACGCCCGTGTATAAGGACGAATTTTGAAAATTTATTTCTCGAAAACGGTGAAGTGAATCGATTTGAAATTTTAACAGTGATCTTTTTTTTTATAACTCTTTCGGTGAAAAAAATTTCAGAATTTTGGTATTATTTTGAAAATCGGTCTCGAACCTCCTTAAAATTTTTAAAAAAATTCTACTATTGTTAATTTTTTATGTATATTGCCGATTGGCGTTATAAATAAATAAATAAATAAATAATTATATATAGTTATATACAATCATATATAATTGCATATAATTAAATATAATGCCACGAAAAAAATCACATGGTTATATATAGTCAAACATAATTATATATGGTTATATATAATTATAACAAGCAATCTCCAGATTATATAATAGGTACATGTGTTTTACTACAACTTGAATTTTTAAATAACTCGTCATTTTACTATGTTCTGATTTCAATTGTTCGATTAAAAAATACAATTCATTTTCACTTTTAACGACAAACTTTCTTTAAAAAAATATCTCCCATACTAAGAAATAAAAACCCTCTAAGCAATTAAAAATTTTTCAATTTAAGCATAAAAATAGGTCGACTTAAAACAAATTTTTTGACTTAAGATAAAAATATCAAAATAATTATTTACTTGGTGCAAGGTAATTTTGATTTTCCGGATTTTTCTGGATTCAAGTTAAATGTTTTTTCTATGTACACAGTTGAAAATTTTGTGTTCTTGTGTATAAAAATTCAATGGTTTAATATTTTGTATCAATAATTTGATACCGTCGAGTGTAAATTTAACTAAATTTGAATGTGTTGTCTGAGGTTAATAAGTTTTTTGTGTTAATAAATTTATGAGTAATTTATCAACACATTTTTTGTGTTAACTCAAATTTAATACAAAATAACGGTTGACTGAATTCCGAGAATATTTATACGGTGAGAGGCGAGGATTTATTACATATTATTTTAGTTTGCTTATCACAAAAAAAATGTTATATATTATAGACAACATTTAATTTGTGTAGATACTAACACAAACATTGTGTTGATCAAATTTCATAACATACTGAAGAAGCAAAGTCAACACAAATTTTGTGTTGTTTGTCAGAGGACGCTCACTCTTCTCGCGCGCTTTGACCAGAAGTGCAACAAAAATTTGCTTATTAATCGAATAGTTTGGAATTATTCAATACGTGATTGTGAATTCTAGAATAAAAAAGATTTTCACTACTGTGTCCGGTAAATATATATTTTGATTTATTTAAATTGTTCAATTTTTATGTCACATAATATCCTTATAATAATTGAATGAATTATAATCATCGAACATAACCTATAGAATCATCATATTGCTTAAAAGTTTATCATTTAGTATTCTACTATGAACTATTGCTAGTAACTTTTTTTTATTTATATTTTAAAGAATATTTTGTGAAAAATGAATAATTGTTATTAAAATTGTTTAATTTTTTTCAAAAATCGGATGTTTGCGGAAACAGAGTATACTCTGTCGTATTTCCAAGTTAAATAAATGAGTTTAAAGAAACAAATGCCGTATTAACCGATTATTTTATGTAAAATTTTATAATTTTGAATAAATGAATACTTTATTTTCTAAAAATATTGGTTATCGTTATTTTCACCATCATGACCACTATTATTGTTATTATTTTTATTTTAAGGAAGTACAATTTATAGAATTCCTATAATAACATTTTAAGAATTAATTTATGTTGAATTAATATTTTAATTATGTAAGTCAACTTTTTATTCTCCAACACTGAAACAATGTAACTTTAACGTAGTCATTGAGTTAAATTTAATGCTAGACGTTTGTTACATTGACATTCAATTTAAGTCAAAATAATTAATTATTTGCGTTTAATTTTTAACCAAATACTTGATTTCATTTGACACACAGTAGTTTGTTGATTAACAATTGAATAACTTTTTGAAAAATGGTGATACAACTTTCACTACCGCGGAATCATATTCTTTGAAGTGTCTAGATGACACAGAATGTTTTCAATTTTTTAAATTAATATTTAATTGCATAAAAAAATTATTCAAAAACTGCTCTCAGTAGAGTGACGGCGCGCGCATGCCGAAACTGCCGCGCCAAAGCCGATTTTCAATGTTAAATTAAAATTATAAATATTGGAGCTACAATTCGGGGAGTCGAGAACTTTTATAGTAAAATTTTCTGCTCTTTCAGAAATTTTTTTAATATTTGAGCTATCACTTATACTTTTTGAGATTTTGCCAAAAAGCTGGACGACTAATTTTTCTAACGGTTTTTTGTTAATAACAATTGTAATTTTATTTTCCCAGAAAAAATCAAAAAAACGTCTTTATCTGGACGCCATTCCGGATCGTTTAAGCCATCAACCATATTTTTAGAAGACCTGTAACTATTTTTCGCAGGAAATCAACTTTTCGACTAGACTAAAATAGAATAAAAATACATTATTTAGGTATCTTCATTGATTCGTTTATTTACTATTCGATATGGTATTAATCTGTTTCCTAGACTAGTAAGCCTTTCTTGTGCCTATTTAGACAGTCGATCTGAAGGAGTAAACTCCAATCGTGCGTCGGAGCTGACACACACACTTTTTTTTTTTTGTTGGCTAGAGAGCATTTTTCATTTTTGTATAGTGAGAAAAAATATTCAACAGAATGATAATGACATAATGTAATAATGAAGCATCTAGTATATAACCACCAAAACAGCCACTTGTCCACTCTGTCAAATATCAGAGAAGTACCCGTGCCAGAATTGTTTTCAAGTGTAGAATATAACAACTCTGAAATATATATTTCACCAGGAACAGCATAAGAGGTTGGGTCTAATCTAGTGGCGAGCACTGAACTACTTCGGCTGCTGCTTAGCACCGGTGATTTTCTCCTCCATATACACGAGATAAAACAAGAATTTCTTTACTTTTTTTAACTTCCCGCTAACAAAATCGACGATTTTCAAAAAATTCGGGAAGTTATTGGTTTCACCCCGATTTTCAAAAATCAGGTTTTCATCATATGTTGACGTTTGAAGGCGCGAGGATGCTACTCAGACATTTTCAGAGCGATGTCTGTATGGATGTGTGGATGTAAACCTCTCATATCTTTTTAATGAATGAACCGATTTACATTTTTTATGCGGCATTCGAAAGATTTCTTCTCAACTTAGATTTTCAGAAAATTTTAGATCATTTAGTCAAATAGTCCCTGAGATATTTAAGAGATACGAAAAAAAAAAATTTTTTTTTTTCGATTTTTTTGGATATTTTGTAAACTGTCAGATCGATCAATTTCAAAATCTAATCAGCTCTAGAACTCGATAAAAGCTTTCGATTGACGCCAAGAACGTCTCAATCGGATAATCTGTTCGAAAGATATCGTCGACGAAAGAAATAGTAAAAAATTGTATTTTGCGAATATCATCGTAATGACCAAACCAATCATTCACAAAATTTTATCAGCTCTAGACCTCAATAAAACGCGCCGATTGCCACCTTAAACGTCTCAATCGGATAATTCATTCGAGAGATATCGTCGACGGAAGAATGAAAAAAAATCGTTTTTTTTCGTTTTTCGTGAATATTTCGGAAACTATTGAAAGGATCAATTCCAAAATCTAATCAGCTTTAGAACTCGATAAAAGCATTCGATTGCTGCCAAGAACGTCCTAATCAGATAATTCGGTCGAGAGATATCGTTGACGGAATAATCAATATAAAATCTGTATCAGCTTTTTTCATTGAATAACATCATAATTACTGAACAACATAACTCAAAACTAATATGTTCTTGTTTATGTAAGTCATTGGAAGTGACTTCTTAAAAATCATCATGTTCGCGCGTTTCACGATATACTTACACCATATAGATACAACGTATCACGTAGACTTATTTTTGAGCGAACATAATTGTCAATAAATATGTAAAAAACGCTTATTTATTAATTATTTTGGAGTCTAAATTTTTAAATTTTAATATAATGCATAATCCTCTTGAGCTTGGAAAGCTCGTAAAAAAGTGAAACGATGGTATTTTTGAGCTCGAAAATGTATTTATACTCATGTTTTCGAGATCTTAAAGCTCGAAAACAGCGGGAAGTTACGGGGCTGGCCCACAGGGCCAACCGATGCCCAGAGTTTTTTTTACGTTTTACTCGGGGTTTTTTTTTTTTTTTTTTTTTTTTTTTCATTTTTCGGAAATTTTTTTTTTTCTCTTTACCTTACTTTTACTAAATAACTAACGCAAAAATAAAAAGAAATCGGAAAAAAATTAATTTACACAAATTAAGGAACAAAACTTGTTCCTTTAATTGTTTTGTAAAACTTTGAACAATGGACCCGGACAAACGGTTCAACGGATCAATCTGAAAATATCCAGGGTTTTTAGGGGTACATTAAGCTGTGAAATCACCTGGCACAATTAACCTTTTCATCAATATTTGCAAAGTAGCAATGAGTTGACTAAAAAACCAGAAAATGGCCATTATTTAAGGGTTTTTCAAATTGATATTAAGGATGAGAAAAAAATTTTTTTTTAAAGAATCGAAAATGGAGCTTGTAGGGAATTTATTCAAGTTTCTCAAACTGCCCTTTAAATTAGTGTACGATCAGTAGTCGCTATCGATTATTTTTCGGTAGACGCTACCAATTAATTTTCGGCAACAGCTACTGATTTTATCGGTAGCAGTTACCGATTATTTCGGTAGCTATTACCGATTTTTTCGGTATCAGCTACGTACACACACACACAGACTCACACGGACACACACGCGTACACAGGGAAACACACACGCGCGCTCGTGCACGCTCGGACACACTCGCACACGTGTGAACGCACTCGCACACGTGCACATACTCAGGCGCACACACACATTCGCACACATTCAAACGCCCACACACATTCGCACGCACTTGGATGTACACACACGTTCACACGCACTCATACGCACAAGCACACGTACGCGCACACACGGGCACGTGTGCACGCTGATACCAAAAAAATCGGTAACAGCTACCGAAAAAAAATCGGCCCGAGTGTGTGCGTATGCGTTCACACGTGTGCGAGTGCGAGTGTGTCCGTACGTGCACGAGTGCGCGTGTGTGTTCCCCTATGTACGGGTTGTGCGGCTGTGTACGCGTGTGTGCGAGTTCGTGTGTGTGTGAGTGTGTGTGTGCATACGTAACTGATACCGAAAAAATCGGTAGCGGCTACCGATCGCCAATCAGAAGATGCTACCGATTATTTTTTTCCGTGCAGTTTTTCTTTGTAACGCACGTTTTTTTTATTGTTTTTATTTTCAAATATTTATTCAGCTATTTTTTTTTTATATTTTCTACAGGTAAATTTTGTTTTCAAAGAAGAAAAATTTTAAACCTGACAATTTTTCAATCTAAATTACAAAACTTGTAATTAATAAACAATTATAAAAAAGTACATCAGATGAAAATAGAGCATATAAGTAGGAAGGGAGATTTCTAAAATAGATTTTCCAAGTGAAATTAGTCTATTAAAACTTTATTACTGAATTTATTATAAAAAAAAACAAAATTATGACTAAAATAATCGACATAAAAGTATAAAATATAAGACATTTGGATATAAGATTAATATTTATGATAATTGTGTTTATTATAGTTTTTATAGAAAAGAACGAAATATATTATTTTTTTTATGATTTTATAGAAAAGAACGACATATATGTTCTTTTCTACAAAACTATAATAAACACGATTATCATAAATATTAATCTTATATCCAACTGTCTTATATTTTATACTTTTATGTCGATTGTTTTAGTTAAAATTTTGGTTTCATTATGTCGCTTTAAAAAATATAAAATTTTGATTTAAATATGATTTATTTTTCCGTACAAATTCACACGATTGGGTTATGTACTTCCCCACTAATGTAAACTGCCTTTAAAAGCTTTACAAGTTTGTACAGTGTAAACGCACCCGAAATAAACTTTATCTCATATCTTGTTATTTATTATTATTAAAAAATTACAAAGTTATTGATAAAGAAATTACCTAAAGGAACGAAACATTAAACACCAAGTTAACGTAGCACAAAATTATTCTTTGGGGATGATGATAATTCATTGATAATTTTGTAGTCAAATTAAATGGGCAAGATGACATTAAAGTTGTTATACTATAGAAAAAATAAATTATAAAACTTCATCTCTATTGTGCTTACCGATTGTTTTTAAAACTTTAATTCTTTCTTGGTATTCAATAAGCTTTGGAGAAAACGCAGTATGAGAATTTAATTTATTAAGGAGTCTAACAGCAACCTCATACCAGCACAAAGCTTTTTGGTATTGTTTCTCACTATCATATTGTATTGCTTTGAATGCAGCTTTTTTAACATCTTCAAGATTTTGATCCATTTATTATACAAAACTTAACCATTCATCAAGGAACGACTGTAACTTTTATAATCTCATTAATTTTAATTCTTTATTATTTTGACTAAAATTGAAAGAAAAACAAGGTTTATATAGTTTCTTTCAGAATATTAAGATTTATTGAACATATTTTGATTATAATTCTGAACAGAAAATAAACGAAGAAAGAGATTGCATTGTTTACAACACGGTGAGATAAACAAGTCTAGACACTCCTAAATCCAAAGGCGAATACTCAACTCCCCTGGCAGCCACCTTAACCGTAAGTTAACTAAGCTGCAGCCGTATTCCGATTAAAGATGGGCACTGGTCTCGTGACGAGTAATTTTACCCACTTATGACCGTCACAAAACGGTTTTGTGACAATTGTAGTTGTGACGTGACCGTCACATTCCTCTGCCATCTAGCAGAATACATTTGAATTACGACTAATAATATGTTCTAGAGGGAAATGCGCAGGTACGGTGTACTATGCCTTAGCTTTGTAATAAATCGCAAACTTTTACATTTATTATTTTTTATTGATATAAATACATATGTGTGCGTATAATCATAATTGAATATATTGTTTATTCTAAATTACGATCATAGCCAAATGCGTTATTGCTAGGTATTTAAGTTAGTCAGTTATTTTATAAAGAATTTACTGCTTGGATCTATTTTTATGGTTAAAGTAAATTATTAAAATATATGTAATGAATAAATGAATATCTAATTATCTTAAAAATACCTAAAAACAAATAAAAAAATATTTGTTTTTTGAAAATGTGTATGTCATAATGTAAGTCATAAATTTAAGATATTGAAATAATTGGCTAAATTCTTTATACAAAATATATTTTTAAAAAAAATCCGGTAAGTATACTACATATATAATCTCTTGAATATTGATTTATTTTCATAAATTATATAAACAGACAGGAATCATACTTCATATCCTCAAAATCGTAAAATAACGAAAAAAACGTAAAAAACCTGTTTTAACTTAACTAGGTAATCAATTTTACAAAAAAAAAAGCGTCACGAGACATCTATATAGTTGTATTTGACGGCAACAATTCTGATTAGCGTTGTAACCACCCTAATAACTACTTCAGCTTGAAATTGCGGGTAATTTGATGTTGAAATTACCGAAAATCTGCTGCCCGAATTTGCAGACAATTTCACAGCAAAAGTTGAAAATAAAAATTTACGGTTAATTTTTCTTGAATTTAAAGATAAATTTTTACGAAAAACAACAGTCAGTAATGTTTATTCTTACCATTTCAGAAGGTAAGCAAATTTATACACAAAATTGTCTACAATTTGAGGGTAAAAATATACTTACCAATTTTTCAAGTCAAATTAACGATAAATTGATATGAAATTTAACTGAAAATTAACGACAACTTTTTTTTAGTCAAACTTTTAAGTAAATTTGCATTCTAATTCGGTCAGTAAATTTACGTCAAATTCAATAGCAAGTTGCATACGAATTGTCGTAAAAAATGGAAAAGTCTGAAGTTGACGGAAATTTGACGAAAAATTCAACGAAACTTTTGTACAGTAAACTTTTGCTCAAGCAAACTGTTCTATTAGGGACAGACTTATCAAAAAAAATTTGTGAGGCCAGTGACCGTCACAAGACGGTATCTATGCCGGTCACGTCACATAAATTGAAAATACCGGTAATTGCCCATCTCAGAATTATTCTGATTCAGAATTTCTAAAGCCAACTTAAAGGAAAGTGTTGGAGAACAAACGGTTACGGTTAAGTTGACAGTATATTCCCTAATAGCACAGTTTGTTTTAGCAAAAGTTTACTTACAAAAGTTTCGTTAAATTTTTCGTCAACTTCGGACTTGTCCATTTTTTACGACAATGTGTACCCAACTTGCTATTGAATTTGACGTAAATGTACTGCTTGCATGAGAATGCAAATTCACTTCAGAAGTTGACTAGGAAGTTGTCGTCAATTTTCAGGCAAATTTAATGCCAATTTATTGTTAATTTGACTTGAAAAATTTCGAAGTATTATCTTATCGTCAAATTGTCGACAATTTCATGTATAAATTTGCTTACCTTCTCAAATAGTAAGGATGAACATTACTAACTTTTTTTTCGTAAAAAGTTACCTTAAGGTAACTTCAATTTAAATTTAAATTGAAGAAAAATTAACCACAAATTTTTATTTTCAACTTTTGCTGTAAAATTTTCAGCAAAGGCGGGTAGAAAATTTCAAGCAATTTCAATATTGAATTATTGTAAATTTCAAACTGAAATGGCTATCGGAGATAGTTAGCTTTAGAGATGCGAGCGAGCGGTCCCGTCATTGACATTTTTTTTTGGTCATCAGACGGTCACATGACCGTTCGTTAAATGACAGACCATGCAAGCGAAAATGATGCCATCTAGTGAATATATAAATACTAATATTTAATGCTCAAAAGCTAAATTAAAATATATTTTATGAAATGGTTTAAATAATTAAAATTAATACAAATATTCTCTCAAAGATACAAAATATTATTTATTCAAAAAAAAGATATCGTCATTAACCTTAAATATGAAGCTACATGAAATCTTACAGACAAAGATGTAATAAAAACTATTAAATAAAGAAACTTTTGTGATAATAATAGTATAATTTATGTCATTTCATATTTATTGCATCATTTAATATTTGAAAGTTATTTTAAGACAATTTTAAAATGGTACATGAAAAAATTATTTTTATTCGATTTTAAAATGATTACCTATACAAGCTAAAACTGAAATATTTCGGTAAATTTCGATAATACAATGATCGATTTTTTTTATAGTTTTTATTTGAGAACAAATTATAATCGAAAATTTTGTCAAAAACGTCTATACGGATGCAAATGACGGAAGTTGTGACCGTTTGAAACGTGACGGTCATTCCAGCATTACAGAATTTTTTTAAAATAATGAGACGGTCTCAAGACGGTATTATGACCGTTTCCTGACCGAAAATAAAAATTACGGTCATTCCGCATCTCTAAGCCCCACATATAGTGAAAATAATTATTTATAGTGCCGTCTGATACCGGGCACAGGTATTGGGCAATCTACATTTCCAAGTTAACGATCACCCTGAAGTTAGCCAAAATCTGACATTTTTTAAATTAAAAACTCTATAACTTTAAAAAAAAAATATTTTTTTGGAATAGTAGAAAAAAATACTCCTGGTTATTCTTCTGTCCTTTGGACGTTTACTATTTTAATTTAGTAAAAAAATAATTATCTAGATTAGAATTCAAAATTAAGTTTTGAATCATTTATCTCTAGTTTATAAATTAATTCAAAAATAAAAAGCTTGGTGGATTTATGTAATATTTTTTTATTTATGTAATTATTTTTACGCGAGTATTTTTTTATTTTTTCCGATTTTCAATTTTAATTTCTGGAATTAGCCGATATCCGACATTTTTTAAATAAAAAGTTATATAACTTTTGAGACAGATGGGTTTTTTAAAATTGTTATATTGGTTTATATGAGTGTGAAAGTAGCAGACATCAGATAAATTCAAAATTAAAAATAAATAGAGTAAATAATTTTTAAAAAAATATTTTGAAAAAATGCACTTGTTAATTTCAAAATTTTTTAAATGCGCATTTTTTTTAAATTTTGTTTATTTAATTATTTACTCTATTTATTAATAATTTTAAATTTGTCTGATGTCTGCTACATTCACACTCATTGGTTTATAACATTCAAATAAATAATCGAAATATTAATTTTCAAATTATAGCTTGAATATTCATATTCTTTTATAACTAAAAAATTACTCGTCTAAATTTTGAAAAAATAAACGAGTTTTTTATCTAATTCTAAAAAATTTTTTTTTTTTAAAGTTATCGAATTTGTGATTCAAAGAATGTCTGATATCGGCTAACTTCAGGGTCATAGTTCACGTCAACTTGCTGACGAAGTGGCTGATGGGGGATGATAATAATAATTACAGTCAGCTGTTTTAGTTCTTTTCTATCATTTGGATCTTTCAATACGAAAAAACTAGTTGATTCCAAGGTTTTGGTTTTTTTAATTAAAATCACAAAAAATTTATTAAATGTTGTTACTGTAACATTTTATAAAACAGCATGTTTGGAAATATTGTAAAAAATAATTAGATGAAGTTTCAAATATTTTACATCATCAATAAATTTTATACTGCTATGACCATTTCATGATTAGTGAGTACTAAGCCATTTAAATTTATTTATGTTAATTATTATTTTATCCATGTGTTTGTCAATCATTTAGACCCTGTATATTTATATATACGTATACATATCCTATCCAAAAGTTCCCATAGAATTCACTTAAATGGTTCAAAACCCGCATAGAGTACAATAGACTTGTATTAGTTTTTATGCGGTTTTTGACTCATTTGAGTGAATTCTATGGGAACTTTTGAATAGGGTATATACTTATACAATAAGAATATAAAATAATATTGTCCAAACAAGAATTTCTTGGTTCAAGAAATCCGTTCAAAATATTTATTTTATTATTATTAATTATCAATTTCTTGAAAAAAGAGCATTAAATTTATTTTTGATACTATATGAATTTGATATTATATTATGAATAAACAAAAGAATAGCTTTGCTTGAATTAGATAAAAATTATTTCCATCAATTCTACGAATTCTTGTGACAAAATTATATATTCTCGAAAATTGTCAAGAATGCATGTTCTTGGATCAGGTAAATATTCTTAAAGAAAGTATTTTTTTTCTCAGTGATTCAAAAAAATCGACTGTTTTCTTTTTTCAAAAAATTTACGAAAAATATTGTTCGAGATAAGGAAAAAAAACATACTCTCAGAGTTGAAGCTATTAATATTAACAACCGCCTCATCGCAATTTTCAATTTCCCATTTAAATAACATGGTACAAATTTTTTTTAAAGTTTGGAATTTTATTACTCATTAGCAAATCAGACTGTCGGAAAATCAACAGATATTTTTGTTGGAAATTAAATGCTTTAAAATTCTTGAAAGCTCCTTAGGTAATTGCAATTAAATGCCAATTTGTTTCAAGAAATCGTATTCTGGCCAACTTTAATTGCTTACTTTTAAATGCAAATAACTAAAGAACTTGAAAAAATTGCGGAAACTTTGTTCTAAGTAATTTTTAGGAAATAAAATGATCTACCAAAAAGGTCATACAATATTTAACGATAAATCTGATGGTTACGCCGGAAACGTCAAATTATACTGAAATTTATTATGAATCCAACTTTGAACTTGAATAACCTGAAAAATTAATTTCATCAGAAAATGATGAGAGATCTTTTTTGTAGAGCGTTTAATTTCCAACAAAAATGTCTGTTGATTTTTCCGATACTCGGATTCGCTTATGAGTAATAAAACATGGTGGCCACATTTTTGGAAAACCTGGAAATGTCAGATAATTGTAAAAATACTGGAAAAATTAGGAAAATGTCAGAGAATTTCGTCACAACGTTGGAAAAATTTTGATTTTCTTTTTCTTTAACTGAAAAAATCCGATAAATTTTTAACTTCCCGCTAAAAAAATCGATGATTTTCTAAAATTTCGGGAAGTTTTTGTTTTAACCCCGAGTTTCGAAAATTGAAATTTCATCAGATGTGTGTCCTAGGAAGCTATTCTGATTATTTTCAGAATGATTTCCGCGCGCGTGTATGTATGTGTGTGTGTGTGTGTGTGTGTGTGTGTGTGTGTGTGTGTGTGTGTGTGTGTGTGTGTGTGTGTGTGTGTGTGTGTGTGTGTGTGTGTGTGTGTGTGTGTGTGCGTGTGTATGTGTGAACGCTTTACAACTTTTTAAGGAGGTCCTTTCGCTACCAGTGGAAAATAAAATTTATTATATTATGATGATAATAAATTTTTCGGAGTGTATATTCGCACCCCTGTGTGGATGTAAGTGGATGTATGTGGATGAACAAGTGGATATAAGAAAATTAGAAAATGTACACAAAAATGCAGAGTGGATATATGTGGATATCAACGTAAATGAGATACCTAGAAAGAGGCATAGAGAATAGCTGCTGAACGTAGAGAGAAAGTTGTGAGTGGAGGTGAAAGTGGATATAAGAGTGGGTGTATGTGGATATAAGAATGATAGACCTACGTTCAAAAATGTATAGATAATAGCCACTGATCTTTGACGGGATGTTGTATGTGGAGGTAAGAGTGGATATAAGAGTGAATGTATGTGGATATAAGAGTAATGGACCTACTTTCAAAGATGTATAGAAAATAGCCACTGATCTTTGACGGGATGTTGTATGTGAAGGTAAGAGTGGATATAAGAGTAGGTGTATGTGGATATAAGAGTAAATCAACTACTTTCAAAAATGTATAGAAAATAGCCACTGATCTTTGAAGGGATGTTGTATGTGGTGGATAGAATTGATATAAGAGTGGATGTATGTAGAGATAAGCTTGAATAAACTACTTTAAAAAAATAATAGATAATAGCCGCTTATCGTTAAGGGAACGTTGTATGTGAAGATAAGTATGGATATAAGAGTGGATGTATGTGGATCTGTAAATGTAGATCGTGACACAAATATGATTTTCATCATGAATTTGTATCAACAACGTTAATCACGACAAAATTATGACTCAGTCAAATTTTTATCCAAGTGATCCGAAGTTCATTCCCTAAATTGATTTTACAATCGAAACTGATTTGCGGAAATCAAATACTTAATGAAATGAATTTATTGGTAATTTCTCAATTGATAAATTTGACAAAGGGTTTAAGTCAATGAAAATTCAGTTAAGTTTCTATCGAAGTCATTCCAAGTCCTATTCAAAAATGTAATAATAAATTAATTTTAGAATAGATACGGATTTACTAGACAAAAAGTAGGAGTAAATTCATGATAAAAGTCATATTTGTGTCACGATCTGAGTTTCGTCATGAAATTCAGATCTACATTCATTATGAACAAAATTTCTTTAACTTCCCGCTGAGAAAATCGATCATTTTCCAAAAAATTCGTTTCACCCCGATTTTCGAAAATTGAGTTTTCCTCAGATGTCAACGTTTTGAGGTCCTAAGAAGATATTCTGACTATTTTCAGATTTATGTCCGAGTGTGTGCGTGTGTATGTGTATGTATGTATGTATGTATGTATGTAAACTCTTTGTAACTTTTTAACTAATGAACCGATTTGGATGGTTAAGGTGGCAATCAAAAAAGCTTGTTGTCCATCTACTTTTCTGAAAATTTTAGATCATATGATCGAGTAAACACGAAAATATTCGCGAATTACGAAAAAAAATAATTTTTATTTCAGTTTTTTATTGATTTCTTAGAAACGACTTTAACGATTGATTAAAAAATCTAATCAGCTCTAGAACTTCATAAAACGCATCGATTGTCGCCTTAGCCATCTCAATCGGTTAATTTGTTAGAGAGATATCGCGGGAGAAAGAAATGGTAAAAAACAGTTATTTGCGAATATCTTTGAAATAACTCAACCAAATGATTCCAAAATATTATCAGCACTAGAATTCAATAAGATACGTTGATTGCCGCCTCAACTATAAAAATCGGTCCATTCATTCGCGAGATATCGTGGGAGAAAAAAATGCTAAAAAACGGTTTTTTACAAAAATAGTGGAAGGTTTTGGGGCTGGCCCGCAGGGTCAACCGATAGACAGAGTTTTTTTTTCATGGGATATCTTGCTCATGGTATGGTATGCAAGAATATTAAAGATATCTTGAACACGTAGAATGATACAGTGTCTGACCCATTTCTTGCATCAGTAACTTACAGTAGGTACTTACGCATGGCTTGCTCAAGATCTGCCCAAGGTTCAAGGTCAATTTTGAACCTTGAGGAAATCTTGAGCAAGCCATGCGCAACTACTTTCAACCATATTCTTCCTCCAGAATTGAGTTATAATGTGACACGAATTTCTTGTGCAAGACTTGTAGAAAACACACAGGTAGAAAAAGACACTAGCACCTATCGATCTTGAGAGCAGACTTGCTCAAGAATTGAAGAAGATCGTTATATGGGTACTTCCACTCATATCCGCATGTATTCAGTCTTATATTCGCTTATGTTCACATAGTCAACTCTTACATCCTCCGTTGTTCACTCTTACATCGACTAATTTCCACATATATCCACTTATTTTCACATGTATCTACTCTTATATCTACATGTATCCACTATTTTACTCACATTTATTCGGTTTTACATCCACTCTTATATCCACTCCTATCCACATTTATCTTCTCTTACATCCTATCCACTTGTATCTATTCTTAAATTCACTTTTATATCCAGGTCATTCCATGTCAAATCGACCGATAGTTAGAATCGACCCCTTATGATTTGGATAAAATTCGCTCAGAAGTTTTCTTTCATCCTATAAAAAAGTTTTACCAACAGACAAAATTTTAAAAAATTTTTCTTAATAGTTATGCAAAACTCAAAATCTTATCATTTTTCAAATTTTCCAAGTTTATTTTTTGAATATCTCTAAAACTATTAGAGTTACAAGAATCGGCCTTGGTTCATTTTTAAGAGGATACATAAGGCTACAAAAAAGTATGTTTAAGGAGGTTCATCGGTAGCAGTAGTTCGCAACTTTTAGAAAGATTTCTCCCGTGTAAAATATTATAACTACAATAAGAAGTGTTTGAAATACAGTACACTTTTGCGCATCCTCTTATATGCGCAGAAGTATAAAAATGATCCCATTGCGTCTTTTCTCAGACTTGGCTACGCTGCATTCTAACTTAAAATATTTTTCCCCTTGAATATGTGTTGTAAAAAGTGTTTTGAAGAATTTCAAGGTTATACATAGTTGGAGACAACAACAAATAATAAATAATAAATATTAATGACTTCGTGACTAAATTTAAAAAATTCTAAATTTAAAAAATAATTTGTAATTATTTAAATCTGTTGGGCTTCTACTGTGTTTTGAATTTCCCGCGCACTGCAACGTTGCCAAGTCACTATCTCTCACTCGTCAGGTTATGGGAGAAAGCTTGAAAATCATTAAAAGTAACAAACTTTAAAAATTGATTACAAAAAAATGAATACCGCTCGTTTGTGTTTTTATTGAAAAAAATTACTTGTTATAAATTGATTTAATAATTTTCAGCTTTTAAAAAAATGTTGTAAGAAAAGTATGATTGTTATTTAATAAAATGCTCACTCTAACTACGGTCATCATAGGGAATGCATGTTAAATGTACGATTTTTAATTGTTAATATTTCGAAATTTAGTACCGCAGGACTATTTTGAAAAATTCCTACGTATACAGGACACTTAAAAGTATTTGTGTTTAAAAGTTGAAAGATATTGTAAGAAAAGTGATTATCCGATGAACCTCCTTAAAAAAAAATTTAGAAAAATCGAAAAATTGCACAATTTTGAAATGTTCAAAATTGAATAATTCAAGAACTTGTTTTTTTTTGGCTCAAATTTTTTTAAAGACTACCTTGATCTGTTCTTAAAAGACCCTGAAATTTTCAGAGAGGTGTTTTTTTTTCGAAAATATGAATTTTTGAATTGAGAAATTTTTTTTTTCGCAATCTCTTAATGAAATAAATAGCCCAAGATTGATTTGTGGAGTTCATCACAATGATATGAAAAATGAGCAAATCCGACGTTACTGGAAGAAAACTCTGTTTGGTATTTTTTATAAACAAAAAACGATTTCTATACCTCGACCGGGTAAATAAACTGCTCTGAAACGAAAACTATTCATCGGATCAGATCAAAGCTCAAAAAAAGCGTATTTTCATCTCCAAAAAAAAATGTGCATAACTATAAAAAAATATTAATATTTGTTTTAGATATAATCAAATATTTATAAATTTGCCATTTTGACTTTAAAAATTTATTACTTAAGAAGTTTTTAATATTTTGATTTGAGATTTGGTACGCAGTTTCTATGATTCTTCCCCTTCAAAATAAGAGTTTTGACGAACTGATCCGATGAATAATTTCCAACTAAGAGCACTTTATTTACTCGGAAAATAGAGAAATCATTTTTTGTTTACAAAAAATAGCCGAACAGGGTTTTCTTCCAATAACGTTCGATTTTCTCATTTCTTATACCATTTTGAAGAACTCCACATCTCAATCTTGGACTAATTATTTCATTTAGAGGTTGCGAAAAAAACACCTCTCTGAAAATTTCAGCGTCTTTTAAGAATAGATAACGATAGTCTACAAAAAAATTTGAGCCAGAAAAAAAACAAGTTTTTGAATTATTCAATTTTAACCATTTCAAAATTGTGCAATTTTTGATTTTTCAAGCATACTTTCTTTGTAGCTTTAAGTATCCTCTTGAAATTAACCAAGGTCGATTCTTGTAACTCTAATGGTTTTCGAGATATTCAAAAAATAATCTTGGAAAATTCGAAAAATGATAAGATTTTGAGTTTTGCATAACTTTTGTTAAAAATTTTTTAAATTTTTGTCCGTTGGTTAAACTTTCTTATAAGATGAAAGAAAACTTCTGACCAAATTTTATCCGAATCGAAAGTGGTCGATTCAAACTATCGGTCGAATTGACATGGAATGATCCATCCACATGTGTTTCACTCTTACATCCACATGAATCCACTATTATACCCACATTTATCCGTTCGTACATCCTCTCTTATTTCCACATGTGTTTCACTCTTACATCCACATATATTCACTCTTATATCCACATAGGGGTGCAAATAAACTCAGCCTAAATTTTTTCATAAAAGTTTAAGTCATAACCTATGCTGTCGTAGAATTTAAATCATACTATACCGTTTTCTTGGAATTATGCCATAGTTTGTTGATTAGATGAGGTTGAAAAAAACAGAAAATTAGCTTTTTCAAAAATATATCATTTACCGTGAAGTTTCTTGAGATATAAGCTTTAAAAAATTGTATGAAATTTGAGGTAGTTTACTCGCAAAATTCGTAGCCAAAAAGTATAGCGTAATCATTACTACAAAAAGTTAGAGATACTTTATGTCAGAATATTGGTAGATTTTTCTAAAATCTAACTATTGTATTTGTCCTCATGGTCGATTTTTCAAGGAATTTTGTCATAACCTATCATAATTGCCCGGGAAAAAATGATCAGACCTGATCATGCCTGTTCATGTATGATCAGGCCTGAAATTAGACCTGATCATGCCTGTTCATGCATGATCAGGCCTGAAATCAGACATGATAAGGCCTGATCATACCTATCCCTGCCTGTTCATGTCTAAAGCGTTAAAAACACTCAGGCCTGATCATGTCTGTTTATGTCTGAAGCGTTAAATACGCTCAGGCCTGATCATACCTGTTCATGCCTGGTCATGTCTGGTTATACCTGTTCATGTCTGAAGCGTTAAATACACTCAGGCCTGATCAAGCCTGTTCATGTCTGTTCATGCCTGTTCATGTCTGAAGCGTTAAATACGCTCAGGCCTGATCATGCCTGTTCATGTCTGTTCATGGCTGTTCATGTCTGCTCATAGATATAAAATTTTGTTGACCAAGAATCTATTACATATAAGATTTTTATTACTTAAAGTTTATACGAAACTTACTTTTCAACTAAATCCCTTAGGTCAGTGAGTAGCGAGTTAAACTTCCGAGCGCCAGGTCCACGGTTTAAATCCTGCACACGCCCGAATTTTTTATTTTTTTTTTATTTTTATAGCAATAATTATATATAATATAATGTAGTTATACATAATTATATATAATTATATAGGGCCATTTTTTATATATAAATTTTTTTCCCGGATGGGCATGAACAGACATGAACATACCTGATCAGACCTGAACATACCTGATCAGGCCTGGTCAGGCATGGTCATTTTTCATGTCTGATCAGGCCTGAAGACTCATGCCTGTTCATGTCTGATCAGGTCTGATCATTTTTTCCCGGGTGGTTGAGTAGGGTTCAAAAATACCACTTGTTAAAAAATTTATATATATATACGATATAACGCGCCGTTCTCCAACGATAGCGTCCACAATTCTACACCGATCTTAATGAAACTCAGAACATTTATTCTATGGACGATTACCTTGGATGAGTTCGAAGATGAGCCAAATCGGCCAATAAGTTTAGTAGATATGGTTAATTGAAATTTTGTAAAATTTTCAAAAAAAAAATTGTTTACCGATTCAACCGAATGTAAGTTTTAAACGGAAAGAGATAGCTTATTTTTGTTTGTTTCATCTGAAAGCTCGCTCGTTTGCCTTCAGTTTTCACTATGCAGCTCAATGATTTGACCACTTTTTCTGATAGAAAAATGGTTTTAGAAATTTACATAATACTATAAAAAATAATTTTATGAAGGTTGTCACTTTGATTATTACCACAGTCTTAAACTACTCGCTTTGAAACTTGGTATATGTATTCTGTTAGTGACTACCTTGATCGAGTTATTAAATGAGCTCAATCGGTCGATTAGTTTAGAAGTTATAGCATCCCAAAAGTTTCAGAATGTAAAAAATTCATATTTTTACTTATTCTTTCTTTAATATTTTTTGAATGTTATAACTTATCGACTTTGTATAAAATTCATCTAAAAGCTCGTCGAATAAGCTTTAATTTTCATTCTTGTATTTTTGTCTAGACCAGTGAAATTTCTTATCTTACCACGCATCAAATGAAATTTTGCTATTGCATTGGTTCTCTTACTTTTAATAGATTCCTCAGAATCCTAACTATTGTATATTTATTAGTAAATTTATGAAACTGATTGAATTTATATTATTGCTGTGTAACACTCATAAACTCTAAATATTTCGATTCAAGTGTGTAAATTCAATTTTGTTTTATTGACAGTTTTTAGACTGATTTTAAGTATGACACTTAGATCTATTATAATTGAAATTTTAACTTAAATTATTTTATTCAATTTCGTATTAGCTATTAATCCTATAGTAAAAAAAAAAACAGAATACTTTTTCGTAGACAATTTGATTCTCTTTAATTTTTTATTTTCGTTATTTAACTTACCATTCCGATAATTTTTTTAATTTTCTAATTTCAATTCTTAAATTTTTCGCATTGAACTTTAAATTATTTGCCAATTTTTTTTCGCTCTATAACCTTGAGAATTTCTGAAGATATAAAAAAAAATTTGTTTTGTTATTAATGTTTATTTGAAAGGTTGAAATTATTAAATAATGAGAAATCTACTTCCATTTCGGCTGCCGAATGGCCTTTTTTTCGATTTGTTATTGTTGCTTACTTAAATTTTCGCATTGGAAAATGCGGCATTACTATTTTCGAGCTTGAGGAGCTCAAAAATGTATTGATACACTGATAGAAGGATTTAGTTGTATTTAACAAGATTTGGTTGCATGTACCAAATGATTTAGTAACGAATTTGTAATACTAAATATTTGGTTATAGGAACCAAATCATTTAGTAAAGCTCATTTATTTCCGCCAAATAAATATTTTGTAGTATTTAAGAAATGATTTATTGGGGCACAATAAATCACTTATTGGGATTAAAGAACTAATTTTTTTAACTTATTTTAGCGCATAACCTAATTGTTTTACTTAAAATAAATTAAAATAATAATAATAAATAATTTTAAGTAAAAATATAGAGCATTGTAAAGAAAATAACCTCATTTTATTATAATTTTTTATTTAAGATAAATAACAAATCTTTCGTCAAATGATTTTTTGAAATTAAAATAGATTAAAATGAGAATAATAAATAATTTTAAGTAAAAATATATAGTATTATAAAGAAAATAGCCTCATTTTATTATAATTTTTTATTTTAGATAAATAACAAATTTTTCGTCAAATAAATTTTTGAAATTAAAATAAATTGAAATGATAACAATAAATTATTTTAAATAAAAATATGGAGCATTATAAAGAAAATAACCTCATTTTATTATAATTTGTTATTTAAGATAAATAACAAATTTTTCGTCAAATGAATTTTTGAAATTAAAATAGATTAAAATAAGAATAATAAATAATTTTAAGTAAAAATATATAGTATTATTATAAAGAAAATAACCTCATTTTATTATAATTTTTTATTTAAGATAAATAACAAATTTTTAGTTAAATAAGATTTTAAGAGCTCCTCCATAATTTGAAATAATTCATTTTAATCAATTGAAAATAATTGTTTTTAAAATCAATAAATTGATTTGGAAATCACAATAGTAACTCCGATTGAGACGAAACGCACTATACTGTGAAAGCGGCAATATATTCACACACACACGCTACACTGATATTTCCCCACAAATACGTACGTAGTTTTTATTCCTAAACGAGCCATCTACCGACAAAACTTACCAAAAAAATATTTAGTACCGATTACCAAATATTTTTTTGATGGAAACAAATATTTATTTTACCATAGTAAGATTTAATTGAGATAAAAAAATAATTTATTAAATTATAATAAATTATGGTAATGGGTACAAAATATTTTTTTCTCCCAAATAAGTGACTAAAAATTTGGTTACTAAATCCATTTAGTACTCTGTAATAAATCCTTCTATCAGTGTAATAAGCTCCGCGAGCTCGAAAACAGCGAAAAGTTTCGGGGCTGGCCCGCAGGGTCAGGCGGTTTTCAGATTTTTTTTATTGTCTTTGTATTTTTGATTGCAAGAATCTTTTTGTTTAACCTCCCTGCTTAAAAAATCCGATAGATTCTCATAAAAAAATTTTTATGAGAATGAATCGGCAAAGTGTCCCATCGAAAAATGATAGTCCATATTAGAACCTATGAGAATAATCAAACCCGAACATAATCCGATAAAAACTTACCAAATCTTTCGACTTGTGTCCCATTCATTCTTATATAAAGTTTGTTGTACATGTTCACATTTTTATCGGAATGAATAAGAATGGGTCATACTTACATTTCGTAAGAGAATCAATTGGAAATGTACACGTCATGTTTCTTGGTGTTTTATGAGAATGAATGGGAAAAAAAGTTTATTATTTTTACGTAAATTTGAAGGCGACATTCTTATGGGAATCTATAAGAAAATAAATTGTAATGCGTGAATTTCTTAGAAGATTTCATGGGTACAAGTTTATACCACTCTTACCGCTGTATGAGAATGAATGGGAAAAAAAGTTTATTATTTTTACGTAAATTTGTAGGCGATATTCTTATGGGAATCTATGAGAAAATAAATTGCAATGCGTCAATATCTTATAAGATTCCATGGGTACACGTTTATACCACTCTTACCGCTGTATAAGAATGAATGGGAAAATAATTTTCTTATTTTTACGTAAATTTGTAGGCGACATTCTTATGGAAATCTGTAAGAAAATGAATTGCAATGCGTCAATTTCTTATTAGATTCCATGGGTACACGTTTATAACACTCTTACCGCTGTATAAGAATGAATGGGATAATAATTTCATTATTTTTACGTAAATTTGTAGGCGACATTCTTATGGGGATTTATCATTTATTTTTATCATTTTGGAAGGTAAAACATACATTTATCCAAAAAATTAAAGGCACAAAAAAATTATATAAAATTTTTACCGATTTTTGGAAGTCTGTATTTTCGTAAAAAATGATCATATTTAAAAAATAAAAAAAGGTAATTGAAGCTTGAATTCTCTAGTTTGAAGATCTTTCAGACAAATAATTTTCTGAGCTACGGTATTTGCGGAATCCTAAGAAATAGGCTGAGACAAAATTTTTTTAAATTTTTTGGTTTTGTTTTTTAAGTCTACGGGGCCGGGGAAATTTTTTTCGAAAAAACCAGTTAATGGCTCGTTCAGGAAATTTATTCAGCTACAATTTGCCTTTTTTTCTTCCTCTGTACGACAATATGCTGCGGAGATATCAGCCTTTAAATGAAAAAAGATCCTTTTGTCTTTGATTATGGATATCTCAGCAACTAATGGTCGCACAGTCATTTAAAGAGCAGTTTAAGAAATTTGGATAAATGCCCTACAAGCTCCATTTTCGAATTTTTTGAAAAAAGTTTTTTTTTCATGCTTAATATCAATTTGAAAAACCCACAAAAAATCACCATTTTCTGGTTTTTTAGTCAACTCATCGCTACTTTGTAAATATCGACAAAAAAAATAATGTTGCCAGGTTATTTTACAGCTTTATGTATCCCTAAAAACCCTGGAAATTTTCAGATTAATCCATTGAACCGTTTGTCAGTGCCGATTGCTCAAAGTTTCATAAAACAATTAAAGGAACAAGTTTTGTTCCTTAATTTGTGTAATCATTACCAAAATGAAAAAATTAATTTTTTCGGATTTTCTTCCATTTTTACGTTAGTTATTCGGTAAGTGTAAGGTAAAGAGAAAAAAAAAATTTTTCTTCCAAAAACCGAAAAAAAAACTAAAAACTCGAACAAAACGTAAAAAAAAAAAAGTAAAAAATTCTTCTTTTATCTCGTTTTTCGGAAAAAAATTTGTTTTTTCTCTTTACCTTACACTTACCGAAGAACTAACGTAAAAATGGAAGAAAATCCGAAAAAAATTAATTTTTTCATTTTGGTAATGATTACACAAATTAAGGAACAAAACTTGTTCCTTTAATTGTTTTATGAAACTTTGAGCAATCGGCACTGACAAACGGTTCAATGGATTAATCTGAAAATTTCCAGGGTTTTTAGGGATACATAAAGCTGTAAAATAACCTGGCAACATTATTTTTTTTGTCGACATTTACAAAGTAGCGATGAGTTGACTAAAAAACCAGAAAATGGTGATTTTTTGTGGGTTTTTCAAATTAATATTAAGCATGAAAAAAAAACTTTTTTCAAAAAATTCGAAAATGGAGCTTGTAGGGCATTTATCCAAATTTCTTAAACTGCTCTTTAAATGACTGTGCGACCATTAGTTGCTGAGATATCCATAATCAAAGACAAAAGGATCTTTTTGCATTTAAAGGCTGATATCTCCGCAGCATATTGTCGTACAGAGAAACAAAAAACTGCAAATTGTAGCTGAATAAATTTCCTGAATGAACCACGAACTGGTTTTTTCGAAAAAAATTTCCCTGTCTCCGTAGTCCTAAAAAGCAAATCCAAAAAATTTAGAAAAATTTTGTCTCGGCCTATTTCTTATGATTCCGCAAAACCCGTGGCTCAGAAAATTATTTGGCTGAAAGATCTTCAAACTAGAGATTTCAAGCTTCAATTTCCTTTTTTTATTTTTTCGATACGATCATTTTTTACGAAAATACAGACTTCCAAAAATCGCTAAAAATTTAATATAATATTTTTGTTCCTTTAATTTTTTGGATAAGTGTATATGAGTGTGAAATATTTAAAAGTTAAGTCTATGAATAATGAAATAAACTTTGTTAGTCATTTATTACATGTAGATAAATTTCATGAAATGTTAATTAATATCCCAATTGTCGATGTACAATCGAAAGTAATTTTTATAAGTATATTCCCAAAATAACATCACCGAATTCGGTGACACGAATCGTAATCCGTGGGAAATAGATCCGCGACGTAAGATCCGCGACATGAAATCCGACGACTTAAAGTCTCCCGCCAAAATATACCCAGACAAAATATCCCCATGACAAAGTATTATTACATTTTTTTATTAAGTTTCTTCATTACCTAACGTTTTTTTTTTTTTTTTTTTTTTTTTTTTAACTAATATCAATTATATCATTAATGAGAATTTTTCAAAAAGTATTGGTCTAATTTTCTTTGAAAATAATACCCTACTATTGCAAGTGTATCGGTTAATATATTTTATAATCACACACACATGTTACCTGTGAAAAAAGGGCACCGTACCATTTCAAAGGTATAGGTTTATATATTTTATAATCACAACACACTTAACTTGCATGCCTATATTGTAATAATAATTCAATAAGTAATAATATTATCTTACATCAAATTATTTTCATTGAAATTATATTCATAAAATTATTATCGCGAATATTAGAGCAGCGGATATATTGTCGTGCGGATTTTTTTGTTACGGATTTCAAAATGTCGGATCAAAAGTCGCAGTTTTAATGTCTTCGGATTACGAGTGACGGAACCACCAAATTCAGATACTACATCAGATGACTATATATGCATTCAACTCAACATTGTTGAAATCCTGTGGAATTAATATCTATTGAAAAATAAGAATATTTTTGTACCTAGTTATAATAATGTAAAATAAATACCTGTTTTAATACTTACAAAAAAATTATATTATTCTGAGCTTACTTTTTGTCAATAAAACATTTTCAATGCATTATTAACTTTTGATAATTAGTAACGAAAATAAATGAAATTATGTTAGGTGTTATTATATAAGCCCACATGAGTGATGTAAAGTTCGTCACTGATTATCATACTCGGAGAAAAATATCAAGTAAATATGCCTATGCAGCACAGTAATAATTACATTACTTTACAGTTTGTGTATGAGAGCGACAGAACATAAACTATAGAGTAGTGTAAATATTACTGTGCTGCATAGGCATATTCACTTGACATTTTTCTCCGTGTAGAAAGTTTTTGTAAAATCAAAAATTATTTTCTCATATAAACCGATAAATTACCGACAACACCTCATCAAACTCATTTTTGCAGTAATTAGGTTCGGTGAGAATGAAAATTATTTTCTGATAAAATCCAATTATTACCGATAAAATTATTTTCTTATGCATTCTCATACAAACGGGAAAATGATAAATTTTATTATTTTCTCATAGGATCCAATTATTAGCGACAGGATCATTTCCTCATATGTTCTTATTAAAACAGAAATTTCGTAAATTTTATTATTTTCTCATAGATTCCAGTTGTTAATAACGAAATCATTTCCTCATACATTCTCATACGAACGGGAAAATAATAAATTTTATTATTTTCTCATAGGATCCAATTATTAGCGACAGGATCATTTCCTTATATGTTCTTATTAAAACAGAAATTTCGTAAATTTTATTATTTTCTTATAGATTCCAGTTGTTAATGACGAAATCATTTCCTCATACATTCTCATACGAACGGAAAAATAATAAATTTTATTATTTTCTCATAGGATCCAATTATTAGCGACAGGATAATTTTCTCATATGTTCTTATTAAAACAGAAATTTCGTAAATTTTATTATTTTCTCATAGATTCCTGTTGTTACTGACGAAATCATTTCCTCATACATTTCCATCCAAACAATAATTTTGTAAATTTTATTATTTCCTTATAGAATCCCATCATTACTGATGAAATTGTTTCCTCATATGTTCTTATTGAGACGGAATTCTTATAGATTCCTATAAATCCCGTGAATGTTTTACCTCATCCAACCTTATAAAAACTCACTTTTCATAAGCATTTTTATTTTCCGATAAATTCTTATAAAGAATTTCTTATCAGAATCTATGAGAAAATAACTTTTTTAAATTAACCCATTCAATCTCATAAAATTCAGTGAGTTCTATGAGAAGACGACTCCTGCTTCCTATAGAACTCATTCATTCTCATAAAATTTCTATGAGAATTTATAAGAAGCTATCGGATCTTATGAGATTTTTTAAGCAGGGCTTTTACATCTTTGAATCTATTGTGTTTAATTGTAATAAAAAAAACGTAAAAACTTAATTTTGACGAAAAATTTAGCTGCCATTTTTATTTATACTTTTATTATTATTTTTTAAATTTTTTCTCTCTATCAGCTACTAGTAGCACCACTAGCTTGGCAGTAGGATTGGAAAAAAAAAGGAGCGATATCCAAGACAAAAAGGCGGGATATTTAAAATAAAATTTAATAAAACAATAATAAAATAAACCTGAAGTTGCAGTGTATAGCCTTTTTGGCCTTGTACACTTTTGTTTTTTATGTTGCAAACTGCTTCCTTCTCCTTCTGCCTTCATTGTGCAGCTGAGGCGAACCTCTAAAATTCCCATTTTATTGATCACTAGATCTTCATCCCGCGCCTAACATTCAGAGACCTCTGTTCGAGCCCGACGCGTGACTAAACGGTCTCCCAACTAAGTAGCAATCATGGTCGATGCTGCTTAACTTTGGTGATCGCCCATGCCGAACGGCTGCCTCTGCCGCCATTAATAAAAAAATTTTAAACTGAAAATAAGGAATAAGAAAGTTAATTTACTATTGAAAAGTTAAATCGAAATTCATAAAAAAAAAAAACAAAAATTAATTAATACTATTAAATAATAAAAAAAAAAAAAATTAATGATTAAAAATGAAATGAACGATTGAGGTGTGCATTTTTGTATTTTCCAACATTTTTGGTATTTACTTATAATTTGATGAGTTATTATAAACTAAATCTAAACTTATATTAACGTCTCATCGGTATCACGATTGTGTAGTTTTGGTTGATTTTTTTTTTCTTATTAAAGAATTTTCATATTGGAAATATCAATCATGATCACTAACAACAATGAGATATTAGAAGATAAACAAGGTAGTGAAACATCAAGTGTTGAAACTGCCGAAGAATCACCTTCAGTTTTCCGTCATCGAATCCCATGGAGTGATCGAGTATCATTAAGCAGTGATATACCGGGTTTCCATGAGGTAAAAGAATTGCTTGAGGACGATGACGCTAGTTGCTTGGCTGAAGAAGAGGATGGTGTTGGATGTCCTCTACCTTCAACGCCTGAAGATGATCATCTCCTTGACTGTGAAGTATGACTCTATAATGGAGGAAATAACAATAAACAAGAAATTTAAAATAAATACAAGGATGAGAGTAGTAGTTTGATTTTGATTTCAGATGACTGAAGTTTTAAAAGCTGGAGTTCTCAGTGATGAAATTGATTTAGGTGCCTTGGCGCATAATGCTGCCGAACAAGCTGAAGAGTTCGTGCGCAAAGTATGTATACTTACGTTAACGTATAATTTTGTTTATAGAGATATGGCTTGTTATCTTGATCCAAATTTTGATCAATAACAGATCTAAATACAATACTAAACAATTTGCTCTAAAACACTGCTAACTCGGTGACATTTATTGTTACTTACACTATGTAAAACATTTTTTTGTAAAACGGCTGATATCATTAATCACCAAGTAAATAAATTGTTGTAAAATCACACGGTGAAAAATTTACAGTCAAATTTACTATGGTCCGATTTTTGAAAATCGAATTTTGAACAGATCTCGACGGTTTGAGGTTTGAGAAAGCTATTTTGACTATTATTATATTTTCAAGATAACCCGCATGAAAATACCATATACGATAAATATATATGGAAAAATATATAATCAATATGGGACCATATAAGTGGCCAAAAACGATATATATTTTCTTACACTGATAGAAGGATTTAGTTGTATTTAACAAGATTTGGTTGTATGTACCAAATGATTTAGTAACGAATTTGTAATACTAAATATTTGGTTACAGGAACCAAATCATTTAGTAAAGCTCATTTATTTCCGCCAAATAAATATTTTGTAGTATTTAAGAAATGATTTATTGGGGCACAATAAATCATTTATTGGGATTAAAGAACTAATTTTTTTAACTTATTTTAGCGCATAACCTAATTGTTCTACTTAAAATAAATTAAAATAATAATAATAAATAATTTTAAGTAAAAATATATAGTATTATAAAGAAAATAACCTCATTTTATTATAATTTTTTATTTTAGATAAATAACAAATGTTTCGTCAAATAAATTTTTGAAATTAAAATAAATTAAAATGATAATAACAAATAATTTTAAGTAAAAATATATAGTATTATAAAGAAAATAGCCTCATTTTATTGTAATTTTATATTTTAGATAAATAAAAAATTTTTTCGTCAAATAAATTTTTGAAATTAAAATAAATTGAAATGATAACATTAAATAATTTTAAATAAAAATATAGAGCATTGTAAAGAAAATAACCTCATTTTATTATAATTTTTTATTTAAGATAAATAACAAATCTTTCGTCAAATGATTTTTTGAAATTAAAATAGATTAAAATGAGAATAATAAATAATTTTAAGTAAAAATATATTGTATTATAAAGAAAATAGCCTCATTTTATTATAATTTTTTATTTTAGATAAATAACAAATTTTTCGTCAAATAAATTTTTGCAATTAAAATAAATTGAAATGATAACAATAAATTATTTTAAATAAAAATATAGAGCATTATAAAGAAAATAACCTCATTTTATTATAATTTGTTATTTAAGATAAATAACAAATTTTTCGTCAAATGAATTTTTGAAATTAAAATAGATTAAAATAAGAATAATAAATAATTTTAAGTAAAAATATATAGTATTATTATAAAGAAAATAACCTCATTTTATTATAATTTTTTATTTAAGATAAATAACAAATTTTTAGTTAAATAAGATTTTAAGTGCTCCTCCATAATTTGAAATAATTCATTTTAATCAATTGAAAATAATTGTTTTTAAAATCAATAAATTGATTTGGAAATCACAATAGTAACTCCGATTGAGACGAAACGCACTATACTGTGAAAGCGGCAATATATTCACACACACACGGTACACTGATATTTCCCCACAAATACATACGTAGTTTTTATTCCTAAACAAGCCATCTACCGACAAAACTTACCAAAAAAATATTTAGTACCGATTACCAAATATTTTTTTGATGGAAACAAATATTTATTTTACCATAGTAAGATTTAATTGAGATAAAAAAATAATTTATTAAATTATAATAAATTATGGTAATGGGTACAAAATATTTTTTTCTCCCAAATAAGTCACTAAAAATTTGGTTACTAACTCCATTTAGTACTCTGTAATAAATCCTTCTATTAGTGTATATATAATATAGTAAGTTTTAATATAATTAATTATATACGTAAGTTTATAAGTTAATACATGTATTATATACATTTATAATCATATATGTAAACTTATAAGTTAGCACATATATATATTACATATATTGATAATTATATATGTAAATTTGTAAGCTAGCACATATATACACAGAAAAAAAGGAAATCTTGAACCAAGAAATAAAATGTCTTCGAATTTTTTTTCGTGAATCAAACCGAAATTTCTTACTTTACTGAAGTAAAAAATTATTTGGATCAAGAAGTTATTTTCTTCGCGGAAGACATAATTTTCTTAGCCTGAAACATCAATTCTTTAAACCAAGAAAAAACTTTCTTGGTCCAAAAATTTTTTTTTTTAGTTCGAGAAGATTTTTTTTTTAATTCAACAAATTTTTTTCTTGGTTAAAGATCGTTACGTTTTTGAGTCAAAAAAAAATGTCTTGAGCTAAAACGAAAAAGTTTTTTCTCACCTCCGGGCGGAAAGCGTCAACTTTCGTCCCGCAGTGCAAAACGAAGTTGCCACTTTCCGCTTCCGTCGAGGAGAAAAATAGTATACACTCCTCGGGAAGTAAATAAGAAAGCCTCAGATCACATGTTTGTTGACCTCGGCTTCGCCTCGGCCAACAATTACATGTGATCTGAGACATTTCTTATTTTACTTCCCTAGGTGTGTAATATACTATTAAACCATGAAAAATAATGTTTTAAACTAAGAACGAACTTTCTTGGGCCAAGAAAGTTTGTTTTTAACTCGAGAAATTTTTTTTTTATCTAAAGACTGTTACCTTATCGAGTCAAGGTACAATGTCTTGAGCTAAAAGAAGAAAGTTTTTGTACCAACAAAAAAAAATTTTTAAACCAAGAACAAACTTTCTTGGGCCGAAATTTTTTTTTTGTCGCAAACAAAAAAAATTTTTTCAGCCAAGAAACTTATTTCTTTAATTGAGCAAATAAATTTATCGAGCTAAAAAAATTTTATTTTTTTATTGAACAACTTTTTTTTTTTTGTTTAAATATTACAAACAATGCCGTGAAGCAAATAAATACTTTATCAGAAGTATTTGTAAGGGATAGGCAAGTTTCGCAATGAGTTAAACACTTGAAACCAATTGAGAAAAAACAATTATCGCTTAACGGTGGAATCGAACCCAGGTCGATTCGGCGTCACGCGAGAGCTTTACCAACTAAGCCATCTCAGCCTTTGACAGGTTACGTTTACTTTGCCCAGATATACTGAGCCACACTGGCCTTATGGTCAGTCACATTTTTAAATCCTAAACACAGAATTAATATTACAAATATTATAGCCAATAATTTAGAAAAATTTTAGTTCCGACACTTTACCGAAATACTGAACGGATTGTAGGAATCGTTCATAAATAAATTTTAATATTAAAATAAAAAAGTTTAAAAGAAAAAAAATTTTATTACAAAAACAATTGAGAAATTATTCGATATTGTTTAATTACATTAATTTATTATAATAATTTAATTTAGCTATTTAATTTTTAATTTATTTAAAATAAAAATGTAGACTCAAAATCCATTTGCTGTGCTAGTGTGAGAAAGAAAGAGAGTGGGGAGTATTCATTCCTTGGGGTGCGAAGGAGGGAGCACCTACGAGTGAATCCAAGAGAAAACTTTCTTGGCTTGAGATTAGTAATCTTGGTTTGAGATTTTTCGTGTGATTGGTCAGAGAAAGTACACTATACTCAAACCAAGAGTTTAAATTTTTTAAACCAACTCCCTTTATTCTTAGTTCGAGTTCGTACCGTTTATTGTTTCAAAACATCTTAGTTCTTTAATTGAGTGTATAACTTTCTTGAACTAAATATTTTTATTTCTTGGTTTAAGTAAGTAACATACTTAGGTTAAGAAAAATGTTTATTATAATAAGAAAAGCAAGTTTTTAAAACGAGTAATTCTATCATTGGACCAAGTATGAAATATGTATTGGCTTAAGAATTTTTTTCCTTAATTCAAGATTTAAAATTCAAGAAATTATTTCACTTCGTTCAAGAAATTTCCGGTTTTCATTCCACCCGCTGAAAAATTCCTTGGTTGAAGAAAAATTTTCTCGAGTCAAGATTTTTTTTTTTCTGTGTATATATATATATTCTGAACACAATGTTTGAATCTTATAACAGAGAGAGGAAGACAGGAAAGAATAGATTCCCGTGAAAAATGAATCATACATGGCCATATATGACCATGTATGGCCATGTATGACCTTGCATGGCCATGTATGACTATACATTGCTTGATACGGCCATACATGACTTGATATGACTAGGTATAAAAATTTTAACTAAATAAAAAAAAATTTTTTTAATTTTTTTTTTTTTTTTTTAATTATTTTGGCGACGCAGAGATTATCAGATATGCGAATAATTGAATTCCTAATCGAATTGGAAATTTTTAATTCAGAGAAAAAACGCTAGACTTATTAATAACACCACCCGCTTTAGTAGGATTCGAACCCGGGACCTTCCGTACGAGAGACCGACGCTTTGTTGACTAAGCTATGCGACCAACAGTTACAACGAAGTTTACTTGTGCTACGTAAGATTGAAAGGATATAATCACTTTCGAAAAAGCAAAATATAATCATCAATATGCTGTTAGTGATATCAAAAAAATTTTCTATTTTTTTCACTACAACATTCTGTTTATAAGTAATTGTAATAGTCAGCTCAAATTTTTTATATCCGTGAAAAATGAATCATACAAGGCCATGTATGGTCATGCATGGTCATGTATAGTTATATAAGTCAGTGATTAGTTGGACATATATGGCCATGCATGGCCGTATATGGTTCATACATGGTCATACGAACTTTTTTAATTTTTTTTCTTTCATTATCTCATAAACAACAAGACCTACAAAAAAAATGTAAATGACAATTTTATAGGAAATTTAATTTCCTACAAAAAAGGACCCTAGCGCCGAATCACTCAGATAGATTTTCTGAGATATTAGTCAAATAAAAAATCAGTATTTTCTAAGATTTGATTCGACATTTTATGGGAATTCAATGCTACGTAAACTTCAATAATTAATATCTCAGAAAATATCGATCGTAGTGATTTAGTGCTAAGGACCTTTTTTGTAGGAAATTGAATTTCCTATAGAATTGTTACTTATATTTTTTCTGTAGGTCTTGTTGTTTATGAGATAATGAGAGAAAAAACAAGAATTCTATGAAAAAATTTAGTTTAGAGGTCCGTACTACCCCACTCGTATGAGTTACGACTTCGCGAAAGTGGGTACTTTTGAAGAGCATTCAATTCTGAGAAAATCCCGACTTTAGGCGAGATGATGTCATAAAATGCCACGGAGTTACAGAAGTTTAAAACATAAAAACCCAAGTTTACGTGTATTTTGAATGGGAAATCTTCGCCTGCTCTGGGAAAGTACTTTATATTAATATCAAGGGCTTCAACTCTCAGGGAATTTTTTGGGGGGGTATTTCCAACAAAATTTCGGGATGGGAGCGAAAAAAAAAATAGTCGCTAAAAAAAACAGTCTAATATATAGTCATCCATGACTATGTATGACCATGCATGGCTATACATGGCGTTGTATGATTCATATATGGCCATGCATGACTATTCAAAAAGTTCGTATGCCCATGTATGGCCATGTATGAACCATATACGGCCATGCATGGCCATATATGTTCAATTAATCACTGACATATATATTCATACATGTCCATGCATGGCCATATATGGCCTTGTATGATTCATGTATGGCCATACATGCCCCATGCATGGCCATGCATGAACCATATATGGCCATGCATGAACCATATATGGCCATGCATGGCCATGTATGATTCATTTTTCACGGGTTTTATTTATTCTTACATATATGGGGAGACATACGGTTCTATATATCGAAAAATATACAAAAATTTATAAAGTTAAATACATGGTACATATATCGTGCCATATAATGATGAATTATGTATGCTTATTTGTTTCCATGTATAAATAACATTTATTTTTAAATATATTAAAATTATAAGTTTTCAAATATATAAATAATATATTTAAGTTATACGAAAATATATGAAATCATATAAGAGAAAACATATATAGAAATATAATAAAATCGGCCAAAATCTATATATAGTTCTATATAAGATTTCATGTATTGTCACATATATATTTATATCTGTAACATATAATTTTTAATATACGTTTACCATGTATGATATTTTCATGCGGGAATGTTCAAGTGTATGAATACGTGTGTATAATATGCACTCTATAACTTTTAAACGGATTAACCGATTCGGATCTCTGACGAGGCAATTAAAACAGCTTATCAATTCCTTGTTTTTGAGAAAAATTTATCTTGATCGGTACATTACGTTGCGTGCTATTCCATAAGTAAAATAGTTGGAAAAATGTTTTTGTTTGGATTTAATCATATTTCATGGATTGATTTCTAAATTTAAGGAGGTTCATCGGATAATCACTTTTCTTACAATATCTTCCAATTTATAAATACAAATACTTTAAAGTGTCTTATATACGTAGGAATTTTTTTAAATCGTCCTTGCGGTACTAAATTTCGAAATATTAACAATTAAACATCGTACATTCAACATGCATTCCCTATGTTGACCTTAGTTAGAGTGAGCATTTTATTAAATAACAATCATACTTTTCTTACAACATTTTTTTAAAAGCTGAAAATTATTAATTCAATTTATAACAAGTAATTTTTTTCAATAAAAACATAAACGAGTGGTATTCATTTTTTTGTAATTAATTTTTAACGTTTGTTACTTTTAATGATTTTCAAGCTTTCTCCCATAACCTGACAAGTGAGAGATAATGACTTGGCAACGTCGCAGTGCGCAGGAAGTTTAAAACACAGTAAAAGCTTTAAATTTAGAATTTTTTAAATTTAGTCACGAAGTCATTAATATTTATTATTTATTATTTGTTGTTGTCTCCAACTATGTATAACCTCGAAATTCTTCAAAACACTTTTTACAACACATATTCAAGGGGAAAAATATTTTAAGTTAGAATGCAGCGTAGCCAAGTCTGAGAAAAGACGCAATGGGATCATTTTTATACTTCTGCGCATATAAGAGGATGCGCAAAAGTGTACTGTATTTCAAACACTTCTTATTGTAGTTATAATATTTTACACGGGAAAAATCTTTCTAAAAGTTGCGAACTACTGCTACCGATGAATCTCCTTAATCAGCTCTGAAACTAAAATTCGCATCGAATGCTGCTTTAACCAATAATATCGGAGTATTTGTTCAAGATGTCGTTAACGGAAAAATTTCAGAAAAGTGTATTATTCGAATGACATCAGAATTCGTGAACTGATTGATTCTACATTTTTTTTTAGCATGAGAGGTTGAAAAACTGCGTTAAAATGCCGCATCAGACATCAAAGTCAGTTGATTAGTTCAAAAGATATCGGTGAAGAAAAAATACAAAAATAACAAGCTTTCTAACTTTTCCGATTCATTTTGATTTTTCAAATCTCCGAGATCAAAGCAAGACGAAACTTTTTTTAAGTTCGAAGAGATCGAAAACGAATTTACCACGCCGTTTTTGAGCTGAAAAAGCGGAAAGTTTTGGAGCTGGCCTGCAGGTTCAATAGTTTCAAGGTTTTGTTTTATTTGAATACTTAAAAAAAAAATTTTTTCACTTTTAAAACGTTTCAATTATTTGGTGGTTTTTGATTACGGTCTTTTTTGTAAAAAAAAAAATCGGTCTGTCGGTTGACCCTGCGGGCCAGCCCCAAAACTTACCGCTGTTATCGAGCTCAAGGAGTTCGAAAATATTAATTTGACTATATTTTCGAGCTCTTCGAGCTCGAAAATCATATTGCGTGCGATTGTTTTTTTATGAGCTTTTCAAATTCTAGCAAGTTACGCTTTATGCTAAAGTTTAAAAGTTTAAGAATCGAAAATCATTAATGAACAAGCGGTTTTTAAATTTTAATTCCCGATTATTTTCAATAAACTAAATATATTGATGCAGAAATCAATGTCAGTGATCAAAATCAAGATTTAAATGATTTATTTTTGGCTTAGGTCAGAGCAATAATATATAAAATATCCGAGAAAATGATTAAAAACTGTGTTTTTCCAATTTTTTCGTTGATAATATGGTTTAAACTAAAGAACAAGTTTGATCGCATTATATGATGATCAAAAGAGACCATAAAGAGAAAAAGTTTATAAGATTTTAGACACATTTTAGTACAGTACATTTTGATTTATCTGGAAAAAATAACATTGAATGTTATTTTTTTAACTTTTCAACGCTGATATCTTTTGAACTAATCAACCGATTTTGACGTTTGAGGTGGCAATAGGCGCGGTTTATTGAATTCTAGAGCTGACTAGAATTTGAAAGCGATCGGCTTAGCCGTCTTGAAGATATTTAAAAAAAACCGTTTTTTACCATTTGTTTCTCCAACGATATCTCTCGAACAAATTAACCGATTGAGATGGTTAAGGCGGCATTCAAAGCGTTTTATTGAGTTCTAGAGCTGATTAGATTTTGAAGTCGATCGTTCAATTCGTTTCTGAGAAATCAATAAAAAACTAAAAAAAAAAATTTTTTTTTTTTCGTAATTCGCCAATGTGTTCGAGTCTACTTGATCAAATGATCTGAAATTTTCAGGAAAGTTGACGGCCAACAAGCTCTTTCAATAGCCGCCTTAAACATCTAAATCGATTCATTAATTAAAAAGTTATAGGCCATTCATACACACACACACACACACACGCACGCATACATACACTCGGACATCATCGTGAAATTAGTCAGAATAGCTTCCTAGGACCTCAAAACGTCGACATCTGATGGAAACTCGATTTTCGAAAATCGGGGTGAAAACAATAACTTCCCGAAATTTTTGAAAATTATCGATTTTCTAAGCGGGAAGTTAAAAATATTACGTGCAGTAAGTAGTTACAAATGTTGAACGTGTACTAGCCACGATTTGTTACAGATAGTCTGTTTTTAGTGGGATTGCATTATCCCAAAATAATTTTCAAATCGAAAGTTATAACTAAATTCCAGAAAATGCATCTTAGAGCGCGTCTGTTTAGATTTAATTTATTGTTATTTGTCAATGATTTTGGCTAACAATTTGATTTCAAAAATTAAAAAAAATTTAGAGAAAAATTTACTTCCGCACATGAATCTTTTTACAATTTCCGATCTGTAAGACAGAACTTAGTCTCGTAAAATTCATGTCGTTGCTTACAAAATAAGTATGAAGTGACCCTGTCTTATCTTTTTTTTAAATAAATAGTTCATCTTTGGGGTTGCTCTTAAGGTACTAGATTTAATTTCGCGAAATCACAATGGTCTATGTGGTTATTTCTACAAATTTTGAAAGATCAAAATGTCATTTTGCATAAGAATTTTTTCAGTATGCATAGTGGCTTTTTCAAGTCTAGAATACGATAAAGTAACAATGAATATTCATCCATTATTGAATTATATACATGACATAGTATTCGGAATTCGATCATTTGAGTACTACCTTTTTTTCTGATGTCTATTTTAACGATGCATTGAAGTTCATTTTTGCAATCAATTTTGAATTTAATTTTTCATGAGAGTGAACAATAAAATAAGTAGATTTTTATATAAAATCGACCTAAAACTTAAATTCTTAATTGATTAAAATTAGAAATTTACCTTTCCATTCTGGGTATGGCAGTATAGCAATTCTTTTTTTTTAATTTCCTACTATGGAAATCAACAATACTGGTGGACCCAAATTACGGTAATAACCGTAATTCACGATGTTCGGAAGAAATACGGTATTTTATGGTAAAAAAACCCGTAATAAACGGTATAATATCGTATTCACGGAAAAATACGATATTTTAAGGAAAACGCACGGTATTTTTCTCACAAATTTGCAGTAAGAGAACGGCAATTTACCATAAAATTGCGACACCCTAGCGTTATTTTACTGTAAAGTAAAGTGTTGCACTGTAAAAACTGTCAAAATAAAACAACTTACGGTGCTCATGGTAAAAATGCCACAAATTGCCGTATTTTTACCGCAACGTACTGTAAAATGCCGTATTTTTACTAAAGTGACCGTAAAACAACGTAAATTGCGGAAAATTTGCTGTAGAAATACCTTATTTTACGGTGAATTACGGCAAAATGCGGAAAATTTCCGTAATTCGAATCCGCCAGGGTAATTGTCAAAGAATTCAGGAATTTTTTGTTTATCCCTGAATTGTCGAAAATTGAGTTTTCATCAGATGTTAACATTTTGCGATCCTAGAAAGCTATTCTGACTTTTTTCAAAATTACCACGCGCGTTTGTGTGTGTGTGTGTGTGCGTGATTGGTTTTTGCGGTGATTGAAAGAGTTGCCAGTCATCAACTTTCTTGTGAATTTCAGATCATTCGATTGAATAGACTTTGAAACAATTAAGAAATACGAACAAAAAATTTTTTTTCGATTCCTCTTTAATTTCTCAAAAACGACTTAATAAATCGTTTCAGAATCTAATCTACTCTAAATTTTAATAAAATGCGGTGGTTGGCGTGAAAATCATCTTAATCGGTTAATTTCTTCGAAAGGTATCGTTGGTGAAAAAAGATTGAACGTATTCATTTCAAAATTATATCAGCTCCAGAACTCGATAGAACGATTTCAAAGTTGATTGCTGTATTAAAGGACAAAATCGAATGATTTGTTCGAGAGATGTCGATGCCAAAAATTTTGAAAAATAGCGATATATCCTAGATACCTCATAATATAATGTACTAAATGCTTCAAAAATTATACTAGATCATCATCTTTACGATCTCTTTTTATTACTGCATAATTTATTGTAATCGGTTCGGTAGTTTAGAAAATACTGACCGCAAAATATTTGAAAAATGACTCTTTATAAATCTTTTTCGTTTATTTCCTACTTCGGGGATATGATTTACTTCAAAACTCCTTTCGCTCTATCTTGTTTACTTATATTTAGTTCTGTTTAAAAATGTGCGTTTACTTGAAAATAATCGTACCCAAAAATTTGAAGGTACATGTTTTTGATTTATTTTTAATTTTAAAAATTTTCGTAGTTTAAGGCAGAACATAACATTAAAAAAACCTTTTTTTTTTTTTTTTAATTTTATTTTTCAAATAACTCCGAACATACTGTCTTGATTAAACTTAAATCTTTAAAGATTGTAGGAATTAATACGCCGCTTAGAATGTCACCCCAACGATCTAAATCGGTTAATTCGATCAAAGTTATAATATTTAAATACATTACGTACACACATGCATACACTCGAATATCATCTTGGAATTAGACAAAATAGCTTCCTAGAACTACAAAACGTCGAAATCTGTTGAAATCTTGGATCTTCCTTTTTTCTTAAATTTTCAATTTTCTTAGTGGGAAGTTAAAAACACATGTACTCAGGAGTATTTTGGAGCTCAAAGAGACAATTAATGTATTTACAATAACGTTTTCGAATTCCTTGATTGGGAAGTTTTAGGGCTAGTAGGTACGGTCAATCATTTTCCAAATTTTTTTAAACGAGTTTTGATTGAAAAGTTATTATTATTTTAAATAATAATTTATTTTCTATGTGTGAACAATTGAAAACTGTTTATAAAATCTAATATCCCGGGAAAAAATCATCAGACCTAATCATGCATGATCATGTATTAATCTCATGCATGATCATGCATGAATATTTGCCAGCCATCAGCATGCGTGATCATACTTGGTCAGGCATGATTATACTTTCTCATACATGATCACGCATGCTCATGGCTGGTGAATATATGGGCATGATCATGCTTGAGCAAGCATAATCATGTTTGACCAAGCATGATCAGGCCTGCTCAAACACAATCCCTAGCATTATTTTAAAAAAAATAAAAATAACGATAATTCAACTTGAAATTAACTTATTTTGCTAGTATTGTCATGTAGTTAATGTTTACTGGCTAAAAAGTAATATTGAAATTTTACCCGTTACGGGTCTCGAACTCAGGACCGTCGTGTTATGAAGAATTTTATTTTTTTGTGATTAGTAAGTTAATAAATTGGAGATAATCAACGAAATAAAATGATTTCACTGTTTTAATAATAAATCTAACGACGTTTTAATCGTTAAATTCATGTTGTCATTCATGCTCTTGCATGATTATAATTTCGTATGAGTATAAATCCGTATAAATATACCTAACCATACAAACTCATAAGCACTCTTGTAAGTACATGCATGATCGATTCAGTGACGTAAAAAATGGTTAAGCATGACCAGTCTTGACCAAGCATGAATTGTGTACGACTATACAAAGTTATACGTAATCATGCAAGCTCATATATGATCATATAAAGTACGGAAAAAATAATTGTGAATGATCAAGCTTGATTAAGTCTGATTATGCATACTCATACAAAGCTATACACGGTCAGGTAGGCTGGAGCTCGTTCATTCTGGCCGCTCAAAAATAGATATGGATGGTCATGTATGATCAAGAATGATCGTAGATGTCCATTCAGAGCCTTGCGCAGTCATGCATGATGATCTTGACTGGGTTAAGTATTATTATCCATGACCAGGCTTGATCAAGCATGAATCGTGCATAATCAGGCTTGATCAAACAAAAATAATAAATGGTTATGCACGAACAAGCTTTATTATGCAGGCCTGTACACGATCTTCCAATTTCTACTGTACATATTCGTGCACTGTCAAGTATGACTGTGCATGAATCATGCAAGTTCATGCATGATGGTATATCACCATTCATGATTGATATATATGGTTGAGTTGGACTTTGCACGGCCTTGCATGATTCATGCATGCCCATGCCTGATTCATCCACGATTATACATGATTCATGCATGATCATGCCTGATTCATGCACGGTTTTGCATGTTGATTTTTTCCCGGGGTGTTTACTACAAAAGTAATATTAACATATAGAGATATTTTTGAAGTTTTATTTGCAAAGTATTATCGATATCTAATGAAATGTAAGTATTGGCTACAGGTCTGGGAAGCATCTTGGAATCAATGTCACTTCCGCAATTTACCTCGGTGGCTTCAAGACAACGATTTTTTACATGCTGGCCATCGTCCACCGTTACCTTCTTTTTACGCTTGTTTCAAAAGTATCTTCCGTATTCACACAGAGACTGGAAACATTTGGACTCATTTACTTGGTAATTATACAGTTCAATTACGTTAACTTTTTGAAGCATGAAAATAAACAGCTATAGTTACGATTGTATTATCAGTTGTCACTACATAATTTTTTCTTATAGGTTGCGTGGCGTTTATTGGAATAGCAATATTTTTCTTAACTCGACCACCTATAGAGATCCACTTAGAAGAAAAAATAGTGTTTGGTACATTTTTTGCTGGGGCAATAATTTGTCTCGGCATGTCATTTGCTTTCCATACGGTCCACTGCCACAGTGAATGCGTCGGCAAATTATTTTCTAAACTTGATTATTGTGGTATTGCTATGTTAATCATGGGTAGCTTTGTGCCCTGGTTATATTATGGTTTCTACTGTGATTATCAACCAAAGCTTATATACTTATCAGTGGTTGTTGTATTAGGCATCACTAGTATAGTTGTCTCTTTGTGGGAGAGATTTGGTGAACCTAATTACAGACCTTTAAGAGCTGGTGTTTTTATGGGTTTTGGTCTTAGTGGAGTAAGTTTTTCTTTAATGAAATATTTTTTTATAACACATGCTCGTAGAATCCCCCATAACTTCCTACAGAGACGATCTCACAAAATCATGATACAAACAGACAAAATTACATTTCAATATAATAATGCTTCTGATTTGAGCAAATGACAATTTCTCAGTAATTATTGCATACGCAAATCTGATCTCTGCAAGGATTTTAGAATGTATTTTTCGAGCATTGATTATAACCACTCGTGTATATTACATAAGATTATGAGTATAATATTAGGGTGCTCCATTTAAAACGAACATTTTTTTTTTTTAGCGGACACAAGAAAATTTTGTTATTTATATTAAAAGAAAAATTCCCTGAAAATTTCAGCTCTTAATTTTAATTTTAAGTACTTTCTATCGAGCATCAAAGTTTTCCCATTTAAAAAGCATGTAAATCGAATAACTTTTCTTTAAAATTACTATAACTTAGCTCGATTTTGAGCTATCGTTTTGAAACCAGTTTTTATTTGTAGAGTATTTGTTGCTTTTCAAAAGTGTATACGATGGTTTTGGTCTAACTCGATCCCCGTCGATTTTATCAGCTCCGAAAGACAAATTTTCACTTTTTTCATTTATTTTTGTTAATAGTGAAGAAATGGTTCATCCCACAACAAATATGCATAGGACCAATCTTTTAGGAAATTTTATGCTCTACAAAATTGCTCATAACACTTATATTGCTAAAGTCCACTGTTCATGAGATACATGAATTTTAACATTTTACAATAAAAAGATTAGTACCATAGTAAGCTAACAATTTTTTTTATTGTAAAATGTTAAAATGCATGTATCTCATGAACAGTGGACTTTAGCAATATAAGTGTTATGAGCAATTTTGTAGAGCATAAAATTTCCTAAAAGATTGGTCCTATGCATATTTGTTGTGGGATGAATCATTTCTTTACTATTAACAAAAATAAATGAAAAAAGTGAAAATTTGTCTTTCGGAGCTGATAAAATCGACGGGGATCGAGTTAGACCAAAACCATCGTATACACTTTTGAAAAGCAACAAATACTCTACAAATAAAAACTGGTTTCAAAACGATAGCTCAAAATCGGGCTAAGTTATAGTAATTTTAAAGAAAAGTTATTCGATTTACATGCTTTTTAAATGGGAAAACTTTGATGCTCGATAGGAAGTACTTAAAATTAAAATTAAGAGCTGAAATTTTCAGGGAATTTTTCTTTTAATATAAATAACAAAATTTTCTTGTGTCCGCTAAAAAAAAAAAATGTTCGTTTTAAATGGAGCACCCTAGTACAATATACTCGTAAGTTGGTACTAGTACTTGAAGCTAGTAGTAATAGTCCGTAAACTTCGTGTACTGTACTTACTTATGAAATATCTATGTCAAAATAAATTCATAATTGTTTGTCGCATACATTATATTTTTGATAGGTCATACCTGCTGTACATTATGCAATTGCAGAAGGATGGTTTAAAGCAATCAGTCAAGCTTCACTTGGTTGGCTCATTTTGATGGGATGTTTGTATATATTAGGCGCATTATTTTACGCGTTAAGAGTTCCAGAGCGATTTTTCCCAGGAAAATTCGACATTTGGGTAAGCAAGTTTGCAATAATATTATAATTAATTAATTAATGTAACTTGTTTAATTAAATGTACTTAGTTAAAAAAAAAATTAACTGGAAAATATAAAACAATTTGAATAATCCAAAACTGCGTCCCTTTAACGCTCGTCCCGTGAGAAATGAATCATACATGGCCATGCATGGCCATATATGGTTCATGCATGGAGCACACATGGCCATGCATGGAGCATACATGGAGCATACATGGTCATACATGAATCATGCAAGGCCATGTATGGCCATGCATGGACATGTATGACTATATATGTCAGTGATTAATTGAACATACATGGCCATGCATGGCCGTATATGGTTCATGCATGGAGCATACATGGCCATGCATGGAGCATACATGGACATGCATGGAGCATACATGGTCATACATGAATCATACAAGGCCATGTATGGCCATGCATGGACATGTATGACTATGTATGTCAGTGATTAATTGAACATATATGGCCATGCATGGCCGTATATGGTTCATACATGGCCAGACATGGAGCATGTATGGCCATACATGGGCATACGAACTTTTTGAATACAGTCATGCATGGCCATATATGAATCATACAAGGCCATGGATGGCCATGCATGGTCATACATAGTCATGGATGACTATATATTAGACTGCTTTTTTTAGCGACTATTTTTTTTTCGCCCCCATCCCAAAATTTTGTTGGAAATACCCTCCAAAAAATTCCCTGAGAGTTTAAGCCCTTGATATTAATATAAAGTACTTTCCCAGAGCAAGCGAAGATTTCCCATTCAAAATACACGTAAACTATGTAACTGAAGTTGCGACCGGTCAGTTGAACGCCAATATATATAGATATACATAATAAGAAAAATAGTAAAAAAAGAATAAAAAGTTTTAAGTGACCTTTATGCTCATGGAAAAACATAATAATTGTGTAGAGAGGCCCTAGATTCTCATATCCGATCAATTCCACGGCCTCCGAGTGTCGGAAGTACTGGAATTTCCAGCTGGAAGATTTCGAAACAACGTAAAAAATTCTGATGACATTTTACCCTTCTAGAAAAAATTCTAGCATGTCTGGAGTCACTCGCATTTTACGTTGTCACAGTTTCATCCACCTCCGAGTGTCGGAAGTACTGGAATTTCCAGCTGGAGGATTTTGAAACAGCGTCAAAAATTCTGAGTGCACTTTACCCTTCTAGAAAAAATTCTAGCATGTCTGGAGACAGTCGAATTTCATGTTGTCACAGTTTCATCCACCTCCAAGTGTCGGAAGAACTGAAATTTCCAGCTGGAAGATTTCAAAACAGCGTAAAAAATTATGAGTGCACTTTACCCCTCAGGAAAAAATTCTAGCATGTCTGGAGTCACGTGAATATTATGTTGTCACAGTTTCATCCACCTCCGAGTGTCGGAAGTACTGGAATTTCCAGCTGGAAGATTTTGAAACAGCGTCAAAAATTCTGAGTGCACTTTACCCTTCTAGAAAAAATTCTAGCATGTCTGGAGTCAGTCGAATTTTATGTTGTCACAGTTTCATCCACCTCCGAGTGTCGGAAGTACTGGAATTTCCAGCTGGAAGATTTTGAAACAGCGTCAGAAATTCTGAGTGCACTTTACCCTTCTAGTAAAAATTCTAGCATGTCTGGAGTCAGTCTAATTTCATGTTGTCACAGTTTCATCCACCTCCAAGTGTCGGAAGAACTGGAATTTCCAGCTGGAAGATTTCAAAACAGCGTAAAAAATTCTGAGTGCACTTTACCCCTCAGGAAAAAATTCTAGCATGTCTGGAGTCACGTGAATATTATGTTGTCACAGTTTCATCCACCTCCGAGTGTCGGAAGTACTGGAATTTCCAGCTGGAAGATTTTGAAACAGCGTCAAAAATTCTGAGTGCACTTTACCCTTCTAGAAAAAATTCTAGCATGTCTGGAGTCACGTGAATATTATGTTGTCACAGTTTCATCCACCTCCAAGTGTCGGAAGAACTGGAATTTCCAGCTGGAAGATTTCAAAACAGCGTAAATATTCTGAGTGCACTTTACCCCTCAGGAAAAAATTCTAGCATGTCTGGAGTCACGTGAATATTATGTTGTCACAGTTTCATCCACCTCCGAGTGTCGGAAGTACTGGAATTTCCAGCTGGAAGATTTTGAAACAGCGTCAAAAATTCTGAGTGCACTTTACCCTTCTAGAAAAAATTCTAGCATGTCTGGAGTCAGTCGAATTTTATGTTGTCACAGTTTCATCCACCTCCGAGTGTCGGAAGTACTGGAATTTCCAGCTGGAAGATTTCAAAACAGCGTAAAAAATTCTGAGTGCACTTTACCCCTCAGGAAAAAATTCTAGCATGTCTGGAGTCACGTGAATATTATGTTGTCACAGTTTCATCCACCTCCGAGTGTCGGAAGAACTGGAATTTTCAGCTGGAAGATTTCGAAACAGCGTAAAAAATTCTGATGACATTTTACCCTTCTAGAAAAAATTCTAGCATGTCTGGAGTCACTCGCATTTTACGTTGTCACAGTTTCATCCACCTCCGAGTGTCGGAAGTACTGGAATTTCCAGCTGAAAAATTTTGAAACAGCGTCAAAAATTCTGAGTGCACTTTACCCTTCTAGAAAAAATTCTAGCATGTCTGGAGTCACTCGCATTTTACGTTGTCACAGTTTCATCCACCTCCGAGTGTCGGAAGTACTGGAATTTCCAGCTGGAAGATTTTGAAACAGCGTCAAAAATTCTGAGTGCACTTTACCCTTCTAGAAAAAATTCTAGCATGTCTGGAGTCAGTCGAATTTTATGTTGTCACAGTTTCATCCACCTCCAAGTGTCGGAAGAACTGGAATTTCCAGCTGGAAGATTTCGAAACAGCGTAAAAAATTCTGATGACATTTTACCCCTTAGGAAAAAATCCTAGCATGTCTGGAGTCACGTGCATTTTCTGTTGTCACAGTTTCATCCACCTCCGAGTGTCGGAAGTACTGGAATTTCTAGCTGGAAGATTTTGAAACAGCGTCAAAAATTCTGAGTGCACTTTACCCCTCAGGAAAAAATTCTAGCATGTCTGGAGTCACGTGAATATTATGTTGTCACAGTTTCATCCACCTCCGAGTGTCGGAAGTACTGGAATTTCCAGCTGGAAGATTTTGAAACAGCGTCAAAAATTCTGAGTGCACTTTACCCTTCTAGAAAAAATTCTAGCATGTCTGGAGTCAGTCGAATTTTATGTTGTCACAGTTTCATCCACCTCCAAGTGTCGGAAGAACTGGAATTTCCAGCTGGAAGATTTCAAAACAGCGTAAAAAATTCTGAGTGCACTTTACCCCTCAGGAAAAAATTCTAGCATGTCTGGAGTCACGTGAATATTATGTTGTCACAGTTTCATCCACCTCCGAGTGTCGGAAGTACTGGAATTTCCAGCTGGAAGATTTTGAAACAGCGTCAAAAATTCTGAGTGCACTTTACCCTTCTAGAAAAAATTCTAGCATGTCTGGAGTCAGTCGAATTTTATGTTGTCACAGTTTCATCCACCTCCGAGTGTCCGAGTGTCGGAAGATTTCAAAACAGCGTAAAAAATTCTGAGTGCACTTTACCCCTCAGGAAAAAATTCTAGCATGTCTGGAGTCACGTGAATATTATGTTGTCACAGTTTCCTCCACCTACGAGTGTCGGTAGTACTGGAATTTCCAGCTGGAAGATTTTGAAACAGCGTCAAAAATTCTGAGTGCACTTTACCCCTCAGGAAAAAATTCTAGCATGTCTGGAGTCACGTGAATATTATGTTGTCACAGTTTCATCCACCTCCAAGTGTCGGAAGAACTGGAATTTCCAGCTGGAAGATTTTGAAACAGCGTCAAAAATTCTGAGTGCACTTTACCTTTCTAGAAAAAATTCTAGCATGTCTGGAGTCAGTCGAATTTTATGTTGTCACAGTTTCATCCACCTCCAAGTGTCGGAAGTACTGGAATTTCCAGCTGGAAGATTTCAAAACAGCGTAAAAAATTCTGAGTGCACTTTACCCCTCAGGAAAAAATTCTAGCATGTCTGGAGTCACGTGAATATTATGTTGTCACAGTTTCCTCCACCTACGCGTGTCGGTAGTACTGGAATTTCCAGCTGGAAGATTTTGAAACAGCGTCAAAAATTCTGAGTGCACTTTATCCTTCTAGAAAAAATTCTAGCATGTCTGGAGTCACGTGAATATTATGTTGTCACAGTTTCATCCACCTCCGAGTGTCGGAAGTACTGGAATTTCCAGCTGGAAGATTTCAAAACAGCGTAAAAAATTCTGAGTGCACTTTATCCTTCTAGAAAAAATTCTAGCATGTCTGGAGTCACGTGAATATTATGTTGTCACAGTTTCATCCACCTCCGAGTGTCGGAAGTACTGGAATTTCCAGCTGGAAGATTTCAAAACAGCGTAAAAAATTCTGAGTGCACTTTACCCCTCAGGAAAAAATTCTAGCATGTCTGGAGTCACGTGAATATTATGTTGTCACAGTTTCATCCACCTCCAAGTGTCGGAAGAACTGGAATTTCCAGCTGGAAGATTTCAAAACAGCGTAAAAAATTCTGAGTGCATTTTACCCTTCTAGAAAAAATTCTAGCATGTCTAGAGTCACAAGAATCTTATGTTGTCACAGTTTCATCCACCTCCAAGTGTCGGAAGTACTGGAATTTCCAGCTGGAAGATTTTGAAACAGCGTCAAAAATTCTGAGTGCACTTTACCCTTCTAGAAAAAATTCTAGCATGTCTGGAGTCACCTGAATTTTATGTTTTCGCAGTTTCATCCACCTCCGAGTGTCGGAAGTACTCGAATTTCCAGCTCGGAAATTTTGAAATGGTGAAAAAAATTCTGGCTACTCTTTACCCCCCTAGAAAAATTTCTGGCATGTCTAGAGTCACCTGAATTCTATGTTGTCGCAGTTTCATCCACCTCCGAGTGTCGGAAGTACTGGAATTTCCAGCTGGAAGATTTTGAAACAGCGTCAAAAATTCTGAGTGCACTTTACCCTTCTAGAAAAAATTCTAGCATGTCTGGAGTCACCTGAATTTTATGTTTTCGCAGTTTCATCCACCTCCGAGTGTCGGAAGTACTCGAATTTCCAGCTCGGAAATTTTGAAATGGTGAAAAAAATTCTGGCTACCCTTTACCTCCCTAGAAAAAATTCTGGCATCTCCAGAGTCACCTAAATTATATATTTTCACAGTTTCATCCACCTCCGAGTGTCGGAAGTACTCGAATTTCAAGGTCGAAAATTTTGAAATGGTGAAAAAATCTCTGGCTACCCTTTACCCCTCTGGAAAAAATTCTAGGATGTCAAAAGTCACCTAAATTATATATTTTCACAGTTTCATCCACCTCTGAGTGTCGGAAGTACTGGAATTTCCAGCTCGGAAATTTTGAAATGGTGAAAAAAATTCTGTCTACCCTTTACCTCCCTAGAAAAAATTCTGGCATCTCCAGAGTCACCTAAATTATATATTTTCACAGTTTCATCCACCTCGGACAGTCGGAAGTACTGGTATTTCCAGCTCGGAAATTTTGAAATGGTGAAAAAAATTCTGGCTACTCTTTACCCCCCTAGAAAAATTTCTGGCATGTCTAGAGTCACCTGAATTCTATGTTGTCGCAGTTTCATCCACCTCCGAGTGTCGGAAGTACTGGAATTTCCAGCTGGAAAATTTTGAAATGGCAGAAGAAATTCTGGCTACCCTTTACCCCTCAAAAAAAAATTCTGGTTTGTCTGGAGTCACCTGAATTTTATGGTGCCACAGTTTTATCTACCTCCGAGCGTCGGAAGTACTAGAATTTCCAGCTGGAAAATTTTGAAACGGTGATAAAAATTCTTGCTCCACTTTACCCCTCTGGAAAATATTCTAGCATGTCTAGAGTCACCTGAATTTTATGGTCTAGCAGTTTCATCCACCTCCGAGTGTCGGAAGTACCGGAATTTGCAGTTGGAAAATTTAGAGACACTGAAAAAAATTCTGATGACATTTTACCCTAGTGAAAGAAATTCAAGCATGACTCGAGTCACAAGTATTTATTGTTTTTGAAGTTTCGTCAGCCTCTCAGGGTTGGAAGCCCAGGAATTCTTAGCTGAAAAATTCGGAGACTGCGAAAAAAATTCTGATGACATTTTACCCCACTAAAAAAATTTCAAGCATATCATAGAATATTTGGAAAATAGAGTTTTTTTAATCGAATAATATTGTACAATTTATTTATAACATTTGGGTGTATGTTTATTGAGTATATGTCAATCAAGCTGAATAGAGTTTGAAAGTCTTTATAAGAAATTTCCATCCAGATCAAGTAGAAAAATTAATTTTTAAGAACCTGGCGTTTTTATCGGTCCGAAAATTTTGTTCCAAATCGTGTCTTACCATACTGGAAACCTTTTATTCAAAGAAATCTCATGGCAAACGTCTGCATATGCGACATTTATACGTTTGTAAATCATCAAGTTTTTTTTTTTTTGGAGTAATTCCAGTGTAGTCGTAGTTGTCTTCTTCATCAGTAAAGCTCCTATCGAAATTAGTACAATGAGCATGGAGCAAACGGTGGCATTTACCACATGCTACGTCATTCATCTCATATTCTATTTTTTTCGCGCAATAGATACATCTATCGAATAAGTTGTCACTATGAGTAATGAGTTCTTGACGTATTCTCATACGATGATTATTCGGATCAATCTGATCGCCCAAGGGAACATTTTCATATATGCATTTTATGTAATGCATAATAAAAATGCCGCAATTGTAATCATCAGTTTGATATGGTCTTGTCGGGGCCTCTTTTACACACCACTGTGTTTTAGATAGTTTACTGAAGCTGCTTACTTTTAAACACTCCGATAAAAATTTTGTAAAAGCATTCAAGTATCTTTCATCAAGAATAATTTTAAAAGGATCGTACAGCGATACTGTTTTATCGAGTACATTCACTACTAGCAACAACCAATGGGAACAATACAAGTATGGCATCAAAATAATATTTCCAAGTGGTTCCGATGTTTTGTGTACAGTACTTTTAATTATCTTACGCTTCTTCCAATCATCACCAAGTATACTCCAAGTCAATTCACATGGAATATATGAGATATTCTTCCATGATGTCATGTAAGTCGATGCGTAAGCATCAATAATTTGACCATTTATCCAGTTTCGATCGTATAGCGTGTTAAATTCTCTGGGAGTTAATAAGAACTGATCTAGTTTATAAATTGTATCACTCTTTACTGGATAAACCGACATTTTTATAAAACTAGATCTAGATAGCCTGTAGAAATCTGGATTTTTCCACATTCCATTGCTCAGTTGATCCTGCGAATGAGATTTAATCTTTGACTGATTATCAATTAAATTTGTTGTTGTCGTGGAATCACTGCTTATTTCTTCAAACTTTGGTTGCGGGCTTTGTTTTATTTTTATTTCTACTTTTCTTTTTGGAATCTTCTGAGTTTTTTTCGACCGAGTATTTTTTTTGTTTTCTGTTTTTAAATGAGTTAAGTCTTTTGCTAATTTAGATGACATTTTAGAGATATAAGTTCGTGACAGATTTCTATTGCGTGATTTTCTTGTTTTCAGATCTTTTATTTCTTTAGGTGTTTTAGCCCATTCTGCCTCAGCGTCTAAATCTGCAGCAGGTTCTTTATGAAGTGGATATTTGGCGTATTCATCATCAGGTTTACAAATCTGATAAACTTCTTCCTTTGCAATTAAACATTTATTATAATTGTCGAGAGCACGCACGACATTACCGACGGACACATTTTTCCTTTTCAGTAGTATCTCTTCTTTGTAAGCTCTCATATGAGATTCGACGTAGGCATTGGTCACCCTGGAAATATTAGGATCAATCAACGGCATCATAATGGCAGTCCATAAAGGAAGATACGCGATATAGCTTTTGAGAAGGTAATTAATGAATTCTGGAGAGTATAATGAGCTAATTTTTTCAGATAAATCACGTTCATGGCTATCCAAGAGTTCCTTTATCCGATCACATCGTTTACAGTAGTATTGATAGTATGGAGAACTTTTGTAGATTGTTTGGGTTTTTGACATAGACTCAAAGCAAAATTCATCAATATTTGGTTCCTTTATTTCAGAATTTTTAGTTTCATCGGCAATCTTCTCAATGTCATTTTTTTCTTCGTTTATAAGTTCTTTAAGTTTTAGTAAATTAACTTCAGCTGTGTGTTCAGATTTAGATAAAAAAATTGTGGCAATTAAATCAAATAATTCATCCATTTTTGTCTTTGTGCGACATAACATTAGTGAAGCGACACATTCCATCAATAATTTTTTAATATTCTGAAGTCCGAGACGTTTAATTTCATCTGCAACTCGATGCATAATGTGAGCATTACAGCTTAATAAGAAAATAAATTTTTTAGGTAGAACAAATCTATTATTGATAAAATATTTATAAGTTATATCCAAATACTCTGTTATGGTCATTCCAGTCCATACATTGAGAACACTGTGCATTTCTGCCCAACACCAATCGACAACGACTGCTTTAAATGGCCATTTAGATGAAGTTTCTATTGCAGCCTTGTATTCAGATAAAAATAATGAAATGGATGGAATCCCTTGATCAGAAGTTATCATCTGAGCCAGTGGGACAGTTGATCTTGATGCCCTGTAGACGAGAGCATAATAGAAAATTCGTTTTTGTACTCTAAATCCTGGATTTCTCACACGTGCTCCCGTAGAATCTAGATGAACAATCACCGGTCTACTAGGATTAATGACATCTAACTGAGCTTGTGTAAATAATATGATACGAAGACAGTAATTGAGAGAGCGAAAGAATGGATCTGGAGAGTTATGTTCGTCATTTATGTATAGCTGCGATAAATCTGATAAATCCTTGGATTTCAAAACGAGCCGGTTTAAATTATTACCATCGGATGAAATTTTCTCAAGAATATGTTGTTGTGTGATATCACCTTTATACCCTTCAGCCAATTCTTGTTTATCGCAATTTAATGCAGATTCTAAACTCATATCTCTAGCTTTTCGATACATAGATATCGATGTTTGCGTTCATCTCCTCGTTTCTGGGCATAAGGTGTTTCAGTGGGATCGTGAGCAAACGTAATGGGCATATTACTGTTTGCATCTACTTCCAAAACATTAGAGTTACGTTCCCTTATATCAAATTTAAAACGCACAGGATGACTTGATACAAGGCACCGTGCGTACGCAGACCAATACCCATTGTATGGTTTAATACCACTATAGAAACTCAGGGGGCAATAGCATTCTAGTGTTTCGTGCATCATCGATTTAATTATACTCCGCAATAAATTCGAATCCAAATAACCATCGAGAGTAGCTGCCAGATTTGTAAAAAATGTAAATTGACCTAAATAAATATTATAAATTGTTTTTTCTTGTATTTTAATATTTTTATTCATGTTATCAGAATCTTTATCATTACTTGATCGTTGATCAGATTTGTTATTATTATTATTTTTATTATTATCACTTTTTTTAACATAAATATCACTGTCCTCGTTATCATTGAAGGATGATTCATTACTTTTATCAGGATTTTTGTTTTCAGAATGGTCATCATTATTACTTTCACAGCAAGAACTAGAATCGTCGTCTGTTGAAGAAATTCTGCTGCGCAAAGTTGTTACACTATGACTCGAATCATTGCTATCTTCCGAAAATTCTTTATTTATATCATTTTCAATTTGTTGTATATAACCACCAATAAAGCAATTCAATTTTATATTAGATTCGTCATCGATTTCACTTTCTTCTAACGGCTCAAAATCACAGAATTCAAATTTATTACCGAATAAAGAGGAATCGGAGGTAACATTATTATCGCAGTTTAATTCTATTGCATTTCCATCCATATTTATTTTTCTTTGTGGCTTGGTGAGGGTATTATCTGTAATATTTTCTTTAGAATTGATATCAAAAGGTTCAAAATTATTGATTACTATAAAATTATCAACATCAGATGGATCAGAGATAAATTTGTTACAATCACGTTTTATTTCAATGTTAATTTCAGGTATCTCTTCAGGTTCAATCACAATACGATTTGTCAAATCTTCAGGTTTCTTTGGAGACGCATTTATAGATTTCTCAATAACATATGATTGGCTTTTTTCGATAGGTATCAATTTCAATACTTCAAAATGTCCTGCTTTAAATGAGCCACTGAACAATAAATTCACATGCTCATTATCGAAGCTATAACTACCGTCAGTGTTGTAGATTGCTAAAATTTCAATTTTCCCGTCATTCATCAGTTGATAAACATGAACAGATATATTATACAACTTAGTAAAAACAAGAATTTCGAATAGCGAAGCGAATTGCTTATTACATTTCATAAAATTATTGTAAGAAGAAGGATCGGTGAACTGATGAAAGGAATGAAGATTAATTATTTGCTTGAAATCATTCCAATGATAGGTGACATGATCAACAATTTGAATACGAATAAGATGATAATTGTCTTCTGTATCATGAAGAATAAATGAGAAGCAGCGAAATAAACAATTACCATCAGTGCCAATAGGTATTATATGGGTACAATAATTATCTAAATTAATAGCACAGTTATTGGATACATCATCAGGTGCTAACGTAGAATAAGTAGAACAATTCACTTGACAATTCTGAAAAATTTTTTTTTTGAGGATCGGCTGGAACATTAACTTTTGATTCAGACTGAAAATTTATTATAGATTTTTGTTCAGGGTTTACTATTAGAGGTCGTGTAGAATGAGGTATCGATTTGTCTGACGATTTTTTTCCCGATTTATCTGTGGAGTATCCTGTAGATTGAGTTAAAGATACTTCGAAAGATTCAAGCATGGATTTGACGCCAGATTCCACGAAATCTGTCTTTTCGGAATCGTGAGATGTCTTCTGAAACTTTTTTACGATTCGGGAACGAGATTGTGTTAACGGTTTCAAGATAACACTTTCTTTATTTTCATTAGCAGAAGAATCAATAACAGTAATTTCTTCAAGAATATTCGGATGATAATTTTTAGAGATGTTAAAAATACCTTCCAAATTTTTTACTTGTTGAGTTTTAAGCTTAAGAAGTTCTTCGACTTCTTTTTTTAAAGTTTTATTCCACTTGGAAATAATCATAGACTTAAGAGACTTGCCAGAAGGTTTTTTCCATACCTTATTGATCTACAATGAAATGAAGTAGCTCATTAATATAAAAAGTATGATAAACTGCGTTAGCGTTGTAAGCAAAGTGAATAAGTTTACATATATAACTGAAAATAATACTTTTCATAACGTAACGCAATGTTGCTTTTATAATGTTACTCCCCAACTAGATATTTTTCCTGATTTGCCAAAAGTACCATAAGGACCTTGTTAGGTTATTATGAGGTTTGCCTTATTAGGGCAAACCTGCGAGTTCCTTGTCAGAAAATAATCAGGGTATCCTTATTCAAAAAAAAGTTATTTGCCATCAGGTAAACCTGACAAGTTCCAAGTCAGGACCTCCTGAGGAAATCCTTATTCAAAAAAAAGTCGTGAGCTATGAGGTCAACCTGACGAATTCCGGATTAGATAATGTCAGTAATTTTTTTTTCTCATTGTAGAAAAAATAAGTTTGGAGCAGATGATCAGTCCATTACAGCCGACATCTTCAACTAGAGCACTTGGTACTCTAGTCTAGACGATAGTGGCTGTAATTTTTTTTTCTCATTGTAGGAAAAATAATTTTGGAGCAGATGATCAGTCCATTACAGCCGTCTTCGTCAACTGGAGCACTTGGTGCTCTAGTCTAGACGATAGTGGCTGTAATTTTTTTTTTTTCATTGTATAAAAAATAATTTTGGAGCAGATGATCAGTCCATTGCAGCCGTCTTCGTCAACTGGAGCACTTGGTGCTCTAGTCTATATTGAAGAATGACGGTAATTTTTTTGATACTCTCAAAAACAAAATTTTGGAGAAGACAACTGTTCCATACCAGCCGACATCTTCAACTAGAGCACTTGGTACTCTAGTCTAGACGATAGTGGCTGTAATTTTTTTTTCTCATTGTAGGAAAAATAATTTTGGAGCAGATGATCAGTCCATTACAGCCGTCTTCTTCAACTGGAGCACTTGGTGCTCTAGTCTATATTGAAGAATGACGGTAATTTTTTTGATACTCTCAAAAACAAAATTTTGAAGAAGACAACTGTTCCATACCAGCCGACATCTTCAACTAGAGCACTTGGTACTCTAGTCTAGACGATAGTGGCTGTAATTTTTTTTTTTTCATTGTATAAAAAATAATTTTGGAGCAGATGATCAGTCCATTGCAGCCGTCTTCGTCAACTGGAGCACTTGGGGCTCTAGTCTATATTGAAGAATGACGGTAATTTTTTTGATACTCTCAAAAACAAAATTTTGGAGAAGACAACTGTTCCATACCAGCCGACATCTTCAACTCGAGCACTTGGTGCTCTAGTCTAGACGATAGTGGCTGTAATTTTTTTTTTTTCATTGTATAAAAAATAATTTTGGAGTAGATGATCAGTCCATTGCAGCCGTCTTCGTCAACTGGAGCACTTGGTGCTCTAGTCTATATTGAAGAATGACGGTAATTTTTTTGATACTCTCAAAAACAAAATTTTGGAGAAGACAACTGTTCCATACCAGCCGACATCTTCAACTAGAGCACTTGGTACTCTAGTCTAGACGATAGTGGCTGTAATTTTTTTTTCTCATTGTAGGAAAAATAATTTTGGAGCAGATGATCAGTCCATTACAGCCGTCTTCTTCAACTGGAGCACTTGGTGCTCTAGTCTAGACGATAGTGGCTGTAATTTTTTTTTTTTCATTGTATAAAAAATAATTTTGGAGCAGATGATCAGTCCATTACAGCCGTCTTCTTCAACTGGAGCACTTGGTGCTCTAGTCTAGACGATAGTGGCTGTAATTTTTTTTTTTTCATTGTATAAAAAATAATTTTGGAGCAGATGATCAGTCCATTGCAGCCGTCTTCGTCAACTGGAGCACTTGGTGCTCTAGTCTAGACGATAGTGGCTGTAATTTTTTTTTTTTCATTGTATAAAAAATAATTTTGGAGCAGATGATCAGTCCATTACAGCCGTCTTCTTCAACTGGAGCACTTGGTGCTCTAGTCTAGACGATAGTGGCTGTAATTTTTTTTTTTTTCATTGTATAAAAAATAATTTTGGAGTAGATGATCAGTCCATTGCAGCCGTCTTCGTCAACTGGAGCACTTGGTGCTCTAGTCTATATTGAAGAATGACGGTAATTTTTTTGATACTCTCAAAAACAAAATTTTGGAGAAGACAACTGTTCCATACCAGCCGACATCTTCAACTAGAGCACTTGGTGCTCTAGTCTAGACGATAGTGGCTGTAATTTTTTTTTTTTCATTGTATAAAAAATAATTTTGGAGCAGATGATCAGTCCATTGCAGCCGTCTTCGTCAACTGGAGCACTTGGGGCTCTAGTCTATATTGAAGAATGACGGTAATTTTTTTGATACTCTCAAAAACAAAATTTTGGAGAAGACAACTGTTCCATACCAGCCGACATCTTCAACTCGAGCACTTGGTGCTCTAGTCTAGACGATAGTGGCTGTAATTTTTTTTTTTTCATTGTATAAAAAATAATTTTGGAGTAGATGATCAGTCCATTGCAGCCGTCTTCGTCAACTGGAGCACTTGGTGCTCTAGTCTATATTGAAGAATGACGGTAATTTTTTTGATACTCTCAAAAACAAAATTTTGGAGAAGACAACTGTTCCATACCAGCCGACATCTTCAACTAGAGCACTTGGTGCTCTAGTCTAGACGATAGTGGCTGTAATTTTTTTTTTTTTCATTGTATAAAAAATAATTTTGGAGCAGATGATCAGTCCATTGCAGCCGTCTTCGTCAACTGGAGCACTTGAGGCTCTAGTCTATATTGAAGAATGACGGTAATTTTTTTGATACTCTCAAAAACAAAATTTTGGAGAAGACAACTGTTCCATACCAGCCGACATCTTCAACTAGAGCACTTGGTGCTCTAGTCTAGACGATAGTGGCTGTAATTTTTTTTTTTCATTGTATAAAAAATAATTTTGGAGCAGATGATCAGTCCATTGCAGCCGTCTTCGTCAACTGGAGCACTTGGGGCTCTAGTCTATATTGAAGAATGACGGTAATTTTTTTGATACTCTCAAAAACAAAATTTTGGAGAAGACAACTGTTCCATACCAGCCGACATCTTCAACTCGAGCACTTGGTGCTCTAGTCTAGACGATAGTGGCTGTAATTTTTTTTTTTTCATTGTATAAAAAATAATTTTGGAGTAGATGATCAGTCCATTGCAGCCGTCTTCGTCAACTGGAGCACTTGGGGCTCTAGTCTATATTGAAGAATGACGGTAATTTTTTTGATACTCTCAAAAACAAAATTTTGGAGAAGACAACTGTTCCATACCAGCCGACATCTTCAACTCGAGCACTTGGTGCTCTAGTCTAGACGATAGTGGCTGTAATTTTTTTTTTTTCATTGTATAAAAAATAATTTTGGAGCAGATGATCAGTCCATTGCAGCCGTCTTCGTCAACTGGAGCACTTGGGGCTCTAGTCTATATTGAAGAATGACGGTAATTTTTTTGATACTCTCAAAAACAAAATTTTGGAGAAGACAACTGTTCCGTACCAGCCGACATCTTCAACTAGAGAACTTGGTATTTACTGCAGACGAGATATTGGAACAAAAAATTCCAACTATAAATCATATGACCGAATTATTACCGCTTTTGCTTTGAAACAGTGATACAATTGGAACAAGAATTGACGATTATTTTAGCAAAAGTTTTCAATTTCTCTCTATTAAAATTAAAAATTTTTACAAGTGAAGATATTGATGGAGTTATATGTAGATGGACGTCCGCCTGCTCGTGCGAGCGCTTGTGCGTATGTGTGTGTGTGAGAACTAAATTTTGTCGTATGATCTTTTTGGAACGAACCAACCTATTTGATTTTTAGTTGCTACAATCGGAAGGGCTTATTAAAATTTCAACTTGATCAGATCGTGAAGTCGATTGGGGTTGCAGAATCGAAATTATTTGAAATATAAAAATCAAAAATGCTTTGTTTCTTTTTAGTTGTATAACCGTTTAGCCGCTCGATCGAGTTGCTTCAACATTCAACTGCCGCAAAACACGTGCCACTTGGTAGATTTATTCCAATGATATCGTCGTACAAAAGTAATTTTTTTAGCGAAAGATATTTTTCTCTGGTGCAAGCGTTTTTGAGCTTTAAAAGCTTAAAAATCAACAAATAATAACGTTTCCGATTTTCCTGAGCTCCAAAACAGAGGGAAGTTTTTGGGGTTGGCCCACAGGGTCAACCGTTTTTTAGATTTTCTTGTATCAAATGATCTTATGACATCTTGTGATAGTTTTGCCAGAAATGTAAGAAGATCTATAAACTTACTATGAATTTGACTTTAAGCTCAAATAACTTTTAAACAAACGGATTTATCGAAAAATGGTAAGGGATATTTTTTGTAGAGCATTCAGTGCCTTTTAAAAATATCTCTGCTGATTTTACCTATGACGTATCGTTAACAAGTTATAAAAATCAGAAGACGCCGAAAGAATTTTTTTTAGTCTAGAATGTTTTACCTCGGCAATGGCTCAATGTACGAATAAGCCCAGTATATATTTTTATTGGAAATTTAACGCTCTACAAAAAAAGTTTCTTATCATTTTTCGATAAATCTATCGGTTCATAAGTTATTGGACCTCGAAGGCAAGTTAGAGTAAATTTTAAGATCTTTTTACTTTTCCGGCGAAACTATAGGACTTATCATAAAATGTCATGAATATTTTTTGTAGACAATTTTATTTTCTGCAAATTATCTCTGAAAAATTTTTTTTAAATTCTCCATTGTTTTCTAGTTATTTCCATTTTAATGCCAAGCTTCTGAAAAAATAGTGTTCTGATCGAATTTAAGAGCTTGGCATAAAAATGGAAATAACTAGAAAACAATGCAGAATTAAAAAAAAAATTATCAATGATAATTTGCAGGGAATAAAATTGTCTACAAAAAATATTTATGAAATTTTATGATAAGTCCTATAGTTTCGCCGGAAAAGTAAAAAGATCTTAAAATTTACTCTAACTTGCCTTCGAGGTCCAATAACTTATGAACCGATAGATTTATCGAAAAATGATAAGAAACTTCTTTTGTAGAGCGTTAAATTTCCAATAAAAATATATACTGGGCTTATTCGTACATTGAGCCATTGCCGAGGTAAAACAATACAAACTAAAAAAATTTTTTTTTCCATGTTATTTAAATGGGAAATCGAATTTTTCGATGAGAAAAGCCCCTAATTGACTTAGAATTTTTTTTCAAGGGGGAATATTTTTTTTATTCTATAAATTGTTAGTTTTACAGGTAGGACAAAAAAAAACAAAATATCGCCTAAATATGAAACACCCTAATAATTATAAATGACGTTATACACAATTTAACCTGATCGTGTTTGAGAAACAAGGTGTATCTGCAATAATGTGCAAATTATTATATTATCTTAATTTAATATTATGAAATATGGCGGATAAGAATTAATGTGTAATATAAAATACAGCCACGAATTTCTATTAACTACAAGTGGCCAATGGACGAGCGGAGCAAACTACAATCTATCGAACACAAAAGATGAGTAACATCGAGGTGGGACATGAATTGGATGGGTGACCTATCCCGAAAAAAAAAAAAATGATTTTATAAAATTTTATGAAATTTTATACTGAAAATGGCCTGGTAAAATTTTATAAAATTTTACAAAACTTTATAAATTTTTAAAAAATTTTATAAAATTTTACCAGGTCATTTTCAATATAAAATTTTTTACCGGGTACAGCCAATTTTTTATATCTACAAGTGGTCAATAGACGAGCGGAGCAGACTACAATTCATCAATAACAAAAGTTAAGCAGCATTGAGGTGGATCATTAATTGGACGGGTGACCCATTCCGGAAAAAAAATAATTTCATAAAATTTTATAAAACTTTATACTGAAAATGGCCAGATAAAATTTTATAAAGTCTTACAAAAACTTTGTAAATTTTTATTAAACTATAAAATTTCACCAGGCCATTTTCAGTTAAAATGTTTATACTAAAATTTTGTAAAAATTTATAAAATTTTATAAAAATTATTTTTTCCCGATAATATTAAATATTATTTAATGATAATATTAAAAGCTTAAACTTTTACAGGCTTATTTTTATATCTAAATAAAACTTTTGACCCTGTTTTCGAGAAAAAAAAAATTTTTCTCTTTTTTGTGAAACATCCGAATATAGATGATTACTTCGGTAATACGTATTGCTATATTTACAATACGTATTGCTAAGCTAACCATTCAGATAGCTATATTAACAATTTTGATTGCTATAATAGCAATCTATATGAATCGTTAAAAAAGCAATTTTATTTAAATTTAATAAAAAAATTTTCAACTTTAACCATATACTTGCAATAACAAGCAATTGATAATTACAGCTAGCATCTACAAATTACATTTATTAAAAACTTACTTGGTATAATAAAGAACCTTCACCAGTTTTATTAAAACAAACTTCATCAATTGAATTAATATTATCAGCTATTATTTTAGCAATAATAGTCATTCTTAAACGTAGTAAATGTCAATAACTATTACAAGAAAAGAAATTGATCGTATTACACTAAATGTAAATCAAGAAATCAACTTAATTATTAATCAATTAATGATTAACGGAATTAATAAATATATATCTGAATGATAAAAGATCTGTCATTCGCATAGACATCCGAATTTATATAAAAATATCTGAACTGTGAAAAACAAAATTGAAACATTACTAAACAAAAGAAAGTAGTTATGAATTTTCTCAAAACTAATTTATAATATGCACTATAGTCCCCTACCTTGCCGGATAAGTTTTAAAAAATAAAACATGCTTTTAAAATTTTACGTTTTTATAATTTTTTAATGTTATTTCACTGTAAAAAATTGGGAGTGTATCCGGATTTAATTTTAATCCGAATTCACTCCGCATTCACTCCGCCGCTCGGAGTTCCGGAGTTCAAAATCACTCCGCATGTGGAGTGAATTGGGAGATTTTTTAGCGGTGTGATTGCAGAGTGACGCGGATTTTATTTCACTCCCAATTCACTCTGGTCCGAAGTTTTAACATTTAAATGAATTTATATTAAAATGTTAAACAGTGTGTGTGTGTGTTTGTGCATGTATACGCGAGTTTTTATTTCGATTATACACTTACGCAATAAATTATAGGAACAAAAAAATTTTTATAAATTTTTTTGTGATATTTGTGAGGCTGCAACTTTGTGAAAAATAATCGTATCGAGAATTAAACAAAACATTTTATAGCTTGAAATCTCTAGTTTCGGTGTATTTTTTTCAACAAAAAAAAAAAAAATTTCCAAAAAATGTCAAAAAAAATCGAAGAAACAAAAAATTTTAATTTTCCTTTCGTGTTCGAAATTTTTTTTTCATATTTTTTTTTGTTTTTTCGCCATTTCCTTGCATTTGCTGAATAACCAATGCAAAAATTTGAGAAATTTGAAAAATGATAAATTTGAAAAATTATGATTACACAATTAAAGGAACAAAACTTGTTCCTTTAATTATTTAGCAGAAATTCGATAGATCAATTTGAAAATTTACAGGGTTCTTGGAGGTACATTAAGCTAAAAAAGTCCCTGGCAAAATTGTTCTTTTTATCGATATTTGCAAAGTAGCAGTTGATTTACTAAAAAACCAAAAAAAGTCATTTTTTTGTACTTACTTCTAATGGATGTTAAAAATGAAAAAAAATTTTTTTTTTTTTTAAATGATGAGAGCGGCTTGTAGGGGATTTATTGAAATTTTTGACGCTATCCCTCAACTTACTGTGCGATCATTAATACCTGAAATATCCATGATCAAAGCCAAAAGGACCATTTTCTGTTTAAATTGATATCTCGGCAACAAATCGTTCTACGAGGTTAAAAAAAAGCCAAATTGGAGCTAAATAAATTTTTTAAACGATCTATGCATTAGTTTAGTTAAAAGAATTTTTCCGTGGTCCGTTGGCTCTTCGGAAAAAAAAAAAAAAATTTTGAAATTTTTTGTCTTGCGGTATTTCTCATGTTTGCGCAATAGCGGAAGCTTTCAAAGAATTTTGAATAAAATACACCGAAACTAAAGATTTCAAGCTATTAGATGCTTTTTTTTGAATCTCGATACGATAATTTTTCACCGAGTTACAGCCTTCCAAATATTACTAAAAAATTTATCAAATTTTTTTGTTCCTTGAATTTTTTGCGTAAATGTATTTAGTGGAGTTATATTTTATTATTAATAATTTTAAAATTTCACTCCGAAGTGAATTACACTTCAAGGGTAGTGAATAATTAAAAATTGATTCACTCCGAATTCACTCCGGATTCAATTCACATTCATTCCGCGAATTTTTTTCAGTGTATAAAATCATTTTTTGTAAATAAAGTAACAAATATCTTTGTTACACATAACAGCTTATGGTAAGCAATATATCTATAGAAGTTTCGATCTTAAAACAATAGACTCAAAACCATAACGTGTTCAGCAGAAGGTTGTAGACCTATCTCATAGGATAGTTAAAATGAAATTCTTGTGACTCCATACATACTCGAATTTTTCCCAGCAGGGTAAAATGTCATAAGAATTTTTTTCACTGTTTCAAAATTTTCCAGCTGGAAATTCCAGTACTTCCGACACTCGGAGGTGGATGAAACTGCGACAACATAAAATTCAGGTGACTCTAGATATGCTAGAATTTTTTCTCGAGGGGTAAAGTGTAGCCAGAATTTTTTTCGCCATTTCAAAATTTTCGACCTTGAAATTCGAGTACTTCCGACTCTCCGAGGTGGATGAAACTGTGAAAATATATAATTTAGGTGACTCTGGTGATGCCAGAATTTTTTCTAGGGAGGTAAAGGGTAGCCAGAATTTTTTTCACCATTTCAAAATTTCCGAGCTGGAAATTCGAGTACTTCCGACACTCGGAGGTGGATGAAACTGCGACAACATAAAATTCAGGTGACTCCACACATGCTAGAATTTTTTCTAGAGGGGTAAAGTGTAGCCAGAATTTTTTTCGCCATTTCAAAATTTTCGACCTTGAAAATCGAGTACTTCCGACACTCCGAGGTGGATGAAACTGTGAAAATATATAATTTAGGTGACTTTTGACATCCTAGAATTTTTTCTAGGGAGGTAAAGGGTAGCCAGAATTTTTTTCACCATTTCAAAATTTCCGAGCTGGAAATTCCAGTACTTCCGACACTTGGAGGTGGATGAAACTGTGAAAATATATAATTTAGGTGACTCTGGAGATGCCAGAATTTTTTCTAGGGAGGTAATGGGTAGCCAGAATTTTTTTCACCATTTCAAAATTTCCGAGCTGGAAATTCGAGTACTTCCGACACTCGGAGGTGGATGAAACTGCGACAACATAAAATTCAGGTGACTCTAGATATGCTAGAATTTTTTCTCGAGGGGTAAAGGGTAGCCAGAATTTTTTTCACCATTTCAAAATTTTCGACCTTGAAATTCGAGTACTTCCGACACTCCGAGGTGGATGAAACTGTGAAAATATATAATTCAGGTGACTCCAGACATGCTAGAATTTTTCCCAGAGGGGTAAAGTGCACTCAGAATTTTTTTAGAAGTTTTAAAATTTTCTAGCTGAAAATCCCAGTGGTTCCGTTACTGGAAGGCTGTGGAATTGATGGGATATGAGAACCTAGGGCTTCTCTACACAATTATTATGTTGTTTTTATGGTAATAAAGGTCAATCACAACTTTTTATTCACTTTTTACTATTTTTCTTATTATGTATTATATCTATATATATTGGCGTTCAATTGACCGGTCGCAACTTCAGTTACATCGTAAACTTGGGTTTTTATGTTTTAAACTTCTGTAACTCCGTGGCATTTTATGACATCATCTCGCCCAAAGTCGGGATTTTCTCAGAATTGAATGCTCTTCAAAAGTACCCATTATAGCGAACTCGTAACTCATACGAGTGGGGTAGTACGGACCGCTAAACTAAATTTTTTCATAGAATTCTTGTTTCTTCTCTCATTATCTCATAAACAACAAGACCTACAGAAAAAATATGAGTAACAATTCTATAGAAAATTCAATTTTCTACAAAAAAGGTCCTTAGCACTAAATCACTACGATCGATATTTTCTGAGATATTAATTATTGAAGTTTACGTAGCATTGAATTCCCATAAAATGTCGAATCAAATCTTAGAAAATACTGATTTTTTATTTGACTAATATCTCAGAAAATATCGATCTGAGTGATTCGGTGCTAGGGACCTTTTTTGTAGGAAATTAAATTTCCTATAAAATTGTCATTTACATTTTTTTTGTAGGTCTTGTTGTTTATGAGATAATGAAAGAAAAAAAATTAAAAAAGTTCGTATGCCTACACTAATAGAAATTTTATCTTGGCTCAAGAAAATATTATAAATTCTCAAGAATTTATTTCTGAAGAAAAGCAATTGTCTTGCTTCAAGAAATTCTTGTCTTGATTTAGATTTTCTTGGCTCTAAAGATTTTGTATCTTTGATGGATAACTCTCGTGTCTTGACCCAAAACTAAATTGTCTTCAATCGATACTATTGAATTCTTTAAGCAAGACCACTTGTCTCTTCAACTAAAAATGTCGTATTGTTATTTTAAGAACTTTAAATTTTTGGTTCAAGTTATAATTTCTTGATGGAAGATGTTTTCAAAGTAATGAAAAAAAAAACTTTTTTTAAAATAAATTTCTATTTTAACATATCTAAAGTAAATGAATGTAGTCCTAAAAAATCACTTTGAAATTTTTTATTTTTAAAATAAAAAAAAAAGTTTTTTTTCAAGCTGAGTAAATTGAGATCTTGATTTAAAAATCGCGCCATTCTCGTAACAAGTCGGTAATGTCTTAAACCTACATTTTGCCTATCTCAATCCAAGAGCAAGAAATTCTTAAGCCAAATATGTCAGATTTTGTTTCAAAACAATAAAGGCTTCATCGAAGAATAAAATTCTCAAACGAAGAATTTTTTTTCTCTATTCGAAAAATTCAATTTTTTGGTTCAAAAACTTATTTCTTAAATTTAAACAATTAAAAATTTTAAATCAAGAACCACATTTTGAAGAAAAAATTTTTCTTGAATCGAGATATTTTTTCTATCAATGTATGTATGGCCATATATGCTCCATGTATGAACCATATACGGCCATGCATGGCCATATATGTCCAACTAATCACTGACATATATAGCCATACATGACCATGCATGACCATACATGGCCTTGTATGATTCATATATGGCCATGCATGGCCATGTATGATTCATTTTTCACGGATATAAAAAATTTGAGCTGACTATTACAATTACTTATAAACAGGATGTTGTAGTGAAAAAAAATAGAAAATTTTTTTGATATCACTAACAGCATATTGATGATTATATTTTGCTTTTTCGAAAGTGATTATATCCTTTCAATCTTACGTAGCACAAGTAAACTTCGTTGTAACTGTCGGTCGCATAGCTTAGTCGACAAAGCGTCGGTCTCTCGTACGGAAGGTCCCGGGTTCGAATCCTACTAAAGCGGGTGGTGTTATTAATAAGTCTAGCGTTTTTTCTCTGAATTAAAAATTTCCAATTCGATTAGGAATTCAATTATTCGCATATCTGATAATCTCTGCGTCGCCAAAATAATTAAAAAAAAAAAAAAAAAATTAAAAAAATTTTTTTTTTATTTCGTTAAAATTTCTATACCTAGTCATATCAAGTCATGTATGGCCGTATCAAGCTATGTATAGTCATACATGGCCATGCATGGTCATACATGGCCATGCATGGTCATACATGGCCATGCATGGTCATTCATGGTCATATATGGCCATACATGGCCATGTCTGGCCAATTTACATACATGGCCATACATGGAGCATTCATGCATGGCCATGTATGATTCATTTTTCACGGGGTGTTATATCAAAGAATTATGCATTTATATTTTTAAACGAAAAACTTGAGGATTCTAATAGTTGATTTTAATAGTTTTTTATTCAATAAATAAGCGACATATCTCAAACAATCTGTTAGCAGGAAAAAAAATGATGTCTTAAGATCAATGTATAGTCGCTATGTCGAGACAAATCGCTGTTATCTTTCGCGATTTTAACCAGCAACTACCAGAATTCGCGGGTTGAACTCTGGCTTAGGCTGGTCTCTAACAAATTTTCATTTTACCTGGACAACGCAAATGGGTTCTCGCAAGAGAAAAACCCGCATTTAATCAAACAAACAATAGATGAAAATCTTATTAAATTCCCTTAAGCTAATTATCTAAAAATGTACTCAAATGATGTAAAATTATTTAAGTTAAAGGATAAGGCAGAATACAGGCACAATAATGAAATAAAATAGACAAGTTTATTGCCAATTATAACAATAGAAATTACTTACAAGAATGTGTAGCATAGTGTTTTACAATATTTTGGCTGCTCTTTGGTGGTAACGGATTCAGTGTAGTTGGATGGGCACGTGGCGCAGATTTAGATTACATTTAATGATTTATTTATAAAAACGAGTAACCTGCAGTCACTACGTGACTGCCCAAATATCACGACTAAATTTATAAAATACGCAGAAAAAAATAATTTCTTGCCGCAAAAAATTTTTACTTGCACCAAGAAATTTTATGCATTATGAATTCAATACAAAAATTTTCTTGGGGCGAGAAAATACTTTTTTGGGCAAGAAATAATTTCTTGCTCTAAGTAATTTTTTCTAGTTCTAAATAAATTTCTGTTTTCAAGTCACAATGCAAAAAATTTCTTAAGGTAAGTGAAATTTTCTTTAAGCGCGTAAAGATTTTTCATGTCAATGAATCCTTTTTTTTTGTGTACGCTCTCTGGCTTTGAGAAGCTCCCTAAAACCAAAAGGGAATATAAAAATATGTCATTTTGGAATGAGTAACGCAATATAAATAATATAGCTATATATTTAATGACATTCTGTCATATTTAGTGAAAGAATAATTAAAATATTAATTGATTATAAGATAGTAAATACGATCGTCTTTTTTCTCGCGTAATTTAAATTTCATTCGAATAATATAGATAAATCTATTTATCTCAATTCTTGGCAATAAAAAAGAGTTTAAACTATGAAAAGGCACAAATTCAAGTCCAGACCTTTCGAATCATACCAAACTCAATAACATTAACCAATCCTATCATATAGATATGGCGGGAACAAAATTTTCCTTATTCTCTTAATAATATAGAAGATAAATAACGTACTGTTAATTATAGATTATATTAAATAAAGTAAAGACGAAACCAAGAAATCCTAAAGATACTTGTTAATTAGAAGAAAATAATTGCGAGTTTATTGCTGTGTTCATTAATTATTTTAATTATATATAATCTTATATATAATGTCACGGGTTTTTTACCACCGGGGATCTACCGGAGTGAAGTCCGAGTACACTTACTATTTGGTCACCTTGGCAAAATTGTAAAGTTGGGCGCCAAGTGATTTTACAATCACCAAATAAACAATTATCAATAATGTCGGCTCAGGGTGGCGGATCAGGGAAAGGTCAGGCACTTGAGATTACGATAAATGATTGATCAGAATTACCACAAAAATTAGTCGTATATTACATAAACAAAATAATTGGTCGGTTTCACACAAATTATCGGTTACAAAAAAAAAATCGGAATGCCGCTGTCGGCTTGACTCGATATAAACAAAATTATAAATAAACGTTGTTGATCAAAAAACAAAGTCAGTTCATTACTCAAAAAAATAACAGTCGGTTGTCGAAATTAAAATACTCTTATTTTAATTCACAAACACATATACGACGTATTTCTTAACGAAAATACTCGACCGGTGACGTCAGAGTATTTTACATGGCAAGACTCGGCTGACGCAACGAATGAGAAAGAGATAATCCGCAATTCTCAGAAATACTCGAATGAAATAGAATAAAATAAAATAATATTTTATATTTCGGTAACACGTAATTTCACTATCACATAATTATTGCGCGTAATTAATGATGAAATGAATTATTATTTACCCAAAACGCGTTTCACTTGTTCAATACACCAAAATCAGTCGGTCGTACACTTGCTCAGTTCTCGTGCCGAGGCTTCGGCTTGTTCACAGTCGTCGGGTTATTGTTCACTCGGAATTTATTTGTCGGTCACTTTAATTAATCGTTGATCAATAATCGAATTGTTCAAATCGGATTTGAAATTGTTCTTTTGGTCGAGTCGAATTGTTCAAATTACAAAAACGCGGCCGTTCAGTACTAGGTCTCTCCCGGATCTCCCGTTTCAATCCATGCGGTGGATCGTTTGCTCGGTCGAAGTCGAAATTTTTGATTCGAGATGTCACTAGAATTTGCTCATCCGGTAACTATTTATTATTTGAAATAAATTCAAACCACGAGTCGATGTCGAATTTTTCATCATGTTACAATAATTAGACCTGAAACTGTATCCACCGCAAAGGCTCTCGATACCTGTAATCCTTTCTGTGGTCGATGGGTCCATACACAGAATAGAAGAGTTCTATGTTCTATGTTCGAATTAAACACCAATTTAAGCAATTATTGAAGTGAAACTTCTTTACGGAGGCTAAAATTGAACGATTTGAGGCGGAAAAGGGGAGGTAGCGCCAGAGGAGAACCATTGAGTGAAAGTTTAGAATAGGCGAGAAGGGGAATTGCTTGTATAGCAAGCCTTATATATTTTAAAGAGAGGGGGGAGTTGAGAAGAGTCGAGTAGAATGGACGAATGTAGTGCGCATGCGTCGTAATTTAACCATGTTATTCATATGTAAATACTTATATATATATATTAGGGTGGCGCAAAAAAACTGACTATTTTTTTTTTTCGATCTCGCATGAAAATTTGTTGGTTTACGATGTTTTAAGAAGCTTCTCCAAAAATTAGCTCGATAAAAAATTTTTAAGAGGTCGCTCACGAATTTTGAAAATGTTAAAAATGATTGAAATTTGGATTTTTGATTTCTAAATTTTTTCTTTCTCGTGGCAGCAATAGTTTATATTTGTGAAATCATGACTACGCTGAAAATTTAAGCCCAAAATTGAAATATTTAAACGGCGCTCAAGAATTTTGAATATTAATTGATAATATGTGACTAATACTTTGAGTTAGTTGTTGTATTTTTTTTATGACTCAATTATTTTCATTTCAGTAAAATATAACTTTTGCATAACCAAAAATATACAGGACAGTCTTAAACAATAAAATTTGATAAGTTTTGAATAAGCGAAAAAACCTACAAATTGAATTAAAAAATAAAAAAGTATGTAAATAACTTATTATTTCTATTTCTCGGGTTATATTTTTCACTGTGTTATTTTGTTCACTGTGATGCCAATTGATGGTGAAAAAATCGAGAAGCTATATTATTAATATTTAAGGGTCGCTCAAAAACGTTTAAAAGACAGCACTCGGAAACATTCAAAATTCTTGAGCGAGGTTTAAAAATTTAAATTTTGGGCTTAAATTTTCAGCGTAGTCATGATATCACAAATATAAACTATTGATGCCATGAGAAAGAAAAAAATTTGAAATAAAAAAGTCGAATTTCGATCATTTTCGATATTTTCAAAATTCGTGAGCGACCTCTTGAAAATTTTTTATCGAGCTGATTTTTGGAGAGGCTTCTTAAAACATCGTAAACCAACAAATTTTCATAAGAAACTCGAAAAAGGAAAATAGTCGGTTTTTTTGCGCCACCCTAATATATATATATATTAGACTGGGCCAAAAAAATCGACTATTTTTTTTTTCTTTCGATACTGTGAAAATATTATTCCTGACGACCAAAAAAAATTATTGTGCAAGTTTGAGCCCTTAATATTGATAATAAGAGGTGTATCGTTACGACTATTTGTTTTTTGACAGAAATTTTATTTGTTACCCAAAACTCGTAAATCATCTATCTGAAAAATTTGAGCAATGTATGTTCTTAAAGGAAATTGAATTCCCTAAAAAAAATCTCTCTTAGCAAATCGACATAAAATGAGCCGTTTTCTTGTAACCGTGCCTTAAATATTGATTTGTTTTTTGAATTCTTTGTTTTTATTTTGGATTTTTGTAACTACTAGAAATATTAAAATTTTTTCTAGTAAAGATACATATTTTTGAAAGGAATTTAATGCTCTACAAAAAAGGTCTCTTAGCATTTTTTGCTAAATTCACTCCTTCGAAAGTTATTCAGGTTATTTAAGTCGTTTTTACTCAACTTTAACGTTGAATAACTTTTGAAGGAGTGCATTAAGCGAAAAATGTTACGAGACCTTTTTTGTAGAGCATTTAATTTCCTTCAAAAATAAGTATCTTGTCTAGAAAAAATTTTAATATTTCTAGTAGTTACAAAAATCCAAAATAAAAACAAAGAATTCAAAAAACAAATCAATATTTGAGGCACGGTTACAAGGAAACGGCTCGTTTTTCGTCAATTTACTAAGAGAGATTTTTTGTAGGGAATTCGATTTCCTTTAGGAATATGCATTGCTCGAATTTTTCAGATAGATAATTTACGAGTTTTAGGTAAACTATGAAATTTCTGTCAAAAAACGAATATTTGTAACGATACACCTCTTAATATCAATATTAAGGGCTCAAACTTGCACAATAATTTTTTTTGGTCGTCAGGAATAATATTTTCACAGTATCGAAAGAAAAAAAAAATAGTCGATTTTTTTGGCCCAGTCTAATATATATATATATATATATATATATATATATATATATATATATATATGTATATATATATATATATATATATATATAATATTGGCTATTAGATCTTATCGGATAGTATAGCTTTGGGAAAAAAAAATCTCTGAAAATCAAAATATGTATATCTAGTTTTCTACTAAATGTAAAAATATATGTACATTAATTGAATGTAAAATTAAAAATATGTGTTGTAAAATAACTCACTAAAAAAAAATATGGTCAGTATGTAAAAATTTGTAAAGAATTTTTGTGTGTACTTGAAAATATCTGTAATTAAAAAGAACTAAATTAAAAAGTTAATATAAAGTAATTTCTATAAAAAAAGATACCCCTAGTAGAAATGAAATCGAGTTTTTGTCTAGTAACTGGCCAGTTTTACTAGAGATCCGAGAGAAACATGGCGGCTTTGAAAAAACTGTCACTTTAAAATTTTAGGTTTTGAGGTTATTAAAATTATCAGTTCCTCGGAAAAATAAAACGATTTTCTAAAAAATACCCAGGCAAATTAAAAATTATTTAAAATTAATGTATCTTTTTCTAAATTACTCCAAAAATTTATATGTGATAGATAAATCTAACCTGAACCCGATGAAAAAAGTTTTTGTCTAATTATATATGATTATATATGTTCATATATATAATCATATATGATTATATATAATCATATATGAAGTTATATATAATCATGCATGATTATATATGGGGTCATGTATAATTATATATAATTATATATGACCCCATGCATAATTAGATCTGATCATACCTGGCTGTTATTAGCCCATATATAAGTCTATATATGATCAGATCTAATTATATATAAGTCTATATATAATTAGATCTGATCAGATCTGATTATATATGAGTCTATATATAATTAGATATGTTCATACTTGGCTGGTATAACTCCATATATAACCATATATAAGTCTATATATGATCAGATCTAATTATATATGACTCTATATATAATTAGACATGATAATACTTGGCTGTCAACTCCATTTACTACCATATATAAGTCTATATATGATCAGATCTAATTATATATAAGTCTATACATAATTAGATCTGATCAGACATGGCTAATATAAATTCATGTATGGTCGTGCATAAGTTTATATATGATTGGATCTGATCAGACATGACTGATATAAAGTTATATGTAGTTATATATATATATATATATATATATATATATATATATATATATATATATATATATATATTAGACTGTTTCAAATTAGGGGACTATTTTTTTTTTTTTGATGAACATTGAAAAATCGAAAGGGTATCTTAAAATATGGTGACAGTTAAAATTTGAGCTCTTAATATTGATATTTAGAGGTGGCTATTTGTAATTTTCGATTTTTCATTTAGAAACATGGTAAAAAATACATAACTTCCGAAAAAATCAAGATACAAAAAATCTCTTCTTAACTATTTTGTAGGAAATTTACTGGTCTACAAAAAAGGTCCTCTATGATTTTTTCATGAGTTCAACCATTCACAAGATATCCGACGTCAAAGTTTGATAAAATTCAAAGAACTTGTTTATGCTCGCTCCGAATTTTATACCATGCCAACCAATGAGAATTCAGAAATTTTCAATACAATTTTTTGTAGGAAATTGAACGCTCTACAAAAAAAGTCTCTTATCGTTTTTTGATAAATCCATCTGTTCAAAAGTTATTAGAGCTTGAAGTCAAGTTATAGTAAAATTCGAGATCTTTTTACTTTTTCGGTGAAACTATCGGACAAATCATAAAATGTCATTAAATCTTTTTTGTAGACAATTTTATTTCCTAAAAATTATCTCTGATAAATTTTTTCCGAATTCTGCATTCTATTCTAGTTAATTCCATTTTAATGTCGAGCTCTTAAAATCGATCAGAACACTTTTTTTAGGAGCTTAGCATTAAAATGGAAATAACTAGAAGAGAATGCAGAATTTAAAAAATTTATCAGAGGTAATTTGTGAGAAATAAAATTGCCCACAAAAAAGATTCTATGACATTTTATGATTAGTCCGATAGTTTCACCGGAAAAGTAAAAAGATCTCCAACTTTACTTCGAGCTCTAATAACTTTTGAACAAATGGATTTATCAAAAAACGATAAGAGACTTTTTTTGTAGAGCGTTCAATTTCCTACAAAAAAATGTATTGAAAATTTCTGAATTCTCATTGGTTGGCATGGTATAAAATTCGGAGCGAGCAAAAACAAGTTCTTTGAATTTTATTAAATTTTGACGTCGGATATCTTGTGAATGGTTGAAGTTATGCAAAAATCATAGAAGACCTTTTTTGTAGATCAGTAAATTTCCTACAAAATAGTTGAGAAGAGATTTTTTGTATCTTGATTTTTTCGGAAGTTATGTATTTTTTACCATGTTTCTAAATGAAAAATCGAAAATTACAAATAGCCACCTCTAAATATTAATATTAAGAGCTCAAATTTTAACTGTCACCATATTTTAAGATACCCTTTCGATTTTTCAATGTTCATCAAAAAAAAAAAAATAGTCCCCTAATTTGAAACAGTCTAATATATATATATATATATATATATATATATATATATATTACATAATATGACAATTTTTTAATATAAATGTTATTAAATTTTTATTTTGTCAACTATCAAATAAACTTAAATCCCCAATACTTAAAAAATGTTCAAAGGTTTCGGCAGCAATTTAAAAGTATTAATCGATATCGATTTATATACGAATATTTATAAGTTTATAGATAAATAGATTTGATTATATGTATCTAATGAATTCTATTGTCATTTATGTACAAAATCAAATTCATTATTAGGTGCATTATTTACGTATGATGTATTGACTTGATTATTTGAGTCAAGTAATGCCATAAACTTTTCATTATTGTAAGTTCATAACAGACTAGAGGATCAGACTACAATCCAGCGATCACCAAAGTTAAGCAGCATCGGCGTAGGTCATTGATTGGATGGGTGACCTCGTAGTAAAGTGGTGGTCAACGAATCGTAATTTTTTTTTTTTTTTTTTATTTAAATTTAATCAATATTTATATTGATGAAAACAATAAATCCTAATTAAATTACTGAATTAATAATTTAAAGGTATTCGAAATGAGATTCTAAAAATGACTATATTCATTCATGCATGATCATGTATAAACAGATCTGATTATATATAATTAGACCTGGCCAATTTTTGGATCCAATCATATATAGATGATTATGCATAATTATATATGATTAGACAAAAACTTTTTTCATCGGGAAGCATCGACATATATAGATCAATAAATAAATATTGACCCGCATTGACAGACATCAAAAATTAATTAATTTAAATAAATAAATTATAACTTATAATAAAAATAATGATTGACAAACAAAATTATTATAAAATTTATTTATTGAGCCTTTCAATGACTTAAATAATCCAAGTTTAATTTATGAATGTTAAACTATAAAGCCGGCAACATCATTATATTTTAAAAATAAATGTAATCATTAAATCGTACTTTCAAAAATTAACTATAATTAAAATTTTATTATTAATAATGTATAAAATTTTTTCTTTTTAATTATTCCTTTTTTCGACTTCCTTCTTCCCAGTTTTTAATAATTCGTCTGAAGGACAATTTATAATTTTTGTTTCTATTGCCCATAGTCGCAATTTACTTATTGTATTCATTTTTTTCATTGATTCCATTTTTTAATGTGTATATTATTAATTATTGATCATAAAATTATTTACATATTAACACATACGTTAAAAAATAGAGGTTAAACAGGAAAAAAATAAACACACACATACACACTAGTACAGAAAATACATTAGTGTGACTAATGTGTACGCCTTAGTTGTAGGTGGCGCGATTTCTAGTTTTTAGCCGGGATTACTGGCCAGTTACTGGTCTGAAATCGAGTAAACTCTAGTTTATTTCTACTAGGGACATCTCCATATAAATTACTGTATAAAATTTAATTGCAACAAATTAAAACATAAAAAATTAAAAATAATTGTAATTATAAAGGTATAAAATCATTTAAATATATTTAAAATATTGTCTTTAATTGAATGATTGAATAAACGAAAGTATGTAATTTTAAAGAGAACTAAAAGAAATTACTATAAAAAAACAAATTCTACAAACTAACATTCGCATAACTAAACATGTATATAAGAAAATTAAGTAAAAATGAACATCTCGATAAATAAAATATCTATAACAAATTAATTGTTTTTGAACATCTCTATAAAATATAATATCAATTCAAATTTGATTATCGATATCACATTTTATAGAGATGTTCAAAAACAATTAATTTGTTATAGATATTTTATTTATAGAGATGTTCATTTTACATAATTTTTGGATATACATGTTTAGTTATGCAAATGTTTGTTTTTAGAATTTTTTTTTTCATAGTAATTTTTTTTTTTGTTTTTTTCGAAATTACATACTTTCATTTATTCATTTATTCAATTAAAAAAAATATTTTAAATATATTTAAATGATTTTATTCTCTTATAATTGCAGTTTTTTAAAATTATTTATGTTTTTATTCATTGAAATTAAATTTTATACAGTAATTTACATAGAGGTCTATCTTTATTTATAGTAATTACTTTTTATCAACTTTTTAATTTAGTTCTTTTTAACTATAAATATTTTCAAATATGTACAAAAATTATTTACAAATTTTTAGATAGTGACTACACTGAAAAAAAAAATTTGTTACCTTAACAAAAGTTAAGATTACGCAGTTATTTGTTAAGATAATAAATCTAGTCAACACAACAAAGTAACATTTGTTATGATAAGTAAAGTGAAGTTGCCGTTATAACAAATGACATGCGTTGAGCTAAATATTAAATTAGGTTTTACAAAGATATCTTGACTCGAGAAAATTTTACTTCACCTAAGATATTATCGCGTCGCAATATATTTTCTTGAGTCAAGAACATCACTTCTTCAAGGCGCCCGCTTTGAACTATACTTATTCATATTGGTATACTTTTAAAAATAAATAGCGTTTAATATTTAAGCCATAATTTACAAACACAATTTATGTCCAAAATCGAAAACTCGTGATGAATTCTTAATGATATTGTTCACCTAATTAAAGCACAAAATTCTATGCGTATTTAAAAAATTTTTCCTCAACACATATCATTTGTCACAACAGCAACTTCACTTTACTTACCACAACAAATGTCACTTCGTTGCGTTAACCAACATAGTTTTGCTATCATAACAAATAGCTGCGTAATCTTGATTTTTGTTATGATAGCAAATTTTTTTTTTCAGTGCATGTTTTTTTTAGTGGTTTACAAATCTAGAGATATTTTTGATTGGGGCTTTTTTTTTATTCCGTCATTTTACAATTCATATTTATAATTTCATATCTAATTAACATAAATATATTTTGAAATATTGAATTTTCTTCTTACAATTTATTGTTTTTTGAATTTTTACATTTAATAGAAAACTAGTTATAGATAGTTCTATTTTCACACTGATAGAAGGATTTAGTTGTATTTAACAAGATTTGGTTGTATGTACCAAATGATTTAGTAACGAATTTGTAATACTAAATATTTGGTTACAGGAACCAAATCATTTAGTAAAGCTCATTTATTTCCGCCAAATAAATATTTTGTAGTATTTAAGAAATGATTTATTGGGGCACAATAAATCATTTATTGGGATTAAAGAACTAATTTTTTTAACTTATTTTAGCGCATAACCTAATTGTTCTACTTAAAATAAATTAAAATAATAATAATAAATAATTTTAAGTAAAAATATATAGTATTATAAAGAAAATAACCTCATTTTATTATAATTTGTTATTTAAGATAAATAACAAATTTTTCGTCAAATGAATTTTTGAAATTAAAATAGATTAAAATAAGAATAATAAATAATTTTAAGTAAAAATATATAGTATTATTATAAAGAAAATAACCTCATTTTATTATAATTTTTTATTTAAGATAAATAACAAATTTTTAGTTAAATAAGATTTTAAGTGCTCCTCCATAATTTGAAATAATTCATTTTAATCAATTGAAAATAATTGTTTTTAAAATCAATAAATTGATTTGGAAATCACAATAGTAACTCCGATTGAGACGAAACGCACTATACTGTGAAAGCGGCAATATATTCACACACACACGCTACACGGAACGAAATTTTCGCTAAAAATTACCGTTAAATTCACTGTAATCGTGGGACATAATGCAGTGCTTTTATTTATTACCATTTTCGAAATAAAAATTAGGAAAAAATTCATTTATTTTATGGTAAACTTCATAAAATTTACCGAAAACCGAATAAAATTTACAGTAGACTACGGTAAAATTTGTTGAAAAAAGGTTAAAAATTATCTGACTTACCGACAAATGATTAGGTCGTGCCATTCGTCCCACGATTACAGTGAATTTAACGGTAATTTTTAAAGAAAATTTCTTTCCGTGTACACTGATATTTCCCCACAAATACATACGTAGTTTTTATTCCTAAACAAGCCATCTACCGACAAAACTTACCAAAAAAATATTTAGTACCGATTACCAAATATTTTTTTGATGGAAATAAATATTTATTTTACTATAGTAAGATTTAATTGAGATAAAAAAATAATTTATTAAATTATAATAAATTATGATAATGGGTACAAAATATTTTTTTCTCCCAAATAAGTGACTAAAAATTTGGTTACTAAATCCATTTAGTACTCTGTAATAAATCCTTCTATCAGTGCAGAGATTTCTTATTTCCCAACGCTATACTATCCGACAAGATCTAATGGCCAATATATATTTATATATTTATATTTATATTAATTTATTCATTCATTTAGACCGACTTAATTATTAAAAAAGTTTTACTTCTATTGTGACCTTATGTCCGTGAGGCTCACTCGTTTTTTTATTTTATACTTTTTGCACGACTCATGATGCGAAGCATCAGAGTGTGCTTTACGATCGAAAAATTTCTTTCGCCTCACCTCGGCAACTATTTCAATTATTATACCCTTGTTAGTTCACGGAATTAAGATCCTTTGCATAATACTTTGAAGATAATTTAATGGAGATTAATTCCATACTTTTCCAAAATTCATTTAGTTGAATAAAAACGGAATAAACATCAAAATAGTTTAAAAAAATTTCCTTTTCGTCAAGTATGAATCCCGTTTACACTGTAACTTGCGAAAAATCCAGTAATTGAATCAAATTTTTTCTTTTTAAATTCTTTAAAAGATTTGTAGGTCTCCTATTGCGAATGGCTATATAACTCAGTATCGTTTAATTACAATTAATAAAAGAATAAAAAGGCTGTATAACTATATATATATATAGGTATACTAGGGTGTGTCATTTCAGAGCAACATTTTTTTTTTTAAGTGCATGGGAAAAAAAATCATAGTTCAACACAAAAAAAAAATTTTCGCGCAAGAAAAAAAATTCTATGTCGATTACAGACCTAGCTCATTGAAAAAATCGATTTCCCGTTTAAATAACATGGGAAAATTTTATTTTCAACTTTGAATATTTGTAACTCGTTAACTAATCAATAGATCGAATAGACTAATACATATTTTTGTAGGAAATTGTACGCGCTACAAAAAAGATCTCTTATCATTTTTCGATAAATCTATCTGTTCAAAAGTTATTGGAGTTCGAAGTTAAGCTCTAGTAAATTTCGAGATCTTTTTACTTTTCCGCTGAAACTATCAGACTTATTACAAAATGTCATAGGAAATTTTTTATTGAAAATTTTATTCTCTACAAATTATAATGAATAAAATTTTTTCAAATTCCGTATTGTTTGCTAGTTATTTTCATTTCAATGTTAAGCTCTTTAAATCGATCAGAACACTACTTTTTTAAGAGCTTGAAATTAAAATAAAAATAACTACAAAACAATACGGAATTTGAAAAAAACATTACAAATAATAATTTGTAGAGAATAAAATTTCCAATAAAAAAGATCCTATGACATTTTGTAATAAGTCTGATAGTTTCACCGGAAAAGTAAAAAGATCTCGAAATTTACTAGAGCTTAACTTCGAACTCCAATAACTTTTGAACAGATAGATTTATCGAAAAATGATAAGAGACCTTTTTTGTAGCGCGTACAATTTCCTTCAAAAATATGTATTAGTCTATTCGATCTATTAATTAGTTAACGAGTTAAAAATATTCAAAGTTGAAAATAAAATTTTCCCATGTTATTTAAACGGGAAATCGATTTTTTCAATGAGCTAGGTCTGTAATCGACATAGAATTTTTTTTCCCATGCACTTAAAAAAAAAAATGTTGCTCTGAAATGACACACCCTAATGTATACATATCTATACAATATACGTACATTTATTCCACCAGGGGCGCTTGCGCATTACCTTCCTTATACAGCTGTTTTTTTTTATATTATTGCTAATTGGTAAGCCTGAATTTTTTCAATTAAATTTTTTTTTATTTTTTTTCATTTACATATATTTTTTTTTTTTTTTTTTTTGTATTAATCGAGATATTTTGAGTAAGTTCTTTTATAGTTCGATTAGCGAGACTTTGCGCTTCGGTTTTTTACCTCCACCATCATGGCGCAATGTCTCAGATATTTAATTTAGATGGTGGGGTAAAAACCAAAAATATCCAACTATATAATTATAATTATTAAAAATTATATAATTATTATAAAAAAAAAACGAGTGAGCCTCACAGACATAAGGTCACAATAGAAGTGAAACTCTTTTAATAATTGAGTCGGTCTAAATGAATAAATAAATTAATATAAATATAAATATAATATATATAATATTGGCCATTAGATCTTGTCGGATAGTATAGCATCGGGAAAATAAAAATCTCTGGAAATAAAACTAATGTATATCTAGTTTTCTACTAAATGTAAAAATTTAAAAAACAATAAATTGTAGGAAGAAAATTCAATATTTAAAAATATATTTATGTTAATTAAATGTAAAATTATAAATTTAAATTACGTAAAATGACGGAATAAAAAAAAACCCCAATAAAAAAATTCTCAAGATTTGTAAACCACTAAAAAAAAACATGGTCACTATTTAAAAATTTCTAAATAATTTTTGTGTATATTTGAAAATATTTATAATTAAAAAGTTGATAAAAAGTAATTACTATCAATAAAGATATACCTCCATATAAATTACTGTATAAAATTTAATTTCACTGAAATATAAAAAATTTTAAAAACAAAAAATTAAAAAAAACTGTGATTATAAAAGTATAAAATCATTTAAATATATTTAAAATATTTCCTTTAATTGAATAAATGAAAGTATGTAATTTTAAAAAGAACAAAAAAAAATTACTTTGAAAAAAAAATTCTGAAAACAAACATTTGCATAACTAAACATGTTTATAAAAAAATTATGTAAAATGAACACCTCTATAAATAAAATATTTATAAAAATTAACTGTTTTTAAACACCTCTATAAAATATGATAATATTTATAATCAAATTTGATTTGATATTATATTTTATAGAGATTTCAAAAACAATTAATTTTTTATAGATATTTTATTTATCGAGATGTTCATTATTACTTAATTTTCTTATATACATGTTTAGTTATGCGAATGTTTGTTTTTGGAATTTGTATTTTTATAGTAATTTTTTTTAGTTCTCTTTAAAATTACATACTTTCGTTTATTTATTTATTCAATTACAGAAAATATTTTAAATATATTTAAATGATTTTGTACCTTTATAATTACAGTTATTTTTAATTTTTTATGTTTTTATTTATTGCAATTCAATTTTATACAGCAATTTATATGGAGGTGTATTTTTATTTATAGTCATTACTGTGTATTAACTTTTTAATTTATTTCTTTTTAATTATAGATATCTTCAAGTACACACAAAAATTCTTTACAAATTTTTAAATACTAACAGTATTTTTTTTAGTGACTTATTTTACAATACATATTTATAATTTTACATTCCATTAATATGCATATATTTTTACATTTAGTAGAAAACTAGTTATACATATTTTAATTTTGAGAGATTTTTTTATCCCGAAGCTATACTAACGGACAAGATCTAATGGCCAATATATAATATATATATATATATATATATATATATATATATATATATATGTATATATGTACATATGTATATTAGGGTGCTTTTTATTTTTCGAACATTTTTTTTTTCTTGGCCCATATGAAAATTTTATTGTAGGCGACAAAAAAAAAATTTCCTGAAAATTTTAGCCCTTCATTTTAATTTTAAGAGGTCGCTATCTATTTTTAAAGTTTTCCCATTTAAAAAGCATGGGAACGATATCACATTTTTTTATAAAAATTCCTACCCAGGCAGTTTTTGAGCAATTCACTCGTTTTTCGGCTCGTTTCATAGGGCTTGTAGTCCTCTTTAAAATTGATTTTAGTGACATAGATGCATTTACAACAGTTCAAAAGTTATGAGACTTCAAACTTCAGAAATTTTTATTTTTACCAAAAAATAATAATTAATTGTAACAGTGCGTTTCGACTTGAAAATCGAGCGCCAAACTCTAGTTGACCTACGGCCATCTATTGTGATAAATATACCTTAATTAACACTCATCAGTCACCCGGGGCCATGTCAGAGGGCCCCCTAGATCGCATTCTACTGAGACAATAGTGGGGTAGTTTCCCACCCTCAGACTTTTCCTTTAAAAGGGCTAGCAAACAGTCTCTGGCTCTCTTACGCTCTGAGTCTCTTAGGCTCTTGGCTCTTGGACTTAGGCCCTGGCTACCACCCAGAGTGGACCAGTAGGGTAGTGGACTGATGACGCTTAGCGAGGTTTCTACTCTACACCCAGAGCTCAATACAATTTACTTGAGCGGGTCTAACGATAAGGCTAGTCACATCTAGTCATTGAGTCCAGTGTTCAATTTTATTTAATTTATTTTATATTTTTGAGTTTGTTTGTTATTAATAGCCGCAGTAATTGTTTTATAAATTATTTATTTGAATAACGTTTTAATTGACCACATTTTGAGTCAAATTTATACACGCGGTCATAAAGTAAAGTTAAAGTTAAATTTGAATTGTGCCGATAAAATTCGTGAGTGTTACCACACCATTGCTGTTCATTTTCTGCGATTTCCATCACCGAAGATTTGGGCCTACACCGCTGCTGCCACGTTTTCTGCCTACGCTTATTGAGGGTCATCTACAACTACAGCAATGGATCATGCAGTAAGGTACAGCGTAAGTGGGATTCCGTCTTCCCCAAATTAAATTTATACTTGGTCTCCTCCCGCGTAAATTGAATTATCAGAACTTATATACCAAATTTTATTCTAATTAATTCTATTGGGAAAATTTTAATATTGTAAATGGGTATTTGGTTAAATAAAATTGATATTTTCTCGTTGATAATACAAAACCAAATCTTTTCACTAAATAAACCACCAGGCATTCCTTTCCATTAATAATTAATAAGCGCTAATTTCAGAGAACGAGGCGAACCCCCCAGCTCATTAGATTAAATTAATTAAGTTAATTATAAGTAACCGTGGTCTGGACAAGAGCTAGCCCAGCCAAGCTAGACCGGTTATATAATGGCTATTATTATTCCAGCTATCAACTTTCTAGAAAAAATAACATACAACTTTTGTAGTGTGTTAAATACTCTGAAAGAAATACCCAAAACAATTCAATATTATCAACGTTATTGTTTTTTTTTTTTTAACTTTTCTCTTTTAAAGGGTTTTAGAATTATTTAATTTTAATTTTATTCTCGTGACAAATTGAACTTTTGTACTTATCCTTTTTTTTGGTATTAAATTAATCGAGCTTTATCAATTTTTATGTAGTTCTATGATTAAAAAATAAAATAATATTAAAAAACTGATAATAGATTTGTGACTTGTAATTCAATTTCAGTCATAAAGACTGAGATTTTACACCGTCGAAAACTATCGGCGCTTCGATCGATACGTTAAATCATAGAACTACATAAAAATTGATGAAGCTCGATTAATTTAATACCAAAAAAAAGGATAAGTACAAAAGTTCAATTTGTCACGAGAATAAAATTAAAATTAAATAATTCTAAAACCCTTTAAAAGAGAAAAGTTAAAAAAAAAAAAACAATAACGTTGATAATATTGAATTGTTTTGGGTATTTCTTTCAGAGTATTTAACACACTACAAAAGTTGTATGTCATTTTTTCTAGAAAGTTGATAGCTGGAATAATAATAGCCATTAATTATTATTTTTTGGTAAAAATAAAAATTTCTGAAGTTTGAAGTCTCATAACTTATGAACTGTTGTAAATGCATCTATGTCACTAAAATCAGTTTTAAAGAGGACTACAAGCCCTATGAAACGAGCCCAAAAACGAGTGAATTGCTCAAAAACTGCCTGGGTAGGAATTTTTATAAAAAAATGTGATATCGTTCCCATGCTTTTTAAATGGGAAAACTTTAAAAATAGATAGCGACCTCTTAAAATTAAAATTAAGGGCTAAAATTTTCAGGAAATTTTTTTTTTGTCGCCTACAATAAAATTTTCATATGGGCCAAGAAAAAAAAAATGTTCGAAAAATAAAAAGCACCCTAATGTATATATGTATTTATATATGAATAACGTGGTTAAATTACACACATGCGCACTACAATCGTCCATTCTACTCTACTCTACTCACCTCCCCCCACTCTTTAAAATATATAAGGCTTGCTATACAAGCAATTCCCTTTTTCGCCTATTCTAAACTTTCACTCAATGTTTCTTCTCTGGCGCTACCTCCCCTTTTCCGCCTCAAATCGTTCAACTTTAGCCTCCGTAAAGAAATTTCACTTCAAAAATTCTTATATAATAATAATAAAAAAAAAAAAAAAATTAATGAAAGAAAATTGTATATATTTTTAATTCATTCGTGCTTCCTGCCATTTTTTTTATTATTATTTATTATTTTATACTACATGAGCATTATAAGTCGTGCACTTTTGGATTTTCCAAATTTTAATGTCTTTAAAATTTCTATTACATCTAATTCTGAAATTTTACGAGTGAACATTGTTACTTATACTAAAGAGCTTCGAAGTTAGTGTTACTTGTAGGCAGTATTGTTGATTAAATGCGATTTACAGTACTACATCCTAAAAATTGTTACGTCCTGGAGTCGTGTCGGCTTGAGATCTGCCGGCGCGAATTATTTGAATTGGACGTGACTGTAGATCTTCGAATACTTGGGTAGTTCTCGAAAGCTCGAAATAACTTGGTCGTTTATTAGAGAATAAATATGTTTGATTTATTCATATAAAATAGAATAGTCGAAGAATATTGTTAAAAATACACTTGAGTTTTACAATTATTATTTGACAAATAACTTCGTGTCAAAAGAATAATATATTTTAATTAAACCGGGAGTTTACTTGCGTGTACTAAACCGCACTACTATATCTTCTGATTGATGTGTGAGAATCTAAGAGTGTAAGAGAGCGATGTATTGGGCATCAACTTTTTATATCAATCCGCAAGCCAACACCCTAGAGTAAAGTGGGATAGGGTATTAGGGCCTTATTCCCAAAAGTGGGAGTTTGTTATCATCGTTCAACGCGGATGCTGTTGCATCAGCAGTCGGACGATGTTTTTCGGTGTTTTCACTTTTTCGTGGAAAAACTAATTTCACTTTGTATTCTTTTGACATTCATTATTTGTCGTACAATCATTCTTATCTATTTTTATTCATCAACATTCTTTTGGAGAAATCGTCGGTGATGAATAAATACTATATTAATAATATCTTATCTATTTGACTATTTTCAGATGCGTGCTTATTAATATACGTTAAAAGAAAATATATTATTATTAACAATTCTATTATCTATTATTTAAATGTATCGGTTTGGCGGGTCTCAGGTCGGTCTCTTATCATTCAAGATTTGAAAATTGGCAGAGCCATCCGACAAGCAGGCTGGGACGTAACAAAATTATGATTTTTACGGTAAAATCCACCCTCACAATGATCAATAGGGAAAATTACTTTGTTAACATACTAAATTTTGAGTTTTTCCTCAATGTACAGTTATATTATTTTCAATATTCTGTAATCTATGTATGTATTATTAATCATATATAATTTATATTTACAGTTTCAAAGTCATCAAATCTTTCACGTGTTAGTAATAGCAGCTGCGTTCGTGCACTATCACGGAATAACAGAAATGGCAATGCATAGAATGACAGTAGGTGACTGCTCAAATCCTGCGCAAGTTATGGCTTTTTAAACATAATTTCGAAGAAGAGTCAGAAGTGTAAATTATATTATCAACTTGTTAAACTTTTAAGAATAAGTTTGATTTGAAAATATCAGAATATGGCAAAGATTTGTTTAAGTTTGTATAAATTTTTTTCGAAATACAGTTTTCAGGTAAAATTATAAAATTACTTCTTTCACTAGAAAGTGAACAGTTTAGTTATCTAATTTACAATATATATATATATATATATATATATATATATATATATATATATATATATATATATATATTATATTAAACCGAATCAAAAAAATCGACAATTTTTATTTTTCAGGGATACACTTAAAAATATCAGTAGAATGAAAGAAAAAGCCTGTTAAAATTTGAGCCCTTAATATTAATATTAAGTACTCCCTGATTGCGATTTTCTATTTCCCATTTAAATAACACGGGAAAAAAAAAGTTCAAGTTCGGAATTTTATACCTCGGTAATGGCTTATTGTACAAAGTGGTTAGTTCATTACTAAATCTTTGAATAATAAAAAGAAAATGAGTAATGGAAAAAAACGTAATTTTTAACTACGTAAATCTTTATGTTATGTTTTATAGTAAATAGTCAAAATTTTATAATACTTTCCTTTACCTATTTGACTTTTCCACTAACCTATTTCATTGAAACTTTAAATTTCCCGCGTGACCCACCATCCCTGATTAAAAACTCCGATTGAATCTGATTGAAACTCAATCAGAATTCTATCAGTTTCAATCGGAAACAAATTTTCAATTAGAAATGGTCGGGAGCGTTCGAAGTCTCCGATTGAATTTCAATCAGATTCAATCGGAAAATAATAATTTTTTAAAAATTATTTTCCGATTGAAACCGATTAAAACTAATTGAAAAAAAATCAATCGGATTTAATCAGATTTAATCGGAAAGTAATAATTTATTTTTCGATTATATTCCGATTGAATCTGATTAAATCCGATTGATTTTTTTTCAATCAGTTGTAAACAGATTCAATTGCAAAATAATTATTTTTTCACGATTATTTTCCGATAGAATCCGATAGAAGATTCTCAATCAGTTTTAATCGGATTCAATCGGAAAATAATATTTTATTTCACGATTATTTCCCAATTGAATCCGACAGAAAATTGTCAATCAGTTTTAATCGGATACAATGAGTGAATAATATTTTATTTTTAAGATTACTTATCATATTTTGATTAACTCGCTTTCATGTATGTCTGTCCGGGTGCGCGGATAAAAATGTTGGCTCGAGACCTAGCAATTTTTATTATGTTGTCGACCAACCTTGAAACAGGAAATGAAGTATCAAAAAAAATTATTATACTCATATGAAAATTTACTATGCTGTATCACAATACTTACTACGCGCGAGAGACTTCCCGATAAAAAATGTTTGGAACCAAGCATATATGATTGGATCCAAACAGTCAGATATGCTTGGATCCAAATTTTGGCGCGATCCAAGCGGATCCAAACAGATCTTGAAATATCCAAAGAGATCCAAACAGATCTCACTATATCCACGAATATATAAGTGTATCCAAGCAGATCTGCGTAAATTTTGATCTTTAAATAAATCTACATAGATTTAAGCTCATATATTTAAAGAAGTTTCACTACATTCTAATGAATGCATGTATAAATATATTATACTTTTGACCATTCTAAAAACAATATCTACTCACATCATGGATCTTATTGCTATTACCTCTTAATGCTTTTGATGAACCTATGTATAACATATATCAAAAGTCAATTGATATTTAAGTCAAAAAAAAATAGATGAGTACTTCAGAAACATTGATCAAACTGATTCATTTTATTTATTCATTACAATATCAAGTATATAATTTAAATAACGTATACACCAAAATCAGTAAGAAAAAAAAAATTTTTCATTTTCGTATGTAACTCAGATATTCGTGAATAATCAGAGAAAAAAAACTCTATATTTAATGTCTTATTCACAGTAGAACCCCGACAGTTCGACGATTCAGGAGCCTTACCTGTATTTAAATATTATTGGATCTGACCAAATATGACTACATATAGACACACATTTTTAGATATAGTCATAAATTCTTGGATATACGTATATCTGCTTGGATATGAATTATTTTTGCCTCTATATATCCACGTACATACAGTTGAGTCTGAGCAAATATAACTCTATGTACTTATATATGCTTGGATATAAGCATATCTGCATGGATATCAATTTTTATATCTGCTTATATATAGTTAGATCTCAGCAGATGTACTTATATATGGTTGGATATGTGTATATTTACTTAGATATCAATCTTAATATATCTCTATATCTGCTTATATATGATTAGATCTGAGCAGATATAATTATATATGCTTATATCTAGCAAGATCAGATATCTGGATATATTTGGATATAAATAGATATAGCCAGATCCAGACATATCTGGTTGGATCCAAACGTTTTTTATCGGGTTATCGATAAACTTTAATAACAATTACTTTCATACATTATAATAATTCTGATGCGGCGTAACAATTTTTCGTATGAGAATAATAATTTTTTGGATGCTTCACTTCCTGTTTCAAGGTTGGTCGACAGCATAATAAAAATGGCTAGGTCTCGAGCCAACATATTTCTCCGTGTAGAATGTTCTAATTGATTTTAAACTATCTTCCTGATGAGCTAGATATATTGCTAAAGTCCCTAGTAAAAATGAAACGAGGCACTGGCTAGCGCCTCGCTAGCGTCGCTAGAATCAATGCTAACGGTAGATGACAAACGAGGCGGCCCTCGTTTATTTTTAATAGAGGTGTCCCGAGTCAAAAATACAAATTCCAGTTCGAACCTCAAAATACTACGTGAGGTATTTGAGGGACAAGTTGGACTTTGGAGATTAAGAGCTGTGTGGAAAGTAATTCCAGTTTAGGCCTCAATGTTGTAGTTATGGGCGATTTTCCATAATTGAGGGCTAAACTGGTATAAAAAAAGTTTGCGGAGACCTCAAATTCCTCATAATATAAAAAAATTTAGTGCTCCAGGTTTGGGCCTCAATTTCTCAAATGACGTAACCTACGCAGATTCCCTCACTTTTTTTCGTAAAAAATAAATACTTTGGACGGAGAATCTCAAAAAAGTTGACCCAAAAATAAATAATTAATTACAAATTTGCAGAAAGATTACCGGAACCTCTATAAAGTATAACAAATGAAAATGAATATTTATTTTTATTTATATCCATTCAAAAAAAATTTAATGGTTACTATGAGAAAATAGTTAAGTGAAAGAAAATTTAGTATACATTTCTTCAATTGAAATACAAATATTTATTGAGGACAGAATGTTTGATTTTGTATTCTACAGTATTTAGGAAGTTTAAAAAAAAATTTTTTTTTAGACCTATTAAAAGTTTGTCCAGGAATATATAAAAGCGAATAATAATAATAATAAATAAATTAATTTATTTTATTTTACATATAAATTTTTCTAAGTACTCAGATTTTTTTTTCAACTCGAAAATTTTCTAAGTCCAGAAAACGGTAATTTATTTTTTGAGGATTTTATGAGCTTCGTTAGAATTTAAAACCGATGAAGAGTTTGCATTTAGACCTCATAATTCTCACTGAGGATTTAGAGTGCCAATATCGTATCATTTTTCGACCGGTAAATAAAAGATCAAAGGAATTTAATTTTTTGAGGTCCAAACTAGAATTTGTTTTTTGACTCGGGCGTATTATCTATGAGATACGAGTAGTTTAACATTGGACAGTATAAAACTTGTAAGCTTAATATAGTATAAATCTTTTTTACTGTAAAATGTTCTACTGTTAAGTAATAGCAATTTAAAAAAAAAAAGTTATTCAATTTACATACTTTTTAAATGGAAAAATTTGATACTCGAGAGAAAGTACTTTAAATTAAATTTAAGAGTTAAAATTTTTAGGGAATTTTTTGCTCAATATAAACGACAAAATTTTCTTGTGTCGGCTAGAAAAATAAAAAATTTCGTTTCAAACGAAGCGGATTCAATTAGAAAATAATAATTCATTTATCGATTATTTTCCGATTGAATCCGATTAAATCCAACAGTAAATTTTCAATCAGATTCAATCAGAAAATAATAATTCATTTATCGAATATTTTCTGATTAAATTCGACAGACAATTTTTAATCAGTTTCAATCGGATTCAATCGGAAAATAACAATTCAGATAGTATTAATAATTATTAAAATTTGGGCAGATATGAATTTCATTTATCATGAATTCAGCAAATTTTGAAATATCACAGTATAGAATTTTATCTGTCTTTCCAATTTAATCAATTTTATAAAAAGTTAAAACAAGCATTTTTTAGGATTATATAAAAACTTTTTTTGAAAAATTGTATTGATTGAATTTAAAACTATCTCGGAAATAAAAAAACATCAATAAAAAATTATATATATATATTAGGTTGGTTAAAAAAAAAGAATTTTTTTTTTTGGTATCCAAAAATTGAAAGTATACCTAAAAATAAAAATTTCGGTACCCATCCACGCTCTTAATAATAATACTACGGTTTGCGTCAATCTGTTTTTCTATTTTCTACTCTGTAAACATGAATAAGTGAAATAGGTGAATATTCACTTATTCTAAGCGCCAATCGAACCACTTTTTAAAATAAGTGGTTCGGATTGCACTTAAAATTAGTGAATATTCAACGATTTCACTTATTCATGTTTACCGAGTATTTAAATAACTCGGGAAAAAAACTTTTTATTTTTTAGAATTTTCTAACTTACAAGCTAATCAACGAATTATTATGCACGATAGATATTTTTGTAGGAAATTGAATGCTCTATATCAAAAGTCTCATCATTTTTTGATAAATCTAACTGTTCAAAAGTTATTTGAGCTTAAAGTCAAATTTATAGTAAATTTTGAGATCTTTTACTTTTCCGGCGAAACTGTCAGTTTTATCAGAAAATCTCATAAAAACTTTTTTGTAGGTAATTTCATTTCTCAAAAATTATTACGAATAAAGTTTTTCAAAATTTCGCTTTTTTTTCTAGTTATTTTCATTTCAATGTCAAGCTCTTAAAAAAATAGTTTTCTGATTGATTTTTTATAAATTCTAAAATATATTTTTTGTATTATAACTTATATTTTTTAAATAAATTTTTTTCATGGGGGTGTTTAACGCAAGGATTTTCGTATGCTCCAACTAATAGAAAAAAAATTTGCTTGAACCAAGCGAGAAATTTCTTAGGAGAAAATATATATATGGAGGAGAGGAAATTCACCAGTCCTAGGCAATAGCAGTGGGAGTAGTTCGGTGCTCACTACTAGATAGCGCCTACCACTTGTGTAGTGTCCCTGGTAAGAAACGTAGTTCAGACGTATTATATTCCAGACTTGGAAGCATTCTGACAAGAGCACTCCTCTGTTCTTTGACAGAGTGATAAGTACCGTTTTTGGTGGTAATATAGTATATCCTATATTACTTCAAGACATGCAATCTAATTGTTAATATAGATTCAACGTAGCTTTTGATATATTTGATTTTTTAATTTTGTACCGTTTAATAATATATAAAATTATATAAAATTATTTTTTCCCGGGAATCGGTAATTTTTGATTATTTTACAATCAAACCTTCCGGAAATATCCGATTAAATCCGATTGAAACTGATTAAAAGGTAATCGGAAGTTTCCGATTAAATTCGATTGAAACTGATTAAAAGTCAATCGGAAATTTTTGATTAACTTTCAATCAGAATCATTCGGAAGTTTCCGATTGAAACTGATTGAATGTCAATCAGAAATTTCCGATTAAATCTGATAGGACGTTTTCAATCAGTTTCAATCACCTAAACTCCCGATCATCAGTAATTTTAATTACCAATACTATCAATTACCTAAATTTGCAATAATCCAAAAGTTCGATAGCATAATTTCTCGATAACCGGAAACATTAATGACAACCCTGATAGCCAAGTTGGAGAGAAACTGGCGTCAAACTTACAGCCGCAACTAAACACCAAGTTGGTCGCAAAAGTTGATATTTCCAAAATTGATGGACACTTTCTGAGAAGGTTGGTGGCAAAAATTGGAAATCCAATAAGTTGACGGTCACTTTCTGAGGAAGTTGATGACCAGAAGCTGGTAATCCATAAATTGACGGAAAGTTGCCTTCAATTTTTTAGAAACCTGCATTCCAGTTGCGGCTCCATACTGGCGTCAACTTTCTCAGAAAGTTGGCGGTAACTTGTAGCCAAAAAGTTGCACATGCTAAAGTTGACAGCTTGTCGTCAAGTTGGTCGCAAACTAATGAATACCAACTTTTGGACGAGAAACCCTGGCTGTCAGGGTAGATATTCCAATAGAACACCCTGATAGCCACCCTAACCGTAAGTTGACTACAAGCTACTGTCGTAATCTAAAGGTAACTTGAAGAAAAGTGTTGGAGATCAAGCAGTTACCTTTAAGTTGACAGTAAATTGTCTGTAATTTGAATTCAAATTTGACCACAAGTGTTACTGTCAGACAATGACGTTAAGTTGATTGAAAGTTACACTTCAAATTGACGGCAAGTTTTTCTGTCAAGTTACATTTAAGCTACTGCCGTATTCTGAAGCCAACTTAAAGGAAAGTATTATTAAACCAAGCTTGCCAGAAATTTTCTCGTTAAGTAAACCGAAAATGTTTCACGACAGAACTTGTAGAGCAACACTGTCGGCTAACTTAACGAGAAAGTTTCTGGCAAACCTTAGTTGTATAATACTTTCCTTTAAGTTGGCTTCAGAATACGGCAGTAGCTTGAATGTAACTTGCCAGAAAAACTTGCCATCAATTTGAAGTGAAACTTTCAATCAACTTAACGTCATTGTCTGACGTTAATACTTGTAGTCAAATTAAATAGAAAATTGCAGACAATTTACTGTCAACTTAAAGGTAACTGTTTGCTCTCCAACACTTACCTTTAAGTTACCTTTAAAATACGGTAGTAGCTTGTAATTAACTTATGGTGAGGGTGGCTATCAGGGCAGGCTTCGTAAGCTCGAAGTCGATTTCTTTGTTATCGACAGATGATACTTATTGTAAAAAGTACACTCAATTATTATACAGGTAGCCAAAAACTATTATAAAATGAAATTTCCGAAAAATATGTTTAGAAAAATTTTTAAAATTAAAAATTTCAAAGTGTTTTTTAATATATTTATTATAATTCAATCATCAATTATAATTATTTTTAATAATAATAATATTTATTAATATTATTTTTAATTTATTATAATTTTTACAGCGTTAAATTAAGTGATATTTACAATTGATCGTTATTTATCTTCTTATATTTACGAATTACTTTTTAAAAAAAATACACGTTTATTAATAATATTAATATTTAACTTAAATTTTAAGTTAAAGAGGTATGGGAGTAAAGTCGAAGTAATGAGATCAATTTAAAATTTCTAGGATCGATAAAAAATATTTAATGGTGTGTTCGAACCCCCCGCCCGGTGCACCGGGGTGCCCTCGTATACCCGGGAAAATTAAAATTTATAATTAAATTATTAGAATAAAAATAAATTACCAATAAAAAACAATCTATGAATTGTCAAATATTTCGATTAAAGTGAAATTCAAGTACACGAAGAGAAAATTATGGTAACCGTTCCTAGTACGTTTATGAAATATCATCCCATACCGTTTTGGTAATGATTATTTGGAATTGTGGAATATCGACCCATACTTTCTGGGAAGAGTTCCCATAAGTATAGGAACAATTCCCATTATTATGGTAACAGTTCCCATATCGCATGTGAAAGAATTATGGTAATGCTCTGATTAAACAAAACGATTTGTGACGATTTAAAACGATTAAAAATTTAATCATCATTAATCGTCATAATCGTCATGGTTTTTCACATTTAATCGTCTCTAATCGTCAAAAGACGATTTATTATTTTACGATTAAAAACGGTTAATAACGATTAAATTTTCAAATCGTCATAAATCGTTTTTAATCTTCGTGCGGAACCAGAAATTGCAATATTATTTTACGACTAAAGACGATTCATGACGATTTAAAATTGTTAATCGTCACGAATCGTTTTGTTTAATCAGGGTGGTTACCATATATTATGGTAATATACACTGCCATAATATATGGTAACCGTTACTATAATATTATAGTAATTATTACCATGATATTATGGTAACCATTACCATAATATTATCCCTGATAGCCAAGTTGGCCGCAGAAGTTGGCATTTCCATAAGTTGACGGCAACTTTCCAAGAAACTTGTCGATAACTTTCAGCTGGTGTAACTGTTGTCGACAAGTTGCTCAGAAACTCGGAGACAGGTTGCGGTAGCCCTGATAGCCAAGTTGCCCGCAGCTTGTCGACAATCTACTGCCGCAATATGTCGGCAGGTTGGCCGCAACAGTCAGCATTTCCATGAGTTGACGGCAACTTTCCGAGCAACTTGTCGACAACCTGTCGACAACCTTCAGCTCGTGCAAATGCTGCCAACAACTTGGCCACAAGTTGCTCAGCATCTTGTCGTCAGGTTGCAGCAGTAGATTGTCGACAAGATGCTGAGCAACTCGTAGCCAAGTCGTCGGCAACACTTGCACAAGCTGACAGTTGTCGACAAGATGTCGACAAATGGCGCGCAACTAGTGCCGTCAACTTTTCTGACGAGCAACTCGTACTATCAGGGAGTAGATTGTCGCCAAGTTTCTGAGCAACTTGTAGCTAACTTGTCGGCAACAGTTACACAAGCTGAAAGTTGTCGACAACTTGTCATCAAGTTGATGGCAACTCATGTACACCAACTTTTTGATCAGAAACTCTGACTGTCAGGGATGGTAACGATTACTATAATATATGGTAATCATCACCATAATATTATGGTAATCATTTCCATAATTCTTTCACATGCGATATGGGAACTGTTACCATAATAATGGGAATTGTTCCTATACTTATGGGAACTTTTCCCAGAAAGTATGGGCCTATATTCCACAATTCCAAATAATCATTACCAAAACGGTATGGGATGATATTTCATAAATGTACTAGGAACGGTTACCATAATTTTCTCTTCGTGTACTTGAATTTCACTTTAATCGAAACATTTGATAATTTATAGATTGTTTTTTATTGGTAATTAATTTTTATTCTAATAATTTAATTATAAATTTTAATTTTCCCGGGTATACGGGGGCACCCCGGTGTGCCGGGGCGGGGGGTCCGAACACACCATAAAATGAAATAACTTATTATTTTATTTAAGTTTAAAATAAATTATCAATTATTTTATAATAATTTCGTTATTTAATGCATCGAAGATTATTTCGGTAAGCTTAATGTTTTTAAATCACTAGTAAAAGCTTGTTACGTTTTTTGAAAGTATAGTTTCGAGCTAAATTAATTCTTCTCAAGTCACATACTGTGGTATATCTATATATATGTATTGTGAGATGAAACGCAGTGAACAGACCGTACGTCCCAAACCTCCTTAACACAAAAAAAATGTTGCATATTATAGACAACATTTAATTTGTGTAGATACTAACACAAACATTGTGTTAATCAAATTCCATAACATACTGAAAGAGTAAAATCAACGCAAACTTTGTGTTGTTTATCAGAAGACGCTCCCTTTTCTCGCGTGCTTTGTCCAGAAGTACAACAAAAATTTGCTTGTTGATCGAATAGTTTTGAATTGATTTGTTTAAATTATTCAATTTTTATGTCACATAATAGCCTTATAATAATTGAATTAATTATAATTATATATCCAACATAACCTATAGAATCATCATATTGCTTGAAAGTATCATTCAGTATTCTTCTGTTAATTATTGTTCGTGACTTTTTTATTTATACTGTAAAGAATATTTTGTGAAAAATGGCTAAGATAATTATTATTAAAATTTTTTAATTTTTAAGGAAGTACAATTAATGGAATTTCTATAATAACATTTTAAGAATTAATTTATGTTAAACTAATATTTTAATTGTGTAAGTTAATTTTTCATTTTTCAACACCGATACAATGTAACTTTAACATAGTCATTGAGTTGAATTCAATGCTAGACCTAAGTTACATTGACATTCGATTTAAGTCAAAATAATTAATTATTTGTGTTGAATTTTAAACCAAATACTTGAGTTCATTTGAAACGTGGTAGTTTGTTAAAACTACATTTAAAAAAATGTAGATTTAACAAACGTTTTACGTTAAATTTAACACAAAAAGTTTGTTGGGCTTGCACAAAAAAAAAGTTAAACTCACAAAATTTTTATGTGAATCTATTCAACACTAAGATTGTGTTATTGTTTGACACAAGGATAATCTGTTAAATTAACACAAAAAACTTGTTAACTTCAGACAGCACATTCAACTTTAGTTAAATTTACCCTTGATGGTGTTAAATAATTGACACAAAATATGCAACCATTGAATTTTTATACACAAGAACACAAAATTTTCAACTGTGTATGTATATTTTTGGTTCTATTTATTGGTTCTATAACCATTACTCATTATTGTATTTACAAAACTGGCTTACTCGGCATCGAAAAAAAGTTATTTCAATCATTTTTTCAGTGACATTATTTATAACTTCTTCTTGGTAATCATGGAGGAATAAGGTTTTAGCTATTTTGAATCCTATTACTTACTTAAGAATTGAAATGCCGCATCTTTTTTTATTTTCTATCTGCCTGGCCAGTGAGTGAAGGAAAAAAAAAAAATATTTTAAACAGCTAAAATAGGTGGAGTCATACTTCTCCATTATTGTCCGTATTTTTATCAAATTTAATTTCGAGGAACATGTTTATATCGTAGTTTTATTCAAACATTGTGTTAATGAATAAAAAGATCGATTTGGGCAACAATACTTTACCATTCAAATGATCCCACTTTGTAACATTTCATGGAATATTTATGCACTAATCTACATCTAAACTTTAAATGATTCTTATCAGCTTTATTTGTGTAGTTAATTCATTAGAAATACGTTTTTTTGTCCTATTCAGTACTATTGGCTTATGTATGAAAATTTTGTTAATTTAATTAAATTAATCTACATAGTCAAGAATCGATTTTCACTATACTTTCTAGAAATGTTTTTAATCTCTTCAAACTTTTTTCTTTTGATGATACATGAACATTTAATATTAAGGCAATAGAAGGCATTGTCTTATCTTATAAAATCATTTTTTTTCTATTTTCAGAATTCCATTTGTATCAGGAAATGGCTTGTCTTGCAAATTAATGTTATAACAATTAATGGTCATTGTTTAGAATCACGCCTGGTTATGTTTTTGTATGTCAACTATCCAATTTAAAAGATATTTCTTCTGCTTGTTTTAAAATACATTGTTGTTTTGCAGATTTTTATTAATAATCGACGTCTAGTTTTTTTGCAAATTGAGCTATTTTTCTTTCATTATTTGTATTGCTTATAACAAGCCGACAAAATTCCAAAACGTTCCAAATTTTTTGACCTCACCGTTCTTCTAAGGCTTCTGTACTATAATACGACAATTTCGAAACGCTTCACGTGTATGTTGCCGTATGTGTGTATGCACGAACATGAACTTAGCTGCTTCACGGCATTATTTAATGTAATTCAAAAAATGCTACCATAAGATGGACGGAGTAACTTAATGGATGTACATGGAAGGAAAATTCTAGCAAAATTTACGATGTTAATATCGTAATCATGGACTAGACTTTTATTAACATCAACTTTAAAATATCTTATTTCAAAATTTACTATATGGGTTATATTTTTTACTATATAACATCGTAATTTTAACAAAGACTTTTAGGATTAAAAACTACTTCAAAAATTACAATTTAATATCGTAAAAAAAAAGAAATAAAATTTACAATTCAAAAACTATATTTATTCCTATATTCATCTTTCTATGTACTTTTGAATAAAATAAATATTACAGTGCTGCCTCCCAGGTAGGAATCGCCAAGGCTGACAATAGGCCGAGTCTTGGCCCTGTTGTCACTTGCCAAGCTTCGGCAGCTGACCATTGGCCCAAGCCTCGGCCAGGGCTCGATCCAATGGTTTGATTACGTTAAGCCAAGTCTTGGCAGCTAACCATTGGCCCAAGTCTAGGCCGAGGCTTGGTCTATTGGTTTCATTAAATTAAGCCGAGCCTTGGGTAGTGACCATTGGCCTGAGCCCCGGCCAGAGCTAGGCCCGATAGTTTAATTTTTGTCAAATTGAGCCTTGGCTTCTGACCATTGGCCCAAGGATCGGCCGAGGCTGGGTCCGATAGTTTATTTTTTGTCAAGCTGAGCCTTGGCAGCTGACCATTGGCCAATGCCTCAGCCTGGGTTAAATTATGATTTAATAATAAAATTTGGTAATAGTAAAGTTGATACTTTACATGTATCTATATATATGTATATAGAGAAGACCAGGGCATAACCGTCTACCGAGTATACGATTAATATCAATAATTTTCATTTAATTAGTTATTGCTATGTAGAAAACTTTAGTTAACATGAAATTTTTATTTTTGGCGGGCAAAATGGGGTACCCTTTAAAAAAGTTGAAAAAAAAATTTTTGAAAGTTGATCAAATTTCATTAAATTCAAAATTTTTGTATGTAATATACATAAAGAAAAATTACATTTCACATCATTGGTTTAATAAATTGTTTCTCTTCGATTATCTTACTTACTAATTTTTTTATTTAATAAAAAAAAACAATTCTATACTTTTTATTTGTCATTATTATGAACCCAAGAAACGTGATTTTTGATTTTTTAGATTACAGATTATTTTGCATTATTTCAAAAATTTTATCAATTAAAAAATAAAATATTATTTTCGAATATTTTTTGTGGCCGAATTTGCCCCGGCTATGGAGAATCAGCCGAAAAATGGATTAATATATTAAATTTTTTTTAATTTGACGATAAAAATATGAATCATTTTTTCAGAATTTTCGGATGGTCCATATTGCCCCAGGTGTCATGCGTAGGCCTAAAAATGTATCAGACAATTTTAAGTTCATTAAATAAAACTACATTTCACCCCATCTTTACGATCTAATATTTTTGAATTAAATTGTATTTAAATAATTTAACAAGCAAAAAAATCATAATTATCTGGACATCAGATTTAGCACAGTGGATAGCGTCCCAGCCTAGTAATCAGAAGGATCTCAGTTCGAACCCCGGTAGCCCCCAAATAATTTTATTCGTTATTTCCCATTAATTCAGTAATTACTTAATTACCCTCTAATGTATTGTCGATAAAAGTGTGATCAAACTTTTTTTCAATTATATTTATTAATTTAAATAACAATATTTTAGATCGAGCATTGGGTGAGCCGTGGATTTTTTGCTCCCCGAGGTTTGATCGAGGCTTGATTTTTTGTTTCCCAAGCCTTGGCCGAGGCTCAATTTTTCGTTTCCTAAGGCTTGGCTCAAGCCTAGTTTTTTTGTTTGCCAAGGCTTGGGGACATTGTTATCATCCTAGGCCTGGGCCAATCCTTGGTCCAATGCTTAGTCAAGGCTGGTGCCAAGGCTCGGAACTCTGGCATGACGACTGGCCAATGCCTGGTCCGAGCCTTGTCCAATGGTTCCTTCCTACCAGGGCTCTGTTACAATACGATGTAAGCTCGAAAAATTACGATAGTTTATGGTAATTTTTAAACATTAACTGCGTCCTCCGCAAGAGGCGCTCTCATGACTTATGAATGTATATTAGGGTGATTCATTTCCGCAAAAGTTGTTTTTTTTTTAAGTGCTCAAGCAAAATCTCAATCTACATCAAAAAACAAAAATTCTCACCAAATATGAGCTCTTAATTCCAATGCTAAGTACTTACTATTTGATTTCAAAGATTTCCCATTTAAAATACACGTAAATTAAATTACTTTTTTTTTAACTTTCTAATACTCAGCTGTGTTTCATGATATCAACAAGGTTTTGGTCGCAAATTGTAGGGCATTTGGTGTTCTTCAAAAGAGCTCATAGTTACTTAGCTGTTATTCCAGCTGTTTCACTTGTGTCCGCTGCGGAACTCATTTTTCCTATGAAATTGACCTTTATTGGCTTGCAGAACGTAAACCAATAAAAAAACACTAAAAATGCTAATAGAAATTTCATAGGAAATTTTATTCCCTTTAAAAAAAGTCCTATAAGTCAAGCCGCTAAAGTCCATAGTTTCCGAGTTATAGTCATCTTAATAATTTAAAGAGTAAAATAGCAATCGTAATTTTTTTTTTTTATATTATATTTTTCAAATTATTAAAATGACTATAACTCGGAAACTATGGACTTTAGCGGCTTGACTCATAGGCCTTTTTTTAAAGGGATCAAAATTTCCTATAAAATTCCTATTAGCGATTTCAGTGTACTTTCATTGGTTTACGTTCTACAAGCTAATAAAGGTCAATTTCATAGGAAAAATGAGTTCCGCAGCGGACACAAGTGAAACAGCTGGAATAACAGCTAAGTAACTATGAGCACTTTTGAAGAACACCAAATGCCCTACAATTTGCGACCAAAACCTTGTTGATATCATGAAACACAGCTGAGTATTAGAAAGTTAAAAAAAAAGTAATTTAATTTACGTGTATTTTAAATGGAAAATCTTTGAAATCAAATAGTAAGTACTTAGCATTGGAATTAAGAGCTCATATTTGGTGAGAATTTTTGTTTTTCGATGTAGATTGAGATTTTGCTTGAGCACTTGAAAAAAAAAAACTTTTGCGGAAATGAATCACCCTAATGTATATTCAAATCGTTGATATGGATCTTTAAAATAAATTAAAATATAAGCCCTCGGTGGCCGAGTGGTCCAAGGCGTCCGACACTTAGCACTCGAAAGGACTTGGGTTCTAATTCAACGTCCGGACGATTATTATTTTCTTTTATTTAAAGTTTCTCTTCAAATTTTACGATATTCACATCGTAATTTTTACTAGATAGCTTAAGACTTCGTAATATTTGTCTGAAGTATTATTTCTTAAATGAAATTTCCAACGCTACATCGTAAGAATTACGATTTTGAAATTCTAGTCCACCACTACAATAATCAATAGGACAAATTACAATATTTTTATCGTAAATTTTGCTAGAAATTTCTTTCCGTGTAGACAAAAAGAACGAAATACAGCATAGGCCTGGATAGCTCAACTGAAAGAGCACTCGGCGCGTAACCGTTAGGTCTAAGTTCGTTTCCTAGTTCGGACTATCCATATTTTTCTCAATTTATCTGTAAACGTATAATTTGTTCATTAAGAAGCCCTCTTCTTTATCTTTTTCAATCCTTATCTATCCTATTTTCGTTCCTTAATTCGAGAATTTTGGAACGCATCACGTATATATTTCCGTATGAGTGTATGCATGGCTTATCCCATATAACAACCTTGTTCAAGATTTGAGCAAGTCTGGTCGCAAGTTCGATAGAAGTTAGTATCTTTTTCTACCCATGTGCCTTACTGCAGATACTTGTGGCTGAATTTCAATAGCGAGTCTAGTGCAAGCCTTACACAAGAAATTCGTGCCAGATTATAATTCAATTTTGGAGGAAGACTATAGTTGAAAATAGTTGCGCATGGCTTGCTTCCGACTCAAAATTGACCTTGAGCCTTGAGCATGTCATGCACAAGTCTAGATGATGATTTCTTGCTACATGATCTTGCGCAAGATCTATACGTAGAAAAAGACACTTGTGACTAGGGGTTTTGCTCAAGGCATTGGCACCAGAATCTTCTCAAGCATATGCTTTACCGCATTATTTAATGTAATTTAAATGACATAATGTTACCGTCCATTGTACGGTAGCATTTTTACGTCTGTCTAGTAGGCTATGAGTAGATATCTGGTAAAAACACGCAAGTGCCGGAGGTTTAACTGTATTCTTTAAAAGTACAAAAACTACAAAATATATTTCCATCAATTCTTTTTTGGGTCCCTGATGTATGATTTATTAATACACTATTCCAAATAATTGAGGGCTTAAAAATTACTTTAAAATATTTATTTCTGAATTTACATTTCTAGTACTACTTTTATTAATAATTGTCATTAAAAAGGATACTCATATGCAGATAAAAAAAAAATTAATACTTCGGAATCTTTAGTTTTTGACTTTAAAGTTTTCCAGTCGAAAACTTTTTTCTGCCATATTATAAATAAGTACTTAAAAATAAAAACTAACAAACTAGGAATTCCAAGTTTTAAAACAGAGTTTTCGAATTACTTACAGTATTCGTTTGAGAAAATGGATAATAAAATTAAGGAGGTTCGATACCGATTATCTTTCTAGGGGATCTCGTAGATTTTCTATTGTATTTTTGCAAGATTAAAACTCCTACACACCAAAATTTCATTAATAAAATATGTTATGAATTGACTTACTTTTAGGAATTAATACAATATTTTTTCATTATAATTGCATTGAATCATAAAAAAAATTTTTTTCAATAAAATAATTTTTTTTTAATGAAATAAGTGATTAAAAAATAAACGAGGGAGTGCGGCAACAGCGCTCTAGTATTTAGTAATTTTTTGTGTACTATTGTTGGTCACAAGGTTTATTACTAGCTGGAGCTCAGGTCCAACTCGAGTACTATGTGGTAGTATATATTAGTGAGTATAAACAGAAAAAAATGTCAGCTGATTTTTGTTTTTAATAATTATGGAGAAAAGTAATATTAAAAAGAGGAAATATTGAAAAGGTAAATTAGTCTCAGAAGCTGTTTATAATAAACGTTTAAAATAATCAGAACATAAAAAAAAAGTTTACACGCTTGACGAATTAGTGATTAAACACAGTCAAAACAATACTGGTGCTATAAACTTATTAGTTATTCAAATTTCCCGCGGTTGTGTCATTTTACGCTGTTGCCGTCGTTTCTTAGCTTCACAAAACATGTGGCGTCATTAACTGAAATTCGCCTCTTATTTCATTAATAATTTAATAATAAACCGATGATTAAACAGAAAAAAAATATTAATGTGTTCAGAAATTTTTATTATTCGATACTGAATAGTTTATAGCGATGTTATTATTGTAGCAAAAATTATAGCACTTTGAAAAATGATTCCCATTTACGCCCATGAATAAGAACGAATTTTTGAAATTCATTTCTCGAAAACGGTGTAGTGAATCGATTCGAAATTTTAACAGTGATCCTTTCTTTTATAACTCCTACATTAAAAAAATTTCAGAATTTTGGTATTATTTCCAAAATCCGTATCGAACCTCCTTAAAAAGCCTATGAATAGTAAAAAAAACTTGGATGGATCGCTTAATTTGGGATAGTATAGTTTTTTTTTGCTGTTCAAATTCTATAGAATTTTGAACTTGATTAAATAACAGAATTTTAAGTTATTATAATTTAACGATTGACGTTTTTTTTTTAGTTTCATTTTTTATCAGTCTGTATTCAGATAATAATGTACACAATATATTCGTAATTCAGTCTCTTTTATGAATACATTTTTGTTAATAAACAAACATGAGTAAAAGTTTAGAAAATCTAATTGTGCAAACATCAAATACTTCTGTATAAGTATATTCTCAATTAAATTCACTCAAACTTTCAATAAGAATCTTTCGAATTTCAATGTAATTTGATTAAACATATTATGACATATATGACCAATAAAGTATTGAAAGTCATTTAAATTAAATTTTATTATTGAACTAAATTTTCTAATAAAATTTTGTTTATTTATATTTAAATTATATCCGATCGAAAATCATGTATAATTAACTCGATTAGAAGTGAATGACGTTCGTTCCATGATTTACATACGCGTCTTATAGCAAATTTACTTTGAGTGGCGCTCAAACGCAATCTAAGTTTGTAAAAGTCTGCATTAAGTCTGTCTATATTTTAGTCAATTACTATAACAAAGTGCTACTTTACTCGCAATACGTTATGCTTGAATATTGAACTTTAAAAAGTTCATCTAAGGTAAAAGCACCAATTATTGACGGGGGTCCAATTATTGACGCCCTATCCTATTTTAAGACATATTTAATTACCTACTATATTAATAATGATCGTATACATTTTTAAGCAATCTATGTAATTTAAGAAATTGAAAAAAATCATTGTTAGTGAAAAATATTAAATATTCATTAATAAAAAAAATAAAATTCATTCATATTTATAGAAACAGCTTGTGAGCGTCAATTTTCTTAACTATTGCGGTTAGAAAAGCAGTCTTTTGAAACGGGGATTTTTAATTATTTTTTTCGTCTAATCACATCAACTTTTTTTTTTATAAATAAATAAATTATGAAAAATTAACAATATCATAAGGTAAAAGACCCAATAGCGGAACGACGAAGGCCGTGTGTCAGTATTTATTATTTTAAAATTATTGATGTAACTCATGAGAAGAAATAATTTAATAGATCGTTCGGAACAAACATTAAACTACGTGAAAAAAAATTTAAATATCAGTTTAAGTAAAGTTTAATAAATAAAAAAAATATTTTTCGAAAAAGTCCAAAAGACCCAGTACCGGAACGCTAAAAATGCTTAGCCCCAATACCGGAATATGGTTGGCCCAATACCGGAACAGTGAATAATATGAAAGTTTCCAAATGCAAAAACTATACTTTATCTAAATAATAACTAAGTAAATGAATAGTTGGGAAGAAAGACTAAGTACTAATACATTTTCATTATAAAAGATATAATTTTAATTATGAAAGTTATAATTTTTATATTGAAAACAATGTTCCACGTTGAGAGTTTTGTAATGCAGCACCAAGATCGGAGGTGGTATAAAATTTTTTATTATTTTTCACTTTTGACATCCTAGTAGCCTCTAAAAAATTTATGATTAATATATGAATTTAATGACGAATATTTTTTTATACTTGGTAATTGAAATAAATAAAAGATTTTGAGGTTAAACTTTATAAATTAGTCTTGAATTGAATTGAATTGAATTTAACCGGGCACTCAGCTTGTGTTAGCCATTGTACCCGGGCCCATTGAGGACAATTTTTATAGTTGTCGGAGAGGGTTGCGGTCCTGGTGATCATTGTTATTAAGCCTAGCCTCTTTGCCAGTCCACCTAACAATAAACTTAGCAAGCCCACTGTCCTTCCGACAACTATATGTACTTTTTTTAACTATTTCAGATACTATTGTTTGTGAGTTGATAAGTGGAGGAGACATAGTTTTTATTTCGGTGATTCCCCGCCCCGAGTCTAAGGAAACACGTCGCGGGACACAGGCGCTGTCAGTAGTCCCCACTAGTTCAGGAAGAACCGGGACCTGGCATTAGCTAAGCCCACCGTCGTACTCCCGTCGCTATGAGTCCTAGCCGCCAGCCGCCGTGGCCATCTTACGTCGTGTCCTTGTCGTCGGGGGGTCTTGTCGACCGAAATTATGTCACCTGGGAAGTTAATGTGGGTGTATTATGGTCCATCCTACAGAGCCCACTGTGTAAGATAAGGCACTTATACAATGGAGGGTGCCTGTTATCCAAGGGCAACGTTGGTGGTGGAGGACTCCCTCTATTATTGCTTTGACACGTTGGCTTACACCAAAGCTAGAGGTTCTGCGAATGTTTATGGACCTCCGCCGCCATCAATGCTCGGCCGATACAGGTGTTCTTCTTCGATAAGAAGCCCCACCCGCTAGCCTAGTCATAGAGGCAGCAGAGTCCTGCAGATTCGATCGAGTTTTTGTGTTCCGCCATCATTTTGTAATGAAGTCGGCGCCACTTCCACTCGCTCGAAAAATCGTCGGTATTTCACCACCAGGGGGCTGCCAATCTAATGCACATAAATAGTATTGTGAAAATAAAAATTCATTGGTGCATGCCGGAATCGAACCTGGTCCAACGCTGTGGTAAGCAAGTACCTTGTTCGATAGGCTATTGCCAGCCTCATAAATTAGTCTTAGAGAAAAACATTGAGTATAAAAATTTAGGTTTGTTCTTAAAATTAAAGTGTATATTTATTTAATGAAATTGTTTTAACAAACATACTTATTGTATTATTAATTAGCTCAATTAATTTTTGATTGCACTACACTTTCGACCATACACTTTAACCAAATAAACTGCATGTGTAAGTTAAGAAAATAAATATGGCAGACTGTTCCGGTACTGGGTCAGGCTAACTTCTAGCGCACCTATAAGCGAACAGCAAAAATTAATATTTTTACTGAATTTTTTGTATACAAACACTTGAAATTGTGAATTCTAAATACCTTTACATGCAAATAAAAAAAAAAAGGGTTGAAAAAGTTGCATCCCACATTTTTTACAAGCTTAAGACTACTGGCTGTTTTCTTAGCAAAATCCTTAAGGAATCGGGGTAAGTCATAGGTCTCCGCTTGGTTCTACAATTTTTATTTTTGTTTTAATATTATTGATGGACTTATAAGTTTTACTTATAATCTATTTTTGACCTAAAACATTGGGATTTTGGAAAAATAAAACTTCTTAAAATTCCGTATCGTACTCATTAAGATATATTATAATAATCTTGAAATCGTTCCGGTACTGGGTCTCGTTCCGCTATTGGGTCTTTTACCTTATATTTACAGTAAATTATGTGCTTTTTAATTTTAAAATAGTGGACGTCAATAATTAGTACATAATATTGAAGTTGTATCTCATATTGACAGGTCAGTAGACAGCGCCGTAACATCTTTTTTTTTAAACACATCCATTAAAAATTTAAACCATAATAATATATTCGAAAACCCACGCTGTCATCTGTATAATATTAAATTGTTATTAAAAAAGTGATTAATTGATTTTTATTTTTATTTAATTAAAAAACATTTTGAATAGTTTCGTGTTTAAAATAAAGGTGATAAAAAACATTCTAAAATTAATATTTATTTAATTGAATTGAAAAAATTAACCTCATTTTCAAAAAGTAAATATAAATTTGCTAATACAATAAAAAATTTCGTTTTCTTTTTTTTTCATTTAATAAATCTATTTTCAAAATTGTCCTATTAATTGAATAATAATAAAATTAATAAATTAGTAATTATTCGGAGACTTGATTTCTTATATTTAGTTCAACAGATCAGAGACGCATGCGCATTAAGGGTGTCAATAATTGGAGCAACGGCATGTCAATAGTTAGATCAGTCGGGTTTTTAACCTGTCAATAATTGGTGTATCCGGGTAACTTATTTCAACGCTTTAAATTAATTAGTAAATTTAATTTATTATCATAAAAAAATACGAATTTGTTTAGTTAAAAGACTAAATAAGACAATGTCGGAATTAAAATTCAATAATATTAATTGTTAATATGCTAAAAAAAATGGAATTACAATTTTGTCTCTTATAGCGTCAATAATTGGTGCTTATACCTTATAGATGCATGATTTCAAATAATTTGTTTTTTGATTTGCATGAATTTTTTATATTTTTTTATGTTGGTTAAGAAATGCTTTCAGATAGATTCTTATATTTCTTTACAAGCTATCAAAGAGATGTTATATTTCGTTTTTTGCCCATAAGTCCAAAAAATAACCGAACTGAGGATATTTTTTTTTTATTTTTATTTCTAACCAAACTATTTGTTTTTAGTATTAAAATAAGTGTTTTTACTCTAGATTTTTGAGTTTTTAAAATTAAATAATTTATTTTAAATGGAGTTGAGTTTTGGATTTTTTGAAAAATTTTATCTGAAGCTTTTATTTATTTAAAACTTTTGAAGATTTACGAATCCTATTATTTTCATAGTTATTATAATAATTTTTTTCAAATTCGAAAAATAACGTTTTTGTATGAGTCATAACTAAATTTAATAAGTATTAGTTATGATTGTTAGGGTGACGAGACCAATTGACTATCTCCTTTTAATAGTCGGACAATGATTATTTTCTTTGATAAATCGAAACAAAATTATAGTTTAACTATAATTTTAGTTTGTTGTTTGCATAACACATCTCTTAACATTCATGTGAAAAATATTTTTAAATCTTTCACCCGTTTGTTATTAACTATCTGTCTACTGGGTACTTAAGATTATTTCTGAATTTAATTTTTTGCTCGTTAACACTTATTGTTAAATGCTTTTAATAAATCTATTCCAATTCGTTATTCATATTTATGCATACTACGATTTTTTGCAGTTTAGTACATCAGTATTCTATGATTAAATTCTTTTCTTGAATTTTAAAATTTCCTTAGCTGTCTGGTTACTAGTCTAGTAGAGCTATTAAGTATATATATATTTAAAATTTTGATTTTATCAGAAAATCATTGACTTCAGATATGACATAAAAAAAACACGATTTGTAAATTTGTGACAATTATAGTATATTGTACAACTAGTGCGGTAAGTTGTCGATTGCCCACGAGAGCAAAGTTGAGCGCACGAACTAAGTGAGGGTAATTTGCTCGTGTGGGTAATCGGCAATACCGCACGAATTGAACACAGTTTTTTTTTTTATCATGAATGCGATATGAGTACTATTCTGATGCTCGCTGTTTTGTTCTCCAAGTAGCTTTTTGCCGATTCAACTGTTGCCGCGACATTTTTGTGGGTTAAACGATAATTTACTTGTCGCACGCAGATAATCGTATAACGCACACAAATGTTGTGGAAACAGTTGAATGGGCAAACAGCTATTTGGCGAAAAAAAGAGCGTGCGCCAAGATAGCACTTATATCGCATGAATGATAAAAAAAAATAATCGTGATCATCAAAATCCTAGAATCGACCGGTCTTAAAAATTGTAAAATCGATAGAAGTTTTAGAAAAAAAAACTTTTCCTCCAAGGAAGAAAAAAAAATACTTAGATTCGAATAAACTAATGAAATTTTTAAACGGAACAATCGAAGATAAATATATTTAAAATAACTTACACTAATTCAAAAAAAATTCGAACAAGATTATGAAAAAACTAAAAAAAAAAAATCAAATATTTCACTTCATTCATTTTCCAAGAACTTATGGGCAACACTCAAGAAAAACTTTTCTTAAATGACTTGTTAAAGAAATTTGGAAGTTTACCGAAAGCCTATCTTAATAGATTAAGAGTAAAATGCAGGTAGATGTAATTACTGTTTCTGTTAGTATTGACTACATTTGTTTACTTCTGCTTTTTAGATTTGATCAAGAACTTATGATAGACGATGTATCTTAAAAATTTTTTGCCAGCAATTAAATTAATATAAAGATTTTCTCATGGAGTTATGAAAACGTTTCTTAAGTTAGGATGAATTTGTTGCCTCTTCGGAGATTTTGTTACCTTATGCATTTAATCAATTTTAGCAAATAGTTTCCAATGGCGCAGATTTAGTACTTGGATTTTGAGTCATACTGTCTCCCATGCTAGGCATACCATGACTTGTTGTACTGAGACCATTGCCTTGCCTTCCAGTACTTGTTCGGGGATCTCTATTGAAAAGTCTTTTCAGACCACTGCGAACTTGTGGCTGCCACCCAACTACAATAAAGATGAAAAATCCTTGTAGAGCATTTAAAAGATCAGTAAAATACCAGAGATAGTTGGGTCCACCGACAGCCCATGATATAATATCAGCAACCCAGGTTACCCCCATGACGATCACCAATTTCAAACAAACTCGACCAAGAGCAGCCCTAGAATATAATAAAAAAATTAAGGTTACTATGAATAATAATATTGTATAAAAGAGGCATTTTGTAGTGAATCAGCAAATCCAGGAACTCAATATGTTTTAATTTCTTCGACTGACAATGACTAATACTTTAACTTAAACCAGGACATGTCACGGCTGCGTATTGGCAGTGACTCGCGGGCTTAAGATCATTATCGACATTTCTCTTTAATTGATAAATACGTTTTCAACTTGCGATTATCATTCCTTAAGTCAGCTATCATGCACTCCCTTAGCCGGGAATTCTACGGTTATCGTGGCGCCGCCAAATGACCACGGATTTTTGTATAATAACCGAAATAAGACTTTTTTTAAGAATACAATTTTTCGATATCTTGCTTAGTTTTCATGATATCGAGGATTTTGTATGTACTCTCTTAACATCAATCAGTGAAAATTTTATTAATTACGTTAGTGAATCTATATTCACTTTATAATCAGTCTATATAAACAATAAATTAGTGAATTTTCACTAATAAATTTACACAGAAAAAAAGAATATCTTGGCGCAAAAAATTTTTTCTTGACGCAAGAATATTTTTTGCAATTGAAAATGAAAGCGAAAATTTTCTTGAATTTAGTCATCTTCGCATAAGATTTTTTTTTATTCAGTTGATATAATATATGTTTCTTGAATTAAGAAATATTTTCTCAAAGTGAGAAAAGTAAATATTTTGCACTGAAATATAATCAATTGATCGAAGAGTAAAATATTCTTTCTTTAAAAATAATTAATTTTGAATCGAGATAATCTGTGATTCTAGTCAAGAATTAAAAGTACTCAATTCAATGGTAAGAAATATCTTAGTTTAAGTATTTTGTTGTGTTGCGGCAAGTAAACGTAGACGTTTGAACTAATAACAATTGCGCTTACGGCTCAACGCGAAAATTCTCTTGGGAAAGCTAACTGTACTATACTAAAGTGACGATAGTGTAGACTCTACATTGTACAGTGTGCTTACTGGATATAGATAAAGTAAACGGACGTTCAAGAAGGGTCGGATAGCGTAACTAGGGGTGCCATTAGATCATCCTAACGGATTTGTTGGACAACGTACTACTCTGGCAAAAATGACATCTAGAAACTGTGACAATAGTACCAACGCAACACCTGGAAATCACGACATTTGTCCAGCGTGACATTTGGATCGATATACCATACGTAAAGTGTGACACTCATATAAGTTCGACATCTGAAACACACGACACCTAGACAAGTCGACAATGTTGGAAACGTGACATTTGAAAAACTCACCAATCTGAAAATGGGACATATGACAAACACGACAGTCAAACCAATGATAAATGTGGTAAAGTCGACAAATATTTTATGTGACGTTTAGAAATATGAACATCTTTGCACAAGGACAATGGTACATTGTGACAATTGTAAAATGTGACTTTTGGAAATGTTACCACTCACTTTCAAGCGACATATGGATAACGTGACAGTTGAACATAGTGACACTTGTGAAAAGGTACATTCGGAAAAATAATTGTTCCTACTTACCAACAATGAATTTATGAGAAATCCGTAGATAAAGTAGATTTCTTGTGGTAATGAAACATAGAAAGAGAGAAGACATACATTTTAAATGAAACTCTAACTAACGCAGCCAAAAGATTATTTTTTAATATGTTTAATAAATTTTAGGATAAAACAATCCAATTGAATATATTAGATTAAATTTATTTATCATTATCCCAAACTCTAATTTGTATTACTCGACGTACATAATAAAATGCTATACAAATAACGTTATTTAATAATAATCTTGTAATCTAAATTTTTTATGAATTTAATTGAATTTATGAAATGAAACTTACTTACCATTCTCTTATATCACTTATATTTTAAGTTCACTATGTAATTCTATACAAATAAGAATAATTCGGATATAATTTAATGGTTTATACAAAAAATAATGCTAATATTTTTTTTTTATTAGGAAAATTGATATCTATTATTTTTTTTAAAATATTGAAAGGTTGCAAACAAACAATTAAAATTTTTTTTTAACTTAAATTAGTATAAACCGACAATAGAAAACCTGACAATATAAAGAAATTTTTAAGTTTCAATATATAGATAAATTATTAGTAAAGTTAGTATAAAATTTTATTATTGAGTAACTAATGTTTTATTTTCATTAGAGCCATGTTATTTTCGTGTTTAAGGCCAAACTCAGACAGCCGCCTCATCCCCCTTCCACACTTTTTTGAAATATTCAATTACTTTTAAGGGTATTCTCAGACAGTACCCCCCACTTTTTAAAAAATTTCAATAGCTTTTAACTGCCATAACCGTATGAAAATTATATTAATTAATTAAAAAAAAATTAAAACCTTAATTAAAAAAAGGAAAACGTAGTCGCAATTTCACTAAGATATTGATTTAAAAAAAAATCATTTGCAGTTGATATCAATTGAAAGTTGAACGAAATTTGTAAAATAAATTTCCATATAATCTTCAAGTCAATTTTACATAGAAAAAACAGTTAACTTGAATCAAGGAAAATATTCTTGATTCAAGAAATTTTTTTTGATTGATTCGGAAAATAAAAATTTACTTGCCCCAAGTAAACAATTATCTTCAAACTTTTATGTTGAATCAAAATTTTCTTTCTCACGTCAACATATTTTTACGCTTAAATCAAAAAATTTTCACTTGTTTTAAGAGTTTATATTTCTTAAAGTAAGAGATATTTTTTTTGGAGCAAGATACATTATTTTTTTATAGCAATATTGAATTTTTTTTGGTTAAAGAAAGTAAAATTTCTCGGAACAAGTACTATTCTCTTCACGCAAGTATTTTTGTATTCTCCGACCAAGACAACAAAAGTTGCTTAAGCCAAGAGAAAAAATTTCTTGGGAGAAAAGATCGATGTGGAGAGGGGGAAAACCACCGGTGTTAGGCAGTAGCAGCGGGAGTAGTTCGGTGCTCGCCACTAGATTGCGCCTACCATTTGTAGTGTGTCCCTGGTACGAAAGATATTCTAGAATTGTTAAATTCCGAATTTCAATACGATTTCATTCGAGCATTCTGCCATTCGACCGAGCTGCAAGTACCTCATTGAATTGTACTATAGTATACACGCAAAAAAATGAATTATTAAAATTAGTAATTGATAACTAAAAATTTAGAATGTGGTCACAATTTAATATCATTTCAAACAGTAATTTCATGGTTTTATTGAATATATTTTAATAATCTTAATTTAAATATTGAAATTTAAAGTTTAAATGTAAATAAATCATGTGACAAGTAATAAAAATTACTGTTTGGTAGATAAAAAAATGAAATTATAATAATTTAACGTTTCAGCTTCAACATTCGATATTTGGAACATTCAAGTTTATAGTAAAAAAGTAAAAAAACATTCAATATGATAAATAAAATTTTCAATGTCGAACATCTGATTTTATGTGCAACGGTATATAATTATTACTTTCTTCAAATTGTCAAAAAGTATATTTTAAGCGCATCAGTTTTTATAGTTTGAAACAATAAAATTTTACTTGTGTTTCTAAGCTTTTAATGTATGTGAAAGAATTTACCTAAAGTATTATTGATGCGCGACGATATCTATATTGCAAGATGACGTATTTTATCACTTCAAACAATAAAATTTAAAGACCAAGAGTGACTATTTTTTTTTCACATCAATATATTTTAGAGAATTATTCTTATACTTTTTCGCTTTCAATATTATATTATTTATAGATTAAATTTTTGATGCGGGTTTATTGTTCAAACAATAAAAATGAATTGAAAATCCGAATAATATTTATTATTTTTTTTTTTTTGCGTGTATTCTTTAATATTTAATATTCATGCTTACTTGAAATATTTTTTGCGAAATAATAATACAAAAAATTACGTTTCAGACAAAAAAAAAAAAAAATAAAAGAATCAACACGTCAATCTTTGGTAGAGTGAATACATTTTTGACTGAGAAAAATTTAAGTCTCTATTAAAGAAGCAATCTTTTGGAGCAAGAAATTTTTTTTTCTTGACCCAAGCAACTTTTATTTTCACTGAAGCAATTTATTTTTCGGAGCAAGAGAATTTTTTTCTTACGCCAAGGGATTTTTTCTTGGCTCAAGGATTTCTTTTTTTTCAATCAAAAGACGTTTATTTTTTGGAGCAAGAAATTTTTTTTTCTTGGGACAAGGAAAAATATCTTGGTCCAAGTAAACTTTTTTTCGTTTAAAACTTTGATTTTTTGGAGTGAGAACTTTTTTTTCTTGGGGCAAGAAAAAGTTTCTTGGCCGAAGTTAAACTTTTTTTCGTTCAAAACGTTGATTCTTTGGCCAGAGATGACTTATTTTCTTTAACCAAGAATTTCTTTTCTTAAACCAAGAAATTTTCAATTTCGCTTCAAAAATAACTTTTTTTGGAGCAAGAGAACTTACTGTCTTGAACCAAAAAAAAGTTTTTGAATCAAGTATTTTATTTTTATTGGATCAAGAAAGAAAATTCGGAAGACAATAATTTTCTTGAACCACGTTAACTGTTTTTTCTGTGTATAATTCGAATTTTCAAATTTTCTAAACTAAAATTTATTTAGCAAATTTCGTTCAACTCCTGATTGATATCAATTGCAAGTAATTTTTAAAAAATTCTACAGCTCCGTGAAATTATGACTACTTTCTCTTTTTTTTATTTAAGGTTTTAATTTTTTTTTCAATTAAAATTTGAATACGGTTATGACAGTTCAAAGCCATTAAAATGGTTTTTTAAAAAAGTGGGGGGGGGGTACTGTCTGTGAATGCTGTTAACTGTCAAAGCGTGTCAAAATTTTCCTGATTAAACAAAACGATTTGTGACGATTAAAAATGATTAAAAATTAAATCATCATTAATCGTCTTCAATCGTCATAATCGTCATGGATTTTCAGATTTAATCGTCCCAAATCATCAAAAGACGATTTATTATTTTACGATTAAAAACGATTAATGACGATTAAAATTTCAAATCGTCATGAATCGTCTTTCATCTTCATTCGAAAAATTTAATCGTTATTAATCGTTTTTAATCATCAGTTGACGATCTATGACGATTTAAAACGATTAAAACAGTTTTAATCGTCACAAATCGTTTTGTTTAATCAAGGTTTACCAATTCATGAGAAAAAAATTCAAGTATTAATTAAAAAGAAAGTTAACGTAGTTGCAATTTCGCTGAGATGTAGAATTTAAAAAAAATAACCAACAGATGTTATTAATTGAAGTTAAACAAAATTTGGTAAATAATATTTAGCCTAAAACATTTAAACAATTGAAATTATTAAATTTATTGTAAGTTGTATTATTTGAATTCTACATGACATTGAAGTTGTAACTACGTTGTTTTTTTTTTAAATTATTCTTTAATTTTTATTCCAATTGTTAATCAAATTTTAATACGCTCATTGAAGTTAAAAGCAATTAAATATTTTTTTAAAATAGGAAAGGGGCAGTGTCTGAGGGTACCCTCAAAACAAACTTTTTTTTTTGACAAAACTCTTACTGGCTATCATCTTGGATATCGTTTTAAATATATTTTTTTTGTTTTTTAAATAATTAAAACTTCATTTACGTATTGACGACATATTTGACAAATGAAAACACCACCCTCAGCTAGTACATCATCGTACATCTTTTTATGACAGGCACCGCAAAAAGTGCAGTGCCCACAGGGCTTGTAGTAGACATTCGGAACAGTGTCCATGCAAGTCCTACATACTTCCTAAAATGGACAGAGCTTCTTTCAAATTATTTTACATTTAACGTTAGAAACGAATATATTATTGAATATAACATTATCCAACAGCAAAAATAAAACTGATTTATACGATAGATAATATTATAAGATATTGAATATTTAACTTACTGATAGCGTTTTTTAAGTCCTCAGATGTAACCACGTCACGCTGTATACTGCAAGCAACATCAGCATATACGTCTGGATTAGGTACATTGTTATGAGAATATAAGTTAAATATTCAACATCTTATAATATAGTTTGGCCTTAAACACGAAAATAACATGGCTCTAATGAAAATAAAACATTAGTTACTCAATAATAAAATTTTATACTAACTTTACTAATAATTTATCTATATATTGAAACTTAAAAATTTCTTTATATTGTCAGGTTTTCTATTGTCGGTTTATACTAATTTAAGTTAAAAAAAAATTTTAATTGTTTGTTTGCAACCTTTCAATATTTTAAAAAAAATAATAGATATCAATTTTCCTAATAAAAAAAAAAATATTAGCATTATTTTTTGTATAAACCATTAAATTATATCCGAATTATTCTTATTTGTATAGAATTACATAGTGAACTTAAAATATAAGTGATATAAGAGAATGGTAAGTAAGTTTCATTTCATAAATTCAATTAAATTCATAAAAAATTTAGATTACAAGATTATTATTAAATAACGTTATTTGTATAGCATTTTATTATGTACGTCGAGTAATACAAATTAGAGTTTGGGATAATGATAAATAAATTTAATCTAATATATTCAATTGGATTGTTTTATCCTAAAATTTATTAAACATATTAAAAAATAATCTTTTGGCTGCGTTAGTTAGAGTTTCATTTAAAATGTATGTCTTCTCTCTTTCTATGTTTCATTACCACAAGAAATCTACTTTATCTACGGATTTCTCATAAATTCATTGTTGGTAAGTAGGAACAATTATTTTTCCGAATGTACCTTTTCACAAGTGTCACTATGTTCAACTGTCACGTTATCCATATGTCGCTTGAAAGTGAGTGGTAACATTTCCAAAAGTCACATTTTACAATTGTCACAATGTACCATTGTCCTTGTGCAAAGATGTTCATATTTCTAAACGTCACATAAAATATTTGTCGACTTTACCACATTTATCATTGGTTTGACTGTCGTGTTTGTCATATGTCCCATTTTCAGATTGGTGAGTTTTTCAAATGTCACGTTTCCAACATTGTCGACTTGTCTAGGTGTCGTGTGTTTCAGATGTCGAACTTATATGAGTGTCACACTTTACGTATGGTATATCGATCCAAATGTCACGCTGGACAAATGTCGTGATTTCCAGGTGTTGCGTTGGTACTATTGTCACAGTTTCTAGATGTCATTTTTGCCAGAGTAGTACGTTGTCCAACAAATCCGTTAGGACGATCTAATGGCACCCGTAACTAGTAAAGCTCTCGGGTAACTAGAGATGGGCACTGGTCTCGTGACGAGTAATTTTACCCACTTTTGACCGTCACAAAACGGTTTTGTGACAATTGTAGTTGTAACGTGACCGTCACAAACCACTGCCATCTATCAGAATATATTTGAATCAAGACTAATAATATGCTTTGGAGGAAAATGCGCAAGTACTGTGTACTATGCACTTAGCTTCGTAATAAATCGTACTCTTACATTTATTATTTTTTATTGATATAAATACATATGTGTACGTATAATCATAATTTAATATATTGTTTATTCTAAATTACGATTACAGCCAAATGCGTTATTGCTAGGTAATTAGATAAGTCAGTTATTTTATGAAGAATTTTGCTGCTTGAATCTATTTTTATATACTTAAAGTAAATTACTGATACACATCCAAAAAATGAAAGGAACAAGAAAATTTTATAAGTTTTTTAGTGATTTTTGGAAGGCTGTATTTTCGTGAAAAATGATCGTATCGAAAAAATCAAAAAAGCGAATTGAAGCTTTAAATCTCTAGCTTAAATATCTTTCGGCAGAAAAAAATTTTCGAGCCACGGTTTTTGCGGGATCATAAGAAATAGCTCGAAACAAAATTTTTCTATATTTTTTGGTTTTGTTTTTTAAGTTTACGGGGCCGGGAAATTTTTTTCCGAAAAAACCAATGTATGACTTGTTTAGGAAATTTGTTCAGCTACAATTTGCTTTTTTTGTTTTTTTGTACGACAGTTCGCTGCTGAGATATCAGCCTTCTAATGAAAAAGGATTCTTTTGTCTTTAATTATTGATATCTCAGCAGCTAATGGTCGCACAGTAATTTAAAGGGCAGTTTGAGAAACTTGAATAAACACTCTACAAGCTCCATTTTTGATTTTGAAAAAAAAAAATTTTTTTTATCCTTAATATCAATTTGAAAAACCCTCAAAAAATGGCCATTTTCTGGTTTTTTAGTCAACTTCTCGCTACTTTGCGAATATTGATGGAAAGGTTAATGTTGCCAGGTGATTTTACAGCTTAATGTATCCCCAAAAACCCTGGAAATTTTTAGATTGATCCATTGAACCGTTTGTTCGGGCCGATTGCTCAAAGTTTTACAAAACAATTAAAGGAACAAGTTTTGTTCCTTAATTTGTGTAATCATTACCAAAATGAAAAAATTAATTTTTTTCGAATTTTCGTTCATTTTTATGTTAGTTATTCAGCAAATGTGAGGTAAGGAGAAAAAAAAATTATTTTTCAAAAAAACAAGATAAAATAAGAATGACAATTCATGAATTGTCAGGTAACCATTTTTAATTTTTATTTAATCTATTATAAGATGGTAAATTACCGGCTACACGTAGGTAAGATAAACGCTATCTATGTATACACGGCTGACTCATCCACTGTTCAAGTGACACATCAACATACAAACGCATTCTAAAACTGTTTCTAATGGAAATCCTCAGAATCACTTATCCGAGGATCAATTGTCCAAGGTATATTCCGTCCGAGGACCAAATGCCGTTGGACGAACTATCGCGGACCAAACGTCGTTGGACGAACCGTCATGTAACCATCATTTTATTTCTAATTGATATCTATTTACAACTAAAAATTTATTTAATTCACATTATTCATTACTGATTAATGACAATAGCACTCTGTTATTTATTTTAATTTAATGAATTTCTCATATTTTAAATCAATAATCATTAGGTTTAAATATATATTTATTAACTTCGAACAAATATATATTTATTCTAAATGGGTATATTTTTTGTGTCTAAGTAATATTTATTAGAGTTAGTATAATAATATTTTGCTTCAATATTTGGGTTTGTTGGCACTTTAAAATAATTTAGTTGTCTATTAAATAAATATTTCCTTAACTTTACCAAATGATTTTATTATCTCAGAGAGAGAAATATTAATCTCAACTAAATAGAGTCTATAAATCATTTGATAAAAATGACAAAATAGATTATGTTGACGTAATAAAATTTAGGTGTCTCAAATAAATTTTAGTTTAACAGAATTTAACAAAACCGATTTAATTGTACGAAGAGAAATTTTTTCTCAGTGTATAAGATAAATTGTTCAAATCGGTTATATTACCCATGAGATTAGATCCAGGATCTCCTTTTACATATAATTATAATAATTCTTCAATAACTTTTCTAATATGTACGTATACGAATATTCAGTAGATCACGTTTGTTACATAAGCAGAACATTAATCGAATTAATAAAATAATAATAAAGCGAATTGTAGAATAAAATAAATTCATTACATTATTTCCCCTATCCTGTAATCAAGCTTCGTACTCAGTCATACTGGGTATTTCAGAACCCAGTTGCTTATTTACCTGAGTTGCTTAAGGAGGACTGCTCGAGCTTTCTGGTACAAGGAAGCAAGGGCATACCCTTACAGTTGCTTTGATGTCCGTATTGGTGTATTCTATGGCGTTCTCTGACTAAAATATCGATAGGTACTGTGCTTGGTAGCAGACAGAGCATATCATAAGATGTAGTGCGGAAGGCATACGCTACTTAGAGGTAAGCTAACACGATGCACTACCTAATTTTCCGTTGTTGCGTTAAAGTTAACTGGTCTATCCATACTGGGGCTCCATACAGCATTATCGCAGTTATGACACTAGTCAGTAAACGCTTGCGGGCTGCTTTAGTACTTTCAACATTTGACATCAACCATTGCGAAGATCAGTTAATTTCCCCGGCTTTCTGATACATTCGTTCAGTGTGCAAATTGAATGAGATCCTGTTATCAATTAACAGTCCCAAGTATCGTAGGATTAGGCGTGATGTTATCTTCTGTTTGTCAACGTTGATAAATATATATTCTACCACTTTTCTTCCTGTTGTAAGGACGACTTCTGTTTTGTGGTCAGCGAGAGTCAATGCTATATAGGCCAGCCATTTTCGGACCGTGGCTATTGCTTCATTGCACATTCGTACGATTTACTCAATGAATTTTGCGATTCCCTGATTAAGAATAATGATTTGGAATAATTTAAAACAATTTGAAATGATTTAAAACAATTCGAATCTACGAATGTATGGATAGACACTTAACAAGGAGTAAATCATTTTTCTTAATCAGGATTACTAGCAACCCTGCATTGTCTGCGAATCCTATAATTTGGGGTTCGAGTATGGTAGCATCAGTTTAAAGATTCCATTGTACATAATGTTACAGAAGATAGGACCCAGTCCCGAGCCCTGTGGAACTCTACCTGTGGCATCATATTTAACCTAGCCCACATAAGTGACATACAACACCTTACGATTTTTTAGATAGTCCTCGATAACCCAGACAAGGTACACTGGAATATATGTATGTGTATTAAATGTGAAATAAAAAATTCAGATTTCGATCATTTTTGATATTTTTCAAAATTCGTGAGCGACCTCTTGAAAATTTTTTATCGAGCTGATTTTTGGAGAGACTTCTTAAAACATCGTAAGCCAACAAATTTTCATAAGAGACTAAAAAAAAAAGTCGGTTTTTTTGGGCCACCCTAATGTGTATGTATGTATATATGCTGTGTGTGTAGACAATAATTGGGGTCCAAGGGCATTAGTGAGGGCCAGGGGCGGGTAAAGCCGCCCACTCAAAAAATGAAATGGTTCTTACGGTTACATTTAAAATTAATTTTGATGATTTGGCCGAAGATAAATTACTTTTTAAAATATTTTATGATTGTATCTCTGGAAATAATCAAGAAAAGACTATTCTGGTTTGAAATTAATCTTCTGAAGATGAATTACATCAAATTGAATTGCATCGCAAAAAAAATTTGTTTAAAATTTTTTTAAAGTTCTTAATTCAATGTCTCGAAAACTAAGTGAGATATCGAAAAATTCTATTCTTAAAAAAGTCTTTGTTAGTCGAGTTATACAGAAATTTATGGTCATATGGCGGCGCTACGAAAACCGTAGACTTGCCCATTAATGAATATTTTTGAGTTCAAAGAGCTCAAAAGTATATTCATAATAATCTTTTCGAGCTTCTCAAGCTCGAAAACAGTGGAAAATTTTGGGACTGGCCCGTAGGATCAACCGGTTTCCCCATTTTTTTTATCAAATAAGAAGAACAGCTTTAGATTCCCCTGATTAAGAAAAATGATTTGGAATGATTCAAAACAATTTAAAATGATTTAAAACAATTAGAATCGAGTAATGTATGATGTACACTTAGCATAGTTGAAATCACTTTTCTTAATAAGGGTCATCAATAGTTCTATCATAATTTTAGTATCTCATAAATTATGAAGCATTTTGTACATATTCCACAAAATTTATTTATAATTTAAGAAACAAACATTCGGAAGTGGCATTCACCAATGTTACTTAAGGTTTTAATTATCTCATAATTTACTTACCTTTCAGTCGTACTTTTCACAAATTCACCTTTCCACAGCCCGCAAGTCAACTCTCGAGCAGTTGCGATGAAGAACATGACGTTGATAGCGAGTAGAACGCCAATTGGGCCAAAAAAATAAGCCAGAATTTCTGTATCCCCTGAAATTAGAAAAAATAAAATAGTATTTATAAACTAAAAATACGATAAAAAATTTGTTTTTGTAAAACGTTATAAAACATTTGTCAAAAATATCTTCCTTTGGTCTTTTAGATAGCTCTGATTCAATATCTTATGTTAAAACTGATCTTCAGACTTTGCCGGGACTAATTTAATTAATTCAAATTTTAATTAATCATCATAACAAAAAACTATGTATCCTTCTGCGTGCTCTGCGACTGCTACGCTTCTTGTAACTCAAGGGACTCGCTGCCTATCCCATTTTTTATATTTTAGATATCATTCTACTTTCTCATCAATCAAAACGACAGGTTTGCCTCGCATTACCCGCAAATATAATTTCTCACTCACAATCCGGAACGTATATTTTCACGAAAATTTTTATACCGTTAAATTAAATACTTTCAACTATTATTGCACATGCATACAAATATTATAATTCTAATGATCATAATAAACCATTCATTACATGTATTTTTACTTGAGCTACCTGTTATGAATTAACAAACTGTAAGCCGTCTTCCAGTCCTGGTAAATCAAATGGAAAAATTTGGAAACAGGTTGACCCTGCGGGCAGGTTTCGACACTTTACGCAGTTTTTGAGCTCAAGGAGCTCATTATTGTCAATACATTTTCGAGCTTTTTGAGCTCAAAAGTACCTTCGAGTATATTGGTATTTATGGACTCTTCGAGCTCAAAAAAGTAACGTTTTGTATTAATCTCTGAGAATTCGAGAAAATGAAAATAATCAATTAGGATCGTTAAAGGTTATATAACTGTAAAACTAATATTTATAGACAATTTTCGTAAGAAGTATCTGAAAACTTGTCTAATAATCTTTAATTTATGACCTTAAACTTTATGTTTTCACCATTTCTTTCAATAATTTGATAGCCTTGAAAATTTTACGAAGTGTCTAGTGGTCTGCTAGATGGATGAATAAATCTAATTAGACGTCCGTTTAGTGGATGAATAAATTTAATTAGTCGTTCGATTGTCAGACGAATAAAATTATATAGTTGTTCGTTTAGCGGATTAATAAACAATCTTTTAACGCTAAAGCTAGTTGTCCAAAAATTTTGGAGTAACATGTCACCCCCTCTTATTTACTTTATAAAAACAATCACAGAGGCGCTAAAATATATTAAAATGATATAAAAATTAAACATTTTTTTAGAAATAAATTTAAAAATTTATTTTTCGTTATTTAATTTAAAATTTCTATTTAAAAGAAAATAATAATTATTAATGAAGTATGAACATCAGTACACTCTTCCTTATAGGTATATCTAGTATAAAGTCGGCAGAGTTATTAAGTGATTTTACCATATGATAGTAAATGGAATTTATTTTAATTATAAGTTTTGAACTAGTATTCCATCAAGCAGCATCATTCAAAATATATCATTTCAAAAATAATTAAAATTTTTTTTTTAATTATGTAAGGATTTTATTGAATAAATCAATCAAAATTGAAAAATCTTTTACTTTATTTAAGGAGGTTCGACCGACACTAGTGAGTCAAAGTAGTGTTTGAATTTTTTTGTTTGCTAAATTCCCCTAATAACTATGAAAATTCATTATTTTAATTTATAATAACATAACGAATTTATAAATTAATATTTATTACTTATTTAATTAAATAAAGTAATGAAATGACTTGGTTATTCTTGACTCATATGATTTAATAACAAGATTTGGCAACAGCGCGTTCTTACTTCTTACACATCGGTATTCAAATTAAAGCTGGAAAAATTTATTTATAATCTCGTCTCTCTTATTTATGTGTTTCTATCTTTGTTTTTTCTCTCAGCTGCTTCCGCGACGTTGCCAAACCCTCAATAATATGTATCTCTGTCGATGAACGAGATTAAATAATAAAGCTTAACTTAAATTATTTAAATAATTACAACGGTAACACTATATTGTTAAAATCTTATCATATTCCAAAAATATTAAAGTTTATGCATGTGGTTTTTTATTTCTTAAACTTGGGAGGTTAATAATGAAAATAATCGAACAAGTCATGACGGGAGCTTGTCCGCCATAAGAGCCTGTGTATAAGAACTTTAAAAACGTCATTTTTAAATCTTTTTTTCTAAAAAACTAGACGGTGGATCATACTCGGTCGGCAAAAAGTTATCATAAAGATCTCACAAAGATAACATTTTTTGGATCTGATAACTTTAAGACTCATCTTAAAGATAACATAAAGATATCAGAAAGATATCTAATGCGCCACCTACTGACAGCTTTTAGATCTCTTCGAAAAGGTATCAGAAAGATAACATTTTTCTGATGTCTAAAAGATAGCGGATCAATGATATAATAAAGTTATCTCTAAATAGATATGATTTTGAGGTTACTTAAAAATAATTAATGTTTAAAAATTTTTCGATTTTTATTGTTTATTATTTGTAAAAAAGTAATTAATTCAAAATTATATAATAACTTAAATATAATTAATAATAATAATAATAATTTAGTTTTGATGATAATACTCATAATAATAGTAATATCAATAATAATAATATGATAATAATAGTAATCTTCAAATTCACTTCAATTTGTTTATCACCATGATCATTTTTTTCACCACTATTATCACTGTTATTATTTACACTATCATTTTTAGTATAATTCAATTGACATTTACTATTAACTTCAAAGTTTGGTACCCTAATTAAGAAAAAGTATAGTTGGATTAGCGAGAGTTTGCGTTTCGGATATTTTCGGTTTTTACCCCCACCATCTAAATTTAATACCTAAGACATTATGTCTTGAAGGTGGGGGTAAAAACCCGAAGCGCAAACTCTCGCTAATCCAACTATATTTGAAATGATTCATAACAATTCGAAATAATTTAAAGCAATTTTAATCGACTAATATATAGATATACACTTAACATGGATTAAATCACTTTTCTTATTCAGGGTATAATGATTGAGGCTGAATAATCTTCGGTTCCTACAGATTAAAATTGTTTATTGAATTATTTAAGAATTTTCGTAAATGATCATTTTTTTGGCTCGTAGATAATACTTTACGTGTTTTTCTGAAGAACATTTTTTATCGAACATTTTTTGCACGTATACCTATTTTGTAGGTTAGACTAAACTAAACATAAAATATATGAATACCAAACGTCAGCTGATAAATTTAGGTTATGATCAAATGTTTACAAAAAGATATCTTTCTGACTTCATAAAGACATCTACAGAAGTTATCATAAAGTTATCTTTTAGATCTCGATAAATCGATATCCGTAAAAAGTTGTCAAAAAGATAATATTTGTCTGGCCTCTAAATGATATCTTTTTTCAGATAACATAATGATGCCTTTCTGACATGGATGCCGAACGGGTATTCAAATTTTGAGAATACATAGATAAAGTACTTCTTTACATGTATACTAAATGTCAAATCTTGAAGTTGGAAAATTCTTTTTACATTAGATTCGGTCGAACCTCCTTAACAGTAGACATCATTTCTGTAAATAAAAAAATACAAAATTTTATAATTATATTTATTAAATTCTTTACAATTACAAGGTAAGTAAAATTTATATTAATTACGTATGAAATAAATTCATTTATTTAAAATAACTTATAATGATTGTATATGCTCATAGAGTACTTCATTTGCAAGTATTAAATTCCAATAAATAATAATAACATAAGAAAAGCTCGTCGTTACATCCGCGATGTGAAATTGCTTCAAAGTGCTATTCGCAACCCCAACCGAGGCGAAAACATCGAATATGTAAATAAAACACCTAATAAACTGTCGGTTTCTACAGGATTTCCTCCGAATACCACTCCGAAGCCTACTCTAATTCTAGCAGCATCAACTCCAATAGCTTCGAAGACTGCTCCGAATCTAAAAAAAACGTGATGATTGTGGAGATAGTGTAACTTAATACTCATATTTGCTCCTAAAGTCTTAAAGTTTGTCAGCATATTTTGCACAATTCCTTCATAATTTGCTGCTTTATGGTTACCTAGAAAATTTTTTAAAACAAACACAAAGCTTTTCCAAGCTTAACTTTGCGGAACAGTCATAACTTTTATAAAATCTGAGTCTTTCATTAATTGCCGTATTTGAGGACCATCAAATATTCCACCTTTCAATTTTTCCATACTAAGGTTCGGAAATTTTCTACAAATGTAATTAAAACAATCTCCGTCCTTGTTCAACGCTTTTACAAATTGCTTTATCATACCTGACAATATGTAATGGTGGAAGTATGATTTTGTCTCTGCTCACAAGCGGCTCCCTTATTACATTGGCTTTACCGACAGTTAAAGAATATCTTACAGGCCGAACATCTTGTTCCCAATAAAATTGCTTTGCTCTACTGTTCCACATACAATCCCGAGTGGATCTATCACCGCCATTTTTATGTCTTAAAACACCAATGGCGTCCTCAAAAAGCTCGGAGATAAGTGAGCACTAGGTAACAAATGAGGACAAATGTATATAATGGCTTGTCTCAAATTCTTAGTGATTATAAGTGGAGGTAACCCGTATGGGTTGGAAAGAACTTGCATCCCACCACTAATCCTACGCAAGCGGTTGACCAGAGCTGAAGTCTGGTACCATGGGAGACCCATTCCAAGCCCCACTTCGACCAGAGTCTCTCTATTTCCTGAGATGGGAGGAGTGTTTAGGTTCATGTGAGGTCGGACTCGTGGTGGCTGTTGGTAAGGCACCCGCATGCATTGCATGCCTAATGGGTAAGCTAATGTGAGCTTATGCTCATATTTCGCTTTTATAATATATGGTGGAGTCATAATATACAAATAGGGTTACTAAACGCGAGTATGCCCAAAAGGGCGAGGTATCGGTCTCCCGTCAAACGGAGGCGGACAACAGTCCCGTTACATTAATTTTTTTTTGTACCACATACAAATAAAGCAAGGGTATTTTGTGTATCCACTTTGTTGGCCAAGTAAAAATTAACCATTTTTAAATCCACACAGATCGGCCATTGATGCTCCGAGTATTTAATTTTCTCTAAAACTAATTTTACATTTTCATATTCTTCTTTGAGTTTCGTTGAATGGGCAATTGGAATTGATGCAAATTTATTTCCATTGCGCAATAAGACGCATTTTAAACTTCTTTTGCAGCTGTCAATGAAAAGGCGCCATTCAGCAGATTTGTATTCTTTTAAACCCATATCTAGAAGCAGCTTCGCGATATCATTACAATCGACCAATCTTTCATTTTCACTAAAAAATTCTAATAACTCTTTTTCTCGCGTTCTGTATGTTGTAATTGTTACTGTTGGTATTAATCAATTTTTTTCCTTCAATCTTGAGGCTAATAGTTCTGATCCTTGTTTTGATAAATTGAGATCACGTATTAAATCACTGAGTTCATTTTGAGAAAATAATTTTGACGTAGATTTCACCCTCCTATTCACTTCCACTGGTAGACGGTCCTGATTTCTGTGAATTTGGCAATATCATTGTTTCTGAGGGCATGCGAATTACTTTTGCGACGTAAATAGGCTGAGGGAGACTTTAACTGTGTAGAACCGGATATTTCATAGACTAAGTCTGGGTATCTCCACGTTTGATTTCAATTAAAACTTTTAACATCTACTACGCAAAATTAACAATCATGTAAATGATTCGTAGGCTTCATGTAGATCATAGGAATACCAAAGTCTAATCCAGAACGTTCTCCTTTTTTCCATAACCATAAAGACTCATTACAGGACTTACAAACTTTATTAGGAACCCATCGTTTAACTAATTTGTCCATCTTGAAACCGAAATATTCAACATAAGTCTCTTTGATAAAGCCTGTGATATTTCTTTTTTGTTTTTTTTTTGGTATATAAACACCGCAAATATAACAAAATAAATCACTAGAATATTTACACTTTCTTCGTGACGAACTCATATTTTAGAAGACAAGACAAATATATTAGAATGGACATTCAGTAATTGAAACAAAATATTAATCCATGACAACTTATCCAGATTCACGTGTAAGTACTTCAATATTGTCAAATAACTGAGATCTCAACTGCCCTGTGAAGCCAGGGGTCTGAGAGTGGGGATCAGGTGCTCTTTGTATGCGCGAAAAGTTGCGCAAGAGCCTAATCGTGACTGGAAAATTAAATTTTATTTTTAACAAGCCGATAATTATTCAAAATATAAGATATGCAAAAATTATAAAAATACGAGCGCATTGACAACTTTCATGAATACATTCGTAATCTGAGCACTTAAAAACGTAGAAATTTGCGATGATATCCAAGGCAACAAAAAAAAAGTTTTTTTTTGTAGAGCTGTGTAATTAGGGTTTTATGTAGAACGGTGAAGGAGCTTAGCTTCTCTCGGGTGTCCTATGACACACGTCTTTTTTATTTTAAAAGCAATTTAAAAAGAAAAAATAATGTACATGTACAAAATAAAAAAAACTATCGGAGCAACATTTTAAAATACTTTTTTAAAATAATTTATTGTTTTTAAAAAAGTTAAAAAATTATTAAATATTCGCTAACTTCTGCGTCATTCAAATTAGTATTGCTTGTATATTAATATACCAGTCTATCTATACATTAATAATGTATAGATTAACCAGCAATAATAATTTAACGACGCATATAAGTGTACAGAAATAGGTCGAATAGAATACGGGATAAGCGTGTGGCACGATAAGGTGCCACACGGTAGGCTATTCCGAACACAGGTTTTTTTTCTGTATCTTTAGACACTAAGATAATTTAAACCCGTTTTGAAAAACTTTCCCTAAAAAGAAAGACACAAATTTGAATTACCCGCATTTATCCCATAAAAATTGTTATGGTAAATATATAGTAAAATAAAAGTCATAGACGAATAGTAAGAGAAGGAAAGGAAAACCCAATAAAAATATTATAGGAATGGCTATAGTATTTGTTTGTTCACATGTGAAAATGCCGGTTTCAACAGAAACTTTTTATTATAAAAAAAAAGGCCATTCGGTAGCCGAAATGGAAAGTAGATTTGTCATTTAATCGGTATGAAAAAATAGTTTTATACATACATACCTTGAGATGTATGTTTGTGTATAGTCATGACATAAATTAAACTCATTTTCTAAGAGTGAGGGTAAAAAAGGACAACGATTATTTTCGATAGAGAATTTCAGATAGTTGATTTGACATAACATTATATAGGTAATGTACCAAACTAACCTTCACATAAATAAAGTATTGGAAATTTAATTAGTATTAGATCATAATTGTAATCGCTGTTACAATAGTAAGACCAGTTATAACTACAGGACGTACAGGTACGATTGGAACATCATAAATAATAAGAGAAATACTTTTAAAATATGAAATAGCTGTAAAATTTACAGGTTATTTTGTGCACAATAAAATACAACTGACGAAACTGGATATTAATGGGACAAGCATAAGTTGTGTGGAATGAAAACAATATTTTCACCATTTTTTGATTCCATTAAAATTTTCAAGGTTAGAAAATTATTGAAAGAAATGGTCTAAATATAAAGTTTAAGGTCACAAATTAAAGCTTATTAGTCAAGCTTTAAAATACTTTTTACAGAAATTATCTATGAGTTTTAGTTTTAAAGTTATATGAACTTTAAAAGTGATTAAAAACTGATTTTTTTGAAAAATCGTAAAAATTTCAAACAGCCATAACTTCTAAACTAATCGACCGATTCAGCCCATCTTAGAACTTAACCGTGGTAATTACTCATAAAATAAGCGTAGAAAGTTTCTTTGAGATCGGATAAGAATTGTAGACGCAATCGTGTCTTCAAAAGTCGGTTCTATTACATAAATATATATATATATATATATATATATATATATATATATATATATATATACATGTATAAATTTTTCAACGAATGGTATTTTGAACTCTACTCAACTAATTATGATAGTTTATGACGAAATTCCTTGTAAAATCGACCATGAGGACAAATACAATAGTTAGATTTTTAAAAGAATCTACCTAACAAACGAGAAGAACTACCCCTCGCGGACTTGGAATCACTATGAAATTATGGTGAAATTCCGGTGAGATTATAGTAAAAACATCGTGAGATCATGATGAAATTACGGTGAAATCACCGTGATTTTGTGCCATTCGGTCACTGTAGTTTTATGGTGATCTCACAGTGGTTCGATAGTGGTTTCACAGCAAATTCACAATGAATTTAGAATGAACTTGCAGTGAATTTACAGTGAATTTACAGTGAATTTATAGTGAACTTGCAGTGAATTTGCAGTTAACTTACAGTAAATTCACAGTGAACTTACAGTAAATTCACAGTGAATTTACAGTGAACTTACAGTGAATTCACAGTGAATAGACCCGGAGAAAAAAATAGAGTAAATTTTAATAAAAAATATGAAAATAATTTTACTATCTCGTTCAGTAAATTTTACTATATTAGAATGGAAATAAATTAAATTAAATTTTTAATAACTTTTAACTTTTTATTATTAGTGCTATCATTTTGATTATTGTTATTTATGTCATCTATATTAATGTTTGTGTCGATATTTATTTTTAAAAAATCAATCGTTTTAACCGAGATTCGAACCCTGATCTCCAGCGTGCGAGTCCTTTCCTATGTCTAAAGGCCTGATGTCTCGTTTGAACAAAAGTTGTTGAACTTGTAATACATAGTTGTATCTGCTATCCCTACCAAATTTTAACTTTATCTATACATAGTAGAATTTAATATACAAATAATATAATCAATCATGTTAGCAAAAAATACATTACGTAAGATAATTTTTAATATCTTCTAATTTAATAATTGCCAACCAGTTAATTTCACGAAATGTTTTGTAATAATTAAAATACAGAATGTATTTATTCATATCTGTTAGTAAATTTTACTTCAATATTGTAGTTTTTACAATATTTTTTTCATCGTGTACAGTGAATTGACAGTGAATTTTTGGTAAATTTACAGTAAATATACAGTAAATTAGCAGTGAATTCACAGTGAATATACAGTGGATTTCCTGTGAATTTCTTACTATTTTATTTGTAAACTTTGAAACTGAAAATAATAATAATAATAAAAATAATAATAATAATAATAGTTACGAAATCTGAATTAAAATTATTTTGACAACTTATTAAAAGTGTTTTTAAAAAGGAAAGCTGCATATACACACAGCCATACAGACGTCACACGGGAAATGATATGAACAAATGTCCGGGGCCTCCTAACCTCGCGTTCTAATGAAAACTCGATTTTCGAATATCGAGGTAAACAAAAGAAATTGTCACTATACCATTCTAAAGCTACGCCCGATGAAAAAAGTTTTTGTCTAATTATATATGATTATATATGTTCATATATATAATCATATATGATTATATATAATCATATATGAAGTTATATATAATCATGCATGATTATATATGGGGTCATATATAATTATATATAATTATATATGACCCCATGCATAACTAGATCTGATCATACCTGGCTGTTATTAGCCCATATATAAGTCTATATATGATCAGATCTAATTATATATAAGTCTATATATGATCAGATCTAATTATATATGACTCTATATATAATTAGACATGATAATACTTGGCTGTCAACTCCATTTACTACCATATATAAGTCTATATATGATCAGATCTAATTATATATAAGTCTATACATAATTAGATCTGATTAGACATGACTGATACAAATCCATATATAATTAGATCTGATCAGACATGGCTAATATAAATTCATGTATGGTCGTGCATAAGTTTATATATGATTGGATCTGATCAGACATGACTGATATCAAGTTATATGTAGTTATATATATATATATATATATATATATATATATATATATATATATATATATATATTACATAATATGACAATTTTTTAATATAAATGTTATTAAATTTTTATTTTGTCAACTATCAAATAAACTTAAATCCCCAATACTTAAAAAATGTTCAAAGGTTTCGGCAGCAATTTAAAAGTATTAATCGATATCGATTTATATACGAATATTTATAAGTTTATAGATAAATAGATTTGATTATATGTATCTAATGAATTCTATTGTCATTTATGTACAAAATCAAATTCATTATTAGGTGCATTATTTACGTATGATGTATTGACTTGATTATTTGAGTCAAGTAATGCCATAAACTTTCCTTTATTGTAAGTTCATAACAGACTAGAGGATCAGACTACAATCCAGCGATCACCAAAGTTAAGTAGCATCGGCGTAGGTTATTGATTGGATGGGTGACCTCGTAGTAAAGTGGTGGTCAACGAATAGTAATTTTTTTTTTTTTTTTATTTAAATTTAATCAATATTTATATTGATGAAAACAATAAATTCTAATTAAATTACTTAATTAATAATTTAAAGGTATTCGAAATGAGATTCTAAAAATGACTATATTCATTCATGCATGATCATGTATAAACAGATCTGATTATATATAATTAGACCTGGCCAATTTTTGGATCCAATCATATATAGATGATTATGCATAATTATATATGATTAGACAAAAACTTTTTTCATCGGGCGATTGGACGACTGTGATGTCAAATCACCATAAAACTAAAGTCAAATCATCCTAAATTAACTGTGGAATCATGGTGAAATCATCATTTATTTATTGTGGAATCATGGTGAAATCACCATTAATTTACTGTGAAATCATTGCGAAATTACCATTAATTTACTGTAGAATCATGGTGAAATCACCACTAATTCACGGTGAAATCATGGTGAAATCACTACTAATTCACGGTAAAATCATGGTGAAATCACCATTAATTTTCTGTAAACTCGCAGTGAAATCACAGTGAAGTCACTACTAAATCACAATGACAAAATGGCACCAAATCATTGTGAATTCACTATGAAATCACCGTAAACACACCGTGAACTCACGGTGAAAATGAATTCACTGTGATTTCACTGCGATTTCACAGTGATTCTAAGTCCGCGAGGGACAGTAGTAATTATCGAAAAGAACCTTCTTTGCATTCTAAAGATCGTGGAAAAAAATTTGAATCATTTTGTCAAATCGTACTCGAGATACTTATGTCCAGCCTTTTTTGAATCACAGAAGAACTCACTTTTACGATCAATTTTTTTTTATTTGACTTTTTTTATTATAACACGTATCGGGCAACTCAATGAAAATATCAGGCTTATTCATTAGCGTTTCCTTTTTATGTCAATGTGTTTTTCAAAATGTTTGAATGTGATATAAAAATTATGTATACAGTTTAATGTGAGCAAAGTGCGTGGCCTTGAGAAGCCTGTTGTAAAGCTTGGCGTTCAAGGCGCGCAATTTAAAAATATAATTCGTAAAGTCTAAAAAATTTTTAACTTTTTCAGTGGCCAGGTTCGCTTTTTGTTAGATTTTAGTTTCCCGTTCCAAGTCATCTTTCTACTATTTCAAAATGTTAATAAAATGATGACAAATAGAATTGTTAAGAAGTCAACTCTTGAAAGTTATCTTAAAGTTACAAAAAAAATGTTAACAGAACGTAATATAGAAAATGTTAGCAAATAGTTATGATAACATGATTTAATAAATGATGACTATTTGGGGATAAATGAAAATTACCATTTTAATGCAGACAATTTTTTATCCGAAAATTTTGATTATGTGTTGACTTTTTTACGTTATTTCAAAAAATAAAATTGAGTTTTTAAATTCTTGTTAACTATTTCAGGTAAACAATTTTAATATATTTTAATGTTAGCTTTATTTTAACAACTGGCAACTGAAAAATGCTGCCATTAATGATATCATTCTATGTTACCTGTTTGATGACTATCTTATTTCTGCTGAAATTTTTTTAATGTTGTCATTTGCGTGTTCAACATGTCAATCGTCATACATCAAAGGGCGCTCATAAAAATAATAAATGTCTTTAAGCAACTTTTGACTATATGTAAATTATCTAATAAATTATTAATGATAAATTTAAATATTAAAATTATATAATCTATGCAATTGAACAAATTCGATAGTGAACAATTCAGAGTTAGTAGATAAATGAAACACTACAGTGGATTCCATATCTTATTGTAAAACGGGAAATTGTCTTTGCTTGTTTAATTTATAAAATAAATTAAACCAAAGAAGTAATTTTTTCAGTTTACAATAAAAAATGTTAAATAATTTGTTTTTGGATATTTACCCTGCTAACAAAATTTGATGGATTCAATATATGGAGGGTAAAGGTACCTCTACCCTCCATATAATCAACGTTGCTATGCTAGCGAGCCAGGGAAATCTCATAGCTAATCCAAGCGCACGTTAGCTCGAGCAGGACATGAAAGCCGCTGTTTCCGGAGTAAAATACGGCTGAGAAGATCGTATTTGCGGTTTTAGGAATAAAGAAAATACACGGAAAAAAAAAAATGTTAAAATTCACCCGAATTATCAATACTTTTTATTGTTTCAAATAGTAATGCGGCGCCCGGGTGCGATTTTGTTGTTTATTCTAAAGTATAAGGTTAAAATATATGAGTGATCTGTTAAAATATACTTATGCTTAAAGAAAAAAAGTATAGAGTAAAGATATAGTTTTTAAAATTTCAAATAGTAAAAATTATTATTCTGAATTGTATAGATTCAATGGCAAGATGATATTTTTTAGACTGACGATAGTAACCCTAGCGGATCCGAATTGCGATAATCTACCGTATTTTACCGTAATTTACGGTAGATTACCGCAATTTGCGGGAAAATACCGTATTTTACGGTAATTCCTCTGAACACCGCAAATTTACGGTGTTCAGAAGAATTACCGTCAATTTGCCGTAAACACGGCATTTTACCGTAATTTACGGTAAATTGTCGTATTTTTACCGTAAATTACGGCAATTCTTCCGAATGCCGTAAACTACGGTAATTTACCCAAATTGCGGTAATTTACCGTAATTTGGATCCACTAGGGTACAAATTAAAACTTGAACCATAAATTTTAAAGTTTCAAACAATAAAAATCTCCAAGTCGATGTCTATAATTTCATAGTCGATTGTTACTTTTTCTTATGCTACCTAGTAATAATTTTTGTTCTAAACCCTCATTTTTATTGTTTCAAATAATAAAAATATATTTTTTTTTTGTTGTATTTTAAATTTTTTTATTTTGAATTATTTATTTCCGGCTTTTACTATTTACTCTCATAGTACAAGGTTCTATTCGGGTTCCTGATTTCACCCCCTCCTTCTCCTCTTCTTCTATTGTCTGTTTTCTCATCGTTGTGCATCTAATTGATTGTATCCATATTTGTATTATGAATAACTGATTCAGTCGGGTACAGTATGTGTTATTCGAATTTTTATATGAAAAATCATCAGTAATATTTCAGTCGACTCTCGGGCTCGAACCGCCGACCCCTCGCGAACAGAGTCCAGTCCCTGGCACTTAGAGCGCTCGGCCACAGCATGCGTATAAGAAGAGAAAGTTATTTCCGTACTTAAATGGATGACAGTAGCGCATGAAATTTTACTGCATCAAACAATAAAATTTGCTGAGGCTGACACATACCTTTTACAAATTGACGAAGTATTGGGAACCTTAGAATGGGCGTGGCTTAGATATTAGTCATCTGGTGGCCAAAAAATAAACTAACCAAAGTAGGCTACTCTGAATTTTTACTATACATAATCAACTGGCTTATTTATGTTTTGATAATTTATTTAAATCATTATAAGTGTTAAAGATTAATACAATAAATAATGCGGGTGTCAATTCAAGACATTTGTTGATTTGTTAGTAGAACACCTCAAAATAATAATTTTACCGGTGATGGAAATATAATAAATCACGGACACTTGTTGAACTTTGGTAAAGTTAGTGAAAACAATAATTGTTTAAAAATTATTACTTTTTACGAGTGTGAATGTAGCAGACATCAGATAAATTAAAAATCATAAATAAATAGAATAACTAATTTAAAAATTAATATTTATAAAAATGCACTTATTAATTTCAAAATGTTTTAAATGCGTAATTTAAAAAAATTTTATTTTATTAATTATTTATTCTATTTATTAATAATTTTAAATTTGTCTGATGTCTACCGCATTCACACTCATTACTTTTTGTCTTCAATGATCAAGTATTCGAGATGATCCGGATAAAATAAATGTTCAAGTTCTCAAAAGTGGAAGGATCGTGGGTATGAGTTTTTCTTGTTAAGTTGGTTTGATGGTTCATACAAGCACGTGGCAGCAATACTATATTATTTACGTCAGCAATCATCAAAACGGTCGAATTTATCTTCTTGATCCATTTTATTTTTCAAAGTAACCACGTTTGCAATTTTTTGATGAACATTGAAAAATGTACACTGTCATATTTAGAATCACGACTTTTACAACCATACAAACAATATATATTACATTTACTTATTTTTGATGGAAATTCCATGTTTATAAATTCGAAATTTTTTTTTAATTGAACGAAAACAATTTTTTAATTCATAGGAACACAATAATTATAGAGACAATTAAGTATTTATTATTTGTATTAGCTGATAGACGTGTAGACACATGTAAACATTCATGATTTAGCCTACTTTGAGTAGTTAGAACTTTAGCCACCAGTTGGCGTATCAGAATTCTAAGTTTCCCAATAATGTACAGTCTCATATAGTCAATCTTCATTGATTTCAGTGGGAATATTTAATATTTGCTTTAATAATAAATATCCGTGAAAATTTATTTATTCCCGTTTATATCATTAAATTTGATTGTTGACTAATATTAAAATTTAAAAACAACTCCTGGTTAAGTTTCTTAGTTAGAGGACTTTACAAAATAACGTTCTAACTAAATTTATTATTTTGTATCCTTTATATTTTTATTGTTTGAGACTTTAATTTCTTATTTTACAAACGATAAATATTTAAGTTTTGGCTGTTAAAATTTAAAGTTTAATTTTTTTAGTGTTTACTTTGTCTTTTTTATAGTTTTAAATGATAATTTTATCTAAATGAACTGTATATTTTAGCATTCAATTTATAGTTATTATTAATTGAATATTAAAATTACGATATTACTATTTGAATGTATATTAATCGCTAAAAATATTATAATTATTAGACATCAAACTTTATTTATTACAGTTCCTTTTTTTCCGTGTATATTTTTACAATTGTGGCTCATAAAGAGGGGGCATAGCCAGTAGTTCATTTTAGTCATTTGAAAATTATTAGGTTTACAACGACTTTAATGGTTACCCGGAAATTAGAATATTAATATTGACTTCTTGTAAAAAAGACCAAGATTTTATAAACTAAATAATTCGATTCAACTTTTCTATACATCCTGAACATAACTTACCATAAAACCAGCACATTTTTTCCCCAAATCGAGGTCTAAGGAATGGATTGTTAGATTGAGATGGTAAATGATCGAACAGAGCAGCGAGTCCAGCAACAAGAAGTGGTCCACCCCAAGCATAACACGCATACACTCTTAAACGTAATGTCTCTTGGCCTTTCTCCAAACTTGCAGGTCTCAAATCTCTGTCAATAAAAAATGCATAAATTTTAATTAGCTGCTGTCAGAATTGATAATGTTAAAGAAAAATGAATTTTATAAAATTTTATAAAGTAAGATCTGAGTAAGGCAAGTAATAATTAAATTTTATAAAATTACATGAAATTTGACGAAATTGTAAAAAGTTTTATACGATTTCATAAAATTTTATGCCCTTACCGCGTCTAGTGTGAGGTAACATTTCATAAAATTGTATACAATTTTATAGTATTGTTACTTCCCGATGAAAAAAGTTTTTGTCTAATTATATATGATTATATATGTTCATATATATAATCATATATGATTATATATAATCATATATGAAGTTATATATAATCATGCATGATTATATATGGGGTCATATATAATTATATATAATTATATATGACCCCATGCATAATTAGATCTGATCATACCTGGCTGTTATTAGCCCATATATAAGTCTATATATGATCAGATCTAATTATATATAAGTCTATATATAATTAGATCTGATCAGATCTGATTGTATATGAGTCTATATATAATTAGATACGTTCATACTTGGCTGGTATAACTCCATATATAACCATATATAAGTCTATATATGATCAGATCTAATTATATATAAGTCTATACATAATTACATCTGATTAGACATGACTGATACAAATCCATATATAATTAGATCTGATCAGACATGGCTAATATAAATTCATGTATGGTCGTGCATAAGTTTATATATGATTGGATCTGATCAGACATGACTGATATAAAGTTATATGTAGTTATATATATATATATATATATATTCCATAATATGACAATTTTTTAATATAAATGTTATTAAATTTTTATTTTGTCAACTATCAAATAAACTTAAATCCCCAATACTTAAAAAATGTTCAAAGGTTTCGGCAGCAATTTAAAAGTATTAATCGATATCGATTTATATACGAATATTTATAAGTTTATAGATAAATAGATTTGATTATATGTATCTAATGAATTCTATTGTCATTTATGTACAAAATCAAATTCATTATTAGGTGCATTATTTACGTATGATGTATTGACTTGATTATTTGAGTCAAGTAATGCCATAAACTTTCCTTTATTGTAAGTTCATAACAGACTAGAGGATCAGACTACAATCCAGCGATCACCAAAGTTAAGCAGCATCGGCGTAGGTCATTGATTGGATGGGTGACCTCGTAGTAAAGTGGTGGTCAACGAATAGTAATTTTTTTTTTTTTTTTTATTTAAATTTAATCAATATTTATATTGATGAAAACAATAAATCCTAATTAAATTACTTAATTAATAATTTAAAGGTATTCGAAATGAGATTCTAAAAATGACTATATTCATTCATGCATGATCATGTATAAACAGATCTGATTATATATAATTAGACCTGGCCAATTTTTGGATCCAATCATATATAGATGATTATGCATAATTATATATGATTAGACAAAAACTTTTTTCATCGGGTTTTCATAAATTTTATAAAATTTAATGAAATTTTGTAATGTTCTAAAAATTTTTAGACGGTCTTATCTAATTTTGCTATAAAATTTAATAAAGTATTATAACAACATTTTCCCCGGGATCTTATCAAATTTTACCAAATATTTTGATCTGATCAGACATGACTGATGTAAACTCATATATAGTTATGTATAAATCTATATGTGGTGTATCGTCTCCACTCCACGAGATGGCATTGTACAACTCGAGCCTTTCGCAGTGACTCGTCCCTATGTCTGTTTTAATATTTAACAATTTCAACATGTACCTTCCAACACGGCATCTTAGGTGGGGGATACAATAGATACACCTTACTGAGGAGTCTCAGCCAGAGGTAGCTAACCCAGGTTCGACCACTCTTACAGTATGCCACCCTTGGGTCGAGACTGGTTAACCCAAGTTCAGCCATACCTACGGTTACCTGTCCTTGGGCCAGAACTGGCTAACCCAGGTTTTTTATTAATTATTCAAATAACTTATGATTATAGTTTTTTAAAATGAATAACTATTTATTTTTTAAATAAAATAAGTTTATGTAACTCATGCCGAAGAATACGCCGCTAATTGGCTAAAGTCAGTCTCATAAAATTTTTTATTAAAATACAATCCTTTCTGATTGGTCAAACGAGTGGTTTAATATATATCGAAACACTCATTTTATATTAAATCACTCTGAATTTGACTGAAATGGGCGGAGTATATCAGTACTCAATAATTCAAGCCAATAACTAATCTATCACCTTTCTCTCTTTAGTCTCTTATGACGGCACTTTGAATTTAGCTGCCTTATTAACATAACCAAAATCTCTATACACGCGCATTTAATTGTTTATCACACACATGTGTAGATCAAGGCAACGTCAGCTGAATTTTATAACCTTACATTTGTCTATTAATAGATACGACGTTACACAAAAGATGGCTTTTTAACTTCCCCCTGAGAAAATTGCAAATTTTAAAAAATTCGGGAATATATTGGTTTCGGTTCGATTTTCGAAAATCGAATTTCTAAGAGATCTTGACGTTTTGAGGTTCTAGGAAGCTATTCTGACAAATTTCAAGATGATGTCCGAGTGTATGTACGTATGTACGTACATACATACATATATAAATATCTATAACTTTTGAACGGATGAACCGATTTTAATCGTCAAGGTGTCATTTGACGCGGCTTGTCAATATCTGAAAGCCGTGAAAAATTGAGCTTGATCAGTCAAGTGCATTCAATAATATTCCGAAAATAAACTTTTTTCAAAAATGTTTTTTATTGATAACTTGTAATGTGCTCGATGGATTGATTCCAAAATCAACTGGGCTCTGGAACTTCATAAGCCGCGTCAAATGATACCACAACCATCAAAATCGGTTCATTCTTTCAAGAGAAACCGTTGTCGAAAGAATTAAAAACAAATTTTTTTTTACTATTTTCGAAATTTCTCAAAAACGACTAGATAAATAAATTTCAAAATCTGATCAGCTGTAGAACTTAATAAAACGCGTCGATTGCCACCTTAATCGTCTCAATCGGTTTATTCGTTCGAGAGATATCGTTTGAGAAAAAATGGTGAAAAACGTTTTTTTTCGAAAACAAAGTTATCTAAAAGTATTTTCGAGCTCGAAGAACTTGAAAATGTATTCACAACGATTTTTTCGAGCTCAAGGAGCTCGAAAACAGCGGGAAGTATTGGGGTTGGCCCGCAGGGTCAACTGAAAGACCGATTTTTTTATTGCGAGTTAAGTTTTTTTCAGTGAATAATATTAAACAAAATATCTAATTTTATAAAGTATAAATCTTTTTTAATAATAATAAAGTTAATTATTTTTATAACTCTGATGGTATGACACTGACTTTAGACATTAAACGGCATTTTTCTTCGTGTATTCATCACATAAAATATTGTATACATCTAGTGAAATCTAGTATTATACTCTCGTGTGTTGGCAGCACTCACTTCGCTCGTGCCGCCAAACCTACACTTGAGTATAATACCGATTCCGCAAGATGTTTAAGATACTATTTAATTAATAAATATTTTAATTTTCCGATTAAAATTAGTTAATACTAACAATTAAAATATTTTTTAGTTCGTTATTATTCGCAATCAACAACCGTAATTTTATAACTTTACGAATAAAAATTAATTTAATTAAGAAATAAGGTATAAGTTTTTATAATAAATGTCATTTTTGATGATGGTGGTAAAGCAAGATAATTCAACTGGGTTCTTGACAAATAATCAATTAAATTTAATAACACTGAAAAAAAAATATTGCTGTAATATCAATATCGTTAGCCTATTCGCTCTGAGTGAAGCCATGGTAGGGGAAATTTAATCGACTGAAGCGTTCGCAGTGGTTACTTTCGGAGTTACGGGAGGCTATTATTACTAAAATTGTAAGCAAGCACACGTGAAAGTATTTATTTTGTTATTATTTAATTATTTATTTTTCATTTTTATTTTTTCCTTAGTATCATTTTTTGACTTTGATATGAATTTCAAACAACTTAACCTAAATGTTTACTGCATTCTTTTTTATTTTTTATCATTATACTTACTTGTTGCCCGATGAAAAAAGTTTTTGTCTAATCATATATAATTATGCATAATCATCTATATATGATTGGATCCAAAAATTGGCCAGGTCTAATTATATATAATCAGATCTGTTTATACATGATCATGCATGAATGAATATAGTCATTTTTAGAATCTCATTTCGAATACCTTTAAATTATTAATTAAGTAATTTAATTAGGATTTATTGTTTTCATCAATATAAATATTGATTAAATTTAAATAAAAAAAAAAAAAAAATTACTATTCGTTGACTACCACTTTACTACGAGGTCAACCATCCAATCAATGACCTACGCCGATGCTGCTTAACTTTGGTGATCGCTGGATTGTAGTCTGATCCTTTAGTCTGTTATGAACTTACAATAAAGGAAAGTTTATGGCATTACTTGACTCGAATAATCAAGTCAATACATCATACGTAAATAATGCACCTAATAATGAATTTGATTTTGTACATAAATGACAATAGAATTCATTAGATACATATAATCAAATCTATTTATCTATAAACTTATAAATATTTTTATATAAATCGATATCGATTAATACTTTTAAATTGCTGCCGAAACCTTTGAACATTTTTTAAGTATTGGGAATTTAAGTTTATTTGATAGTTGACAAAATGAAAATTTAATAACATTTATATTAAAAAATTGTCATATTATGTAATATATATATATATATATATATATATATATATATATATATATATATATATATATATATATATATATATATATATATATATATATATATATATATATATATATATATATATATATATATATATATATATATATATATATATATATATATATATATATAACTACATATAACTTTATATCAGTCATGTCTGATCAGATCCAATCATATATAAACTTATGCACGACCATACATGAATTTATATTAGCCATGTCTGATCAGATCTAATTATATATGGATTTGTATCAGTCATGTCTAATCAGATCTAATTATATATAGACTTATATATAATTAGATCTGATCATATATAGACTTCCCATACGAAAAAATTTATAACCTAAAATATAATCGGATATAATTATTATAATTTAAAATATATTTTCGGAATATATCCACAAAATTATATCCACAAATTATAAGCAACTTTATAATACATTATAATCCAAAATATATTCTTAAGGTTACATTCGCTGATATATTCGCTAATTATAACCGGAATTATAATAAATTATATCCCAAAATATATCTTTTGAGTTACATCCTTAGATATATCCGAAATTATAACAAGTATTATAATAGATTACATCCCAAAATATATTTCTAGGGTTATATTCTCTGAAATATCCGCAAATTATAACCAGAATTATAATAAACTATATCCCAAAATATATCTTTTGAGTTATATCCTCAGATATATCCGAAATTCTAACGAGAATTATAATAAATTATACCCCAAAATGTATCTTCAGAGTTACATCCTTAGATATATCCGCAAATTACATCCGAAATTATAATAAACTATATCCCAAAATATATTTCTAGAGTTATATTCTTAGATACATTCGCAAATTATAACCGGAATTATAATAAACTATATCCTAAAATATATCTTTTGAGTTATATCCTTAAATATATACGAAATTATAACCGAAATTATAATAAACTATATCCTAAAATATATTTCTAGAGGTATATTCTCAGATGTATCCGCAAATTATAACCAAAATTATAATAAACTATAACCCAAAATATATTTCTAGAGTTATATTCTTAGATATATTCGCAAATTATAACCAGAATTATAATAAACTATATCCAAAAATATATCTTTTGAGTTATATCCTTGAATATATACGAAATTATAACCGAAATTATAATAAACTATATCCTAAAATATATTTCTAGAGGTATATTTTCAGATATATCCGCAAATTATAACCAAAATTATAATAAACTATATCCAAAAATATATCTTTTAAGCTATATCCTTAGATACATCCAAAGTTATAACCAAAATTATGATAAATTACACCCTAAAATATATCTTTGAAGTTCTCGGAAAGAAAAAATCATATATAATAATATATAATCATATATAATTATATAATTTTGTATAATTATACATGATTATATCTCAATATTTTAAACTTTTTATTTTTAATTATATATAAATATACACAAATATATAAATTTATCTATAGTCTTACATCAAATTTTATACAATTGAGTTCTAAAAAATTTTATCGAATCGCAATTTCTGAGTGAATATCAAGCTGTGCGGGTGTTTGAATCATAATATTTTGTGAAATAATTTAGATACGACCAAACATCGTAAGACTATTCATAAAAACTGCAAAATCATTTATAAAACCAAGTCTGTAAATTTTTTTAATTTATTACCGCATTCATAAATATTATAAAGAAAAACTTTTTTTTAAATTCTTGGAAATAGACTAACAAGACCTGAAGCGGGATGACAGCTAAAAAATTTTGAAGTTTCAACGATTAATTATGTTATAAAAAACTCAGATATAAAATTAAAAAAGTTTTAGTGAAGTTTAAAAGATTTTAACTTCTCAGTTTTTTAATTTGCCAATAGATGGAATTATTGCTATTAGTCTCTTTACCCTATAAACAATAACATAATAGAATCAATCATTTATTGATGTCTTCAATTTTCTAAAGTTGATTTGTATCCAAATAAAGACAATTAACTTCTACTTTCAACTGCTTCATTTGGCACATTGGTTAATACATTCGACTTCGAATCAGAAGAGTTTGGGTTCGAGCCCATGACTCGGCAAGGTTTTTTTTTTTTTTTTTTTTTTTTTCATGGCTGTTATTGTATATGTAACCTCATAAAGTTATATATAATTATAAATTTATACCTCGATTGGAATTTATAATTGTATTTGGAAATTTATAATTTAAATTATAATTTAGAGTTATAATCTATAGTTTATAATTTGGATTATAATTTAGAGTTATAATCTATGGTTTATAATTTGGATTATAATTTAAAATTGTACTTGAAAAATTATAATTTTAGCTACAATTTTGAAATTAGAATATGATTATTGTAATCTTGATTATAATTCTAAATTATATCTCACGGTTATAATCTCGCGGCAAAATGTCATATAATTTAGGATATATCCAAGTTATAATCATGGATACATATTTGACTACATTTTTGGTTATAAATATTTTCGTATGGGTTATATATGGGCTAATAACAGCCAGGTATGATCAGATCTAATTATGCATGGGGTCATATATAATTATTAGGGTGCTTTTTATTTTTCGAACATTTTTTTTTTCTTGGCCCATATGAAAATTTTATTGTAGGCGACAAAAAAAAAAATTTCCTGAAAATTTTAGCCCTTAATTTTAATTTTAAGAGGTCGCTATCTATTTTTAAAGTTTTCCCATTTAAAAAGCATGGGAACGATATCACATTTTTTTATAAAAATTCCTACCCAGGCAGTTTTTGAGCAATTCACTCGTTTTTGGGCTCGTTTCATAGGGCTTGTAGTCCTGTTTAAAATTGATTTTAGTGACATAGATGCATTTACAACAGTTCATAAGTTATGAGACTTCAAACTTCAGAAATTTTTATTTTTACCAAAAAATAATAATTAATGGCTATTATTATTCCAGCTATCAACTTTTTACAAAAAATGTGATACAACTGCTGCAGTGTGTTGAATACTCTACAAGAACTACCTGAAACAATTTAATATTATCAACGTCATTGTTTATTTTTGTTAACTTTTCTCTTTCAAAGGGTTTTAGAATTATTTAAATTTAATTTTATTCTCGTGACAAATTGAACTTTTGTACTTATCCTTTTTTTTGGTATTTAATTAATCGAGCTTCATCAATTTTTATGTAGTTCTATGATTTAACGTATCGATCGAAGCGCCGATAGTTTTCGACGGTCTAAAATCTCAGTCTTTATGACTGAAATTGAATTACAAGTCACAAATCTATAATCAGTTTTTTAAATATTATCTTATTTTTTAATCATAAAACTACATAAAAATTGATGAAGCTCGATTAATTAAATACCAAAAAAAAAGATAAGTACAAAAGTTCAATTTGTCACGAGAATAAAATTAAAATTAAATAATTCTAAAACCCTTTAAAAGAGAAAAGTTAACAAAAATAAACAATAACGTTGATAATATTGAATTCTTTTGGGTATTTCTTTCAGAGTATTTAACACACTACAAAAGTTGTATGTCATTTTTTCTAGAAAGTTGATAGCTGGAATAATAATAGCCATTAATTATTATTTTTTGGTAAAAACAAAAATTTCTGAAGTTTGAAGTCTCATAACTTATGAACTGTTGTAGATGCATCTATGTCACTAAAATCAATTTTAAAGAGGACTACAAGCCCTATGAAACGAGCCCAAAACCGAGTGAATTGCTCAAAAACTGCCTGGGTAGGAATTTTTATAAAAAAATGTGATATCGTTCCCATGCTTTTTAAATGGGAAAACTTTAAAAATAGATAGCGACCTAGTAAAATTAAAATTAAGGGCTAAAATTTTCAGGAAATTTTTTTTTTGTCGCCTACAATAAAATTTTCATATGGGCCAAGAAAAAAAAAATGTTCGAAAAATAAAAAGCACCCTAATAATTATATATAATTATATATGACCCCATATATAATCATGCATGATTATATATAACTTCATATATGATTATATATATGAACATATATAATCATATATAATTAGACAAAAACTTTTTTCATCGGGTGTTGATTCGTTTAACTAAAAAACAAAACTGCAGTTACTATAAAACTGTCACATATTTGTTATAACTTTTTTTTTTACTATTATTTATAATATTTATTTATTTTTATGTTTCTTGCTAGTGACATACATATAAAAACATACTTTGACAGCCTGCCGTAGTTCATATTTTGTCTGTCGCTGCAGTCTCACTCATAGCCCGATGAAAAAACTTTTTGTCTAATCATATATAATTATGCATAATCATCTATATATGATTGGATCCAAAAATTGGCCAGGTCTAATTATATATAATCAGATCTGTTTATACATGATCATGCATGAATGAATATAGTCATTTTTAGAATCTCATTTCGAATACCTTTAAATTATTAATTAAGTAATTTAATTAGGATTTATTGTTTTCATCAATATAAATATCGATTAAATTTAAATAAAAAAAAAAAAATTACTATTCGTTGACCACCACTTTACTACGAGGTCACCCATCCAATCAATGACCTACGCCGATGCTGCTTAACTTTGGTGATCGCTGGATTGTAGTCTGATCCTTTAGTCTGCTATGAACTTACAATAAAGGAAAGTTTATGGCATTACTTAACTCAAATAATCAAGTCGATACATCATACGTAAATAATGCACCTAATAATGAATTTGACTTTGTACATAAATTACAATAGAATTCATTAGATACATATAATCAAATCTATTTATCTATAAACTTATAAATATTCGTATATAAATCGATATCGATTAATACTTTTAAATTGCTGCCGAAACCTTTGAACATTTTTTAAGTTTTGGGGATTTAAGTTTATTTGATAGTTGACAAAATAAAAATTTAATAACATTTATATTAAAAAATTGTCATATTATGTAATATATATATATATATATATATATATATATATGTATATATATATATATATGTATATATATAACTACATATAACTTTATATTAGCCATGTCTGATCAGATCTAATTATATATAGACTTATATATAATTAGATCTGATCATATATAGACTTATATATGGTTATATATGGAGTTATACCAGCCAAGTATGAACATATCTAATTATATATAGGCTCATATATAATCAGATCTGATCATATATAGACTTATATATGGGCTAATAACACCCAGGTATGATCAGATCTAATTATGTATGGGGTCATATATAATTATATATAATTATATATGACCCCATATATAATCATGCATGATTATATATAACTTCATATATGATTATATATAATCATATATGATTATATATATGAACATATATAATCATATATAATTAGACAAAAACTTTTTTCATCGGGAGCGAATAGTAATCATCGAAAGTTTGGAAAATCGTAGATTGTTAATGTAGCAATACTTTATTTACGTAAATGGTAGATTGCTGTTTTACCCACACAACGTTTTGTTAAATCAACTATCTATATAGATGGTTGCTACGGTAATACGTATTGCTATATTAACAATACGTATTGGTATATTTACAATCCGGATTGCTATAATAGCAATCTATAGGAATCGTTAAAACATCGATACTAAGTAGGGAAAACATAATCAAAGAATATGGTTGAATTGACAATACTTTTATTTAAAGTTGAAGATAGTCAATACAGCAATCTAGTATTGCCAAGTTAACGATACATTTTGTTATGCCAACTATCTACCATTAGCAATACTTTAGATGGTTACAATAACCACATTTTTTTTCAGTGAAGTTTTATTTTAGAAAATTATGTAATTATAATAAAAATAGTACGAAATTATTTTTTTTTTTTCTAAATCAAAAATATTCATTAAATTGCTCTTTATATTCCATAAAACCGAGTGTTCGTAGTAGAATGAATGAGTAGATCATATAAAAGTATCAGTACAACATTATAGTCCAGTCAATACGCACGAAAAAACGGTGCAAGATCAAAACAGGCGTCGGTAAAAACCGATTTTGAAAAATTTATTTTTCAAAATGCTAGAAAAAATTTAAAACAAAAAGTTGACTTAAATTCGGTGTGAGAAAATTTTTTTTTTATACAAAAATTAGTTGTAAAATAGAATATATCAGAAACTGTTGAGAAGTTATCGAGACAATTAGTATCATTATGTTTGGGATTCAATAACGAACAAAATGAAGTTTGACCGAAGTCTCTACGACGAATAGTTCACTGAAAAAAAAATATTGCTGTAATATCAATATCGTTAGGTTATAGTAATCATCAAAAGTTTGGAAAATCGTAGATTGTTAATGTAGCAATACTTTATTTGCGTAAAGGATAGATTGCTGTTTTACCCATACAATGTTTTGTTAAATCAACTATCTATATAAATGGTTGCTACGGCAATACGTATTGTTATATTAACAATACGTATTGGTATATTAACCATCCGGATTGCCATATTATCAATTTGGATTGCTATAATAGTAATCTATAGGAATTAATCGTTAAAACAGCAGTACCAAGTATGGGGAATATAACCGAAGAATATGGTTAAATTGACTATACTTTTATTTAAAATTCAAGATAGTTAATACAGCAATCTAGTCTTGCCGAGTTAAGGATATATTTTGTTATGACAACTATCTAACATTAGCAATACTTCAGATGGATACGTTAACCGCGTTTTTTTTTTTTTCATTGTTGCTGTAACAGGGTAAAATAGATTCCCACGATTAAATAATTGATATTTAAATTTGAATTCATCCACGGTCGATAACGGGTCCTAATTACTATCCGGTCTATTAAATGATTCGACGTGTCACTGAGTGTCGCTAATCAATGAGACCCGAACATCTGCCTTCTCCTTGGCTAATTAATTAGTGGAGATGAGAGAGTCATTAATTGATGGAGTCGAGAGAGTCAGTCGGACGACCCAAGGTGATGGACGCCTAAAATAAGATTAGAGTTAGTCGGACAATTAAAGTGGCAGGATGCAAATAAATTGCAGGTAAATATATATAACTCCGTTTTCCGCTTCATGTGGATCGAGGTGATCGTTATATATAACTTTGATTATCAGGTCTATAAGCCGATATCTTAACTAATAAATTATATATTCTAATGCGTACTGATCCTTGACAGGTTACTAGCAAATTTGTAAAATTCATTGTGAGCGGGTATTAAGAGAAAACGTGAGAAAGACCACACACGAGAGACCGAAATTCACCGGCAACAAAACCAAGGAACGATAAAATAGCCGAATACCCGCTATAGAACGGCACCAGATCACAGCAGACAGACATCATCGGGTTGCTGTAATTATATCTGGCGGTAAATTATAATTAATTAAGGCTTCTAGTTAATTAATTAATTGGCTGAATTAATTATAATAAATTACTTAATATCTTTTCGTGGTTTCGCATAAATAAATTGGTAGTATCAGGCCTGTCGGCCGTTTCAACCACGCGTCTCGAAACCCGGGTAAAAAAAATTATATATAATTCAATATAATCATATATAATTTTATATAATTATATATGATTTATATAGAATTATATATGATTCATATAGAATTATATATAATTATACAGAATTATATATAATCATACAGAATTATATATAATTATATATAACGTCGAGAAAAAATCACAGCTGATTATATATAATTATATATGATTATTAGGGTGTCCGTTATTTACCAAACTGATTTTTTTTTTAGCGACGCCCCCTAAATTTTTCGTTTATGGCCTAAAAAAAATTATCAGACCCTATAAGCACTCAATATTCATATTAAATCGTGCCCCAAAGACAATATATTTTCCACTTAAATACTATGGGGTTTCGGCGCGTTTTACATTTAATTTTTTTTCTCCTAAGCTAGTTAATCTACAGATATCCGAGATACATATTTTTGTAGGAAATTGAACACCCTACAAAAAAGGTCTCTTATGGTTTTTCGATAAATTTACTGCTTTAAAAGTTATTCAAAGTTAAAGATAAACTTATAGTTAATTTTTGATTTTTTTACTTTAACCGCAAAATTATCATTATTTCTGTAAAAGTAAATTGTTTATTGCGAAAAATCTTCTATTTTAACTGTGTTATAGTAAAAGTTACCGCACGATTTGAACATCTGGGTCAAAAATAAAACTTGATTCAGGCTCATTTCACCTTATTATCTTTTGAAGTTATTGATTTGCCGACGATTTTTCGATAAGATCTCGACTTTTTCGACTTAAATTTAATTTTTTTTAACTTTTGAACGTTTTTCGTTTTAGATTCAACTGATTTGTATTTTCTGGTCTTAGTTTGAACTTATACATCTTAATTTCAAACACGATAATCATTCACCTTACTTTTGACTTGCTAAACCAAGTCGAAAAACTGTTATTTATTCACCTTTATTTCGCCTTAGTATATAAAAATTATTTCACCTTAGTTTTGACTTTTTGACCTTATAATTTAAGCCGAGTAAGTCTACATCAAGTCAATTTCGACTTGACTGCGACTTTCTCGTCTTAAATCGTGACTATACCCGTGAAAAATGAATTATACATGGCCATGCATGGCCATATATGGTTCATGCATGGAGCATACATGGCCATGCATGGAGCATACATGGCCATGCATGGAGCATACATGGCCATGCATGGAGCATACATGGAGCATACATGGTCATACATGAATCATGCAAGGCCATGTATGGCCATGCATGGACATGTATGACTATATATGGCAGTGATTAATTGAACATACATGGCCATGCATGGCCGTATATGGTTCATGCATGGAGCATACATGGTCATACATGGTCATACATGAATCATACAAGGCCATGTATGGACATGTATGACTATATATGTCAGTGATTAATTGAACATACATGGCCATGCATGGCCGTATATGGTTCATGCATGGAGCATACATGGTCATACATGAATCATACAAGGCCATGTATGGCCATGCATGGACATGTATGACTATATATGGCAGTGATTAATTGAACATATATGGCCATGCATGGCCGTAGATGGTTCATACATGGCCATACATGGAGCATGTATGGCCATACATGGGCATACGAACTTTTTGAATACAGTCATGCATGGCCATATATGAATCATACAAGGCCATGTATGGCCATGCATGGTCATACATAGTCATGGATGACTATATATTAGACTGCTTTTTTTAGCGACTATTTTTTTTTTCGCTCCCATCCCGAAATTTGGTTGGAAATACCCTCCAAAAAATTCCCTGAGAGTTTAAGCCCTTGATATTAATATAAAGTACTTTCCCAGAGCAGGCGAAGATTTCCCATTCAAAATACACGTAAACTTGGGTTTTTATGTTTTAAACTTCTGTAACTCCGTGGCATTTTATGACATCATCTCGCCCAAAGTCGGGATTTTCTCAGAATTGAATGCTCTTCAAAAGTACCCATTATCGCGAAGTCGTAACTCATACGAGTGGGGTAGTACGGACCGCTAAACTAAATATTTTCATAGAATTTTTGTTTCTTCTCTCATTATCTCATAAACAACAAGACCTACAGAAAAAATATGAATAAAAATTCTATAGAAAATTCAATTTTCTACAAAAAAGGTCCTTAGCACTAAATCACTACGATCGATATTTTCTGAGATATTAATTATTGAAGTTTACGTAGCATTGAATTCCCATAAAATGTCGAATCAAATCTTAGAAAATACTGATTTTTTATTTGACTAATATCTCAGAAAATATCGATCTGAGTGATTCGGTGCTAGGGACCTTTTTTGTAGGAATTTAAATTTCCTATAAAATTGTCATTTACATTTTTTTTGTAGGTCTTGTTGTTTATGAGATAATGAAAGAAAAAAAATTAAAAAAGTTCGTATGCCTATGTATGGCCATATATGCTCCATGTATGAACCATATACGGCCATGCATGGCCATATATGTCCAACTAATCACTGACATATATAGCCATACATGACCATGCATGACCATACATGGCCTTGTATGATTCATATATGGCCATGCATGGCCATGTATGATTCATTTTTCACGGATATAAAAAATTTGAGCTGACTATTATAATTACTTATAAACAGGATGTTGTAGTGAAAAAAATAGAAAATTTTTTTGATATCACTAACAGCATATTGATGATTATATTTTGATTTTTCGAAAGTGATTATATCCTTTCAATCTTACGTAGCACAAGTAAACTTCGTTGTAACTGTCGGTCGCATAGCTTAGTCGACAAAGCGTCGGTCTCTCGTACGGAAGGTCCCGGGTTCGAATCCTACTAAAGCGGGTGGTGTTATTAGTAAGTCTAGCGTTTTTTCTCTGAATTAAAAATTTCCAATTCGATTAGGAATTCAATTATTTGCATATCTGATAATCTCTGCGTTGCCAAAATAATTAAAAAAAAAAAAAAAAAATAAAAAAAATTTTTTTTTTATTTAGTTAAAATTTCTATACCTAGTCATACATGGCCATGCATGGTCATACATGGCCATGCATGGTCATACATGGTCATATGTGGCCATGCATGGTCATACATGGTCATATGTGGCCATACATGGCCATACATGGCCATGTCTGGCCAATTTACATACATGGACATGCATGGAGCATTCATGCATGGCCATGTATGATTCATTTTTCACGGGTAAGTAAGCCAGTTAAGTCTAAACCAAGGCTTAAACTCACTGTATTTTTTATCTTCGTAAAAAAAGTCGAGTTTGTCTTGTAAAAAACGGCTCCAAGCTTCGATTTGGTAAACCAAGTTCAAATCAAGCTTTATTTTTGACCCGGGTGACATATGGTTTGCGATCTTCGTTCTTGGCTAAAGTATTAATGTATACTTCAGTCAATTTGACAGCTCTTTCTGTAGTATCAATGGCTATTTGTAGGTGTTTAACAATTTTCAAATAAAAATTTCCAAATTCCACCAAAGAATATTTAATTGAATAGAGTGTTGATGAATATGTAAAAAAATTGATTTAATCTGTCATATTTTTTCCGTTAAATTGAAAATTTTGTAATTAACTCAACACGTCACTCATATTATTCTTGAGTTATCTGAATTTTTGATGGGAATTTTTCCAATAACACAGTTAAAATAGAAGATTTTTCGCAATAAACAATTTACTTTTACAGAAATAATGATAATTTTGCGGTTAAAGTAAAAAAATCAAAAATTAACTATAAGTTTATCTTTAACTTTGAATAACTTTTGAAGCAGTAAATTTATCGAAAAACCATAAGAGACCTATTTGTAGAGTGTTCAATTTCCTACAAAAATATGTATCTCGGATACCTGTAGATTAACTAGCTCAGGAGAAAAAAAATTAAATGTAAAACGCGCCGAAACCCCATGTTATTTAAATGGAAAATGTATTGTCTTTGGGGCACGATTCAATATGAATATTAAGGGCTTATGTGGGTCTGATAATTTTTTTTAGGCCATAAACGAAAAATTTAGGGGGTGTCGCTAAAAAAAAAGTCAGTTTGGTAAATAACGGATACCCTAATGATTATATACAACTATATATAATTTTACATGATTATATATAATTATCTATAACGCTGAGAAAAATCACAGATGATTATATATAATTATATATAGTTATATACAATTACATATAATTGCATATAAATATATATAATTATATATGATCATCTGTGATTTTGTCTCAGCGTTATATATAATTATATATAAAAACATATAATTCTATATGAATCATATGTAATTCTATATAAAAACAGAAAAGAGAGAAAAATAACTTGGGAGTGAAGATATATATGTAAATATGGGTGTTTCAAAAAAAAAAAAAAAACAAATTTTTTTTCTTTTGTGGTAAGCAAAAATTTAAAGTATAAATAAAAATAAAAATTTTGGTACCAATCTGAGCTCTTAATAATGATATTAAGGTTTGTCTCAATCCATTTTTCTATTTTCCGTTTAAATAACACAAGAAAAAAAAATATTTCTTTTTTTGAATTTTCTAGCTCACAAACCAATCAAAGGATTTTATTAACAATAAATATTTTTGTAGGAAATTGAACGCTCTACAAAAAAAGTCTCTTATCATTTTTTTATAAATCCTACTGTTCAAAAGTTATTTAAGCTTCAAGTCAAATTTATAGTAAATTTTGAGATTTTTTTATTTTTCCGGCGATTGTATCACCCGGGAAAAAATCAGCATGCAAGACCATGCTTGATCGAGCATGAACCAGACATGATCATACATGAATCATGTATGATCGTGCATGAATCAGGCACGGGCATGCATGAATCATGCAAGGTTGTGCAAAGTCCTACTCAACCATATATTTCAATCATGAATAGTCATATACCATCATGCATGAACTTGCATGATTCATGCACAGTCATTCTTGACAGTGCACGACCATGTACAATAGAAATTCAAAGATTGTGCACGGGCCTGCATAATAAAGCTTGTTCTTGCCTGACCATTTATGATTTTCGTTTGATCAAGCCTGATTATGCAAGATTCATGCTTGGTCAAGCCTGGTCATGCACGATAACACTTAACACAGTCAAGACCATCATGCATGACTGCGCACGGCTTTGAATGGGCATCCATGATCATACATGACCATCCATGTCTATTTTCGAGCGGCTAGAATGATCGAACCCGAGCCTACCTAACCGTGTATAGCATTGTATGAGCATGTAAAATAAGACTTGATCAAGCTTGATCATGCACAATTATTTTTTGCGTGCTTTATACGATCATATATGAGCTTGCATGATTACGTATGATTTTGTATGGTCGTACACAATTCATGCTTGGTCCAGACTGGTCATGCTCAACCATTTTTTACGTCAATGAATCGATCATGCATGTACTTACAAGAGTTCTTATGAGTTTGAATGGTTGGGTATATTTATACGGATTTATACTCATACGAAATTATAGTCATACAAGAACATTAAAACAGTAAAATCATGTTATTTCATTATTTATCTCCAATATATTAACCTACTAATTACAAAAAAATAAAATTTTTTTACAAATAAAATATTAAACACCTAAAAGTTATTTTTTAATAATTTAAAATTATCACATACAAAGTTCCTTATACGCAATACGTGACTTATCATCTTCACTTGATTTATAATAAAAAAAAAGTTAATTTTTTACTTTCAATTATAGGTATTATATGATCTATTTTAACTTGGTGTTTTTAATTAAAAAAGAATTTCTTTTTTTCAATAACAAATTTCTCTAAAACATAACACACAATTTTATTCATTTCCACAAAAAATTTTATTGATCCATAATTTTCAGTATTGTTAATTAAAATAAATTTTACTGTAAATCTATTTATTTTTATAGTTTTATAAATATCAGAAGTAAATAGTTTTCGTTGAATTTCTGCTCTGCTATAAATTCGTAACCTTTTTGAGTCTATACTGAGTGATTCAAATAGATGTAACTCATTATCGTCTAATTAATGATCAACGACTTACCTCCTTCAGGATAAAATCAGCATGCATGATTAAGCATGATTAAGGCAAGACCAAGCATAATCAAGTATGGATCACGCATGAATTATGCACGATCAAGCATGATTCATGCAAAGTCATGTCTGATCATGCAAAAAAATACAATCAAAATCCGATCGAGCTTCAATCGGATTTAATCAAAGTTTTTAATGAGGGATAATCACATATTTTTGATGAAAAACTTTAAATAATAAAACACTTATTTTAATTTTGGTGATAGTAGTTAGAATTATTATGTTTTTTTTATCGATGATAAAAATAAATTCAATTTATAATTATTGATTCAGTTAATAATTAAAGTTAATTTTTTCCAAAAAATGATAAAAATAGATTTAATTACATTTTTTTTAATTAATTGGAGAATTGAATCAATAAAGTTTTGCGAAATTGATAATAATAATCAATACAATTACATTTTTTCTTTTTTCAATTAATAATAAAGATTAATTTAAGTGTTAGATTTGCTTGTAATTTATAACCAGAATTCTTTTCATTCATTGTTAAAAAAATCTAACGAACAAATCTAAATTGAATTCCAATAATATTTTATTTTTTATAACCCTGAGTTTTCAAAAGGTGTTAAAAATCTTTGTAAACTGAACGAGACAGGGCAGCCTAGTGGACAGCGGACGTGCTTCATATCACAACGGTCGTGGGTTCGAGACCCATCACGGGTAAAATTTCAATATTACTTTTCAGCGAGTAAACATTAACTATACGACAATACTAGCAAAATAAGTTAATTTAAAGTTGAATTATTGTTATTTAAATTATTTTTTTTAAATAATGGTAGGGATTGTGTTTGAGCAGGCCTGATCATGCTTGGTCAAACATGATTATGCTTGCTCAAGCATGATCTTGCATGAATATTCGCCAGCTATCAGCATGCGTGATCATGTATGAGAGAGTATAATCATGCCTGACCAAGCATGATCACGCATGCTGATAGCTGGCGAATATTCATGCAAGATCATGCATGAGATTAACACATGATCATGCATGATCATGTCTGGTGATTTTTTCCCGGGCAGTCTTATCAAAAAATATTGTAGGAACTGTTTTGTAGATAATTTTATTCCTTACAAATTATTACAAACAAAGTTTTTCGAAATCCCGCATTGTTCACAAGTTCTTTTCATTTCAATGTCAAGCTCTTAAAATGCTTGGATTAATCAAAAAATGATTAGAGACTTTTTTTGTAGAGCGTTCAATTTCCTACAAAAATATTTATTGTTAACAAAAATCCATTGATTGGTTTGTGAGCTAGAAAATAAAAAAAAATCAATTTTTAACAATATTAATTTTCTGAACTTAAATGTCAACGACAAGTAAACTTGATTTTTCGTTGATATTTAAAACCCTTTAACTTTGTTCGCATTCATTTAACATATGTATGATATCGAATACTTTTTGTAGGAAATTTAATTTCCTACAAGACCTAGTTTATCATTATTTGAAAAAAAAAAATTTTCCGATAGAATAAAAATGAAAAATAACAAAAAATAATTTAACACTGAGGAAACTAAATTTTTGTCGATGTTTGACGCCCCGTAACTTTTTCCCAGTTTGTTTGACGTACATATTGTATCAGCACTTTTTTTAGAGAATTTTATTTCCTACGAAATTATACCAGGTGGAATTTAAAAAAAAAAATTTTCATAGTCTTAATAACGAAAAACTAAAATGAAAAATTTTCGTGTGTATTTTAAATGGGAAAGGGGACCCCCATTTGTGATAGTTCAAGTCTAAAGATATCTGGCTAAAATTAGGTGAAGTTTTTTTTTATAATATAAAGTAACTTTTGGGCCCATAAGAGTTTAAAAAAGAAGTATTTATTTTTTTCTGGGACACCCCAACATATATGTACGTAGGAGAGGGAAGTCACCGGTGCTATAAGCAGCAGCGGAAGTAGTTCGGTGCTCGCCACGAGATCGCGCTCACTACTTGTAGTGTGTGTCTAGTAAGAAACTTATTTCAAAACTGTTAAATTCCAAACTTGAGGCTATTCTGGCCCGGGTACTCCTCCGTTATTTGGCAGAGTGAAAAGTACCTTTTTTGATGGTAATATAGTACATTCTATATTACATAATGACAAAAATATTTATTATCAATGTTTCCATAAATAATTTTTCTTAGAAATTAAATTTGGACTTTCAAAAAAAAAAAAATGATTTAAATAAAAAGTGTAGAGCCTCTACTATACAAAAATTCACAATTTATTTAACAAATTGCATAAGAATTCAATTATATATAGTTCTACATAATTATATATAGATATATATAATTATATATAGTTATATATAATTATATATAATTACATAGGGCCATTTTTCATATATAATTATACATAATTATATATAATTATATATCATTTTTTTTACCCGGGAAGTTATCGTATCACTCTTATCCACCATCTTGTCCATAACTCTGTATTATTTTATTCAAGGCCTATTGGCCAGAATAAAATAAAATTCCCGCGCGAATAATCCAGTAAATAATTCAAAGTTAATTCATTATTAAATTATTAATCTATTCCAGGCTCATCGGCCGCTATAAATTAATTTTACAACCGCGTCAGAAAAGTAATTTAGGCCGGAATTTATTACATTGGCCGAATCAACTATTAGTTAAATAATTTACTCGATTCCGTTCGTGAATTCAGGCGCGGGTGACGCCAACTCACTGGCCGAATTTTTAGTCAATTCATGAACACATTCTAGTCGTAAAATTAATTATAAAATAATTTTAAATTAGTTATTAATTAATTAATAAATGAAAATCAAGTGAGTTAACTTGTCACAATATTTGGATATCGCGGCAGTCTCGCATCAGGTCGGTAAGATACAAAGGGCAGCACACGCTGCTCACACACGTCTCATCCGATATATTGTTATTATTATTATTTTGTTTACATGTAAGATTTTGTTTTAATTACTGCATTAATATTATGTAATGTTTTTCTTAGGTATAAATTGTGTTTGAATCAGGAAATTTCACTGATCAATTTAAGTATATAATTGGATTTTTGTAGAGCTGGGAAAAATAGTTGCGCATTTGACTTATATGCTCATGATTATTTGGCTGGTTGACGCATGCGCGTCAACGCAACAGTTGACAGTAATAAATTTATTTATTATAAATAAATTTATATGTTTATGAACAAACCACTGGGTGAATTAGTATTAAATCGTGGTAATGATTAATTATGAAAGAGACAATTGGTCATTTAGCGTCGGGAACGGGTTAAATTACACAGCTCAAGTCAGGTATTATGTTGGTGATTCTGTTAAAAATAACATGCGACAGATATATATCTCCACTGGTTGAAGAGAGATATGTGACAAAATGGCGCCAGCCAAGGTGTCGGCATGAGATTCACGTGCTGCCATGGTCAGATGTGGGATAGTCTCTGTAAGAGTAGCGTGTGTGCTCTTGTTGATAAGAAATGTTATAAATTTGACGCCATTTGGTATTTTGAGTAAATAATATAGAACCATTGGCATTATTTGAGTATTTTTGGTGAAGTAGTAAAGGAAATACATTTAACGTATTAGATTTTCAATCAAGCGAGTTAATTAATTACGTAAACCGTAAGTACCTTTGAGCTAATACATTGGCGTGTAATTTGTTCCCGTGTTGGTGGCCATTTGTCCGTCTCATAAGTGTGAGAGAGATAGCGAAATTTAAGTATTAATATTTTTTATAAGCATGTGATGAAATGCATAACTATTGATCCCAGTGGATAGTGAATCAATAAGGGAAATTATTCAGTATTATTTTATTACCCAGTATTAATTATGATAAATATTTGTTTATGTTTCATTACTATTTTGACACATTAATTGTTATCACATTATTACACCGAGGTATATGCGACAACTAGTTCACTGGGTTTCCATAATTACTTATGATTTTTATGTATTATTTCTTTGTATTGATTATGATATGCGTTACATATTTAATTGATTATTATTAATTCTTGATTATTATTTGTTATGATTTACAAGTTATTATTCTTATTAACGCGTTAGAAATCTTACGCATATAAATTATTTATGATTAATAATTACTATTTGCGCTTATTATTCATTTACAAGTAGTATTTATAAATAATTTTATTTTGCGATTTATTTGTATTATTTACAATTTGTTATTGTTTTCTTGCGAGCGTGCGGCATTATGCGCACAAGTATTTATAAACAATTATTATTATTATTTGCGTTTATGGTGCTGTTAATTACGCTTATTTCTTATTTGTGAGTTTATAATATTATAAAGAACTGACAAATATTGTTTTGTGCAAGTACAAAATAATCAATTTATATAACTTTTAATTTTATGATTTAAATACAATTGAGAGATAAATGGTCATCAACCCGGTAGTTATATAGCTTTTATTTATTTAATTCATTGCTATCTTTTTCTTGCTATCCTTTTCCTACCCTGAAACTGCTCCCTGATCATTTCATTTATTTTATTTTCATTTTCATTTTATTTTATTCGAGTATATTTTGTTCGTGGAGATGCACGAACTGGCGCCCAATTCGGTTTTCTAACCCAGCCTGCGAAGAGCTGTGTGTCCAGTGGAGATTTGGAGCATCTCCAAACGGGAATTTGTTTTGTTTATTATTTATTTCAGAGTTTTCACCATCAGAGGGCCATAACGGCTATTTGACACTAACCACACTCCGCCGTGGATCGTGTGAAATAGTAGAGAACGTTATAATTTTGATTAGTAATATTGTAATCAGAATAAATTAGTGTGGAAATTTTATATTGGAATTTTATATTGAATAATTAGAGCCATAAAATTTTTGGGGAATAAAAAGATAGTGATGATATTGGAAGTACAAAGCAAGTAGAGTCTAAAGTAGAGTCAATTTAGTGTTAACCCGAGAAGAAATTATTAGGTGCACCCACTTGTGAACCAATTGGGTTGTCCAATGGGGACCCTACATTGGGATGTAACGCAGAAACGTACTTAGGCCCCAATCGGGCAATCCCTATAGGTTCCCAATTGGGTAAAACCTACGTTCTCCCAAACATACGATCCCTAGTAAAAAAAATATTAAATTGCGAAAAAAAAATAAAATAATTTTAATTAGATCCGAAATGTAATCTATTGTATTAGAAGCGTTACTTAGAGGAATTGTACATGATTTTGACTGATGAAAAAATCCCGATGACTGCTGGGCTCGGACCTACATCCTTCAGATCCAAAGTCTTTGATGCTATCCACTGCACTGGCCCTCGTATGCGATCGCGTGAGTGTAAATAGTATATTTATCATAATACCAAAGAATAACTTGAAGAAATAAAAAATCCGTGATGCAATGATCAACATACTCTTTGTATAAATATATTATTATTCTGTACTTTGCTTAATTTTTAGTCAGTAAACAAAATATTAAAAAAAATTAAAAAATTTTACGGTCAAATGGATTACCAAATCAAAACCTCAGGGTACTTCAAGTAAAACAAGAAAAAATTAATTTAATTAAAATTTTAGTCAATCAAAATTATACTAAAAAAAATAGAAAAGAGTAGAGGGAGGGACACAAAAGAGAATATCCTGTTCAGAAGAAGTGAAAAATAATTTGATTTAAAAATTTAATAAATTTGATAAAATGAAATTGTTTATAAGCAATTTAGATAAATAAAAAAGTAATTTTAACATAAATATCATGTACGAACGTAAAAAACAAATTTGTTTCATTATTAAATTCTTGAAAAAAAAAAAATTTCAATAGTTAATTTTGAGCATTTCAGATTGTATTTGAATCATAAGAATTATTAAAATAATAATAATTTTTGCATTGGGCTCTCCCAAGAAGTTCCCAATCAGGTCCCACTCAGAAAAACCTGATGTCAGATAACTAATTTCTACCTTGGGTTATCCCAACAAGTGCCCAAGTGGATCCCAATGTGGGAAAATCTACATAAGTTATTTATTTTTGCATTGGGCTATTCCAACGAGCTCCGAACTGGGTCCCGATGTGGCAAAACCAATGAAAGTTATTTATTTTTGCATTGAGCTATTCCAACGAGTTCTCAAAAGGGTCCCGATGTGGCAAAACCAATGAAAGTTAGTTATTTATGCATTGGGCTATCCCAATTAGGCCCCACCCAGAAAAAATTGATGTCAGGTAACTAATGATGACATTGGGATATCCCAACAAGTTCCCGATCGGGTTCTGACTGGGGTAGTACTGGGCATGCCACAGCAATTCCCAATAAGGAGCCAATATATGTATTAGGATAATTTCTGGTCGGGAAGTAAAAGAAACTGTGTCTGTGATCTAGGTCCGGTGGACAAAGTTGAGTTAGATTAAGAATACGTCCAGGGGGCGCTTTTATAATAAAATTTGGCCGACGTTTAGGGGACGATTTTTAATTGGAATTATTAAGGTTTAACGTCCAGTGGACGGTTTTTTAACGTGTGTGTAGGAGTGTGGTAACGTCCGGAAGACGCTTAAAAACGTCCAGGGGACGAATAAGATTGCCATAAGATTTAGTTTGTCATAAGAATTAGTTTGCCGTAAGGAAACGACCGGGGGACGATAGTTTGCCATAAGGTATTTAGTTTGTCATAAGAGATATTAGTTTTTCATACGAAATGAAGGAAAAACAAGGTGCTTAAATAATTGAAAATAAAAAATTAATTTTTCTCGATAATTTATTTCAGCCTATTACGTTATTCCTCTCCTCTCTCACAAAAATATTACAACGACTCTGATTGATTGATTTAATTACAATAAATTTAACAACATCCGGTTTTGGAATGCCGAGTCCCTTGTAGGAAAAAAAATATTGACAACGAGGTCGGTCTTGGCACAATACTGGACTACCGAGGCTCGGCCTCCCAAGGTTGGTCCGAGATCCGACCAACGTTCAAGTGATGAGCCTCGGTTCGCCAGCCTCGGGCCAAGATTCAGCCAGTATTCGAGTGACAAGCCTTGGTTTGCCAGTCGTGGGTCGAGATTCAGCCAATACTCAAGTGACAAGCCTTGGTTTGCCAGTCGAAATAACAAATGGTACCTAAAAACCTTTGGCTTCTGTAAATAGCGTAGCAGCCTAGTGGATAAGACGCTTGCCTACCAGCCGTGAAGGACCAGGCTTGAGACCCGGCAAATGCAAAAAAAAATTAGTTTCATCGATCTACCTGATTTCTCTGCGGACAAATTTATTTCCATATGTTACCATCACGCACATGTCTACCAATATTTTTTTTTTTTTAATTTATTTTTAATAAGCATAGGTGCTTATTTAGCAACAGTCGTGGCATAATACTGGCTCTCGATATATGTTCCATTTCTTTACAAAGTGATCGAAAGAGAATATAAAGACAAAAAGTTTGCATAATTTTTAACATACTTTAGTACATTATATGATGATTTATCCGGGAAAAGTGATATAAAATGTTATTTTAAAAATATTTTGACGCCTATATCTTTTGAACTAGTCAACCTCTTTTGACGTTCAATGTGGCAATCGACGCGTTTTATTATGTTCTAGAGCTTATTAGATTTTGGAATTGATCGGATAAATCACGTCGAAGATAATCGGAAAAAACCGTTTTTTACCATTTCATTCTCTCGCGATATCTCTCGAACAATTAACTGATTGAAATGACTAAGACGGCAATGGATGCGTTTTAAAAAGTTCTAAAGCAAATTAGATTTTGAAGTTGATCGTTCAACTCGTTTCTGAGAAATCAATAAAAAACGAAAAAAAAAAAATTTTTTTTTTTTGTAATTCGCAAATATTTACGAGTCTGCTTGATCAAATGATCTGGAATTTTCAGGAAAGTTGATGGCCAACAAGCTCGTTCAATTGCCGCAAGAACCATTCAAATCGGTTCATTAGTTAAACAGTTATAGACCGGTCACACATATACATACACACGAAAAACTCACACACGTACGCACGCACATACATACACTCGGACATTATTTTGAAAATAGTCAGGATCGATTCTTAGGACCTCAAAACGTCAAAATCTGATGAGAACTCGATTTTCGAAAATCGGGGTGAAAACAATAACTGTCCGGAATTTTCGAAAATCATCGATTTTCTCAGCGGAAAGTTAAAAATTTAAAATACACCGTTTTTAATTTTTTTCTCGGATATTTTTTATATCATCGCTCTGATCTGAGTCAAAACCCATTCAACTTTTGATTTTGATAACTGACATTTATTTCTGCCTCAATACATTTATTTTATTGAACATAATTGGGAATGGAAATAAAAAAAACTGCTTATTCATTAATGATTTCTGATTTTTAAATTTTCAAATTTTAACATAAAACGTAGCTTGTTAGAGCTTGAAAAGCTCATAAAAAAATAATTGCATGTAAAAGTATTTTCGAGCTTGATGAGCTTGAAAATGTAACCATACTAATGTTTTCGAGCTCCTTGAGCTCGAAAATTGCGGGAAGTTTTGGGGCTGGCCGTAGGGCCAACCGTCGCCAAAATTTTGTTAATTGAATTTATTTGTTTCGTCGATGTATGGGCCAGGTCTGGCATCGAATTATAGACCAGGTCTGGCAACCAGGCTTGGCCCGAAATAATCATTCCAGACTTCTACCAAGGCTTGGTCAAGACTGGCTTACAAGCTTGGCTGAGGGTCCTCCAGAGTTGGCCCAAGTCTAGGCCTGTCATACTTTCCTCTCTAGGTATAGTGTTGTAATAATAATTAAATAAATACATGCCAGGACTGGTTGGTGCTTGGGATGTTGGAAAAATACGCATATTGAAAAATATAACAGTATTTTTATTTGTCACAGCACATAATATCACTGGGTTACAAAATTAAATCATTGATTCAATTTATTAATACTGTTAACTGTCTGAGCTCATGAATACGTAATTACTTGAATGCAAATTATAAAAGTAAGCTCGAGTAATTGATTTAAATAATTGAAGTAATTGATTTGAACTAAGTTAAACACTGATTTGATTGTAAAAATGTCATGATAAAAAGTAACATGAAATCAGGGGTTATCGAGCGAAGTTAATAATTGAACGCTTAATGATTATTTACTAATAGCACAAAATGCATAAATATTGGAGTTCATTGAGTTATAATATTATTGATCACTTAATTTAATTGATTTGAATGAGTTTACAATAAATTGCACTGAATTGAATTTATTTTATGAACGCGTGATAGCATGATTGCAGAGGCTACCGAGCGAGAATTTACTTTTAGCTGAATTAAAATATTGAGCATAATAATAATTAATTAATCGTAATGTTGAGTCTTTTATTTTAATTGAGCACTGGTGATAATTAGTTATTTAATAAAAAGGCACCTGTGATGTCTCTCTTGTGAATAACCTCTTGAAAAACGTGGTCGTCGATCACTTGAATTGTTGAGTTTGTAAATAATTAATTACTGAGCTCTACGGCTAGCAATTATAAAAATAATTATATTTTTATAAAGCTTGATGATCACTGAAGATGTTTAATCAATTACCTTTAATTATTTATTTGAGATGAGTGCAAAAAAATTAGATGAAAATAAAACACGTTATTACTTGAATGTATGTTTGCGCAAGATAATGGCGGCCGTCTTCTCGACCCGAGGCAGGAAAAAGTAGATGCGCATGCGCCGCACTGCGCATGTCTAGGTTTAAATTTGTAAACGAGGCCCCAGTAGATGGTGCCTTTATCTGCCGGAAGTGAAACTATATTTGAATTTAAATATAGTTTCAATTACGCAACATATAGATATGGAGTATCCCATACCAAATCGACCACTTTTGAACCCGGCCCCTTCAGATTTTGCTGAAACTTTTCCATCCTTTTCTACCCTTTCAAAAACATTTTTGAGAATTTTTTCAAATTTTTTTGTCCAACCTCAAAAAAGTTATGAATTTTTCAAAAAAATGGCTTTTTTATTTTCAAATAGCCATAACTTTTTTAGAAATTGACTTGAGGGTACCTTTTTTTCTTAAAATTTTCGTTTTTAAATGAACTTTTCGAAAAAATACACGAAAAAAATTTAACATGATCAATTATATAAAATAATCGGGGTTTTTTTTAGTAAAATCGTCATTTTTTCGAAGCTCGCCATTTTTTTTTTTTTTTTTTTTTTTTTTCTCAAAAAAAACTTCAATTAATTTGACAACTATCCCCGCTAATCCCGGAGTGGGCCGATTTTTTAAATATTTTTTTTTATTTATTTAAAAAAAAAATTGTCAAATTTTCAAAAATGGAAAAATTTTTTTTTCCGTAAACTCTATTTCTATCATAAAATAAATATAATTTAACGATTTTATGATATAATATTCTCAATTTATAGACTTAATTTACGAATATAATGACTAAGTTTAATGATTAATACAGTTAATATCCAATGATTTCACAAAAACAATACAAAAAATTATTTATTAATTTTCTCTCTGGCGTTTCAATATTTTACAAATTCTGTGGTCATTAGAGTTTGAAAATTTTTTAACACACAAACAACATACAATTGCAATTGTAGGAACTCAACAACTACATTGTATAGTTCCGGACAAAAATGGTCTATATTTTTCTCAATTTATCTATAAATTGTCTTATTGAGAAGGTTTGCATGTTTTAGGCTTCCACTATATTAAATTGGTGTAATACCGTATGATGGACGGTGTGGCTCAATAAGTTATAGATCAAATTGAACGGAATATAGTGTAGTGCCGGATAGCTCAACTGGTAGAGCACTCGGCGCGATACCGACATGGTCTGGGTTCGATTCCCAGTTCGGGCTATCTATATTTTTCTCAATTTATCTATAAATTGTCTTATTGAGAAGGTTTGCATGTTTTAGGTTTCCACTATATTAAATTCCACTATAAAAATAAATATAGACAGGAATTTTAATTAATAATAATAATAATTAATTAATTAATAATAATTTTTCTGTGGAAGAAAATTACAAAATTTTGATGATAGTTATGTGTCAGATAATTATTAACAGTAAATCCTAAACATGCTATTATTTTAAGATATTTTTGTTAAAGAAAAACTGGAATATGAAATTTAAAAAATTAAAAGAAAATAGATCCCATCGTTGTCCCGTTATGAGCATAGCTGAAAAAGTTGTAGAATAGGCTACAGTTTGCTGTGAAAAATTATGAAGAAAATCGATCAGTACGGGTTTTTTGTAAATCGACAATTTATTCTTAAAAATTAAAATTTCAATAGAAGCGTGGTTCAAAAAATTTTTTTTTTTATATTTTTTATCGAAAAGATACCTAAAGCAAACATTTTTTGACTTTTTGAAAATTTTGTTTAAACCACATTTCGCAAAGTTACAGGCATTTGAAAGAAAAATCTCTTCCTTTTTCAAAATTCGATATTTCGAAAACGATTAGAGGAAAAAATTAGAAAAAAAACATGAAGACCATTTCAACCTTTACTAAAAGTTAAAAAAATTACAAAAAAATCCAAGGTGAAAAAGCTAAATGGTGTCCGATTTGACGTGGAACGCCTCCTATATTTTTCTCAATTTATCCATACATTTTCTTATTGAGAAGGTTTGCATGTTTGAGTTTCCATTATATTAAATTGGTTTCCACTATAAAAAACCAATTTAATTCAGTGGAAACCTAAACATGCAAGCCTTCTCAATAAGACAATTTATAGATAAATTGAGAAAAATATAGGTAGCCCGAACTGGGAATCGAGCCCAGACCATGTCGGTATCGCGCCGAGTGCTCTACCTGTTGAACATTCTGGCACTATACTAAACTCATATTTATTCACTTTTTAAACCTTTTTTGGACGTCTACAAATAATTCAAGACCAAAATTAAGACTTCTCTATTTTAAATAACAATTTTTTTATTTTAAATAATGACGAAATTAATTTATTTATTTTAAACTCTGACGAAATTTATCACTGGGAAGGCTTAGAGGAAGAAGCACAGCCCATGGTAAATTTACAAAAGTTTGATAATCCAGCGGAAGAGATTTGTGAGAAATTTGACCGAAATAATTTAGATGGAGTGTATCAAAAGATTTTTGAGACTTTAGAGGATAGTGATTTTATCGTGTCGATTGGTTTGGATGAAATTGAAGAACCAAGTTTCATTGATGTCCCCGGAATGCCGTATATATGTGGGTTGGAGCCGCTTGTAAGTGACGAAGAGATCGAAGAGACGTGAGAAGAGGAATTAGACCCAGGTTTTGAATCGGAAGGTCAAGCTCTTAGTGGTAGATCTCCACCATCTTGTCCTTCATCCCCGCGCACGTCGTATCTTCCGGGTATGTTAAGAGGTAAAATATTACCCTCACGTAATACTAATCGTATTGCATCTCGGAATAGATTTTGTCCTGGTAACGGTCCTGGACCACCTATTATTACAGCACGAATACCAGTGTCTGTTTGGATATTCGGGGTGCAGATCAACTGTATTATTGATACGGGAAGTGAGAGGCCCTATATTAATCGGCGAGTATATGAACAAATACGTGAGCTTAGTTCTGGTCAATTGCGATCGGATGATACGAACCGTCGAGGCGATTATAAGCGAGACCTATAATGAATACAAAGCTATTTTAACTCCTGTCTTTGAAATATTTCGCGAGGCTAGGTTATTAATAAATCCAATTAAATGTAAATCCGCAAGATTGAAAGTAAAATTTCTTGGCTTCATCGTAAATAAAGACGGTCTACGGCCTGATCCCGAAAAAATAGCACCCATCACGAATTTTCCCCGTCCAACATTCAGAAAGCAAGTACGCAGTTTCTGCGGGCTTGTTAACTGGAAATGGGGTGACAAGGAAGAAAAAGCTTTCCAAGATCTTAAGCGAGCTCTCGTTAACGCTAAGCCTTTGGATGTACCGCAGCCAGATCTTCCGTACTATCTGTACACTGACGTGAGTGACACGGGCCTAGGCGCGTTCTAGATTCGAAAGGAAAACGAGGAAATCAACTGGGAAAGAGTTTGTAATGGGTCCACTTATTTTATTAACTAATGTGGTCGTAATAAAACAAGGGCCCACACATATGTAAAACTTAAGTTGTTCTACGTACCTGTCCAGCTATGCTCAGGGGAATCTCAGGACGAGGATAACCCCGTACTGGACCACGCAGTATTAAAATTAGAGAGAGATCTTATACTAAACTTATCAGGAAGGTTGTTATTAATTTTAGAAACTAAATGTATTTAATTGCACTATAAAAGAACTATGGCATTTATTTCAACGAAGTCGCTTTACAAAATAATGATGAAATTATGAACAATAACTATAAATGACTGATGAAACTGACTCGACTGATTTTACTAAACTGAATGACTCGACTGACTTAATTAATTAATTACAACGACTCTTCAATCCAAAAAAATATTATTTCACAAAACAAAATAGTTAACCCGACAATAACAATTACCTCCATGACCAGAGCCTCCAACCAGTTCCTTCCAATCCACCGATCCATTCCAAACATTTCCAAGTCCACCAGGTCCAATCCACAGTAATAATTATAGAATTATAAATAATTTAAATAAAACTTAATTAACTTAAGTAAGAATAAGCTTCCACCTGAGGTGGGCTTATATGCTCTTGGCCCATTATACGTATAAAATACCAGTACGTGTAGTAGTAGAAGATGGTAGTAGTAGTAGAAACCAAGGTGTTAGTGGTTGAGCACGTCCGTCCACGGCGGTTGCTGCGAGCCAAGAGACCGACAGCTTGTCGTCTCTGGGCCTCGTACCTCCCCACTCAGGCTAGCCAACCCCTAGAACCAGAAGTCGAAAACTCGACCGTAGCGACCCCGGCGCATTAGTATCTGTATTTTCTTCAATATTGACAGTTGTTGAGGAAGGAGGGCGGATCTTTTGGCGCGAGTCGAAATTTAAATTAAAACGTTGTGTGGAATGCTTCCACCCCGTTACAAGTTCCTTATCATATATTTGAGTAGGCCACTGCGGGATGCCGAAACGCGTTACACTACGGCCGAGAAAGAGTGTTTGGCGCTCTTATGGGTCGTGAGGAAACTAAGATGTTATCTTGAAGGGTTTCCGTTTGTCGTACTTACGAATCACGCTTCGATGAAATAGCTTCATACGTTAACCCGCAAAAAATATATATATATATATATACTGGATAACGATTGAACATCGTCGTGGAACCAAGAATGAAGGCCTAGATGCCTTGTCGCACCTATATGAGGAGCAGAAACCCGTGGATTGGTCTGAAATCCTGGACGAGATTAAAACTAAAGGCGTGGATTTCGTACATATCCAAGTTCACTCATGGTATGATGTAAAGAAAGCTATTGTTCGAAAATATCCGGAAAACTTTCTTGATTGACATATAAATAGAAAGAACAAATTAGAGTATTAAAAGCCTGACCATTTAAAAGAATACGTTGACGATCAAGTCACGTGGAAATTGGTCGTTACGGAAAATGAGATTCCTGATATTTTGAAAGAAAACCATGATGTACCGGATGCGGGACATTAGGGTCGCGATAAGATGTATCACCGGTTACGTACAAGTTACTATTGACCTGGTATGTACCGCAATGTCAACGAGGACGTAGATAATTGTGAGACGTGTAAAAAGGTCAAATATAAATAGACCTCGTCTCAGGTGCCGATGCGCACGCGACAACCGATAGAACCCTGGGCCATAGTCGCTGCCGATGTGACTGGCCCATTTTAGCGATCAAAAGCCGGTTAGGGGCTGTTCATAAATTACGTAAGCATAATTTTGAGCATTTTATAACCCCTCTCCCCCCATGATAAGCATTAGTAAGATTTTGAACTAATAACATCCACCCCCCTCTGAAATCTTACGTAAGATATACATTAATTTTGGGCTTTAAATAAGTTAAAAAAAATTTTTAATTTAATACTTATTTACTTTTACTCTTTTTATATGTATTATAAAACTCTGGTTTAATTAATAAATTATTAAATTTTCTATTGCACTAACATTCAAACAAAAATAAATAAAATAAGATATTATACTGATTAAATCGGTAATTGTAATATAAAATATTTAAAACAGTGTAATAAAATTTGAGTTATAATTAAACTTCAACTTTCTGTCCATGGTGAAGCAATCCAGTCTTCAAAATTTTCTATTACTGGTATGTCATTCGTTTTTTCTTCTTCTTCTAATATTTCTTTATCTACAATAACATCGTCTTCAGGGAGCCATTCAATGGTATTGTGACCATATGATTCTAAATCATGAACACACAAAATTTCCCCTGGACGTCGTGCAGCTATTTCAAGTGGCCTAACTCTAGCAGACGTTCCAGCAGGCAATTTACCATGACGATTACGCTTATGCAGATGTAAATTCTTTTCAGAAGCGAAATAAAGACTACATACTGAACATGTACGCTTGTCTAATACTTTCTGCACAGATGGACAATAGAAATCATACGGTACTTCTCGACTTTTACAAGGTATGGAAATTTTCAAAGCTAAACGTACAAAGAGATTACAAAATTCAGCATTTTTTGGTAGATGATCAGTAGCAACAGGTGCTACTAAAGAATTTTGATTCTGTTCAATTAAAATAGGTGGAGGGAAAAATCCACTTGGCAGTAAAGTGCCCAACCCACTTCGTAACTTGCTACAGCAATTTAAATCACCACATTTGACCACTTGGAGAAAATATTGGGACTCACGTACATGTTTGTCGTACCAATCCTGAGGGATAGGTGGATCAGATCTCCTCCATTTTGGTTGGATGAATAAACGTTGACACAACTTCTTCACCATCAATCGCTGTTGAACTCCATATGGATGCTAAAATTTTACCAGCAGCCGCAAAATTTTGTAATTCCAGATCCTTGTCAATTGTGCTGCCTCTCGAGTCAAGATGAGATCCAAAAGAATCATGTGGTAACACTAGTCCTGATAACTGACGACTGAGTGGAGCCATTCGGCGTTCCACGCGATTAAATGCGCTCCGTCCAGGTGCATTAGTCGCATAAAAAATTGCATCTAAATCATTTTTTTTAAAATGTTTGATTGCTTCAGCGATAACTTTCCCATATCGAGGATTTTCGTCAGGTCCTCCATCGACCGTAAAGATAACAATAGGTTTAACTGTACCATCAGATATCCGAGTTAAGTCTTTAAACGCATCCAGTTCTAATAAACGTGTAAAATCAGCAGCATGTGAAGAAACAGTGGATGAAGAGTGTTTTCCACTTCTGATAGACACATAAGTTGGTCCACTATAAGAAACTGCACTAGGATCCCCCATGCCTTTGGGATTTATTTTACATCCTGAAGAAAAAATAAATCAAATTTTATATCATTGTAAAATATGCCTACAAAACGTTATTTTGTTATACTATTAAATTATTGTAATCTAAAAGATAAGATATAACTTAACACTATCTTCTTTTCCATACCTGCAATGACCGAAGGAATCAATTTATGCCTTTCAGCAACAACCCAGTCATGATCTGGTAATCTAACCCGGTACTCCATACTCATCAAAAATGGTGCTTGATGATTAGCAGCTGTTATACCTATCGGTACTCTGGCTTTGTCATCCTATAGTTATAAATAATTATCATCTTTAGAAATACTGTCTTTATTAATCACAAACAAATGTTAGTTATAAATAATCTAAGAAAAATTTTTGTATATTACTTGAGACAAAAATATTACTTGGTCTGGTCCAAGCAAAGAAGCTAACGATTCCAGAGATCGAATTGTTGATGTACAAAACAAAGCATCTTTATGAGTCTTGTGTAAATCAGCAGTTGGTCGAGCTAATTTAACAGGGGCTGTAACAAGATGTTTTTTCCCTTCGAGGGTTTTGACATTTTTAGGTTGAAGACGAAGATAAGTTGCGCTTCGTGAGAGCTGAAGATCAGTGGCTAAGAGAGCTTGATGAAGCTGGTCCAAAGTTTTGCACGTAGTACTTGTAATCGAACGTCGACGTGGATCTGCTGCGCTTTCTAGATGAACAATTTTCAAAATATGATCAATTATGAGTTGGTCACTTAGTCGTGGTCTGCCTGGTTCTTCATAAGCAACAAGATCTTTTTGCTCTGGATTTTTAGCTTTTAAAGCCAACAATTGTTTCTTCTTCCTAGCTCTGAACTTTTGTTGGTAGGTCGCATTATTTTGTAGACGCTTGAGTTTGCTCGTTTCACTAGTAATTTGTTTCTTTAAAGCTTTAATATTTTTATCTGCATTACAACTAGAAAGTCCAATGTCCCGTGATAAAATATGATTGCTCAAATTTTGATTTAAGCAATCAACTGTTATTTTAACTTTGTCCTGTGACGGAGTAGAGTAAATTCGCGGACGTATCTTAGAAACTTCTTGAGACGTAGAGTCATGTGATGTACTCGGCACGTTATCTACTGTCGCAAAATCTTTATGTACATTGGTGCTTACATCATGGACAGCTAACACAAGAGATTTTGATGACGATTCAATTGAAGCTGGTTTCGAAGTTGGCTCTGCCGGCGTTGATTCAATAGCAAGTGACTGTCAATTGATTTAAATCAAAAAATTAATTAGAAAATTTATTAAAACTATTCAGGTGAAATTCATCACTTTAAACAGTTATATTAGATATTAATAGTAATTAAAGTTATTATTCTAATCAATGTTCAATACTTTACTTACCGGTGTTTTAAAAAAATTATATAAAGTCGTTATTTTTTTTTTGAAGTATTTTTTCAATTCATCAATTCGAGCGTTAATACAATTTTCAAATCCTTTTTTGTCTTTTTTAAATGTATCTTTGTCATTTTTCCAAATAGCATTCACTTCATTTTGACAAACACCACGGGCTTTCGTAGGATAACAAGCTACGTATGCTTGAAAAAACAAATGGTGCAAGTTACTGGCCATCTTATTTTTTAAAAGATAATATTTGACGACAAATTGAACAATAAGTTAGTTTAAATTACTGACAACAAAAACAAAAGATTCGGACATTCATGTCAGCTTCGCTCTTTCTGCCTTGTTTTAACAACTTATAACCAAACAAAGCTTTGTGTGACATTATCGATAAAATTGAATTATCGATCGAGAATCTTAGTAGAAAAGTAATTTAAGTTACCGACTTAGTCGAGATAGTACCGAAATAATTTAAAAATTTTGCTTACGTAAGATTTGTCTACTAGCGCCCTCCCCCCTAAATAAGCATGCATAGAGATTCAGCTTGACCTCCCCCCCGTAATGAGCGCTTACGTAATTTATGAACAGCCCCTTATCAGTATGTGTTGTTTGTATAAGAACTATATACGCGCTTTATTGAGGTCTTAAGGCTGCGTAAGCAGACCGGGTTAAATGCTACGAAACGTTTGCGTCACGTTTTCTCACGTTGGGGATATCCTCTGTTTTTAATAACCAATAATGGAAAAGAATTTATTAATCAATCTATCAAGGAATATCTAGAGAAAATGGGAGTAAAATCCGTTTCCACTGCGATCGCGAATCCACAGGTCAAGTCGATTGAACGAATCAACTGTACTCTTAAGCCAATGATATGAACATTTATTTCAAAAGATCAAACGTCATGGGATAAGCATTTAGGCGAATTCTCGCTTATAATAGTAGTTATTACGCATCGTTACATATGTCTCCATACTATTTGGTTCACGGCAAAGAACCACGGGTATCGGGTAAAGTAGCTAGACTTGAAATAGATGACTTGGATTCTGATGATACTTCCTGGCGTAGTCGTATTAATCGTCTTAACCAATGACGTCATAAAATTGAGGACATAATGCGGGTAGAAAGTGAAAAACAAGCTGTATATCATAACAAAGGACTTAAAGAGCCACCTAAGGTGGGGGACTCGGTATATTACCCAAATGAAAAATTGAGCTAAAAAGCTGAAAAATATTCGTCTAGTTTGGCTAGTAAATTTTTAAGGCCAGTCACTGTTAATAAAATCATCAGCCCTTTAGTTGTTGAGCTAAAATCAGTAACCGGGAAAATTTTGGGTAATCAGTATGTACTGGACTTAAAATTGCCCAGGCGCAGTCAGAGGCTGATAAAAAACGTGTAATTTTGTTTCACAGAGAAAAAAATGATAGTAGAGTTCGGAGTGAGCGGATGGCTCGCGAACCTGGGAGATTCAGGGACGAGACGCACTGTCAGACCTGGATGCGACGAGAGCGCAAGAATGCATTTTTGGCTGAAGTAGCTCGCAAGAGAGTACCATTAGAGTGCCTCTGTTGGCACCCGTTCCAGCGGCACCATCGTCATCAGGGGAGTCAGTACCATGCCATCTGGTGGTCGCGTCAGCTCCGCGACCAAATTGTGTCAGGCGTTGGGCCAAACGCTGCACCTTAAGTCAGGCAGTCGAACAGCCCGGTCGTCCAGCTGTGGATAGATTTGTTCAGGCGAGCTATACTTCACCGCCACGTCCTTGTTCTACGAAGGAGGTCACCAAGGCGGCAAACTGCACTCGTTGGGACCTGATGGACTTCCTGGACGACGCTGATCCCGAAGAGGAAGCATTTGTCGCCCATGTACCTGCCGTGGCCGTACCCGAGACACAACCTGTAGCTGTCCCTGAGGTCATTTTCGTTGTCCCATTGGAGGAGTTGGTTTTAACCAAACCATGGTTCGAGAAAGACCCACTGGCTGAGGATGAGGATAAGGAGTCCGGTGATCCATCGGATTGAATTCAAGAATCGTACGCGCCTTGACGCACAAATTTTCACATCTACAACAATTTCTTTTAAAACTTTCCTTTGTTAATTGACATAAATTTATATACTATTATAAGTGTTATTCATTGTAATTCTATTTCTTAAATAAGAAGAGTTTGCGTTTTTTTATCTGGTTAAATAAAACCAATTGCGTGAAGTGAGTGTGATGGTGTTTGCTCAACCAACGACCCAGTGGCAGTTCAAGGGACCCGGGAGATTTACGAGAGGAAGATCTAGCATCGAGTTCAGGGAGCCATAATGAATCGTTGACCGGTGCCACCAGTAAGTCGACCAAAATTTTGATAAATTCCAGTAAATTTTGTATATATACACAATGTGTAATACACATGCTGAAATTCTCTTTCTCTTCAACGTAGTGTAATCTTAAATAAATTCTTAATTTTATTATATCCCACGTCCAATAAATTTTGCACGTTTCAATAATTTATAAATCCATCGCTGGACGTATATTTATTCTTTTGACGGGGTAATTAATTTTATAAATAAAAAGGGGAAATTTTTTATGTACATTTGGGGATTTTGGTTAAATAAAATTCATAAAATATAATGGAGTCTCTATCAACAAATTTTTCTTATCACCAGCGTCACATACAATAAGTTATTTCTTTTCAGCCGCTCGTCCGGTGCAGGACGAGTCAACCTACTCTTGAGATACATATTTTCCCGACATCAGAACCAGTTACTAAAATTCTTAATTAACATTTATTAAATAAGTTTATTTGGGGAAAATTAATTTAACAGTGGTTCGTGGTTTTCTGTACTCGCAGTAACCAAGGCCCATGGTTATAAATAACCAAAATAATGATGAATTTTTTTAATTCTACTTATCATAATACAGTGCTTAATTTGAATATTTTATGGCACTTGATCATGTGATGTATTATTCGTTTAAAAGAGTTTCAGACATGTATTTTTATATATTCTTAACTATCATCAAGTAAGACTCACCGAAAAGTCCACCAGATGTTGAAACACATTGTGTTCAGCCAGAAGAATGCAGCAAGGAAAAAAAAGTGAGCCAGAATAGCTGTGAACAATCAATAAACAATCATTAGAGAATATTGTTGCTACGATGATAAGTGCAATACCTTTACATAATAGTGAAATAATATGATTTCTACTTCAGCAAATTGTATTGATCTACCTTAATAAACTTAAAACTTTATAGCCGACGCGGCTAAATACTATAAGCACTGAAATTTGAGCTTAATCGGTAAGATACGTTCGAAGATATTTCAAAAATAAATTTTTTTCAAAAATGTTTTTTTTGAATCTTTTAATTCGCTCGATGGATTGATTCCAAAATCTAATCAGCTCTCAAACTTTGTAAGCCGCGTCGAATGCCACCTCAACCAGCAAAATTGGTTCATTCGTTCAAGAGATACCGTTAACGAAAGAATTAAAAAAAATTTTTTTTAGTTTTTTTGAAATTTCTCAAAAATGTCTTGATATATCAATTTTTAAATTTTATCAGCTCTTAAACTCAATAAAATGTAACAGGGTAGAATAGATTCCCATGATTATTTATTAATATCTAAATTTGAATTTGTTCACGGTCGATAACGGGTCCAAAATACTATTCGGTCTACTAAATTAAGTGATTCGACGTGTCACCGGGTGTCGCTAATCAATGAGACCCGAACATCGGTCCCTCCCTGTCAAATTAATTAGTGGGGATGAGTTTTCCGGGGGTAAGTCGAAGAGACCCGAATCGTCGAAGATATAAGTGCGGGCGGAACGAGAAATCGTGAGTGGTGGCCCAGACAGCGAAATGGATAAGACGCAATCAACTGAACTAGATATCCAAGAGCACTAAGTTCACTGGGAGTAAACGGGACGAAGGAATTTTTCGAGTGACAACCAGCCGACACGGAACGAAGCAGACCCTAGGTACGTTTTCCGTCAAGTGCTGCTGTATAATTAATCAAGGTAAAATTTATAATTAATTAAGGCCTCTAATTATTATAGGGCCGAATTAATTATTAATAAATTGCTTAACCTCTTTCCGCGTGTTCCGTTAAATTATATTGGTAGTTCAAGGCCGTCGGCCGGTTCAACCACGCGTCTCGAACCTTCCGTCAAGTCTCTTGTCACGAATAACTGCCATTTTGTCTGCACTCTCAATTTATTATATTCAAGGCCTTTCGGCCGGAATAAAATAAATTTCCGCGTAAATAGTCCAGTAAATAGTTCGCATTAAATTAAATATTAAATTATAAAAGTATCCCAGGCCTGTCGGCCGCTTTAGACAAAATTATCCGTGTTGTAAAATCGTAAATTCAGGCCTCGTGACACCATTTCACTGGCCGAATATTCTAGTCCATTTTAAACGTAATTCTAGTCGTAATTTTAGTCTTAAAATACTTTTAAAATAATATTAAAATAATTTTAGTTTCCAAATCAAAATCAATTCGAGTTTTAAGACGTTAGAAAATTTACGGTAAAATTGTCGAGTAAAATTAAGAACGGATTATTTTGTCAGCAAATTGAGTTGAGTATTGAGACACGATATTTATCAAAAGAGTGAATAAGTAAAATTACAAATTGGGAAGCACAGGTTAATGAGTGGTAATTGAAAATTAATTAATTAATAATTAAATTAAAACCAAAATTAATTAATTAATAATATAAAGTGAATTAAATAAAGTTAGTGAAATTTTTGTTACTGTGGAAAATTTATTATGATGGAAATATTATATTGAGAATTTAAGTTGAGTATTAGATAAAGATTAGTGATGTCATTGAATACTAAATTAATAAAGTAAAGTAGAGTCAAATAGTGTAAGGAAAACTGTGTCTGTGATAAGTCCAGGGGACATTTTAGTTATAAGTGAATATACATCCAGGGGATGCTTTTAATTTAATATTAAGGTTTTCCGTCCAGGGGACGAGGTTAATAATTGTGGGTGTGTGTGTGTAAAAACGTTCAGGGAACGAATTAGTTTGTCATAAGATACCGTCCAGGGGACGAGATAATTTAGTTTGTCATAAGTAATACCGTCCAGGGGACGAGAAAATTAGTTTGTCATAAGATTATTAGTTTGTCATAAGTATTAGTTTGTCATAAGTATAATTATTAGTATTGGTTAATTAAATAAAAGCAAGGTGCTTAGTTAATAAAATTGTGATTAACATTATTTCAGTTATTTTCCATTCCTCACCTCTCTCACAAAATATTACAAACGACTCTGAGAATTATATTAATTAAGTTTAATTAATTAAAAATAAAATCATACAACATCCGGTTCTGGAAGGCCGAGTCCATCTTCCAGTGGCGCCCTAATATTCGTCTATAATACTAGGTGCGACCAGACTTGGCAAGTGAACTCTCTGCCATAAAAACGCGTCGATTGCCACCTCAACCGTCTCAATCGGTGAAATCGTTCGAGAGATATCATTGTAGAAAAAATGGTAAAAAACGTTATTTTTTGAAAATAAAAACATACAAAAGTATTTTCGAGCTGGAAGAGCTCAAAAATGTATTCTCACCAATGAATTCGAGCTTAAGGAGCTCAAAAGCAGCGGGAAGTTTTGGGGCTGGCCCGTAGGGTCAATTGACAGACCGATTTTTTGCATTGAATCAACTATAAAACAAATTATTGTATGGTTAATCGTCACACTTGAATAATTTTTTTCTTGGAATCAACATTTCTTAAGCTATCACAATCATTTAATCATTATTTTAATGTTTAAAACATCGCGAATAGGTTGGTAAACCTTACACTTTATTTTAAAAGTTCGTGTGCTTTATCACATTCAAATTGTTTATTTCAGACTTCCTACCTTAGACATCTAGCATGAAATTATGCTTAATTATTCATTTTTTGTTCGTGTCACACGCTCGTATGATAGTTATGCATGCTCGTCTTAGCGCGCGAAGCATGAAAGATGAAATATATTTAATAGTAATAATCGACTGTCATAAATAACGAATGAAGTAAATTGTTACGTTCTGGCTCTAATTAAATTTAAATAAAAATTTTGGAAATTTTTTTTTTGAAGTTTCAAATTATTTATTCGCCACGGTGGGCGAATAAACGGTTCGACACTTCTTAGAATTACAAATAAAGAATAAATTAATAAATCGTTACTTTGTTGGCGATATTATTTTATTCATTGCCAACAATGTAACGGAAATCTTTTGCGATAAGAGAGTCGCCGTGGCTCGCGGATAGTCTAAACAGATGACGATGCATGAGACCCGGGCCACGACGATTCTCTCATAGGAACCCTGAGATGCAACGTTAACACTTTGACGAATGTATTTAGTCGAAGAGCAGCAGGATCAGTCAGTTGATCGCGAGATCTCAAAGAGCACGAAACTCTGTACTATTGACTGACTGATTCTCCTGTCTCCAGGTTCAGAGGAATAAAACCTAAAATTTAACCTGAATACAAATCTTTTGTCTAAAGAACCTAAAAGGGGCGAGCGCTTACTAGCTGTTCCACCCTTCCTTTGCTCAGAGCGCTAACCAGCAGTTCGGGCTCCTTCACCACCTATCATATCACCCTTTATGCTTCGTGGCCGATGAAGCAGGAGGTCAGGATGTACAGTACAGCTCGGTCGCGGGATTCAAGGTGTCATCGCGGACCTCACCAAAGGTCGTCCGAGAGTTAAAATTCGAGGAAGTTGTTGTTGAGTCTTCGAGCTCATGTGTCGTTGAGCTTTCGAGCTCATGTGTTGTTGGGCTTTCGAGCTCGTGTGTTGTTAAGCCGTCGAGCTCGTGTGGTGTTGAGCCTTCGAGCTCTTGTGTTGTTGAGCTTTCGAGCTCGTGTGTTGTTGAGCCGTCGAGCTCGTGTGGTGTTGAGCCGTCGAGCTCTTGTGTTGTTGAGCCTTCGAGCTCTGGTTGTTTGATCGGCCAATTGGAATCGCTTTCCCTTACGGAGGAACCAGGCCTTCAAGGCTCGTCCTGTTCACATTCAGAGGAGGCATCAAGGGGTTATTTGGGCCGAATAATGGGGATAATCGTCACCATGGTAAGTCATTAAAACATTTTCGCATAAAATGGAAGAAGGTCAACAGCTGACGCACCTGGGGTCTATTGACACCCTAATGACGTCAACCTGGTCAATTAAAAAATATTCTGTCTGAATAATAAATAAGCCAGAATGTAACAAAATTAATAATTTTTCATAATATAGATTTTTGATGCAAAAAGAAAACTTTATTTAAAAAAAAAAAAAAAAAAAAAAAAATACCTACAAATTCAAAATAGCCCAAATGGCTATTAACCGCCAACAGTAAAATTTAACCGCCAATTGACAATTCAAATAGCCCAATTAGCGGTAACTAGCCCAATCTGGCAACACTGAAACGCGCCACTATCATTGTTCTCGGGATGAGAAAAATTCTCACACATTCTGCGCAAACGCGCGTATGCGCACGCATGCGTGGATCTACTTTATTTTAAATATTTTTACATCTAAAAAATTTTAATTGTCAAATAAACTAACTTTTTTTTTAACTAAATTATGGGTGATCATGTTTCTCAATAATGAAAAATATTTTTAAAACATTAAAATAATAAATATTTTAAAGAACATAACAACAACTTTCATATGAAACATTAATTCGATTTTCATATTTAAATACGAATCATTTTCTAACATTTTGAGCAATTATTCATTTATTTATATTGTGATGAGAAAAAATCTCACAGAGCAACAATAATAAATATTTTTTTAAAATATTATACAAGAATAATTAGATAATAGTGTTATAGTCTAATAGAGCATTGAATTTTAGAGAGATAGAGAAAATATCAAGCATTCATTACATTTGAAATTTTTAAGAAAATTTATGTAACATATGAGTGTGAGAGAAAATCTCATAGCCAGAGTGCTGGAGGGTTATATCTGTAAAATAAGATATGGCAGGATCAGGATCTGATTCAGGTCTGGCGTGGCTTACCGAATTACCATAATTTATAGAGGACTTACCGTAAGTTACCGTAATTGGGTCCCTTAGGGTAACTATAACGGACGTATATGATTTTAAACTACATTAAATGATGCTGTAAAGCAGGAAAAAATGGGTTCATTCACACACACATACGGAAGTATATCCGTGAAGTGTTCCAACATTCTATACACTCGGACATCATCTTGAAATTAGTCAGAATAGCTTCCTAGAACCTCAAAACGTCAAGATCTGTTAGAAATTCGATTTTCGAAAATCAGACCGAAACCAATAACTTCCCCAATTTTTGAAACTTGTTAATTTTCTTAACAGGAAGTTAAAAAAAGAAAAAAAAGCCATTTTTTTTAAAAATTCATAACTTTTTTTTGGTTAGGTAAAAAAACGTGAAAAAATTATGAGAAGTGTTTTTAAAAGGGTAGAAGAAGAAAAAAAATTTTCAGCCAAATCTGAAGGGGTCGGGTTCCAAAGTCGTCGATTTGGCGTGGAATGATCCATGTATATTAAATAACTTTATTCAAAAGGTTAAATAATCTTTTCTCATTTTGGTAATATCAACTCGTAAGAAATTGAACAAGGAAATAACTATCATTCTTTATCATTGTAAATCAATTTCTTAGCTGCTTATGAGGTCATAAGCAAATAACGAAACATTAAATATATTTGAAATAGTCAAGAAAATCACATTTAAAAAGAATAAAATTGTTCGATGTGTGCTACTTTCGACATCATAATTTCTTAAAATTCTAAAGCTATTAGAAAAGCTATCATTAATATGTAACGGGGTAGGATTTTTGTATTTTGTTTTTAAATTTAAAATCGACTCGCGCCAAAAACGAGAGCGACTTCCTCCTACAACAACGGCCGATATCATAACAATCTACTCATCGCTGGGGTCACTGCTGTCGAATTTCGGCCAGTTCTTATTTTCTAGAGGTTGGCCAGCCTGCGAGTGAAGGGTATGAGGCTCCGAGTTTGCGAGCGATCGGTCTTTTGGTTACTGGCAAGCATCAGCGACGAACGTATTTTTCCCGGACCGCTACTACAACACTACCACAACTTTTACAACATCTAGTACATACATATAAACTCCGCTATGCCGGTGGCAAGCCCGGGGCCTTTCCTTACAGGGGAAGGAAGGAGGAGTCGGAGGAGTAACACCTCGTAAAAAAACCTTGGTCCATCTGGCTTCGGATGGTAGCACCTCGTGAGAGCCCCCTGCTAGGGTTACAGCTGACAACCGGCCAACGGTCCTGAAGGCGGATGAGGAGATTATTTCTCCCAACGGCGGATGGAGCGGACGAGCCATCTTAGGTCACGTATGCCAGCGGGTGCAGTGACGCTGCTCGAAAGAGATGTGCGGAATGATCTGTGCAGCGCAGCATACGTGGTAACTCCCGGCGTCAAAGCGCCGCACCTAAGGGAGCACTAGGAGCCGATGACGGAAGAGTGTGAATGACTGGAGTGGATGCCTATTCCCGCTCCTATAGTCAAAAGCTGCTGCGGCAATAGGGGTAGCTGCAGCGGTGACCACCCCCCTACTTCCTGAGGCAATCGCGATTGGAGACGACCTTTAGCTCTGGAGTACAAACCACAAACATGAACACCCTAACCTCAAACAACAAAAAAGACAACAACAACGGTTATGCAAAGGACAACAACAGCAGAGAGAACGCAGGCACGACCTCAACAGATGCCGCAAACGCGAACACGACATGCACAGGCATACATGCCAGCACATTGCCTGCCAAACACTTGGTTGCACGAGATGCTTCGATTGGATATGAAGACTCCAAGCTCGCAGAACTGCAACAAACAATAAAGGACATACTCGAGACCATCCGTGCTAAACGAACAGTCGCAACGGACGTCACGACAGGAGTTAAAGAAGCTAATTCGCTTCTATCAGAGATACTAGCCTACCGCAAAACGTGGAAGGATGCACAGCGCAAACTTGCACTTGCTGAAGCAGCGGAAAGGCAAACACTAGTGGCTGAACTTGAGCACTGCAAATCAAAACTCGACCGTTACAGCCAAACCGAGAAAACCCCATCAAGGAATGCAAACAAGAAGAGAGCTGCAATTAGTCCACCCGTGGGACCTGAAGAGGACGCACGCATGTACAACTCCGATGATTTCGCCGAAGTAAACTATAAAAAGAAGAAGGCCCGTATGACTCGGAGCACCACAACAAAAGAGCAAACGGGGACCTCATCAACCGAGAACACAACCGTGAATCAGACAAAGCAGGCAGCCCTTCCATCCCATCGGAAATCCGGGCGGAAAAAGAAATTTCCCCTTTCAAACCGCCCCAATGCAGTCCTAATCAAACCGGCACAAGGCATATTGTACGCGGACCTACTGAAAGGTATCAAGGAAAAGGTAAAACCAGACGAGCACAGTACAGGGATCAGATCCATTCGAGAGACGAGAGATGGAGGGGTCTTACTGGAACTCGACCGAAACTCCGATATTAACCCGTCCTTCACCAATGCTGTCAGAGCAGCGGTAGGAGCCCGCGGAGCGGTACAGGACCTCACACCCACAGTCACAGTAGAAATTAGAGATATTGATGCTATTTCCACTGAAGCCGATGTAAGGGACGCGCTCAGCAGAGACCTTAGCGAAGCTGCACAAGTGAGAAGAGTAGGACTTTCAAAGACCATTGTTCGCGGACAACGGCTCGCTTTCGTAGAGCTTGATGCAAAAAGTGCGCAGAAGATCATAGAGACCGGCCACATCAGAATAGGGTGGATCAACTGCCGAGCCAGACACCGGGAAACAGTCCGACGGTGCTATAAATGCCTTGGGTATGGGCATGCGTCATCAAAGTGCAGTGGCCCTGACCGAAGCACACTTTGTTACAAGTGTGGTGGTGCCGATCACAAAGCAGCAGCGTGCAACAAAAACCCGCACTGCGTGCTCTGCGCAGCTGAAGAAGGGGTGGACCTCGTCACCAGCCATGTCCCTGGAACTAGACGCTGCACGGTGTTTAGAAGAGCACTAGCGGCAAACACAGACGTACAAAAATGACGACCATACTCCAAGGCAATCTAGGGAGAGGCTGGACGGCGCAAGCCCTGCTGCACCAGCACATCTACGAGCGGAAGGTAGATATCTGCGTCCTATCGGAACAGCACTCGCGGGTATCCACTGCTAGGTGGCTTGCTGATGCCACAGGTACTGCGGCCCTATGGATAGTCAACCCAAACATACAGATCTACGGAAGTGGGAGCGGTGATGGGTATGTGTGGGCCAAAATACTGGACGTCACGCTCCTCAGCTGCTACTTATCCCCGAATGAAGGCATCGCAGTCTTCCGACGCAAGATCAACAACATTGAAGACACTGTGCGCCAGATGGATGGCAAGGTCATTATAGCTGGTGACTTCAATGCCAAATCTACAGATTGGGGCATGGACTGGAGTGATTCACGAGGCAATGAAGTAGCGGACATGATTGCCAGGCTGGATCTTAGTGTCTTGAATAGCAGCAACACGTCCACTTTTAGAAGGCCAGGATGCAGAGAAACCATCTTAGACCTAACGCTCGCAACCCCCGACGCTGCCATCACCATATTTGGTTGGAAGGTACTGGAAACATACAATGCGAGTGACCACCAATACATTGAGTTTGTAATCGACCAAATGATCCCGGCGCGACATGAACCCGGGGCATCACCCAAATGTAAACGCTGGAATGATAGGAAACTGAACGAAGCGAAATTTATGGATTTTCTTGCTAAAAGATGGTCACCCCACACCGTAGCAAAACCTGACGAAGAAAAACGAGCAGCCACAGAACAACTAGTGGAGAAGACAATGGACCTCATCACAGCCGCGTGCGAAGTAGCTATGCCTCGTAAAACCAACTCTGGCAAGAGAAGACCTAACCACTGGTGGACGGCAGAGATCAGCGAGCTTAGAAAGAAGTGCCTCAGACTACGCCGAAAATTAGTCCGTGCCAACCGCAGGCATGAGCCCGGACAAACTGAAACCTTAACCACCGAGTACGCGAAGGCTAAGAAGGAGCTAAAGAGCGCCATCAAGGACAGCAAGAGGAAAAGCTGGAGGAAACTTTGCAGTGAGTTAGACAATGATCCTTGGGGCCTTGCCTATAAGATCGTTGTCAAAGGCTTGGGGAAACAGAGCCCAGTACCTGTTATGCAACCGGCGGTCATCGAGGGGATCATAGAAGACCTCTTTCCACGGCACCCACTGAGAACACGCAGAGCCACGTGGGACCAAAGTGAACCACCCCTTTTTTCCATACGTGAACTTCAAAAGGCCGCCATGACACTCAAGATCGGCAAAGCTCCAGGACCTGACGGAATTCCAGCAAACGTTATAAAAGCAATAGCTAGTAAACACCCTGACATACTACTAGAAATGTACAACGCGTGCCTCGCTACAGGCATCTTTAGCAAAAGGTGGAAGCAGCAGCGTCTCGTTCTTCTTGACAAGGGCAAGGGCCCACCGATAACCTCATCATCATATAGGCCACTGTGCATGCTTGACGTAGCAGGGAAGTTATTTGAAAAGCTTATAAAAGTACGCTTAGCCGCAGCTGTCGAAAAAGCGGGTGGACTATCAAACAACCAACATGGTTACAGAAAGCATCACTCAACAATCACAGCAATAAAGCAGGCCTTACAAATAGCCAACACAGCTTGGTCAGGGAATCAACGATCACGCAAAGTCTGCATCCTTCTCACCTTCGATGTGCGAAACGCTTTCAACTCTGTCAGCTGGGCGGATTTACTCAGCGCCCTGGACGACGATTTCAACATAGAGCAGTATCTGAAGGCCATACTGGACGACTATTTCTGGGACTGCACGCTCATGTACAACACGGCTAGTGGTACAAGAACAACCAAGATTACAGCAGGCATACCACAAGGGGCAGTCCTTGGACCAGATGCCTGGAACATACGGTATGACGACCTTCTCAGAACAACCTTCGCGCATGACATCTTTCTAGTCGGCTTTGCAGACGACATCGCCGGGATAGTCCTTGCCAACGGTCCTGAAGAGGCGCGAAAAAAGATAGAACGCCTAACCAGGCGACTCTGCAACTGGCTGAACCAACATGGCTTAGAACTAGCTGCAAGTAAAACTGAGATGGTAGTGCTTACCAGACAGCGTGGATTCGAAAAACCGTTTACCACAAGAATCGAAGGAACCACTGTGCAAGCCAAACACTCAGTGCGATACCTAGGAGTGCAAATAGACGAGAAGCTGACGTTCTGGGAGCATTTATCGAAGACAGCAGACAAGGCCAGTAAGGTCGTGGCGAGCCTGTCGAGGATACTGCTGAACACATCAGGGCCAAGGTACGCAAAGAGGCGAGTTTTGCTAAGCGTAGTACACTCTATACTACTATGTGGAGCCGAAGTGTGGGCAGGTCGATTGGCGCACGAGAAATATAGACGCAAGTTGGCATCAGTTCAGAGAAGGGCAGCACAACGTGTTGCATGTGCATACCGCACAGTCTCGGAAGAAGCAGTACTCGTGCTGGCGAAAGCAATACCTATTGACTTAACTGCACATGAAAGGCAGCGACTACACCAATATCGCATGGCAGGCACACTGGATAACAGCACCAGAACTCTAGAGCGGGAAATAACGTTGGAAAAATGGAACACCAGATGGCACAACGCTACCACAGGACGATGGACCAAAAAGCTCATTCCGGAGGTAAAAACGTGGTTGAAATGCAACCATGCTGACGTGAATTACTATCTGACCCAATTCCTTGCAGGACACGGCCAGTTCAACAGTTACTTAAACCGAATGGGGCTCAAAAATAGCCCATTCTGCTCATACTGCCCCACGGAAGTGGACGATGCCAACCACACCTTCTTCCACTGCCGCAGATGAGACACGGAGAGACAAGGAGCTTGGAAGGTTCTAGGGGGCAGCCCGACTCCTGAAAATGTGGTCACCTCCATGTGTAGCTCAAAGGCGAAATGGGAAGCCATTATGCACTTTACCGAGAGTGTATTAAAGGCCAAAAAGCTAGACGAAGGTTCTATTAATAGGTAGGCACAGTCAGCGCAGCTAGGGTCAGGCTGAAGTAATGCGAAAGCGGTTTCCGGTCTGGCCACCCTCTGCCTACGGCGAGGGTCAGAAGAGAGAGGATTGTTTTTAGTGGGTAAAAATCCCACACTACCAACTCCATCAAATCTTCTAAATTCCCCCTTCGTTGGTGTCTTTTGAAGATTTTTTAACCTCTCTCACAAAAAAAAAAAAAAAAAAAAAAAAAAAAAAAAAAAAAAAGTACATACATATACGCTATTTTTTAGCCAAGAGCTCATAAGCCCTCGTTGTGGGGAAGCTTATTTTATTCAGTTTCTATTAAATTATATTGGAGTATTGGCGATTGTTGCGGAATTGGATTGGAGATTGGATTCGTTGGAGAGCTGTTGGAGGATTGGAGGATCTGGAAGATATTGGATTTGAGAGGAGGTCGGATCGTCGGAAAGAGTGTAATAAGTTGAAGTGAGTGGAGTTGTTTTGTCGAGTAAAATCATTTATAAAATTGTTACTTATTAAAATAGTAGAGTCATTGTAATATTTATACATTTAATCAGTAGAGTCAATGTAAATAATTAAATCAGTAGAGTCAGTAATAATCAAATTTTGTCAGTCGAGTCGTTGTTGAATATCATAAAATAGCCGAGTCATATTGCATCAGCCATCTTTAATTTATTGTTCATTCTCATTATTTAATTGTAAGGCAACTTCGTCTTGAATAAATGTCAGCTTAAATTTATTTCACGTCAATCTACCTATTAATAATTTTTCCTAAGCATTTTCCTTATAAGTATAAGCAATAATAATATCTCTTTTCTAAATTTAATACTGCGTGGTCCAGTACAGGTTTATCCTCGTCCTGAGATGACTGAGCATAGCTGGACAGGTACGTAAAACACCTTAAGTTTTACACATGTGTGGACCCTCGTTTTATTACGACCACATTTAGTTGATAAAATAAGTGGACCCATTACAAATAATAAGTTAATACCAAAAAATATTTTTTTTGTTTGTTTAATATCATTGAATAAATGGTTAACATTCATAAAAATTATGTCGAAAAATTTTCCAGAAATTTTTTAACCTCAAATACTTTTATGTTCAAAAATTAACCTAACTAAGTGACATTTGAATTTCCACGGGTTAAGTATGACCACTGCAACGTTGCCGAGTTGTGATTACTGTACGTCACCACACGTCAAGTATTTTAAAATTATTTATATTTTAAAAATCAATATTTGTTAAACAAATCGGTCAAGAAATTCAGAGTTTTTCTCAAAAAATTTCTAATTTTTTCATTTAACAGCTGTTGAGGCATTGATGATACTTGACAAAGAAATTTTAAAAATTACAGTGTGAGATGTAATAATTCCATTTTCTACATTAAGGTTCATAATTGAATGCCCATACTGTAAATCTTCTCGATCCACTCAACAAATTTTCTTATTTGATACTTTAATTTTTACACAACGGCTAAACTGTACTTTTTACAGTTTTAAAGAGGAATAAATGAGTTTTCAATGAACAAACTTTCTGTGAGCAAAAGGTAATAATTATTTCACATTTTGTTGTGTACGATTTACATTTTCAAACTGTAAATATTACTGCTTAATTTGCAACTAATTTTTTACAGGATAAAATTTAAAAACTACAGTATACATTTTAACTTTTGTAATTTTTCATATGACGGGCTGGTTTTTACATTTTATTCTGTAACTATTCCATTTTTCTTTTTTCCGTGTACATTTATTACAAATCTGATTTTATTTTACTAAAATTTCTGTTAGTAACGAAATGATTTTACGAAAATTCTCGTCGTTTTGTCGAATTTCATGAAACATTCCAAAATCTATTGAGATTTTGAGAAACTTCATGTAGTTTTGTGAAATACTAACGAGCCTATAGCGAAGGTGGCAAATATGTTGATTGGTAAATTTTAATTTTCTCTTAAGTGGACGTACTATTTTTCATAATATTTGCATCGAAAAATTTCGATTTTCACAATATTTTCACAAAAAGTTGATGCATGCACATCTTTACTTCATTTGTTTTACTGAAGTGAAAATTATATTTCCATTTCTAAACAAAACAGTAATTCGAATCTTTTGCGCTGATATGCTGAACAAATATGATGAAAATCATTACGTACAACATGAGAGAAAATTAAATCATCTAAATCCGGATACGTGCCAGTCTTTTCAAGATCTAAGAATTCATTTAGGAAACTAACTTTGCTTGTTAAATTTGACTGAAGCCAAAATCAATTCGAGAAAGTTTTAGAAGAGTGGAGAGACCTGCTTTATCAAAATAATTTATTTTAATATTGCAGCTAATAAGCATAAAAAAATTAAACTTACCAAGTAATTTACACGTGCCACCTTGCAAAGAATCTCCAGAAAGTTGTATAATTGCCATGAGTATATCGCCTAGCATGAGACACAAAACATGATGAGTCTGACATTTCCAATGCAAAACATGATGTGAGGTAGGAAGAAGCCAACCAGTAGCTAAGGTGATGGCGAGAAAAATCGCGCTTATAATGAAACTGATTGAATACATCGTGAACCTAATATCCGTTTCTTGGTTGGAGGTCCTATAAAATATTAAATCGATTAATATATATAACATACACTAACGCAAAAAATTAAAGGAACAGAAAAATTTTATAAATTTTTTAGTAATTTTTGGAAGGCTGTAACTTTGTGAAAAATAATCGTATCGAGATTTTGAAAAAAGCATTTTATAGCTTGAAATCTCTGAATTCATTAGATACATATAATCAAATCTATTTAGCTATGAACTTATAAATATTCGTAAATAAATCGATATCGATTATTACTTTTAAATGGCTGCCGAAACCTTTGAACATTTTTTAAGTATTGGGAATTTAAGTTTGTTTGATAGTTGACCAAACAAAAATTTAATAACATTGATATTATTTCTATACAGACCTATATATTATCAAATCTGATTATAGATAGACTTATATATAATCAGATTTGATCATATATATACTTATAAATGGGCTTAGAACAGACAGGTATGATCAGATCTAATTATGTATGGGGTCATGTATAATTATATATAATTATATATGACCCCATATATAATCATGCATGATTATATATAACTTCATATATGATTATATATAATCATATATGATCATATATATAAACATACACTACTGGAAAAAATTAAAGGATCAAAAAAAAATTCCAAATTTTTGGGCGATTTTCAACAGGCCGTAACTGCAAGAGAAATGGTCGTACAAGAAATTGAATAAAAAGTAAATTGTAGCTCCGAGTGTCTACTTTTTGGATTAGAACTATAAAATTTTGTAGCGTCAGCGGTTTTTGAGTAATCTTAGAAAAACCAGCGACAAAAAAATTTTCAAATTTTTTTATTTGTTTTTTTTTGGTCTACGGGCGTGGAAAAGATTTTTTCGCTCGACCACTATAAGGATCGGATACCTTCGTTATTCAGCTATAATTTCATTTTTTATGGACCTTGATACCTCCACTTCTCGCCGAGATATCGGTCTTCAAATGGAAAAGGATCCTTGTGTCTTTGATTATCGATATCTCAGAAAATAATGATCGCACAGAAAGTTAATGGTGGGTTTCAAAAACTTGAATAAATTTCCTTCAACGATGAGTAATTGCTTATTCGAAAAATAAAATTTTTTCTTATCGTCACGTGAATTAAAAAATGCAACAAAAAAAGGGCTTTTGGTGGTTTTTTGGAAAATCAAGCGCTGAAACGAAAATATTGTGGAAATCGATAATGTTAAGTGTGCATTTTACAGTTCAATATGTCCACAAGAACCCTACAACGAGCCAGATTCATACAACCAGCCGTTTTTTTGATTCACTCAATCAAATTTTTGAAAAAATTAAAGGATCACGTTTTTTGATTTTAGAAGCTTATAATCTCTAACAAAATGAGAAAACAAATTTCTTCTGAGCTTTGTACATACTTTTATTGCAAACAGTGCGTAAATTTTCAAAAAAGAAACAATTAAAAAAAAAAAAATTCGCGAAGAAAAATCTCTCGAACAAATAAACCGATTGAGATGGTTAAGGCGACATTCGACGCGTTTTATTGAGTTCTAGAGCTGAGTAGATTTAAAAGTCGATCGTTCAATTTGTTTCTGAGAAATCAATAAAAAACTAAAAAAACATTTTTTTTTTTTTCGTAATTCGCCAATGTGTTCGAGTCTACTTTATCAAATGATCTGAAATTTTCAGAAAAGTTGATAGCCAACAAGTTCTTTCGATTGCCGCTTTAAACATCCAAATCAATTCATCAGTTAAAAAGTTATAGACTATTCACACACACACACACACACACGCCCACACACTCACACATACAGACACTCGGACTTCATTCTGAAAATAGTCAGAATAGCTTCCTAGGATCTCAAAACGTCGACATCTGATGAAAACTCGATTTTCGAAAATTGGGGTAAAAACAATAACTTTCCGAAATTTTTGAAAATTATCAATTTTCTAAGCGGGAAGTAAAAAAAAATTGAAAAAAATTTTTTTTTTTTAATGTAATGAACGAGATCAGTCAAATCACGGTATGCAGTGGCGGAAAAGTGTTAAAAATGATTGGGCATTAGTTTTTTAAATTTCCTAAAGTTATTCCGAAAAATAATTTTTTTTGAAAAATTTTTTTTGGAAAAAAACTTTTTCTTTTTTGAAAATTCGAGTATTGTCTACAAAAAAATATCGACAAAACTCAGAAAAAACAAATTTTTTTCTCATTTTGTTAAAGATTATGAGCTTTTCATAGCAAAAACCGTGATCCTTTAATTTTTTCAAAAATTTGATTGAGTGAATCAAAAAAACGGCTGGTTGGAGTAATCTGGCTCGTTGTAGGGTTTTTGTGGACATATTGAACTGTAAAATGCACGCTTAACATTATCGATTTCCACAATATTTTCAGTTTAACGCTTGATTTTCCCAAAAACCACCAAAAGCCCTTTTTTTGTTGCATTTTTAAATTTATGTGACGAATTACGGTAAATTACCGTATTTTACCGCAAAATACCGTAATTTACGGTAGATTGCCATAATCTACGGCAGATTGCCGTAAATTACCGTATTTAACGGTAATTCTTCTGAATAACGTAAATTATGGCAAAGTTGCGGTAAATTACGGCAACCCTTCCGAATGCCGTAAATTACGGTACTTTACGGTAATTTGCGGTAAACTACGGTAATTTACCGTAATTCGGATCTGCTAGGGTATTCATATTTTAAATATTGAAAAACTATCTTTTTGTTATAATAAATATTTAATTTATTAATCTAAATTATAATTTTAGTTTATTCAAACTTAGTAAGTACTTCATAACCTAATCATGGTTTATGTCATTTGAGGGTCAGAAACTAGGCCACTGTGAGGGTCAGAAACTGCGACCTGAAGAATTCTGAGGGTCAGAAACTGGATCTCTGAATGTCAATTTTTAAAACGTCAATTTAAATTATTAATTCAATTGAAATACTTATTTTATGTGCATAACTTTATTTGAAAAATCCTAAATTAGTCGATAAAGTTATTATTTTTCTCATTAAGTTAAATCTTACATTAATTATTATAGTATAACCTCAACCGGCACTCTTAAAAGGTCAGAAACTGGGCCTCTTACCTTAATAATCTTTCGACTAAAAAAGGAATTTTCTAGAAATTCCTTTTTTTAAAAAAGTTTTTTAAAATTGAAACTAAGTACCGTTTGGCCTACGGTATAGAGATACGGTAGTCTCGCGCCATGACACTTCACACATAAACATGTCTTTAATTTGGACGTGTTCTTGGCGCTAGATACTACCGTGTCTCCTAATAAATCCTACCAAAAACAAATTCTCTGTATAAAGTTGCGCCAAGTACACGTTTAAAATTTTTCAAAAGAATGAAAAAATAATTTTCTACAAAAAAAAAGTATATTGTGTGACAAAGGATGAAACCAGAAGATTTCAGACTAGGGTGAGGTTGACTGCCCGAGCCGCAGGCGAGGGCTGACATCACTCGCAGTCTGAAATCGTGTTTTATTCTGAGTCACACACTATAGTTTTCATGATTACCTGTATCGGAACTTCAAGATTGAGTGTCAGCAGCCAGTAAGAAACAAGTTAATTTCAAGCCGATGATGCGGAGAACTGTTAGAGAATGAGAAATATGTGATTTACAGTCACTTATTAGATAGTAAATAATCCAAAAATGTTATTTGCACTTATTTTTTAGTAATTTTATTTGGTTAATTAAAACTGTCACTTAGAAAAATGAAATGAGTAAACTGAAGTGACAAGTAAACAAATGAGAGTAATAAGACTGCAAATGAACATTAAATATATCTAGCACAGGGCAGAAACAATTGTTTCTTCCCAAGGGAAGAAACACGCATGTTTCTGCCCGCTGTTAAGGGATTTGTGAATTACGAATTCGCTAGCAGTTGTTTGTAGCATCGGCTTGAAATTAGCTTGTTTCGAAGGGCTGTAAAGACACTGAAACTTCAAGTTTCGATGCTGGTATCATGAAAAATAATTTTTTGTTTCTTTTTAAAAATTTCAAACGTGTACTTGGCGTGACTTTATACAGAGAATTTGTTATTGGTAGGATATTACGTTACAAAACTGATGTCCGAATCAAAACTCTCTCATTAGGTTTAATAATTCACAATATAACCGGGTCCCTCTCGACTTCCGTGGTCTTGACGACGAGACTTACGAGGTCACAATTTGGACACCTTTTGAACTCAAAAGTTCTAAGGGCGCCACTGAGAGTAAATTGCACGATCTCTCAGTATCGTGTACACGGCAAAACAAAGCAGAGAGAAATGAAATCTCAAGGACGAGTTCGAAAATTTCCTTACCGTGGCTGGACCACACAGCTGCAGAGTTAGGTTTTAAATATAACAAAATCAATCACTTAATGAGCGGTCGGTTAGACATTAGTCAATTGAAAAATAATTATTTCAATGAATTTAATCTAATAAAATATATCTAAATTTATTTATAATATTTATGTGGCAACAGATTTGCTTCCTAGTTGATATTAAATATATTTAACAATAATAAAATTTCAATTTTCCCGACAATATTTACGTATTTTTTTTAAATTAAACTTAGTTTTTAATTTAATATAAAAATTCCTTTAATTATGACAATTATTATTTCCTTAATATTAAACAAATCTTTACTGGCGCGGAAAATTTTATTCTAAATCACACTCTCACACTTATCAGTTATTTATTTATTACGCCGAATAGTTCTTGGTCCATTTATTGCAAACCTGATTTTATTTCAATAATACTAATATAAACAATTTTACTAAACAAAGTTTCCAGTAGTGCGGTCTGTAAAACTCAGCACCAAGGTCACAATACTTTAGTAAGATGCTACCAAGCTAAATTCCAGCACCTTCTAGAGAACGATCTGTGAGACTCAGTATCTCTAGAAGAATACCTGCTATTGTTTCTAAACAAATTTAATAATATAAAAATTATTAATTAATTGGCATGTGGTCGCTAGACTCAATTGTACTAATTAATTGACATTACTCTACCAGCAAAAATGCACCAAGAACTTGCACAAGATGGCGACCGAATGCTCTCGAACCCACGCCGTGAAATTCACAATTTCTTTTGTAATTTATATTTTATTCTCAATAACGTAATTATCAAATTTTTCTGATACCCAAAACTTTCTAATAAAATTTATAATATAAACTTAACTTTCCTCTTTTTGACAATAGAACCGGACCGTTATTTATTACCACAATTTTATGTTAACACATGGGTGACTCGCCTCCACCATAACATGTCCACTGAACGTGCTTGACTCGTCGTCGAACTGCTTAGCTTGTGGCGCAGATCTTGCCTTCCTGAGTTTAATGATATCTCAGCAATCAGAAAATGTTGAATTTATATACGCGGTCGTTAGACTCAGCGTATTAATTATTTGAAAAACTGGCTTCAACTGCAGCCACAGCTTCAAAGACGATATTATAAAAATGATTTATTCGGGGTCAAATAAAGACGCACCGAGACGATGATGTCCAATAAGTTAATATAAAGATCGGGTCTTTCGACTCACCATAAGCAGCAACGTGTTGTTAAGACTCACTCTTATAAATACTTGTGTAATGTATGGCTGATCTTAAAGGTGACTGATCGCCAGCAGCTCCAGGCAGTGAGCAGGGTTGCCAGAAAATTTTTGTTCGAGTCGCCCCATCTATAAACAAAAGTAGCGAAATACTTTAACAAGTCGCCCAATCAATTTCAAATTTAGAATAATGCTGTTGGCTTAGAATTTATTCTCTTATTAACCCATAAGAGTACACTATACCGCATAAATTGGAATTAACGTTTTAAAAAGTATTATTGCAATTATCTTTTATGTAGTGAAAAATTATAGGATATTTTTAGGATAAATTTGATGAAAAAATAATCTTAATCAAAATTTTTATTAATTTTTTGCAAATTATGAATTATTTTTTAGTGCAAAAAGCAGAATATCGTGGATGCAGGTTTTAATTTACATTAAATGTATACATATTTCTTTATCTGATTGTTTAAAATAAAATAACAATTTACTTTCAACAGCTATGATGAAATTAACATTTGACGATTCGTTTTTTACTGTGTATCACCCGCGTTTAAATTTATAATTTTTTATAAAAAATAAAATTACTATTTAAAACCAAGATCTCAATGAACTGAACTGAGACGAAAGAAATTAAATGCTTGAATGTAAGTGACATCATGCACACAATTTTTTTATATGTACATACTGAATTGAAATGATGTTCGATTCAAGTTATACACAAATGGAAATTAAAAATAATATTTAAAAATAATGAGTACGGTTATTCCCAATCTTGAAACATTAAAAATCGTCCAAATTGCGACTTGTACCCAAACATTAATTTTGTAGCGAATGCATAGAGAAAATCGCCCAATTCGCGATAAGTAGCCCAATCTGGCAACCCTGGCAGTGAGTGTCGCAAGTTGCGACTCTGAGTAGCTACGAAGCAGTGAAGTCCCCACTCTCGGACGATGTCAGTACCGTATATTTCTTTATAAAATTTTATTGTCAACCTATAACAAGCGGGACTCGGGGCCCATCATGGTACCCGTTTGCCGCACGGCAAAAATTTTAACCAATCAATCACGATTCCAGTATTGATTTATTTGACGGCGTGGGGCAACGGTAATGCGTGGGCCGAGAGCGCAGTCGAATAAAAATTCAAATAAAATAATAAATTCAATTTCAAAAATCCCTGTTACAACTACACTAACGCAAAAAATTAAGGGAACAGAAAAATTTTATAAATTTTTTAGTAATTTTTCGAAGGCTGTAACGTTGTGAAAAATAATCGTATCGAGATTTTAAAAAAAAGCATTTTATAGCTTGAAATCTCTAGTTTCGGTGCATTTTTATCAAAATTTTTTCAAAGGTCTGGTTATTACGCTAACATGTGAAATACCGTGAGACAAAAAATTTCTAAATTTTTTTTTTTTTTCCAAAGAGCCCACGGACCGTGGAAAAATTTTGTCAACTAAACCAATGCACAGGTCATTTGGCAAATTTTTTCAGCTTCAATTTGGCTTTTTTTCTAACCTCGTAGGACAATTTGTCGCAGAGATATCAGCCTTCAAACAAAAAATGATCCTTTTGGCTTTGATCATCGATATTTCAGGTACTAATGATCGCACAGTACTTTTGAGGGCGGCGTTCAAAACTTGAATAAATTCTCTACAAGACCCGTTCATAATTTTTTGGAAAAAACAATTTTTTTTATTTTTAACATCCTTTAGAAGTAAGTATAAAAAAATGACTTTTTTTGGTTTTTTAGTAAATCAACCGCTACTCTGCAAATATTGATAAAAAAAATATTGTTGCCAGGGACTTTTTTAGCTTAATGTACCCCCAATAACCCTATAAATTTTTTAATTGATCTATCGAGCCGTTTTTTGGGGGTGATCGATTAAAGTTTTGCTAAACAATTAAAGGAACAAGTTTTGTTCCTTTAATTGTGTAATCATAATCCAAATGAAAAAATGATTTTTTTTCTACTTTTCTTTCATTTTTGCATTGGTAACTCAGTAAATGTGAGGGAAAGAGAAAAAAAACATAATATTTCCAAAAAATTTCAAAAAAAATCAAAGAAATCAAAAAAATTGAAGCTTGTTGTTTAGGGTCGAAAATTTTTTTTTGCAACTCATGGTAAGAAAGCACGTCTCTGATTGGTTAAAAATGATACTACAAAGAATAAATATCGCGAAGAATGTCCACATTGTTCGTGAAAAATATGACAAACGTACACTTTTTACATATATATAGATATACTATTTATTAGTCATTAAACGATTCACCAGAAAACCCAATCAACAGCCGACTCGAGTTAGGACAACGGAAAGTCCCAGACTATAGAAAATCATCTTACTGTATTTAATTATAATGTACAATTCACTATATCAACTTTGACTTGAAACTCTAGTTTTTTTTTTGCTGAATATCAATATTTTGAAAACAATACAAATAATCTTAAATTATTATAAAAGTTAATTAAATCATGTTTAATTGTTACAACTATTATTTAAAAATCTTTTGCATCAGAAATTAGACAGGAATTAATTTTATATTAATAAGATTGAATATTATTTTAGGTTAATTAAAAGATTAAATTTAATGTAGTGTCCTTTTTTACCATTCAGAGACATTCTTTCTTACCATTCGATGCAAAAACTATTGTAACGGATTGAGTGAGAAGGGCTTTCGACACTCGTGTGTTGGCAACACTCGCCTAACGGCTCGTGAACCAATCATACTCGTTGTCGAAAGCACCTTCCACTCAATGCGTTAATATACTATTTTTGACATTTTTAAAAAATTTTTCGATTTTTCTCCTTTTTCCTCAGATTTACTGAGTTACCAATGCAAAAATGAAAGAAAAGTAGAAAAAAAATCATTTTTTCATTTGGATTATGATTACACAATTAAAGGAACAAAACTTGTTCCTTTAATTGTTTAGCAAAACTTTAATCGATCACCCCCAAAAAACGGCTCGATAGATCAATTAAAAAATTTATAGGGTTATTGGGGGTACATTAAGCTAAAAAAGTCCCTGGCAACAATATTTTTTTTATCAATATTTGCAGAGTAGCGGTTGATTTACTAAAAAACCAAAAAAAGTCATTTTTTTATACTTACTTCTAAAGGATGTTAAAAATAAAAAAAATTGTTTTTTCCAAAAAATTATGAACGGGTCTTGTAGAGAATTTATTCAAGTTTTGAACGCCGCCCTCAAAAGTACTGTGCGATCATTAGTACCTGAAATATCGATGATCAAAGCCAAAAGGATCATTTTTTGTTTGAAGGCTGATATCTCTGCGACAAATTGTCCTACGAGGTTAGAAAAAAAGCCAAATTGAAGCTGAAAAAATTTGCCAAATGACCTGTGCATTGGTTTAGTTGACAAAATTTTTCCACGGTCCGTGGGCTCTTTGGAAAAAAAAAAAAAAATTTAGAAATTTTTTGTCTCACGGTATTTCACATGTTAGCGTAATAACCAGACCTTTGAAAAAATTTTGATAAAAATGCACCGAAACTAGAGATTTCAAGCTATAAAATGCTTTTTTTTAAAATCTCGATACGATTATTTTTCACAACGTTACAGCCTTCGAAAAATTACTAAAAAATTTATAAAATTTTTCTGTTCCCTTAATTTTTTGCGTTAGTGTAGTTGTAACAGGGATTTTTGAAATTGAATTTATTATTTTATTTGAATTTTTATTCGACTGCGCTCTCGGCCCACGCATTACCGTTGCCCCACGCCGTCAAATAAATCAATACTGGAATCGTGATTGATTGGTTAAAATTTTTGCCGTGCGGCAAACGGGTACCATGATGGGCCCCGAGTCCCGCTTGTTATAGGTTGACAATAAAATTTTATAAAGAAATATACGGTACTGACATCGTCCGAGAGTGGGGACTTCACTGCTTCGTAGCTACTCAGAGTCGCAACTTGCGACACTCACTGCCAGGGTTGCCAGATTGGGCTACTTATCGCGAATTGGGCGATTTTCTCTATGCATTCGCTACAAAATTAATGTTTGGGTACAAGTCGCAATTTGGACGATTTTTAATGTTTCAAGATTGGGAATAACCGTACTCATTATTTTTAAATATTATTTTTAATTTCCATTTGTGTATAACTTGAATCGAACATCATTTCAATTCAGTTTGTACATATAAAAAAATTGTGTGCATGATGTCACTTACATTCAAGCATTTAATTTCTTTCGTCTCAGTTCAGTTCATTGAGATCTTGGTTTTAAATAGTAATTTTATTTTTTATAAAAAATTATAAATTTAAACGCGGGTGATACACAGTAAAAAACGAATCGTCAAATGTTAATTTCATCATAGCTGTTGAAAGTAAATTGTTATTTTATTTTAAACAATCAGATAAAGAAATATGTATACATTTAATGTAAATTAAAACCTGCATCCACGATATTCTGCTTTTTGCACTAAAAAATAATTCATAATTTGCAAAAAATTAATAAAAATTTTGATTAAGATTATTTTTTCATCAAATTTATCCTAAAAATATCCTATAATTTTTCACTACATAAAAGATAATTGCAATAATACTTTTTAAAACGTTAATTCCAATTTATGCGGTATAGTGTACTCTTATGGGTTAATAAGAGAATAAATTCTAAGCCAACAGCATTATTCTAAATTTGAAATTGATTGGGCGACTTGTTAAAGTATTTCGCTACTTTTGTTTATAGATGGGGCGACTCGAACAAAAATTTTCGGTACTGACATCGTCCGAGAGTGGGGACTTCACTGCTTCGTAGCTACTCAGAGTCGCAACTTGCGACACTCACTGCCAGGGTTGCCAGATTGGGCTACTTATCGCGAATTGGGCGATTTTCTCTATGCATTCGCTACAAAATTAATGTTTGGGTACAAGTCGCAATTTGGACGATTTTTAATGTTTCAAGATTGGGAATAACCGTACTCATTATTTTTAAATATTATTTTTAATTTCCATTTGTGTATAACTTGAATCGAACATCATTTCAATTCAGTATGTACATATAAAAAAATTGTGTGCATGATGTCACTTACATTCAAGCATTTAATTTCTTTCGTCTCAGTTCAGTTCATTGAGATCTTGGTTTTAAATAGTAATTTTATTTTTTATAAAAAATTATAAATTTAAACGCGGGTGATACACAGTAAAAAACGAATCGTCAAATGTTAATTTCATCATAGCTGTTGAAAGTAAATTGTTATTTTATTTTAAACAATCAGATAAAGAAATATGTATACATTTAATGTAAATTAAAACCTGCATCCACGATATTCTGCTTTTTGCACTAAAAAATAATTCATAATTTGCAAAAAATTAATAAAAATTTTGATTAAGATTATTTTTTCATCAAATTTATCCTAAAAATATCCTATAATTTTTCACTACATAAAAGATAATTGCAATAATACTTTTTAAAACGTTAATTCCAATTTATGCGGTATAGTGTACTCTTATGGGTTAATAAGAGAATAAATTCTAAGCCAACAGCATTATTCTAAATTTGAAATTGATTGGGCGACTTGTTAAAGTATTTCGCTACTTTTGTTTATAGATGGGGCGACTCGAACAAAAATTTTCTGGCAACCCTGCTCACTGCCTGGAGCTGCTGGCGATCAGTCACCTTTAAGATCAGCCATACATTACACAAGTATTTATAAGAGTGAGTCTTAACAACACGTTGCTGCTTATGGTGAGTCGAAAGACCCGATCTTTATATTAACTTATTGGACATCATCGTCTCGGTGCGTCTTTATTTGACCCCGAATAAATCATTTTTATAATATCGTCTTTGAAGCTGTGGCTGCAGTTGAAGCCAGTTTTTCAAATAATTAATACGCTGAGTCTAACGACCGCGTATATAAATTCAACATTTTCTGATTGCTGAGATATCATTAAACTCAGGAAGGCAAGATCTGCGCCACAAGCTAAGCAGTTCGACGACGAGTCAAGCACGTTCAGTGGACATGTTATGGTGGAGGCGAGTCACCCATGTGTTAACATAAAATTGTGGTAATAAATAACGGTCCGGTTCTATTGTCAAAAAGAGGAAAGTTAAGTTTATATTATAAATTTTATTAGAAAGTTTTGGGTATCAGAAAAATTTGATAATTACGTTATTGAGAATAAAATATAAATTACAAAAGAAATTGTGAATTTCACGGCGTGGGTTCGAGAGCATTCGGTCGCCATCTTGTGCAAGTTCTTGGTGCATTTTTGCTGGTAGAGTAATGTCAATTAATTAGTACAATTGAGTCTAGCGACCACATGCCAATTAATTAATAATTTTTATATTATTAAATTTGTTTAGAAACAATAGCAGGTATTCTTCTAGAGATACTGAGTCTCACAGATCGTTCTCTAGAAGGTGCTGGAATTTAGCTTGGTAGCATCTTACTAAAGTATTGTGACCTTGGTGCTGAGTTTTACAGACCGCACTACTGGAAACTTTGTTTAGTAAAATTGTTTATATTAGTATTATTGAAATAAAATCAGGTTTGCAATAAATGGACCAAGAACTATTCGGCGTAATAAATAAATAACTGATAAGTGTGAGAGTGTGATTTAGAATAAAATTTTCCGCGCCAGTAAAGATTTGTTTAATATTAAGGAAATAATAATTGTCATAATTAAAGGAATTTTTATATTAAATTAAAAACTAAGTTTAATTTAAAAAAAAAATACGTAAATATTGTCGGGAAAATTGAAATTTTATTATTGTTAAATATATTTAATATCAACTAGGAAGCAAATCTGTTGCCACATAAATATTATAAATAAATTTAGATATATTTTATTAGATTAAATTCATTGAAATAATTATTTTTCAATTGACTAATGTCTAACCGACCGCTCATTAAGTGATTGATTTTGTTATATTTAAAACCTAACTCTGCAGCTGTGTGGTCCAGCCACGGTAAGGAAATTTTCGAACTCGTCCTTGAGATTTCATTTCTCTCTGCTTTGTTTTGCCGTGTACACGATACTGAGAGATCGTGCAATTTACTCTCAGTGGCGCCCTTAGAACTTTTGAGTTCAAAAGGTGTCCAAATTGTGACCTCGTAAGTCTCGTCGTCAAGACCACGGAAGTCGAGAGGGACCCGGTTATATTGTGAATTATTAAACCTAATGAGAGAGTTTTGATTCGGACATCAGTTTTGTAACGTAATATCCTACCAATAACAAATTCTCTGTATAAAGTCACGCCAAGTACACGTTTGAAATTTTTAAAAAGAAACAAAAAATTATTTTTCATGATACCAGCATCGAAACTTGAAGTTTCAGTGTCTTTACAGCCCTTCGAAACAAGCTAATTTCAAGCCGATGCTACAAACAACTGCTAGCGAATTCGTAATTCACAAATCCCTTAACAGCGGGCAGAAACATGCGTGTTTCTTCCCTTGGGAAGAAACAATTGTTTCTGCCCTGTGCTAGATATATTTAATGTTCATTTGCAGTCTTATTACTCTCATTTGTTTACTTGTCACTTCAGTTTACTCATTTCATTTTTCTAAGTGACAGTTTTAATTAACCAAATAAAATTACTAAAAAATAAGTGCAAATAACATTTTTGGATTATTTACTATCTAATAAGTGACTGTAAATCACATATTTCTCATTCTCTAACAGTTCTCCGCATCATCGGCTTGAAATTAACTTGTTTCTTACTGGCTGCTGACACTCAATCTTGAAGTTCCGATACAGGTAATCATGAAAACTATAGTGTGTGACTCAGAATAAAACACGATTTCAGACTGCGAGTGATGTCAGCCCTCGCCTGCGGCTCGGGCAGTCAACCTCACCCTAGTCTGAAATCTTCTGGTTTCATCCTTTGTCACACAATATACTTTTTTTTTGTAGAAAATTATTTTTTCATTCTTTTGAAAAATTTTAAACGTGTACTTGGCGCAACTTTATACAGAGAATTTGTTTTTGGTAGGATTTATTAGGAGACACGGTAGTATCTAGCGCCAAGAACACGTCCAAATTAAAGACATGTTTATGTGTGAAGTGTCATGGCGCGAGACTACCGTATCTCTATACCGTAGGCCAAACGGTACTTAGTTTCAATTTTAAAAAACTTTTTTAAAAAAAGGAATTTCTAGAAAATTCCTTTTTTAGTCGAAAGATTATTAAGGTAAGAGGCCCAGTTTCTGACCTTTTAAGAGTGCCGGTTGAGGTTATACTATAATAATTAATGTAAGATTTAACTTAATGAGAAAAATAATAACTTTATCGACTAATTTAGGATTTTTCAAATAAAGTTATGCACATAAAATAAGTATTTCAATTGAATTAATAATTTAAATTGACGTTTTAAAAATTGACATTCAGAGATCCAGTTTCTGACCCTCAGAATTCTTCAGGTCGCAGTTTCTGACCCTCACAGTGGCCTAGTTTCTGACCCTCAAATGACATAAACCATGATTAGGTTATGAAGTACTTACTAAGTTTGAATAAACTAAAATTATAATTTAGATTAATAAATTAAATATTTATTATAACAAAAAGATAGTTTTTCAATATTTAAAATATGAATACCCTAGCAGATCCGAATTACGGTAAATTACCGTAGTTTACCGCAAATTACCGTAAAGTACCGTAATTTACGGCATTCGGAAGGGTTGCCGTAATTTACCGCAACTTTGCCATAATTTACGTTATTCAGAAGAATTACCGTTAAATACGGTAATTTACGGCAATCTGCCGTAGATTATGGCAATCTACCGTAAATTACGGTATTTTGCGGTAAAATACGGTAATTTACCGTAATTCGTCACATAAATTTAAAAATGCAACAAAAAAAGGGCTTTTGGTGGTTTTTGGGAAAATCAAGCGTTAAACTGAAAATATTGTGGAAATCGATAATGTTAAGCGTGCATTTTACAGTTCAATATGTCCACAAAAACCCTACAACGAGCCAGATTACTCCAACCAGCCGTTTTTTTGATTCACTCAATCAAATTTTTGAAAAAATTAAAGGATCACGGTTTTTGCTATGAAAAGCTCATAATCTTTAACAAAATGAGAAAAAAATTTGTTTTTTCTGAGTTTTGTCGATATTTTTTTGTAGACAATACTCGAATTTTCAAAAAAGAAAAAAGTTTTTTTTCCAAAAAAAAAATTTTTCAAAAAAAATTATTTTTCGGAATAACTTTAGGAAATTTAAAAAACTAATGCCCAATCATTTTTAACACTTTTCCGCCACTGCATACCGTGATTTGACTGATCTCGTTCATTACATTAAAAAAAAAAAATTTTTTTCAATTTTTTTTTACTTCCCGCTTAGAAAATTGATAATTTTCAAAAATTTCGGAAAGTTATTGTTTTTACCCCAATTTTCGAAAATCGAGTTTTCATCAGATGTCGACGTTTTGAGATCCTAGGAAGCTATTCTGACTATTTTCAGAATGAAGTCCGAGTGTCTGTATGTGTGAGTGTGTGGGCGTGTGTGTGTGTGTGTGTGTGAATAGTCTATAACTTTTTAACTGATGAATTGATTTGGATGTTTAAAGCGGCAATCGAAAGAACTTGTTGGCTATCAACTTTTCTGAAAATTTCAGATCATTTGATAAAGTAGACTCGAACACATTGGCGAATTACGAAAAAAAAAAAAATGTTTTTTTAGTTTTTTATTGATTTCTCAGAAACAAATTGAACGATCGACTTTTAAATCTACTCAGCTCTAGAACTCAATAAAACGCGTCGAATGTCGCCTTAACCATCTCAATCGGTTTATTTGTTCGAGAGATTTTTCTTCGCGAATTTTTTTTTTTTTAATTGTTTCTTTTTTGAAAATTTACGCACTGTTTGCAATAAAAGTATGTACAAAGCTCAGAAGAAATTTGTTTTCTCATTTTGTTAGAGATTATAAGCTTCTAAAATCAAAAAACGTGATCCTTTAATTTTTTCAAAAATTTGATTGAGTGAATCAAAAAAACGGCTGGTTGTATGAATCTGGCTCGTTGTAGGGTTCTTGTGGACATATTGAACTGTAAAATGCACACTTAACATTATCGATTTCCACAATATTTTCGTTTCAGCGCTTGATTTTCCAAAAAACCACCAAAAGCCCTTTTTTTGTTGCATTTTTTAATTCACGTGACGATAAGAAAAAATTTTATTTTTCGAATAAGCAATTACTCATCGTTGAAGGAAATTTATTCAAGTTTTTGAAACCCACCATTAACTTTCTGTGCGATCATTATTTTCTGAGATATCGATAATCAAAGACACAAGGATCCTTTTCCATTTGAAGACCGATATCTCGGCGAGAAGTGGAGGTATCAAGGTCCATAAAAAATGAAATTATAGCTGAATAACGAAGGTATCCGATCCTTATAGTGGTCGAGCGAAAAAATCTTTTCCACGCCCGTAGACCAAAAAAAAACAAATAAAAAAATTTGAAAATTTTTTTGTCGCTGGTTTTTCTAAGATTACTCAAAAACCGCTGACGCTACAAAATTTTATAGTTCTAATCCAAAAAGTAGACACTCGGAGCTACAATTTACTTTTTATTCAATTTCTTGTACGACCATTTCTCTTGCAGTTACGGCCTGTTGAAAATCGCCCAAAAATTTGGAATTTTTTTTTGATCCTTTAATTTTTTCCAGTAGTGTATGTTTATATATATGATCATATATGATTATATATAATCATATATGAAGTTATATATAATCATGCATGATTATATATGGGGTCATATATAATTATATATAATTATTAGACTGTTTCAAATTAGGGGACTATTTTTTTTTTTTTGATGAACATTGAAAAATCGAAAGGGTATCTTAAAATATGGTGACAGTTAAAATTTGAGCTCTTAATATTGATATTTAGAGGTGGCTATTTGTAATTTTCGATTTTTCATTTAGAAACATGGTAAAAAATACATAACTTCCGAAAAAATCAAGATACAAAAAATCTCTTCTTAACTATTTTGTAGGAAATTTACTGGTCTACAAAAAAGGTCCTCTATGATTTTTTCATGAGTTCAACCATTCACACGATATCCGACGTCAAAGTTTGATAAAATTCAAAGAACTTGTTTATGCTCGCTCCGAATTTTATACCATGCCAACCAATGAGAATTCAGAAATTTTCAATACAATTTTTTGTAGGAAATTGAACGCTCTACAAAAAAAGTCTCTTATCGTTTTTTGATAAATCCATCTGTTCAAAAGTTATTAGAGCTTGAAGTCAAGTTATAGTAAAATTCGAGATCTTTTTACTTTTTCGGTGAAACTATCGGACAAATCATAAAATGTCATTAAATCTTTTTTGTAGACAATTTTATTTCCTAAAAATTATCTCTGATAAATTTTTTCCGAATTCTGCATTCTATTCTAGTTAATTCCATTTTAATGTCGAGCTCTTAAAATCGATCAGAACACTTTTTTTAGGAGCTTAGCATTAAAATGGAAATAACTAGAAGAGAATGCAGAATTTAAAAAATTTATCAGAGGTAATTTGTGAGAAATAAAATTGCCCACAAAAAAGATTCTATGACATTTTATGATTAGTCCGATAGTTTCACCGGAAAAGTAAAAAGATCTCCAACTTTACTTCGAGCTCTAATAACTTTTGAACAAATGGATTTATCAAAAAACGATAAGAGACTTTTTTTGTAGAGCGTTCAATTTCCTACAAAAAAATGTATTGAAAATTTCTGAATTCTCATTGGTTGGCATGGTATAAAATTCGGAGCGAGCAAAAACAAGTTCTTTGAATTTTATTAAATTTTGACGTCGGATATCTTGTGAATGGTTGAAGTTATGCAAAAATCATAGAAGACCTTTTTTGTAGATCAGTAAATTTCCTACAAAATAGTTGAGAAGAGATTTTTTGTATCTTGATTTTTTCGGAAGTTATGTATTTTTTACCATGTTTCTAAATGAAAAATCGAAAATTACAAATAGCCACCTCTAAATATTAATATTAAGAGCTCAAATTTTAACTGTCACCATATTTTAAGATACCCTTTCGATTTTTCAATGTTCATCAAAAAAAAAAAAATAGTCCCCTAATTTGAAACAGTCTAATAATTATACATGACCCCATACATAATTAGATCTGATCATACCTGTCTGTTCTAAGCCCATTTATAAGTATATATATGATCAAATCTGATTATATATAAGTCTATCTATAATCAGATTTGATAATATATAGGTCTGTATAGAAATAATATCAATGTTATTAAATTTTTATTTTGTCAACTATCAAACAAACTTAAATTCCCAATACTTAAAAAATGTTCAAAGGTTTCGGCAGCCATTTAAAAGTAATAATCGATATCGATTTATATACGAATATTTATAAGTTCATAGCTAAATAGATTTGATTATATGTATCTAATGAATTCAATTGTAATTTATGTACAAAATCAAATTCATTATTAGGTGCATTATTTATGTAGAAAGTATCGACTTGATTATTTGGGTTAAGTAATACCATAAACTTATCTTTATTGTAAGTTTATAACAGACTAGAGGATCAGACTACAATCCAGCGATCATCAAAGTTAAGCAACATCGGCGTAGGACATTGATTGTACGGGTGACCTCGTAATAAAGTAGTGGTCAACGGATAGTAATTTTTTTTTTTTATTTAATTTTAACCGACATTTATATTGATAAAGACAATAAATCCTAATTAAATTACTTGATTAATAATTTAAATATATTCTAAATGAGATTCTAAAAATGACTATATTCGGTCATGCATGATTATATATAATCAGATCTGGCCAATTTTTAGATCCAATTATATATAGATGATTCTATATGATCATGTATAAATAGATCTGATCATATCTGTTCATATATAAACAGATCAAGTTATGTATGATCAGACCTGGCCGATTTTTGGATCTGATCATATATAGACAATTATGCATGATCATATATGATTAGACAAAATCTTTTTTTATCGGGAATGTACTTTCAAGATCTAATTATGATCTTTTATTTATAAAAATGAATATTAAATGTTAATTTATGACTATATTATGACAAATAGTAGAAAACTATAAATATTGCTATTTTTACATTTTATAACCATGTAATTAAACAGACAACCTCGCTCGCAGTATGTTAAAATTTTAGGCCCAATAACTCCATCATACCTTTAAAATTGAGCCTAGTTATCGACCTTCAAATTTCAACAACAAAACTCATTTTAATATGTTTTATGAATGTGTTAAAATAAATTTTAATTAAATATTGATCTATCCATATTTTTTTAGTTAAATTTTTTATTCACATGATAATTATTGTACAGATTTAATCGTCATACCTCCTAACGTGAACTATTTAGACTCTGCTTAAAAAACGGCTTCCTCAGCCACTTATGGTTGAAATACATTTTTTTATCCAGTTAATATTTTTCTTGTTTTTTCAATTGCCATTAATTAGGTTCAGACTAAATGACAGTAAATTAAGAAAAAATTGATTTTCTTATTAAAGTTATAGTTTTTGTGTAAGTTGGAAAAAAGTCCAAAAGGTTAGAAACTGGGCCAGGGTCAATATCTGGGTCTTTTGCCTTAATTGTTCGTCATAAAATTATAAAACTCTACCCATTTTAGTTATGAGAACTAATTTAAATAATTAAATTAAGCCAGCATATACTATAGCACTCCCGTTTTGCATCCCTCGCAACCTTGAGCTCACCGTGGAAATACCGTGGAAACACTGTGTTTGTGGAAACACCGTGCAACCTATGCAGTTTCCACGCTGTTTCCACGGTTGATTTGTTACATTTTTCCACGATGTTTCCACGATAGTTTTTTGCTGAGTCCACGGTGTTTCCATACCAAATTTACGGTAAAGACACAATGAATAATCACCGTGATTTCACGCTGAATCCACGTTCGTTACACTTTGAACCCATAGTTAATCCACGATGATTTCATTGGGCTTATGTCATTGATCCACAGTGAAAACACGATATATTTACGATGGGTTTGCAATTAGTTTTTGCAATGATTAAACGAAGAATCCACGGTAAATTCGCGGTGATTATATAATAGTTACACAGTAATAACATCGAGAATTTACGATGAAAACTCGATAATCTAACAGTAACAACATACTGTCTATGAGAAATTAACATAAAAAATCAATTGTGTTGCATCTACTTAACTGGGAAACTCTTATCAATATTATCTGATTGAATAATTAAAAAAAAAGCGCTTATGAGAGCTTACCTATGACAGTTAAATGAACATCTTATTTATATTTATATCCAACAATTTCTATTAAAATAAATAAAAATGTCTTTAAATATTTTTCCAATAATTTGATTTCTGTCCACTCAATATCAAAATTATTAGGATTTTTTTATTTTTTAACTGGTTAAATTTTCAATTCTGATTTAAAATTATAAAACGATTAAGTATAAACTATTAATAATTAAATAATTCTATATAGTTACAATTTAGCGATGTATATATAAGGGTTGGCCAAAAAACAACTAATTTTTTGAAGTTGACTTCTTTTGGCGCGTTTAGTAGAGAGTGAAATTGAGAGCTGCACGCGCAAGCGTACCGCAAAAACGACATGATGAAGTTGGCCACCAAATATAATTGAAAGGGAATATTTATTTTACTGACTATTAGGTTAACTCGTATACAGAATAATCGCAAGGTATCCAACAAAACATGTGGTTATATTTGGAATCGATAGAAAAGCCAATGTACGAAAAACATTTCATATACATTAATTATATAAAACGTGAATTATTTTCCTAAATTATGGCGTAAAAAAAGGTATCAGTGATAAAAAAATTTGTTAAAACTTTAAATGTTTTAAAAATTTGAGGTTAATTTTTTTAAATTGTGTAAAACCTTTGAAAGTTTTAAGTATTTGAACTTGATTTTATGTAAGTATTATTTTTAATAAGTTAATGAAATAATTACTAATTTAAGTAATAAGTAATTGAATATTTCATAATACATATTTATTTTTAATGAATAATTAAAACGAATTTTCATTATTTTTAATGAGTAATTTAAGACAATTTTAACAAATTCTAACAAAAAAAAATATATAATAACAAATTTAATTTTACAAGAAAGAGAAATAATTAATTTTTATTTTTTTGAGAAGAAAAAATCATATAACAATAAATTTTATTTTAAAAGAAAGAGAAATAATTTTTTTTTTTTTTGGCGAAAATAAAGAATTTCATTCAATATTAAAAGATTTTAGTAAATGCATTAATTTTAGAGTTACGTTACAATTATTTACAATTAACAACTGTAAATAAATAAATTATACTCAATAATTTTATAATATTTTACCCCTTTTGTAACGAAAGAAAAAAAAATATAAATTGAAAACAAAAAGTAAATAAATGAATTATATTTTAAAAGAAAGGTAAATAATTTATTTTTGCAAAAAAATTAATTATTTCTTTTTCTTGGAAAATTAAATTTGTTATTATATATTTATTTTTTGTTAGAATTTGTCAAAATTGTCGTAAATTACTCATTAAAAATAATGAAAATTGTTTTTAATTATTTATTAAAAATAAATATGTCTTAAGAAAATATTCAATGACTTATTACTTAAATTAGTAATTATTCTATTAACTTATCAAAAATAATACTTACATAAAATAAACTTCAAATACTTAAAACATTTAAAGTTTTTACACAATTTTTAAAATTAACTTCAGATTTTTAACAGACTTTTACAGCTTTGACACAATTTTTATCACTGATAAATTTTTCACACCATAATGTAGGAAAAATTCATAAATAATATTTTTATATTTATATATATATAATTCACAATTTATAATTAATATACATGAAATGTTTTTAATAAACTGGCTTTTCTGTCGATTTCAAATATAACCACATGTTTTGTGATAAGTATGATAGTTTATAGTGATAAGTATGACAGTTTCGCCGGACAAGTAAAATGATTTTGGAATTTACTACAACTTGACTTCAAACTCCAATAACTTTTGAACAGATGGGTTTATCAAAAAATGATAAGAAACTTTTTGTAGAACGTTTAATTTTTTACGAAATAATATCTCATAGTTCTGAATGAAAATTATGAAAATCTAACTTATTATACACGTTACTCAGACGTAAATAATGAAAAAAAGATGTGGTGTTAAATTTAATAAAATATGTTTTAGTTATAGAATGTAATTATAATAATAACGATTACTAATATTAGTATATTGACTACTGCTTAAGTTATTGAATGACTTAAATTTAATCTAAATATTGTAATCTTTAGCATTATCAATATAATTAATATTATTATAAAGGCTGTTTTGTAATGTTTTTATGTTTTGAAAAAATAAATTATTCTTTAAATGAAAGCGTATTTGTAATTAAATAATGATATTAGTGTGGATATCGTAAAAAAATTCGAGTTTAGCTACACAGCGGTGTATGGCTGCCTGGATTTTATAGAATGTTTCTACGGTGAATTTATCGCATAATAATTGCGAACCCGTTGAATTATCATTGACAAACTTCTACTAAACCATGGTACATTTAGCGTATTTTCAGCATTACTACACTATGTGTTTGTCGTGTAATGACTGTGGGAACACCGTGGAAACACATCAGAAATATTGGGGAAACGTAGTCAAATTGCTATGGAACTACTGTGGTTTCATCGTGGAAAAATGGAACAAATCCACGGGGTTCCCACCGAGCATTTACGGTGAGTCTGTAGAGTTTCCACGGTGTTTCCACGGTGAGCTTAAGGTTGCGAGGGATGCCTTAAGCGTGAGCGTACACAGTTGAAAAATTTGTGTTAAATTTAAAAAAAATCACATGTGCCAAACGATCCACTCAATTTTTTGTGTTAATTTAACATATTATACTTGTGTCAAACAATAACACAAGCTTAGTGTTGAATAGATTAACACAAAAATTTTGTAAATTTAACATTTTTTTTTGTGTAAGCCCAACAAACTTGTTGTGTTAAATTTAACTTAAAAAGTACGTTATATCTACATTGTTTTAAATGTAGTTTCAACAAACTACTGTGTGTCAAATGAAATCAAGTATTTGGTTAAAAATTCAACGCAAATAATTAATTATTTTGACTTAAATTGAATGTCATTGTAACACACGTCTAGCATTGAATTTAACTCAATGACTATGTAAAAGTTACATTGTTTCAGTGTTGAAGAATGAAAAGTTGACTTACATAATTAAAATATTAATTCAACATTATTAATTCTTAAAATGTTATCATAGGAATTCAATAAATTGTACTTCCTTAAAATAATAATAACAATAACAATAATAGTGGTCACGATGGTGAAAGTAACGATAACCAATATTTTTAGAAAATAAAGTATTCATTTATTCAAAATTATAAAATTTTACATAAAATAATCGGTAAGTACGACATTTGTTCCTTTAAACTCATTTATTTAACTTGGAAATACGACAGACTATACTTTGTTTCTGCAAACATCTGATTTTTGAAAAAAATTAAACAATCTTAATAACAATTTTTCATATTTCACAAAATATTCTTTAAAATATAAATAAAAAAAAGTTACGAACAATAGTTCATAGAAGAATACTAAATGATAAACTTTTAAGCAATATGATGATTCTATAGGTTATATGTTCGATGATTATAATTAATTCAATTATTATAAGGATATTATGTGACATAAAAATTGAATAATTTAAATAAATCAATATATATTCCCTGGCGGATCCGTTTCCACCGTGGGTTTCAGTGTTAACTTAGTGTAATTCGAATTACACTGAAAATACACCGGAATTTCACGTGTATCACACGGTGGGTTTGTGAAAATTTCACTTTCAGTTTACACTTGTTTCACACTAATCTACTGACACTCGTTTTACACTCTATTACCATTGAATTTCCACTGTATATCCAAGTAGTTCAAGCGCCACCGTACAAATTCGCTAAAAACTCGGCGTATCAACGGAGTTTCGACGGTGTTTTCCGGTGAAAAGCGGTGTTTTGTCTGCCATGATGACACGAAGATTCACACTGAGAGAAATCTCAGTAGTTGCCATAACTAAAAAGAGACAACTATTTTAATTTAGTTGGTGTAACGAATTCAAAAAGTTATTGTAACTATTTATTATTCAGATGACTTTAAAAAAATAGTTGCAGTAACTAAAATTATTTTGTTATTTATTTTTAGTTATCGCAACAATAAAAGTTTAGTAGTCAGAACAAATACTCACTAGTTGAATCAAATATTATTTGGTACTCAATCTAACTAAAAAAAATCGTAGCAGCAACTATATATTTTTAACTATTTCGAAATAGTTGATTCAACGATTTTTTTAAAGTTGCATCCCTATATCACTATATTTTTGCTATTGATGTAACAATTTTAGATAGTAGTAGTAAAACATTTTACATGGTTGTATCCAATTATTTTTATTTAGTTGGTGTAACTAATTTAAATAGTTATGATAATTATTTATTGTTCAGATACCTTAAAAAAATAGTTGAAGTAACTAAAATTAGTTTGTTATTTATATTTACTTATCGCTACAATAAAAGTTTAGTGGTTACAAAAAATACTAACTAGTTAAATCAAATATTATTTAGTACTTAATCGGACTAAAATCGGGACTTAGAAAAAATTTCGGGGTTAAAATAATACATTATTTCGATATGATCTACATATAAATCGTTAAATTTGCGTTCGACAAGTATTGTTATTGTTATTATTTTTATTTTTTTTTTGAGCACCGAAATCTTTTCAGTCCCGAAACTTAAAATTTTTTTAAGTCTGAAAAGTCTAAATTGTTCTAAGTTTCTGAGCCCAAAATTTATAAGACAAAAAACTTTAACCAAAATTTGTGTACGTCAGTCGATACGGAGTTTCGTGACATGAACTTCTGTTTTATAATCAAAATTTTTTTTTTTAGTGTGATATGTGAATTTTTTCAAGTCCTAAAGGTTAATTTGTGAGCGAAAACAATGGTTGCCGTAACTAAATTAATTTTGTTGCTGTAACGAAGTGAGTACTCGTAGGCTTGGCTTATAAGTTAACTAAGGTCTATGACTACTCATCGGCCGTGTGGCGTAGCGGTACATTGTCGGTCTTGCGTGCGTAGGGTACTAGGTTCGAATCCTTCTTAGGGCGACTGCGAAATAATTATTTAAGAAGCATAGGAAGGTTGTTAAACTTATAAGTTTAAGTGCGTGTGTCAAATAAATTTGACAAAAATATACATAAGCAACCTCCCATCAAAGAAAAAAAAAAAAAAATCATATAAAATGAAATAAACTTAAAAGCCTCGAAAAAAAAAAAAAAAAATAGCCTAACAAATTATTAAAACTAACATTGTAAACAAAAAATAATTTTTTTTCCTTAAAATCCACTAAATTTCCATGGAAACAACAACTAAGTTTTTTTTGTTAGATCAAATATAATTTCATCATACCCTGGTAGGAAGGAACCATTGGACAAGGCTCGGACCAGGCATTGGCCAGTCTTTATGCCAGAGTTCCGAGCCTTGGCACCAGCCTTGGCTAAGCATTGGGCCAAGGATTGGCCCAGGCCTAGGATGATAACAATGTCCCCAAGCCTTGGCTAACAAAAAAACTAGGCTTGGGCCAAGCCTTAGGAAATGAAAAATTGAGTCTCGGCCAAGGCTTGGGAAACAAAAAATCAAGCCTCGATCAAACCTCGGGGAGCAAAAAATCCACGGCTCACCCAATGCTCGATCTAAAATATTTTTATTTAAATTAATAAATATAATTAAAAAAAAGTTTGATCACACTTTTATCGACATTACATTAGAGGGTAATTAACTAATTACTGAATTAATGGGAAATAACGAATAAAATTATTTGGAGGCTACCGGGGTTCGAACTGAGATCCTTCTGATTACTAGGCTGGGACGCTATCCACTGTGCTAAATCTGATGTTCAGATAATTATGATTTTTTTGCTTGTTAAATTATTTAAATACAATTTAATTCAAAAATATTAGATCGTAAAGATGAGGTGAAATGTAGTTTTATTTAATGAACTTAAAATTGCCTGATGCATTTTTAGGCCTACGCATGACACCTGGGGCAAAATGGACCATCCGAAAATTCTGAAAAAATGATTCATATTTTTATCGTCAAATTAAAAAAAATTTAATATATTAATCCATTTTTCGGCTGATTCTCCATAGCCGGAGCAAATTCGGCCACTAAAAATATTCGAAAATAATATTTTATTTTTTAATTGATTAAATTTTTGAAATAATGCAAAATAATCTGTAATCTAAAAAATCAAAAATCACGTTTCTTGGGTTCATAATAATGACAAATAAAAAGTATAGAATGGTTTTTTTTTATTAAATAAAAAAATTAGTAAGTAAGATAATCGAGGAGAAACAATTTATTAAACCAATGATGTGAAATGTAATTTTTCTTTATGTATATTACATACAAAAATTTTGAATTTAATGAAGTTTGATCAACTTTCAAAAAATTTTTTTTTTCAACTTTTTTAAAGGGTACCCCATTTTGCCCGCCAAAAATAAAAATTTCATGTTAACTAAAGTTTTCTACCTAGCAATAACTAATTGAATGAAAATTATATTGATATTAATCGTGTGCTCGGTAGACGGTTATGCCCTGGTCTTCTCTATATACATATATATAGATACATGTAAAGTTGATAATTTTACTATTAAATTATAATTTAACCCAGGCTGAGGCATTGGCCAATGGTCAGCTGCCAAGGCTCAGCTTGACAAAAATTAAACTATCGGACCCAGCCTCGGCCGATCCTTGGGCCAATGGTCAGCAGCCAAGGCTCAATTTGACAAAAATTAAACTATCGGACCTAGCCCTGGCCAAGGCTCAGGCCAATGGTCACTACTCAAGGCTCGGCTTAATTTAATGAAACCAATGGACCAAGCCTCGGCCTAGACTTGGGCCAATGGTTAGCTGCCAAGACTTGGCTTAACGTAATCAAACCATTGGGTCAAGCCCTGGCCGAGGCTTGGGCCAATGGTCAGCTGCCGAAGCTTGGCAAGTGACAACAGGGCCAAGACTCGGCCTATTGTCAGCCTTGGCGATTCCTACCTGGGTACTGATAAATAAAAATTAGTTGTCTTCACAACTACATATATGTGGTTAGCCGTACTATCCTACTTTAGTTACTGTAGCTAAATATTATTTGTGTAAATAATTATGAAATAATGTTAATATTCACTATTATTTTATAGTTTTAGCAACTTTAAAAATTTCGTTATGTTTAGTAAAAAATCTCAGTTGATTTAACGATTAGGGTTTAGTTCTTTGAATGACTTTTCTGAATTAAACATAACTACTTTTAGTCAGTTACATTAACAATTAAATCGTTGAATTAACTACAAAATAGTTACAGTAACTAAATTTAATTGTTATATTAACTAAAATTGATTTGTTATCGTAACTAAGAAAAAATATTTGTATCCGTATATCACTATTTTTTTGTAGTTGCAGTTACTGATTTTTTCTCTCAGTGCAACTGTGTTTTCTCAGAGTTGTTACGACGTTTTTTCTGCGTTTTCTAGCGTATTTTTAATATTTTAAAATTTTGGTGTAATTAGTTTGTATAATAATTATTTTTACGTTAAAGGAGAACTTGCACTGAAAAAAAAACGGTATAATATGATGTAATTTAAGCATAAAATTGAATTTCCCACTGAAACAGCCGCCGTGTAAAATCAGTGTAGTTTCGGTGTACCCTTTCTTTCATCGAAGTTCCGGTGGAAATAGCTTGTAAAAATCGTGTAATACGATGTAGTATATAAGCGCCCGGTTAAAAAAAAAAACTATATATAATTTTAAATAGTTATATATAATTATATATGAATCATATCGAGTTATACATAATTATACAGAATTATATATAATAGGGTGCTTCGTTTCCGGCAAAAGTATTTTCTTTGTTGCTTATCAAGCAAAATATTGTTCTTTATGCTGAAATAAAAATTCCTGCCAAGTTTGAGCTCTTAATTCCAATTCTAAGTACTTTCCATTTGATTTCAAAGATTTCCCATTTAAAATACACGTAAATTAAATTACTTTTTTTTTAATTTTCTAATACTCAGCTGCAGTTTATGATATCGACTCGGTTTTGGTGGCAAATTGACCTTTATTGGTTTGCAGAACGTAAACCAATGAATGCACACCAAAAATGTATATAGCAATTTTATAGGAAATTTTATTCCCTTCAAAAAAAGTCCTATGAGTCAAGTCGCTAAAGTCCATAGTTTCCGAGTTATAGGAGTTTTAATAATTAAAAAAATATAATATTAAAAAAAAAAAGGCAATTGCTATTTTATTTTTCGAATTTTTCGAAAAAAATACTTTCGCCGGAAACGAAGCACCCTAATATATAATCATATATAATGCCACAAAAAAAATTCAGCTTGTTTTTTTGTCAACAAAAAAACAGGCTGAAAACTTGCAGGAAAGTGAGAAAAGATGCCTGTTTAAAGTGGAGCTATTAATATTAATATTTCGAGGTGCCTATTTCTAATTTTCCAGTTTCCATTTAAATAACATAATAAAAAAATTTTATTTTTTAAAATTTTTTTAGCTCGGCATTCGCACCTCATATAAATAAGTTCATACGATATTCTTGTAGAGAATTTCACACTCTAAAAAAAAAGGTCGCTTGCCATTTTTTGATACAGCCATCTACTCAAAAGTTATTGGAGCTGGAAGTTAAATCAATACTAAATTTTCAGATCTTTTTACTTTTACAGCTAAACTATCAGACTTATTAAAAAATGCCATAGTTCCTTTCTTGTAGACAATTGTATTCCCTACAAATTATTCGTAATGAAGTTCGTTGAAATTCCGCATTGTTTTTGAGTTATATTTATTTTAATGTTAAGTTCTCAGAATAGATTGGAAGACTATTATTTTTACGGGCTTGGCATTAAAATGAAAATAACTAGTAAACAATGCGGAAATTAAATAAACCATTAATAATAATTTGTAGGAAGTAAAATTGTCTATCAAAAAAGTCCTATGACATTTTTTAATAAGTCTGATAGTTTAGCTGAAAAAAATAATGATCTGGAAATTTATTATAGATTTGACTTCCTGCTCCAATAACTTTCGAATAAATGAATTTATAAAAAATGATGAGAGACCTTTTTTGTAGAGCGTTAAATTCTCTTAAAGAATATCCTATGGACTTATTTATATGAGGTGCGAATGCTGAGCTAAAAAAATAAAAAAATTTTTTACCATGATATTTAAATGGGAAATGACAAATTAGAAATAGTCACTAAATATTAATATTAAGAGCTCCTCTTTGAACAGGCTTCTTTTCTCACCTTCCTGCAAATTTTCAGCTTATTTTATTGTTGAAAAAAAAGTCGCCTCAAAATGGCACACCCTAATGTTTACATATGATTTTATATAATTGCATATAATTATATATAATGGCAATAAAAAATCACATGGTTATATATAATCTTACATAATTATATATGGTTATATATAATTAACAAGCAATCTACAGATTCCATAATAGGTACCTGTGTTTTACTACAACTTGAATTTTTAAATAACTCGTCATTTAACTATGTTCTGTTTTCAATTGTTTGATTAAAAAATACAATTCATTTTCACTTTTAACGAAAAACTTTCTTCAAAAAAATATCTCTCATACTAAGAAATAAAAACACTTGAAGCAATTAAAAATTTTTTAATTTCAGCATAAACATATGTCGATTAAAAAAAAAAAATGTTGACTTAAGATAAAAATATCAAGATAATTATTTACTTGGTGCAAGATAATCAGATGATTGTAAAATGTATTTGTAATTAATACTAAAAGTTGGAATTATTTTATAATATAAGAATTAGGGTGTGCTGAAAAAAAACATTTTTTTTTTCGGGCACCACCAGATATTGATGGAATATGACAAAATAAAAATTCTGTCAGAAGCTTGGCTCTTAAATTCAAGTTTTAGAGGTAGCCCATCGCATTTTTCGGTTTCCCATTTAAATAAAATAGGAAAAATTTTTTTTACAGTTTAAAATTTTATCACTCACCAGAGAATCAGTGTATTGGAAAAATCAATGAATACTTGTGTTAAACATTGAACGTTACACAAAAAAAAGAATCTTATAATTTTTTGAAAAATATTCGAAGTCAAAGTTGGATTCATAGTAAATTTTAGTATTGTTACACATCTCAAGCGCGAAATCGCTGAGGGTGCTTTATGATCGCTCTAAATTTTTTGACTCATTCACTCACATTAAATTATCTCGAGATTTTTTACTTTTTCGGCGAAACTATCAGACTTATCTTAAAATGTGATAGAGTCTTTTATGTAAATCATTTCACTTCCTACAATTTATTTTTCACAAAGTAATACAGTTCACTAGAACCAAGAAAATTAATCTTGATACAAAAAATTTGTTTTAACGATTTAGAAAATTAAAATTTTCTTGCACCTAATAAATAATTACCCGATGAAAAAAGTTTTTGTCTAATCATATATAATTATGCATAATCATCTATATATGATTGGATCCAAAAATTGGCCAGGTCTAATTATATATAATCAGATCGGTTTATACATGATCATGCATGAATGAATATAGTCATTTTTAGAATCTCATTTCGAATACCTTTAAATTATTAATTAAGTAATTTAATTAGGATTTATTGTTTTCATCAATATAAATATCTATTAAATTTAAATAAAAAAAAAAAAAAAAATTACTATCCGTTGATCACCACTTTACTACGAGGTCACCCATCCAATCAATGACCCACGCCGATGCTGCTTAACTTTGGTGATCGCTGGATTGTAGTCTGATCCTTTAGTCTGCTATGAACTTACAATAAATGAAAGTTTATGGCATTACTTAACTCAAATAATCAAGTCGATACATCATACGTAAATAATGCACCTAATAATGAATTTGATTTTGTACATAAATTACAAAAGAATTCATTAGATACATATAATCAAATCTATTTATCTATAAACTTATAAATAATCGTATATAAATCGATATCGATTGATACTTTTAAATTGCTGCCGAAACCTTTAAACATTTTTTAAGTATTAGGGATTTAAGTTTATTTGATAGTTGACAAAATAAAAATTTAATAACATTCATATTAAAAAATTGTCATATTATGTAATATATATATATATATATATATATATATATATATATATATATATATATATATATATATATATATATAACTACATATAACTTTATATCAGTCATGTCTGATCAGATCCAATCATATATAAACTTATGCACGACCATACATGAATTTATATTAGCCATGTCTGATCAGATCTAATTATATATGGATTTGTATCAGTCATGTCTAATCAGATCTAATTATATATAGACTTATATATAATTAGATCTGATCATATATAGACTTATATATGGTTATATATGGAGTTATACCAGCCAAGTATGAACATATCTAATTATATATAGGCTCATATATAATCAGATCTGATCAGATCTGATTATATATAGACTTATATATAATTAGATCTGATCATATATAGACTTATATATGGGCTAATAACACCCAGGTATGATCAGATCTAATTATGTACGGGGTCATATATAATTATATATAATTATATATGACCCTATATATAATCATGCATGATTATATATAACTTCATATATGATTATATATAATCATATATAATTAGACAAAAACTTTTTTCATCGGGTATCTTGAATCAAAATATTTTTTCCTCGTTAACATATTTTTATGCTTGAACAAAAAAATTTTTACTTGTTTCAAGAGTTCTTTTTTTCTAAATATGAGAAATATTTTTTGTAAGAAAGATGTGTTAGTTTTTTGAAACAATATAACATTTTTTGGTTTAAAGACAATAAATTTTCTCGGAATAAGTGCTATTTCTTAAACGCAAAAATTTTTGTATGCTCCAACCAAAAAAAAAAAAAATGCTTACACTAAGAGAAAAATAAGTTGGGAGTAAAGATATATATGTATGTATTAGAGTGTTTAAAAAAAAAAACAAATTTTTTTTCTTTAATGGTATCCAAAAATCGAAAGTATAACTAAAAATGAAAATTTTGGTACCAGTTCAAGCTCTTAATAATGATATTAAGGTTTGCCGCAATCCATTTTTCTATTTTCCATTTAAATATCACGGAAAAATTTTTTTTTTTTTTTTTTTAATTTTCTAGCTCACAAACTAATCAGTGGATTTTTATGCACTATAAATGTTTTTGTAGGAAATTGAGCGCTCTACAAAAAAAGTCTCTTATCATTTTCTGGTGAATCCTACTGTTCAAAAGTTATATAAGCTTCAAGTCGTTTATAGTAAATTTTGAGATTTTTTTACTTTTTCAGCGAAAGTATCAGTCTTATCAAAAAATATCATAAGAACTTTTTTGTAGATAATTTTATTTCTTACAAATTATCACGAATAAAATTGTTCGAAAGTCCGCATTTTTAAGAAGTTATTTTCATTTCAATGTCAAGCTCTAAAAATCAATCAGGAATCTATTTTTTTAAGAGCTTGACATTGAAATGAAAATAACTTGTTAACAATGCGGAATTTCGAACAACTTTATTCGTAATAATTTATAGGAAATAAAATTATGTACAAAAAAGTTCTTACGACATTTTTTGATAAGACTGATACTTTCGCCGGAAAAGTAAAAAAATCTCAAAATTTATTATAAACGACTTGAAGCTTAAATAACTTTTGAACAGTAGGATTCATTAAAAAATGATAAGAGACTTTTTTTGTAGAGCTTTCAATTTTCTACAAAAAAAATTTATAGTGCATAAAAATCTGTTGATTGGTTTGTGAGTTAGAAAATTAAAAAAAAAAAATTTTTTTTTTGTGATATTTAAATAGAAAATAGAAAAATGGATTGAGGCAAACCTTAATATCATTATTGAGAGCTCGGATTGGTACCAAAATTTTTATTTTTAGTTTTACTTTTAATTTTAGGATGCCATAAAAAAAAAAATTTTTTTTTTTTAAACACCCTAGTATATATGTAGGAGAGGGAAGTCACCGGTGCTATAAGCAGCATCGGAAGTAGTTCGATTCTCGCCACGAGATCGCGCCCACCAGTTGTGGTGTCCCTGGTAAGAAACTTATTTCAGAAGTGTTAAATTCCAAACTTGAGACTATTCTGGCCCGGGCATTCCTCCGTTATTTGACAGAGTGATTAGTACCTTTTTTGATGGTAATATAGTACATCCTATATTACATAATGACAAAAATATTCATTATCAATGTTTCCATGAATAATTATTCTTAGAAATTAAACTTGGGCTTTAATGTTACTTGGACTTACAAAAAAAATTATTTTAATAAGAAGTATTGAGTCTCTACTATATGAACAATAATTTACAATTTATTTAATACGTTGTATAGGATGTAATTTAAGCGTACAATTTAAATTTCTAATAATTCAGCCATGGTGTAAAATTAGTGTAGTTTTAGTGTAATCTTTCTTTCATCGAAGCTCCAGTGGGAATAGCGGGTAAAAATTGTGTAGTACGATGTAATTTAAGCGTGAAATTTAAATTTCCACTGAATCGGCCGTGGTGTAAAATAAGTGTAGTTTTAGTGTAATCTTTTGTCTATTGAAGCTCTGGTGGGAATAGCGGGTAAAAATCGTGGAATACGATGTAATTTAAGCGTAAAATTTTAATTTCCACTGAATCGGCCGTGGTGTAAATTGAGTGTAGTTTTAGTGTACTCCTTCTTCTATTGAAACTCCGGTGGGAATAGCAGGTAAAAATCGTGTAACCCGGAGGAGTACAGTGTAATTTAAGTGTATGTTGTGTGGAATTTTTTCACATTTACACGGTGGGATTTCAGGGAATTCAGTGGAATCGGATCCGCCAGGGTTTACCTGACACAGTAGTGAAAATCTTTCTTATTCTAAAATTCACAGTCACGTATTAAATAATTCCAATTTTTCGCGATTTTGCATTAATACTACAGAAAAAAAGTGTACAACTTACTTTAGTTTTACTTGGAATTGTTGCGAGTTGCATGCAAATTGTCATAAGTAGAAAAAAAAACTTGACAACTATTTCAATTATACTAATGTCAATTTTTTAATATTTAGCTTAAATCAAATTAATTTAAAGAACCTTTAATAGCCACTTTAGCTCGAAATTGACAGTAATTTGACATTGAAATTACCGAAAATTTGCTGCATGAATTTGCCGCCAATTTAACAGCAAAAGTTGGAAAGAAAAATTTGCGGTTAATTTTTGCTCAATTTAGATGTAACTTATTACTACAAATAAAAGTCGGTAATGTTCATTCTTACCATTTCAGGGAGTAATCAAATGCATACTTAAAAATGTTTCCAATTTGACTGTAAAAGAATAGTTTACAATTTTTCAAGTGAAATTAATAATAAATTGAAGTAAAAATTTGCCTGAAAATTGACGAAAGATTTTTCTAGTAAACTTTTGAAGTCAATTTGTATTCTCATTCGGGTAGTAAATTTACGTCAAATCGTATAGCAAGGTGTATGTAAATTATCTTTAAAAACGGAATAGTCCGAAGTTGACGGACATTTGATGAAAATTTCAAGGAAACTTTTGTTAAGCACCCTGTGCTATTAGGGTGTCTATTTCAAATATTTAAGCTTCTTTATGTTGCAGTTATATCCACTAGGACATAACAAAGTCAGCTCCACTTACTTAGCGCCTTATTACAAATTGTTCTGATTTATTCTAATTGCAATCGTTTGTTGGTTGCTCATCGGTCAATCTTGGTCCATTATTCGCATTTTATTGAGTTCTAGAGCTGATCAGATTTTGAGATTTATTTATCTAGCCGTTTTTGAGAAATGTCAAAAAAACTGAAAAAAATTTTTTTTTTTATTCTTTCGTTCACGGTTTCTTTTGAACAAATGAACCGATTTTGATGGTTGAGGTGGCATTCGAAGTGGCTTATAAAGTTTTATAGTAATTTTACAAGAAATGTGTTGGAAGTCAATTTCCAATGCAATTTTGTGATTTAATGAAACCAGTGTTGTAATTTTACCAAACTTTTTTTACAATTTTTGTTTTGAAAAATTGCAAAACAAAAGTACTAATCTTACTAAACAGATAATGAAAAAGGTTTGTCAATTTTATCCAACAAATGTTGCAATTCCGAAAACAATTCAATTCCAAATTATTTGTAAAAGCACAATGTGTAACTGTTTTAATAGGAAACTTTCAAGAGATAATACGTGTTGTAAAATTGCAATACCTACTGATAAAACTTTCTATCGTAATTTTACAAAACATTATCCACTGTATTTGCCTTGGAATATTACAAAGTAGTTATAGTAATATTACAAAAAACGTTTTTCGAGAGTTAGCCCGGGAAAAATTCGTCATGCACGATCATGCATGATTCCGACATGGTCGCGTGCATGATCCAGGCATGACTGCACGATTCATGCAAAGACATGCATGATCATGTTTGACGGACTCGAATAGTCATGCATGATTCATGCAATGTCAGGCATGACCAAGCTACACGGAGAGAAATGTATGGTACCTATCGCCATACTCTTATTACAGTATTGCGGCAAGTACCATAAGTATGGCGTTATTCACCATACTGTATAGTACCGAAAATTTTGCGTAGCTTACATGTCTGTATAGTAGAATTGACCAGACAAGTATGGGCTTGAGGCCCATACTACATTGAAGAAACGGCAACGCCACTAGGGCATTCCGCAATAGATCTTTGTGCGGTAGTCAACACACTATCGGATTATTACCCATACCGCATAGATGTAGCTGCAATACTCCGTCGATAAATAGATGAAAATTTATTAATGTAAACAAGTGTATGTATCATTGTGTATGTTAGGAAATAATTGTTATTTAAAATATATGTGCGTGTAAAATATAAAAAAAATATTTTTCATATAAAAAACATGTGTTAAAAATACATAAAAAATATATAAATATGTGTAAAAATATATTTTAAGTAGCTAACTTTTGCCCGATTTTCGTATATATTTTAAATAAATTAAAAATATATCTTAAAGTACATAAAAAATAATACATACATAGTTATAAAAATATAAAAAACATACATCGAAATACATTTTTTTATATAAATTTTATATATTTTTTTCTTAGGTTATGGATTACAATAAAAATATAATTTTTATTCATATTTTTAACATTTTCATAATTTTATTTTTTTATATTTCAAATATATTGTTAATATAATTTTTTTATATTTTTTATATATATATTTTTAAGATATTCTCAGATAGAATTTTAACATACTTAAAATATTTAAGAAATATATGAAAATCGCCTAAAGGTTAGCTATTTAAAATATATTTTTTATATGATTATATATTTTTAATATATTTTTTTTGTTTGAAACAAATATTTTTTTTATAAATTTTTTTCATGGGGGATATAACCTATTTTTTTAATTAAATAAACTTTGGTCATACTACTATGTTAGCATAAGTAATTTGACAATATTGAATAGCATTATCTACCAGAAGCATTGTGGATATCGCCAAGCAGTATGGGCTTGACGCCCATACTGACATAGGCTCATCCGCTATGACTATGGTGAATGTTACCATTCCCGTGATGGTCAAATCATCTATACTTACAATTTTTAAACGACTGAAAAAATCCTTGCTACCATACAGTATGGTCGGAACGACCATACAGCATAGTAGTATCCGCAAAAAATTTCTCTCCGTGTAAGTCATGAACTATCATTCACGACATTGCACGATTCATGCAAAGACACGCATGCCCTCGCGGTTTTGAATCACCCTGGAAATACCCTGGAAACACGGTGGAATCACGGTGGATCCAGGGTGGTTACAGGGTGGGTTTTTTGTCATTTGATCAGCGTGATTCCATGGTGGTGACACGGTGTGCCCACCGTGATTCCACATCCACCCCGTAATCACCGTGGATACACCATGGAATCTTGGTGAATACATCGTGGAATCACGGTGGGTACACCGTGTAACCATCATGGAAACACCGTGTAACCGCCGTGTATACAGGGTGATAAAATGGCACAAACCCATCCTGTAGCCACCCTGGATTCACCGTGATCCCACCGTGTTTCCACTCCCACGGTGTTTTCAGGCTGTTTCCAGGCTGATTCAAAACCGCCAGCGTGACCATGCAGAGTCATCAGAAATTTATTCAGCTACAATTTGTTTTTTTTTTGTTTCTCTGTACGACAATTTTCCGCTGAGATATCAGCATTTAAATGAAAAAGGATCCTTTTGTCTTTGATAATCGATATCTCAGTAACTAATGGTCGCGCAGTAATTTAAAGGGCAGTTTGCGAAACTTGAATAAATTTCCTACACGCTCCATTTTCGATTAAAAAAATCTGGGCGTCGGTTGGCCCTGCGGGCCAGCCCCAAAACTTCCCGCTGTTTTCGACCTCAAAGAGCTCGAAAACATTAATGTAGATATATTTTCGAGCTCTTCGAGCTCGAAAATGCTATCACATGCAATTGTTTTTTACGATCTTTTCAAGCTCTAACAAGTTGCCTGTTATGCTGAAGCGGTTTTTAAAATTTAATTCCTGATTATGTTCAATAAAATAAGTGTATTGAGGCAGAAATCAATGCCAGGGATCAAAATCAAGATTTAAATGAGTTTTGACTCATGTAAGAAACAATCAAATCTGAAATATCCGAGAAAAATATTAAAAACTACGTTTTATCGATTTTATTGTTGATAATATGATTTAAACTAAAAACCAAGTTCGATGACATTGAATGATCAAAAGAAACCATATAAAGGATGAGTTGGTATGATTTCAGACACATTTTAGTAGGTTATATTGTGATTTATCCGGAAAAAATAACATAATATGTTATTTTTTTAACTTTTCAACGCCGATATCTTTCGAACCAATTAATCGATTTTGACGTTTGAGGTGGCAATCGGCTCGTTTTATTGAATTCTAGAGCTAATTAAAATTTGAAATCGATCGAGTCAGTTGTTTCAAAAATATTTAGAAAAAACCGTTTTTCACCATTTCTTTCTCCAACGATATCTCGCGAACGAATGAACCGATTTTGATGGTTGATGCGGCAATCGACGTATTGTATTGAGTGCTAAAACTGAACAGATTTTGGAATTGTTCGGTTAAGTTATTTCAAAAATATTTGCAAATAACTGTTTTTTACCATTTCTTTCTCCCGTGATAACTCTCGAACGAATCATCTGATTTCGATGTTTAAGGTGGCAATTGACGCGTTTTATTGAGTACTAGAGCTGATTAGATTTTGAAGTCGATCGTATAAGTCGTTTCTGAGAAATCAATAAAAAACTAAAAAAAAATTTTTTTTTTTTTTCGTAATTCGCAAATATTTTCGAGTCTATTCGATCAAATGATCTGAAATTTTCAGGAAAGTTGATGGCCAACAAGCTCTTTCGATTGCCACCTCAACCATCCAAATCGATTCATTAGTTCAAAAGTTACAAAGAGTTTACATACACACACACACACACACACACACACACACACACACACACACACACACACACACACACACACACACACACACACATACACACACTCGGACATCATTCTGAAAATAGTCAGAATAGTTTCCTAGGACCTCAAAACGTTGACATCTGATGAACACTCGATTTTCGAAAATCGGGGTGAAAACAATAACTTCCCGAAATTTTCGAAAATCGTCGATTTTCTTAGCGGGAAGTTAAAAAAATAAAATTTTTTTTATTCTTAATATTAATTTAAAAAACCCACAAAAAATGGTCATTTTCTGGTTTTTTAGTCAACTCATCGCTACTTTGCAAATATTGATGGAAAGGTTAATGTTGACAGGTGATTTTACAGCTTCATGTACCCCTAAAACTCTGGAAATATTCAGGTTGATCCATTGAACCGTTTGTCCGGGCCAATTGTTCCAAGTTTTACAAAACAATTAAAGGGACAAGCTTTGTTCCGTAATTTGTGTAATCATTACCAATATGAAAAAATTAATTTTTTCGGACTTTCTTTCATTTTTGCGTTAGTTATACAGTAAATGTGAGGTAAGAATAAAAAAAACATAATTCCCGAAAAACGGGATAAAACAAGAATTTTTTTACTTTTTTTTTTTATGTTTTACCCGGGGTTTTTTTTTCTTTTTTTCGTTTTTCGGAAAAATTATTTTTTTTTTTTCTCTCTACTTCACATTTAATAAATAACTAACGCAAAAATGGAATGAAATCCGAAAAAAATTAATTTTTTCATTTTGGTAATGATTACACAAATTACGGAACAAAGCTTGTCCCTTTAATTGTTTTGTGAAACTTTGATCAATCGTCCCGGACAAACGGTTCAATGGATTAATCTGAAAATTTCCAGAATTTTTGGGGGTAAATTAAGCTGTAAAATCACCATGCAACATTACCCTTTCCATCAATATTCGCAAATTAGTGATGAGTTAACTAAAAAACCAGAAAATGACCATTTTTAGTGGGTTTTTCAAATTAATATTAAGGATAAAAAAAAATTTTTTTTTTTTTTAATCGAAAATGGAGCTTATAGGGGTTTTATTCAAGTTTCTCAAACTGCCCTTTAAATTACTGTGCGACCATTAGTTACTGAGATATCGATAATCAAAAACAAAAGGATCCTTTTTCATTTGAAGACTGATATCTCAGCAGTAAATTGTCATACAAAGAAACAAAAAAAACATCGGTCTATCGGTTGACCCTGCGGGCCAGCCCCAAAACTTCCCGCTACTTTCGAGCTCCTTAAGCTCAAAAATATTGTTGTGAATACATCTTCGAGCTCGAAAATACTTTTGTATACCTTCGTTTTAAAAACAAGTTAGATGACATTATAAGATAATCGAAAAAATGTTGGAAAATCCAAAATTGCACACCTCAATCGCTCATTTTATTTTATTTTGAATCATTACTTACATTTTTTTTATTATGAATTTTTATTCAACTTTTAAACTATTGATTTGATTTTTTTATTTCTTAATTCCAGTTTAATTTTTTTCTTTTTATTTAAATTTTTCTTAAATATCCCGCATTTTGATGTAGATGTCGCTCTTTTCTTTCAATTCTACTGTTTTACGCTAGTGCTGCTGCTAGTAGTTGATGGGGAGAAATAAAGACAAAAAAAAAAAAAATTTACTTTTGTAATAATAACAGTAGTAAAAATAAAAATGGCCGCTCAACTTTTCGTGAATAATCAGTTTTACGTTTTTAATTAATTAAAATTCAACTCAAAGGATTTAGACAGTAATTTTCAATAGGGTTCTTGTGATCAAGAATACAAAGATAATAAAAAAAAAGTTAGGCCGATTGATTGTGTCTATCGAGAGTTATTTGGTTTACTAAGTTTCATACAGGACAATTGACGACTCGTGTCACTGGGATTAAAATAATTTATATTTAATTAATTAAATAATTAATCGACTTAATGTTGGGTCGAAATTATTCTTTAATAAATTGTCTTTGTGTTGGTATACAATTTGACCCATTTTAATGTAATCGAAAAAGTCTAGAGATAATTTAATGTGAGTGAATGAGTCAAAAAATTTAGAGCGATCATAAAGCACCCTCAGCGCTTCCGCGCTTGAGATGTGCAAAAGACTATAAAGAGGAAGAGTTGGTATATTAATTACAAAAATAATTACTAATATATAGTGAAGTTAGGTCTTTTATACTTGGACATTTATATTGACTACGGAATATAATTATGACCTCCCTTTACATATATTTATACGAAATAACTGTTTAAAATTATAATCTGTTAATAATGAAAAATTTATCTCGTATAAAGTTAAAGAAATAGATCTTTCATTTTTGCTCATTAATATATTTTCACTCAGTCACGAACTGTCATATAGCTTACACCAATGATACCACGAAAGAAAATTTTATATTGTACTAAAATATAAACTATTCCCAAAAAAATTATGTCACTCTAACTATTATATAATTAACCCTTGGAGTACACACCTCCGAACAGGCCTTCGGAGTATACACGGTGTCAAATTGACCCCACTTCTCTTTTGAAGAGTGATATCTCAAAAACTATGCATTTTACCGGAATGCAGGTCATTATTTATACAATATTATGCAACTATCATTATTTCGAATTAACTTATTTTTAGCGGTGAAAAAATTAATTAAAACCAAACCTAACTTGAGAAATATTTTAGGATGAAAAAAATTCTGGGGTCAAAATGACCCCCAATGTACTCCGAGGGTTAAATTTTTTTCACTATGTCTTGTATAAAATTATAACTTCGTGAATTACTAAAACATTTTATAAATTGGAAACATAATTTTTCTCAAAATTTTGAAATACATTTTTAAGTTCCATAACTTGAAAATTTTTGATGTTCTATTTTGAGTTGCATGAATTTTATTTTTGAGTACCATAATTTTATACAATAAAAAATACTATAGCCGAAAACAGGCCGATTCAACTGTCGGCCAAATTTTAGCCTGTCTTCGGCCAAAGATTTTTACTCGCGATAATTTTATTGGAAAAAAAAAATATTCTGACCGAAAAAAGGCCGATTCAACTCTCGGCCAAATATCGGTCGGACTTCGGCCTGATTTCGGCCAAAGATCATTATTTGCGATAATTTTATTGAAAAAGAAATATATTCTGGCCAAAAAAAAGGCAGATTCATTTGTCGGCCAGTTTTCGGCCTATTTAATAACATGAAATATTTTCCGGCCAAATTAAGCTGTTTCGTCTTTTTTTCGGCTAAATATTTCCACCAGGGAAAATCGTAAAATTTTAATTTTTTCATGTCATATATTATGCAACTATGTTAGTTAAATTATATCAATAATGAAGCATGTATGTCATAGTAACAACACATTTACGTTCACGATGTTATATCACAATCTAACGTAAATGAGTGTGAGATTATGCGTCACAACATTTTCAATATGCTCTTACAATATTTAGTTCAAGAACAATAATAAATCTATAATTCAATGTATTACCGTTTAGGTGCATATTCTGGACAGACAAAAACTTTGGATTTGCCATTTAGCTCTTTGATTCTTTCAACACAATACTGTGATGATAGTAAAGATATTCCATCCACTATTAAGCTGCCATCAGATTTCAATATTGAGACGTCAGCATCTCCAACAATTGTGTAGTTATTAGAATGGAGACAAGATGGAAAACCAGTTGTAACATCAATGTTCCCAGACGTATTAGGCAGTAAAGGTGTTGCATTTTCTATATCTTTCTGATTCACACAGGAATTTCTGAAAATAAGTGGAATGACATCAGTAAAAATCACTTAAATCAATTCCCTCGCGGACTTGAAATCACTGTAAAATCACAGAGAATTCACTTTCACCGAAATTTTACGGTGTATTTACGATGATTTCATCGTGAATTCACAGTGATTTCACTGCGAGTTTACAGTAAATTAATGGTGATTTTATAGAATTAGATATAATTATATATAACGCTGAAAAAAAATCACAGATGATTATATAAAATTATATACAGTTATATATAATAATATATAATTATTAGAGTGTCTCAAAAAAATCGAATATTTTTTTTTTTTCAATGAACCTTGAGAAATCGTCAGAGTATCTCTAAAAGAAGATCCTCTGAAAATATGAGCTCTTAATTTTAATATTTAGAGGTGGCGTTTTGTAATTTTCTATTTCCCATTTAAATAACATAGGAAAATTTTTTTTTAAACTTTGAAATTTTGTCACGTGATGACGAGTGACTTTATAGGTAAAATCAAACACTGCCCTTATGGGAAATTAAGTGCTCTACAAAAAAGGTCTGATTGACATTTTGCGTAAGTCAAGCAGTTTCAAAGATATCGAGCCTCAAACTTCAGACAGTTAAAATTACGCTTTGTTTTTTTCTTAAACAAAAAAAAATCAATTTATATGGATTAAATACCCATTGTTATTAACTTGAGAATAAAAAGATGCATATATTTAATAGAATGCATATCCGGAATTCTTCATAATTTGACAAATGCTAATTTTTATTGATTTTTAGCGAAAAATATTTATAAGCCAATAAATTTATCATTATCAATCAAAATGGATTATTAATACATAATATAATTAGTAGGGTGCTTCGTTTGAAACGACTTTTTTTTTTTTTTCGTTCCCATCCCGAAATTTTGTTGGAAATACCCCCAAAAAAATTCCCTGAGAGTTTGAGCCCTTAATATTAATATTAAGTAATTTTCCAGAGCAGGTGAAGATTTCCCATTTAAAATACACGTAAACTTGGGTTTTTATTTTTTAAACTTCTACAACTCTGCGGCATTTTATATTATCTCACCCAAAGTCGGGATTTTCTCACAATTAAATGTACTACAAAATTGCCCGTTGTCGCGAAGTCGTAACTCATACGGGTGGGGTAGTATGGACCGCTAAACCGAATTTTTCCATTGAATTCTTGTTTTTTCTCTCATTAACTCATAAACAACAAGACCTACAGAAAAAATGTAAATGACAATTTTATAGAAAATTTCATTTCCTACAAAAAAGGTCCTTAGCATCAAATCACTCAGATTGATATTTTCTGAGAGATTGGTCAAATAAAAAATCAATATCTTCTAAGATTCGATTTGACATTTTATGGGAATTCAATGCTACATAAACTTCAATAATTTATATCTTAGAAAATATCAATCTGAATGATTCGGTGCTAAGGACCTTTTTTGTAGAAAAATAAATTTCCTATAAAATTGTCATTCGCACTTTTTCTGTAGGTCTTGTTGTTGAGAAAAGAAACAAAAATTCTATGAAAAAATTCGGTTTAGCGGCCCGTACTACCCCACTCGTATGAGTTACGACTTCGCGACAATGGGCAATTTTGTAGTACATTTAATTGTGAGAATATCCCGACTTTGGGCGAGATGATATCATAAAATGCCGCGGAGTTATAGAAGTTTAAAAAATAAAAACCCAAGTTTACGTGTATTTTAAATAGGAAATCTTCACCTGCTCTGGGAGAGTACTTAATATTAATATTAATGGCTCAAACTCTCAGGGAATTTTTTGGGGGTATTTCCAACAAAATTTCAGGATGGGAGCGAAAAAAAAAAATTGTCGTTTGAAACGAAGCACCCTAATAAATAGTTTATTAAAAACTTGTGCAATATTTTTTATATAAGTAAATATTTTTCGCTAAAAATCAATAAAAATTAGCATTTGTCAAATTATGAAGAATTCCGGATATGCATTCTATTGAATATATGCATCTTTTTATTCTCAAGTTAATAATTATGGGTATTTAATCCATATAAATTGATTTTTTTGTGTTAAAGAAAAAACAATGCGTAATTTTAACAGTCTGAAGTTTGAGGCTCGATATCTTTGAAACGGCTTGACTTACGCAAAATGTCAATCAGACCTTTTTTGTAGAGCACTTAATTTCCCATAAGAGCACTGTTTGATTTTACTTATAAAGTAGCTCGTCATCACGTTACAAAATTCCAAAGTTTAAAAAAAAATTTTCCTATGTTATTTAAATGGGAAATAGAAAATTACAAAACGCCACCTCTAAATATTAAAATTAAGAGCTCATATTTTCAGAGAATCTTTTTTTAGAAATACTTTGACGATTTCTCAAGGTTCATTGAAAAAAAAAAAATATTCGATTTTTTTGAGACACTCTAATAATTATATATAGTTATATACAATCATATACACTACTGGAAAAAATTTAAGGATCAATAAAAAATTCCAAATTTCTGGGTGATTTTCAACAGGCTGTAACTTAGAGAGAAATGGTCGTACAAGAAATAAAAAAAAAAAGGAAATTGTATCTCCAAGTGTCTCCTTTTTGGATTAGAACTTTAAAATTTTATAGCGTCAGCGGTTTTTCAGTAGACACTTGAACCAAGAAATTTAATCATGATACAAGAAATTTTTTTTAAAGATTCAGAAAATTAAAATTTTCTTGCACCTAGTAAATAATTATCTTAAATCAAAATTATTTTTTCCTCAAGTCAACAAATTTTTATGCCTAAATAAAAAAAATTTTTACTCGTTTTAAGAATTTTTTATTCTTAATATGAGAGATGTTTTTTTTTTTTAGAAAAATGGGTTAGTTTTTTTAAGCAATGTTAAACTTTTTATTACATTATGAGGAAAATCGATCAGTACGTGTTTTTTGTAAATCGACAATTTATACTTAAAAGTTTAAACTTCAATAGAAGCGTGGTTAAAAAATTTTTTTGATATTCTTTACTGAAAAGATATCTGAAAATGAACATTTTTTGTCTCTTTGAAAATTTTATTTAAACCCCTCTTTTAAAATTAAAAATTTACGCACTTCAAGTATGAATTTTATATTTTCATACTTGAATCATCACGAAGGATGAGGGCAGATGAGGGTACATGAGGGTACATGGCAGCAAATGACAGCAAATGATAGCACATGTAACGGGCAGATAACCATAGATTCCTGACCCAAATCTATGATTATTTACCGTCATCTGGGCAGACCAATGACACCACCGTCCATCTTACGGCTTTAATAATTACATAATTAAATCAAATTTTTTTTTTTTTTAATTCTTTGAAAGATTTGTAGGTTTCCTATTTCAAATGGATCGGTAACTCAGTGTCGTTTAATTACAATTAATAAAAGAATATAAGGCTGTATAACTATATCTATAGATATCTATGCAAAATTAACATGGATGGTAATATATCTGGGGCGTTCTACGCCAAATCGGACACTATTTAGCTTTCGCATCTCGGATTTTTTTGAAACTTTTTTATCTTTTAGTAAAGGTTGAAAGAGGCCCTCACGATTTTTTTCAAATTTTTTCCTCCAACCGTTTTAGAGATATCAAATTTTAAAAAATATAGAGAATTTTTTTCGAATGCCTACAACTTCACGAAAAGTGGTTTAGATAAAATTTTCATGAGACAAAATATGGTGGTTTTTAGACATCTTTTCAGTAAAAAATAAAAAAAAAAATTTTTTTAACCACGCTACTATTGAAATTTTAAATTTTAAGTATAAATTGTTGATTTACAAAAAACACGTACTGATCGATTTTCCTCATAATTTTTCACAGCAAACTGTCACCTTTTCTACAACTTTTTCAGCGATGCTCATAATGGGATAACGATGGGATCTATTTTTTTTCGATATTTTAAATTTCACATTCCGGTTTTTTTAAAGAAAAATGTGTAAAAAAAATATCATGCTCAGGATTTACTATTAATAATTATCTGACACACAATTATCATCAAAATTTTTTAATTTTATTTCCACAGAAAAATTATTAAACGTGTAAGGAAATAGATGTGAATTAATAATAATTTTTCTGTGGAAATAAAATTTGAAAATTTTGATGATAATTGTGTGTCAGATGATACCTTGATCAAGTTTGAAGATGGACTAAATCGTTCCAATAGTTTTGAAATTATGGCTAAAATTTTCATGATTTTTCGTAAAAATCAGTTTTTATTTACTGCTAAAGCTTATATAACTTCAAAACTAATATTCATAGACAATTTCCGTAAAAAGTATCTGAAAGCTTGTCTAATAATCTTTCATTGATGACCTTAAACTTCATGTTTTGACCATTTTGTCCAATAATTTGATAAGGTAAAAGCCCCCATTATTGACAGGACCCCTACTATTGACATATTGTTTTAATTTATTAATTTTTTAATTAACTGTATGAATAATCACATTGCTCAAAACTTCTTATCAATTTTTTGATATTTTGAAATGGAAAAATAGTTCAATTTTATTTCTGGGTACAAACTATTCGCTGTAAAAAAAATTTATTTTCCCGACTAGACCACCTTCGCTAGAATGTTTGAAATTTCTTAACAATTTCGTTTAGAGAGATCGTATTTTTAGAAACGAATTCCCCTACATAGTTCTAATGTAAGTGTATTATTAAAAATTGTTTCAGGTTATTTATAGTCTAAACAACCCCAGAATCATTGATTAAGATTGATAAATCTTAATCATCATTTAAAAATAGCGGGCGTCAATAGTCGGTACATAAAAATTCACGTGTGTCAACTAGCGACAGGCCACAAACTCAAGTAATTTAACCTCCTTAACATACATATCGATAAATTTATGTTAACACTCTGTCTAGTAATTTCATAATAAATAAAACATTGAATAAAAAATTGTCGAATCAAGAATAGTGTCGTCGAATTTATAAAAAATAAAAGTGTGTCCTAGATGAATTTTTAATTGTAATTATCGTATTTTGTCGTTTTGAATTAAAATATTTATTATTAATTTGAACCTAATTGACGGTGGTCTTTAATCATTTTTTATAAACTGCCGCGCATGCGCATTAGACCTGTCAATAATGGGGTCCATGGTATGTCAATAGTTGGCTCTGACACGATTTTACCCCGTCAATAATACCTGCACTCGACTCGTTGATTTTTAATTAATATATTTTTTATTTGATTCATTGCTATTTAAATAAATTTATTTAAATATACAAGTAGAGACACCAATTAAAACGTCCAATGCAAAAAAAGTTGATTATATTAATTTTAAATACGATAAAAAAATTCAAACAATCACAGACATTCTTATAGTGTCAATAATGGGGGCTTTTACCTTAGCCTTGAAATTTTGAATGAAATCAAAAAAAGTTGAAAATATGGTTCTCATTCCACATAACTTATGCATTTCCCATTATAATACAATTTTGACACGTGTATTTTATTGTGAACAGAATAAACTGTAAATTCCATAGCAATTTTATATTTTAACCCTTCGTCACACGTGTGTTTTTACCTGACTTCGTAAATATAACACGCATGATGAGCGCTGCGCCGCCGTGTTAAATTTCATGCGGTATTGCCAAGTACCCAATAAATATTCCATGCATATTATTATTGGAAAATAATTATATTTTTTATTTAGTTTTACATTACAATAAAAATTTAGCTAATTAGTAATTTTTTAAGAAATTATTATTTTTTCTTTTGTTATATTTAGTAATAATTCAATTATATTTCTGAAGTAATCTTGACAAAAAAATTATCTATCAGTATTAATAATCTTTATAAGAATAGTAATGACAATGACGTATAAATAATTTCAAGATAAGTCAATACTTAACAATTTTTTAATTTTCTTCACATAATTAATTATAAAAACGGAAATTTAGACAAAATTTACACATAATTTTTTTTAGTTTTTGCGGGTGCAAATTTTTTATGCTGAAAAAAAAATCCAAAAATCGTTAAAAGTACCGGCTAAGTTCAGAATCATACAGATAATTACATACTTTATTAATATTACAAATGGAAAAATATTATTTATTTAATTTCTATAATTATACAATTGAAAAAATATTATTATAATTTAAAAATTTAAATAAATATTTTTTAATCCCAACCTTTTTTAATAATAACCAGTAACTGATAAATGTGGGTTAGGTTACTTTGTTTACAGCTGTGTATTACGAGCGGGAACACGACTAGGCAACAGCGTGATTTGAATTGCGGTCTGGCGCTTACATGCGCCGGACGGCGCGGCGCCGCATACACAAGATGCTCCTCAAAATATATAATTATTAAATTTCCAAGACAACTGTATCATTGTTATTACTATTCATCCCTTCTAGAAGGTCCGAAAAGAGCATTAAAATTTTTTGGCATATTTTTTTTGATAAAAACCATAAAAAACTATGAAAATGTAAAAAGTGCGGCGCCACGCTCATAGCACGTGTGACGAAGGGTTAAAAGTGTTTCTTTCATTGAGCGTGTTCAGCCGAAGAAAGTCCTTAGTAACTTTCGTAAGTCAGTTAGACAAAAAAAATTGATGTCCTAAGGTCTGAGCGCAGTATGTTTTCGGCCTGGACACACTGCTAACTTACTATACTTATTATGGTATAATTAAGAAAGTCATAACCTATTTATTTGTGTTTTGTCTTGTTTGTCGGTGATATTGTTTATTGTTTTAGTACGTGATATAAAATGGATCATATTATAAATGATTTTTTAATGGACGAAGTTTTATATGACCCTATTGAAGAGATTAATAATTTTAAGTGAAACTCTTCTGTACTACAGACTTCATATATCAAATCATTATACATATAATATTCCTTGTAATTATTGCTCTGGGCCATTTTTTTAATTGTTAATTTTACTCAAAATAACTAATTTTCACTCGCGATCGTTGAATTTTTTACTGGTGTTGTGTTTACGAACAACAGCCTAGGTTTCAATAGATACTAAGTAAAATGGCGGAAAGAAAAAAGTTCTTAAGTACCCGGGTAAAAAAAATTATATATAATTATATATAATTATGTATAATTATATATGAAAAATGGCCCTATATAATTATATATAATTATGTAGAACTACATATAATTGAATTCCTATGCAATTTGTTAAATAAATTGTGAATTTTTGTATAGTAGAGGCTCTACACTTTTTATTTAAATCATTTTTTTTTTTTTTTTTTGAAAGTCCAAGTTTAATTTCTAAGAAAAATTATTTATGGAAACATTGATAATAAATATTTTTGTCATTATGTAATATAGAATGTACTATATTACCATCAAAAAAGGTACTTTTCACTCTGCCAAATAACGGAGGAGTACCCGGGCCAGAATAGCCTCAAGTTTGGAATTTAACAGTTTTGAAATAAGTTTCTTACTAGAGACACACTACAAGTAGTGAGCGCGATCTCGTGGCGAGCACCGAACTACTTCCGCTGCTGCTTATAGCACCGGTGACTTCCCTCTCCTACGTACATATATATTGGGGTGTCCCAGAAAAAAATAAATACTTCTTTTTTAAACTCTTATGGGCCCAAAAGTTACTTTATATTATAAAAAAAAACTTCACCGAATTTTAGCCAGATATCTTTAGACTTGAACTATCACAAATGGAGGTCCCCTTTCCCATTTAAAATACACACGAAAATTTTTCATTTTAGTTTTTCGTTATTAAGACTATGAGAAATTTTTTTTTTAAATTCCACCTGGTATAATTTCGTAGGAAATAAAATTCTCTAAAAAAAGTGCTGATACAATATGTACGTCAAACAAACTGGGAAAAAGTTACGGGGCGTCAAACATCGACAAAAATTTAGTTTCCTCAGTGTTAAATTATTTTTTGTTATTTTTCATTTTTATTCTATCGGAAAAATTTTTTTTTCAAATAATGACAAGCTAGGTCTTGTAGAAAATTAAATTTCCTACAAAAAGTATTCGATATCATACATATGTTAAATGAACGCGAACAAAGTTAAAGAGTTTTAAATATCAACGAAAAATCAAGTTTACTTTTCGTTGACATTTAAGTTCAGAAAATTAATATTGTTAAAAATTGATTTTTTATTTTTAATTTTCTAGCTCACAAACCAATCAACGGATTTTTGTTAACAATAAATATTTTTGTAGGAAATTGAACGCTCTACAAAAAAAGTCTCTTATCATTTTTTGATAAATCCAAGCATTTTAAGAGCTTGACATTGAAATAAAAAGAACTTGTGAACAATGCGGGATTTCGAAAAACTTTGTTTGTAATAATTTGTAAGGAATAAAATTATCTACGAAACAGTTCCTACGATATTTTTTGATAAGACTGATACAATCGCCGGAAAAGTAAAAAAATCTCAAAATTTACTATAAATTTGACTTGAAGCTTAAATAACTTTTGAACAGTACGATTTATAAAAAAATGATAAGAGACTTTTTTTGTAGAGCGTTCAATTTCCTACAAAAATATTTATTGTTAATAAAAATCCGTTGATTGGTTTGTGAGCTAGAAAATTCAAAAAAAGAAAATTTTTTTTTCTTGTGTTATTTAAACGGAAAATAGAAAAATGGATTGAGACAAACCTTAATATCATTATTAAGAGCACAGATTGGTACCAAAATTTTTATTTTTATTTATACTTTCAATTCTTGCTTACCACAAAAGAAAAAAAATTTTTTTTTTTTTTTTTTGAAACACCCATATTTACATATATATCTTCACTCCCAAGTTATTTTTCTCTCTTTTCTATTTTTATATAGAATTACATATGATTCATATAGAATTATATGTTTATATATATAATTATATATAACGCTGAGACAAAATCACAGATAATCATATATAATTATATATAATTATATGCAATTATATGTAATTGTATATAACTATATATAATTATATATAATCATCTGTGATTTTTCTCAGCGTTATATATAATTATATATAATCATGTAAAATTATATATAGTTGTATATAATCATATATGATTATATATAATCAGCTGTGATTTTTTCTCAACGATATATATAATTATATATAATTCTGTATGATTATATATAATTCTGTATGATTATATATAATTCTGTATAATTATATATAATTCTATATGAATCATATATAATTCTATATAAATCATATATAATTATATAAAATTATATATGATTATATTGAATTATATATAATTTTTTTTACCCGGGTATCCGTAAAGTGTCCAGGCCGAAAACTTAGCTCAGTATGCTGAGTAACTTACAAAAGTACTAAGGACTTTCTTCTGCTGAACACGCTCATTAATTATGATGTTTCAATCGTACCTGTACGTCCTAAAATTATAACTGGTCTTGCCATGGTAACAGCGATTACAATTATGATCTCATACTAATTAAATTTTTAATACTTTATTTATATAAAGGTTAGTTTGGTACGTTATTTAAATAATGTTATGTCAAATCAACTATCTGAAGTTTTCTATCGAAAATAATCGTTGTCCTTTTTTGGCCTCACTCTTAGAAAACGACTCTAATTTCATATCATCACTATACACTAACATGTGTCACATGATATGTATGTTAAAACTAACCTTTCATATCGATTAATCGAAAAATCTACCTTCCGTTTCGGCTGCAGAATGGCCTTTTTGTTTTTTAATTCTCAAAAATATAACTCCCCAAAACACGAATTTTGAGCCTAGTTTCGTAATGGGATAATGATGGGTTATAACTTTTTTTTTTAATTTGAAATTAATTTTTTTTTTGGTTTTTTTTACTATTTATGTATTATTGGCGATTTTCTACCGAAATATTTCAATATAAAGAATACATGTAGATTGTAGCAGCTCCAATGTGAAAATTTTTTTCACGACAGATGGGGCTCAATACAATCCGACATTTTATACCCAGTCCAATCTCGTTTTTTCCGTGTACATTGTAAATAGTAGAAGTTTGTGATTACTAAGGCATTGATGATACTTAAGGAGGTTTGGGACGTACAATCTGTTCACTGCGTTTCGTCTCACAATACATACATATAGATATACCATAGTACGTGACTTGAGAAAGATTAATTTAACTTGAGACTGTACTTTCAAAAAACGTAACAAACTTTTACTAGTGATTTAATAACATTAAGCTTACCGAAATAATCTTTTATGCATTAAATAACTAAATTATTATAAAATAATTGATAATTTATTTTAAATTTAAATAAAATAATAAGTTATTCAATTTTAAATATTTTTCAAAAAGTTCGGCAACGCCGCAAATTCTACCGCGGTTGCGCATGCGTCAATTGCTCTATTCGTAGCCGTGTTCGCTGGCACTTTTTTTTGGCGCAGGCGCTCTTAATTTTAATCTGCGCATGCTCAAAAAAAGATGGCTATTATTTATTTATTTATTTATTTACTCACAATGTGTAATATCTGACTTCAAAATCAAACTATAGTATTATTAGCTTAAAAATATTAATAAAAATATATCTGCTGATTCGCATTTCGTGAAGACTATCTGTACAGAAAAAATTTGGTATGCAATTTACCCGATTGTATTTTTTCTTGTGTTCCTATTGAAACCCAAAGAGGATATTATTCACTAGACTCGGGATCCAAATAAATTCTCTTTATTATGATGATGATTATCATGATGATCTATAAATTTTCTATGGATTTTCTCACACACTGCCCTGATTACAAGAAACGATTCGAAACGATTTGCAATGTTAAATGCCCGTAAGAAGGGTGATTCAAAAGTATTCAAAGTTCTCAAAAGCACTAAAAAATATTTAAAATTTTGTTTTTCTAATCATTTTAAATCGTTTCTTTTAGAAGGATGACAAGACTTGATTTATTCTATGCGGATTTTCTTAGACAGTAACAAGCCTTGATTTTCTATAGACTTTCTATAGGAATTCTTTAAAAAATTCTTCGAAATTCTTGAACCTAATATTTTCTTTTTGAAGATTTAAGGTCAGTAAGTAAGAAAGAAAGTAAATCTGTATCATCGGGAATTTGGATATTCGAGATCTAGATCATCAATACATCTGCCTCATTGGGATCTGTGTGATAGACATCCACTCATTTGTCTGTTTACTCATAATGTGTCATATCTGACTCCAAAATTAACCTATAATAATATTAGTTTCAAAATATTAATAAAAATATGTCTGCTGAATTGCATTTCGTGAAGAGAATTTATAGATCATCGTGATAATCATCATCATAATAAAGAGAATTTATTTGGATCCCAAGTCTAGTGAATAATATCCTATTTGGGTTTCAATAGGAACACAAGAAAAAATACAATCGGGTAAATTGCATACTAAATATTTTCTGTACCGATACTCTTCACGAAATGCGATTCAGCAGATATATTTTTATGAATATTTTTAAGCTAATAATACTATGGGTTAATTTTGAAGTCAGATATGACACATTGTGAGTAAATAAATAAATAAATAAATAATAGCCATTTTTTTTGAGCATGCGCAGATTAAAATTAAGGGCGCCTGCGCCAAAAAAAGAGTGCCAGCGAACACGGCCCGTGTTGGTGATCTGTACGTGTATGTTATGCTTACAAGTAATGCTATTCAAACCAAGTGTTAGTTCATTGCTAAATTTTTGAATAATGAAAAGAAAATGAGTAATGGAAAAAATAGTATATTACACACATAGGGAAGTAAACTAAGAAATGTCTCAGATCACATGTAATTGTTGGCCGAGGCGGAAAGCGTCAACTTTCGTCCCGCTGTACAAAACGAAGTTGCCGCTTTCCGCCTCCGTCGACGCGAAAAATAGTATACACACCACGGGAAGTAAATAAGAAAGCCTCAGATCACATGTTTGTTGACCTCGGCTTCGCCTCGGCCAACAATTACATGTAGTTTGAGACATTTCTTGCTTTACTTCCCTAGGTGTGTAATATACTATATTGAAACCCATAGACTTGTTGGAAGACGTGCAAAAATTTGGAAATTTTTTTTTCGTCGGTTTTCTTAGGATTACTCCGGAACTGTGCATAATAAAAAAATTTGAAGTCCAGATCTCAAAACCAATAACTCGAGGCTATAATTTGCTTTATTCATTTCCACTCTACGGTCATTTTTCACCGAGTTACATCATGTTTAAAATCACCCAAAAATTTAGAATTTTTTTTATATCCCTTAATTTTTGTGACATATACTAGTGTGTATATATTAGTGTGTTTCATATTTAGGCATTATTTTTTTTTCTGTCCTACTTGAAAAACTAATAATTTATAGAAAAAAAAAATATATTTTCGCTAAAAAAAAAAAATCTAAGTCAATTAGGGGCTTAGCCCATCGAAAAAGTCGTTTCTTATGTAAATAACATGGGAAATAAAGAGAGTGCGTGTAACATTCACACGCGATTGAAGTAAAACTTCTTTGATATTGTACAAGATGGTGATTAAGTTAAAAATAAATACATCATATGAGAATTTAAAAAACTATTTATTAACGATGTAACACTAGTAGTAATATATACATTTATATTAATGTCGACCACTCTACATTTTAAAACAATAATTTAATTACTATCATACTTCAAATATGATATGATTGGTTTATGATAACTGAAATGAGAAATATAAATTCTACTCTGCAAATTTTCTAAATTTTTTGAGAAAACCGCATCAATAGTCGTGCCATATCTTGTTGTTGATTGAACTGGAGAATTATTCATCGTTAAATTTAGATTATCGTCTAAGAAATTAATCAATGGCCGAGATTCTGATATTGCAGTTATTCGCTGTGTAAACAAACATGATGAAACATTGATTATAGTTGTTCTTTACATTTCTCCAAGTAAAACTGTATCGAATATCATAAAATTTATTCATCAGCAATTACTTCACTTCACTACTGAAGGTTCAAGTCTTTTAGATACTACTTACTATGAGATACCATTAATTCTTGCTGGAGATTTCAATGTTAATTTTCGTTCAGAAGAATCTCGACCAATGATTGATTTCTTAGATGATAAACTAAATTTAACGATGAATAATTCTCCAGTTCTAAATCAACAACAAGATATGGCACGACTATTGATGCAGTTTTCTCAAAAAATTTAAAAAATTTGCAGAGTAGAATTTATGTTTCTCATTTCAGTTATCATAAACCAATCATATCATATTTGAAGTATGATACACGAAAAGAAATTTTCTTTAAAAATGACCGTTAAATTCACTATGTAATCGTGAGACATAATGCGGTGCTTTTATTTATTTCCATTTTTGAAATAAAAACTACGAAAAAATTTATTTATTTAGTGGTAGACTTCATAAAATTTACGGAAAACCGAACAAAATTTACAGTAGACTATGGTAAAATTTGTTGAAAAAAAGTTAAAAATTATCTGACTTACCGACAAATGATTGGGTCGTGCCATTCGTCCCACGATTACAGTGAAATTAACGGTAATTTTTAAAGTAAATTTTTTTCCGTGAAGTAAATAAAATGTTGTTTTAAAATGTATAGTGGTCGATGTTAATATAAATGTATATGTTCCTAGTCATAGATCGTCAATAAATGGTTTTTTAAATTTTCATATGATATATTTATTTTTAACTTAATCGCCATCTCGTACAATATCAAAGAAGTTATACTTCAATCGCGTGTGAATGTTATACGCACTCTCTTTTTTTTATTATTATTTAATTTAATAGTTTTTATTGATTATTTTTAACTTCCTGCTAAGAAAGTTGCAAATTTTCAAAAATTCGGGAAGTTATTGGTTTCACCCCGATTTGTGAAAATCGAAATTCGAACAGATGTCGACGTTTTGAGGTTCTAGGAAGCTATTCTGACTAATTTCAAGATGATGTTCGAGTGTATGCATGTATGTACGTTCGTACGTACGTATGTGTGTAAATATTCTGTAACTTTTGAACGGATGAACCGATTTTGATCATCGAGGTATCATTCGACGCGGCTTGTTATTTACTATAAGCACTGAAAATTTGAGCTCAATCGGTAGGGTACGTTCGGAGATATTTCAAAAATAAAATTTTATTAAAAATATTTATTTTGAATAACTTTTAATTCGCTCGATAGACTAATTCCAAAATCTAATCAGCTCTAAAACTTTGTAAGCCGCGTCGAATGCCACCTCAACCATCAAAATCAGTTTATTCGTTCAAGAGAAACCGTTAACAAAAGAATTAAAAAAAAAATTTTTTTTAGTATTTTGGAAATTTCTCAAAAACGACTCGATAAATCAATTTTAAAATCTGATCAGTTGTAGAACTCAATAAAACGCGTCGATTGTCAACTTAAACGTCTTACTCGGTTTATTCGTTCGAGAGATATCGTTGTAGAAAAAATGGTGAAAAACGTTATTTTTCGAAAACAAAGACACACAAAAGTATTTTCGAGCTCAAAGAGCTCGAAATGGGCGGGAAGGTTTGGGGCTGGCCCGCAGGGTCAACCGACAGACCGATTTTTTTTTTTCAAAAGCATCTGATTGATTTGTTTATAAGCTATTTATTGACAAAATCAAAAATATTTAAAAACCGGATGGTACAGAAACGTGACGTCATATTGCCGTAACGGATTTCCGTTGCATTGTCATCCAGTTACCTCCTAATCGCACCTAAAGAAATTTTACTTCAAAAATTTTTTTAGTTTGGAATTTTTTACCTCAACAATGGCTCATTGTACGGATAAGCCCAGCAAACATTTGTGTAGGGAATTTGACGCTTTACAAAAAACGTCTCTTATCATTTTGTGATAAATCTATCTGTTCAAAAGTTACTGGAACTTGAATTCGAGTTAGAGAAAATTTCGAGATTTTTTTACTTTTTCGGCTAAACTATCGAACTCATCACAAAATAATGTAGAGTCTTTATTGTAGACAATTTTATTTTCTACAAATTATCTCTAATAAAGTTTTGTCAGATTCCGCATGATTTTCTAGTTATTTCGATTTTAATGCCAAGCTCCTAAAAAAATTGTGTTCTATGATCGATTTCAAGAGCTTGGCATTAAAATAGAAATTACTAGAAAACAATGTAGAATTTCCTACAAATGTATGAGATATATTTGTAGGAAATAAAATTGTCTACAAAAAAAATTCTATGATATTTAGTGATGAGCCTGATAGTTTCGCCGGAAAAGTCAAAAGATCTGGAAATTTACTCTAACTCGACTTCGAGGTTCAATAACTTTTGAAGAGATGGATTTAGTACAAAATGTTAAGAGCCGTTTTTCGTAGAGCGTTAAATTCCCTACGAAAATAAATGCTGGGTTTATTCGTACAATGAGCCATTGCCGACATAAAAAATTCTAAACTAAAAATGTTTTTTCCCATAATACTCAAATGGGAAATCGAATTGGTGGATGCGCTAAGCCCCTAATTGGCTTAGAATTTTTTTAAAGCGGGAATATTTTTTTTTTCTATAAATTATTAGTTTTTCAGGTCGAACAAAAAAAAAATATTGCCTAAATATGAAACACTCTAATATATATATTTCTAATTACAACAATTATTTATCTAAAAATTTTATTTGTTGATATTGTTAAAAACTTAATAAATATTTTATACGCTTTTAAAATGTCTACATTTTTTATTAGACCAATTTCATTTCGCTAGATTCATTTTTAATTTTCGCGCCTATTTTTATACTCGATGTTCAACATCGATGTATCGATGTTTTTTGTAGAACATCAGAAGTTTGATGTTGAAAGATATAAACAATCGATGTAGCGATGTCGATGTATTTTTTCAATATCGCCCATCCCTAGCGCGAACCAACTAACACCTTGGATCACTCAGCTCCAGAAGGGCTCATGTACCTAAAGACCGGAACGTTCTTCGTGGAACGAAAATAAAACAACAAAACTGAAAAATAAAAAATCTACTGAATTTAAATTTCTGGATTATTTCGCATAGGTGCTGGTATGTCAACCGAAAATTGCAGCCATCCCCAATTACCCCTAAAGTCACCTTTAAGCAGTCAAATGACATGAATTTTTTTCATTTTCGATGCGTGAAACACGTTACGATCTTCAGATATATAAGAGCTCCCAAGTCTTGGTAGTTTTTAAGATCCACATAAACGATATAAATATTTATTTATAGCCACTTAAGCTTGAAATTGACAGTAATTTGACAATTAAGATTAACGAATTTTGCTGCCTAAATTTGCCGAGAATTTGATAGCGAAAGCTGGAAAAAAAAATCGGTTTATCAGTTGACCCTGCAGGCCAGCCCCAAAACTTCCCTCCGTTTTCGAGCTCCTTGAGCTCGAAAACATTGTTGTGAATACATTTTCGAGCTTTTTGAGCTCGAAAATACTTTTGTATGCCTTTGTTTTCGAAAAATAACGTTTTTTACCATTTTTTCTACAACGATATCTCTCGAACATGACATATCTGCCGCACATGACTGCAACTATAAGAATCTATCAGATTTGTTGAGCACACTGAGAGAAAAAATCAGTAACTGCAACTATAAAAAAATAGTGATATACGGATACAAATATTTTTTCTTAGTTACGATAACAAATCAATTTTAGTTAATATAACAATTAAATTTAGTTACTGTAACTGTTTTGTAGTTAGTTCAACGATTTAATTGTTAATGTAACTGATTAAAAGTAGTTATGTTTAATTCAGAGAAGTCATTCAAAGAACTAAACCCTAATCGTTAAATCAACTGAGATTTTTTACTAAACATAACGAAATTTTTAAAGTTGCTAAAACTATAAAATAATAGTGAATATTAACATTATTTCATAATTATTTACACAAATAATATTTAGCTACAGTAACTAAAGTAGGATAGTACGGCTAACCACATATATGTAGTTGTGAGGACAACTAATTTTCATTTATCAGTATGATGAAATTATATTTGATCTAACAAAAAAAACTTAGTTGTTGTTTCCATGGAAATTTAGTGGATTTTAAGGAAAAAAAATTATTTTTTGTTTACAATGTTAGTTTTAATAATTTGTTAGGCTATTTTTTTTTTTTTTTTCGAGGCTTTTAAGTTTATTTCATTTTATATGATTTTTTTTTTTTTTTTTTTTTTTGATGGGAAGTTGCTTATGTATATTTTTGTCAAATTTATTTGACACACGCACTTAAACTTATAAGTTTAACAACCTTCCTATGCTTCTTAAATAATTATTTCGCAGTCGCCCTAAGAAGGATTCGAACCTAGTGCCCTACGCACGCAAGACCGACAATGTACCGCTACACGGCCGATGAGTAGTCATAGACCTTAGTTAACTTATAAGCCAAGCCTACGAGTACTCACTTCGTTACAGCAACAAAATTAATTTAGTTACGGCAACCATTGTTTTCGCTCACAAATTAACCTTCAGGACTTGAAAAAATTCACATATCACACTAAAAAAAAAAATTTTGATTATAAAACAGAAGTTCATGTCACGAAACTCCGTATCGACTGACGTACACAAATTTTGGTTAAAGTTTTTTGTCTTATAAATTTTGGGCTCAGAAACTTAGAACAATTTAGACTTTTCAGACTTAGAAAAATTTTAAGTTTCGGGACTGAAAAGATTTCGGTGCTCAAAAAAAAAAATAAAAATAATAACAATAACAATACTTGTCGAACGCAAATTTAACGATTTATATGTAGATCATATCGAAATAATGTATTATTTTAACCTCGAAATTTTTTCTAAGTCCCGATTTTAGTTTGATTAAGTACCAAATAATATTTGATTTAACTAGTTAGTATTTGTTGTAACCACTAAACTTTTATTGTAGCGATAACTAAATATAAATAACAAACTAATTTTAGTTACTTCAACGATTTTTTTTAAGGTATCTGAACAATAAATAATTATCATAACTATTTAAATTAGTTACACCAACTAAATAAAAATAGTTAGATCAAACCATGTAAAATGTTTTACTACTACTATCTAAAATTGTTACATCAATAGCAAAAATATAGTGATACACGGATACAACTTTAAAAAAATCGTTGAATCAACTATTTCGAAATAGTTAAAAATATATAGTTGCTGCTACGATTTTTTTTAGTTAGATTGAGTACCAAATAATATTTGATTCAACTAATGAGTATTTGTTCTGACTACTAAACTTTTATTGTAGCGATAACTAAAAATAAATAACAAAATAATTTTAGTTACTTTAACTATTTTTTTAAAGTCATCTGAACAATAAATAATTATCATAAAGATTTAAATTAATTACACCAACTAAATAAAAATAGTTGGATACAACCATGTAAAATGCTTTACCATTACTATCTGAAAATTGTTACATTAACAGCAAAAATATAGTGATATACGGATACAACTTAAAAAAAATCGTTGAATCAACTATTTCGAAATAGTTAAAAATATATAGTTGCTGCTACGATTTTTATTAGTTAGATTGAATACCAAATAATATTTGATTCAACTAGTTAGTATTTGTTGTGACTACTAAACTTTAATTGTAGAGATAACTAAAAATAAATAACAAAATAATTTTAGTTACTTCAACTATTTTTTTTAAGTCATATGAATAATAAATAGTTACAATAACTTTTTGAATTCGTTACACCAACTAAATTAAAATAGTTGTCTCTTTTTAGTTGTGGCAACTACTGAGATTTCTCTCAGTGCAGGGTAATTTTTCAAGTTTATTTTTTTCTGTGCACCTTTGGTTAATTGGGCGATCAAGAAAATTGTAAAATTTTACATTACTAGAGGATTACGATAGATTTCTAGTGACAATGTTAAAAATGTCATTTTAAAATAATAACTGAACAATTCATGTAATTACATAATTATTTAGGTGCATATTAAGTTATTTTTCATGCATTTATTTCATTATTTACATTGTTTTCGACCTAGAATTTTTCATCCAGTATATCCGTAGCTAAAATTTTCAATTTTCGCATGTCTGCTAACTTCAGGATCCGGTTTTTTCTATTTATTTCTTTGTAGTATTCATCCATATTCGACTTGCAGAATTTAACTCAGACCAGCTTTTAAGGTAGTTCACTCGCGACATTCGTAGCCAAAAGTATAGCGTAATCGTAACTACAAAAAGTTAGAGATACTCAATGCCAGAATATTTTATTTTTGTGAGAGACTGTATCCAATACATTTTAGTTTTAAATATACAGATACACACTAATACAATCACACTGATGAGTATAATAAGTGTGGCAACGCTGCAAACATTTATATTGAATAGTCTATAGATTAAACGTATAGGTAGCAATCTTTATATAGAGTGAGTTTAATATACATGTAGTTTGTTATTGTTGACAATCACAAATTTTAGATAGAATTAATTTTTGTGCATATTTTCATAATTTTTTTTTAAACTTACAAGAAAATCGCGAATAAAAAGAAAAAAATTGTTCGATGTGTGCTACTTTCAATATCATAATTTTTAAAAATTCTGAAACTATTAGAAAAGCTCGGCTGACCAATTTCAAAACACAGTAACTGACAAAAATAAAATTTTTGAAATATGTATAAAATCATGTTCACAAAACTCCATTAGAACTAAAAAAAAGCCCATTCGGCAGCCGAAATGGAAGTAGATTTCTCATTTGATTATTTCAACCTCTCAAATGAACGTTAATAACAAAATAAATTTTTTTTTCGACATTCTTAGATTCTTAAGGTTATAAATTAAAAAAAATTGTCAAACAGTTTAAAATTGAAAGCAAAAAATTTAAGAATTAAAATTAGAAAATTAAGTAAATTATCGAAATAACAAAAATTGAAGTTAAAGAGAATCTATTTATCTACGAATAAGTATTCTGTGATTCTTACGATAGGATAAATGTTTAATTCAAAATTAAATAAAATGATTTGACTTGAAATTTCAATTATGATAGATCTAAGTGTCATACTTGAAATCAGTTATAAACACTGTCAATAAAAAAAAATTGAATTTGCACACTTGAATTGAGATATTTAGATTTTATGAGTTTTACACAGCAATAATATGAATTCAATCAATTTCATAAATTTACTGATAAATACAGTAGTTAGGATTCTATGGAATCTATTAAAAGTAGGAGGACCAATGCAATAGCAAAATTTCATTTAATGAGTCGTAAGACGCGAAATTTCATTGGTCTAGACACATATATAGACATGAAAATGAAAGCTTATTTGAAGAGCTTTCAGATAAAATTTATAGGAAGTCGATAAGTTATAACATTCAAAAAATATTGAAGAAAGAATAAGTAAAAATCTGAATTTTTGGTATTTTAAAAATTTTGAAATGCTATAACTTTTAAAGTATTCGACCGATTGAGCTCATTTTCCACCTTGATCAAGGTAGTCACTCACAGAATATGTATGCCAAGTTTCAAAGCGATCGGTTTAGAAATGTGGTAATAATCAGAGTCACAACTTGCATAAAATTAGTTTTTATAATATTTTGTCAATTTTTAAAACCATTTTTCTATTCGAAAAAGTAATCAAATCGAAGAGCTACATAATAAAATTGAAGGCAATCGAGCGAGCTTACAGATAAGACAAACAAAAATAAGCTATCTCTTTCCGTTTGAAAGTTACATCTAGTTAAAGCAGCAAATAAATTTTTTTTTGAAAATTTTACAAAATTTCAATTAACCATAACTTCTAAACTTATTGGCCGAATTGGCTCATCTTCGAACTTATCCAAGGTAATCGTCCATAGAATAAGTATACTGAGTTTCATTAAGATCGGTGTAGAAATGTGGACGCTATCGTTGGAGAACGGCACGTTAGATCGTGTATATATATATATATATTAGGGTGCTTCATTTCGGAGCAACATTTTTTTTTTCAAGTGCATGTGGAAAAAATCATAGTTCAACACAAAAAAAAAATTTTCGCGCAAGAAAAAAAATTCTATGTCGATTACAGGCCTAGCTCATTGAAAAATTCGATTTTCCCATTTAAATAACACGGGAAAATTTTTTTTTTAGATTCAAGTATTGTTAACTCTTTAACAAATCAATCGATCGAATAGACTAATACATATTTTTGTAGGAAATTGAACGCTCTACAAAAAAGGTCTCTTATTATTTTTCGATAAATCCACTTGTTCAAAAGTTATTAGAGCTCGAAGTAAAGATGAAGATCTTTTTACTTTTACGGCGAAACTATCAGACTTATCACAAAATGTCATGAGATCTTTTTTGTTGACAAATTTATTCTCTACAAATTATTATCAGTAAAGTTTTTTCAAATTCCACATTGTTTTCTAGTTATTACCATTTTAATGTCGGGCTCTTGAAATAGAACATGGAATGACTCATATATATATATATATATATATATATATATATATATATATATATATATATATATATATATATGAGTCATTCCATGTCAAATCGACCAATAGTTGGAATCGACCCCTTTTGATTTGGACGAATCTTGGTCAAAAGTTTCCTATTACTATATAACGCAATTCTGCCAGAGGAAAAAAATTTGAAAATTTTTCTTCAAAAGTTATTTAAAATTTAAAATTTCGCGATTTTCCCAGTTTTTCAACTTTATTCTTTCTATATCTCGAAAACTATGATAGTTACAATAACGATCCAAAGATTTTCTTGAGAGGGATACTTAAGGCTATGAAAAAAAAAATATTCCAAAAAAAAATTTTGAAAAATGACAAATTTGTCAAATTTTGAATTCTTGAAATTCTTCAAAAATGACGATCGACATTAAATTTTTGGCTCAATATTTTTGTATAACACCTTGTACTTATTTGAAAAGATTCTGAAATTTTCAGAACTGTGTTTTTCGTTTTTGCAAAAATATAAATTTTTGAATTTAAAAAAAAAAAAAAAATTTTTTTTTCTTGATTTTTTTGCTAAGTTAAGTTAAGCAATCACGTAATCGAGTAAATTTCAGCAGTAAAAATTTCACTTACTGTCATAATAATGTGAAAAAGACCATCATTGACGGTTATATTCTTATTTATTTGATAGATATCAAGAAATAAGAATATAACTGTCACTAATGGTCTTCTTTCACATTATTATATGAAATATAATAATTATATTTGATAGATATCAAATAAATTAAAATATAACCGTCAGTAATGGTCTTTTTCCACATTATTATGTCAATAAGCGAAATTCTTACTGCGGAAATTCTCAAAATTGATTGATTTCTCAACTTGACTTAACTAAAAATAAAAAAAAAAAAAAAAAAGTTATTTAATAAAGTTCAAAAATTCATATTTTTTGATAATCAAAAAATACAGTCGATTAATATCAAATAAATAAGAATATAACCGTCGATGATGGTCTTTTTCACATTATTATGACAGTAAGTGAAATTTTTACTGCTGAAATTTACTCGATTACGTGATTGCTCAACTTTACTTAGCAAAAAAATCAAGAAAAAAAATTTTTTTTTTTTTTTTAAATTCAAAAATTTATATTTTTGCAAAAACGAAAAACACAGTTCTGAAAATTTCAGAATCTTTTCAAATAAGTACAAGGTGTTATACAAAAAATATTGAGCCAAAAATTTAATGTCGATCGTCATTTTTGAAGAATTTCAAGAATTCAAAATTTGACAAATTTGTCATTTTTCAAAATTTTTTTTTGGAATATTTTTTTTTTCATAGCCTTAAGTATCCCTCTCAAGAAAATCTTTGGATCGTTATTGTAACTATCATAGTTTTCGAGATATAGAAAGAATAAAGTTGAAAAACTGGGAAAATCGCGAAATTTTGAATTTTGAATAACTTTTGAAGAAAAATTTTCAAATTTTTTTCCTCTGGCAGAATTGCGTTATATGGTAATAGGAAACTTTTGACCAAAATTCGTCCAAATCAAAAGGGGTCGATTCCAACTATTGGTCGATTTGACATGGAATGACCCATATATATATATATATAAACTTTTGAACCTAATGTATTTTCTGGCTCAGCTCGTCGAGCTGAGTTCAGAAATAGCAAAATTTTTCGAAAATTCCATCATGAGGACAAATACAATAGTTAGATTTCTATGAAATCTAGTAATACTAAAAAATCGATTTTGAAAAATTTGTCACTTACTGTGTTTTGGAATTGGGCAGCCGAGCTATCATTATTATAAGTTAATATCAAAAAATAATTTTTTTGTTTGTTTAAAATCATTGAAAAAATGTTTAACATTCATAAAAATTATTTCGAAAAATTTTTTGACCTCCTATACTTTCATGCTCAAAAATGAACCTAACTAAGTGACATTTGAATTTCCGCGGGTTAAGTATGACGAAGCAACGTTGCCGAGTTGTGATTGCTGTACCCCACTACACGTCAAGTATTTTAAAATTATTTATATTTTAAACATCAACATTTTTTAAACAAATCAGTCAAGAAATTCATAGTTTTTTTCAAAAAATTTCTAATTTTTTCATTTAACAGTGGATAAGTTTTTTAAAAAAATGGTAAGAACCGTTTCCAAGATATTCAGGAAACTACATGTTTTTCTTATACTTGGTAGATCTCTAGCATGTTAATTATGCACTTTTTGACTGTTAAGGAGGTTCATCGGATAATTACTTTTCTTACAATATCTGTCAATTTTTAAACACAAATACTTTTAAGTGTCCTGTATACGTAGGAATTTTTTAAAATAGTCCTTGCGGTACTAAATTTCGAAATATTAACAATTAAAAATCGTACATTTAACATGCATTCCCTATGTTGACCGTAGTTAGAGTGAGCATTTTATTAAATAACAATCATACTTTTCTTACAACATTTTTTTAAAAGCTGAAAATTATTAATTCAATTTATAACAAGTAATTTTTTTCAATAAAAACATAAACGAGCGGTATTCATTTTTTTGTAATCAATTTTTAAAGTTCGTTACTTTTAATGATTTTCAAGCTTTCTCCCATAACCTGACGAGTGAGAGATAGTGACTTGGCAACGTTGCAGTGCGCGGGAAGTTCAAAACACAGTAGAAGTCCAACAGATTTAAATAATTACAAATTATTTTTTAAATTTAGAATTTTTTAAATTTAGTCGCGAAGTCATTATTATTTATTATTTAATATTTGTTGTCTCGAACTATGTATAATCTTGAAATCATTCAAAACACTTTCTACAACACATGCTCAAGGGGAAAAATATTCTAAGTTAGAATGCAACGTAGCCAAGTCTGAGAAAAGACGCAATGGGATCATTTTTATACTTCTGCGCATATAAGAGGATGCGCAAAAGTGTACTGTATCTCAACCACTTCTTATTGTAGTTAGAATGTTTTACACGGGAGAAATCTTTCTAAAAGTTGCGAACTACTGCTACCGATGAACCTCCTTAATATCTCGTCTTACAATCGATAAAAAAATTTCGTTTTTTTGTCATTGAATATTAGAAATTATTGTTAATCTTATGTTTTAATTTCATCGCATTCCTAAGAAAAGTCGTTTTGCGAGTGAACTACCTTAATGCAACTTATTTATACGTTATTTATAATCTTTTTACTTAGTACTTTAGAAACTATTTATGAGCAGAGAAAGGAAAGTGTAAAAATACTCGAAAAATTAAAAAAAAAAAAAATAGTTTGGAAATAGACTAGTATTGCGCCAAGCCCGGCCCCGTTGTCAATATTTTTTTTCCTGCAAGGGTACTTTTAAATACTTCCGTAAACTTTAAATCCTCCCAATTTTTAAGCATTAAATCCTTTTAAAAAGTTGAAAATCATCAGTGATTCAATAATTTGGGAATATTTGAAGTTATTCAATTATCTAAATACTTCACAATAATTTTTTATCATTAAATAACAGGCGAGTTTTCAGATTATTGAAAGATTTGGGATGATTCGTAAATATTAAATTTTTTTAAATATTCTTAAATACTTCTTAATAACTTAGTTATAATTGAATTACTTATACAGAGATTTAGAAGAATTTTAAAATATTATAATTTTCAAATACTTTCAAATTTTTTTTAATCACTAAATAATCGTGAAATTTCGATTCATGGAGCGATTTAGAATGATTCGAGAGTACTCTAATTTCTTGAATGCTTCCAAATACTTTTCAATCATTGAAAAAATTTTTAGTCGCTTTGAATACTTTTTAATTTTTATTTAGAAAGATTAAAAAACATTAAAATTTTTTCAAAATCTTTTCTAATCTCTTTTCTTAATCACGGATAGTGGCCATATTTTTTTGAAACTGAAATTCCCAAACTTTTCCAAGTATTGCAGTCAAATAATTAAAAAATTCCCTGACCATATGCAGTAATATTAAATCATTGAAAATATTTATTTAATTCAAAATAAAATGGTAGAAGGCACTTTAATAAATAATCAATCATTGCACGGAAAAAAATAATATGTGAAAATGACAGAAATGGGAATTTCAAAATGACATGGATAGATTTTGTTAGATTTACAAAGAAAAACTGTTAAATTTATAGATATAATATGTGAAATTAATATAACCATACTATCTCAGATTTACAGATAAAAACTGTCAAATTTATAAAAATAATCTATAAAAAGTTGATTATCAAGTTATATAAAATTTACAAACGAAATTCCTATAGTTTGCAGATTTGAACAATTAATTTACATGAATACCTAATTTTTTTAGTTAAAACTTCAATTTTTAGAATATTTTTTTGTATATTGTTTACATTTTACGAAATGCAAAACTCTTACTCATAAATAACAATTTCAATTATTGTTCTAATATAAATTTCACATTTTTTTTTTTTCAAGTGAATTTTGCATTTATTAAATGTAATTTTTACATAGAAAAACTGTCAAATTGACAGTTTCAGATTGACAGTTTCCACAATGTGAAATTATAGTCGTCCCAATGAAAATTTGGGATTTTGCCCTACCACAATTATTCCACCTCTACCATAATATTCAGCTTTGCGCATGCGCAGAATATCTTTTTCAGAATATTATAATAGAGGGGGAAAAAATAATAGTGGGAAAAAATCCCAAGCTTTCTCCGGGACGACTATAACATTTTCAACTTTGTAAAATTGACATTTTTGGGTTGACAGCGGTAAATCTGTAAATTTGACAGTTATTCCTGTAATTTTGACAGAGTCGTTTTTTCCGTATGTCGTTAAATAAAGTTATTATTTTATTATTTGTCAATGTTTATAGGTTCTTTTATTTATTAATTCAATAATTTTGTATTTTTGATTTTAAATCTGTTTTTATATAACTTACTCTATAATAAAATATAAATAAATTTTTCATTTTCAATAGAATAAATTTCATAAATAAGAATGTATTATAGAATATTAATAAAAAATTAATGAAATACGCGATTAATGAATATAGTGAAAACTTATCAATTCGATACTTATGTATACTTTTAATGTTTTTGGTTTTTTAACTTGTCAATATGTATGTTAATAGCTCGAAGATCCGGACGATTCGTTTCTACTAAGACTTTTTTTTTAACAGTTTTTTTAAATCAACTGCGTCATTTTTTCGCTATTGGAATCAATTTTTACTAATTTTTTTTTCAAGATGGTATTACAATCACATTCGCGGCGTGCCACTTTTTGAACAGTTTTGACAGAAAAAAAATTTGTCGGATGTTTTCAGTCAAAAAAAAAAGAAAGTAAAAATTTTTTTTCAATAAAGAAAAATGAACCACAATTAAAAATAAAAGTACCTTTCTTCGTGAAAAACTGCATGCTCACCACAACATCTGTTCACTCTGGGTCTTATTATGGAAGTGGCTCTGTCAGCCTCGACCTTCCTTGGTGTGCAAACAAGCAGAGCCTTTGAGTCCGCGCAGTATTCACTAGGCGTAAAGTTTGTGCTGCTTCCGGCGTTAAGAATCGCATGACCTATGTCGAATATGATGCAGTGCGAAATACTACTGCAAGAAACTAATGTTAAAATACGGTCTTTGGCACATACAGGTTTTCGTGCTTCTTGAACTATCCATTCAGGTGGCAATGTTGATAAAATTTTTTGTTTCGATGGTGAATATATAGTTGGAATCCACGCTGTGGAACTTTTTACACAAGTAAATTCTGAATCAGAATCATTCAGTATTGTCAACTCTTCGCCATGCTTACAGCATTTAAGCACAACTATCGACGATGTAGACGTAAAACCAGACAAACCGAGGATAATAAGGATTAACAAAAACATCAACAATGCTAACGCCATTTTTTTTACTGACAACACAAAATCGTATTCTTTACCTCGTTTCAATGCAATGTTCCTATATTTAGAAAACTTAAGTTTAAACTCTGGTTATTCATTTAGTAAACTATGAAATAATATAAAATAATTTAATTTTACAAATCGCCATTATTATTATCACATATACATTATTAAGTATTTATTTTAAACGTATAAAATTAGTTCTTCTATTACAAAGACAGAACAATTAAAAAAAGGCGAGATAACACACACTTTACGACAGTTAGAGAGTTACTGAACTGTACTGAGCTAACGGTAGTAACGATCATAAGATAGAAAGCCACGAGGATCAAAGCAGCGTGGTTGAAGTAACTGCGTGCGCACATCCACTCTACATCTCAACAGCCCCTCTTCTTAATCCATCCAGCTTCTTCGTTACTTTTATATTTTGTTCAACTAAACTATCTTTAACATTGTACGTTACTATTACCCCTACTCAAAAATTCCTGAACGGAATATTCTACTATAGTACATATAGAATTTCAGGCATATATTAATATTATAAATTTTTTAGCAGTATGAAATATTATTTTGTAATTTTTTTTCAAAACTCTTCCGAGCTTAAATATAAAATTAAGAAAAATATAATTAATAAAATACACGAAAAAAATTCAAATCGAAATGAATTAATATTACTGTCGTAAATGAAAAAAAAAAAAAAATTCAGCATCGAAATGGAAGTCGACTTCTTATTATTTATTTATTTATTTTCAAGTCTTAAAATAAGATTGAATTGAAAAGAAATTTTTTTTGACATTTTTTTTTTTTTATAGATTTTGAGGTCAAAAACTTTTAAAGATATAAAAAATGAAACGAAATTAGTTATAAGTTCTTGAATTGAAATTTTAAGATTTAAAAAATGCAATCAAGTGCAAACACGTCAATAAACTTCATTAAAGTAGTCTTACAAATTTAGGAAAAATTAGAAGAACAAATGCAACAACTAATTTAAATAAATAAATAGCTAGGTAATTTTTGTATAAGAAAAGGCTCTTATAAAAGTATAGTCGTAAAAATACACAATCGTTTGATAAGCTACAACATAAAATTAACAAGACTCAACTATTATGTATTACTCGAAAGTTATTAAACGCTAAAGAAAAAAAAAATCTGTAAATCGGTTGACCCTGTGGGCCAGCTCAGGTACTTTCCGCTAATTTCGAGCTCAAAAAGCTCGAAAACGTTGTTTTCAATATTTTTAACTTGACAATGATTACCTTGGAGTTTCTAAACTTGAAAACGGTACGTTTCATATTGAACTTGAGAAATTCAAGACATCGAAAATACTTAATAAACAAGCGTTCTTAAAATTTTTACTCATGATTATATTAAAAAAATCAATGTAATCAGGCAAAAATCAATGTCAGTGAAAATAAGGATTTCTATGAGTTTCGACTAATATTAGAGCATCAACCCATGCAGGAGCTGCCAGATTTGAACGAAGAGGCCATCCTTGTCTTAGCACTGGGGAACCTAGCTTTGGCACATCTATATTGACCCATGCTCGGGTGAAGAATGGTTACTCAATCCTGACCATTCCAATCCTTACCCGAGTCTGGGCCAGGACTGGGCTCCCCTTTCTCGGCCATTCAATAGCGATCCAGGCTTGGGCTAGGACTGAGTAACCTAGCCTTAGCCGATCCAATGATTACACGAGCTTAGGCCAAGACTAGGCTCCCCTGCCTTGGCCATACAATGGCAACCCAGATTTGGGCCAAGGTAGGATTATCCAAGTTAGTGTATACCAGGTTTTTTATTAATTATTCAATTAACTTATTACACTAGTCCCAAAAATTAAGGGATAGAAAAAAAATTAGAAATTTTTGGGTGATTTTCAACATGCTGTAACTCGGTGAAAAATGATCGCAGATTGAAAATAAAAAAAGCAAATCGTAGCATCAAGTTTCAAGTTTTTAGATCTGGACCTCAAAATTTTTTATCATGCACGGTTCCGGAGTAATCTTAAGCAAACCGACGAAAAAAAAATTTTCAAAATTTTTACTCGTCTTTTAACAAGTCTATGGGCTTCAATAAATTTTTTTGGATAATCAGACCTTATGACTCTTTTAGGAAATCTTATGCCCTTCAATTTGGCGGCCTCAAAAAGTCTCTACGATGAGTTGGCGCCGAGTTATCATTGATCAAAGCAAAAAAGTCCATTTTGGCTTTGATAGTCAATAACTCCAGACGTATTGGTCGTACAGAGAATGAAAGTAGGGTTTTCAAAACTGGAAAACATTCTCTATAAGATAAAATTAGTCGCTCTTGATAAAAAAATTTTTTTTGAAGCGATAATGTTTATTAAAAAACAGGTCAAAATTCGCATATTTAAGGATATTCTGAAATCTTGCTATAACTTTGGATATAACGGATAAACAAAGGATATCGTCGTTTTTTTTAACCTTTAAGCGAAAAAAAAAAAATTTTGAAAAAAAAAAAAAAATTTCAAAAAATTTTTTTTTTCAATTTTTTTCGATAATCAATCTTTTTGATCAAAGAAATCAAGATAATTGGTGAAAAAAACATTTCCAAATCGAAAAAATGATCAAATATCGAGAAACTACCAATTATGGAGATTTTTGGCAAAATTGATAAATTTAAAGCTTCGGGACACTAAGAAAGAAAAATCGCAGCGCTTTGAAATTTTCAGGATTTTCTCAGGACACTTTAAGGTTGGAAAAAAACGACGATATCCTTTGTTTATCCATTATATCCAAAGTTATAGCAAGATTTCAGAATATCCTTAAATATGCGAATTTTGACCTGTTTTTTAATAAACATTATCGCTTCAAAAAAAAATTTTTTTATCAAGAGCGACTAATTTTGTCTTATAGAGAATGTTTTCCAGTTTTAAAAACCCTACTTTCATTCTCTGTACGACCAATACGTCCGGAGTTATTGATTATCAAAGCCAAAATGGACTTTTTTGCTTTGATCAATGATAACTCGGCGCCAACTCATCGTAGAGACTTTTTGAGGCCGCCAAATTGAAGGGCATAAGATTTCCTAAAAGAGTCATAAGGTCTGATTATCCAAAAAAATTTATTGAAGCCCATAGACTTGTTAAAAGACGAGTAAAAATTTTGAAAATTTTTTTTTTCGTCGGTTTGCTTAAGATTACTCCGGAACCGTGCATGATAAAAAATTTTGAGGTCCAGATCTGAAAACTAGAAACTTGATGCTACGATTTGCTTTTTTTATTTTCACTCTACGATCATTTTTCACCGAGTTACAGCCTGTTGAAAATCACCTAAAAATTTCGAATTTTTTTTACTATCCCTTAATATTTGGGACTAGTGTATTATGGTTTTTAAAATTAATAATTATTTATTATTGAATTAAAATAAATTTTAATTAATAAATATTTTAGCATTCCGATTAAAGTTATTTACAACTAATGATTAAAAAATTTTTTAGTTCGTTAATATTGGCAATCAACAACCGTAATTTTATAATTTTACTTATAAAGATTAATTTAAGTAAGTAATAACTCATGAACTTTAACAATAAATGTTATTTTTAATAATAGTGGTAGAGCAAGATAATTGAACTGGGTTCTTGATAAATAATCAATTAAATTTAATAAATTTTATTTTTTAAAACTATGTAATTATAATAAAAATAATACGAAATTACTTTTTTTTTTTTCTTAATCGAAAATATTATTCAAATTGCTCTGTATATTTCACGAAACCGAGGGGCTGTAGTAAAATGAATGAGTAAAACATATAAAAATTTCAGTTTAACCCAGGTGAAAATATTTCAAAAACATATGTTAGTCTATTCGGTCTATTGATTAGTTAACGAGTTAAAAATACTCAAAGTTGAAAATAAAATTTTCCCGTGTTATTTAAACGGGAAATCGATTTTTTCAATGAGCTAGGTCTGTAATTGACATTGAATTTTTTTTCTTGCGCGAAAATTTTTTTTTTGTGTTGAACTATGATTTTTTTTCCCATGCACTTAAAAAAAAAAATGTTGCTCTGAAATGACACACCCTAATAAATATACATAAAATATGTATAAAAAATATTTTTTAAATAGAGAATTTAATAAGGATTAATTTTATTACTTATAAAAACCAATTTGATGCATTAAATAACTAAAAAAACATCAAAATGTAAAAATAAGTTTTCCCGTCAAGCAGTAGGAAATGTGTCCGTAATCTCTAAACACAAAAACTCGAGAAAAAAGCCATTATTTAGATCACTTTTTTTTTTTAAAAGTTATTTTAGGGCCGAAGAAGAAGTGTGTCATAAGTAGCCATCAAATTCGGCTCCGTTTAATTTAATTAATCAAAAGAACTTAATTAATTTTGTATATCTATATAAGTTTTTTACATATACTTTCGTCACACCAGTCGTGCTTGCGCGAAAAAATACATCTGACTATTTTTCGGAGCAAAATTTGAATTTCTAGTGTAATAGAAAGGAAAAAAAAAACTGTCCTTGAAACTTTGATCGTACATTTTTCTTTTTTTTTTTGCAAATGACCATTAAAAGGCGTGCACTATTGGACTTATTAAACTTTTTTTGGTTTTATAATGCTCAAAAAAAATTTTTTAGGTGTAATAACCCAGGTAGCAAAATGACGTCTTGATGAGTTCTGAATTAGTTCCTATTTATGATTTGGACGTCTCATCAACATCTTAAAGAAGTCTTTAAGAAGTTCTCAAGATGTCGAATGAGCCACCTAGCGAGCTCAGTAGGACGTCTTTAAAAAGAGTTCTCAAAGAATTCTTTTTTCTGACTTCGCAAATAAGACTTCAGTATGAATTTACCATCACGTCTTTAAGGAGCTCCTAATTTTGACTTCATAAAGAAGTTTAAAAATGAATACATTTAGACGTCAAAAAACGGACGTCTTATTTATGGAGCCTTCATGAACTCTTAATTAAGAGTTCTTAAAAATAACACCTTTAAGAAGTCATTGTAAGACTTCTTGAGGACGTTTTCAAGAAGACGTCGTAAAGCAGTCATTCCGACTTGAATGCTGTCTGGGAAATCGTTCGCTCTGGATTGACTTAATTACTAATTGTTATTTAATAAAAAAAAAAACAATTCTATATTTCTTGTTTGTCATTATTTTATATCTAAAATAACGTGTTTTTTGATTTTTTAGATTACAGATTATTTTGCGTTATTTAACAAATTTTATTAATTAAAATATAAAATATTATTTTAGAATATTTTTAGGGGCCAACTTTGTCCCAGCTATAGAAAATCAGCCAAAAAATGGATTGATTTATCAAATTTTTTTTTAATTTGACGATAAAAATATGAAAGAATCATTTTTTCAGAATTCTCGGCTGGTCGATTTTGCCCTAGGTATTATGGGTAGGGCTAAAAATTCGGAAATATATTAAACTTTTTTTAATTTGACGATAAAAATTTGAAAGAATAATTTTTTCAGAAGTTTCGGCTGGTTCATTTTGCCCCAGGTTTCATGCGTAGAGCTAAAGATGCGCAAATATTTCGGATTTATAGTAATTAGACAAAAAAAAAATTTTTTTTTATAAAACTTTAGGGGTACCCCATTTTGCCTACCCTACCCTCTTTTGCCCCCCCCCCCCTCACCCCTATATATTATACATAATATATATATATATATATATATATGTGTGTGCATGTGTGTGTGTATTTATGCACACTTTGCTTGCTTATGTAATTCCTTAGTAGCAATGAAATACAGAAGTGATTCATTCGATTGCAATGACTTCCTCATCGTGATAATCAAAACTAGAGATGAGTCATTATGTGCGCGAATGTGAAGAAATATTTATAATTAATCAATGGTCATTCAATTGTAAATATTGGCATTGAAAATTTCAATTCTTGATATAGTAGTAAAATTTTCCTTGTCATATTAGAATAGTTTTTATAATATTTTTCGGTTTCTCAAGAAAAAAAAACAGTTAATGTTTAATTTCGGATGATACATAAGTATTTCAAATTGAAGATTAATCACATGTATTGAAAGTATCTTCAAATTCTAAAAACGATCCACCCTGTTCCCGACTAGAAATTACCCTCAAGCATACATTGGGACCCCATTGGGTACTGATGGGGCAAGCCCGATAGGGTTATTCCTATTGGGATTTGATTGGGAACATATAGGGTAAGCCCAACATTAAAATAAAAAATTGTGATTGGGTTTACCCAATTGGGATAGGATTGGAAACATGTTGGGTTAACCCAATGCTAAAATTAATGACTCGGCAATGGGTTTGCTCGATTGGGATATTTTTGGGAACTTGTTAGGATGACCCAACGTCAAAATTAATAACTAGCTGTTGGTCTTACCCAATTGGGGAATAATTGGGATCACGTTAGGAAAACTAAACATGAAATTTATAAAAAAAAAAAATTTTTACTTCTAAAAATTAAAAATAATTTTTAAATGCAAAATATTTACGTTTTATTCTGTATTTTAACATGAAAACGAAAAAAAAAAAAAAAAAAACTGATTAAACTTTAATAACATAGAAAAAAAACTTAACGATAGTAAAACGTATTTTTAATCACTTGCAGATTATAAATTTAATTGTAAACTTAAAAAAAAAAACTAAAACTTTAAGGGAAAAATAATCCATATGAAATATCTACTAACTTTCTTATGCTCATATCCCGAGTCGAAATTAAAACGGTAGTTTGAGCCTCCAAAGCCTCAGTTCTTTTGATGTTGAACTTGTCGCTGAATGTAATATGTTATTTAAGCCCTCGATGTCCTAAAAGTAGCGTATGGAGAAGTAAATCACCTTTTTAAAATGGTATTTTAACCCTCCATGGCCTACCATATATTTTAAAATGCTATTCAAGTCCTCAATACCCTAAACGAAGCGCGTGGAGGACTTAATCACCTTTTTAAAAAGATGTTTTAACCCTCCAAAGCCTACCATACTTTAAATCTGTAGCTTCTAATGAGCTCAATTCTTTAGCAAGATATTATTGTTATAATAATATCCGCGTTCTAAATACATAAAGATATTTCCAACTGATCGTGAGCGTCCGAGTAGCAGTGTGGCAGTGCTTGTGCTTCATATTCGTTAGGTCTTGGTTTCGAATCCCGGCAGCAGCAGATTATTTTTCAGCAGTTTTTTTCAATTTCTTCGGCAGCTTCCGTCATCCAATTCATCATTCGTATTTATTGATCACATAAAATAATTAATTTATCATTTACTAATAAGTCAATGGCTCTAATTATTCAATTCGGATTTCGAATGACAGTAATATTCTATTCGAACGCCTACTTGTATAACTTTAGCTGTTATTATTAATATTTTAAATTTTATTATTTTTTAAGAAATTATTTTTGGAATTTTTAAATTTCAAATTTGTTTCGATCATGGTTGCCATTTCTAATTAGTGACCCCCTTTTCCCTTCTGTTTCTTTACCAATCGTACGCGATCCGATGAGAGTCTTTCTCGATCTATAAATTTAGGCTTTGGAGGCTTATTTTACCTTTTTAAAAAGATGATTTGAACCTAAACTTGGTAAAAGCGGACAAAGTTACCACGTTTAGGTTCAAATCACCTTTTTAATGCATGGATCTTCATATTCTAAAAAGATGATTTGAACCTCCTTACCCTCATGTAGGATTTGGAGGCTCAAATCACCTTTTTAATTTTGACTCGGGATATTATTATATGTAAAGATAAAAATCGAATAGTTGTGTATGTTAACACCAATGATGCACGTGGCAACAAAATCTTGTGACTATAATACGAGCGTAGACAAGTGCAGACAGGTCCGCGCATAAAACAAATAACTAGTGGACAAAAACCCATATACACGTGACTCTTGCATTGGAAAACGTTCTAAGTAACTCATCAAGGCGTAATTTTTTGACATCTTTATAGTTACAATACCGTGCAATATAATTGATAGAATTAATAATAAAGAAAGTGCTAGTGCAGTGCAATATAATTAATCAAAATAATATTAAAGTGCTAGTATAGTGAATATAGGTTATAAAAATTGTGTCTCGTGCAAAGTGAGAATTTGTGAAATAATTAATTTTTTTTGTGAGCTAACACTATTGTAAATTAACAGTCATAACGAAAATTGAATAAATAAAAAAAAAATTGTAAAAGAATGAGAGGATTTAAATAAAATTTATTTAACCAAATTTTTCTTATGTTGGGATTTTAGTGGGATTTTATTGGGTTGGCCTAAAGTTTCTGTAGGGTGAACCCAATTGAAACCCTATAGAGTGTGCCTAATTGGGAAACAGTTGGGTATACCCAATTGGGACCCAATAGGGATGACCCGATTGGGATCATCTTGGGCTATGCGTTACAACCCAACGTTGGGTTCCCAATTGGGAACCCAATTGGATTCCAATAGGTCTTACAATTTTTTTTCTAGTCGGGTTGGCCAGCTCGATAACTAATAGGGTGTCCGTTATTTACCAAATTGAATTTTTTTTAGCAGCGCCCCCTAAATTTTTCGTTTATGACCAAAAAGAAAATTATCAGATCCATATAAACCCTTAATATTCATATTAAACCGTGCCGCAAAGACAATACATTTCCCATTTGAATAACATGGGGTTTTGAGCATTTGGCATTTAATTTTTTTCCTCCTAAGCAAGTTAATATACAAAGATGAGAGATACATATTTTTGAAGGAAATTAAACGCTTTAGAAAAAAGGTCTCTTACTCTCTTAATCTGAATCAGTGAATATTCACTGATTATCAATGAATATTCACTGATGTAAATAGTCCCAAGTATATCATTGCAAATCAGTAAAATGTTACTGATTCAATTAGTACAAATCGATTTACAATTAGAATCAGTAAAATGTTACTGATTAAATCAGTAGAAATCGCTTCACTATTCTAATTAGTAAAGCTGTTACTGAATAAAATAGTGATCGTAACAGATCTAATTAGTCATAACTACTGATTCAGTTTTTGATGCGAAGAAAAATCAGTATTTATTTTGATTAATGCACATTAAAAAATACAAAAATTCATATCATCATATAATACGCCGTTGATGAAAATAGAATCACTATACATAACACTTTTAGAATAGATAAATAATAAATCATATGTTTGGCTGATCTTTTTTGTAAAGGAGATACTGCGTATAGCGATAATTTGCAAAAAAATATGTCAGATAATCTGTTTGATTCACGATCAGCATAAAATTAAATGAAATTTATGAAAATTTTTAAGACAGAAATGAATAATCCAGTTATTTTTAGAAGTGAAAATATAGAACCAAAAAACCCAAAAATTGTATTTTTATATAATAAAAACGAAGTGTTTGATTCAAGCTGAAATTTTAATAGCATCTACATTATATTTATATAAAAATACTTTTAAAAAACCATACACTTTTGTTAATGTTAAATAACAACTAAACATTAAATAATGGGCTCAGCCGGATTAATATGGGAATTCTGCCCCCACGGCTTTTTTGACTCATACTTAGGGGGTCGATTTGGTGTCGAATGAAAATAATTCACTTCAATTTTTAGCTCTTTAACTCAAACGGTACTCAAGGATTTCAAAAAAACCTGTTTTTTCGGAATTATTTTTATTTTTATAGTAAAATTTGGAATTAATCACTGATCATTTTTTTCCTGATCATTACGAGTCCAAAACATAAAAAAATCATGTGATTATGATTCTCAAACGGAAAGCCGATTTTTAACAAGGAAATGAAAATTATAATATTTTTTTTTTTTTAGCCTTTTTGAAATATGTCACTCACCAAAATTCGTCAGAAAATGTCTTTTATATACTCCTCTATACTCAGGAATTTTTTGAATTTTCCGAAGAGGTAGAACAACTAAAAAAAAATTAAAAACTTATTTTTTTCTGAAAATTTTGCGTTTTAACAACTTTTTTTTTTTTTTTTTTTTTTAATACAAACAAATACGCATAAATTTTCGTTTTACCAAAAATATATTTTTGCAGAAGATAAACATAAAGAATCAGTAGCCTAAAGTAATTAGAAGAGTTATTAATGATTCAAACAACACCTGAAGGTTTTGAAAAATTTTGAAAAACATGGTTTTTTACGTGATCGTTGTTTAGTGAAATGATTGAAAATATTTGATAAGTAATGTAATTGTGAATTTTAAGTAGAAAAAAAAGTTTCTACGTATTTTCCGACTAGAAATTGTTAGTTGAGACCTATTGGGCCCTTATTGGGTTGCCCTATAGGGACCCCGCATAGGGATATCACGCACCTATTGGGACCTTATCGGATAGTCTCAGCTGGGCCCCAATAGGGAAATCCCCAAGAGATCCCACTAGGAAACCCCTGTAAAAAAAAAAATACAAAAATGCGAAAAAAAATAAGATAATTTTTATTAAATCCGAAATGTAATCTAATGTACTAGGAACATTACTAAGAAGAAATACACATGATTTATATTGATGAAACAATCCCGGTACTGCTAAGCTTCCGTGAAAAATGAATCATATATGGCCATGCATGGAGCATATATGGCCATGCATGAAGCATGTATGGCCATACATGGGCCTTCAAATTTTTTTAATACAGTCATGCATGGCCATATACAGTCATACAAAATCATGTATGGCCATACATGGTCATATATGCTCCATGTATGGCCATATATGCTTCATATATGAGCCATATACGGCCATGCATGGCCATGTATGATTCATTTTTCACCGGAATGCACGCCTCGAACGCTCGTCCTGTGATAAATGAATCATACTTGACCATGCATAGCCGTATATGGTTCATATATAGTCAGACGTGAGCATACAAACTTTTTCACTACAGTCATGCATGGCCATATACAGCCATACAAGGCCATGTATGGCCATACATGGCCTTGTATGGTTCATATATGTCCATGTATGGCCATATATGCTCCATGTATGGCCATGTATGATTAATTTTTCGACTATTATAATTACTTATAAACAGGATGTTGTAGTGTTAAAAAAATAGGAAATTTTTTTGATATCACTAACAGCATATTAATGATTATATTTTGCTTTTTCGAAAGTGATTATATTCTTTGAACCTTACGTAGCACAACTAAACTTTGTTGTAACTGTCAGTCGCATAGCCTAGTCGTCAAAGCGTCAGTCTCTCGTATGGAAGGTCCCAGATTCGAATCCTACTAAAGCGGGTGAGGTCATTAATAAGTCTAGCGTTTTTTCTCTGAATTAAAAATTTCCATTTCGATTAGGAATTCAATTATTCGCATATCTGATAATCTCTGCGTCGCCAAAATAATTAAAAAAAAAAAGAAATTAAAAAAATTTTTTTTTAATTTAGTTAAAATTTCTATAAATATTCATATCAAGTCATATATGGCCGTATCAAGCCATGTATAGCCATAAATGGCCATGTATGGTCATACATGGTCATATATGGCCATATATGGCAATGTCTGGCCAATTTTCATACATGGCCATGCATGGAGCATTCATACATGGCCATGTATGATTCATTTTTCACGGGCTTGAACTTGCATTAATTTTTTTTACTTTGATCGCAAAATTATCATTATTTGAATAAACGTAAATCGTTTATTGCAAAAAATATTCAATTTTAACTGTGCTATCGAAAAAATTACTGTCAAAAATTCAGACAACTGAATAATAATGTGGCTGTCGAGTTAACCGAGTCGAAATTTAAAACGTATCTCAGGCGTCTCAGGCGTTTAAAACGAATCTCAAGCGTCTCAGGCGTTTGAAGCGTGTCAAGCGTCTCAGACATTATAAGCGTGATTAAAACGTTTCAGGCATTAGAAACACAGATAAAATTCTTTTCATCAGAATTGCAGATTTCTTCCTCATACATGCAAAAATTAATAAATCTGGAAAGGTTGACCTTGCAGGCTTTTTTTAAAACTTCCCGCTATGCACGAGCTTAAAATACTCGAAAAATTATCTATTGAAAGTTTTGAACTCTTCATTGCGAAAAGTTAAAGAAAAATCGGACTGTCAGTTGACCCTCTCCGAGCTCGAAACTACTTTTGTGTGCCTTTGTTTTCGAAAAATAACGTTTTTTACCATTTTTTCTACAACGATATCTCTCGAACGAATTCACCGATTGACGTTTGAGGTGGCAATCGACGTGTTTTATTGAGTTCTAGAGCTGATCAAATTTTAAAATCGATTTATCAAGAAGTTTTTGAGAAATTTTAAAAAAACTGAGAAAAAATTTTTTTTTAAATTCTTTCGATAACGGTTTCTCTTGAACAAATGAACCGATTTTGATTTTTTGGTGGTATTCGACGCAGCTTATAAAGTTTTAGAGCTGATTAGATTTTGGAATCAATCTATCGAGCAAATTAAAAGTTATCCAAAAAAAACTTTTTTGAAAAAATTTTATTTCTGAAATATCTCCGAACGCACCCTACCGATTACGCTCATCTTGAAATTAGTCAGAATAATTTCCTAGAGCCTTAAAACGTCAAGATTTGATAGAAATTCGATTTTCGAAAATCGAACCGAAACCAATAACTTCCCGAATTCTTGAATTCAATTTTTCTTGGTACGAAAAAAATTAAAATTTTGAAATAAATATTTTTTTTTACGCCCTTATTCCTTTTTATCGGTACTTTTTTCCAATATATGACCTAATGTCATCTTCCACGCGATATTTGTGTAGAATTTTAATTGCTCCTAATAAAAAAAGTAGTCTGTACTCTTGAAACGCTTGATTGAAATAAGAAATTCATTTCTGTTTGCAACCTTAAAACCTTAGGCAAATTGCAAAATAGTATTTTCTTAAAAATGATAAGATTTGTTTTTTTACAAAAAATCATCAAATTCAAAAAATAAAGTGAATAAATGATTCAGAATAAGAAAAAAATTTTTTTGAAAATAGTTCAAATTTTAAAAAATTAATGGTCATCTCAACGTAAAATTGAGATGAAATATATGTGACGCCTATTTATTCGTACTGTGATTGGTCAAATATATTATGTATGAAAATATATATAATTTCATACCAACATTCAGACGCACGCTTGCGGTCGCACGTTAAATCTAGTACTCTATGAAACAAGCTGAAATTTAATGGCATTACGGCTAATTTTTTTTTTTTAATCTAAAATGTTTTATAACCGGTGTAGCTTGGCTGGGCTCGCTCTTGTCCAGACCACGGTTACTTATAATTAACTTAATTAATTTAATCTAATGAGCTGGGGGGTTCGCCTCGTTCCCTGAAATTAGCGCTTATTAATTATTAATTATTAGTTATTAATGGGAAGGAATGCCTGGTGGTTTATTTAGTGAAAAGATTTGGTTTTACATTATAAAAAAAGAAAATATTATTTTATTTAACCAAATACCCATTCACAATATTAAAATTTCCCAATAGAATTAATTTGAATAAAATTTAGTGTATAAGTTTTGATATTTTAATTTACGCGGGAGGAGACCAAGTATAAATTTAATTTGGGGAATAGTCTAGTCAACAAGTGCCTTTTTGACAAAAACCTGTTTAACTTCATCGAAAATTATGATTTTGGTCTCATTCGATTCGAAATGGCATCTAGAAAAAATGTTCAAGTGGAAAATTGGGGCTCGCAAAAATTGTAAAAGTTATAAACAATTTAGTAAAAAAAAAAAAAGGGGTTTGGTTTTTTGCATATATTTCGAAAAGTATTTGAGGTATCCAAAATTTAAAAAAAGATACTTAAAATGGAGGAAATTTCCTAAAAAAAAGTTCTACCTCCCCGAATTGTAGCGACAATATTTATAATTTTAATTTAACGGTGAAAATGGGACTAAAAACGGGTAGCAGCGCGAGCACGCGTGTCGACCGAATCAATAGCATGATGAATAAAAATTATTTTAACCGATTAAATATAAATATTAAGAAATAAAAAAAATTTGGTACTTTCAAAACACATGAATAAATAATAATCCGCCGAAAAAAATTTTTACCCCGATTTTTCTATTAACTATGCTTTTGTTAATTAGTTAATTTTTACCTGTTGAAAGTTTACATAAAAACTATGATTATTTGTAAACTAAAAACCCAGATTTTTTTTTACTTCTTGAAGCTATTTTTGAAAGGGTTTAGAAAAGATCGCCGTTGGAAAAATTAAAAAATTTTGATTTTTCACTTTTTTATTAACAATCTAAGGCATTGAAAAATTAAAAACGTAAATAAAATAATTAAAAAAATTTTTTTTTTTACTATGTTTATCAATTTGAATTTTTAGCGCTAAAAGCTACATAACAATAATTTTTTAAAAATTTCTACTTGCATTGTTTAAATAATTGTTATAAACAAATGCATTGTTAATAAGATTTTTGAAAATTTTTTTTTGGAAATAAGATGCTTAATGAAAATAATGATTTTTAAGAAAAAAATCGTTTCTTAAAAAAATTTATTTATTGCAGAAAAACGCCTTTGCTAATTAACAATTTTTTTTTGTTTCTTAATATTAATATTAAGGAACCATTTTTTTTCCTAAAATCATAATTTATCATGTTCTCTTATATTGTAAAAAAAAAAAAAATTTTTATTCATTTTTTATTTGTTTATTTAACAAACAATTTGTTATAAACAAATGAATTTTTACGCAATATTTTTTTTTAAATACTTAAAAAAATATTAAAAATAACCATGTGTATTTTTTATTGAGAAAACTTTTTTTTCTATTTTTTATAGAATTTTTAAAATTATTGTACACTTGGACTTGTCGCCACCTTTCTGTTTTTCTTCATTGTTATTTAAATAACTTATAAACTATTGAAGATACGACTAGAACACTTCAAGCCTTATTTATTCTTTATTAAATAATAAACAAATTGAGCTTTTAATCGAAGCTCTAACTCAATTATACAATGAATTATGAATGGAAGTATTTTCGTAAAAAAAATTCTTTAATTTTTTTGTTAGTCTAAGTATTTTATGAACGACAAATAAAAAAAAGTTAAAGAATTGCCTCAATCCAATTTTTTATTTTCCATTTAAATAACACGAGGAAAAAAATTTTTTTTTTCAGAATTTTCTAGCTCCCAAACTGATCAACGGATTTTTATGCACGCTACAATTGTTTGTAGGAAATTGAACGCTCTACAAAAAAAGTCTTTTATCATTTTTTGATAAATCCCACTGTTCAAAAGTTATTTAAGCCTTAAATCAAATTTATAGTAAATTTTGAGATTTTTTTACTTTTCCGGCGAAACTATCAGTCTTATCAAAAAATGTCATTAGAACTTTTCGTAGATAATTTTGTTCCTCACAAATTATCACACATAAAGTTTTACGAAATTCCGCATTGTTCACAAGTTATTCTCATTTCAATGTTAAGTTCTTCAAAAAATAGATTTCTGATTGACTTTAAGAGCTTGGCACTGAAATGAAAATAACTTGTGAACAATGCGGAATTTCGTAAAGCTTTATGTGTGATAATTTGTGAGGAACAAAATTATCTACGAAAAGTTCTAATGACATTTTTTGATAAGACTGATAGTTTCGCCGGAAAAGTAAAAAAATCTCAAAATTTACTATAAATTTGATTTAGGGGCTGTTCATAAATTACGTAAGCGCTCATTACGGGGGGGAGGTCAAGCTGAATCTCTATGCATGCTTATTTAGGGGGGAGGGCGCTAGTAGACAAATCTTACGTAAGCAAAATTTTTAAATTATTTCGGTACTATCTCGACTAAGTCGGTAACTTAAATTACTTTTCTACTAAGATTCTCGATCGATAATTCAATTTTATCGATAATGTCACACAAAGCTTTGTTTGGTTATAAGTTGTTAAAACAAGGCAGAAAGAGCGAAGCTGACATGAATGTCCGAATCTTTTGTTTTTGTTGTCAGTAATTTAAACTAACTTATTGTTCAATTTGTCGTCAAATATTATCTTTTAAAAAATAAGATGGCCAGTAACTTGCACCATTTGTTTTTTCAAGCATACGTAGCTTGTTATCCTACGAAAGCCCGTGGTGTTTGTCAAAATGAAGTGAATGCTATTTGGAAAAATGACAAAGATACATTTAAAAAAGACAAAAAAGGATTTGAAAATTGTATTAACGCTCGAATTGATGAATTGAAAAAAAATACTTCAAAAAAAAAATAACGACTTTATATAATTTTTTTAAAACACCGGTAAGTAAAGTATTGAACATTGATTAGAATAATAACTTTAATTACTATTAATATCTAATATAACTGTTTAAAGTGATGAATTTCACCTGAATAGTTTTAATAAATTTTCTAATTAATTTTTTGATTTAAATCAATTGACAGTCACTTGCTATTGAATCAACGCCGGCAGAGCCAACTTCGAAACCAGCTTCAATTGAATCGTCATCAAAATCTCTTGTGTTAGCTGTCCATGATGTAAGCACCAATGTACATAAAGATTTTGCGACAGTAGATAACGTGCCGAGTACATCACATGACTCTACGTCTCAAGAAGTTTCTAAGATACGTCCGCGAATTTACTCTACTCCGTCACAGGACAAAGTTAAAATAACAGTTGATTGCTTAAATCAAAATTTGAGCAATCATATTTTATCACGGGACATTGGACTTTCTAGTTGTAATGCAGATAAAAATATTAAAGCTTTAAAGAAACAAATTACTAGTGAAACGAGCAAACTCAAGCGTCTACAAAATAATGCGACCTACCAACAAAAGTTCAGAGCTAGGAAGAAGAAACAATTGTTGGCTTTAAAAGCTAAAAATCCAGAGCAAAAAGATCTTGTTGCTTATGAAGAACCAGGCAGACCACGACTAAGTGACCAACTCATAATTGATCATATTTTGAAAATTGTTCATCTAGAAAGCGCAGCAGATCCACGTCGACGTTCGATTACAAGTACTACGTGCAAAACTTTGGACCAGCTTCATCAAGCTCTCTTAGCCACTGATCTTCAGCTCTCACGAAGCGCAACTTATCTTCGTCTTCAACCTAAAAATGTCAAAACCCTCGAAGGGAAAAAACATCTTGTTACAGCCCCTGTTAAATTAGCTCGACCAACTGCTGATTTACACAAGACTCATAAAGATGCTTTGTTTTGTACATCAACAATTCGATCTCTGGAATCGTTAGCTTCTTTGCTTGGACCAGACCAAGTAATATTTTTGTCTCAAGTAATATACAAAAATTTTTCTTAGATTATTTATAACTAACATTTGTTTGTGATTAATAAAGACAGTATTTCTAAAGATGATAATTATTTATAACTATAGGATGACAAAGCCAGAGTACCGATAGGTATAACAGCTGCTAATCATCAAGCACCATTTTTGATGAGTATGGAGTACCGGGTTAGATTACCAGATCATGACTGGGTTGTTGCTGAAAGGCATAAATTGATTCCTTCGGTCATTGCAGGTATGGAAAAGAAGATAGTGTTAAGTTATATCTTATCTTTTAGATTACAATAATTTAATAGTATAACAAAATAACGTTTTGTAGGCATATTTTACAATGATATAAAATTTGATTTATTTTTTCTTCAGGATGTAAAATAAATCCCAAAGGCATGGGGGATCCTAGTGCAGTTTCTTATAGTGGACCAACTTATGTGTCTATCAGAAGTGGAAAACACTCTTCATCCACTGTTTCTTCACATGCTGCTGATTTTACACGTTTATTAGAACTGGATGCGTTTAAAGACTTAACTCGGATATCTGATGGTACAGTTAAACCTATTGTTATCTTTACGGTCGATGGAGGACCTGACGAAAATCCTCGATATGGGAAAGTTATCGCTGAAGCAATCAAACATTTTAAAAAAAATGATTTAGATGCAATTTTTTATGCGACTAATGCACCTGGACGGAGCGCATTTAATCGCGTGGAACGCCGAATGGCTCCACTCAGTCGTCAGTTATCAGGACTAGTGTTACCACATGATTCTTTTGGATCTCATCTTGACTCGAGAGGCAGCACAATTGACAAGGATCTGGAATTACAAAATTTTGCGGCTGCTGGTAAAATTTTAGCATCCATATGGAGTTCAACAGCGATTGATGGTGAAGAAGTTGTGTCAACGTTTATTCATCCAACCAAAATGGAGGAGATCTGATCCACCTATCCCTCAGGATTGGTACGACAAACATGTACGTGAGTCCCAATATTTTCTCCAAGTGGTCAAATGTGGTGATTTAAATTGCTGTAGCAAGTTACGAAGTGGGTTGGGCACTTTACTGCCAAGTGGATTTTTCCCTCCACCTATTTTAATTGAACAGAATCAAAATTCTTTAGTAGCACCTGTTGCTACTGATCATCTACCAAAAAATGCTGAATTTTGTAATCTCTTTGTACGTTTAGCTTTGAAAATTTCCATACCTTGTAAAAGTCGAGAAGTACCGTATGATTTCTATTGTCCATCTGTGCAGAAAGTATTAGACAAGCGTACATGTTCAGTATGTAGTCTTTATTTCGCTTCTGAAAAGAATTTACATCTGCATAAGCGTAATCGTCATGGTAAATTGCCTGCTGGAACGTCTGCTAGAGTTAGGCCACTTGAAATAGCTGCACGACGTCCAGGGGAAATTTTGTGTGTTCATGATTTAGAATCATATGGTCACAATACCATTGAATGGCTCCCTGAAGACGATGTTATTGTAGATAAAGAAATATTAGAAGAAGAAGAAAAAACGAATGACATACCAGTAATAGAAAATTTTGAAGACTGGATTGCTTCACCATGGACAGAAAGTTGAAGTTTAATTATAACTCAAATTTTATTACACTGTTTTAAATATTTTATATTACAATTACCGATTTAATCAGTATAATATCTTATTTTATTTATTTTTGTTTGAATGTTAGTGCAATAGAAAATTTAATAATTTATTAATTAAACCAGAGTTTTATAATACATATAAAAAGAGTAAAAGTAAATAAATATTAAATTAAAAATTTTTTTTAACTTATTTAAAGCCCAAAATTAATGTATATCTTACGTAAGATTTCAGAGGGGGGTGGATGTTATTAGTTCAAAATCTTACTAATGCTTATCATGGGGGGAGAGGGGTTATAAAATGCTCAAAATTATGCTTACGTAATTTATGAACAGCCCCTTATCGTTGTCGAAAGAAAATTAAAAAAAGTGTTTTTTCGGAATTACTTCGAAATTTCTCATTCGACCAATCTAAACTTAAAAATGCTTTATAATGCTTCAAAAACTGCGTCGAATGCCACCAACCGCGTGAAAATCGGTTCATTTATTCAAAAGTTATTGCGGTTTGAAAATTCAAAAAATAGTGTTTTATTAAACCTCTATTAGACTATTGAGTTCAGAGAGCTGAAAATAACACGAAAATTATTTTTTTGAGCTCGAAGAGCTCAAAAACGTAATAAGTGCAATTTTGAGTGCTTAAGTATGGAATAAGCAGGAAGTTGCAGGGATGGCCTTTAGGGTTAACCGTTTTCCTAATTTTTTTTCGAATGGTCCATTATGCTCCATATATCACATATTGACCCGAAATATCATATAAAAACATCATAGAGGTCATAACTTGACGGAAAATGGAAAAAAAAAATTTTTCCTAATTATCAGTACATGGCCTTTTTAATTTTAATCGGAATTAAAAAATTATTGAAAAGTTTTAAACACGCTCAACGCCTGAGACGATTGAGATACGTTTTAAACGCCTGAGACACCTGAGATACGTTTTAAATTTCGACTCAGGTAAGTTCAAAATTTTGAAATTTATCAAGAAAAATATAACAGATTAAATAAACTTTTTAACATACTGATTAACTCTTTGTTTTATTGAACATTCTTTGGTGGCATTTGGAAATTATTTTTTATACTCACTCTCTGAAAACGAATTAATGAGATTCACCGCGAATTAGTGAATATGCACTGGAAACCAGCTATAAATATATCACTGATTGAATTAGTGGTATATTTATAGCGGAGTAAATAGTGACTATCCACTAATTCGTAGTGAATTTCACTAATTCATTTTTAGAGAGCATTTACGATTTGAATAACATATAATTTTTTTATTTTCGTCCATAATATATTCTTCAATCGATTGGACAGCTCTCTCCGCAGGATCATTCTCTCTAAATATGAAATATTGAAAACCACCGAAAAATAGCGTATAAACAATATTTAACAGCTGTAAGTATAAGGTAAAAGCTCCCATTATTGACAGGGCCCCTACTATTGACAGCTTGTTTAATTTTAATAGTTATGTAAATTACCCTGATTAAAAAAATGTACTTGACAGGATTAAAAAGGATTAAAATGTTAATACTTTCAAATCCTGCCAAATACTGTAAATCCTTTTTTAAAATTCGCGGTTAATCATGTCAAATACTTTTTAATACTAAAATATTCGAAAGCAGTAGTAGGATATAAAAGGATTCGACCAGCATTTAAAATTTCTAATCCTGTAGAATACTTTTTAATCCTGAAATAATAATTTTATCTCGTTATTATTTTAGGATATAAGAAGATTCGACTAGCATTTAAAATTTCTAATCCTATTGAATACTTTTTAATACTGAAATAATAATTTTATCTCGTTATTAGTTTAGGATATAAAAGGATTTGACTAGCATTTAATATTTCTAATTCTGTTAAATACTTTTTAATACTGAAATAATAATTTTATCTCGTTATTATTGTAGGATATATAAGGATTCGACTAGCATTTAAAATTTCTAATCCTATTGAATACTTTTTAATACTGAAATAATAATTTTATCTCGTTATTATTTTAGGATATAAAAGGATTCGACTAGCATTTAAAATTTCTAATCCTATTGAATACTTTTTAGTACTGAAATAATAATTTTATCCCGTTATTATTTTAGGATATAAAAGGATTCGACTAGCATTTAAAATTTCTAATCCTATTGAATACTTTTTAATACTGAAATAATAATTTTATCCCGTTATTATTTTAGGATATAAAAGGATTCGACAAGCATTTAAAATTTCTAATCCTATTGAATACTTTTTAATACTGAAATTATAATTTTATCTCGTTATTAGTTTAGGATATAAAAGGATTTGACTAGCATTTAATATTTCTAATTCTGTTGAATACTTTTTAATACTGAAATAATAATTTTATCTCGTTATTATTTTAGGATATAAAAGGATTCGACTAGCATTTAAAATTTCTAATCCTATTGAATACTTTTTAATACTGAAATAATAATTTTATCCCGTTATTATTTTAGGATATAAAAGGATTCGACTAGCATTTGAAATTTCTAATCCTATTGAATACTTTTTAATACTGAAATAATAATTTTATCTCGTTATTAGTTTAGGATATAGAAGGATTTGACTAGCATTTAATATTTCTAATTCTGTTGAATACTTTTTAATACTGAAATAATAATTTTCTCTCGTTATTAGTTTAGGATATAAAAGGATTCGACTAGCATATAAAATTTCTAATTCTGTCGAATACTTTTTAATACTGAAATAATAATTTTATCTCGTTATTAGTTTAGGATATAGAAGGATTCGACTAGCATATGAAATTTCTAATCCTATTGAATACTTTTTAATACTGAAATTATAATTTTATCTCGTTATTAGTTTAGGATGTAAAAGGATTTGACTAGCATTTAATATTTCTAATTCTGTTGAATACTTTTTAATACTGAAATAATAATTTTCTCTCGTTATTATTTTAGGATATAAAAGGATTCGACTAGCATATAAAATTTCTAATTCTGTCGAATACTTTTTAATACTGAAATAATAATTTTATCTCGTTATTAGTTTAGGATATAGAAGGATTCGACTAGCATATGAAATTTCTAATCCTATTGAATACTTTTTAATACTGAAATTATAATTTTATCTCGTTATTAGTTTAGGATGTAAAAGGATTTGACTAGCATTTAATATTTCTAATTCTGTTGAATACTTTTTAATACTGAAATAATAATTTTCTCTCGTTATTATTTTAGGATATAAAAGGATTCGACTAGCATATAAAATTTCTAATTCTGTCGAATACTTTTTAATACTGAAATAATAATTTTATCTCGTTATTAGTTTAGGATATAAAAAGATTCGACTAGCATATGAAATTTCTAATCCTATTGAATACTTTTTAATACTGAAATAATAATTTTATCTCGTTATTAGTTTAGGACATAAAAGGATTTGACTAGCATTTAATATTTCTAATTCTATTGAATACTTTTTAATACTGAAATTATAATTTTATCTCGTTATTATTTAAGGATATAAAAGGATTCGACTAGCATATAAAATTTCTAATTCTGTCGAATACTTTTTAATACTGAAATAATAATTTTATCTCGTTATTAGTTTAGGATATAAAAAGATTCGACTAGCATATGAAATTTCTAATCCTATTGAATACTTTTTAATACTGAAATAATAATTTTATCTCGTTATTAGTTTAGGATATAAAAGGATTTGACTAGCATTTAATATTTCTAATTCTATTGAATACTTTTTAATACTGAAATAATAATTTTATCTCGTTATTAGTTTAGGATATAAAAGGATTCGACTAGCATATAAAATTTCTAATTCTGTCGAATACTTTTTAATACTGAAATAATAATTTTATCTCGTTATTAGTTTAGGATATAAAAAGATTCGACTAGCATATGAAATTTCTAATCCTATTGAATACTTTTTAATACTGAAATAATAATTTTATCTCGTTATTAGTTTAGGATATAAAAGGATTTGACTAGCATTTAATATTTCTAATTCTGTTAAATACTTTTTAATACTGAAATAATAATTTTATCTCGTTATTATTGTAGGATATATAAGGATTCGACTAGCATTTAAAATTTCTAATCCTATTGAATACTTTTTAATACTGAAATAATAATTTTATCTCGTTATTATTTTAGGATATAAAAGGATTCGACTAGCATTTAAAATTTCTAATCCTATTGAATACTTTTTAATACTGAAATAATAATTTTATCCCGTTATTATTTTAGGATATAAAAGGATTCGACTAGCATTTAAAATTTCTAATCCTATTGAATACTTTTTAATACTGAAATAATAATTTTATCCCGTTATTATTTTAGGATATAAAAGGATCCGACAAGCATTTAAAATTTCTAATCCTATTGAATACTTTTTAATACTGAAATAATAATTTTATCTCGTTATTAGTTTAGGATATAAAAGGATTTGACTAGCATTTAATATTTCTAATTCTGTTGAATACTTTTTAATACTGAAATAATAATTTTCTCTCGTTATTAGTTTAGGATATAAAAGGATTCGACTAGCATATAAAATTTCTAATCCTATTGAATACTTTTTAATACTGAAATTATAATTTTATCTCGTTATTAGTTTAGGATATAAAAGGATTTGACTAGCATTTAATATTTCTAATTCTGTTGAATACTTTTTAATACTGAAATAATAATTTTATCTCGTTATTATTTTAGGATATAAAAGGATTCGACTAGCATTTAAAATTTCTAATCCTATTGAATACTTTTTAATACTGAAATAATAATTTTATCCCGTTATTATTTTAGGATATAAAAGGATTCGACTAGCATTTAAAATTTCTAATCCTATTGAATACTTTTTAATACTGAAATAATAATTTTATCTCGTTATTAGTTTAGGATATAAAAGGATTTGACCAGCATTTAATATTTCTAATTCTGTTGAATACTTTTTAATACTGAAATAATAATTTTCTCTCGTTATTAGTTTAGGATATAAAAGGATTCGACTAGCATATAAAATTTCTAATTCTGTCGAATACTTTTTAATACTGAAGTAATAATTTTATCTCGTTATTAGTTTAGGATATAAAAGGATTCGACTAGCATTCAAATTTCTGATTCTATTGAATACTTTTTACCTTCCTGCTAAGAAAATTGCAAATTTTCAAAAATTTGGGAAGTTATTAGTTTCAGTCCGATTTTCGAAAATCGAATTCCTAAGAGACCTCGACGTTTTGAGGTTTTAGGAAACTATTTTGACTAATTTCAAGATGAAGTCCGAGTGTATGTATATACGTACATACGTGCGTATGTAAATATCTATAACTTACTAAAAGGATTTAAACGGTATTTAAACTTTTTATTTCTGTTGAATACTTTTTAATCCTAAAATATTAATTTTATTACATTATCTTTTCAGGATATTTTTCGGATAATTTCATGATCCTCAAACTAGCTTTTACATCTTCAGCATTCATTACTACACTTTTTGCTTTCCAATACTTGACTATACACTTTATGAAAAGATTGTGGACAGCCTCCAGTCTTTTAACGCGTATTCCAGTATGGGTCTAAGTAACGTCATATACAGTTGTCTTAAGGTTGACAACTGCTTGAAATCTTTTTCAAGCCTTATTATACAACCTATCACACTTTTCGCTCAAGTTATCACATGATCCACCTGACTTATAACGTTTGATTTATTTAAATTTGAATTCAATTCAATAAAAATTAGGAAAACTACTGACCCTGAAGACTATCCCTGCAACTTCCCGCTAATTTCATACTTAAGCTCTCAAAATTGCACTTATTACGTTTTTGAGCTCTTCGAGCTCAAAAATATAATTTTCGTATCATTTCGAGTTCACCGAGCTCAAAGGTCAGATAGAAGTTTAATAAAAAACTATTTTTTGAATTTTTAAGCCGCCGTAACTTTTGAAGGAATGAACCGATTTTCACGCGGTTGGCGGGGTTCGACGTAGTTTTTTTTTCAGACACCATCGTAGGAATAGTCAGGGAAGCTTCCTAGGACCTCAAAACGTCGAGATCTGATGAAAACTTGATTTTCGAAAAACGGGGTAAAAGCAATAACCCCCGGTTTTCGAAAATTTTTAATTTTCTTAGCAGGAAGTTAGAAATTTTTCATCACTAATATGTATTTTTAATCGCGATTTTATAAAACAAAAAAGTATTTGAGCCTGGGAAAAAATATATATAATTAGATATAATAATATATAATTATATAAAATTTTGTATCTTTTTATATTATTTTGTATAATTATATATGATTACATCTAATTTTTGCATGCCTTCAGCGCGAAGCGCTGAGGCTATGCTCTATACTCGCCTGAAAATGAAAATCTCGATTTCCTCATATTAAATTGTTTCTAAACCCGATGAAAAAAGTTTTTGTCTAATTATATATGATTATATATGTTCATATATATAATCATATATGATTATATATAATCATATATGAAGTTATATATAATCATGCATGATTATATATGGGGTCATATATAATTATATATAATTATATATGACCCCATGCATAACTAGATCTGATCATACCTGGCTGTTATTAGCCCATATATAAGTCTATATATGATCAGATCTAATTATATATAAGTCTATATATAATTAGATCTGATCAGATCTGATTATATATGAGTCTATATATAATTAGATATGTTCATACTTGGCTGGTATAACTCCATATATAACCATATATAAGTCTATATATGATCAGATCTAATTATATATGACTCTATATATAATTAGACATGATAATACTTGGCTGTCAACTCCATTTACTACCATATATAAGTCTATATATGATCAGATCTAATTATATATAAGTCTATACATAATTAGATCTGATTAGACATGACTGATACAAATCCATATATAATTAGATCTGATCAGACATGGCTAATATAAATTCATGTATGGTCGTGCATAAGTTTATATATGATTGGATCTGATCAGACATGACTGATATCAAGTTATATGTAGTTATATATATATATATATATATATATATATATATATATATATATATATATATATATATTACATAATATGACAATTTTTTAATATAAATGTTATTAAATTTTTATTTTGTCAACTATCAAATAAACTTAAATCCCCAATACTTAAAAAATGTTCAAAGGTTTCGGCAGCAATTTAAACGTATTAATCGATATCGATTTATATACGAATATTTATAAGTTTATAGATAAATAGATTTGATTATATGTATCTAATGAATTCTATTGTCATTTATGTACAAAATCAAATTCATTATTAGGTGCATTATTTACGTATGATGTATTGACTTGATTATTTGAGTCAAGTAATGCCATAAACTTTCCTTTATTGTAAGTTCATAACAGACTAGAGGATCAGACTACAATCCAGCGATCACCAAAGTTAAGTAGCATCGGCGTAGGTTATTGATTGGATGGGTGACCTCGTAGTAAAGTGGTGGTCAACGAATAGTAATTTTTTTTTTTTTTTTTATTTAAATTTAATCAATATTTATATTGATGAAAACAATAAATTCTAATTAAATTACTTAATTAATAATTTAAAGGTATTCGAAATGAGATTCTAAAAATGACTATATATGAATATATCATTATCATTCATGCATGATCATGTATAAACAGATCTGATTATATATAATTAGACCTGGCCAATTTTTGGATCCAATCATATATAGATGATTATGCATAATTATATATGATTAGACAAAAACTTTTTTTATCGGGAATTTATGAATACACTTAAATGGAACAAAAAAAATATATTGTTATAAAGAAAAATGATTAAACAACAGACTTTATACATTTTTACGTCGACTTATTACGATTTTTCTATAAATTTTCTGTTTTTAGTGACTTATAGCGTTAAATTACTCAGGAGTCATGGGCTAGTAAACACTATAACTTCCGAAAAATACAATTTTTCAACTTAATTTTTTTTTTAATATCTTCGTATAGTTAATGCGAAGACCCCTTTTGGAAATGGCAGCTAAATATTATATGGTTTAGTTATAATTAACATTTTTAAATAGGCATCACACGACAATTTCTACCCTTTGAGCAGCCATATTACTTATTTTTTTTTAAATATACATTTATTTCAACAGTGAACATAGCCAAGATTATTTTTTGTATTTTTGTTTACTTATCGATTTCTATGTATCGATTATTTTTCGATAGTATCGATAGATGGCACGGAATATACCTATACTAAAGTATACATATTAGCAGCTGGCGTTTCTTAGGTAAAATGGCGGGCTATTTAAAAACTTATAATCTAATTGTTTTTAATTAACAGTCAATACAAAAAAATATGTTAAAATTCAAATTAATATAACGGTTTTCAATGAAAAATTGTTGTATGTGTAATAAACTTTTAACTCCCTTGAGTATCATTCACATAAATGCTCAAGGCATGCACTTTTGGATTTTCCAAACTTTTTTTTTTTAATTTTATGTTTAATTGTATATAAAAATATATAATTATATAAATCTTTTTAATAATTATATGTTATAACAGAGTCATTATATAATGTATATATATAATATAGTTTATAGAAATAGAAATAAGAAATATGTGTATGGTGCTATCCAAGTCCTATTTCTGGGCCTGATAGGCTGAAATAAAAATTAATAAAAAAAAAGCAAATCTTTTTAATTTAATTATATAAAAATATATATAATCATTTATTAATATGTATAATTTTATATAATTATATGTAAGATTATTCGGAGTAACTGATTGTATAATGATTAACGAAATCTTATAAAGCCTATAAAATTTTCTGATTCACCGCATTAATAAATGTTAGAAAGTATACAAACTATTTTTAAATTTCCCAGAAATACATTAAGTAGACCAAAAGCAGGATGACAGCAAAAAAATTTTGAAGATTCAACAATGAATTAAGTTATAAAAAACTGAGACATAAAATTTAAAAAATTTTAGTTAAACTTAAAAAATTCAAACTTCTGATTTTTTTTAATTTACCAAAAGTAGTCATTCTCGTCCCGATATTAGTCGGTATACTGCTAATGGTCTCTACTCTATGAACAATAATATAATTTACTATAATGCTAATAACAGAATTAATCATTTATTGATGTCCTTAATTTTCTTAAGCTCACTCGAATTCAAATAAATACAATTAGCAATTATTGTCAAGCGTGTAATACAGCACTGTGGACAACAGCTAGTACTTCGGACCAGGAGGATCCGGGATCGAGTCCATCAGTCAGCAGGTTATTTTTATTTATTTTATTTTTTTTTTTTTCATGACAATTATTGTATATATTACTTTATAAAGTTATATATAATTATATATAACTCAACTATAATTAACTGTAATTTTATATATAACTATACAAAATTAGATGGAACCAAAACTCATATTCAATTTTATCTGAGCTTTATATAAAATTTTGTATAATTATGCATAAACTTTTTTTCCCGGGTAGAAGATTTTGAATTCTCAATAATCATAAATCTATTTGCATCTTCTTTCTAGAACGGAAAATTACTAAATAGTATTCAAAATTTTGAGTCGTCTTATACACTAGTCCCAAAAATTAAGGGATAGAAAAAAAATTCGAAATTGTTCCGGAGTAATCTTAAGCGAACCGACGAAAAAAAATTTTCAAAATTTTTGCTCGTCTTTTAACAAGTCTATGGGCTTCAATAAATTTTTTTGGATAATCTGACCTTATGTCGCTTTTAGGAAATCTTATGCCCTTCAATTTGGCGGCCTCAAAAAGTCTTTACGACAAGTTGACGCCGAGTTATCATTGATCAAAGCAAAAAAGTCCATTTTGGCTTTGATAATCAATAACTCCGGACGTATTGGTCGTACAGAGAATGAAAGTAGGGTTTTGAAAACTGAAAAACATTCTCTATAAAACAAAATTAGTCGCTTTTCATAAAAAAATTTTTTTTGAAGTGATAATGTTTAGTAAAAAACAGGTCAAAATTCGCATATTTAAGGATATTCTGAAATCTTGCTATAACTTTGCATATAACGGATGAACAAATTTTTTTTTTTTTCAAAAATTGTTTTTATAAAAATTTTTTTTTTTGGTGTATCCGCAATGATTTATCATTGTCAAAAAAAATTCCTCAATTTTTTTTTTACCGCCGGCATTAGCGTTACCCAAAGCGTACCTCGTGGAGGTTCCTTGGTCGAATTTACGCTTCTTACACACATACCGCCGGTAAAAAAAAAATTAAGGAATATTTTTTGACAATGATAAATAATTGCGGATACACAAAAAAAAAAAATTTTTGAAAAAAAAAAAAAAAAAAAAAATTGTTCATCCGCTATATTCAAAGTTATAGCAAGATTTCAGAATATCCTTAAATATGCGAATTTTGACCTGTTTTTTAATAAATATTATCGCTTCAAAAAAAATTTTTTTATGAAAAGCGACTAATTTTGTTTTATAGAGAATGTTTCTCAGTTTTCAAAACCCTACTTTCATTCTCTGTACGACCAATACGTCCGGAGTTATTGATTATCAAAGCCAAACTGGACTTTTTTGCTTTGATCAATGATAACTCGGCGGAAACTCGTCGTAGAGACTTTTTGAGGCCGCCAAATTGAAGAGCATAAAATTTCTTAAAAGCGACATAAGGTCAGATTATCCAAAAAAATTTATTGAAGCCTATAGACTTGTTAAAAGACGAGCAAAAATTTTGAAAATTTTTTTTTCATCGGTTCGTTTAAGATTACTCCGGAACCGTGCATGATAAAAAATTTTGAGGTTCAGATCTGAAAACTAGAAACTTCGGCTACGATTTGCTTTTTTAATTTTCACTCTACGATCATTTTTCACCAAGTTACAGCATGTTGAAAATCATCCAAAAATTTCGAATAAATAAATAAAATTTACTTTTAATGTAAAGTATAAAAAATTAACCGAAAAAAATTTTAGTTTTCTCAATTGGGCCGACAGAGCTTGGATACTTGAAATTCCTTAACATTTTTGTTACGAATGTCCGTATTTTGAATAGCGAATTTCTCGCTTTTTTTCTTATAAAATTCGATTAATTAAAATTATTATAAGTTTTACATAGACTAAATAAACATATAGCGATTAATTTATACCACATTGGTTAAATATCATTTTAAAAATAGTAGGTGTCAATAATTGGTACATAAAAATTCAGTTGCGTTAACTAACGACAAGCCAAAATGTAAGGCGCATTAACCTCCTTAACGTAAGTAATAACGTATTGTTGTTTATAGACTTTCCGATGAAGTGACAGCAAATAATATTTTAAAAACGAATAATTTTAATAAAAATCACCAATTATTCTATTGTTAATAAGATAAGAATTTCTATTCTAATTCACCTGTAGTAATTCAAGGCAAGTAATAAAACATTGTAAATTTTTAAGCATTGGATACAAAATAACCTCACCTAAAAAATTTCAAGTTACCATTTAATTACAACATGAAAGAATATTCTTTATTAAAAATAGTTAACTATATTTAATAAAAATAACTTTAACTAATAAATAACATACGAACTAGATTTGACATTAAATGTGTATGTATATATATATTTAGCGGTTAAAGGTAAAAATTAAATATTATAAAATAAATTATTTAAACCAACTAATTATGTTAAATAAATGTTTTATTTAACCAACGTATTTAACACAGTAAAATTTAAGATTAGATAAGAAGAATGCTTGGATGCGTGTACGCAGTCCAGCGGTATCACTTATTGTGTCTCTACGAATGCGGTAGAGACGGAATATAGAAAAATCGATGTTCGGCGTAGATTGCCGAAATTAATCGATCGTAATTACTGTAACAACGCTACATATATATATAAATTTTTTTTGTAAATGGTATTTTTGAGCTCTACACAACCAATTATGATAGGTTATGACAAATTCCTTGAAAAATCGACCATGAGGAAAAATACAATGCTTAGATTTTTTTAAAAATCCTAAAAAGGACACAAAACCACTTTGGAAACACACTGGACTTAGTATGGTTCCTTACTCTGATTAAAAGAAACGATTCGAAATGATTTGCAATGTTAAATGTCCATAAGAAGGGTGATTCAAAAGTATTCAAAGTATTCAAAAGCATTAAAAAGTTTTGAAAATTTTTTTTTCAAATCTCTTCTTTTAATGAGGTTTCTGACTCTGATTCCAGAGTGGTTCCAGAGTAGTTTTGAGATCACAAGGGATTAAATTACTTACTAATTTTAACTTGATTCTTTTTTCGCAGCGCCCCCTCAATTTTTCGTTTATGACCTAAAAAAAATTATCAGATCCATATAAGCCCTTAATATTCATATAAAACTGTAACGGGGTAAATTCAAATTTACCGCGTTCAAATAAGTCAAATTTAAATCTATTATGTGTACTGTCGGTCATGTGACATTACCACCCAGGATATGCCGGGTAGGTAGCGACTAGTCGGCCGGATGTGGAAATTCCAATTGCTCGACCGTCAACCCCACTTAGAATTAAGTAGGTGACGAGTGACCGCCAGAGTCAAGAGGTGCGCGGACAATTATAAAACGGGGACCGGAACGAGAATCGGGCATTAGCCATCGGAACACCCGAACCGTCAAGACGACAACAACCATAGACGCCATAACAGACGCCATTACGGACGCCGGCTTTTTGGACATTTAGTTGATCAGGTAATTATTTAATTGAGAGCTTGTGTTTTATTGTGGAACCAAGCGATAATTAAATTCAATCTTTTTATCAGATACCAGGCAGGTAGCCGGTATCTATTGTAAAATTTTACTGATTGCGTCTGATTAAGCAGGTTGAAGGTGAGAGCAGAATTGGAGATTGAGAGGACGAGACAGGAAAAACTTGATTACGAGACCAGGACGCGGACAGGACAAAACTACCTAGACGAGAACAAAAACGAGGACGAAATTGAGACTGGAGTAATTATTGCTAAGGTATTTATTTAAAATTTATTCCAGGCAGTAAGCCGGAAAGTTTTATCTGAATACTCCGTTGTACGTCTGGTAGCGTCGCGTCGGATCGTCAGGAAATTTATACTCGGAAATTAATTAATTACTCGAAAATTTAAAATTATAAATTAAACTGGAATTAAATTATATGAAAATAATTAATTAATTAACTCCAGGCAGGTAGCCGGAGCTATAGCGTAGTAAGAAATTTCCAGGCAGGTCGCCGGAAATATTCTAGAAGTTTCCAGGTAGGTCGCGTACCGGAAACCGTAAAATCTAGTCATCATTTCTAGTCATAAAAATTAATTAATTATGAGTAAATTTAGGAATAAAACAATTAATTAATTATAAAATTAATGAAGGATAAACTGTCTTGACAAAAGTTATAAAAAGGATTAGTGGTCAAGGTCAAGGATAAATTAATAAATTGAAAGTCCGGAAATTTAAGTAATTAAACAAAATGAATAATTAAAGAAATTAAGTAAATGGAAAAAAATAATTATTGTGATAATAAAATTAGCTAAAAGGACACGTGGTAAGTTGAGTGAATAATAATGGCGGAACTTCGAGTTTGAATAGTTTAGTAATGTGTTGAAAAAATGTACTGAGAAAAAAATAAGTTTCGGTTATTGGTATAAAATTAATTGGTGACAAAAGTGAAAGGAATAACAATGATAAAGGAAAATTAAGATCAAATAATAAATTAATTAATAATCATTTATACTCTTCAAATTAATTAATTTATTAAAATTTCGGGTTAAATATTATGTTAAATTTAGTGAGTTAGGTTTTAAAGAAAAATTGTAGAAATTAAGTATCGCGAGGGTGAAGCGATTTTTAACAGAGTGTGTGAGTGTGTGATCAAAGTCCAAAGGTAGTTGGCAAATAGAGTGTGTGAGTGTGTGATAAAAGTCCAAAGGTAGTTGGCAAAATATTGTGTGGAAGTGTGTGTGATAGTGCCAAAGGTAGTTGGCCAATTTTAAAAAGGAAAATCATTGCGGGTTATTAATTGAATTAGGTTTAAGTGAAATATTGCGGGTCAATTAAAATAAGGTTTATAAAAATTATAAGGTATAAAAGTTATAAGGTAATAAAGTTATAAGGTTATAAGGTTTATATAAAGTATAAGGTTTATAAAGGTATAAAGGTTTATAAGGATAAAAGGTTATAAGGGTAAATAAATAAAGGTTTAAACTGTTAATTGGAAATAATTAAATTATTTATAAATTATCTTTCCTCATCCTTCTCTTACAATTAAACAAATTACACCGACCCTGACGATTCAAGATCCGGCTCTGGGAGGCCGTTATCACTTCCAGTGGCGCCCTTAATAAAAGGTAAATTAAGGACGACCAGAGTAACAGCATAGCCCTGTTATAAAACCGTGTCGCAAAGACAATACATTTCCCATTTGAATAACAGGGGGTTTTGTGCATTTGGCATTTAATTTTTTTTCTCCTAAGCAAGTTAATATGCAAAGATAAAAGGTACGAATTTTTGTAGGAATTTAAACGCTCTAGAAAAAAAGTCGCTAATGATTTTCTGATAAATTTACTGGTTTAAAAGGTATTAGTGGTTGAAGTTAAACTTATAGTAATTTATTTGATTTTTTTACTTTGATCGCAAAATTATCATTATTTACATAAACGTGAATTTTGTATTGCAAAAAGTATTTAATTTTAACTGTGCTATCGAAAAAATTACTGTCAAAAATTCAGATAACTGAATAATAATGTGACTGTCAAGTTCACAATTTTGAAATTTATCGGGAAAAATATAACAGATTAAATAAACTTCTTGCATACTGATTAACAGTTCGTTTTATTGAATATTCTTTAGTAGTATTTGGAAACTTTTTCTTTTTTAATTTTCAATAGCTAGAAGGAGTCAACTCCCTAAATCTAAAACAGAGACTGTTTATTTTTTCACAGCTATAAATATATCAGGTGGTAAGGTAAAAGCCCCCATTATTGACACTATAAGAAAGTCGATGACCAATTAATTATTTTTATAATATTTCAAAGTAATAAAACTTATTCATTTTGCGTGTGACACTTCAATCGATGATTTTTCTTACGTGTTCCAATTAATTAACTAAATTATTATCATATATAATAGTAAATATATCAGTTTGAAACTAATAAGTCAAGTGCGGGTATTATTGACGGGGCATAAAAATCGTAAACCCGATTATTGACATTCCATTGACCCCATTATTAACAGGCCTAATACGCAAGCGCAAATATATATATATATATATATATATATATATATATATATATATATATATATATATATATATATATATATATATATATATATATATTAATTAATCAATGTAACGGGACCTAACTCGATCCACGTCAATTTTATCAGCTCCGAAAGACAAATTTTCACTTTTTTCATTTATTTTTGTTAATAGTGAAGAAATGGTTCATCTCACAACAAATATGCATAGGACTAATCTTTTAGGAAATTTTACGCTCTACAAAATTGTTTATTACACTTATATTGCTAAAGTCCACTGTTCATGAGATACATGCATTTTAACATTTTACAATAAAAAGATTAGTACCATAGTAAGCTAACAATTTTTTTTATTAGACCATGTATGAACCATATACGGCCATGCATGGCCATATATGTCCAACTAATCACTGACATATATAGCCATACATGACCATGCATGACCATACATGGCCTTGTATGATTCATATATGGCCATGCATGGCCATGTATGATTCATTTTTCACGGATATAAAAAATTTGAGCTGACTATTACAATTACTTATAAACAGGATGTTGTAGTGAAAAAAAATAGAAAATTTTTTTGATATCACTAACAGCATATTGATGATTATATTTTGCTTTTTCGAAAGTGATTATATCCTTTCAATCTTACGTAGCACAAGTAAACTTCGTTGTAACTGTCGGTCGCATAGCTTAGTCGACAAAGCGTCGGTCTCTCGTACGGAAGGTCCCGGGTTCGAATCCTACTAAAGCGGGTGGTGTTATTAATAAGTCTAGCGTTTTTTCTCTGAATTAAAAATTTCCAATTCGATTAGGAATTCAATTATTCGCATATCTGATAATCTCTGCGTCGCCAAAATAATTAAAAAAAAAAATTAAAAAAATTTTTTTTTTATTTAGTTAAAATTTCTATACCTAGTCATGTCAAGTCATGTATGGCCGTATCAAGCTATGTATAGTCATACATGGTCATATATGGCCATACATGGCCATGTCTGGCCAATTTACATACATGGCCATGCATGGAGCATTCATGCATGGCCATGTATGATTCATTTTTCACGGGGAATTATTAAAAACCGGGAAGGAGGAAGTCGAAAAAAGGAGTAATTAAAAAGAAAAAATATTTTACATTATTAATAATAAAATTTTAATTATAGTTAATTTTTGAAAGTACGATTTAATGATTACATTTATTTTTAAAATATAATGATGTTGCCGGCTTTATAGTTTAACATTCATAAATTAAACTTTGATTTTTTAAGTCAATGAAAGGCTCAATAAATAAATTTTATAATAATTTTCGTCGTCAATCATTATTTTTATTATAAATTATAATTTATTTATTTAAATTAATTAATTTTTAATGTCTGTCAATGCGGGTCAATATTTATTTATTGATCTATATATATCTATGCTTCAGGTTAGATTTATCTATCGCATATAAATTTTTGGAGTAATTTGGAGAAAGATACATTAATTTGAAATTATTTTTAATTTGTCTGGGTATTTTTCAGAAAATCGTTTTATTTTTCCAAGGAACTGATAATTTTAATAACCTCAAAACCTAAAATTTTAAAGTGACAGTTTTTTCAAAGCCGCCATGTTTCTCTTGGATCTCTAGTAAAACTCGCCAATTACTTGACAAAAACTCGATATCCCACTGGCCAGTTTCTGGTTTAAGTCTAGTAAAACTGGCCAGTTATTAGACAAAAACTCGATTTCATTTCTACTAGGGTAATGATGGAAAATGACATTATTAAATTAAGAATAAGATTAAAAAATAAATTATTTAGTCTTTTTGAGTTTATCAAAATGATTTTTTACTATATTTTCAGCAACGTGAGCTTCAAAGGATGATAATGTGAATTTTGAAGGGATAAAAAAATTTTATATTATTCAGAATTGAGAAAAATTTCGATTTTCTGACAGTGTGATATTTGGATGCAAATATCTTTGAAATGGTTGAATTTGCGAAAATTTTTATTCAATCCATTTTTATAGAGCATTCAATTTCCTACAAAAAAACTGTTTTGAGAATTTCTGAATTCTCATTAGGTGACATGTTATAAGATTCGGAACGAGCAAAAACAAGTTCTTGGAATTGTATCAAACTTTGAGGTCGGACATCTTGTGAATAGTTGAATTGATGCAAAAATCGTAAAAGACCTTTTTTTGTAGATCAGAAAATTTGCTACAAAATCTATTGAAAAAGATTTTCTGTATCTTGATTTTTCCGAAAGTTATGTATTTTTTATTATGTTACCAAATGGAAAATCGAAAATTATCAACAACTACCTCTGAATATCAATATTAGGTGCCGCGACTATTAAACCACGGACGATTCAACCTTGACAGTTCAACCCCGGCACTTCAACCGAACGACACTTCAACCGTGAACACTTCAACCGAACGACAGTTCAACCTAGCGACAAAATATCCGCGATAAAATATCCGATGAAAGAACAATTCATGGTTTTTGATAAACGGGTACTGTACCATTCCAAGCATATGTGTTGACCTATTTCCAAAATAATATTCACCCAAAATCGGTGAAAAAAGGGCACAGTACGATTTTTCAAAGTTCATCAAAGAAAAAAAAATCGGTCTGTCGGTTGACCCTGTGGGCCAGCCCCAAAACTTCCCGCCCATTTCGAGCTCCTTGAGCTCGAAAAATGGTTATGGATACGTTTTCGAGCTCTTTGAGCTCGAAAATACTTTTGTATGCCTTTGTTTTCGAAAAATAACGTTTTTTACCATTTTTTCTACAACGATATCTCTCGAACGAATAAACCAATTGAGACGTTTAAGGTGGCAATCGACGCGTTTTATTGAGTTCTACAACTGATCAGACTTTGAAATTTATGTATCAAGTCGTTTTTGAGAAATTTCCAAAATACTGAAAAAAAATTTTTTTTTTAATTCTTTCGACAACGGTATCTCTTGAAAGAATTAACCGATTTTGATGATTGGGGTGGCATTCGACGCGGCTTATGAATTTTCAGAGCTCAGTTGATTTTGGAATCAATCCATCGAGCCCGTAAAAAGTTATCCGAAAAAAACATTTTTTAAAAAAGTTTATTTTTGGAATATCTCCGAACGAGCTCTACCGATTAAGCTCAATTTTTTCTCAGCTCCGAGATATTGTCAAACCGCGTCGAATTACACCTTGACGATCAAAATCGGTTCATCCGTTCAAAAGTTATAGATATTTACATACATACATACGTACGTACATACGTACATACATACATACATACACTCGGACATCATCTTGAATTTAGTCAGAATAGCTTCCTAGAACCTCAAAACGTCGACATCTGTTGGAATTTCGATTTTCACAAATCGGACTGAAACCAATAATTTCCCGAATTTTTGAAAATTTGCAATTTTCTTAGCGGGAAGTTAAAAATAGTCTCCTAATTTGAAACAGTCTAATATATATATATATTAGACTGGGCCGAAAAAATCGACTATTTTCTTTTTCTTTCGATACTGAGAAAATATTATTCCTGATGACCAAAGAAAATTATTGTGCAAGTTTAAGCCCTTAATATTGATATTAAGAGGTGTATCGTTACGATTATTGGGTTTTCTTACAGAAATTTGATTTTTTACCCAAAACTCGTAAATCATCTATCTGAAAAATTTGAGCAATGTATGGTTCTAAAGGCAATTGAATTCCCTACAAAAATGTCTCTTAGAAAATTGACGTAAAACGTGCCATTTCCTTGTAACCGAGCCCCAAATATTGATTTGTTTTTTAAATTCTTTGTTTCTATTTTGGATTTTTGTAACTACTAGAAATATTGAAATTTTTTCTTGTCAAGCTACGTATTTTTAAAGAAAATTTAATGCTCTACAAAAAAGGTCTCTTAACATTTTTTGCTAAATTCACTTTTTCGAAAGTTATTCAAGTCATTTAAGTCGTTTTGACTCAGCTTCAAACTTGAATAACTTTCGAAGGAGTGAATTTAGCAAAAAATGTTAAGAGACCTTTTTTGTAGAGCATTAAATTTCCTTCAAGAATATGTATCTTGACTAGAAAAAATTTCAATATTTCTAGTAATTATAAAAATCCAAAATAGAAGCAAAGAATTTAAAAAACAAATCAATATTTAAGGCACGGTTATAAGGAAACGGCTCGTTTTACGTCAATTTACTAAGAGAGATTTTTTTTAGGGAATTCAATTGCCTTTAAGACCATACATTGCTCAAATTTTTCAGATAGATGATTTACGAGTTTTGGGTAAAAAATGTGTAACGGGTAAAATTGGTGTATTTTATTGATTAAAGTAACAACGAAAAATATTCAAATTAATTATTTAGCAAATTAGAAACAATTACTCCTTTGCTCGGATTTACTCGCTGGAGTCCAGGGTTGAAAGGGGATTCCAAGTTAGACACAGATTTTAACCCTTTAGAGTCTGACCTTGAAACCCCACTCTTCAGTCTGGCGGAGCCCAATAGAATTGAACCATCAAGCGAGGCCGCTGAAGCTCGATGTAAATTATACGAATGTCTCACCCGAGAGATTACAGATGTAGTACAGCTACTTCATGCCTTCAAATCACACGTTCAGAGTCTTTAAAATTTCTAAATTCCCGCCTGGTCGCTCCTTGCGCCACCAGGTGTTCACTTTCGTCATTTTGTTTAGAGTTTGTACCCTTTGCTAACAAAAGAAAAAATTTTTAATAGTTCTTGAGAGATTGGGGTGGGGAAAAAAGGAAGGTTACTGTATATTTTCTGTGTTAACATGTATTTAATATTTTTAGACCAATTTATAAAGCTTATTGGGTGGGTAATCTCTCGGGCGAGACATTCGTATAATTTACATCGAGCTTCGGCCGCCTTCGGCGGCCTCACTTGATGGTTCAATTATACTTCATGTCTCGCCCTTCGAGATTACAGATGTAGATCTTCAGACTTTTTGTTAAGAATTTTTTTTTTTTTTTTTTAATTCTGCTCCATTATGGTAGCATGAGCTTTTCGGCGAAGTTGTCTCCCTGAACCTTAATCGGAAGATTGTCGAACCTTGCAAAGACTTGCGATTTTTGCGACCATCCCGCAACCCTCTTTATTTCATCGACGTTGACGCCTCTTTTAGCCGCTTTCGACATTGATGCGTGACGAGTGCTGTGAGCGGTGTATCGCTCGTCTACTCCCAGCTCCTTGCGTCCTTTTTTAATCCAGCGTCCGATCGTGTCACGTGATACTTTGGTGTGTGGTTTTTGGAAGGATATCAGCAGAATGTCTTCCTTTCCTCTTAAGTTTTCGGTTTTGGATATATATTGTTTTACAGCACTAGCTATGCATAGACCCGGTCTTTCTTTAAAGAACGGTAGTTTTAGTAGAGGCTGTACGGCTCCCGGTCTCGATGTCTTAATGTGCTCTGGAATTTTTATTTCCAAGCCTTTATGAGTCTCCACTATGTTGCTTATTTTTATCTCAGCTAGCGTTTGAATCCGGTGAGCCGTACCTAGGGCTAGAAGCAGGACCAGCTTCTTAGTTAGCTCTTTCAGACTTAGGGATTCGAGAGGGTATAACTCCGCGAGTTTTTCTAGAACTGGGTCTACATCCCAGATGGCGTCATACCTAGGTTTACTAGGCCTTTTCTTGTATATACCTCGCATGAATCTATTAATGATCTTGGAGTTTGAGATCTCTTCCTGTGCGATTAGAGCTTGGGCTGCTTTCCCCGTATTTATTGTTCCATGACTAGCTCCTTCTTGGAATCTTTTGGTTAAAAAGGTTAAAATTTTTGACGGTGAAACGATAAGAGGGTCGGAGTGGAGCTCCTGATTAAATTTCCACCACAATTTGTACGTGGATTCGTACTGCTTCAGGGTTGAGTCTTCTAGTGATGCAATTATAATTTCAGTTGATTCTTCTGGCGATTTCTTGTTTAGTAGTGCCTGCCGGATAATCTCGCGGCCACCAGGGTAAGATTTTGACTCAGTGGATGTATTTTGGAGCTAGGAGAAAACAGAAGATTAGTGTCTGGCTGGAAGGTAATCCAACTATTTATTATCAACTTTTTGAAGGCTGGGAACCAGTTCTGGCTAGGCCATAAAGGAACTATCAAGATTCCTTCCGCTTTATCTACCTTTATTTTTTGGATTACTTTGGCAATTACTGCGAAAGGTGGAAAAGCGTAGAAAAACCACGGCCTCCAACTAATCGTGAAAGCGTCTATGGCGAGAGCCCTCGGATCTCTGTCCCATGCGCAGTAAATCCTGCATTTCTTATTAAACTCTGACGTGAATAGGTCTATTTCTGGGACACCAAATGTTTTAATTATCTTTTCGTATGCATAATCAGCTAGTTGCCATTCTGTATCACGATTTGACAAGCGTGACAACGAGTCCGCTTCCACATTGTCTTTAGATGCAATGTAGGATGCGTAAACCCAGAGATCTCGACGTTCACACCAGTTCCATAGATCTCTTGCTAAGTCGTGTAGACCTTCTGATCTCGTGCCACCTAGTTTATTGATGTAAGCTAGCGTGGTTGTGTTATCTACTCTTAGCAATATTTCCGCTGATTGTAAGTCTTTTGCAAATAATTTTAGAGCTATAAAAGCTGCTTTTAATTCTAAATAATTTGATGTGTAAAGATTTTTCAGTTTGGGACCATTCTCCGTGGGCTCCCTCGCCGTCGCAGACAGCGCCCCAACCTGACAAACACGCGTCAGAAAAAATCTCTTTTCGAAATTGAAAACTTCTGATTTTTCTGACTGCTGTAGGCAGTCTGTTATACCACCAGTCTAAGTCTTCCCCGACATAGCCTGGGATGTTCATATTCTTGTCGTAGTCTAACCCACTAAGGTTGAGGGCCTCTAGCTTGGCCTTCTCTAACGACTTGCAGTGTAACATGCCGTAATCTACGCCCGGGCAACTAGCTACTAACATACCTACTACCTGTGCAAACCTTCTTATTTTACACGACTTTTTGTTTTTTATGGACTTTACCTGAGCAATGAGAGAATTTCTTTTTTCATCAGGAAGTTCAACTATCATCCTCCGAGAGTTTAATATGAAGCCTAGGTATTTACACCGTTGACTCGGAAATAAGTTTGATTTTTTCCTATTTACTATAAATCCTAGCTTTTCTAACAGTTCAACTGTAATTTGTAAGGATTTAAGACATTCCTCTGTGGAATTTTCTAGACATAAAATGTCATCCAGGTAGATTACCGATAAAAACCCCCTCGACCTCAGGTTAGCCATAACTGGTTTCATGAGTTTCGTAAATACATATGGGCTCTCACAGAGCCCAAAGGGTAAGCACGTAAATTCATATAACTGTCCCTGAAATCTAAATTTTAAGTATTTTCTATTACTTTTGTGTATCGGTATCGCGAAATACGCGTCGTTGATGTCGACCGAACCCATGAACATGAATTGTTCTAGCAACCTGCAGGCAGACCTGAGGTCTTCAAGCTTGAAATGCTCCGTGTTAACGAAGAGGTTGAGCTCCTGTAAATTTAATATAAATCTTTTGGAGCCATCTGGTTTTTCCCTCAGGAAATAGCTAGAAAGAAACTGATTGACTGTGTCAGAGCACTTTTCGATCGCCCCCATCGTCAGGAGTCTGTCCAGCTCTTTCTGAATGTCTGAGGCTTCTTGGGAAGACCAGAATTTTCCCCCCGGGGGATGAGTTTGGTATGGAATTTCTTTAAAATTAATTTTATATCCCGTGATACACTGTCGGATGAATTTATCTGGTGTAATTTGTTCCCAAGCTTTTAAAAAGTATTTCAATCTTCCTGCTAACTTTACCTGTTCTTGCTCTCTTCCTAATGAGTTCGGGATTTGATGGTGCTGCTGCTGTTGCTCAAGTGCCGGCGACGGTAGCTCTGGCTCGGAGTCTGATTGGATCTGCTCTGGCTGGAATACCTCGCTGGTAGTTTTTGGACAGCCGACTTCGGAGTCTGAGGTTTGAACTTCTGGCTCGTCACGATCGTCGGCCTTCGGGGTACTGACGAGCCGTTCCAGTTTCTCGAACTGGATGTCAGGCTTTTCTTCTGGGGTTGGATTTTTAAATCTTGGGTCAGTTTGTCCATAGACTTCATTTCTTTAATTTTTTCCCCTAGTTTATCACCAAATAGGTGTGTATCAATTTGTCTTTCCTCTAGAGAGGATGCTACCTGTTTTGTCAGTCCTGGTAGGATATATGCGCGTCGGGCGATGGATTGCGAGTGATGGAGCTCGGCTTGGATTCTCGCTGCGTCCCAAATGTTGCTCAGTATCTCCTTGGAGTCGACTTTTTCATTTTCCAGCAATAGATTAATTACCGGAGCCAGGGCTGACAGACTTGACCCTGCTAGGTTTTGTGTATTGCCGAAATATTTATCTCGCTTTAACGCTGCTTCATTCAGGGTGGACGCTATTTCCGGGTTCAGTATTGGAGCCTCTAGCAGACAGGATCCCCCTCGAGGATATTTTTTCAGCAGCTCTTCTTTCTCCTCTTTTTTCAGGCCCGATTTAATCCATGCATTCCATCTAACCGCAACATCTGCATGAATTTTTTGACAAACTTCTCCAGTTTCTGGCGCCTGACCCAATATTTTTATAATATCCTCATCCAGGATTGCTGACCTGCCAGGCTCCTCGACTTTATTTGAGCCTTCTATTTCCACCTGCACCGTGCTCTGTTGTTGCTGCGATGCTTGAATGTCTCTTTCTGGTGTTTTATTTTTACCAGAATTACCAGTTAAATCAATAGGTCCACTTTGAGCTTCTGTATCCTGAGTCTCAGGTATTTCTCGAGTACCTTGATTTTGACTCTGTTGCTGATTAGGCACGCCCATTGAGGCGTCGTTTGTAAATAATCCAGAAAGAGGACGCCGGTTAAGAAAAAATTGTTTATTATTTTACTGCTTTTTTTTTTTTTTTTTTTTTCCTATATAATTCATTGATAAGTTTTTTAGTCTTAGTCCTGTCTTTCATACAGGCTTGACCTAGAATTTTTTAGGATATGGCTCGTCTCTCGTACGAGATCTCCCATTATTTATCGGTTGTAAAAAATTTTTTACCTCGTAAACTGTTATTTTCATTCTCCGCCATGTTGACAGCATCTTGTATTGGTTGGGTAGCTAAAACTCTCATGACCAATTCCTTCAGGTCTTCCATCTCCCGACGTAATTTTTTAGTCTCCTCATCTCGGTCTTCACTGTGTGAGCGCTTTTTGTGTTTCCCCATGTTTGATTTTCTTAAGACAAACTTAAAAAACAACTAAATTTTTTAATTTATACGAGAGCGTTTTCTCGAACGTGTAATTCTCTTGGCACACAAATAACTAATGACGAAAGTGAACACCTGGTGGCGCAAGGAGCGACCAGGCGGGAATTTAGAAATTTTAAAGACTCTGAACGTGTGATTTGAAGGCATGAAGCAGCTGTACTACATCTGTAATCTCGAAGGGCGAGACATGAAGTATAATTAGAAAGAGCGCGAAGCAAATCTGGCAGGGTCGTATTATAAAAGAAAAAATTTCACCTCGGCGGGAAGTAAAAAATAATTTTTTTTCATTTTTAATTTATTAAATAATAAATATCAAAATATCTAAATTCAAAGTAAGAATAAAATTTGCTTTCATGATCAATATAGTTAAGTATTTTAATTATCAGCATAATAATTAGTAAAAATAAATATTAAGGAAAGTTCAAATTTTAATGTCAATTCTAATAATATAATTTGTAATATTTTTAATAATTTAATAGTTAATTTTTTCCATAAAAAATTTAATTGACTTTATGGTGGTTTTGATGGAATCTTAAAAATTTTTCTAACCTTACTTTCGAAGAGACTATTTCCTCACATCAACAATACTAACTACGGCACTGTCCATGAACGCAGCGCGAGATTCAAATGAGTAGAAGGGCACTCACAGGCACTCTACTACTCTCACATGTCACTCATACATGCCCACGGGACTCTACGATTCACGCTCTCCCCACTAGTCTCACACGTAGACGTTTCAAGATCCTCTGACTCTAAAGGGTTAAACAAAGAAAACAAAACTTTATTTGAACAACTTTTTTTTTACACGGGGATTGGCTTAGAGCTTTTTTCTACTACCTTTACAAACAAATAAATGATCCGATAAGTAATAATAATGGTTACGCGGTCGCTCAGCGACTTCCTCGTCGCATACACTCATACACACACCAAAATCTCGCGGGCTAAATCGCGGTTCTACCCCTCCCCGAATGCCTTGGGGTATCTGGTCGACTTTCCCCTGACCCTACACGAGTTCCCCCTCCCAGAGGGCAAGCGGATGGTCTCCGTCGAACCCCCACCTACTCGTCTAGTTTCACCTGCCGTACTTCCGCAGAAAGCCTCAGTACGGAGACATCAAATCTCCACGAGAGTAAAATTTCACTTTCCTTAGCCTGGGTCAGACTTGAGGTAGGTGAATTTCCTTCTGTTGTCCGGGGAATGGCCTTCCTCTGGAGAACGTCTCAGGAGACTAAGTTGCCTATACGGGCTTTTGCCATCGATCTTAGTACCTGGCCTTTCCGCCGTGAGTACGGAAAGAATGATTCCCGTCGCCCTCTAGCGTCGCCCGCACAAGTACAGTGGAAGAGAAATTATTTCAAGTCCCGATTCAATTTTTATAAAGGAAATAAAATAAAGATTAAATGAAAGAAATATAATGTCGAGAGAATAAAAATCTTACTAAGTCCCGATCGCTCATTCTCTGATTATTTTTCTATTCGTTCGTTCGCCATCGCGAGTACTTCGCTCGGCCGCCCATTCTTTTTCTTTCATTTCACGATTTTATTCTATTAAAATGATGTTTTCGAAATTCCCTTTGATTTTATCACTCAGGACTTAGAAGAATCTTAAACTCTTGACATTATATTTCTTATTTTGACTTCTCTTACAATTCTTTCAATCTTTTAATTCATCTAAAAAAGATTCATTCGGAAACAAATTTTGCCTTTTTTATTTCCCTTTGATTTTAGTCACTCGGGACTTAGAATAATTTCGCTCGGTCACGCATTCATTCGTTCACACGTACTGGTAATAATAATAATAATAATACAATCATAGGAATAGTACTGATAGTATAATAATAAACGCAAATAAAAGCACAATAGTTTACAACAGTCGAAGTCAAGTAAAAAGAAAAATAGATTCACAATAGTCGTAGTAATAGTTATAATAATAATAATAGTAGTAGTATTAGCAATAATAACAGCAAATAGTGATAGTAATACATAATACGACGTAGTACTAATCATAGTATTAAGTATAGTATAGAATAAGTATAGAATTAGTCACCAATAGTAATAGTAGTCATAGTAATCCTCATAAATAATAAGTGAATCACAAATACTAGTAGTAACAAGACAGCAATAATAAATCGAAGTAATAAGGAAACACAATAGTAATACATGGAAAGAATTTTCGTATGAATGTCATATTATTTATTCTAAAAAATACTCTAAATCGAGTAATCTTGGGCCATTATGACTTTTTACTTTTGAATTATGAAATTCTACTTTTTCAGTGAGTAAAAATCAATCAGATTAATTTTTACTCATACTTACGAGTAAAAATTATACCTAGCGGCTGCCTAATAAATTCTCTCTAGTTCAATTTTTACTTGACGGTTAGGATAAAAAGTTGATGATTCAATTTATAAAATTTATATTGAATTAAAAAAAAAAATTACAATGAATAGACTGAAATTTCTATAAAAAATTAAAAAACCACCTAATTGACTTAGAATATGAATTAATATAAATATTTTGAAAAAGAATAAAAAAAAAAAAAAATTACTCGTATTGTGTTGAAAAAGAAAAGATACAAATTTTTTTTTTAATTTTAAAATAAATATTAAGTTATAGAGAGATACAGAGACCGTCTTTTTTTTCAAGCCTACGTTTGTGTACGTAACATGTCAGTTGTCGCGAGCAAAATAAAAGACTTATTCGAAGCTGATATTAACCGAAGATTAACGGAGACTACTGAAATATTACTTTGCAGTTTAGAGTTAAATTGACTTCCACAGATTAGAAAATTTATTCGAGTTAGAAGCAGTTTTTCATCAAAAAAATTAATGGGTTTAAAAGAATGGTATATTGGGGAGTAACAATTGATCGCATAGAGTAAAAGTTAATAGATTAAGATGAGATATCCACAATAATCAATTAAATATAAGAATTTTAATAATTTATTCAATTATAGAGTAAAACATAGTCCAGCAATGTTAATATTTAAACAAAAAATTTAAATTCAAAACGAAAAATACCAATTTTTTGCAACGGCCCAGGATTACTCGAAATTACAGAGTAATTTTTATCAAAAAATTCTTTCCGTGTAGTGATAGTATAGTAGAGTAAGTCATAATAAAAATAAATCACAATATTAATAATAATTAATAATAATAATCACAAGCGATAATAAAAGAACTGGTCCGTTCTCACACTATCACAAATGAAATTTCTATTAAAAAACGAATAGTAGTAACGATACACCTCTTAATATCAGTATTAAGGGCTGAAACTTGCACAATAATTTTTTTTGATCATCAGGAATAATATTTTCAGAGTATCGAAAGAAAAAAAAAATCGGTCTGTCGGTTGACCCTGCGGGCCAGCCCCAAAACTTCCCGCTGTTTTCGAGCTCCTCGAGCTCGAAAACATCGTTGTGAATAAATTTTCGAGCTCTTCGAGCTCGAAAATACTTTTGTATACCTTTAGTTCCGAAAAAAATCGTTTTTAAAATTTCTTTCTCCCACAATATCTCTCAAACGCATCAACCGACTGAGATGGTTAAGGTGGCACTCGACGTGTTTTATTAGGTTCTAGAGCTTATTAGCTTCTGAAATTGATCAGATGAGTCACTTCAAAGATAATCGAAAGAAACTGTTTTTTACCATTTCTGTCTCCCGCGATAACTCTCGAACGAATTATCCGATTTTGATGTTTGAGGTGGCAATCGACGCGTGTTAATAGATTCTAGAGCTGATCAGATTTTGAAGTCGATCGTATGTCGTTCCTGAGAAATCAATAAAAAACTAAAAAAAAAATTTTTTTTTTTTTCGTAATTGGCCAATATCTTTGAGTCTACTTGATCGAATGATCTGAAAGTTTCAGAAAAATCGATGGCCAAGAAGCTCTTTCGATTGCCGCCTTGACCATCCAAATTGGTTTATTAGTTAAAAAGATATAAAGAGTTTACATACATACATACACACACACACACACACACACACACATACATACAGACACTCGGACATCATTCTGAAAGTAGTCAGAATAGATTCCTAGGACCTCAAAACGTCGACATCTGATGAAAACTCGATTTTCGAAAATCGGGGTGCAAACAATAACTTCCCGAAATTTTTGAAAATCATCGATTTTCTAAGCGGGAAGTTAAAAATTGTCGATTTTTTTGGCCCAGTCTAATATACATATATATATATATATATATATATATATATATATATATATATATATATATATATTAGGGTGGCTCATTTAAAACGACTATTTTTTTTTTTCCGCTCCATTGACGAAATATTATTCTAGACATAAAAAAAAAATTTTCCACCAAATTTGAGCCCTTTTTATGGGCCATTAAAAGTTGTCAATGACTGGCCGCTAATTATCATACTTCGCCCGACGATGGGCCATCCAAGGGCCAGTTTTCAAACTTTGTATGGGTAAGAAAAGATGGAATTAAGCGTAATAGGAGACAGTTTCATATGACATGACATTTTTTTGATGATATATTTACCATTATATATTATATATTTCTTCGGCCATAATTCCATGAAAAAAGTACTAAAATCTCGGATAAAACCGCGATTTTTGAAATTTTGCGATATATAATTTGATTTATCTCCAAAACTACTGGTTCTACGATATTGGCACAAATAACTTTTTTCGTAGGAAATCAAATTCCCTACAAAAAAAGTCCTGTACAATTTTGTTGTAAAGTTAGTGGTTTGCGAGTAAAATAAAAAAAACCATGAAATTCAAGAAAAAATTGGCTTTAAGATTTTTTACCGGTGAGGCCAGTTACAAAACGCAAATTAACTGCAAGCACTTTCAAAGAGGAACGATTCCCCTGTAATTTCCGCCCAATAGCGATTAAATATCATAAAATGCCGCGAAGTTATAGATAATTAAAAAAAAAAAATGTTAATTTACGTGTTAATTAAATGGGAAAATTTCAAACTCATTTAGCGAGTACTTAAAATTAAAATTAAGGGCTCAAATTTGGTGGAAAATTTTTTTTTTATGTCTAGAATAATATTTCGTCAATGTAGCGAAAATAAAAAAATAGTCGTTTCAAATGAGCTACCCTAATATATATATATATATATATATATATATTAGGGTGGCCCAAAAAAACGGAATATTTTTTTTTCGATCTCACATGAAAATTTGTTGGTTTACGACGTTTTAAAAAGCCTCTCCAAAAATCAGATCGATAAAAAATTTTCAAGAGGTCGCTCACGAGTTTTGAAAATTTCATAAATGATTGAAATTCGGATTTTTTTTCCACAATTTTTTTTTTCTCGTGGCAGCATTAGTTAATATTCATAAAATCCTGACTACGGTGAAAATTTTTTGTCACAAATTTAAATATTTAAACCTCGCTCAAGAATTTTGAATGTTTCCGAGTGCTGTCTTTTGGACGTTTTCGAGCGACCCTTGAATATTAATAATAAAGTTTCTCGATTTTTTCACCATCAATTTGCATCAGAATGAATGAAAATATAACCCGAGAAATGAAAGTAATAAGTTATTTTCATACTTTTTTTTATTTTTTAATTCAATTTTTAGGTTTTTTCGCTTATTCAAAACTTACCAAATATTATTGCTTAAGACTGACCTATATATTTTTGGTTATGCAAAAGTTATATTTTACTGAAACGACAAAATTGAGTTATAAAAAAATACAACAACTAATTCAAACTATTAGTTACATATTATCAGTTAATATTCAAAATTCTTGAGCACCGTTTAAATATTTAAATTTTGGGCTAAAATTTTCAGAATACTCATGATTTTACAAATATAAACTAATGCTGCCACGAGAAAGAAAAAATTTAGAAGTAAAAAATCCGAATTTCAATCATTTTTGAAATTTTTAAAATTCGTGAGCGAGCTCTTGAAAATTTTTTATCGAGCTGATTTTTGGAGAGGCTTTTTAAAACGTCGTAAACCAACAAATTCTTATGTGAGATCGAAAAAAAAAATATTCCGTTTTTTTGGGCCACCCTCATATATATATATATATATATATATTATATTAGGGTGTGTCATTTCAGAGCAACATTTTTTTTTTAAGTGCATGGGAAAAAAAATCATAGTTTAACACAAAAAAAAAATTTTCGCGCAAGAAAGAAAATTCAATGTCGATTACAGACCTAGCTCATTGAAAAAGTCGATTTCCCGTTTAAATAACACGGGAAAATTTTATTTTCAACTTTGAGTATTTTTAACTCGTTAACTAGCCAATAGATCGAATAGAATAACACATAATTTTGTAGGAAATTGTACGCGCTACAAAAAAGGTCTCTTGTCATTTTTTGATAAATCTATCTGTTCAAAAGTTATTGGAGTTCGAAGTTAATCTCTAGTAAATTTCGAGATCTTTTTACTTTTTCGGTGAAACTATCAGACGTATCACAAAATGTCATAAGATCTTTTTCATTGGAAATTTTATTGCCTACAAATTATTATAAGTAATGTTTTTTCAAATACCGCATTGTTTTGTAGATATTTTAATTTTAATTTCAAGCTCTTAAAAAAGTAGTGTTCTGATTGATTTAAAGAGCTCAACATTGAAATGAAAATAACTAGAAAACAATACGGAATTTGAAAAAATTTTATTCATTATATTTTGTAGAAAATAAAATTTTCAATAAAAAAGATCCTATGACATTTTGTGATAAGTCTGATAGTTTCACCGGAAAAGTAAAAAGATCTCGAAATTTACTAGAGCTTAACTTCGAACTCCAATAACTTTTGAACAGATAGATTTATCAAAAAATGACAAGAGACCTTTTTTGTAGCGCGTACAATTTCCTACAAAACTATGTGTTAGTCTATTCGATATATTGACTAGTTAACGAGTTAAAAATACTCAAAGTTGAAAATAAAATTTTCCCGTGTTATTTAACCGAGAAATCGATTTTTTCAATGAGCTAGGTCTGTAATCGACATAGAATTTTTTTTCTTGCGCGAACATTTTTTTTTTGTGTTGAACTATGATTTTTTTTTCCATGCACTTAAAAAAAAAAATGTTGCTCTGAAATGACACACCCTAATATATATATATTTATACACGATGTACTCTCTAAACATGAATTAGTGAATACTCATTTTTTTCACTATACATTTAGTTTGTTTATGTCTACTTAAATCATTTGGACACTTCGGTCAAATCAACGTGTTTACAACAAAATTTAATTCGATGATTGTGGAAGTGTGGCAAACTTGCAGGAGAAAAAGCAACCGCAGCAAAAAGTCAAATATCAGAAATGCTGGAAAAAGGAATCATCAGACCTTCAAGTAGCCCTTACGCCAGCCCAATACATATGATACAAAAGAAAAATAAAGACTGGAGACTTTGCGGAGACTATAGGTCTCTCAACTTAAACACGATACCAGATATGTATGCTCCACCACTGATTCAAGACCTCTTTCTACGCTTATCTGGAAACCGCGTGTTCTCCAAAATTGACTTGGACAGAGCCTATCACCAGGTACCCATGCATCCAGATGACATACAGAAAACGGCCATTGTAACTCCTTGGGGACTCTACGAGTACGTTGTCATGCCGTTTGGACTCAAGAATGCGACGCAAACGTTCCAGAGATTTATGGACTCCATCTTTCGAGATCTCGACTTCATTTTTGTGTACATTGATGACATCCTCATCATGTCAAAAGACAAAGAAGAACATCGAAGACACTTACAGACAGTATTTGAACGCCTCAAGACTCATTCACTTATTATTAACTCCAGTAAAAGCGAATTTGGCAAAGCAGAAGTCAACTTTTTGGGTTTCACCATCAACTCTCAAGGTTACACGCCTATCAGCGAACGTGTCGACGCGATACTTAAATATAAAAAACCCGAAACCATTGAAGAACTAAGACGCTTCCTGGGTATCATCAATTATTACAGAAGGTGTATACCCCAAGCGGCTCACACTTAGCTTCCTTTGAACAATTATCTCAAATTATCAATAAAAAAAGACAAGTCTAAAATTACTTGGACAGAAAAGGCTGAAAAAGCTTTCATTGAATGCAAGGAAAAACTCACTGACGTCACATTTCTGGCCTATCCATCAGCCACAGCGCCATTATGCCTCACTACTAATGCTCTATCAACGGCCATCGAAGCAAAACTCGAACAACTAGTAGATAATGTCAACAGACCGCTTGGATTTTTCTCTCGAAAGTTAAGCCCGACAGAGCAACGCTACAGTACGCATGATCGTGAGCTGCAGGCTATTTTCGCTTCCATTAAATTTTTTCATCATCATCTAGGCGGCCGAAACTTTGTCATTAAAACCGATCACAAACCAATAATCTATGCCTTCAAACAGAAACTGGACAAGGCCTCTGAAAGACAACTACGACAGCTCGATTTCATTTCCCAATTTTCTACAGAAATAATTCATGTGAAAGACGAGGAAAACACCGTGACGGATGCTCTCACACGCATACACACAATCAGTATGCCAGCTGTTCTCGACCCAGAAGCTATACGCGATGCCCAAACAGAAGATGAAAAACTGCCAACCCTACTGCAAAATCCCAACTCGATCAACCTTCAAGAAATCGAGGTAGATCCTGAAGTAAAAATCTACTGCGACATAAGCACAGAAATCGTAAAGCCATACATACCAGCTTCGCTACGTAAAACTGCCTTTGAAACCATTTACGACATTGCACACCCTAGTGGTAGAATAACTTCGAAGATGCTTCGAGAAAAATTTACCTGGCCTGGGATTCGTAAAGACACCACACAGTGGGCACGAGAATGTCTAGCCTGTCAAAAAGCGAAAACACATCGTCACACTAAACTTCAGCCAAATCATATCGACGTCACGGATTCAAGATTCAATCATCTCCACATGGATATCATCTTCCGGCCAAACGCCTCAGGATACCAATACTGCCTGACTATGATCGATCGCTTCTCCAGGGGGCCAGAAGCCATTCCTATATGCAGACACGGTCGCAACAGCTCTATTCGACAACTGGATAACACGTTACGGATCTCCAATTACCATCACGACAGACCAGGGAACTCAATTTAAATCATCCCTGTTCAAAGCTCTCAACAAGCTCGTTGGCTCTGAAAAAACTCGCACGACGCCATACCACCCATAATCCAATGATATAGTGGAACGCATGCACAGAACACTAAAAGCATCCTCGATGTGTTCTCCTAAACCATGGTTGGAAATCTTACCAACTGTCCTGCTAGGACTTAGAACATCCTTCAAAGAAGACATACAGTCCACACCGGCAGAAATGTTATATGGCACCTGCTTAAGAATACCGGGAGAATTTTTTGTTTCGTCAGACTTACCTCCAGACCTTCAAATCTTCATTGAAAAACATCGGGAGTACATGCGAGGCATTCGTCCTACACTAACAGCACATCACACGAAAGCTAGAGTTTTCATTCTAAAAGATTTACACACTTGCTCACATGTCTAGCTCCGTCAGGATCACGATAAAGCTCCACTAGAGCCACCATATCAAGGTCTGTATCGAGTAGTACAACGAATTACTGATAGACTATATAAAATAAACATCAATGGAGAGGACAAAAATATTTCCGTTGACAGGTTAAAACCTTGCTACATCAGCAAGACTGACAAGAATTTCACTGAAGGCTCATCATCTACCTCAACGCCTCAGCAAGTACAAACTCATCACTGGGGTTCAACAATGGATCGTCCACAGCGTACGTACAAACGTACCGTGACTTCCCGCTCAAAGTCACTCGGGGGGAAGTGGTTGTGGCGGCTCTGAGCCGACAGCTACGTCTCTGCAGACAAGAGCGCCAAATAAGGCGACCGAAGCACCGCCTAGCAGGTCAAAGCCTGTCAACTTAAAAACAGACCGTCACGCCGCTAACGGAAAGACTGAAACTAGAATTTAAGAGTTCTACCAACCGCCACAGCTGTGGTGACATATATATATATTCTTGCTACTTATAAAAAATTACTGTATTGTTAATTGCTAAGTTACTTAATAAATTATAGTTAATACACATATATATCGTTTGATTCATTATTTAGTGGCATAAGTGACCACAGTTCCTATGATTTTTTTCTCCAATCTGCGTATTTCGTAACATATTAAAAAAAACCCCGATTGTATCGAAAAATGAATTTTGATCGTCCTGAGGCACGTGTTCTTTTTACTTTAAAAGAAAAAACCAAATTTCTCAGGTATTTTTTCACTAAAAAGATTTATAGGGCACCTGGAAAAATTTAATTTTTAACGACCACCCTAGTGGGCATACGTGCATTTTTTCCATATATTATTTCATATGGTGAGAATTTGGTTGCACTGTGGACTGTCGTATCATAATTGAGCATTGCTAATGCTAAATAGCGATCCCAACTATGATATAGATCAACGAATACCCGCAGAAAGTCTACTACACGGAAAAAACAAAACTGTCGCTGCAACAGGACTTGGCCCTGTAGCAGCTACAAGACTTAGTTCTGTTACAGCAACCGAACTATTCCTGCAAATGCAACATGAAAATCCTGTTTTATTCATATGATCAGTCCTGTTGGAGCAACAGATATATTCCTGTTGCAGCCACAGGAATATTTCTGTTGCAGTCACAGGTCACTTCTATTGCAGCAACATGTCTACTGCTGCTGCTACGACAGTTTTATTCCTGTTGCAACGACAGAAATAGACTTGAATTAGTAATGAGTATAATATATAAATTTAATTATATATATCAAAGAAATTCAGTATCACATAATCCGGTTTTACCGAGTTCTTTACCTTATAATATTTCATCTCAAAACAATTTATTTCAAAGTCTTATACAACAGAGAAATTCAATAACCATATATCTGATAATTACATTAATAATCCGAATTCACAAAATAATTTAAATAATTATATCAAACCAAAATTCATTAAATGCACATGATCATTTGCCAGCTGTTCCCGACCCAGACGTTCCAGGAACTTCTTTTGGGGCATACAGATGTCCAAGTGTATCTCAATCTTTCTGCAACCCCATAATTTCATCTAATTATGGTGCTGGTAGGGAGAGAGGGATGCACTTGGACTATCTGGCAGAAGATCACCTCCCAATGCATTCCAGGGTGTGAGGAATGTTCAGGTACCTCCTCTGGGTTGCTTAGGTGACCCGAGTCGAAATGACCCGAATATTCGCTTGGGTTTTGATAAGATAGAGGACCTCGCTCAGGGTAATCCTGGTTTTGATAATCGTTCGTTGTATAATTCCCAAAATATGTCACGTAGGGGTTTCGAGCTGCCTCATAGATGGAAGGAAATCCGCTCACAATTAAATATGTGGCCTTGGCGCTTTCCACAAGGCGACTTATCCGTGAACGACTTCATATCTTCGGTTGAAGCCAGGGCTTTTCGTGAGGGGTGGTCAGACGAAGAAATTTTGCGTCTCATGAGCTATTTATTACAGGATAGAGTATCACGCATATATGTAATACTCCTATATGGTCAGTTGGTATAGGAAAGCGTGACACAACATTACGGTATAGACAATATTTGTTCTCTCTCTCTTTCGAAATACTTTGATCGCTCTGCACATGCTTGAAGATTTTCTAAAATAACGGTAGTGAGGGCATAAACACAGAACAAATTTTTTGGTTATAAATTTCTTCAACATTTTATTTACTATTAAAATTAAATTTTTTGAATTTTATACGTTAAATAATTAAGTGAAATTTGTGTTATTAAGAATATATATATTAAAAAATGGTCTACTTGTGTTATTTATGTGACAGAAAAGCGTCTAAAGCTGATAATATTTCATTGCATAAGTAAGTATAAACAATTATGATTTGTTTTTAAAAAAATGTCATTTAAATTTTAATAAATTCAGATTTCCAAAAAATGCGGAGTTACGTACTAAGTGGTCAAATGCTTGTAGACTAACGGAAAACGATGATCTAAACAGAGTTTATATATATTCTAGACATTTTAGAACTGATGATATTTGTCAATCAAATATTTTTGGAAAAGTCAAAACCTGTATAAAACGTGATGCAGTCCCTACACTTTTTGTTACAAATCCGCTAAATGTTGAAGAAAGCAATAAATCACTAACAAGAACACCATTATTGGAATTATTTGATGAGAATATAGTTGCAAATCAATTTTCGTCAAATGTTTCTGGTGATGATATTGAAAACGATAATATTATATTCAATGTTATACAAAAAAGTAATAAGATAATTAATCAGAGCAGGTACAGTATAAATTATTTAATTCTTTATTTATATTTTTTATCATATTAAAGGTTCAGAAAAAAATTATGAGCCAAAAATGTCGAAGTTCAAACGTCAAGTAGCAGCAGTATTAATACCAGTAGGGGAGAGTGGGGTCAATTGAACCAAAAATACTTTGACATTATTTTTTTATATGAATAAAAGCAAAATGATAACTTTTTTTTTTACAAAATTATAATTTATTATATAGACCCGGAAAAAAAATTTAGATCTGTTCTGATCAAATTAGATCAAATTAGATCAGCTCAGATCAAATTTGATCATAATTTATACTGAACCCAGGTCAGAGTAGATCTGATTTGATCTGTTCAGATCAAACTAGATCTGATCAGATATGACATTTTTCTTTGGGGAAAAATAGTCCAGATCTATTCTGATCAAATCTAATCAAATCAGATCAACATAGAGCTAGTCAGATCAAAATAGATCAACATTGATTAAACGATCAATTTATGAAATAAATATAAATAGATCTAATTGGACCTGTACGGATCAAACCAGATCGGAGCTGATATAACTTTTTCTCGGGGAAAAAAGTTCAGATCTGCTCTGATCAGATTAGATCTGTACAGATTATAAAAAAATATTTCTTCACATTATATTATAATTATAACTGGCTGAATTTTGACACATTTACCTAAATGTTGATAATTGTAAAAAGTCTATCGTAATTAAAATAAATACATTTTCTTGTTTATTCAGCCGATAATTATTTTATCATAGAAAATTTAAACATGATAATAATCTTCTATCGATTTTAGCTGATATTCATATAGGTACTTCATATACATCGTTACATGACTTTCTTGGGTAAATAAGTATAAAATACTTTAAGGAAAAATTCTTTATGTATCTTAAAATGAGATTACTTTCATTATTGTTTATAATAAAGTGATCCTTTATATTTATGCAAAATGTTTCGTATTGATTATAATCATTTTTATTTAACAAAAAATCAATCTAATTTATGACAATATTTCATTACTTATACTCATTTTATATTACCGTCGAGATCAATAACTATTGGATATTTTGTTTTATTTAAATTAGTATCTTCTTAATTATATGTTGATTTGTATTGTTTGGAGAAGAGTGATCTTCATTATGAATCTTTATCAAGTTAAATTTCAATTGTATCATTTAAAGGAGAAGATAAAGCTGATCTCATATGGAATATGAAACGTTTACTTTTAATTTTTATGGCTTCAATCCTATATATTTTATATTATTGTGATATATTTAATATATTTTTAATCAGACATATCAATTTTTATTAGGATAGAGATAAAAAAAACAGATCTATTTAGATCTAGCGAATGAAATCAAATTTGATCTGAGCAGATCTAAGAGTGTTTTTCATTTACCTTGATCTGTTCAGATCCAAGCAGATCTATTCTGATCAGAGTAGATCTAATTTGATCTAAACAGATCTGGCCAAAATGCAGATCTGTTCAGATCTGAAACATCAGATCTAATTTGATCCGAATAGATCTAAATTTTTTTTCCCGGGGACTATCATTTCTCATAAGCACATAACTTAACGAATGATGAAAATTTTCAATAAATACGAAATTGTACAACTGCATCAAATGGTTCAATCGTCCCCTTTGCGGGGGCAATAGAACCACTAGTCAGGGACAATTGAACCAAGAGTATTAGAACCACAAATGAATGACTTTAATGAATAATTTACTATTCATTACAGCTTAAAACTAAAATTACAACACTTCTAATAATATTGATTATTTTATATAACATTATATGTTATAACAATCACTTTTAAAATTTCTGTCAATATAAATATTTTTTTTCTTGGTTAGTTTAGCTTGTTTTCACATTCTGTCAAGATGCGCGCGCATGTCGGATTACTCACAGTGTGATTCGTGTGGTCCAACCGTCCCCGAGATTACTGGTTCAATGGAACCCATATGATTTTATTAAGATAATTAGTTTAAAAAAAAATATTCAAGAACTATTTTACTAGAAGTAAAGCTAGAAATGTATGACTAATATACACTTATCCAAAAAATTAAAGGAACAAGAAAATTTTATAAAATTTTTAGTGATTTTTGGAAGTCTGTATTTTAGTGAAAAATGATCGTATCGAAAAAATAAAAAGAGCAAATTGAAGCTTGAAATTTCTAGTTTAAAGATCTTTCAGCCAAATAATTTTCTGAGCCACAGTTTTTGCGGAATCATAAGAAATATGCCGAAACAAAATTTTTCTAAATTTTCCAGTTTTGTTTTTTAGGTCTACGGGGCCGGGAAAATTTTTTTCAAAAAAACCAATTCATAACTCGTTTAGGAAATTTATTCAGCTACAATTTGCTTTTTTTTGTTTCTCTGTACGACAATATGCTGCTGAGATATCAGCCTTCAAATGAAAAAGGGTCCTTTTGTCTTTGATTATCGATATCTTAGCAACTAATGGTCGCACAGTAATTTAAAGGGCAGTTTAAGAAACTTGAATAAATGCCCTACAAGCTCTATTTTCGATTTTTTTGAAAAAAAATTTTTTTTCATCCTTAATATCAATTTGAAAAACCCACAAAAAATGGCCATTTTCTGGTTTTTTAGTCAACTCATCGCTAAATTGTTAATATCGATAAAAAAAATAATGTTGCCAGGTGATTTTACAGCTTAATGTACCCCCAAAAACCCTGGAAATTTTCAGATTGATCCATCGAACCGTTTGTCCGGACCGATTGCTCAAAGTTTTATAAAACAATTAAAGGAACAAGATTTGTTCCTTAATTTGTGTAATCATTACCAAAATGAAAAAATTGATTTTTTTCGGATTTTCTTTTATTTTCGCGTTAGTTATTCGGTAAATGTAAGGTGAAGAGAAAAAAAAAATTTTTTTTCAAAAAACTAAAAAAAAAAAAAAACCCAAATAAAATGTAAAAAAAAAAAATGTTAAAAAGACTCTTGTTTTATTTCGTTTTTTGAAATAAAATTTTTTTTTCTCTTTACCATACATTTACCGAATAACTCACGTGAAAATGAAAGAAAATCCGAAAAAAATTAATTTTTTCATTTTGGTAATGATTACACAATTTAAGGAACAAATCTTGTTCCTTTAATTGTTTTATAAAACTTTGAGCAATCGGTCCGGACAAACGGTTCGATGGATCAATCTGAAAATTTCCAGGGTTTTTGGGGGTACATTAAGCTGTAAAATCACCTGGCAACATTTTTTTTTTTATCGATATTAACAAAGTAGCGATGAGTTGACTAAAAAACCAGAAAATGGCCATTTTTTGTGGGTTTTTCAAATTGATATTAAGGATGAAAAAAAATTTTTTTTCAAAAAAATCGAAAATAGAGCTTGTAGGGCATTTCTTCAAGTTTCTTAAACTGCCCTTTAAATTACTGTGCGACCATTAGTTGCTAAGATATCGATAATCAAAGACAAAAGGACCCTTTTTCATTTGAAGGCTGATATCTCAGCAGCATATTGTCGTACAGAGAAACAAAAAAAAGCAAATTGTAGCTGAATAAATTTCCTAAACGAGTTATGAATTGGTTTTTTTGAAAAAAATTTTCCCGGCCCCGTAGACCTAAAAAACAAAACTGGAAAATTTAGAAAAATTTTGTTTCGGCATATTTCTTATGATTCCGCAAAAACTGTGGCTTAGAAAATTATTTGGCTGAAAGATCTTTAAACTAGAAATTTCAAGCTTCAATTTGCTTTTTTTATTTTTTCGATACGATCATTTTTCACTAAAATACAGACTTCCAAAAATCACTAAAAATTTTATAAAATTTTCTTGTTCCTTTAATTTTTTGGATAAGTGTATGTAAGAAAGTATTACAAAAAAAATTTTAAGATTTCATTTGAAAATTAAAAAATTATTAAACAATTTGCCAAGAGCTGAAATCAAAGTTTAGATACCTAAAAACACAAAAACTTGAATTTTTTTAAATTAAATCATCATATTGGTTCGAAATTTTGATCACACTAAGGTTTAGTGTATTAAAATATAATTCCAAGAGGACGACTCATTTTTATATTTTTTTCGATTTTTTAAGCTTACTGGTTCAATTGCCCCTTAGTTCAATTGACCCCACTCTCCCCTACGTATCCCTGCTTAAAAAATCCGATAGATTTTTATAGCTGTATGTATAAGGCCCTATACTTAACTATAGCACTTCTCATAGAACTCATTCATTCTTATAAAATCTCTATAGGAATGTATAAGAATCTATTGGATTCTATGAGATTTTCTAAACAGGGATATGAAAATTTTTTACTTAATTTAAATTAATTTTTTCACTATTTATTGTTATTTTATTATACACCCTAGCGGTTTTGACGACACCGTAGAAACGTGGTGCAAACACGGCGTTTCGACGGTGTTAACTCCCTTACAGTGTTTCCACAGTGTATCGACGGAGTTACGACGGTGTTTTGATGGTATACGGGCGGCGTTTCTTGTGCAGTTACGAGACAAGATTTCTCTCGTGTTTTCTTCGAGTTTGGTTGGTGTTCGCCCGGAGTTTCCACTGTATTTTTTTGGACTTTCGTCGGTGTTTCGCCGGTGTTTTCGTGAAGTTTTGTCGGTGTTTCTCTGGAATTTTGTTAGGATTTTTACGGAGTTTCGTCGGTGTGTCATCGAAGTTTTAGCGGCTTTGACACTTGGAGTTTTGTCGGTGTTTCTCCGGGGTTTTGTAAGGGTTTTCACGGAGTTTCGTCGGTGTATCGTCGGAGTTTTAACGGCTTTGACACTTGGAGTTTTGTCGGTGTTTCTCCGGGGTTTTGTAAGGGTTTTCACGGAGTTTCGTCGGTGTATCGTCGGAGTTTTAACGGCTTTGACACGGAGTTTTGATGGAGTTTTTGCGGAGTTTTGAGAGTGTACGATCGATATATTCTTGAAATTTTTTTGATAGATTCGCGGCTATCCAACGGTATTAAGTATATCATGTAGTGTATAGTAGAATTTGATTATGAAAAACGTTATTTCAAAGTAAATGATATTTTGTTTTTTAATTGAAAAATTTATTTAACATAAGAATAAAGTATAAATTCTAGAATGCATATGTCTGTAATTATGAGTAAATCTATTTTTTAATTAAATTTTCATCACATTGGTTTATATTAAATAATTTATTTGATTAAAGAATAATCGATGACTTAGAAGTGATACCCTGATAAAACATTGCTTACACCTATGTACTGTCGTTGTCAAGGTACATTTACATAATGTACTAAATAACCTCAAATTCATGATAAAACTTTGCTAAGTAAAGTGTTGTGTAATTAAACATAATAATAACTATATAATACAAATAATTTTATACGAATTCGTTTATATATAATTTATTACTATGCTAAATTAGTGTAATAAATAGTTTATTATCGTGATTAACAAGTAATACCATAAATAACAATTCTGTGAAAATTAATATTTCCAAAGGTATAAAAGACTTGATACTATCGTGGAAATTCAACTGTGGGCGATCAGAACAAATATTTATTTTAAATTGTTTATTTTATAATGTGAATTAATTAATGATGATAATTAATAAGTGATAATATTAAATTGTAGCTATAAGTGAATAGTAACTGTCATTAAAACTTTAAACTATTCAAATGGTTTAAAGTATTTCATTACTTTTATTAAAAATTAATTTTTAACAATTGTTAATTTTATAATAAAAGTAATTAATTGAATTTAAACTTGTAATTTGATTATATTAATTTATTTAATATTATTTCTTAAATAAATTTGTATGAATTTTTTAAATTAAATGAAATTGATTTATTTATATTAATCTCTACTTTACTATATATTTATGTTAATTTAGTAAATTCATCTACGTATTAGTTTGATTTTATAATTATAATTATCATTTTAATATTCTAACGTATAACCTAAAACTTTAAATTGTTAATGACATCTAAACAATGTAAAAAATTTGAAGTCCACGGTGTGGTGTGAATGATTTGGTGTTAAAATTTTCAACACTGCCGGTGTAAAAGTCACACAACGCACAGTGTTAACTTTTAGGCTGAGTGAATTAGAACGTTCACACCACCGATAGTGTAAATGTTCAAGTTTTTTATTTCAAAATGCCATGAGTATGCCTCACAAACTCTAAGTTACCACTACCAAAATGACGAAAAAACCCTCAATATACTCCGCAAAAACCATGAGAAACTACCATAGAAATTCCGAGCAAGCCCAAACTCTACTCCGCGAAAACACCGATGAAACTCCAAAAGAACACCTACGAAATTCAGCAAGAACACCGACAAAACTCCGTGTCGTAACTGAACACAAAAATACTGCGTGTCTACCATGAAAATGCCGTCAAAACTCCCTTGGTGTACCTAGTTTTAATCGAGTTTTTTCCGAATTCTTACGGTGGCCCTAAAAGCGCGAGAATCCGTAAAAACTCTGACTAAACTGCGAAGAAACACATTAAAAACTCCCACAAAACACCAAGAAAACTGCATGATAATACCGACGAAACTCCAAGAGAACACCTATAAAACTCTGAGAGAAAACCAACGAAAGTCAGTAAAAACACCAACTAAACTCCGCAAAAACTCCGTGTCGTAGCTGTATACAAATATACCGCGTTAATGCCATGAAAACGCCGTCGAAACTTCCACGTCACAGCCAGTTTCGCTCGAGTTTTTTCCGAATTTTTACAGTGGCGCTAAAAGCGCTAGAATCTGTAGAAACTCCGACTAAACTGCAAGGAAACACCCAAAGAACTCCGATAAAACACTAAGAAAACTTGGCGATAACACCGATGAAACTCCAAGAAAACACCAACAAAACTCCAAGAGAAAACTGGCAAAACTCTTCAAAAACACGGACAAAACTCTGTAAAAACTCCGTATCGTAATTGCACACGAAACGCCACGTTTATACCGCGAAAACACTGTCGAAACTCCTTCGAAACACCGAGTTTCTGTCGAGTTTTTTCCGAGTTCCCACGGTGGCACCAAAACCGCTAGGGCAGGCATTTCCGACGAAGATGACGATTTGCATCAATTCTCTCAAAATAAGTTAATAAGCTCTAGCAGTGAAGATGAAAATACTAGTAAGTATAAATATTTTTTATTTAAAAATGTTTTATAGATAATAATTATATTGTTTATGTTTGATAGTTCTTGGTGAAAATAATTTTTCAAAACAAAGTAAAAAACGTAAGTTTTTTGAGCCACGCTATGTAAGTGAAATATTACCATTAGATTTTTCATCACCCAAAAGAGCTAAAAGAACAACTGATTTAATTAAGACAATCGATTTAAGTAAGTCGCAAAAAATTAAGCAACTTCAAAGATAGACAAAAAGTCTCCAGAAAAAAATACAATCCTTGCATGATTTAATAAATCATCTCAAAGAAAATCGTATGTTAACTGACGAGAGTGGAGACGGCCTGATGGTATAGTATATTCTTACTAAATTGCATTTATATATATTTATGCAAGTGTATACATTTTAAATAAGTAATTAATAATTAACGACGAAGATAGTTAATGATATGATATATTAGAATATAAGTATTAATATTAAATATTGTCATCATTATAGCGCGTCGGAAAAAAATTGTATATATCGAATTGTAAATATGTTTTAAATTTTTATCGGTGAATTTCATTAAGGGTAATGATGTACATTCCCTGGTTAAAAAAAAGAATTAAAGAGGATTAAAAAAGCACACATATTTAATACTACTTAATACTCTCCAATACTCTTAATGCTCCGGAGAATTCAGATCAGAACTAGAATGAATTCTTTTTAATTCTCCTCCAAATTTTTATCATTTTTGGATTAAAAAGAATAAAAAAGGATTAAATATTTTTTATTCTATCTAATTCTCTTTAATTCTAAAATAATAATGCAATTTCTGTTCTCGTGGAGGATTCAAGAGAATAAAGGAGGATTGGAAAAAGTTTAATTCTAACTAATTCTTTTTAATTCTAAAATAATATTGCAATTTATGTTCTCGCAGAGAATTCAAGAGAATAAAGGAGGATTGGAAAAAGTTTAATTCTAACTAATTCTTTTTAATTCTAAAATAATATTGCAATTTATGTTCTCCCAGAGAATTCAAGAGAATAAAGGAGGATTGGAAAAAGTTTAATTCTAACTAATTCTTTTTAATTCTAAAATAATATTCAATTTCTGTTCTCGCGGAAGATTCAAGAGAATAAAGGAGGATTGAAAAAAGTTTAATTCTAACTAATTCTTTTTAATTCTAAAATAATATTCAATTTCTGTTCTCGCGGAAGATTCAAGAGAATAAAAGAGAATTGGAAAAAGTATAATTCTCTTTAATTCTAAAATAATATTCAATTTCCAATCTCGCGGAGGATTCAAGAGAATAAAAGATAATTGGAAAAAGTATCATTCTAACTAATTCTCTTTAATTCTAAAATAATATTCAATTTCCGATCCCGCGAAGGATTCGAGAGAATAGAGGAGGACTGGAAAAAGTTTAATTCTAACTAATTCTTTTTAATTCTAAAAGAATATTGCAATTTCTGTTCTCGCGGAGGATTTAAGAGAATAAAAGAGGATTGTAAAAAGTCTAATCCTAAATAATTTTTTTTAATCCTAAAATCACTTGGAATTTCTGTTCTCGCGGTGGATTCAAGAGAATAAAAGAGCTACATCTCTGCTTCAGGAGTCCCCCAGGGCTCCAATCTGGGTCCCCTTATGTTTCTAGTTTTTATCAATAGTCTGGCACAATTTATATCTTGTTTTTTTGATCTATTTGCTGATGATTCTAAATTTTACATGAGGATACGTAATGTAAATGATTGTATATTTTTACAGCGTAATATAGAATGCTTGGTCCAGTGGTATGAGAACAATAGGCTGCAACTTAATGTAGACAAGTGTTGTATTCTTACTCTTAATAGGAGTAAATATTCCATTGCTTTTGATTACATTATGTCTGGTAAAGTTTTAGAAAGATGCACTTCAACTCAAATACTTGGAGTAACATTTGATAGTAAGCTAACTTTTTTGGCGCATATTAACAGTATAATATCGGAAGCATGGAGAACTCAAGGGTTCATTATACGTATTTCCAAAAATTTTAAAAACTTGAAGGCCATAAAACTACTATACAATACATTTGTCAGGCCGAAACTTGAATATGCCTTACTAGTTTGGTCTCCTACCCAGTTAGGACAATCCACCAAGATTGAAAAAGTTCAAAGGAAATTTAAAAAATTTTTAATTTGTAAGAAATCTGGATATTATTCGCCTCGAGGGATTGCAAATCTTGTATTATGCTACAAAACTCTTCAATAACTTGGTGGATTGTCCTCAACTCTTAGCAATGTGCAAGTTTAAAGCACCTAGTCTGGGAGTAAGGAACCGTATTCCATTGTAAATATCAGCTGCCAGGACCAATTTCGCACAGTCTGCACCTATTTATCGCATTTCTGATACGGTAAACCGCTTTTGTAAATCAGAATCTTCACTTGACCCGTTGAGTTGCCCTACTGGGTACCATACGGCGTCTCTTGGCAGTGTGGCAATGAAATGGCGGTGAATTTGTGCAATCTTTTTCTATAATATTAAATTATCTAGGATTTCTAATACACCGTCAAGCTACTTATTTAACTTGTAGTTTATGCACAAATATTATATTAGTTATAAGACATATTGTTGAACTCTGTAAATATATAAAATTATATTTACATTTTGTATAAATCTATTAACCCTGTTATTGGCGCAAGCTGTTGGATTTGTTTTCTTCAATAAAAATAAAATAAAATAAAAAGACGATTCGAAAAAATTTAATTTTAACTAATTCTTTTTAATTCTAAAATAATATTCAATTTCTGTTCTCAAGGAGGATTTAAGAGAATAAAAGAGGATTGAAAAAAGTTTAATTTTAACTAATTCTTTTTAATTCTAAAAGAATATTGCAATTTCTGTTCTCGCGGAGGATTTAAGAGAATAAAAGAGGATTGGAAAAAGTTGAATTCTAAATAATTCTTTTTAATTCTAAAATCACTTGGAATTTCTGTTTTCGCGGAGAATTCGAGAGAATAAAAGAGGATTCAAAAAGTTTAATTCTAACTAATTCTTATTAATTCTAAAATAATATTGCAATTCAGGTTCTCGCGGTGGATTCAAGAGAATAAAAGAGGATTCGAAAAAATTTAATTCTAACTAATTCTTTTTAATTCTAAAATTACTTGGAATTTCTGTTCTCGCGGAGAATTCGAGAGAATAGAAGAGGATTCGAAAAAGTTTATTTCTAACTTATTTCTTTTAATTTCAAACTAATGTTGCAATTCCTGTTCTCGCTGAGAATTCGAGAGAATTGTAACTATAACAAAAAAAATTACTTTTCTTTTTAACTTTAAAAAAACAAAATAATAATAAATTGTAATTTTATATATAGAAAAATTTTATTTTGGGAAAGAAATAATAATTTTATACGTAAAATTTTATTTCCTTTTATAGAGAAATTTATGGAAAAAAAAGTGATTAAAAGAGAAAAAGGCAACAGGAAAAAAATGTAAGAGTGAACGTGAGACGCTCGCCGACCGACAATCCGGTGGGAGAGAGTAAGTGAGCGAAAGATAGTTCCGCGCTCACCGCTAGAGCGTGCGGGCTTCTTGGATATGGACACTTATAGTAGAGGTGTTAAAAGCGCATGCAGTGAACGTTATCGTCAGTCAGCACTCCACTGCTACCAAGTGAACTTTACGTAGCAAAGTGGGAAGTACCTACTGGGAGTGGCGCAGTATACCCTGCACCACGTACTATATATATATCTGACATAGATGTTATATTATTTTTGGCATAACCTGTGCTCTTCCCCATGGACAGTGCAGGATATCCATCCCAGCTCGGACTATCTATATTTTCCTTGGGAATAGCTATTGATTCTATTCGAATTCTCTGAAGAGAATTAAAAAGTATTGAAAATTGCGAAAAATGAATCCTCCTTAATTTTATATAATTCTCTGAAGAGAATTAAAAAGTATTGAAAATTTCTAAAAATGAATCCTCCTTAATTCTATTTAATTCTCTGAAGAAATTAAAAAGTATTGGAAATTTCTAAATACGAATTCTCCTTAATTCTATTTAATTCTCTAAAGAGAATTAAAAAGTATTGAAAATTTCTAAATATGAGTCTTCCTTAATTCTATTTAATTCTCTGAAGGGAATTATTTTTAAAAATGAATCCTCCTTAATTCTATTTAATTCTCTGAAGCGAATTAAAAAGTATTGAAAATTTCTAAAAATGAATCCTCCTTAATTCTATTTAATTCTCTGAAGAAATTAAAAAGTATTGAAAATTTCTAAAAGTGAATTCTCCTTAATTCTATTTAATTCTCTGAAGGGAATTATTTCAAAAAATGAATCCTCCTTGATTCTATTTAATTCTCTGAAGAGAATTGAAAAGTATTGAAAATTTCTAAATATTGATTCTCTTTAGTTCTATTTAATTCTCTGAAGAGAATTAAAAAGTATTGAAAATTCCTTAATGTGAATTCTCCTCAATTCTATTTAATTCTCTGAAGAGAATTAGAAAGTATTGAAAATTTCTAAAAGTGAATCCTCCTTAATTCTATGTAATTCTCTGAAGAGAATTAAAAAGTATTAAAAATTTCTAAATATGAATTCTCCTTAATTCTTTTTTTTAACCAGCGTTATTTCATTCATCTGTAATTGTATATAACTATTTTTATTTATTTTCAATACTTAGTAAAAAAATTAATGACTTAAAAATATGCAGAGCTTCGTCTTGGTAACGTTGTTTGTAATTTTTATTTTATATAGAGTATGATGCCAGAAAATTTTACAAGTATTACAAAGATAAAGGTTGAAGATCGTGGACTATATGCACCGGAAGTTCGTTCTTTTTCACTAACTTTACACTAATTTACACTTTTACTCGCCAAAAGCTTACAAATACGTGAGAGAAACTTTCAATAAAAAGTTGCCATCAATATCTACAATAAAATCTTGGTATAGAGTAGTTGATGGTTCTCCAGGATTTTCTGATGAGTCATTTAAGGAGGTTCATCGGTAGCAGTAGTTCGCAACTTTTAGAAAGATTTCTCCTGTGTAAAACATTCTAACTACAGTAAGAAGTGGTTGAGATACAGTACACTTTTGCGCATCCTCTTATATGCGCAGAAGTATAAAAATGATCCCATTGCGTCTTTTCTCAGACTTGGCTACATTGCATTCTAATTTAGAATATTTTTCCCCTTGAGCATGTGTTGTAGAATGTGTTTTGAATAATTTCAAGATTATACATAGTTGGAGACAACAAATAATAAATAATAAATAATAATGACTTCACGACTAAATTTGAAAAATTCTAAATTTAAAAAATAATTTGTAATTATTTAAATCTGTTGGGCTTCTACTGTGTTTTGAATTTCCCGCGCACTGCAACGTTGCCAAGTCACTATCTCTCACTCGTCAGGTTATGGGAGAAAGCTTGAAAATCATTAAAAGTAACAAACTTTAAAAATTGATTCCAAAAAAATGAATACCGCTCGTTTATGTTTTTATTGAAAAAAATTACTTGTTATAAATTGAATTAATAATTTTCAGCTTTAAAAAAAATATTGTAAGAAAAGTATGATTGTTATTTAATAAAATGCTCACTCTAACTACGGTCAACATAGGGAATGCATGTTAAATGTACGATTTTTAATTGTTAATATTTCGAAATTTAGTACCGCAAGGACAATTTTAAAAAATTCCTATGTATACAGGACACTTCAAAGTATTTGTATTTAAAAATTGAAAATTATTGTAAGAAAAGTGATTATCCGATGAACCTCCTTAAAGCGATAGAATTAAGATGTAAAGAAAAATGCGGCATAGTTAATTTGGTTCTAGATTAAATGTCAATAAAAGAAGAGATTATATACGATAAAAAAGAATTCCACGGAGGCATACGTTTTGGAACATTAAGAAATGCAGATACCGAATATTCTGATAACGATAACCCAATTATGGCTAAAAATGCATTGGTATTAAAAACACCAACCTGAATTTCACGTCGGTACTGGCAAAAGATTGGTATGATGCAGGCATGGAGAACATCAATAAAAATCTTAACAATTTTCCAGAGTAGCGTATAATTAACAACAGACTAGAATATAAAAAACCAGACTACTTATAAGACACGATAGGCGACGACGACGCATGGAAAAAATCATGAAGACCCGGATGCCGCTCACCTAGGGCGTGAGAAGATATATAAGGGGATACGTATTAACAACTACTGGCCCGGAATGTATCGTGACATAAGCGAATACATTGACGAGTGCGAGGTCCGTAAAAAGACCAAGTACAAGCAGACATCTTCTTATGCTCCTATGCGAACTCGTCAACCTATCAAGCCTTGGGCTATCGTGACAGCCGATGTAACAGGTCCATTCCCACGTTCACGTAAAGGTTTCGAATACATTTTCATAGTACAAGACAACTATGCTCGGTTTATCCAGATTTATTAGTTACGGAAACAAACCGGTAAAAATGTCGTCGAATCTTTACATAATGCATTAAGTCGATAGAGGTACCCAATGATTTTTGGAGGGGACCCTTGTCGTCACTCGTGAGAGTGATCTCGCGAATGAGGAAGAGCAAGCCCTCATAGCTCATTTTATTCATTTAATTTTAAAGCTTCCATGGCAGTTACTGTAGGACAAGGTCACTACGCTTTTGGGGTTGGTGTTCGAGTCTGAAGGAGGAGGGAGTGTAACGGGGTAGAATTTGATATTTAATTAATTTAAATTTGAAATTGACTCGCCTCAAAAGTGAGAGCGGTCTCCTCCTACAACGACGGCCGGTGAAAAGACAAACTATTTATCATTGGAGTCACTACCGTCAAGTTTTGACGAAGTTGATTTTTTTTAGGTTGGTAGACATGTGGTAGAGAGGTTTTATAGTCAGAAACGACGAGCTGTCGTTCTTTTGGCTATTACGAGGATTAGATGCATTTTGAAGTGACAATATTTTCTTAGGTACTGTTTTTACTCCATCCATGGTGATGATATGACCCAGATATTCTACCTTAGGGCACCCTGATTAAAGAAATGTATTTGACAGGATTAAAAAGGATTAAAATGTTAATACTTTCAAATCCTGCCAAATACTGTAAATCCTTTTTTAAAATTCGCGGTTAATCATGTCAAATACTTTTTAATACTAAAATGTTCAAAAGCAGTAGTAGGATATAAAAGGATTCGACTAGCATTTAAAATTTCTAATCCTATTGAATACTTTTTAATACTGAAATTATAATTTTATCTCGTTATTATTTTAGGATATAAGAAAATTCGACTAGCATTTAAAATTTCTAATCCTATTGAATACTTTTTAGTACTGGAATAATAATTTTATCTCGTTATTATTTTAAGATATAAAAGGATTCGACTCGCATTTAAAATTTCTAATCCTATTGAATACTTTTTAATACTGAAATAATAATTTTATCTCGTTATTATTTTAGGATATGAAAGGATTCGACTAGCATTTAAAAATTCTGATCCTATTGAATACTTTTTAATACTGAAATAATAATTTTATCCCGTTATTATTTTAGGATATAAAAGGATTCGACTAGCATTTAAAATTTCTAATCCTATTGAATACTTTTTAATACTGAAATTATAATTTTATCTCGTTATTATTTTAGGATATGAACCCGATGAAAAAAGTTTTTGTCTAATTATATATGATTATATATGTTCATATATATAATCATATATGATTATATATAATCATATATGAAGTTATATATAATCATGCATGATTATATATGGGGTCATATATAATTATATATAATTATATATGACCCCATGCATAACTAGATCTGATCATACCTGGCTGTTATTAGCCCATATATAAGTCTATATATGATCAGATCTAATTATATATAAGTCTATATATAATTAGATCTGATCAGATCTGATTATATATGAGTCTATATATAATTAGATATGTTCATACTTGGCTGGTATAACTCCATATATAACCATATATAAGTCTATATATGATCAGATCTAATTATATATGACTCTATATATAATTAGACATAATAATACTTGGCTGTCAACTCCATTTACTACCATATATAAGTCTATATATGATCAGATCTAATTATATATAAGTCTATACATAATTAGATCTGATTAGACATGACTGATACAAATCCATATATAATTAGATCTGATCAGACATGGCTAATATAAATTCATGTATGGTCGTGCATAAGTTTATATATGATTGGATCTGATCAGACATGACTGATATAAAGTTATATGTAGTTATATATATATATATATATATATATATATATATATATATATATATTACATAATATGACAATTTTTTAATATAAATGTTATTAAATTTTTATTTTGTCAACTATCAAATAAACTTAAATCCCCAATACTTAAAAAATGTTCAAAGGTTTCGGCAGCAATTTAAACGTATTAATCGATATCGATTTATATACGAATATTTATAAGTTTATAGATAAATAGATTTGATTATATGTATCTAATGAATTCTATTGTCATTTATGTACAAAATCAAATTCATTATTAGGTGCATTATTTACGTATGATGTATTGACTTGATTATTTGAGTCAAGTAATGCCATAAACTTTCCTTTATTGTAAGTTCATAACAGACTAGAGGATCAGACTACAATCCAGCGATCACCAAAGTTAAGTAGCATCGGCGTAGGTTATTGATTGGATGGGTGACCTCGTAGTAAAGTGGTGGTCAACGAATAGTAATTTTTTTTTTTTTTTTTATTTAAATTTAATCAATATTTATATTGATGAAAACAATAAATTCTAATTAAATTACTTAATTAATAATTTAAAGGTATTCGAAATGAGATTCTAAAAATGACTATATTCATTCATGCATGATCATGTATAAACAGATCTGATTATATATAATTAGACCTGGCCAATTTTTGAATCCAATCATATATAGATGATTATGCATAATTATATATGATTAGACAAAAACTTTTTTCATCGGGAAAGGATTCGACTAGCATTTGAAATTTCTAATCCTATTGAATACTTTTTAGTACTGAAATAATAATTTTATCTCGTTATTATTTTAGGATATGTAAAATTCGACTAGCATTTAAAATTTCTAATCCTATTGAATACTTTTTAATACTGAAATAATAATTTTATCTCGTTATTATTTTAGGATATAAAAGGATTCGACTAGCATTTAAAATTTCTAATCCTATTGAATACTTTTTAATACTGAAATAATAATTTTATCTCGTTATTATTTCAGGATATAAAAGGATTCGACTAGCATTTAAAATTTCTAATCCTATTGAATACTTTTTAGTACTGAAATAATAATTTTATCTCGTTATTATTTTAGGATATAAGAAAATTCGACTAGCATTTAAAATTTCTAATCCTATTGAATACTTTTTAATACTGAAATAATAATTTTATCTCGTTATTAGTTTAGGATATAAAAGGATTCGACTAGCATACAAAATTTTTAATTCTGTCGAATACTTTCAAATACTAAAATAATAATTTTATTTCGTTATTATTTTAGGATATAAAAGGTTTTGACTAGCATTCAAATTTCTGATTCTATTGAATACTTTTTACTTTCCTGCTAAGAAAATTGCAAATTTTCAAAAATTCGGGAAGTTATTAGTTTCAGTCCGATTTTCGAAAATCGAATTCCTAAGAGACCTCGATGTTTTGAGGTTTTAGGAAACTATTTTGACTAATTTCAAGATGATGTCCGAGTGTATGTATATACGTACGTACGTGCATATGTAAATATCTATAACTTTTAAACGGATGAACCGATTTTGATCGTCAGTGTCACTTGATGCGGTTTGTCAATATCTAAAAGCTGAAAAAATTTGAGCTCGATCGGTAGGGCTCGTTTAGAGATATTACAAAAATAAAATTTTTTCAAAAATTTTTTTTTTCGGATAACTTTTTACGGGCTCGATAGATTGATTCTTCAATCAACTGGGCTCTGAAGCTTCATAAGCCGCGTCCAATGTTTCCTCAACCATCAAAATCGGTTTATTCGTTTAAGAGAACCCGTTGTCGAAAGAATTGAAAAAAAAAAATTTTTTTTAGTATTTTAGGAATTTGCCAAAAACCACTAGATAAATCAATTTTAAAATTAGATCTGTTCTAGAACTCAATAGAACGCGTCGATTGCCACCTCAACCATCTCAATCGGTCAATTCGTTCGAGAGATATTGTTGGAGAAAATATGGTAAAAAACATTTTTTTTCGAAAACAAAGGCATAAAAAACTATTTTTGAGTTCAAGGGGGCGGGAAGTTTTGGGACTGGGCCGCAGGGTCAACTGACAGACCGATTTTTTATCCTGAAACAATAATTTTATATCATTATATTATTTTAGGATATAAAAGGATTCGACTAGCATTTAAAATTTCTAATCATATTGAATACTTTTTAATCCTGAAATAATATTTTCTTTTTATTACTTTTTTGGGATATAAAAGGATTTAAACGGTATTTAAACTTTTTATTTCTGTTGAATACTTTTTAATCCTAAAATAATAATTTTATTACATTATCTTTTCAGGATATTTTTCGGATAATTTCATGATCCTCAAACTAGCTTTTACATCTTCAGCATTCATTACTACACTTTTTGCTTTCCAATACTTGACTATACACTTTATGAAAAGATTGTGGACAGCCTCCAGTCTTTTAACGCGTATTCCAGTATGGGTCTAAGTAACGTCATATACAGTTGTCTTAAGGTTGACAACTGCTTGAAATCTTTTTCAAGCCTTATTATACAACCTATCACACTTTTCGCTCAAGTTATCACATGATCCACCTGACTTATAACGTTTGATTTATTTAAATTTGAATTCAATTCAATAAAAATTAGGAAAACTACTGACCCTGAAGACTATCCCTGCAACTTCCCGCTAATTTCATACTTAAGCTCTCAAAATTGCACTTATTACGTTTTTGAGCTCTTCGAGCTCAAAAATATAATTTTCGTATCATTTCGAGTTCACCGAGCTCAAAGGTCAGATAGAAGTTTAATAAAAAACTATTTTTTGAATTTTTAAGCCGCCGTAACTTTTGAAGGAATGAACCGATTTTCACGCGGTTGGCGGGGTTCGACGTAGTTTTTTTTTCAGACACCATCGTAGGAATAGTCAGGGAAGCTTCCTAGGACCTCAAAACGTCGAGATCTGATGAAAACTTGATTTTCGAAAAACGGGGTAAAAGCAATAACCCCCGGTTTTCGAAAATTTTTAATTTTCTTAGCAGGAAGTTAGAAATTTTTCATCACTAATATGTATTTTTAATCGCGATTTTATAAAACAAAAAAGTATTTGAGCCTGGGAAAAAAATATATATAATTAGATATAATAATATATAATTATATAAAATTTTGTATCTTTTTATATTATTTTGTATAATTATATGTTACGTCCAGCTTAGACGCTGAACTTTTTATATTAAATTTTATTTTTTTTTTATTATTAAAATTACGTGGCGACCAAATTTTATTTTTCTTTAATAGCTCTAGAGCGATAAGACATTTTAGTTGTAAAAATATTTTAAGAATTAGTAAATTTGTTTGCTCTGACGCACGTAAAAAAGTACTAGAGCAAACAATCAAATGCATTTTTAATGACCCCTCAGGTCACCATAGCGAAAAGGCCCAAGTTTATTCTTTTTAGAAAGCAATAAAAAAATTATTAACGGAGACGTATTAGAAATATTTAAAAAGGTAAAAATATGAAATTTTAACAGTGACTCATTTTTAAATAAGTAAAATAAACGAAAATACCTAATCTTATAAGCCCTTACATTTTTGAGTGCACTTTCAACGAGACATCTCGGGATCATAGAACAAATAGACAAAATTGTTTTAAATGACGAAATAGTCCTTAAGGGAATTTAATACAAAAAAAAACTTACTATTCAAAATAATTTTTAACTAACAAAAAATCTGATGAAAGTTCGTATAAATAATTAAATTAATTAATTAAACTCAAATAGATAAAAATAGTAAGAATAAATATAAAACTTTTAAACTAATTAATAAAATTCAAATACATAAAATTTCAGGAATAAATACAAAAATTCATATAAATGATTAAATAAATTACAAAATTTTGAAGAAGTAAAGACTATAAAATAGATATGAAATTTTACATAAATAAATAAAGCAATTAATAGAATTTACATAAGAAAAGATTCATGCGAATAAATATAGAATTTTATATAAATAAAGAAGTAAATTTATAAAAATTAAATAAGTAAAATTCATACAAATAAATAAAAGTAAATTTATCAAAAGGAAAATTTATAAAATAAGATATAAATTTCTATTATAATAAATAAATTAAAATATTATTATACATAAAATATTGTGCATGTGGGTGTATGTGTGGATACGTACACGCATAGGCCTGCATCGGGGTGTGCCCTTTACCACTTCCCTAGCGGAAAATCCTAGGGAAAGGGAAAGGACCCAAAGAACTATGTTCCGATTGGACACAGTTTCCCCCAAACAATACACCAATTAGGACCTGACGAAAATTATAAAAAGTGTTGACACCCATCAATCACTCTCAATCTCGCAGTTTTTACGGCAGTGTCTCAATTTCTCAGTTAAGTCACAGTTCTCAGTCCTGGATCAGTAAGGATGAGAAAATTCAAGTACAAGTGTTCTCACACTTACACTAGTTCCGTACTAGTATTTACTTGCAAGTGTTCTCACACTTTGTTTTCTATTTAAACGTACAAGTGTTCTCACACTTCATATTTTGATTTAATGGTACAAGTGTTCTCACACTTTATTCTATTATTTATATTGTTAGTGTTTAATAGTAACGAAACAAATTGTAACCGCGAATAATTTAGTAAACTCAGTGTAAACCAAAAGTATACTCCAGTCTTCACAACTTCAGGTATTGTAATCTTTAAGTTTATGTTAAGCCAAAATATAGAAACATTTCCAACACGTGGAAATATTTTAAAAATGTATTGTATTCAAAATTCTATAGTCCTCTCTAGTATTCAAAACGAATTTTATCACAACCATTTTATTGTAAATTAGAGTCGGCTGACTAGCCACCTAATGTTTTAAATATTAAATTCATTGTATTCACATCATCAAAATTGTAAATCGTATAATATATAGTAGTTTAATTCGTATATTCAACATCTTCATTTCAAACAAACCTTCCAGATAATAACTCAGTGTGATCCCGGTCTATTGGTCGAAAGACTAGGGCCGAAAATAAAAATAATAATAATTTGTCCAAATATCACAGTACAAGCTACTTTTTGGACATAACATATATATGATTACATCTAATTTTTTTTTAATTTTATGTTTAATTGTATATAAAAATATATAATTATATAGATCTTTTTAATAATTATATGTTATAACAGAGTCATTATATAATGTATATATATAATATAGTTTATAGAAATAGAAATAAGAAATATGTGTATGGTGCTATCCAAGTCCTATTTCTGGGCCTGATAGGCTGAAATAAAAATTAATAAAAAAAAAGCAAATCTTTTTAATTTGTAATGGGTCCACTTATTTTATTAACTAATGTGGTCGTAATAAAACAAGGGCCCACACATATGTAAAACTTAAGGTGTTTTACGTACCTGTCCAGCTAAGCTCAGTAGTCTCAGGACGAGGGTAACCCCGTACTGGACCACGCAGTATTAAAATTAGAGAGAGATCTTATACTCAACTTATCAGGAAGGTTGTTATTAATTTAAGAAACTAAATGTATTTAATTGCACTATAAAAGAACTATGGCATTTATTTCAACGAAGTCGCTTTACAAAATAATGATGAAATTATGAACAATAACTATAAATGACTGATGAAACTGACTCGACTGATTTTACTAAACTGAATGACTCGACTGACTTAATTAATTAATTACAACGACTGTTCAATCCAAAAATATATTATTTCACAAAACAAAATAGTTAACCCGACAATAACAAAACGACTCACTTACTCCAACAACTCCAATCCAAACCAGTCCTTCCTTCCACCGAACCTTTACCTCCATGACCAGAGCCTCCAACCAGTTCCTTCCAATCCACCGATCCATTCCAAACATTTCCAAGTCCACCAGGTCCAATCCACAGTAATTATTATAGAATTATAAATAATTTAAATAAAACTTAATTAACTTAAGTAAGAATAAGCTTCCACCTGAGGTGGGCTTACATGCTCTTGGCCCATTATGAGTATAGTATATCAGCACGTGTAGTAGTAGATGGTAGTAGAAGACCAAGGTGGTAGTGGTAGGCACGTCCGTCCACGGCAGTTGCTGCGAGCCAAAAGACCGACCGCTCGTCGTCAGTGCAGCCAGATCGTGGGTAAAATGACCCCCCACTCTGGTACCACGCGGGCGACACATACCATGTTAAAAGATCTGTTGGTGTGTCGGGATAACGAGAGAAGCCGAAGCGAGCCGAGAACGGCCGGGAAAAGTAGGGGAATATTACCCTTTCCACGAGACATAGAGGAGTCACACACACAACTGTGACTCTCCGTACATGAGAAATTCTGAGAATCCGATCTCAGCCGAAGCATTAAGCGGGGAAAATAATGCTATAAATTTAATTTAAAAAATAAATAAATAATGCTTTTTTGTATTAAATAAATAATAAATAAATAAATAAATAAATTAATAAATAATGCTATTTTTGCGAAAAAATTTTTTTGTAATAAAAAATTTTGGTTAAATTTTTAACCCATTAATTGATAAGCGTAATAAATAATAATAGTAATTATTTACATTTGAAATGAATATTACAAATAAGTATTATTAACAAGAATTTTACTAGCGAGAATTGTCAGTGAGAATTGCTAGTGATAATTATTACACCGGAAATTCTCAAGCGCAATTTATATATTAGTTATTCGATTAGACTTATTATCAATTAATCGGCTGAGAGGGGTGAGTGAGAACTTACGAGTATGAGGAACCGTGGTCGAATCCTCGACCTATCCTTTTCTTTTTTTTTTTACTTTTTAAACGTTATTATTAACGATAATACGAATTTTTTTATTATTTCAATAGAAAAAATATTATTATTTTTTTTTTCTTATTTTAAAGGGGTTTTTGTTCTATTTTTTAGAGCAAAAATAATATTAATAAAAAATTCAACGATTCATAACAAATTGTTTTTTGCACCAATATTTAAAATAGAGCAGAGAGCAAGATGAATAATGATTAAAAAAAAAAAAGTTCCTTAAATTTCATAACAAGTAATAAAAATCAATTGTTAATTAACAAATACGTTTTTAAACAATAAAAAAATTTTTCAAAGAAACGGGTTTTTCAAAAATTCAAAAAAAAGGTATTTGTTTATTACAATTATTATTCATTAATCTTAACTGTAGGTGCCTGAAGTTTTTCAGTTATTAATTTTCATATTTCATAAGTTTAAATTAAAACAATTTCTTTGTTCATAGATAGCTTGTACAATTCAAACGGATGTACAAAAAGTTTTAAGTCAGAGATACTTGTGCTATTTTGTGCCATCGAAAAACCACTTTTTGGTTTTTAGGATTAAAAAGAATAAATTCAAAAAATGTATTTAATATTAATATTGTTATTTTTGAAGTTAATATGTACCACGTAAAGAAAAAAGTGGAGAAAAAAAATTTTTTTATACAAGAAACAATCAATTTAAATTTGTAAATTTTAAACCGCAGGGCCTATTAACTCCGCTAGTTAGATAGAGACAGCGCTATATTTTTTGTCACTCCAAGTACTGGTCGAGCGCATTACCCTTCGCTCCTGAAGAGACTCTTTGCCAGTATTTGGAGTGATAGAAATATACTGCTGTCTCTATCTAACTTACCAAGTTAATAGGACCTGCGGTGTAAAATTTACAAATGTTAATTGATTGTTTTTTGCATTAAAAAAATTTTTTTTTTGTGAGATATCGTGAACGAAAGATATCGAAAAAATCGAAACCCTATTTTCGTTTCGATTTTCTATTAGTTTCTAAGATTAATCAACTTTCGACACAGCTTTCCACATCACCCAGGAGGTACTGTGTCCTGGCATGCGTTCCCATTATTTTATATGGCGGGATCCCTCTTAGGCCTACACCATGGAATAAGAAGAGCTGAAGGCTTTATATTAAGTTGACTAGTAAAACGTAGAGCTGAAGGCTCTGTATTAAGTATAGACTAAGAAAAAGTAAAGCTAAAGGCTCTATATTAAATTGACTAGGAAAAAGTAGAGCAGAAAGCTCTTGATTAAGTTTGTGAAGAAAAAGTGTAGCTTAATGCTCTATGTGAAGTTGACTAGGAAGAAGCAGAGCTGAAGGCTCTAACTTCTACGTGATTTTAAGTAAATAATTAGCCCATTGCACTAAGTTTTAAATTGACTAGTTAGTTAAATATTGCACTTAAATTACAACTGACTAGGATAAGCAGAGCTTAATGATCAGTTCTTATAATGACTTAATTGCTTAATTAAACTTTACATCACAACAATGACTAGCAAAGTAACAGGGCTTTTTTATAATTAAAAATATTATATACAGATTAGTAGAAATCACGAACGATTCATTTACATTGAAAGACGACCTGACAAACGACCCGAATTGAAAACATATATACAATATCTATTTAATTTTCAATCATTCGCCAATCATTCGCCAATCATCACTGCTGTCATACGCATGAACATTCACATTCCTTTGAGGGGCCTTGACTTCCTCGGGATACAAAGTAGATGAATTCATCATTTCTACATAACTTTTATCAATCGACATTTCTAACGGATTTAACTTTCCTGATTTGGAGAGAGATCTAATCACACAAAGTGAATTCAGCGTTTTAGCGCAAAGGCCGTTCCTTTTCTTTGTCTTAATCTCAGGTATTAATGAAAACGCCCTTTCAGCCGGAGCATTTGAATGGGGAAGTGATCTAATAAGACCTAAGAGTAAGCGCAAAGCTGGAAACTGTACGATCCCATTTGAACAAGTGAAAGCGCAAATTTCCATCCACATTTTGTCGAATGATAATTTGCTCCATCGCTCTTTCAAATACGCATCAATACAGTATAATGAATGCCACTCAGTTTGAATAGATCTGTCTACAGGAACGCCAAGAACATCACAGACATTTTTGACTTTTAAAAACGATGACACCCTATCTTCTTCGAAGAGAGCAGATTCCGACGCAAAAACAGCAACATTTAGCAAAAAACTATCATCGAACGGTAACCTTTTGCGAATGTTTTCAGCAGCTATTACATAGAATTTTAAACAATTGCTGCGCACCTGGTTAATAATCAATTCAGAAACTCCTGATTTTAATTGAATCTGTAAATAATCTTCGCAATTAGCTCCGATGTCAACTTCAGATAAATCAAGTTGATTCGTGATTAATCCAAAGTTTATTTCGTGAGCTCCATTGTCAAAGATTTCAGGTTTCAACAAAGCAGGCTTCATGAACTTCTGAAGAATTTCAGTGAGCAATTTCTTCGAAATAGGTTGCAGCTGATGGACTAGAGTATCATTTCCTTGAAAATGAGCATTGATTTTATTAAAAACTTCAAGTACCCATTGCAAGAAAAGTAAATACGCTTTCGTCATGGGTTCATCAATAATTGCTTTTAACCCTATAGCAGCTGCATTATTTTCAGAAGATTGATCAATTAAAAAACCTTTAATCGCTTGCCAATTATCTAAAATCCTAGAAATAGCTACTTGACGAGACAACCATCGTGTAGCTGCGAATCGAGTAACCTTAGAGGGATGTTCATCATAAAATTCCTGAAATTCACTAAAAATAGCACTTCGTTTGGGGCTATTATTAATAAAAGAAGAAATGTCAGCAACGAAAGAATGAATTTGAGACGGCATAGCAGCACTGGCATGTGTAGCGACAAGCGCTAAAGAATGGCAGATGCAGGAAAGAGTTAAAAGATTAGGAACTGTCTTACTTAAACGAGCTTTGAAAGAGTTACTTCGACCAACCATGACCGAAGCATTGTCACAGGCAAGACTAATTATTTGCTGCAGAGGAACTTCCTTCTCGACCATTGCATCGATGAATTGTTTAACTAATCGCTCGGCACAACCGTTAGTTGCATCGAGGTGGATTAATTTCAACAATTCGGTATTAACGAGTAAAGTGGATGGATCGACGTAGCGAACCATCAAAGTCATCCATTTATCGTTGGTATTGTCAGATGTCTCATCAACGAAAATAGAAAACTTTGTGGTTTGCACAACCTTTTCAACCTTCTTAGATTCACGAACACTAACAACATTATTGATGACTCTAGTAGTTTTAGTCTTGCCCATGGCCATTTTTTGAAGAACAGCAGGTTCTTTACCAATCGTCTGAAAAAACTTCAAAATGTCCGAAGCAGTAGATAAGGCAATATTATTCTGAGCTACAAAAGTTGCAAATCGAATTTCAGCAGCTTTGACCCGATCATTGAAATCGAGTTCAGAAGAAGACAATAACGAACTGGGGTCTGGTGGAGAACAAACTGGAGGAAAAGATGAATTTTCCGAAATAACGACACTGGAAGACACAATACAACTCCTAAGATGATGCGAACGCTCGAAATCTAAATGTTTAGGGGTTTTTAAATGCCTAACAATCTCGGATTTACCGCAAGCTAAAGAAACATCGCACGCAACACAAAAAAACTTCGACGGATCTGACGGACATTCTTTCACCCACGCCCTCCACTCTGGAAATTTATCAAACCATTGCTGTTGAAATATTTTAAGTCTAGATTTTTTAGCAGAAGGCTCTGATAAATCCATATTTAATTTGAAAAAAAAAAAATAAAATAAAAACAACAACAATAGTGCGATAAACCGAGAGTATTACGCGATTAATAAATCCGAACACTAACTGAACTGAACACAAATCACAGCACCTGTAGAACACGGTATTAATAATTTAATGCACTGAACACTTATAAACACTTATAAACACTTATAAACACTTATAAATTAAAAGCTTACCTAAACAACGCGATCGCGAAACTAAGAAAGACGAACGTAAACTTTACTATGACTAAATTAAATAATAAGCTCGAGCCATTCACGAGAAAAGAAATAGAATAAATATTTATAAGTAATAATTATAAAAAATTAATTATAAGAATATTTAAATACTTAAATAAATACCTGTGTTTGTTATTTCAGGAACGCAATAATAATGGCGATGCACGTCGTGTAACTGAACACATAACATTAATCATTGACAGAAAAAACGTACGTTGACAAACAAACGAAAGAAACGTCTTTTGTTTACAACGGAGATCCGAGACGCGGAAAGCGCGGGTCTTTAAATCGTCGGGCATTTAAATTTTAAAGAGACGTAATTTTTCACCTATAAAAATTACTATTCAATTGAAAATAGTGAGTACATTACTTATGATGCACGAAGTAAATAAAAAAAATTGTAACAAAAAAATTTTTATATTGCATAAAAATAAATACTTAATAACATACATTTTACTTCACGGCCCCTAGCGAGTCAACATGTAAGACAGAGATAATAACATTTGTTTGTCTCTCAGCTCTGACACGGCTACCGCTCACCGAGATTCTGTTACCGGTGATACTATGAGAGTGACAAAGACATACAATACGACGAATGTTACTATCGCTGTCTTACTTATTGATAGTCCGGTCAACATGTATCTTTTAGGTAATAAATTTTTATTCACTTCGGAAAATTATGATCGAGGTGTCATTCGATTCGTCATCTCGTGTAGGAAATTTATGAAAAATGTAGAGCAGCACTTGCAAAAATTACCAAAGTTATAAACAATTTAGTGAAAAACAGGAGGGTTTGGTTTATTGCGAATATCTCAAAAAATATTCAAAGTTTCTTGAATTTGAAAAAAAAAATCCAAAAAAAAAGGAACAAATTACAAAAAAAAAATTCCCACCTCCCAAAACTCTAAAATCAAGATTAATAATTTTTGTACAGGGAAAATTAATAACTGAAAAACTTCAGGCACCTACAGTTAAGATTAATGAATAATAATTGTAATAAACAAATACCTTTTTTTTGAATTTTTGAAAAACCCGTTTCTTTGAAAAATTTTTTTATTGTTTAAAAACGTATTTGTTAATTAACAATTGATTTTTATTACTTGTTATGAAATTTAAGGAACTTTTTTTTTTTTAATCATTATTCATCTTGCTCTCTGCTCTATTTTAAATATTGGTGCAAAAAACAATTTGTTATGAATCGTTGAATTTTTTATTAATATTATTTTTGCTCTAAAAAATAGAACAAAAACCCCTTTAAAATAAGAAAAAAAAATAATAATATTTTTTCTATTGAAATAATAAAAAAATTCGTATTATCGTTAATAATAACGTTTAAAAAGTAAAAAAAAAAAAGAAAAGGATAGGTCGAGGATTCGACCACGGTTCCTCATACTCGTAAGTTCTCACTCACCCCTCTCAGCCGATTAATTGATAATAAGTCTAATCGAATAACTAATATATAAATTGCGCTTGAGAATTTCCGGTGTAATAATTATCACTAGCAATTCTCACTGACAATTCTCGCTAGTAAAATTCTTGTTAATAATACTTATTTGTAATATTCATTTCAAATGTAAATAATTACTATTATTATTTATTACGCTTATCAATTAATGGGTTAAAAAATTTAACCAAAATTTTTTATTACAAAAAAATTTTTTCGCAAAAATAGCATTATTTATTAATTTATTTATTTATTTATTTATTATTTATTTAATACAAAAAAGCATTATTTATTTATTTTTTAAATTAAATTTATAGCATTATTTTCCCCGCTTAATGCTTCGGCTGAGATCGGATTCTCAGAATTTCTCATGTACGGAGAGTCACAGTTGTGTGTGTGACTCCTCTATGTCTCGTGGAAAGGGTAATATTCCCCTACTTTTCCCGGCCGTTCTCGGCTCGCTTCGGCTTCTCTCGTTATCCCGACACACCAACAGATCTTTTAACATGGTATGTGTCGCCCGCGTGGTACCAGAGTGGGGGGTCATTTTACCCACGATCTGGCTGCACTGCTCGTCGTCTCTGGGCCTCGTACCTCCCCACTCAGGTTGGCCAACCCCTAAAACCAATTGTCGAGGGACTCGACCGTAGCGACCCCGGCTGTAACTGAATGTTACCGGCCGGTAACTGATTGTATAATGATTAACGAAATCTTATAAAGCCTATAAAATTTTCTGATTCACCGCATTAATAAATGTTAGAAAGTATACAAACTATTTTTAAATTTCCCAGAAATACATTTAGTAGACCAAAAGCAGGATGACAGTAAAAAAATTTTGAAGATTCAACAATGAATTAAGTTATAAAAAACTGAGACATAAAATTTAAAATATTTTAGTTAAACTTAAAAAATTCAAACTTCTGATTTTTTTAATTTACCAAAAGTAGTCATTCTCGTCCCGATATTAGTGGGTATACTGCTAATGGTCTCTACTCTATGAACAATAATATAATTTACTACAATGCTAATAACAGAATTAATCATTTATTGATGTCCTTAATTTTCTCATTCGAATTCAAATAAATACAATTAGCACTTATTGTCAAGCGTGTGATACAGCACTGTGGACAACAGCTAGTACTTCGGACCAGGAGGATCCGGGGTCGAGTCCATTAGTCAGCAGGTTATTTTTATTTATTTTATTTTTTTTTTTTCATGACAATTATTGTATATATTACTTTATAAAGTTATATATAATTATATAAAATTATATATAACTCAACTATAATTAACTGTAATTTAATATATAACTATACAAAATTAGATGGAACCAAAACTCATATTCAATTTTATCTAAGCATTTATATAAAATTTTGTATAATTATGTATAAATTTTTTTTCCCGGGTAGAAGATTTTGAATTTGCAATAATCATAAATCTATTTGCATCTTCTTTCTAGAACGGAAAATTGCTAAATAGTATTCAAAATTTTGAGTCGTCTTATACACTAGTCCCAAAAATTAAGGGATAGAAAAAAAATTCGAAATTGTTCCGGAGTAATCTTAAGCGAACCGACGAAAAAAAATTTTCAAAATTTTTGCTCGTCTTTTAACAAGTCTATGGGCTTCAATAAATTTTTTTGAATAATCTGACCTTATGCCGCTTTTAGGAAATCTTATGCCCTTCAATTTGGCGGCCTCAAAAAGTCTTTACGACAAGTTGACGCCGAGTTATCATTGATCAAAGCAAAAAAGTCCATTTTTGCTTTGATAATCAATAACTTCGGACGTATTGGTCGTACAGAGAATGAAAGTAGGGTTTTGAAAACTGAAAAACATTCTCTATAAAACAAAATAAGTCGCTTTTCATAAAAAAATTTTTTTTGAAGTGATAATGTTTAGTAAAAAACAGGTCAAAATTCGCATATTTAAGGATATTCTGAAATCTTGCTATAACTTTGCATATAACGGATGAACAAATTTTTTTTTTTTTCAAAAATTGTTTTTATAAAAATTTTTTTTTTTGGTGTATCCGCAATGATTTATCATTGTCAAAAAAATTCCTCAATTTTTTCTTTACCGCCGGCATTAGCGTTACCCAAAGCGTACCTCGTGGAGGTTCCTTGGTCGAATTTACGCTTCTTACATACATACCGACGGTAAAAAAAAAAATTAAGGAATATTTTTTGACAATGATAAATAATTGCGGATACACAAAAAAAAAAAATTTTTGAAAAAAAAAAAAAATTTGTTCATCCGCTATATCCAAAGTTATAGCAAGATTTCAGAATATCCTTAAATATGCGAATTTTGACCTGTTTTTTAATAAACATTATCGCTTCAAAAAAAATTTTTTTATGAAAAGCGACTAATTTTGTTTTATAGAGAATGTTTTTCAGTTTTCAAAACCCTACTTTCATTCTCTGTACGACCAATACGTCCGGAGTTATTGATTATCAAAGCCAAATTGGACTTTTTTGCTTTGATCAATGATAACTCGGCGGAAACTCGTCGTAGAGACTTTTTGAGGCCGCCAAATTGAAGAGCATAAAATTTCTTAAAAGCGACATAAGGTCAGATTATCCAAAAAAATTTATTGAAGCCTATAGACTTGTTAAAAGACGAGCAAAAATTTTGAAAATTTTTTTTTCATCGGTTCGTTTAAGATTACTCCGGAACCGTGCATGATAAAAAATTTTGAGGTCCAGATCTGAAAACTAGAAACTTCGGCTACGATTTGCTTTTTTAATTTTCACTCTACGATCATTTTTCACCAAGTTACAGCATGTTGAAAATCATCCAAAAATTTCGAATTTTTTTTCTATCCCTTAATTTTTGGGACTAGTGTCTATCATTATGAATCATATTTTTAGGATTTAGGAGTATTTGAAAGTATTCGAAATTTTCAATCATCTTAAATCCTATTTAATCATATTTTTAGGATTGAAAAGCATTTGACAGTACTTAACAGTTTAAATCATTTCAAATCCTGTTAAATCATATTTTCAGGATTAAATAGTATTTAACAGAATTTAAAAATTTGAATCATGTTGAATCCTTCTGAATCATATTTTCAGGATTTAATAGCATTCAAGAGGATATAAATTTTTTTAATCCTTTTAAATACTTCTTTTTAATCAGGGCACAAAAGTTTTTACTTTTCCGGTTGAAGAATGAGTCCTGCTTCTCTGAGGCGATTAAATAATCTTTGAACTCGTGTTGCATGTTCTTCAAGAAAAGGTGCATAAACTACGAAATCATCCAAGTAAATGAATAATTATACAGCCTTAAGACCACTAAGGGTGAAATCCATTATGCGTTGAAAAATTGCTGGTGCATTTTCTAATCCAAACGGCAGGCAGCAATATTCCCAGTGTTCATCTGGAGTTAAGAAAGCTGTTTTTCTTGCGTTTAAAGGTTCTATCGGTACTTGGTGAAAACCACCTAGGTGGTTTTAATAATTTAATAATAATTAAACTTTTTTCAATTTAAAATCTCAATTTTTTATATTTAAATTCATTACGAAAATTTGAAATTCTCTCAGAGATTTAAAAATTGATCTCGTTAGCTTCTTGGAAAAATTTTTCAACAAAGTTTGTGCACTTTATACAATTTACAAATGCGGTAAATTAAAATATTTAACAGACTTCATAAGATTTTATGAACCATTATAAAATCGGTTGTTCCGAACAATGTTACGTTATTTGGTCATTTCTAAATTATTTTACCAAACGTATGTATACGGAAAACTCGAAAAAACTAGTATACGTGCCCATATCAGGGCATATCAAGCCATATCAAACCTGATCAAGATTTTTTTGACAAGCATATTAAAATATATATACCCTTATCAAGTTATATCAGGTCATATCAAGACATATAAAAAAAATTATATACAAGCATATCAAGTCAGATCAAGACATAACAAATCTGATATCGAAATATCAAGTTGATATGGACATATCAAGTTGATATGGCTTGATATGGCCAATTTTTATATCAGACTATATCAGAATATATTAAAAATTAGATATGGGCATATCAGATCATATCAGGTCAGATATGAATATATCAAATTTTTTGATATGGCCATATCAGGTCATATAAGGCTTGATCAGAAAATTTTTTCACGGGCTTCAAAGTCAAATACACTGAAGTATTAGAATGCACCTAGTTGATTCAATATATTGATAATTAACGGTAAAGGATAAGCGTCGCCTATGGTGATCTTATTTAAGCAACAAAAATTGATCACCATACGCCACTTTTCAATACAATAATTTCACAATCGTAATAGAAATGTGCTTAAGTACAGCAAAATCTCTACTGATCGGAAATCTAGACTAACTAGAACGTCTTTTTCAACCACGATGATAAGATGAATGTTTATATTTTACTTGTAGTACGCACTTTTGCTGACTACGAATTGCGAAATAATATAAAATTTATTTTTAGTAGAAGATGGAATTGTAAATGCAATTTAATGCAATAATGTTAAACACCAGTTCGTAATCCCACCGCAGCCACCAGATTTCTATATGTTATGTCCGGCGATTGATATTAAAAGAGTGGATCGATTTCTCTTTAGTAGCAACAAAATATGGCCGATCGGATGGAGGTGCGGACTAACGATATGGAATATCACGGAAAGAAAATGAATCTCTTTTCGTTCAATTATTCATGTGGGTTCGTTTGTGAAAAGTTGTTCCACAAATATAAGGTCTTTCTCCATAGTTTTTATGTAATAGACAATTGAATTATAATAATAAGTTGCTGAGGAAGTCATAAATAAATGACGAAACGTTCAATTTATTTAAATTAATTCATTTATTTCCTGGTCCTATTTCCTACGAATGTAATAGTTAGTTGTTCCACAAGCCTTCGAAGAGAATTGTACGAGTTGTTAAGGATTTTATTGTTGATAGAACAAGATAGTATAAAACTTACTTACCTTCAATCGGTCTTTCTCGTTTAGAGGCTCGATCTCCTCTGGCTCCGGTGTCTACCCTGCTTCTGTGACAAAGTTGGCTCAGAGTAAAGGATGGATGGAGTCTCATACTATTTTTGAGTGAAGAATTTGCTCGATGGTAAATTTAAGCCTTTATTTGATCATGATTAATACACTATTTGGTACTATTTAATAATTCTTTACACTTATGATTTCATAGCCAATTTTATTGGTTCAGCAAAAATTTATGTGTCTTTAATTGTTCGGAAGAATGCCTAAGCACAGAATTTAACAAATATCTGAATATAATTTAAAATACTTTATTTAAGATATCGCAATACAGCAAAATACCGCTAGACGACCATTTACAACACGACGGGAGAAATTAGTTGGCCTAGCACTTACGGTAAAGTGTTATCCTAAATAACAAAATTAACTAAATCTAAAAAATTGTAGTACGATAGATAGATAAAACTTCAACGTAAAGTTACCCGGAGGTACAAATTACTTGACTAGTACCTCCGCCGTATTACAACTTACCCTTTGCCTCGCGTTCTAAGACGGATATATGCAAATGGTATACGGACCTAACAGCGGCCGATTTACGCGGGTCAAAGGATACAGAGTTATTGGCTCTGCTCAACAACTAAGACCTCGAGCTACAATGCTCGAGTGTTTTTATATTTTTACTCAATTTTGATGGGAGGTAATTTATTAATGTCATTGGTGGAAAATGACGTTTGATTCCTTTTGTCGATTGTTCATTGGTCCGTCATTACTCGCAATTTCTTGGTCAACGTGAAAAGGCAAATGTAGGTCTTTGCTTGCGCTGCGTTTTGGCAATTTTTAAAAAAAGGTTTCGGCTGCTCTAATCATTTAAATTTGGCAATTAATAATAATAACAATAATTTAAAAAATTGTAGGGTGGACATAACGATAGCGTTTCAAATAGCTCTTCAACATCAGTAGATAGCGCATAAGAGATGTTTCTAAAAACTTTATAATATCTTTCTGTTCAGTCACGAGCTTAATCATTTTAGAAAGCTACGTGTACTTTCGCTCGTCCGGGAGCTGCCGACTCGCTACTGACTTCAAGGTCAGAATAGTGCCGGATCACTCGCTATTTGGGCCCGGTACATATAATTTCTAGCTCATGGCCGTGCCAAGTCGGCATGAGAGCTCCGCTACCAGCCGACCAATCAGGAAAATTGGCGGCTAACTACATCCTGTTGGCGCGCTTTTAAGCCAATGGGAAAATTCGCTAGTGCAGCCGTGCTGCACACGTCATCACCGAGCGGCAACGAAGGAAGATGTCGCTATCACATGTCTTTTTGCTCCTGGTGTTCAACTGTTTCACCTCGTGCCTTCCATCTTACTTTGAGGAGTCTAACGTGCTACCACGTACTCTCAAACCGCTTAGCTTAGTCTAAATTATTCTTGTGTGATAATTCCGCTTACCTTACGCTAAAATATCCTCAGCAATTAGCTAGTATATCAAGGCTACTAATTATTGAGTATATATTGATTTGTTGCTTGCGTTTAATTACTCATAAATTAATTAACGCGTTTTGATCCGCTACCGACCCCGTGTCGAGTTTTTATACGTGAAATTTGTATCGTTACATTCACTATCGCGTATACTCAACAGTCGCATTCACTATTGAGTATATTTTTTCTCACAATTTTTCAGAGTACATATAGTTAATAAAACATCTAATTTATCATCTGTAATTTTTGTGTCAATTTTAATTATTGAATCAACCACACCTACCCCAGTATCTTTTTGTGCATTCGCTCACTTTACAATTTCAGATATTTATTTTTGATGTCAAATAAAAAAAACTTCAAATCTTAAAGATCTATAAGATATTGTTTTACTAAACGAGTAATGATTTTCAAGATTAATTATCCTTAGTAATTATATAATTTTTTTTTTTAAATATATGATCTTTAAAAGTGGGCCTGACTACAGTATATAGGAGCTCGGTAGCTCGCGTACTTGTAAGTTTGAACGTGTACTGGGTACGAGATACTACTGGAAGTAAATACCGTGCCTCTGAATAGCAGCGAAAACAATAGAATTTTCGCACCTTACTAGTGGTTTCAAAGGTAATTCCGGATATCGGTAATGACCTTGTATTTTTAGGTAGATTTCTTTAGAAATCGACCTATTGCAGAGGGTCCCATGATCGAATTATCAAAAAATTTTGCCACTATATATCTTATTTTACTTCGTAGAGTCAAAAAATACCATCCGCTCGAAAATTTATATATATTAGGGTGGCGCAAAAAAACCGACTATTTTTTTTTTTCGAGTCTTTTGTGAAAATTTGTTGGTTTACGATGTTTTGAGAAGCCTCTCCAAAAATCAGCTCGATAAAAAATTTTTAAGAGGTCGCTCATGAATTTTGAAAATATCAAAAATGATTGAAATTCGAATTTTTAATTTCTAAATTTTTTCTTTCTCGTGGCAGCAATAGTTTATATTTGTAAAATCATGGCTATGCTGAAAATTTGAGCTCAAAATTCAAATATTGAAACGGTGCTCAAGAATTTTGAATATTAACTAATAATATGTAACTAATACTTTGAATTGATTTTTGTATTTTTTTATAACTCAATTATTGTCATTTCATTAAAATATAACATTTTCATGACCAAAAATATACAGGATAGTCTTAAACAATAAAATTTGGTAAGTTTTGAATAAGCCAAAAAACCTACAAATTGAATTAAAAAATAAAAACGCATGTAAATAACTTATTATTTCTATTTCTCGGGTTATATTTTTATTCATTGTCATGCAAATTGATGGTGAAAAAATCGAGAAGCTTTATTTTTAATATTTAAAGGTCGCTCGAAAACGTCCAAAAGACAGTACTCGAAAACATTCAAAATTCTTGAGCGAGGTTTAAATATTTAAATTTTGGGCTTAAATTTTCAGCGTGGTCATGATTTCACAAATATAAACTATTGCAGCCACGAGAAAGAAAAAATTTTGAAAAAAAAAATTCAAATTTCGATCATTTTTGATATTTTCAAAATTCGTGAGCGACCTCTTAAAAATTTTTTATCGAGCTGATTTTTGGAGAGACTTCTTAAAACATCGTAAGCCAGCAAATTTTCATAAGAGACTCGAAAAAAAAAATAGTCGGTTTTTTTGCGCCACCCTAATATATATATATATATATATATATATATATATATATATATATATTAGACTGATTCAAAAAAATCGACTATTTTTTTATTTCAAAATCGTATCGAAAATGTTGTTCGAGATGACGAAAAAAAAATACTGTCAAAGTTTGAGCTCTTAATATCAATATTCACAACTGCCTCATCGCAATTTTCTATTTTCCATTTAAATAACATGGGCAAAATTTTTTTTAAACTTTGGAATTTTATAACTCATCAGCAGATCAATTTATCGAAACGACCAATGTACAATTTTGTAGGAAATTCAATGCTCTACAAAGAAGATCTCTTATCATTTTTTGATAAATCTATTTTTTCAAAAATTATTCGAGGTCAAAGTTCAATTTATAGTAAATGTCAATATTTTTCGACTTTTTCAGAAAAACTATTAGACTTATCATAAAATGTTATAGGAATGTTTTCGTAGATCTTTTTATTCTCTATAAATTATCTCTTTTCAAGTTTTCGAAATTCCTGAAGACTTTTGAATTATTTATGTTTTAATGTCAAATATTTTTAAAAAATCGTGTTTTGGTCATTTTAATTGTTCATAAAATCGGAAATATTGATTTTTTTGAACTGAAATTTATTAATTTATGATCTTAATATTACAAAAAAAAAATCGGTCTGTCGGTTGACCCTGCGGGCCAGCCCCAAAACTTCCCGCTGTTTTCGAGCTCAAGGAAATCGAAAATATTAATGTGACTATATTTTCGAGCTCTTCGAGCTTGAAAATCTATTGCATGCGATTGTTTTTTTATGAGTTTTTCAAACTCTAACAAGTTATGCTTTATGCTAAAGTTTAAAAGTTTAAGAATCGAAAATCATTAAAGAACAAGCGGTTTTTAAATTTTAATTCCCGATTATGTTAAATAAAATAAATATGTTGATGCAGAAATCAATGTCAGTGATCAAAATCAAGATTTGAATGAGTTTTGGCTTAAGTCAGAGCAATAATATATAGAATATCCGAAGAATCGCGATCGGCATCAGTCATCGCTCACGTAAAATATTCACTATCGCTTTCTGCGTAAGTACAAATTTTAATCTAATTTGTATCTTAATTATATCCCAAGATGGTCCGTAACGATAAATTATAAATTACAGCAATACTTTATAAAAAATAAAAATTTTTTTGTTCGTGAATTCTATTTGGAAAGGATCCACTATACACAAAAAAATCAGCGTAGCAGCAGAGCAATTATTTACCAGGTTATAAGCAATCGAAGTTGGTACTTGAATTTATACCCCTCAATAATATTAATAACTAGAAAACAATGCGGAATTTTGAAAAACTTTATAAGAGGTAATTTCTAAGGAATAAAATTGTCTACAAAAGAGAATCTGTGATATTTTGTAATAAGTCTGATAGTTTCGCCGGAAAAGTAAAAAGATCTCAAAATTTACTATCAATTTGACTTCAAGCTCCAATAACTTTTGAACAGATGGATTTATCAAAAAATGATAAGAGACTTTTTTTGTAGAGCATTCAATTCTCTACAAAATTATATATGCAGATTTTTCCTACGGTGCATCGCTAGCTAGTTATAAAAATCAGAAGACGCAAAAAAAATTTTTTTCCATGTTATTCTTATGGGAAATAGAAAAGTGCGATGCGGAACCCCCTAATGTTAAGATTAAGAGCTCTAATTTTCACAGGCGTCTTTTTATATCTAAATGAAACTTTTGAACCTGGTTTCGAGAAGAAAAAAAAAATTTGTTATTTTTTGAAACGCCCTAATATATATATATATATATATATATATATATATAAATATATATATATATATATATATATTTATATATATATATATATATATATATATATATTGAGACAATGTGAATTGTCTTCGTCGTCCTCAGCCTTGCGGTTCCCAATTTTCTCCGTCTCGTTGCCGCCTAAATTCAGTACGTCATAGTGCCATGGTCACATGACTTAATTTTCACGTCGACGCATGTCCGTAAGGGTGAAGTGGGGATAGTTTAGAGGAGAGTCCCAGACCCTCAATTATCGGTCAATCACTTCGATCCTGGATCAATTAGCGTTCAGACATATTTTCTTTTATTGTCAGTTTGCGATAATTATTTTATACTTAGTATATTGCTATATTTTCTATAATTACTCTGGCAAATTTACTTGCAATATTATTCATTACTTTTTATGAATTGTTATAATAAAGATTTAATAAAAAAATCATATTGTGCGTAACCGACGAATTATTCGCGGTATTAATTATTATAATCTAGTAAATATTAAATATTGGGTAAAACTGCGCTATTCCACGTGAGGAACCATGGTATATTCGGCAACCACGAGGACACTACGTTTATAATAAATTGCGCAGTATTTATTGTAAGTAGCTGAACATTATTATAATTGGCAATAAAACTTGCATTTTCTAGTTAATTCTTATCATTCTATTTTTCACTCACACTCTCTATTTTCCTATTCTACTGGTAAGAATTATTAAATCGCCTATTAAGAATAGTATTATTACTTAAGAACTGATAAGTTTATTTTATTATAAGAAACCTATTGTTAATTAATAAGCCGTGAGGTAAGTTGATGATTTTTCATAACGTTGCCGAGTTTGAATAAGTGCGGGTCCTTGCTTTGCAAGAACCCTCGCCCATTGCTCTGTCCAAGTAAATAAAAATTTGTTAGAGGCCAGCCTAAGCCAGGGTTCAACCCGCGAATTCTGGTGGCTGCTGGTGAAAATTGCGAAAGAGAAAAGCGATTTGTCTCAACTGGCGCTCGAACAGGGACTTTGCAGTAGTTCAAGCGGGCAATAGAAAATTTTATCAATTTTTCTTACGGCTTCATTGTAAAAATTTCCATAAAACTTTTCTGTGATAATTTCAAAAAATTTCTTACCAGTATAAAATATTAAATTCTCTACATTCATCGTTTCATTTCATTCTTCATTTATCATCCGTATCAAAATTTTATAAAATATTTAATTGCTCCTTTTATTTATTACATTTATCGATTAATTATTTATGCTACTTATTTTAAATTATTCATTTTAAAGTATTTATCATTGTAATATTGTGTGCCGGTATCGTTCCTGTAAGAATTTCGTTATATTTTGACCTTGAGCGTATACTAGCTACACGCGTCGTAACCTGAAACGCTAGTATTTACTTCTTTACAGTTTATGATTCTTTGCTTACGCACAAAGACAACTCGAAGTAAATAATAAAATAAATACTTAAAATATTAAAATAAAATTTTGGGTCGAATATTCTTTTAGTGTAGTAAAGAAATTTATTACTTTCGTTACAATACAACAGATTACTATATTCGTTTCCGGTTTAAAATAAAATATCTTTTGCTCGACAAAATTGTCTCTAAATAAACTAAGCACTTAAGTAAATTATCAATACAATCTTTGCAGTAATAAATAAAATTTTATGAGTCATTGAAAATTTCAATAACCAAAATAAGTCATTAAAATAATATACACAAAATTTATTAGTCATCAAGAATCTTAACAACTTAAATAAATTATTAATTTATAAATAAATAATCTTTACAGTTTTAAGAAGATTTGTAAAATAATAATTCTTGATCAAATGAATTAATTTATAATCCGACAAGATTATTATCAGTTCGGATTAAATAAAATTTATCAATAATAAAATTTAATAAATCATAATTTTGAAAAGAATTTACTGAGACAGTTTTCCCGCCAAAATGACGCTACCGAGAACGCCGATCTCGCAACCATCTCTCCCAGTTACCTCGGCCAATAATTTTGACATTCTTATACACTTTCCTACCACATCGAGCGCGGTGGAAGATCTTGTTGATCTTACGCAGAACGATGAAATACATAACAGTACCCTTTGTACACAAAGTCAATCTGTAAATAATAATAACACTGTTTGTGCTACGAGTTCGGGCAGTAACGTGAATATCCACCCTCACAACGTTAGCGGGGTTGTGCCAATTTCTGACTCTCAAAATACGACCTCCGTTGCCGTATTACAAAATGTAGTTTCTGGGCTTCAGACAGAAATTGAAGCTTTGCGGGCAGAACGTCAGCATTTGCTACGTATATCGAGCACGGTCTTGCGACCCACAGGTGCTCAATTGCCACCCCCATCTTTTCGACCTGACACATCAAGCATGTGGATGCCGAGAGAGTTATTCCCTGCTGCCACTGTGACATCACAAGCAGCAAATCCCCTCTCTACTTGCCCAGTCATCACACATCCACATGCACCTATTTCAGCAACGCAAGCGAACGGACAGCAGTTCGCCATGCCTGGCTTGCCTGCGCGTGAACCGTACGCGCACCCAGTGGTCCCACCACCTATTCATACGTTACCAGTACATATGAATGCTCAGCCGACAATTTCGTACACGTACACACATCCACCTAGCAGTAATAACGTACCTGCATTTACAAATACACACTCACAAGCCCAATCATATCCACATGCACAGCCGTCAGCCTGGTATAATACTTATACAATTCCAGCGGGAACTTCAAATATGAATGGGTCTAATTCGATGAGATTGTATGATATCACTCGCCTGGTCAAATCTTGGAATGTCTCGTTTCCGTCTCGTGACCGATCGTCTCCAATGGACGCAAAGAAATATTTGAAAATAATTGAACAGCGGATGATCAGCAATGAGATCTCTCTCGACAATTTTCAGGCAGTCGTCACCAACACACTCAACGGCGACGTACTTGAATGGTACTATCAAAACGAGGGCTTGTTCCACAGCTGGTCTACCTTCAAAGATTATTTTAAAATTTGGCAGGTTCAACAAACAGATGAGTCAGTACTGCAGGAGATCTACTCGACCAAACAACGCAACGACGAGACAGGAGTTGCATTTATTAATCGTATGCAAGGTGCATTCGCGAAATTAGAAGATCCGTTACCGCAGACTAAGCAAATTAGAATTATAATCTCGCGATTTAATTCTCAGTTTTTACAAAAGTTCACGGATACAAAAATTATGACGTATGCAGAATTATATACACAGATCAGTGCTTGGCAGCCAACGGCTGATGCACTGAATCCTCATTTTAAAATTCATAAAGACAGCAATAGTAGAATTAAGACTCGCAGTCAATTAAACTCAATCAAAACTTCAGAACTAAATTCACTAAACAGTATGGAAACTTTACAGGCAGTATCTAATAATAATTTATCTAATAATAATTCATCTAATAATAATTTGTCTAGTAACCATAATTTCCATAGAAACAATAGTTTTAATAGAAGTAACAATTTTAATAGAAACAATAACTTTAAAAGAAATAATAATTTCAATAGAGACAATAATTTTAATAAAAATAAAACTTCTGGTAATTTTCAAAATTCACAAAACCTGAATTCACAAACTTCAAAACCAAATTCTGAGTCTTCTACGATATTAAATAATTTTGAGCCTTTAATGAAAACCATTTCAGAAAAATTAGATCAAAATAGTACAAATACGTCACCAGTAAAAGTCAATTCAACTCCGGTATCGAATCATAATACAACAAAAACTCCTGTCTGCGGTCGTTGTGGGAAAATTGGTCATGTCGCTGAGGTTTGCTGTGGGCCAGTAACTGATGAGTTACGTATCAAGGCAGGGTTGCCTCTTCGTTCCCGACCATCTACTCCAAAAAACGCGTGAGCGCCCTGGTAGACACCAATCACGTTACCAGGGCTTCAGTATCAAACGATCACTCGGATAAGCCCATTGTAAATACCGATGATAAACCTAACTCATCCAAATTAAATCCTGACGCTCCTGAATTCGTTATCAGTCGTGGAAATTTCTTCTTAAATTATCCTATTGCTACTGATATTCCAGATATGATCGGTAACGTCTCAGAAAATCTCGACGTTGATTTAATTGATTTTACGTCGCCTCTGGATCAAATTACGACTAGACCAGCGGAATCGAAGACTGATAAATTGGCAGATACAGAGTCCAATTGGGAAACGAGCTCGGAAGCAGCAAATTAAAAATATTAAAAAATCAAAAGCTAAAAATTCGTTAAAAATTTTAAAATCAAAACTTAAAAATTCCACAACCCCATCGCGTAAAATTAAAAATAAAACAAATAAAACTCAATTTAAATCACCAATTCAAAATTCATTACTGGACTATGACACCGAAGAACAGCAGCTTGCGACAAAGCTTGAAAATGGCTCGGAGACATACGATACTTCTCTCTGTGATCTAAGGGAGGATCCTAGTCCTTTATATGACTCAGAGATTGATGAGTATCAGTCTGATTCGAGTGAAAATATTGCTTATGCTCCAAAATTCACTATCCAAATAAATTCGGACAATAAACAAAGTACATTACTGCCAATGCTCAGCAATGATAATAAATTCAGCAATATGACTTCTTCAGCCAGTCTTAAAGCTCCGTCAACCGTAAGCCGGATGATTGCCAATATTTCTATCGGTAAATATGAACTTGAAGCATTACTAGACAGTGGGAGTGAGCGCAGCTATATTTCTGAGATTGCTTATGAACAAATCAAAGAATATCAACTGCAAGATCTCACACCTGATCCCACTAGTACTCATGGAGTAACTATGGCCAACTCCAAGTCCACGCAAACACGTGGTGGAGCCCCATTTAAAATTCAACTTGACGGTCACGATATCATCACTTGGTTAAGTGTTTTATCTGACTTGTCTACTCCAGTAATTCTTGGTCTTGATTTCTGGCAACTAGCAGATATTCAAGTAAATTCCAAGGAGAGTACTTGGAAATTAAATACCAGTAATGTCACTCATTCATTTTTCTCTCGATCTGGATTTACAAATCAAGCATCCTTAAATGTACTGTCGTCAGCTGAACGTGCTGATCTTGAAAAATTCTTAGCAAAAGAATTTGAGAAAAATAAACAAGTCCAATTAGGCTTAACACATGTAGTTCAACATCGTATCGAATTGACAGATGATACTCCAGTACGTACAAAGCCATACCGTAGAAGCCCACCAGTAATGAAAGCTATGCACGACAGGGTAGATGAGTTGCTTGCGAAGGGTTCTATTCAGCCTTCAAATAGTGCTTGGGCATGTTCGCCAGTGATGGTACCGAAGAAAAATAATACTTGGCGTATGTGCATTGACTATCGACCACTAAACAGAGTAACGAAAAAGTCTGCTTATCCGTTACCGATCATGCACCGTATTTTATCGAGTCTTCAAGGTGCTAAAGTAATTTCAGTACTCGATGTCAGCGATGCCTTCCATCACGTCTTGGTCGAGCCAAATAGCCGTCAATATACAGCATTTTGTGTGGATGGACGAGGTTTATTTGAATGGATTCGGATGCCATTCGGTCTGACAAACGCACCCAGTACCTATCAAGAAGTTTCCGATACTGTACGTCGAGAAATTATCAAGTCTTTAAAATCACAGTTTCCTCATATTTCAGCTGAAAATAAAATCTTTGCATATCTCGACGACTGGATAATAATCAGCGATGACTTAAAAGAACATAAAATTCTTCTTCAAGCAGTTTTCGAAGGATTCCGCAAGGCTGGAATAAAAATGAATGAAGAAAAAAGTCATTTTGGTTGCTCTGAAGTTCATTTTCTGGGCTTCATAATTAATGAAGATGGTTTGAAACCTGATCCAGCTCGATTGGAACCAATTGCAGATTACAAACGACCTACCAACCGTAAGGAACTGCGAAGATTTAATGGGTTAGTTAATTGGTACCATAAGCATCTTAAAAATGTTGCACAAGTTCAAGGTCCTTTGAACAAACTGACAAGCACTCGAGTTCCATGGGAATGGACAGATATTGAAGAAAAAGCTTTCGTGGAAACGAAAGAAGCTCTGTTAAAAGCCGCAACATTGTCACTGCCACGTCCGGACTTATCCTATACGTCTATATACCGATGCCAGCAACACTGGGTTAGGTTCAGTTTTAACTCAGTATGATCCAGAACATGATCGGAAAAATTTAATTATCTGTTTAAGTCGGCTATTAAATAAAGCGGAAATGAATTACACCACAACTGAAAAAGAGTGCCTCGCTGTCGTTTGGTCCTTACGGAAATTACGAGGCTACATTGAAGGTCTACCAGTCACAGTCTATACCGATCATTCCGCATTAAAATGGCTTCACTCGTTAAAAGATCCAGCAGGTAGATTGGCCAGGTGGGCAATTGACATTTCTGCTTATGACATCGAAGTTGTTCATTATCGAGGTACACAAAATGAAGCTCCAGACGCACTTTCGCGTCGATATGAAGAACCAGAGACGGCTGATGTACTTATTCCAGATTCAAACCCTTCATCACTGTGTATAATTGCGCAAAATTCTGCTTGGTACAATGAAAAAGTCCGAGTTGTCCAGAAATATCCGGAGAATTATCGTGATTGGAAATATGAGAACGATAAGTTATATTTTTATCGTCCATTAGCTGTCAAGGAAATACTTGGTGAATTAAATCCTTGGAAAATCGTCCTAACTGAACAAGAAATCCGTCCAGCTATCGAGAAAGCACACTGTGAAGCTCAATCGGGTCATCTTGGGATTGACAAAACTTATCAACGGATACGAGATCATTTTTACTGGCCAGGAATGTTTAAAGATGTCTCATCATATGTTTCAGCTTGTGAGACTTGTGTAATGACTAAAAGTGATCAGACAAAACCGCAAGGATATATCGGAACAAGACCACCAACGCAGCCTTGGTCCATTATCTCAATTGATACAATTGGCCCATACACTCGTTCAACTATGGGAAATCAATACGCTCTTGTCATCGAAGATCTTTACACCCGTTACCTTGAAATTTTTCCTTTAAAACAACAATCTGGCAAAATCATAAAACACCACCTGACGACTGTATTTAATCACTGGGGTCCTCCTTGCCAAATTATTTCAGATAATGGCAAAGAATTTATAAACAAAGACATAATTAATCTAATCAGTCAATATAACATAAAATTTACACCAACTCCTATCGGTCATCCCTGTGCAAATCCTGTTGAACGTTGTAATCGTACAATTAAACCCATGATTGTCGCGTTTACGAGTAAAAATCAAAAAGACTGGGACGAACATCTTGATGATTTAAAATTTGCGTACAATACTTCAGTACACACTGCTTTGGGTGTATCCCCATTTTATTTAAATCACGGACGTGACGCACGACTGATTAACGATACTGATCCTCTTGAAAATCTAGACGTATCTGACGTTACCGTTTGGCAAGCCCGAATGGACCGTGCGGTTGAACTGAGGCATTTTGTTGAGCAAAATATGTTGAAAGCTCGGGAACGCACGTGAAAACAACACGAGCAAAAATTCTCTGACATTCCTATAGATTTAAAAATCGGTGACCAAGTTTATTATTTAAATAAAAAATTAAGCAAAAAAGTAGATGGCTATAGTGCTAAATTAGCACCAAAATATTCGGGACCCGCGACTGTCTCTAAAATTTTAAGTCCTCTAGTAGTTGAACTACAAGATAATGCCGGTAACGATATTGGCACATATTATTACAATGACTTGAAAATTCCTAGACGGTCTCGAAGACGTAACTGATTACTTTCAATATCTTTCAGATCACCCATTATGAAAGTGAAAATATTTGGAGACTCAGGATCAGATACTGAAACTCAGTATCACGAACCAGAGAGTGAAGTATCTGATACTGAGATATCATCCACTCATCCAGTCATTTCATCATCTAACTCATTACTATCTTCACCAAATACTGTTACGACGCTCACATCTGAGGCTGTACCATCAACTTCGCCACCAACTGTACCGATAATAGCTGCAACAACATCGTCACCGAATTGTTTTATGGGATCCCACTTTTCGTCACCACTGTGGCAGACTACCATGGATTTGGAATTTAATTGTCCACCATCTGCACTATATCAACAGAGTGCAAATACCTCGCCGACGTCAGTAATGTTGGAGACGCTAACGAAATTTATGAAAGACGAATTCAGCAAGCTCCACGCTCGCATTGATCGTGTTACGAACCAACGCTCTTCAGCAATGTCAACAGCATCTGTATTAGCACGACTTGACACCCAATGGATGCAACGGATTAATGATAGATTAGATGGCCTTCAAACTGATATTGTAGAGCTCAAATCCCAGCTTGAGTCCTTGAAAAATCCTACAACTGTACAAGAACTCATCTTGATTACCAACCTTACGGCTCAACTTCGTCAGTTGAGTGAGCAAGTTCAACAAAGCCAGCAGACGATAGCACAAATCCAACTGCCAAGCTCATGGGGATTTGCTGAGAAACCTCAAGCTGCCAACGTCGGGACTCACTTCACTGATACTGGACTTAGTGGTCAGGCAACGCAAATGTCGGCTCAGTTTTCAGCCTGCAGTCCAAATTCTGAGTATAAAGTTCGAGAGGAAATCGCCAGCATACAGAAACTTCGTAGTCAATTAAATTTAATTGACGTTACTGCAGAGGCAGATCGAGTACATGAAACTAAATTGTGTGCTTTATTAAGTAGTTTTGAATCTGTCATGAAAGTAGCCTTGGGAAGGCTGGATCAAATTCTGGAAAATGCCACACCAGGAAAAATCACACAAGCTAATTTAGTCTCATCACAAATTCCTGCATCGAATGCCTCGATCTGCGGTCGTTGTGCTAGAGTTGGACCCGTCGCCGATTTATGCTGTGGCCCTGTAACTGACCAACTACGAGCTAAAGCAGGATTACGTGTTCGTTCTCGCCCTCCGACTCCAAAACATGCACAAGCACCCGTAAGGACCTCGAGAAGTACATCAGGAATCTACGTCCAGGGAATAAACACATGCATTTACTCATACTCATACTCATCTCATTGATTCGTTCTAATTGTTATTGCCAATTGCAATAATTATCATTTACAGCTCAGAATCCTGAAACATTTGGCAAACAACCGCATTAATTATCTCTATGCAGCTCAGAGGCTGTCATATTCAAATTTTTTTTATTATTTCTTTAAGCAAAAAAATTTTTTTTTTTTGTACCTAGTATTAAGTGTAAATAATCATAATGTAATTTTATTCTATACTTTATTTTTTTAGTTCGTAAGTCGTACAGATTTCCTGATCCAGGTCGAGGACCCAGGATCGAGGTGGGCCTGAGATTGGGGCTGGGTTGGAAAATATTTTTCAATTCCCTAACGGCTTGCGATCGATTCATTTGGCAAGTTACTTGTGATGTAACTAGCAATCTAATTGCAGTCCTGGCGAATAGCCCGCAATTGATAAAGTTTGAATTGAATTTTTCTTTTTTGGCAATCTATTTGCAATTTTCAAGCGATTAAGTCGCAATAATTTTAAATAATTTTTCTGGAAATTATTTCTTTAATTATTATTAAGTTTATTTGATTATAGTCGGACAACCCAGACAGAAATCCAAAAGGGTAACCTTGGCTTGGTGGGGGGGATTGAGACAATGTGAATTGTCTTCGTCGTCCTCAGCCTTGCGGTTCCCAATTTTCTCCGTCTCGTTGCCGCCTAAATTCAGTACGTCATAGTGCCATGGTCACATGACTTAATTTTCACGTCGACGCATGTCCGTAAGGGTGAAGTGGGGATAGTTTAGAGGAGAGTCCCAGACCCTCAATTATCGGTCAATCACTTCGATCCTGGATCAATTAGCGTTCAGACATATTTTCTTTTATTGTCAGTTTGCGATAATTATTTTATACTTAGTATATTGCTATATTTTCTATAATTACTCTGGCAAATTTACTTGCAATATTATTCATTACTTTTTATGAATTGTTATAATAAAGATTTAATAAAAAAATCATATTGTGCGTTACCGACGAATTATTCGCGGTATTAATTATTATAATCTAGTAAATACTAAATATTGGGTAAAACTGCGCTATTCCACGTGAGGAACCATGGTATATTCGGCAACCACGAGGACACTACGTTTATAATAAATTGCGCAGTATTTATTGTAAGTAGCTGAACATTATTATAATTGGCAATAAAACTTGCATTTTCTAGTTAATTCTTATCATTCTATTTTTCACTCACACTCTCTATTTTCCTATTCTACTGGTAAGAATTATTAAATCGCCTATTAAGAATAGTATTATTACTTAAGAACTGATAAGTTTATTTTATTATAAGAAACCTATTGTTAATTAATAAGCCGTGAGGTAAGTTGATGATTTTTCATAACGTTGCCGAGTTTGAATAAGTGCGGGTCCTTGCTTTGCAAGAACCCTCGCCCATTGCTCTGTCCAAGTAAATAAAAATTTGTTAGAGGCCAGCCTAAGCCAGGGTTCAACCCGCGAATTCTGGTGGCTGCTGGTGAAAATTGCGAAAGAGAAAAGCGATTTGTCTCAATACATATATATATATATATATATATATATATATATATATATATATTTAGTGGTTAAGGGAAAATTTAAATATAATAAATAAATTGTTTAAACCAACTAATAATGTTAAATAAATGTTTTATTTAACCAACGTAATTAACACAGTAAAAGAAAGTAAAGTATATAAAATATGAAAATGCTTGAATGCGTGTACGCAGTTCAGCGGTGTATCTTGTAATTGACTAGTGTCTCTACGAATGAGGTAGAGACGGAATATAGAAAAATCGATCTTCGGCGTAGATAGCCGAAAGTGATCGATCGTAATTATTGTAGCGACGCTACAGAACTCCCTTTGTTTTTTTTTTTTTTTTTTTTTTGTTTTAAATTTCATACACGATAATTAAAGTAATGGAATATTTACAAATGATATGAATAAATAAATAAGTAAATGAATGAGTATAATACAGTGATGAATTTTTACTTTGTAAAAAAAAACTTTCAAGTAAAAAAATTATTAAATCGTGTAAATTTTTAAATATTAAACCGGACTCGGCGTTTTTGGGTCTCGGTTGCTATGTTATTCGTCGGGGAGTTTGCTATCGTCGTCGTCGTGTCGACTGAATTCGCCTCGTAAACCGGCTTCAATCTATCGACTGAAATGGCGATTTGTCGTCCTCGGAAATCGACAATGAAGTATTTATCGTGTCGAGTTATTGCACGATATGGACCTTCGTATGGCGCTGTGAAAGCTGGTCCAACCTGGTCATTCCGTACCAGTACATGACTGCAAGTACTAAGGTTCCTGAAACAGAAAACAGAATGCTTGCCGTGACGCGACATTTCGGCCGGTGCCAATGAGTTAAAATGACGTTTTAAGGTATTGACAATGCTATGAGGTGTTGTTTTATTGCTGGGAGTGAGTAACTCACCAGGCAAACGAATTGGCTCACCGTACACTAATTCAGCCGGGGTCGTCTGGATGTCGTCCTTCCAAGCAGCGCGTAAGCCGAGCAACACGGCTGGTAATGCGTCATACCATGATTCTTTATGACACAAAAGTGCTGATTTGAGCTGACGATGTAGACGTTCGACAAGACCATTGGCTTGCGGATGATACGGTGTAGTATGTTGATATTTTATTCCATACATTTTAAGTAACGATTGAAATAACGACGATTCGAATTGCGGACCTTGATCCGATGTTATACGTTTCGGTACTCCGTGACGAGAAATCCAGTGCAGCGATAGTGCATGTGCTACCGTCTCTGCAGTTCCATTGGCTAACGGGACAGCCTCTGGAAATCTCGTGAATCGGTCGATGATCGTTAGACACTGGTTAAAGCCTCTTGACGATTTTAGAGACACCAGGTCGATGTGTATGTGCTCGAATCGCTCAGTTGGAGGTTGAAAACTGGCGATCGGCGATGACACGTGCCTTTGAACTTTATTTTTCTGGCAGTCGATGCAAGATTTCGCCCATTCTCGACAATCTTTATTAATCGACGGCCAGACGTATCGTTTAGAGATCGTTTTTAGTGATCCTTTGATTCCGGGGTGAGCTAACGAGTGCAGTGAATTAAACACCTTCTTTCTCAGCGGCTCTGGAACGTAAGGTCGCACTGTACCTGACGCAATGTCACAGTACAATGCTAAACCGTTGTCGAAATTGATTCGTCAGAGCTGCAACGCGGTTGTCTGTTGCAGCAATTGTTGAAGCTCGAGATCTTGCTTCTGTGCATCGGCAAGTTCTTCCGATGTAATAGCAGTAGACACTGCTTCGACTCGTGACAATGTGTCAGCGACAATATTGTCGTTACCCGACACATGTCGAATATCGGTGGTGAATTGACCGATGAAATCGAGTCGACGAAATTGCCAAGGCGATGCTCTTTCGGTGCGCTGCTTGTAAGCGTGCTGAAGCGGCTTGTGATCAGTGTAGATCGTGACGTGCCGGCCTTCAAAAATATGCCGAAAGTATTTTACAGCCTCGTAGACGGCGTTCAACTCGCGGTCGTACGTTGACAATTTTTGAATCGACGGGGGCACTTTTCGACTGAAAAATGCCAGTGGTTGCCAGTTGTTATCCACTTTTTGTTGTAAAACGGCTCCAATACCGATTTCGGATGCGTCGGTGAATATTGCCCAGTCAGCATCGATTTTAGGGTGTACCAACAGAGTAGCATCCGCGAGAGCGCGTTTAGCTGACTTAAAAGACTCCTGAAGTTCGGTTGTCCAGTTGACTGGATGAGAGCCTTTGACTTTGGGTCCTTCCAAAATTTTGTTAAGCGGTGCTAGAATTTCTGCAGCGTTCTTAATGAACTTTCTGTAGAAATTCACTGTGCCGAGAAATCGACGAAGAGCTTTTACGGTGGTAGGAGGCTCGAAATTGACGATAGCCTCGACTTTTTCCGGTAACGGCTTAATTCCATCTTTGTTGATGACATGGCCGAGAAATTTTACTTCCGGTAGACCAAACTGGCATTTTGGTACGTTAATTACCAGTCCGTATTCACGGAGACGCTCGAATAATATTTTTAGGTGCTCCATGTGTTGCTTTTCGTCGTTGGATGCGATTAAGATATCGTCAACATATGGAAAGACGAAATCAAGGTCACGAGTGACCTCGTCGATGAATCGTTGAAACGTTTGAGCGGCGTTTTTAAGCCCAAACGTCATAAATCGGAACTCGAATAGTCCGAATGGTGTGATGATTGCCGTTTTCAGCACGTCTTCCGGTGCAACGGGTATTTGCAAAAATGCTTTCGCAAAATCGACGACTGAAAATATATTTTTACCGTGTAAAAATGCGGCAAAGTCGTCTAAATAACGCAGCGAGTATTTATCGATGAGTGTTCGATCGTTGAGTGGACGGTAGTCACCGCACGGCCTCCATTCTCCGGACTTCTTCTGTGCCAAATGAAGTGGTGAAGCCCAGGCGCTGTTGGAAGGTCTGCAAATACCATCTTCGATCATTTTTCGGAACTCGGCTTGTGCGATTTTTAGCTTGTCTGGAGCCAGGCGTCTTGCTTTGCACGAAACTGGCGGTCCAGGTGACGTTCGAATGTGATGAACCGTCGAATGCTTTTTAGTTTGACGCTGAGTAGCGTCAGGTCGTGTGATGTCGGCAAATTCTCTCAATAATTCCATGTACGCAGAATTACCATCGACTGCTTTAATGTTTGTTTCTGCCGATGTTGTGTGAGAATTTCCGGGTGTCAATAAACCGGTGATGCCATCACGAAGGCATTTTCGTTTTAGGTCGACTAATAAGTCATAATGACTTAAGAAGTCTGCACCTATAATCGGTTTAGTGACGTCAGCGATGATAAAGTTCCATGAAAAATCACGGCGAAGTCCAAGGTTCAATGTAATCGATTTTAAACCATAGGTTTGAATAATCGAGCTGTTTGCGGCATACAGTTGGTAACCTATTGGTGTACTGATTGATTTCAGCCAGCCACGTGGAAAGACAGATAAATCGGAGCCGGAATCGACAAGATATTCCGTTCCTGTAGTTCGGTCTCGGATAAACAGGCGGCGAGAAATCGATTGAGAATCATTAGCCGCCTCTACTGATTCTCGTTTGCGTTTCCCTGCCATTTACAGCCGGGAGCGCACGATCGGGCATTTTTACCGTGCTTGAAGTGGTACCAACAGAAGTCAAACTTCTTTGGTACTCGTGACCGTGATCGACTGCGAGATCTCGATCGACCTCGTTTAACTTTCAAGTTTTTGACTTGATTCGTGAGCTGCGCAATTTCTCTGCGCAGTGCAGCAATCTCGCCGTGCTCGGCGGTTGATGATGATGATTTTGCAGCGGTGGCGGCAACTTGAGGTTTGAGCGATATACGCTCAACCATCCGATCAGCGGACTCGGCAAGTTTATCAAGCGTTGAGTCGCTGATAGCTTCAAGACAAACTTGGATTTCATTTGGCATGTGGGAAAACCAACGTGCTTTAATGATGGCGTCATCAATACCGGGGACTAATGTACGTAGATGACGTAAGTGTTGCGATGGTGTCCGATCGCCAAGTCTTTCTCTGTCGAGGAGCTGAGTGATCCGTGCTTCCTCGGATCTCGTGAAGCATTTTATCAGAGCCGTCTTGAGATCGTTGTACGGAGTTGTCGCAGGCGGCTCGAGAATTAACGACTCAACTTCTGCGGCGACGCGAGTGTCGAGCAATGGAATACCAGGTCAAATTTGGCACGCTCGGTTGTTACCTGGTGCGTTGAAAATTGCGCTTCGACCTGCGCAAACCACAGTTTCGGGTTCTCCGTGCTGAACTGAGGTGCTTTGACGTTCACGGCCATATTTAATTTAACTGACGTAAAAGACGACGATCCCGACAATTGAGAATTGAATGTGTCTTCGTCAGATGACTCGGATTTTATTGTCTTGTCGCTTTCGGTTTCAGAGCCTGACATCACCCGTCAACAATGTCAGTAATTCGGTACTGTGCTACCGAAAGATTATCGATGACGCACGGCTCAGGAATGTGTAGCCGGCAAATCGGCCTAATCCTCACTGGTATTTCCGGTGACGGAAGAAAAATTATACGCGACACTGCACGAAAATTAATTATAGTTTTTTTTATCACAGCTCGCGAAACTTTTATCACTATTCGATTCGCACTAAAGGTCCCTCGAATCAACACTGATGCGGCATAACGTCCATAAGATGCCCAGCAATGCACCAGCGGTGATAAAAGAAAAACTGCACAATGATAACTAAAATCACTGCACTAAATATTGCAAAAATAAATTCACACAAAAATAACTGGAAATAAAAATCACGGTCTCGCCGGTTAATCGGCAACGCGACAAAATATTCGCGGCAAAAACGACACGAGAACTCGCGAGATTTTATACACTGTGTAATACACGTGTTCGACGCTTCCCTTAAAAAGAGATCACGTCGGGGTCACCAATTTAGTGGTTAAGGGAAAATTTAAATATAATAAATAAATTGTTTAAACCAACTAATAATGTTAAATAAATGTTTTATTTAACCAACGTAATTAACACAGTAAAAGAAAGTAAAGTATATAAAATATGAAAATGCTTGAATGCGTGTACGCAGTTCAGCGGTGTATCTTGTAATTGACTAGTGTCTCTACGAATGAGGTAGAGACGGAATATAGAAAAATCGATCTTCGGCGTAGATAGCCGAAAGTGATCGATCGTAATTATTGTAGCGACGCTACATATATATATATATATATATATATATATATATATATGTAATATAACCAATTTTGTCATCACGATTACGCCTACAATTCTTATCGGATCCTAATGAAATTTTCTACACTTCTTCTATGTGTAATTACCACGGTAAAGTTCGAAGATGGGCTGAATCGGTCAATTAGTTTAGAAGTGATGACTGTTTGAAATTTCCACGATTTTTCGAAAAAATCAGTTTTTAATCACTTTTACAGTCCATATAACTTTAAAACTAAAACTCATAAATGATTTCTGTAAAAGTGTTTTAAAGCTTGACTAATAAGCTTTAATTTATGACCTTAAACTTTATATTTTGACCATTTCTTCCAATAATTTGATAGCTTTGAAAATTTTAATGGAATCAAAAAATGTTGAAAATATCGTTTTCATTCCACATACCTTATGCTTGTCCCATTATAAACCAGTTTTGTCAGTTGTATTTTATTGTGCACAAAACTAAGTGTAAATTTCATTGCTATTTTATATTTTAAAAGTAATTCTTTTATTATTTATGATGTATTAAATGTACCTCTAATCCCTATGATCATCACTGGTCTTGTCATTACGATAGCACCCACAGTTCTTATCGAATCTTAATGAAATTTTTTACACTTATTCTATAGGCGATTATCTTAATCAAATTCGAAGATGAGCTTAATCGGTCGATTAGTTTTGAAGTAATGGCTGTTTGAAATTTTCACGATTTTTCGAAAAAATCAATTTTTATTCACTGTTGAAGTTCATATAACATTAAAACTAAAACTAATAGACAATTTCAGTAAAAAGTATTTTAAAGCTTGTTTAGTAAGCTTTAATTTTTTCCTTAAACTTCATGTTTTGACCATTTTTTCTAATTATTTGATAGCCTTGAAAATTCTAATGGTATCAAAAAATGTTGAAAATATGGTGTTTATTCCATATAACTTATGCATTTCCCATTATAATACAATTTTGTCAGTTGTATTTTATTGTGAATAAAATAACCTGTAAATTTCACAGCTATTTTATATTTTAAAAGTATTCCTTTTGTTATTTATTATGTTTCAATCGTACCTGTACGTCCTATAATTATAACTGGTCTTGCTATCGTAATAGTAAATATAATTATGATCTCATACTAATTAAATTATCTATACTTTGTTTACATGATGGTTAGTTTGGTACATTACCTATATAGTGTTTTGTCAAATTAACTATCTGAAGTTCTCTATCGAAAATAGTCGTTGTCTTTTTTTACCCTGACTCTTAGAAAAACGAGCCTAATTTTATATCATGACTATACACTAACATGTATCACAAGATATGTATATATAAAACTTTTTATATAGATTAATTGAAAAATTCACCTTCCATTTCGGCTGCCGAATGGCCTTTTTTTGTTTACTTTCGAGCTGCCAGTGGGCATCCTATTCGAAAAATTCAACTCAATATAATAATTGTAACTCGATTTCGAAAAAGTCCTTTATTTAAAAACTTTCCGTTACTTGATTTTTTCCTCAACAAATATTAACTGAATCAATATCAATTTCAAGAATCATATGACCACTTTTTTAATAGTCAGATCAACTTACATATAGAATATTCTTAGTCAATAATGAAATTACTGATTTATGTGTGAAAATGTCAATTTAATTGCTGTTTTCAACATTAAGTTATATAAAGTACTTGAAATTCAAATAAATGTTGATTAATTAATAGTTATTTTATATTTATTCATTTTTTGTCGTTATTTGTATCTTTTTCTTTATCTTGACCTTTGTCTTTATTTTGCTGCAAGGAATTAACTGCTTGACGGACAGCTTCTGATTGAGGGTCAACACCAGGAAGGCTTTCCAAAACTGTTTGCAGAAAAGTAGGATCAGACATAACGGCGACATAATCATCTTCTACTTCCATAGCTTCTTCTTTTTCTGGCTCCAAGTCTTCTACAAAAATCCAAAAAATATTATTTTAAGATTTTACTAAAAATACTCTTCCCTAATTTTTTAGATAATAAGTCTATGTATGTATATATATATATATTAGGGTGCTTTTTATTTTTTGAACATTTTTTTTTTCTTAGCCCATATGAAAATTTTATTGTAGGCGACAAAAAAAAAATTTCCTGAAAATTTTAGCCCTTAATTTTAATTTTAAGAGGTCGCTATCTATTTTTAAAGTTTTCTCATTTAATAAGCATGGGAACGATATCACATTTTTTTATAAAAATTCCTACCCAGGCAGTTTTTGAGCAATTCACTCGTTTTTGGGCTCGTTTCATAGGGCTTGTAGTCCTCTTTAAAATTGATTTTAGTGACATAGATGCATTTACAACAGTTCAAAAGTTATAAGACTTCAAACTTCAGAAATTTTTATTTTTACCAAAAAATAATAATTAATGGCTATTATTATTCCAGCTATCAACTTTCTAGAAAAAATAACATACAACTTTTGTGATGTGTTAAATACTCTGAAAGAAATACCTAAAACAATTCAATATTATCGACGTTATTGTTTATTTTTTTAACTTTTCTCTTTTAAAGGGTTTTAGAATTATTTAATTTTAATTTTATTCTCGTGACAAATTGAACTTTTGTACTTATCCTTTTTTTTTATATTAAATTAATCGAGCTTCATCAATTTTTATGTAGTTCTATGATTTTACGTATTGATCGAAGCGCCGATAGTTTTCGACGGTCTAAAATCTCAGTCTTTATGACTGAAATTGAATTACAAGTCACAAATCTATTATCAGTTTTTTTAATATTGTTTTATTTTTTAATCATAGTTTATTTTTTAATCACACTACATAAAAATTAATGAAGCTCGATTAATTTAATATAAAAAAAAAAGGATAAGTACAAAAGTTCAATTTGTCACGAGAATAAAATTAAAATTAAATAATTCTAAAACCCTTTAAAAGAGAAAAGTTAAAAAAATAAACAATAACGTCGATAATATTGAATTGTTTTAGGTATTTCTTTCAGAGTATTTAACACATCACAAAAGTTGTATGTTATTTTTTCTAGAAAGTTGATAGCTGGAATAATAATAGCCATTAATTATTATTTTTTGGTAAAAATAAAAATTTCTGAAGTTTGAAATCTTATAACTTTTGAACTGTTGTAAATGCATCTATGTCACTAAAATCAATTTTAAAGAGGACTACAAGCCCTATGAAACGAGCCCAAAAACGAGTGAATTGCTCAAAAACTGTCTGGGTAGGAATTTTTATAAAAAAATGTGATATCGTTCCCATGCTTTTTAAATGGGAAAACTTTAAAAATAGATAGCGACCTCTAAAAATTAAAATTAAGGGCTAAAATTTTCAGGAAATTTTTTTTTTATCGCCTACAATAAAATTTTCATATGGGCCAAGAAAAAAAAAAATGTTCGAAAAATAAAAAGCACCCTAATATATATATTAGGGTGCTCCATTTAAAACGAACATTGTTTTTTTTTAGCGGACACAAGAAAATTTTGTTATTTGTATTAAAAAAAAAATTCCCTGAAAATTTCAGCTCTTAATTTTAATTTTAAGTACTTTCTATCGAGCATCAAAGTTTTCCCATTTAAAAAGCATGTAAATCGAATAACTTTTCTTTAAAATTACTATAACTTAGCCCGATTTTGAGCTATTGTTTTGAAACCAGTTTTTATTTGTAGAGTATTTGTTGCTTTTCAAAAGTGTATACGACGGTTTTGGTCTAACTCGATCCACGTCGATTTTATCCGCTCCGAAAGACAAATTTTCACTTTTTTCATTTATTTTTGTTAATTGTGAAGAAATGGTTTATCTCACAACAAATATGCGTAGGACCAATCTTTTAGAAAATTTTACGCTCTACAAAATTGTTCATGACACTTATATTGCTAAAGTCCACTGTTCATGAGATACATGCATTTTAACATTTTACAATAAAAAAAATTGTTAGCTTACTTTAGTACTAATCTTTCTATTGTAAAATGTTAAAATTCATGTATCTCATGGACAGTGGACTTTGGCAATATAAGCGTCATGAACAATTTTGTAGAGCGTAAAATTTTCTAAAAGATTGGTCCTATGCATATTTGTTGTGAGATGAACCATTTTTTCACAATTAACAAAAATAAATGAAAAAAGTGAAAATTTGTCTTTCGGAGCTGATAAAATCGACGTGGATCGAGTTAGACCAAAACCATCGCATACACTTTTGAAAAGCAACAAATACTCTACAAATAAAAACTGGTTTCAAAACGATAGCTCAAAATCGGGCTAAGTTATATTAATTTTAAAGAAAAGTTATTCGATTTACATGCTTTTTAAATGGGAAAACTTTGATGCTCGATAGAAAGTACTTAAAATTAAAATTAAGAGCTGAAATTTTCAGGGAATTTTTCTTTTAATACAAATAACAAAATTTTCTTGTGTCCGCTAAAAAAAAACAATGTTCGTTTTAAATGGAGCACCCTAATATATATATAATAATATATATATATATATATATATATATATATATATATATATATATATATATATATATATATATATATATATATATATTAGGATGATTCATTTCCGCAAAAGTTTTGTTTTTTTTAAGTGCTCAAGCAAAATCTCAATCTACATCGAAAAACAAAAATTCTCACCAAATATGAGCTCTTAATTCCAATGCTAAGTACTTACTATTTGATTTCAAAGATTTCCCATTTAATATACACGTAAATTAAATTACTTTTTTTTTTAACTTTTTAATACTCAGCTGTGTTTCATGATATCAACAAGGTTTTGGTCGCAAATTGTAGGGCATTTGGTGTTCTTCAAAAGTGCCCATAGTTACTTAGCTGTTATTCCAGCTGTTTCACTTGTGTCTGCTGCGGAACTCATTTTTCTTATGAAATTGACCTTTATTGGCTTGCAGAACGTAAGCCAATGAAAGGACACTAAAAATGCTAATGGAAATTTTATAGGAAATTTTATTCTCTTCAAAAAAAGTCCTATGAGTCAAGCCGCTAAAGTCCATAGTTTCCGAGTTATAGTCATTTTAATAATTTAAAGAATAAAATATCAATTGTAATTCTTTTTTTTATATTATATTTTTCAAATTATTAAAATGACTATAACTCGGGAACTATGGACTTTAGCGGCTTGACTCATAGGACTTTTTTTGAAGAGAATAAAATTTCCTATAAAATTCCCTTTAGTTATTTTAGTGTACTTTCATTGGTTTACGTTCTGCAAGCTAATAAAGGTCAATTTTATAGGAAAAATGAGTTCCGCAGCGGACACAAGTGAAACAGCTGAAATAACAGCTAAGTAACTATGAGCACTTTTGAAGAACATCAAATGCCCTACAATTTGCGACCAAAACCGTGTTGATATCATGAAACGCAGCTGAGTATTAGAAAGTTAAAAAAAAAGTAATTTAATTTACGTGTATTTTAAATGGGAAATCTTTGAAATCAAATAGTAAGTACTTAGCATTGGAATTAAGAGCTCATATTTGGTGAGAATTTTTGTTTTTCGATGTAGGTTGAGATTACGCTTGAGCACTTAAAAAAAACAAAACTTTTGCGGAAATGAATCACTCTAATATATATATATATATATATATATCAGGGTGCTTCGATTGAAATGACTATTTTTTGTTTTCTAGTTCGTCGACGAAATAATGTTCTAAACATGAAAAAAAAAATTCTCACCAAAGATGAGCTCTTAATTTTAATTTTAAGTACTCGCTAAATGAATTTGAAAAAAAAAAAAAAAAAATTAATATTTTCGTATACTTATATATGGGGTATTCACGCCAAATCGACCACTTTTGACCCCGACCCCTTTCGATTTGGCTGAAAATTTTTTTTCCCTTTCTACCCCATTAAAATCATTTTTCAGGAAATTTTCAAATTTTTTTACCCAACCCAAAAAAAGTTAGGAGTTTTTCAAAAATAAGGCTTGTATTTTTTTAAATAGCTATAACTTCTTCCAAAATTGACTAAGGGAACATCCATAAATTACGTAACACATTTTGAAGATTTTTCAGACCCCTCCCCCCTGGTATGTAACAAATCGTAACAAATGACCAGACCCCCATGCCCCTGAGAGATTTATTACGTAACATTACAATTTTGTCGCAACAAATAAAGTTCTTGAATAATTTAAATTCAAATTTGTTGCACACTGTAATTGCTACATATTTATACTCGAGTCGAAGTATTAGTTTTCTTTTGGTTTCCTTAATTTCTTAAAATTATTTTTTTGATTCTCCAACATTCTCCTTCGATTTCTTTTGATGTTCTTACATTCTCGCCATGTTTTTTTTTTTTTGCTTTTTGAGTTGTCTCTGAGCTGTTCTGAGTTCTCTATTCGAAGTTTCTAATTCTCGGCAACAATAGTTATGGACGATGATTCGCTTTTGATTCTCCTTCGTTCTTAAAAAATTCACTTAAAAACTTTTATGAATCAAAACCAATTCAATGAAAAATCTGTCAATCGTTTTCAAGAGCACTGGCCGACAACAGCTACCAAAAAAAAAAAAGTATCCATGTTTGTGTTTGCAGACTAGATACTTTACTTGGCTTCAATAGAGCATCATTATATCAGTACTCTAGTGAATTCGTTTATGCAGAAAAGAAGTTTAAAACAAACCTAGTATTTAGTACGATTTCCATTTATTTTTAGTAAAATTCTAAAAATATAATCAAATTATAAATAAACAGTACTCATAATTTTGTAAGTTTGCTAATATTTCCTAAATGGTTGGACTTACGAAAAAAATATAAGAGATTTTTTTTGAAGAGCGGTAAATTTGTCTCAGTGTACTGAAATGGTAAAGTATCATTGCTCAGGCAGGGTTAAACGGCATTGGAATTGACTATTTTATTATTTTTGAATCATAAATCAATGATTTATATTATGGCCAAGTAAACAAATCTGATTTTGAAAATAACCCGTGAAAAAATTTTCTGATCAAGCCTTATATGACCTGATATGGCCATATCAAAAAATTTGATATATTCATATCTGACCTGATATGATCTGATATGCCCATATATAATTTTTAATATATTCTGATATAGTCTGATATTAAAATTGGCCATATCAAGCCATATCAACTTGATATGTCCATATCAACTTGATATTTCGATATCAGATTTGATATGTCTTGATCTGACTTGATATGCTTGTATATAATTTTTTTTATATGTCTTGATATGACCTGATATAACTTGATAAGGGTATATATATTTTAATATGCTTGTCAAAAAAATCTTGATCAGGTTTGATATGGCTTGATATGCCCTGATATGGGCACGTATACTAGTTTTTTCGAGTTTTCCGTATACATACGTTTGGTAAAATAATTTAGAAATGACCAAATAACGTAACATTGTTCGGAACAACCGATTTTATAATGGTTCATAAAATCTTATGAAGTCTGTTAAATATTTTAATTTACCGCATTTATAAATTGTATAAAGTGCACAAACTTTGTTGAAAAATTTTTCCAATAAGCTACCGAGATCAATTTTTAAATCTCTGAGAGAATTTCAAATTTTCGTAATGAATTTAAATATAAAAAATTGAGATTTTAAATTGAAAAAAGTTTAATTATTATTAAATTTTTATGTATACTTTTTTAAAACTTATAAGTTAAAAAATCTTGAACTTTTTTTTTTTTTCTTTTACCAAAAGAAGTAGTTCTTGCCCCGTTACTGGTGGGTATACCGTTAATGGTCTCGTTACTCTATAAACAATAACAATTGAATATAATACAAGTAACCAAATCAATCATTTATCTGATGTCTTTAATTTTCTTAGTTTCAATTTTATCCAAATAGATATAATCAACCTTACATTTCAAGTTCATGATTTGGCAGAGTGGTTAATAGATCAGACTTAGAATCAGAAGTACTCGGGTTCGAACCCATGACCTGGATGGATTTTTTTTTTTTTATTTTTTTTTTTTTTTTTCATGACAATTATTGCATATACAACTTTACAAAGTTATACACAATTTTATAAAATTATCTATAAATTTAGTTCCCGAGATAACAATGTTAATCTCACTATATATAGTCTGATATGTCCATATCAGAACATATCAAATCTTATCTGTACATATATTTTCTGATATGGCCAATTTCCATATCAGGCCTGATATGAACCGCCGAAATCAAGCCATATCAGGCCATATCAGAAAATTTTTTCACGGGAACGTACACCATAATCAAATTTACATGGAGTTGAATAAGGATTCGAAATCCCTGCTTAAAAAATCCAATGGATTTTTATAGCTGTATGTATAAAGCCTTATACTTAACTATAGCACTTCTCATAGAACTCATTTATTCTTATAAAATCTCCATCGGAATTTATGAGAAACTATTGGATTCTATGAGATTTTCTAAACAGCGATCTCATATAATTCTCCTTTGGTTCTCTTTAGTTGTGAAAAACAAGGGAGAAGCAAAAACAATTTACAGAGAATCAATTTTTCGACTCGGGAAGTACGATTAGAATTTTTTATCAAATTTTTATCTAAGCCATGTAATTCAATTTTTCTCAAAATGTGTTACGTAATTTATGGATGTTCCCTAATGGGGATGTTTTTTTTTTCAAAATTTTTGTTTTTGAATGTACTTTTCAGAAAAAAATACAAGAAAATTTTAAGATAATAAATTCTATGAAATTTTTGGTTTTTTTGAGAAAACCCGCCATTTTGTTAAAGTTCGCCATTTTTTATTTTTTTTTTTAATTTCTCAAAAAAAACTTCAATTAATTCTACAATTTTTCCCGTCAATCCAAGAGTTGGCGGACTTTTCCTTCTATTTTTATTTATCAAATGAAAAAAAAATTTTTGCCCAGTTAGGCTTATGTTACAAAACTTCACTCTGGAAATTTTTTAATATTTCTCGACGACTCCAGAGTTTGAAAAATTGAAACGAAAAAATTAATTGAAACTGGTAATCCTCGAGAGAATTTGGATTTTTTTTTGAAAAGTGAGAAAAAAAATAGAAGATACCTATAAATAATTGTATTGTAATTTTTTTTTGAAAACTACACCTGAAAACAAAGAAAATGAAAAAAAAAATTGCCCTCTAGTTTATTTTTGACCAAGTCACAGGCTTTTGAAATAACGATGTGCGTTAGATTTATTTTTCGTCCTTGATGGACCGAAAACTCCACCGTCCATCTTACGGCATGAAAAGCGACGGAGCTATATTTACTAGTAGTCTAAGAGCCAGTGGACGGATACCTGTATGTATTTGACCAGACCTGAGCTTTTGTATATTGAGGCCCCTATACCTACTGTACATGAGATGGGGACTCACTAAGCCCAAAGAGGTGGACGCGGCTACTGCGCAAGTAGGACAGGTATCGATTTTTGGCCAATTATAAATGCATTTGACTACGTCTGCCGTTTTGAAATTTCAAAATATATTATTATTATTGACGGAAAATAACAATGGCAGACCATTATCATGCGTCCAACATCATGGCAGACGATTTTGAAAATGCAAAAAAAAATTTTTTCTGAAAGTATTTGACCAGATCTGCCATTAATATATTTTATTCATTATAGTCTTAAGAACTTATATTTATCACGGCAGACGTATTCATAGTGGACACACATCACCAGATAAAAAAATCTAAGATACTACCCGGTCAGATGTCTATGTATTACGATAGCTGTTTTACATCAATATAATTTACTTAATCACTGAATTTATCGAAATTACTATCTTTCATGTATTCTATATGCTAAATTTTAAAAGTTTGACGATAAAAAAAGAAGATATTACGAAAAAATCTTAAATATCGAAGTATACTGCTAATAACAAAAGATAATTTAAATTTGTATTTTATTTTTCATTTTTGTTTATTTAATACAAGATTTATAAGGACAGATGAATAAAAACATATCATGCATGCATATAAAAATAAATACACAAACGCAAAAAAATTAAAGGAACAGAAAAAGTTTATAAATTTTTTCGTGATTTTTGGAAAGCTGTAACTTTGTGAAAAATGATCGTACTGAGATTTTAAATAAAGCATTTTATTGCCTAAAATCTTTAATTTCGGTGCATTCCTATCAAAATTTCTTAAGAGCCCCGGTTATTGCGCAAATATAAGAAATACCGTGAGACAAAAAATTTCTAAAATTTTATTTTTTTTCTAAAGAGCAACTAAACCAATGCACAGTTCGTTTAGTAAATTTAATCAGCGTCAATTTGGCTTTTTTGTTTAGGCGCGTAGGACGATTTGTCGCAGAGATATCAGCCAGAGTCTAAGAATGATCTTTTTGTTTTTGATCATCGATATTTCAGGTACCAATGATCGCACAGTGAATTAAAGGGCGGCGTTAAGAACTTAAATAAATTCCCGACATGATCCAATTATAATTGTTTTAACAAAACAACTTTTTTATTTTTAACATCCATTATAACTAAGTACAAAAGAATGACCTTTTTGGTTTTCTAGTAAATCAACCGCTACTCTGCAAATGTCGATGAAACAATGAATGTTACCAGGGACGTTATTTACCTTAATGTATCCTCAATAATCTTGTAAATTTTCAAATTGATCTATCGAACCGTTTTTTGGGGGTGATCGATCAGTTCTGCTAAACAATTTAAGGAAGAAGTTTTGTCTAATGATCATCAAAATGAAAAAATAATTTTTTTTCAAATTTTTTTTCATTTTTACGTTGGTTTCTCAGAAAATGCGAGGGGAAGAGAAATAAACAAAACATTTTCAAAAAATGTGAAAAAATATTTTCATCCACAAAAAAACAAGTTTTAATTTTTGTTTTCGTTGACTTTTTTAACTTCCCGCTAAGAAAATTGCAAATTTTCCAAAATTCGGGAAGTTATTGGTTTCAGTCCGATTTGTGAAAATCGAAATTCCAACAGATGTCGACGTTTTGAGGTCCTAGAAAGCTATTCTGACTAATTTCACGATGATGTCCGAGTGTATGTATGTATGTATGTACGTACGTACGTACGTACGTATGTAAATATCTGTAACTTTTGAACGGATCTACCGATTTTGATCGTTAAGGTGTCATTCGACGCAGTTTTTTAATATCTTGAAGCTGAAAAAAAATTGAGCTTGATCGGTAGGGCTCGTTCGAAGATATTCCAAAAATAAACTTTTTTCAAAAATGTTTTTTTTGGATAACTTTTTACGGGCTCGATAGATTAATTCCAAAATGGACTGGGCTCTGGAGATTCATAAGCCGCGTCGAATGCCACCTCAAACATCAAAATCGGTTAATTCTTTCAAGAGAAACCGTTGTCGAAAGAATTAAAAAAAAAAAATTTTTTTAGTATTTTGAAAATTTCTCAAAAATGACTCGATGAATCAATTTCAAAATTTAATCAGTTATAGAACTCAATAGAACGCGTCGACTGCCACCTTAAACGTCTCAATTGGTTTATTCGTTCGAGAGATATCGTTGTAGAAAAAATGATAAAAAACGATATTTTTTGAAAACAAAAGCATACAAAAGTATTTTCGAGCTCGAAAATGTATCTACTACAATTTTTCGAGCTCAAGGAGCTCGAAATACGCGGGGAGTTTTGGGGCTGGCCCGCAGGGTCAACGGACAGACCGATTTTTTGACATTTGTTCAGCTAAACTCTGATTTATCACTCCCAAAAAACGGTTTGATAGATCAATTTGAAAATTTACAAGATTATTGAGGGTACATTAAGGTAAATAACGTCCCTGGTAACATTAGTCTTTTCATCGATATTTACAGAGTAGCGGTTTATTTACAAAAAAACAAAAATAAATCAGTTTTTGTGCTGACTTCTAATGGGTGTTAAAAATGAAAAAAAATCTGGGCATCGGTTGACCCTGCGGGCCAGCCCCAAAACTCCCCGCTGTTTTCGAGCTCAAGGAGCTCGAAAACATCGTTGTAAATACATTTTCGAGCTCTTCGAGCTCGAAAATACTTTTGCATGCCATTATTTTCGAAAAAAAACAGTTTTTAGCATTTCTTTCTCCCGCAATAACTCTCAAATGAATTATCCGATTTTTAAGTTTGAGGTGGCAATCGACGCGTTTTAATAGATTCTAAAGCTCATTTGATTTTTAGATTTTTTGGTTGAGTCGTTTCAAAGATATTCGCAAAAAACTGTTTTTTCCTATTTCTTTCTCCAACGATAACTCTCGAACGAATTATGCGATTTTGATGTTTGAGGTGGCAATCGACGCGTTTTATTCAGTTCTAGAGCTGATTAGATTTTGAAGTCGATCGTATATGTCGTTTCTGAGAAATCAATAAAAAACTAAAAAAAAAAAATTTTTTTTTTCGTAATTGGCCAATATCTTCGAGTCTACTTGGTCAAATGATCTGAAATTTTCAGAAAAGTTGATGGCCGAAAAGCTCTTTCGATTGCCGCCTTAACCATCCAAATCGGTTTATTAGTTTAAAAGTTATAAAGAGTTTACATACATACATACATACATACACACACACACACACACACACACACACACACATACATACAGACACTCGGACATCATTCTAAAAATAGTCAGAATAGCTTCCTAGGACCTCAAAACGTCGACATCTGATGAAAACTCGATTTTCGAAAATCGGGGTGAAAACAATAACTTCCCGAAATTTTCGAAAATCATCGATTTTCTAAGCGGGAAGTTAAGAAAATTTTTTTTAAAAAATGATGATCGGGTCTTGTTGGGGGTTTATTCAAGTTTTTAACGCCACCATTGAATTTACTGTGCGATTATTGGTAGTTGAAATATCAATGATCAAAGCCAAATGGATCATTTTTTGTTTGAAGGCTCTCGAGTCAAAAAACAAATTCTAGTTTGGGCCTCAAAAAATTCAATTCCTTCGATCTTTTATTTACTGGACGAATAATGATACGATATTGGTACTTTAAATCCTCAGTGCGAGCTTAAACAAAAAAGCCAAATTGAAGCTGATTAAATTTACTAAATGAACTGTGCATTGGTTTAGTTGCTCTTTAGAAAAAAAATAAAATTTTAGAAATTTTTTGTCTCACGGTATTTCTTATATTTGCGCAATAACCGGGGCTCTTAAGAAATTTTGATAGGAATGCACCGAAATTAAAGATTTTAGGCAATAAAATGCTTTATTTAAAATCTCAGTACGATCATTTTTCACAAAGTTACAGCTTTCCAAAAATCACGAAAAAATTTATAAACTTTTTCTGTTCCTTTAATTTTTTTGCGTTTGTGTATTTATTTTTATATGCATGCATGATATGTTTTTATTCATCTGTCCTTATAAATCTTGTATTAAATAAACAAAAATGAAAAATAAAATACAAATTTAAATTATCTTTTGTTATTAGCAGTATACTTCGATATTTAAGATTTTTTCGTAATATCTTCTTTTTTTATCGTCAAACTTTTAAAATTTAGCATATAGAATACATGAAAGATAGTAATTTCGATAAATTCAGTGATTAAGTAAATTATATTGATGTAAAACAGCTATCGTAATACATAGACATCTGACCGGGTAGTATCTTAGATTTTTTTATCTGGTGATGTGTGTCCACTATGAATACGTCTGCCGTGATAAATATAAGTTCTTAAGACTATAATGAATAATATATATTAATGGCAGATCTGGTCAAATACTTACAGAAAAAATTTTTTTTTGCATTTTCAAAATCGTCTGCCATGATGTTGGACGCATGATAATAGTCTGCCATTGTTATTTTCCGTCAATAATAATAATAAATTTTGAAATTTCACAACGGCAGACGTGGTCAAATGCATTTATAATTGGCCAAAAATCGATACCTGTCTTACTTGCGCAGTAGCCGCGTCTACCACTTTGGGCTTAGTGAGTCCCCATCTCATGTACAGTAGGTATAGGGGCCTCAATATACAAAAGCTCAGCTCTGGTCAAGTACATACAGGTATCCGTCCACTGGCTCTTAGACTATAGGGAGTACTCTGGTTCATAAAACAATCGTTAATGTAAAATTTTCGGAAGAACACGGAAATAATCAAATACATTCGTAATACAATTTCGTCGCTTTTTCGAATAATTATATGGAATTTTCGAGCTCCAGTAATGTTTTTAGTTGTATTGTATAGCAAATCTAATGTTTCTTTTGCTTCGAAATAGTTGCTTCTTAATAAATAAAAACATTTAATATAACTGCTCATAAATAGCATTAACCTTTACTTATTGCTTTTAAATCTCTACTCAGAACAAAAAAATATCGGAATCAATTTATAATATGCAAGAAAAAAAGTATACAGTGTCCAAAATCGGTACTGATAATAATTTATAGCGAAAAAAAAATTTTTTTAGCTTTTAAAAATCGAAAAAAAAATAGTAATTATGGAAGGCCCACTACCGGACCGGGCTTAGAAGTTGCAAACTGGATAGAAGTTTAAGATAGAAAGTTTTCAAGAAAATCGAAGGATACATCTTTTTTTAAAAACACGGTTGAAAACTTAAAATTCAAAAATCTCGATTAAAAACATTTCGTATATTTGTTTTGTATTTTTTGCCGTAAAGGCTATCTAAAATCGAAAATTTTGAAAAAAAAACACTGAATTTTGATCATTATTACGAAAGTTATGATCAAAAAAACCATGAAAAGAGCGGTTTTTTTTTTAATTCGATATTTTTTTAACTATTGATCAAAAAAATCTCAAAATTTACCAGAAAGCCTCTTTTGAGGGGTACTAGAAAATAACAAAAAATGAAGAAAATCGGAAAAATCAATTTTTGAAACCGTCCGATTTGGTGTGGAATGCCCCATATATATATTGCCAATTTATCTTCTTTTAGAAGTCTACAGGTTGAACATAGTATTCAATAATGACTGGCGTTTTAATAAATTTCCATTATAGTGATTTTTTATATCTGTAAGATGGACTGCCTGAAGTAAGAATATTTGCTATACGATATGATACAATACATTTTTAATATTGATATCTAAAAACATTTCAATTTAGTTATAGACCTCAGTAGTCATAAAATGTCACTAAATCACGAGCAAATACCCAAGTAACACGTACTTAAAAAAGTGCTTTTGTATAAGAACCTTGTGCAAGATTGTGCAGCAAGGAACTGACTTAAAAATTGTGCATGATTTGCTCATGGTATTGTAGACAATATTGAAAATATTTCTAACATGGTGCAGCCAAAAGTTTCCGACACATTTCTTGCAAATGAGACTGAAAACAACATTTTTTTTTTTTACAAATTTTCAGTTTTCATGGCAAGAAATTGAAAACATTTATTATGAATATATACATTAGGGTGTGCCATTTCGAGGCGACTTTTTTTTTCAACAAAAAAACGGGCTGAGAAATCGCAAAAAGGTGAGAAAAGAAGCCTGTTAAAAGCAGAGCTCTTAATATTAATATTTAGAGGTGCCTATTTCTAATTTTCCATGGCCCATTTAAATAACATGGGAAAAAAATATTTTATTTGCATTAGCACCTCATATAAATAAGTCCATAGCATAATCTTATAGAGAATTTAACGTTCTACAAAAAAGGTGTCTTATCATTTTTTGATACATCCACCCATTTAAAAGTTATTAGAGCTGGAATTCAAATCTATAATAAATTTCCAGATCTTTTTACTTTTCCAGCAAAACTATCAGACTTACCAAAAAATGTCATAGAATCTTTTTTATAGACAATTTTATTTTCTACAAACTGGTTTTGATAAAGTTTTTTGAAATTCCGCATTGTTTTCTAGTTATTTTCATTTTAATGTTAAGTTCTCAGAATAAATGAGAAAACTATTATTTTTACGAGCTTGGCTATAAAATGAAAATAATTAGAAAACAATGCGGAATTTCGCAAAACTTTATTTGAAATAATTAGTAGGAAATAAAATTGTTTATAAAAAAGTTTTCATGACATTTTTTGATAAGTCTGATAGTTTTGCTGAAAAAGTGAAAAGATCTGGAAATTTATTATAGATTTGAATTCCAGCTCTAATAACTTCTGAATGGATGGATTTATCAAAAAATGATAAGACACCTTTATTGTAGAGCGTTAAATTCTCTAGAGGATTATGCTACGAACTTACGTATATGATGTCCAAATGCCGAGCTAAAAAAATAAAAAAATAAAAAATTTTTTTCCTATGTTATTTAAATGGGAAATGGAAAATTAGAAATAGGCCCCTCTAAATATTAATATTAAGAGCTCAGCTTTTAACAGGCTTCTTTTCTCACCTTCTTGCGAGTTTCCAGCCTGTTTTTTTGTTAATAAAAAAAAGTCGCCTCAAAATGGCACACCCTAATATAATATACATATATTATGAATTTAAATAATATCCTTCATTTATGCTAAATAACAATTCAAATACAAATTTGAATAATCTTGAATTTATGGATTTAAGACAGTATAAGTCAAATAATAACTTTAATTTGTGAATTAAGAATGGTATACTAAAAAAGAATAACTAAAATACGAATTTAAATAATTATTTTCCTACGAATTTAAATAATTTTAATTTTGTAAATTTTCATTAAATATTCAATGATTAAATATGTTAAGTATGTGCGAAAATAAAATTTAAAAACTACGAAAAAAATTTATTATTGTAAAATTTCACAGTCATATTTCCCTGTGAATTCCTCAAAACAAATTATGGTAATTGTGTACTTTCACGGCTCCAGCTGTTTTTATCAAGCAAAAATCCAAAAATGGCCAAATTGCCAAGAGACCTTTTTCATTCTCTAGCATTTGGCGGCGGATTAAAGATATGATTGCTTAATTAGAAGTATATTAAGCGTTGGTATTGCATAAGTGTATACCAAAGGTATAAATTATGCTTGATTTAGCGATTTTGTTTGTTGTTTTTCAGTTCCGTGCTACACTGCACTATTTGACATATTTTTCTTTTTACTCAATGTATTGACTCTTAAGTCAACCACCAAAACTCAAGGTATATGTCTGTTTGCCATAATTTGTGTAGTTCCGTCCTAAGTACGTTAACGGACTCATCAGTAAGGCTATGTTAACGTACTTTTGCCTTAGACTACATCTCTTACTAGTACGGGCCGGCGTAAAACAGTGTTGTAGGTTTCAGCCAGACACTATACTAGCAAAGGGAGGCGGATACCGTCCAAACTGCCTGTAACAAAATGTTAGGTGAGCTGTTGTACACCTTAAAAGTATTGAAATAACACAAATATGTTGATTTTCACTATTACAAGAGTTCAAAAATTATTTGTAACTCTTAGGTAGACCTTTCTATCACCACCGTCCATCTTACGGCTTTAAATAAAATTATTTATTATTATTAGAAAAATTTATTTTTGAAAATCCACATGATTTTGTGTCATTTTTACCAATTTTGTGCACATTAGTTACAAGGTTCGGATAGATATCGAGTGTTAGAGACATAAACTCATACAGAAAATTCTTTCCGCCGTGTAGCAGAACACGTGGAAAAAGTTTAATTATAGATCTTTAAGGTGTAAGCACTTGGAACTTTGAAAAATGAGTGGAGCCGTGATTCTAAACAACCACCCAAATTATTCCTAGAAATCTATAGATTTCTAAAAATCAAATAAACATAATAAATTACTTAAGGTAGTTGGGTCATGCAAGCAAAAATTCAAGAAATCTTCCAAATCTTGAATATAAGTATTTGAATGTATAATACACACGCTGTTAAAATTTAGAGACGATTTACCGTGTCTAAAAAAAGATTAGCAATTAAACTTTATGTTTTTTGTACATGTAGCATAGGAGAAGCGTGGGAAAATGACAAACTTTTGCGTATTTTTCCTTGACGGAGGCTCACCGTTTTAACGAAAAACTAATATAATGAAGAAAAATATATTTAGAACATTTAAAAAAAAAATTAGAATTATTTACCGTGTAGTTTGTATAAAAAATTAAAATAAATTACACATTTCGAGGATTAGTTTTAGTGGAGGGGATAGGAGAAACAGTCACGAGTGAATGAAGCGGCAACGTTGCAACGCGTAGAGAGCGCGAAAATTCAAATCGGCTAAATTCATATAATAAATAATATCGGGAATAATGTTAGTGGATGAATAATTATATATGTTTCATTAATAGTTATCAATAAAATGCAGCTATTTATTTTCAACAAAAAAAATGAATAAATAAATTAATGAGTAAATAAATTAATTTAGGGTACATTTTGAAATGCGCTACAAGTAGCTGCAGCTTCTAAATTTAAAAAATTTAATGAATTAAATAATTAGATAATAGTTAATTGAAATTAGTTGAATTAGTTGAATCATATTGAAAATTATAAATTTTGATCGTGTAATAAATTTAAATTTTTCACTGCGTAATAAAAATTAGAAGTAAAAATTATCATAAAAGAAATGTTTATCACATGGCATAAATTATTTATTTATCAATCTTTTATCATATGTATGAACTATAAGTGAGTCTTGGCTGTACAAGGCGAGTAAGAGAATAAAGAAGGCGACGTTGCCAGATTTTCAAACAGACTAATTTATCATAGTGTGAGCGTGATTGTGTAGGAAATACAGTAGTATTGGGAATACAGTCCAGTCTAAAAGATTTGGACTATAACGTAAGCTCTGTAGGTACGCGATACATCGGTGGTGATCCACAACTTTTTGACTGGTCTGTAGGGATAGAACTACCTTAAAAATTTCACGGGGCCATAACATGAGAAATAGGCTGATTCAAAAAAATTGACTATTTTTTTTTTTTTTCGATATCCCCCGTGAAATATATTCAGAGAGACAAGAAAAAACGCCTGTCAAAATCAGAGCTCTTAATATTAATATTTAGAGGTCACGCATCGCTAATTTCTCTTTCCCGTTTAAATAACATGGGAAAATTTATTTTTTAAGCTTTGGAATTTTGTAGCTCACGGTGGAACCAATACTTTTGAATGTTCAAGACATATTCTTATGGGAAATTTGACGCTCTACAAGAAAGGTCGCTTGTAATTTTTTGATATTTTCATTTCTTCAAAAGTTATTCGAAGTTAAAGTTAGATTGACGATAAATTTTTACAATTTTTAAATTTTTTGACGCAACCATCAACTTTATCGGAAAATTTTATAGGACATTTTCTGTAGAGCATTTTATTTCCTACAACTGATCTTAATGAAAATTTTCGATATTTCTCACAAGTAGTAAGTTATTTGCAATTAATTGAAAATTTCAATATAATTAATTTTAAGCGACAAAATTTGGATTTTTTTAGAAGATTTCCAGTTAATTGCAAATAACTTACGACTTGTGAGAAATATCGAAAATTTTCTCTAAGATAAGTTGCAGGAAATAAAATGCTCTACTAAAAATGTCTTATAAAATCTTCCGATAAAGTTGATGGTTGCGTCAAAAAATTTGAAAATTGTAAAAATTTATCGTCAATCTAACTTTAACTTCGAATAACTTTTGAAGAAATAAAAATATCAAAAAATTACAAGAGACCTTTCTTATAGAGCGTCAAATTTCCCATAAGAATATGTCTTGAACATTTAAAAGTATTGGTCCCACCGTGAGCTACAAAATTCCAAAGCTTAAAAAATAAATTTTCCCATGTTATTTAAACGGGAAATAGAAATTTGCGATGCGCGACCTCTAAATATTAACATTAAGAGCTCTGATTTTTACAGGCGTTTTTCTTGTCTCTCTGAATATATTTCACAGGGGATATCGAAAAAAAAAAAATAGTCAATTTTTTTAAATCAGCCTAATGAGTAATTAGCATTTGGGATTTTAAAACTAAAACAATACATAACTTTCTTCCAAAATAGTTTACTATTAGCTAACATTAAATTAAACAGAATGTACTGGCTGATCGCCAGAAAGTCCCAACTGTCCACTGAAAATAAACTTCTGCTATACAAGACCATCCTAAAACCAATTTGGACCTATGGCATCCAGCTCTGGGATAAAGCTAGCACTAGCAACGTCGAAATTCTTCAGCGATTTCAATCAAAGACTCTCACAACTATCATCAACGCACCGTGGTTCGTTTCCAACCAAACTCTCCACAAAGATTTACATGTACCCACAGTCAAAGAGGAAATCTCGCGTTACAGCACAAAATATCAAGTCAGACTCCACAAACATCCGAATCCATTAGTGAAAGACTTCCTAGAACTCAGAAGTGAACCCGCACGCCTTAAGCGTATCAAGACCCTGGACCTCCCACAACGCTTCTAATATTATATCCGCACTAGAGCATTTTGCCATTGGGTAAAGCTCTAATCTCCACATTTTACTCCTTCATCCCAATTATTTATTGTCAATAGTGTTACGTTCCCGTAATATTTTATTGACTAAATTGTATGTATGTATGTATTTATTTATTTATTGCATATAAAGATTACATCTTTGTTTACAAAGGAGAATGTGGTTTTAACAACAATAAGGTAGCAAAAAGGGGGAACAGTTGGCGTTTTGGGGGTAAAATATCAGTTTTTTTTCTTTTTTTAATCAGAGTACATTGTCAGAATCTTGTAGCTGAATCTTGGGCGCTGCGCTGGTGAAGTTGTAGGTTACCCTGACTTGGCTCGGGTTACGTGGGGTTGCGATGGCTATTAGAGGCATATCTCCGGGAGTATTGAAACTTGTCAAGTATTTCTTTGCCTCGTTGTATTTCGGACAAGCACAGAAAAAGTGCTCAATCGTATCGAGATATGACAGTCTGCAGCTCGGGCAGTTTTTTGCCGGATCTATTTTGCTGGACAGGTTATTGGCGTGTATGACGGCGTCATAGCTGCTAGTGCATTTTATTTTTGCGATGAGTTTCTTCATGCTCAAGAAGATGTCACAGTTGAGGTAGTGATTGTTTTGTTCACGTCCACTGATTTGCGTTTGGAGATATTGGCAGTTGGCAGTTTTTATGTGTATGGAGTCGCACAGTTGTTTTTTATACAGGTTGATGAGTCGGTCGCCTGCCTTTTCCCAGGTTTCGCTGTCAAGGTTGTGAAACAGCATCGAGTAGTACGGGTTGACTTAGTTGATGAAGGCGGCAATTTGCGCAATCCAATTATATTGAGTGTTATTGTCTCCTTTTAAATACAATTCCACCGACTTGTTTAGACAAATACGGGGGAATCTATCAGGATTCAATCTAAGGACTTTTACCAGCCATCTCCAGGTGTCCTTTCATATTCTGACTGCTAGTGAGACTCTATTGAATTCCGTTTGTACAAGTATATTTGCAGTGGATTTGCATAGATAAAAAAGCTTTTTGTTGTAACGGGGTGGAATGCCTCCACCTCGCGTTTTAATTTAAATTTCGACTCGCGCCAAAAGATCCGCCCTCCTTCCTCAACAACTGTCGATACTAAAGGAAAATACAGTCACTGATGCGCCGGGGTCGCGACGGTCGAGTTTTCGACTTCTGGTTTTAGGGGTTGGCTAACCTGAGTGGGGAGGTACGAGGCCCAGAGACAACGAGCTGTCGGTCTCTTGGCTCGCAGCAACCGCCGTGGACGGACGTGCCTACCACTACCACCTTGGTCTTCTACTACCATCTACTACTACACGTGCTGATATACTATACTCATAATGGGCCAAGAGCATATAAGCCCACTTCCGGTGGAAGCTTATTCTTTCTTATTTAAGTTTATTTAAATAATATTTATAATTACTGTGGATTGGACTTGGTTTATTTGGAAAGGATTGGAATGGATTGGTGGATTGGAAGGAACTGGTTGGAAGTCTCTGGTTATGGATGTAAAGGTTCGGTGGAAGGAAGGACTGGTTTGGATTGGAGTTGTTGGAGTAAGTGAGTCGATTATGTTATTGTCGGGTTAACTAATTGTTTGTGAAATAATATTTTATGGATTGAAGAGTCGTTATAATTAATTAATTAAGTCAGTCGAGTCATTCAGTTTAGTAAAGTCAGTCGAGTCAATTTCATCAGTCATTTTGGTTATTGTTCATCTTTTCATTCATTAATTGTAAAGCGACTTCGTTAAATAAATGCCATAGTTCTTTTTATATTTCAATTAAATACATTAGTTCATAAATTTAATAACAACCTTCCTGATAAGTTTAGTATAAGATCTCTCTCTAATTTTATTACTGCGTGGTCCAGTACGGGGTTACCCTCGTCCTGAGATTCTACTGAGCATAGCTGGACAGGTACGTAGAACACCTTAAGTTTTACATATGTGTGGGCCCTTGTTTTATTAAGACCACAATCAATTGATAAAATAAGTGGACCCATTACATTGTAGAACGCCACTTGTATGCGCTTAAGTTCATTTATATATCTCAAGGCCCATATCGGTGCTGCATAAAGTAGTACCGATGACACCATACTGTCTACCAACATATCTATACTTGCTTTGCTACTCATTTTTGATTTGTATATCAGTGATGTTATGGCACTTGAGGCTAGCCTGGTTTTCACTATCCTGTCCTTCATAGCCAGTCTTCCTAGGCCCGACGAAGAAAAAGTTGTTCCCAGGTACGTGAAGTTACTCACGATTTCAATCTTTTGCCGTTGGAGAGAAACCTGAGATCCTTTGGGATCCTTCCTCTTTTTTTGCAGTATAAAATTTTTGTTTTCTCCTCGTTTACCTTTAGGTTGTTTTTTTCGCAGTAATGGTGTAGAGTCTTGAGTGTTTTAGCTACTGCGGCTTTGCTGTGCAGGATTATTGCAAGATCAGCTGCATATATAAGTAGTAGTATATCAGTTTTGGTATTGATGCTGATGCTATAGATTCCATTTTGTCTTAGGTAGTCTTTCGAATCGGCACAGAAGAGTATGAATAGCAGTGGACTTAAAATTTCGCTTTGTAGCAGGCCCTCGGTTATCTTTATTTCGTAGTACCCTCGGATGCTCTAATTTTTACTGTCGCTTTGTCGTACAGGTTTTTTAGTATCCTGGTGATCTTGGCGCTTACTCCTAGCCCGTACAGTTTGTCCCACAAGTTTTTGTGCACTAGGGAGTCAAAAGCTCTTCTGGTCTACGAATATTATAAAGAGATTCTTGTCTGCACGGAGTCGGCTCCAGATCAGTTCTTGGAAAACGAAAATGTGATCTAGGCAGCCTTCTTCGCCTGAAAGCCCGTTTGGGATTCGGGTATAACCTTGCAATTATATGCCCAGTTGTAGAGTCTGTTATTGATGATTTTAGTGAAGATTTTAACCACGTGGTTCACGAGAGCAATCCCTCTGTAGTTTGCAGGATCTGCTGGGTCTCCTTTCTTATGCAAGCATCGTGAGTATCGATGATTCCCACCCCTCAGGGATTTTTTCGTGATTGAGTATTCTGTTGAAAAGTGTAAGCAGTAGCAGTTTCCAGTTTTGTAGTAGTGCTTGGTAAAACTCATTCGTTATTTCGTCTTCACCCGCTGCATTGTTTTTCGCACTTGTGCTTAGCGCTTTGTTTAATTCTTTGTATGTTATATCAGCATCCAGCGTGGGGTGGGAGATTCCTGTGTACGTAGATGTATTTGTCTCGGCAGGCTGGTATACTTTTTCGTAGAACTCTTGCCATTTCTGTGTATTTATCTGGGATACTTTAAATGTTTTCGAGTGGAAGGTTCTTGTGGCCTTCCAAAAGTCCGTGCTGTGGCGTACATTATTTACTTTGCTTAGTAGTGTAGCTTGATAGTCTTTCTTTTTACGGTTGCAAGTTGTCAAATAATTTTTCCTGGCTTCCAGGTAGGCCGCCTTACGGGTTTCTTCGAAGTTGGATTTCTTATATTCACGTAGTTCTCGGTTTGCGTATCTTTTCAACTCCTTACAGTCGTTGTCGTACCATTTTTTTGCGAACGGGAGCTTTCGACTCTTTATCATCTTTAGTTTCAAGGCTGTGTTTTTTGTGGCTTCCAGTAGTCTATTTTGGAGATCCGTGACTGTGTCTCTTGTATTTGTTTGTACCAGATTCGACAACTTCATGGCAAGGTGGTTGCCATATTTTTTCTCGTTTTTCCACTTTATTGTGCTATGTTGATGATTTTTAGAGCTGTTTGGACCTTCGACTTTCAGTGTTAAAATAATTGGTAAGTGGTCGGAGCCATTGACTACGTCTTGCACTGCAAAGTTTTCGATTAGGTAAATACCCTCGCAATTTGTCGAGGCTAAATCGATGGTGCTATTACCTTTGCCATAATATAATCATAATATAATGTACTAAAATATGTCTATGTGTAAAATCATACCAACTTTTCCTCTTTCTGGTGTTTTTTGATCATCATATAATGTCATCTCACTTTTTATTTAGTTTAAATCATTTTATCAAGAAAAAAATTTTAAAAACGCAATTTTTAATATTTTTCTCGGATATTTCATATTTTATTGTTTCTGACATAAGTCGTAACTTATTTAGATCTTGATTTTGATCTCTGAAATTGATTTCTGCCTCAACGCACTGATTATATTGAACATAATCGGAAATTAAATTTTAAAAACCGCTTCTTTATTAATGATTTTCGATTCTTAAATTTTTGAACTTCAGCTCACGGAAAGAAAATTCTAAAAAAATTTACGATGTTAACATCGTAATCGTGAACTAGACTTTCATTGGCGTCAATTTCAAAATGTCTTATTCTAAAATTTACTTTAGTCTTTGTTAAAATTACGATGTAGTTTATATTCTTTACTATTTAACATCGTAATTTTAACAAAGACTACAGAAAATTTAAAAATAAGACATTTAAAAACTGACGCTAATGAAAGTCTAGTCCATGATAACGATGTTAACATCGTAAATTTTGGAATTTTCTTTCCAAATAAAGTAAAAAATTTCCAAGTAAATTTTAGAATTTTCTTTCCGTGCATAAAACGTAACTTGTTAGAGCTTGAAAAGATCATAAAAAAATAACCGCATGTAATAGCATTTTCGAGCTCGAAAATACATCCAAACTAATGTTTTCGAACTCCTTAAACTCGAAAACAGCGGGAAGTTTTGGGGCTGGCCCGTAGGGCCAACCGACGCCCAGATTTTTTTTTATATATACTTATGCTTTCTGTTAAGGGCCTTTTAACTGTGCTGCCTTCCGACAGATCTTTTTGCACATGTTATTTTGCACGCCTCATAACGCGAAGCTTTTGAGGTAGTGCGTTACTCTGAACATGTCAAGCAATTTTCTGAACTTAAATTGCTTCTGTTTCATTTATTTTGTATTTGTAAGGTAATACACGTACACTATTATTAAGAAGAAACACTCTTATTATCAGACTCAATGTGTTAAAAATAAATATATTTTGTTCAGTTGTGACGAGGCAGCTAGAGGTTCGACTGCTCAAATCGGTCACGCCATTTCAGGAAGCCCCTAAGTTCACACACTACCCTTGTCAACACATTTACTTTCCGGTTCACTGAGACTCTGAACGAGGCCCATGGGTCAGTGTGCCAGACATCCTAGACGGAAGTTCAGACGAGGCTACGTGGATGACCCCTCCTCGAATTTTATGGCTATATAAGGGCGAGCAATTGGCGATGAACTCAGTTAGCATACATTTAGTACACAATTAGTACACACTTAGTACCTAGCAATCAGCTGAGAGGTGTAAAGAAAGGCTGAGGACGCTTAGCGAGGTCCTTACTCTCCATCTCACTAAGCACACATTGCTGTTCTATCTTTTGTACTAGTCAAGTCTAGTCAATTTGTTGTAAAGTAAAGTCCATTAATTTATTGTCAAGTCTGTTTACTTATTGAAAAAGTCTAGTCAGTTCATTTGTTATAAATTCTAGTCAGTTGATAAATTGCATTTCAAATCTGTGTTATAAAAGTCAATGCCGTAATGTCGAATCTTCGCCAATATAGATAATAACCTTGTCAAAGGGTCAATCAAGTAATTTGCAGTCCACGTCCAGAATGCCTTACATTTATTTGAAGATCATCGATGTAAGTCTACATGCAGTTAATTATAAGTTTGCCAAACGCGGAGTTATTTGTTTTAGAATTTTGTTAAATTTTCTTTTTCTTTTAAGGAGGTTCGACCCACACTAGTAAGTCAAAGTAGTGTTTGAATTTTTTTGTTTTCTGAATTCTCCTAATAGTTATGAAAATTAATTATTTCTATTTATAATAACATAACGAATTCATAAATTAGTATTTATTACTTATTTAATTAAAGAAAGTAATGAAATGACTTGGTTATTTTTGACTCATATGATTTAATAAAAAGATTTGGCAACAGCGCGTTCTAACTTACACATCGATATTCAAATTAAAGCGGGAAAAATTTATTTCTAATCTCGTCTCTCTTATTAATGTATTTCTATCTTTGTTTTTTCTCTCAGCTGCCTCCGCGACGTTGCCAAACCCTCAATAATATGTATCTCTGTCGATGAACGAAATTAAATAATAAAGTTTAACTTGAATTATTTAAATAATTACAACGGTAACACTATATTGTTAAAATCTTATCATATTCCAAAAATATTAAAGTTTATGGCATGTGGTTTTTTATTTCTTCAACTTGGGAGGTTAATAATGAAAATAATCGAATAAGTCATGACGGAAGTTTGTCCGCCATAAGAGCCTGTGTATAAGAACTTTAAAAACGTCATTTTTAAATCTTTTTTTCAAAAAAACTAGACGGTGGATCATATTCAAATTTTGAGAATACATAGATAAAGTACTTCTTTACATGTATACTAAGTTTCAAATCTTAAAGTTGGAAAATGTTTGTTACATTAGATTCGGTCGAACCTCCTTAATTCGTTGAACGTTGTATATAAATCTTGAAATTTCATTTATGACTTTGCGATAAGAAATGATTAAGATAAATCGTTAAGCTGGAAATCATAATTAGCAAATAGTAATATTGTATAAAATAAAATTTTCAAATCAATTATATTACTCATGAGATCAGACCCAGGATCTCCCGTTTACTCATTAATACAATAGTTCGTTTGGTTTTTTTTCTAATCTAAATGTAAATAAATTAAATAGATTACGTTTTTAAATAATCAGAATATTAATAAAATCTATAAAATAATATTATAATAAAAAAAATTATAGTATAAAATAAATTCATTACATCATTTCCTCTATCCTATAATCAGGCTGCGTACTCAGTCATACTAGGTATTTCAGAACCCAGTTGCTCATTATCGAAGCAGCCGGACAGAAGGATTACTCGAACTACCTAGTACAAGGAAGCACGGGCATACCCTTACATAGTATTAAAAGAAATCTGATATTTAAAAATTGTTCGGGGACGTCCGGGTATCTATGTGTGTGACGTGCCACGATTACGCTCGAAAAACTGAATGTATCAGGACCTTCTTTGTTTATTGGCTTGAGGATGACACCGAATTATTTGCTATTTCGTATGACTATTTAATTCGGTAACTAAAAAATTATAAATACTTGCATATTGCTTGAATTTATCTGTATTGATTTTATTAGTGATGTAACATCGATAATATGATCCGAACTGACTGAAAATTTCTATGTTTTAAAATAAAGTCTGTATATAATTTAAAATCCGTTTGAATTCGAAAGCGTAGAAGTAACGACATTTTCGAGTTTTTTGAGCTCAGGAACAGCGAAAAGTTTTAGGACAACCGTTTTCTTGAGTTTTTATTTTTTACCAAGAAAATGTTTAAAAAATTTATTGTTTTCATTAAGATTCTTGAAAATGGAGTTACCTTCAAATGTCGACAATTTGAGGTCCTAAAAAGCTATTCTGATAATTTGCAACAAGATTTCGAGTAACATCAAGATTAGGGGAGAGGGGGGCAGCTTTGAACAGGGGCAGCTTTGAACAACGGTAATTAAAAATAGAAAAAAAAGATCTTTCCAGCCGCGAATTTTAATTTAAGGTAGCAACACAGCTGCCAACTAGTATCCATCAAAAACTGTTTCATTTTTCGCGTTAAACCTAACTTACAATGAATAGTCGAATTTACGCTGCAATTCTAAAATATTTATTTTTTGGATGTAAGCATCTCACAGTTAAAATAATAATATATTTATAAATGTATCAAGTGTCACTTAATCTTCATGTCTTTCACTATCTAATGAAAATAAATCATTTCAATATTATTGATTTTCAATTAATTTAAATAAATTATTTAAGTCAAGTATGCTATTGGGGCAGCTTTGAACAAGATACGGGGGGCACGTTTGAACACTTATAAATCAAAGTAATTATAATTAATATATATTTTCTTTCCTTTTAATTTATTTATAAAAAAAATATATGATCCGTAATCCATGGTTATTAAATAATTTTTTAATTTGAAGGTTAATTATGGTTAGAAATTATAAAAAAAAAAAGCGGACAAGCAGTGATAATGAAAATGATGCATGAAAAGCTATAATCTATGTAATTCATCAGACGATGTCCCTAAGAGATGCTGCAAATGTTTATAATATTACAGCTGGTACCTTATTCTATCGCGTAAAGTAGTCAAGAAAGCAACTCAATCGAGAAACAAAAAAATTAATAAAGCTGTGACTAAATTTAAAAAAAGTTTTTAATCTTAAATATTTTATATTGATTTCTGACTTAAGATTTAGCCACGATTTCTAGTAAAAAATACTTGAGAACAATCTACGTCTAACGATTAACGTTATTAAATTGTCTCATATGCTAGATTTATTAATTTTCATTTATTAGTGCAGTTAATGATGTTAAAAATTTAATAATTATATAACTTTGTTAACTTATCATTATTACAAAGATTTTATAAATTTTAATTAAACTAATAAATGAATGGCTTAATTATGAAAAATAAGAACGGTAATAAAAACTATGAATGTAATAATAATAATTTATGTGGTTATCTTATAGATTGTTCAAACCTACCCCAGGCTTGTTCAAAGGTGCCCCCTAAGGGGGGCACCTTCGAACAAAATTACCTTTTTTTAAATTAACAATATAGTTTCAATAAAGCACTTTTTTTTAATTAACTAAGGTGCATTATGAAAGATAAATAACCAATGTATTGATTCAAACATAAAAGATATTATATAATTCATCACATTAAAAGTAATAAATAAATAAGTTAAAAGTGTTCAAAGGTGCCCCCCTCTCCCCTATTCAAGGAATTTATCTAAAAATTCAATCAGCTGCAAAACCTAAAAACCCGCATCAAATGTCACAAATACCATGAAAATCGGTTAATTCGTTGAAGGGATATATTTGTTGTGAAATTTACATAATAACAATTTTCCCCGAATAATTCAAGATGTAACTTGGGCTCGACTTGAACAGTGACAGTATATAAGGTGCGAATGTTGTAAATAAGAATTACGATAATGTAACGGGGCAGCTAGAGGTTCGACTACTCAAATCGGTCGCGCCATTTTAGGGAGCCCTCAGTTTACACACCACCCTTATCAACGCATATTTGCTACCCGGTTCACGGAGTCTCCGAAAGAGGCCCATGGGTCAGTGTGTCAGACATTCTAGACGGAAGTTCAGGCGAAGTCACGTGGATGACCCCTTCTCGAATTCTATGGCTATATAAGGGCGAACAATCGTCGAAAAAGGCAGTTTTTTAGTTCAGTTCAGTTCAGTTCAGTTAGCTTGCAATTAGCATACACTTAGTACCTAGTAATCAGCTGGGAGATGTAGAGAAGGGCTGAGGACGCCTAGCGAGGTCCTTACTCTACACTCTCCAGCTCACTAAGCACACATTGCTGCATATTTTTGTACTAGTCAAGTCTAGTCAATTCGTTGTATTGTAAAGTCCGTTATAATTTATTGTCAAGTCTGTCTATTCATTGAAAAAGTCTATTCAGTTAACTTGTTATAAAATCTAGTCAGTTAAGAAACTCCATTTAAATATGTGTAATGAAATCTGTGCCATAAAATTGAGTCGTCGCCCGTAGTCTTGTCAAAGGGTCAGTCCAGTACGTTGCAAGATGTCCGACGCATTGTACGAGATCATCGATGTAAGTCTACACGCAGTTAATTATAAGTTTGCCAAACGCGGAGTTATTTATTTTAGAATTTGTTAAATTTAATTTTGTCTTAATTTATTGAACATTATATATAAACCTTGAAAATTCATTTTGACTTGTTGATAGAAATGATTAAGATAAATTATTTAAGGTGTTACCAGAAATAGTCATATTGTATAAAGTAAATTCTTCAAACCGATTATGTTACTGATGAGATCAGACCCAGGATCTCCTATTTGCGCATTAATACAATAATTCTTTTGGATTTCCTTTCTAATCTAAATGTCCAAATATTTAGTACATAACATTTGTAAATGATCAGAACATTAATAAAATCAATTAACAATATTATAATAAAAAGAATTACACTATAAAATTAAATTCATTACACCATTCCTCTATCCTGTAATCAGGCTGCGTACTCAGTCATACTAGGTATTTCAGAACCCAGTTGCTCATAATCAAAGCAGCCGGACAACACTGTCCGAACTTCCTGGTACGGGGAAGCCAGGGCAGACCCTTACAATAATATATCGATTATTGGAGATTACTAAAAAATAATTATAAAATTTTACACTCACGTTGATCTTGCATAGACATTTGCATTGCGAAAGCAATCTGTTCTTCTTCTGACATTCGAGCGAAATCTGGAACATGGCTTGAAGTAGGAACAGTCTCTGGTGCACTTGCAATTTCATCAGCACCTTCAAGAGACATAGCCAAAGCACGCTTAAGCATGGCTTCTTCATTTGGTGTTTCTGTGACAATTTCGGGTTTAATTTCACTTTCTGCAACTTGTGCATGACGAGCTTCATCTTCTTGTCGCTGTCTTTGTTCTTCCATAGAAACTCGCAAAGCCTAAATACATTATGCAATATTAAAAATATTTTTAATTTTCAGTACAAGAATAATATCTTACCAATGCTAGTTCTGGATCTTCATTAGGATCTACACCAAATTCAAATGCATTTCCACTCATTCCAGGACCACCCATACCATCTTCTCCTTGAATTATTGGAGACGATATCAAAGCATCTGATAAATGTGGGCCAGGAGGCACAGTTACAAGATGGCTTCCAGTACCATCTTTACCATTAAGAGCATTTATGAATGATGTTAAAACATCATTATTTACAGCTTCCTCACCAAAACTGATAATATCGACATTCACTTTTTCTTTCTTTAAGCGTTTGGCTAATTTAACGAGTTCTTTTTCATCAAATAGAATAGGACTTCCTATAAAGGCTACTATTCTCATTTTATGATTTTTTCCTTGACGGTGCTTAAGCGCCAACTGTAAGAAAAAAAAAAAAAAAAACATGGAAGAAAATGATTTTTTTATAAAAATTCTGAATTTTCTTAGTTGAAAAAATTATTATTCTAATAATAAAATAAATTTATGGGAAAGGTCACTCTTCACAAACTAGTAAATTTAAGGTTAATGTTCCAGATTAGTTATTATTTAAAAAAAAATGTCATCCAGCAGCCGGAATGAAAGTAGATTTTCCACTATAAAAAAACGACTTCCTTAAACAAAGAAAATTTTTTTGGGCTACGAAATTTGTTTTCGGTTTGAAAACGTTTATTGGTTTTTTACCGTTTAAGAACGGTTTGGATAAAGTATCATAATTGTTTAATAACGATTTTAAAACAGTTTCAAAAAAGTTCAATTTCAAGGGAATAATCATTGTAAAATCATTCGATTTTAGTTCTGCTTTGATCCGAAAACAATTCATTTTTCGCACATTACAACCGTGAATAAACCGTTTTTTCGCGGTTAAAAAAATGTTAGTAAGTAGTAATATTTAAACCGTAAAAAAAAACCGTTTTTTACTTCTATGAGGGTTGCGATATGAGAAAATCAATGGTGTAAATTTTTTTTTTTTAAATTGACTCTGATGGGGTGTCCGGGAGCATAAGAAATAAAAATTTTCACGTTTTTTCGCCAAAAAACTTACAGACTAAGACTGCAATCAAGATCGAGATTATATTGTTCTTGTCTTGATCTCGTCTCAACTTTTCAAGACGAGACCTAGATGATACTATAGACCGCAGTATCGAGACCATCGAAAATCTTGCAATGTCTTGACAAGAACCAATACAACGTAATAAATATATGTGAAATAGTTTTATCGCTTGAGGAGCTCGAAAACATTTCTGTCAATACATTTTTGAGCTCTTCAAGCTCAACAACAGTAATATCGCACGTTCCATTGCGAAAATCTAAGTACTAAACAATAACAATAAAAAAATAACGAAGTAAGTCATTGTTTTTTTTTTAATTTATATCAGCAATATATTTGGAAATAATGAACAGATTTTGAAGTCTCAAATGGAATTTCACGCAGTTTTCTGACCTTTAACATTGGAAAAACATTTTTGAAACATTTGATTAGTAATATTGTGAGTTATTCTAAATAAATGAAGTAAATCGTTTTTTTTTTATTTTCAATCATTTAACATTATTAATTCTATTACATAGATTTAAAATAGTATTTTAAAAATACTATTAAAGTTTGTTTATTTTAAAAAGAATTGAAGAATTTAATTATAGAGTTAAGACATTTTTTTAAATTATCCCAATTACAAAATACAAACCAATGAAATATAGTTGTGTAAACTATTACAAAGTAATTTAAAAAAAATTTAGGAAATCAACTTGTATGGAGTTTGAGAGGGCGTAAATCTGTAAATATTCACGTTCTTTAGTTGAAAGACCCACACTGTAAAAAATAAGGTACTGAAATCAAACTCCCTAGGAGTTTGACGAATTTCCTCTTCAGTGAAACCAAATTCGTTCGAACCAACAAAAACTAGTTTGTCTCAAGAAAGTCATTTTTATTGAATTAAAATTTCTACTCGATTATGAGAAATTGCTTAAGCGTTTATATTAAAGTTTTCAAGTTTGACCGTAATTAAACTAACATTTGATTGAATAGTAAAATATATTTTAATTAATGTTGGGATGTACTTGATTTAAAAATAAAAACTTCTTGAAGCAAACTTTTCAATTTTGAGAAATTTAACTGAAACTCTTGAAACGTTTAGTTTGACAACTTTACATATTTCAATGAAATAAAAGTAGTTTCCTATAATACCGAACGTGTCGTGTCAACCGACGAGTTTCTTAAAGAGAAAATCCAATGAAGTTAAAGAAATAATTTCACGCACTCATATTAAAACTGAAAATATTCGACAAGAATATAAATGTATTCGTTACAAAAATATCGAACTATATTTGAATGAAAGTCTTTATGTTATCGATTCGATAAAAAAATTTATTTATAAAAAGAGTCACATATTTATCTCGTTTAGATCAATCTATAAGCAGTTGACTGTATGTATCCATTCAATATGAAAACAAAGTACTAGAAGCACAACTAAACTAAAATTTTCCTGCTGGTTCCGTAGCGTAGCGGTAAGGTGTCTGACTCTCGCGCTTAAGGTGCTGGGTTCGAATCCTCCGGATGGTGATATTAAAATTATTTAATTTTTCACTAAAAATTGTGAGTATGTTAGGATGATTTGTAAAGTATAATTGATGTAATATAATAATATAATGTAATTGTCCCAATACTTAATAAAAAAAAAAAAATAATAATAATAATAATAATAATAATAAAAAAGCAATCAAATCAAAAATAAAAAAATAAATACATAAGAAAAAAATATTTTTTTTTCAATAAATTATTAATGAGATAATTAAAGGCAATATTTATTTGATTCAGATTACTGTTTTTTAGGATCAATCCAATACAGCAATTTGAAATAATTAGATTTTTTATTGAATCAATTGCAAAGAGAGTTTCTATGGACCTAAAAAGATATTACTTTTAACACTAAAATTCATTTGCTTTAATAAAATTTTGACTTAACTGAAAATTCATACCTTTAATCACCTTACAATTTACTTTGAGTGGAATTTTCAACTTATTCATATAAAACAAAAATCATTATTGTATTAACAGCATAGATGACTTGAACTAATTTCTATTTTTTTTTAACTGAAAACAGTTATTAAGTTATATCAAATACCATACAGTTAGCTCAAACGATTCGGCACCTTCCCTCAAGAATAGTCTAGTCGAGAAGATGAAAACCTGCGAAAAATAGTTACAAGTCTCCTAAAAATATGGTTGATGGCTTAAACGATCCGGAATGGCGTCCAGAAAAAGGCGTTTTTTGGATTTTTTTAGCAAAAGAAAATTACAATTGTTATTAACAAAAAACCGTTAAAAAAATTAGACGTCCAGCTTTTTGGCAAAATCTCAAAAAGTATAAGTGATAGCTCAAATATTAAAAAAGTTTCTGAAAGAGCAGAAAATTTGAGTGAAAAAGTTCTCGACTCCCCGAATCGTAGCTCCAATATTTATAATTTTTATTTAACGTTGAAAATTAGCTTTTGCGCGGCAGTTGAGGCATGCGCGCGCCGCCGCTCTAGTGAGCGTAGTTGTTAAATAATTTTTTTATGCAATTAAATATTAATTTAAAAATTTAAAAAATTCTAGTGTCATCTAGACACTTCAAAGAATACGATTCCGCGGTATTAAAAGTTGTATCACCATTTTTCAAAAAGTTATTTGATTGTTAATTAACATTTTTTTTACGGGCATGTGTTGTCATTAAAGGCGGTGTAAAAGTTTAAATAATTAATCTATAAATTTTTTATTCCTTGGAGCCCTTTTTATAAGCATACTCAACAAGATGACGTGAAAAAAGTTTATAAAATATTTTTATTTCATTAGTTATTAATTTTTAAAGTAAGAAAAAAATTAAAAATTTTAATAATGTATGTTAAATAATTTTTTTCTTTGAATCTTGAGCTATTACTGATTTCATATCCGTGTTAAGCATTATATAATTACTTTTTTAATTTTTTCATGCCATTTGTTTATAAAAAATTTATAAACAAATGGATTAATTAAATATTTTTAAAAAATTTTTTTTCACTATATGGTTTGCGTATGAAAATAATGATTTTTAAAAAAAAAATTTTTTCTTAAAAACAATATCTTATTGTTTATAATCGTTTTTTTCATATTTTGATTGTTTAAATAAATAATTAAGGAATCGTTTTTTTCTTGAAAATCATAATTTGCATTTCTAAATATAATGGCAAAAAAAAAATTTTTTTTTGTCAACAATTTATCCATTTATTTATTAAACAATTTGTTATAAACAATTTTTTTTTTTCATTGTAATTTTTTTCTTGAACATAAAAAAATGACAAAAACAGCAACCTGTAACAATATGGTCAAAAATTTTTTTTTCGATTTTTTAAAAAACTTGTGGATTTTGTAGCACAGAAAGTCCAAGTACTGACTCGATTTGTCAACAAACTAATTGCTGTAACTTTGCAACTATTGCAGATACCGTTTTCGACCTTCAAGTCGTTTTTATACAGTATTAGTTAAGCTTTCTCATCAATCTTTAACCTAACAGTAATCTGCTATAGTTCTCTAACTACACGCATTTATTTATAAAAATTAGTATTTTTTATTTCTTACAATGCTTATATCTCATAAACAAATAATGTTATGACAAATATGCTTCAGGACTATTTTGTTACCTGATTATTAAACTATCCAAATATATTTTTTTTATATTTTTACCCTAATTTGTTTATGAGATTTTTAAATTTATTTAAATTATTTTCTATTTTTACTCTTATTTTCTTTTGGAAACAAATCGAAAGCAGAAGATTGGGGATAAATCGTGAGAATAATAAGCAACATTCATCAGAAAAATGATTCTTATTATCCATAGATAAAAAGTTTTCATTTGGCAAACATCAAATAGCCTCAATGCCTAACATTCAATGCCTCAATGAGAATAATAATAAATTAAGTTGTGAGGTTGACTTAAACAATATAATAAACAGTCAAAATTGATAGTTTCAATCGCTATGTAGTTTGGACATTTAAAAAATTTTTCCCATTATATTTAGAAATGCAAATTATGATTTTCAAGAAAAAAACGATTCCTTAATTATTTATTTAAACAATCAAAATATGAAAAAAACGATTATAAACAATAAGATATTGTTTTTAAGAAAAAATTTTTTTTTTAAAAATCATTATTTTCATACGCAAACCATATAGTGAAAAAAAATTTTTTAAAAATATTTAATTAATCCATTTGTTTATAAATTTTTTATAAACAAATGGCATGAAAAAATTAAAAAAGTAATTATATAATGCTTAACACGGATATGAAATCAGTAATAGCTCAAGATTCAAAGAAAAAAATTATTTAACATACATTATTAAAATTTTTAATTTTTTTCTTACTTTAAAAATTAATAACTAATGAAATAAAAATATTTTATAAACTTTTTTCACGTCATCTTGTTGAGTATGCTTATAAAAAGGGCTCCAAGGAATAAAAAATTTATAGATTAATTATTTAAACTTTTACACCGCCTTTAATGACAACACATGCCCGTAAAAAAAATGTTAATTAACAATCAAATAACTTTTTGAAAAATGGTGATACAACTTTTAATACCGCGGAATCGTATTCTTTGAAGTGTCTAGATGACACTAGAATTTTTTTAAATTTTTAAATTAATATTTAATTGCATAAAAAAATTATTTAACAACTACGCTCACTAGAGCGGCGGCGCGCGCATGCCTCAACTGCCGCGCAAAAGCTAATTTTCAACGTTAAATAAAAATTATAAATATTGGAGCTACGATTCGGGGAGTCGAGAACTTTTTCACTCAAATTTTCTGCTCTTTCAGAAACTTTTTTAATATTTGAGCTATCACTTATACTTTTTGAGATTTTGCCAAAAAGCTGGACGTCTAATTTTTTTAACGGTTTTTTGTTAATAACAATTGTAATTTTCTTTTGCTAAAAAAATCCAAAAAACTCCTTTTTCTGGACGCCATTCCGGATCGTTTAAGCCATCAACCATATTTTTAGGAGACTTGTAACTATTTTTCGCAGGTTTTCATCTTCTCGACTAGACTAGAAACTCTTAGTTGGAGCAAAGTATACTGTCAAACGTAGAGGGTGGTAGACTCAATCGCTTGACGCGCTTGGCTGTATCCAAACGCACGGAGTACTTGAGCCAAACGAATCTGGTTTGATGTTAGGAATCTTTTTTTACAGTGCACATAATTGAAATTCCAAATGAATATTATTTACGATCCGAGGGAATCAATTGCATAATTTTTTTTTACGATTCACTCTGACAGCGGTTTGCGAGAGCATCAAAAATTTAAGTTAAATTTAAAGTTACCACTTAAAATATATACTCTCTATCAGTTTCTATGTTACTAATTGGAATAAATTCAAAATATTTCGAGTTCGGAATTGTATTTTTTAAAAGTATACAAATTTTTAGGACTTTTTGAAATAACACCTATAATACAACTACCCCCTTGTGGTCTTAAACCCCATGTGGCCGTTGTGTGGCCTGGGTGAGGTGTGGCCGTTAAGGGTTAAATTACCACGAAATAGTTATAGGACCTTCAGCACCAGAATAAAAAATTCTATTTGATGTCGGTAAATTATTTAACTTTCCTTTATTTATACACTGTGAAAATTTTCCATTAAAAATTACTATGGGCGCATGTTATAGATGAACTATAACGAACTTGTCCACAATTTTCAAATGCAACTAATAAAAAATCATATTTCACTCATAAATTTTTACCAGAGACAATGGTAAATTCCGATATACAACAATTTAATAAATATCATAACAATTTTTTACTATCAAAAATAATAAAAATTATTAGTGTAACCTGTGATTTTGACTAAAGTACCATAGTAAAATTTATTACTGAAAATCGTACTGAAATTTGGAATTTAACAATTCTAAAATATCTTTCTTATCAGGGACACTACAAATGGTAGGCGCAATCTATGGGCGAGCACCGAACTACTCCCGCTGCTGCTGCCTAGCACCGGTGACTTTCCCCTTCTCCATATCTATATTTTCTCCCAAGAAATGTTTTCTCTTGGCTTAAGCAACTTTTGTGTTCTTGGTCGGAGAATACAACAATACTTGCGTCAAAAAAATAGTACTTGTTCCGAGAAATTTTATTTTCTTTGAACAAAAAAATGCAATTTTGCTACAAAAAAATAATGTATCTTGCTCCAAAAAAAATATTTCTTACTTTAAGAAATAGAAACTCTTGAAACAAGTGAAATTATTTGATTTAAGTGTAAAAATATGTTGACGTGAGAAAAAAAAGTTTGATTTAAGATAAAAATTTTAAGATAATTGTTTACTTGGAATAAGTACATTTTTATTTTCCGAATCGATCAAAAAAATTTTCTTGAATCAAGAATATTTTCCTTGATTCAAGCTAACTGTTTTTTCTGTGTATTCTTGTGGTAAAAATATCAAAGTTTATTTCACAGAGCAATACGTATTAGGGTGTTCGCTATTTACCAATTTGATTTTTTAACTTACCGCTGAGAAAATTGAAAATTTTCAAAAATTCGGGAAGTTATTGGTTTCGGTCTGTCTCAATCGGTCAATTCGTTCGAGAGATATCGTTGAAGAAAAAATGTTAAATAGCGTTATTTTTCGAAAACAAAGGCATGCAAGGATATTTTCGAGCTCGAAAATGTATTCTCATCGATGTTTTCAAGCTCAAGGAGCTCATAAACAGCGGAAAGTTGTGGGGCTGGCCCGCAGGATCAACTGACGGACTGATTTTTTTTTAGCAGCGCCCCCTAAATTTTTAGTTTATGACCTAAAAAAAATTATCAGACCCATGTAAGCCCTTAATGTTTATATTAAACCGTGCAAGCGGCTGAGGCAGCCGTTCGGCATGCGCGTGGCTCGAGCGATCACCGAAGTTGAGTAGCATCGAGCAGGATCACTACTTGGCTGGGTGACCGTTTAGCCACACGCCGGATTCGAACGAAGGTCTCTGATCGTTAGGCGCAGGATGAAGATCCAGTGATCGGTAAAATGGGAATTTTATCGATCACTGGAGCTTCACCCATACCGAAATTGTACTGGCTAGGTTTTCTCTGTGGTTTTCCTAGCCACTACACCTCCATTGCATAAGGGATGCAGTGCAGTATGAGCACACAGGTCGGGCCACAGCCGCACAATGAAAAGCAGAAAAAAGTAAAGCAGTTGCGATATAAAGGCAAAAAGTGTATAAGGCCGTAATTGCAGCTATACACTAGAAAACAATTAAAATTAAATTATATTGAACCGTGCCGCAAAGACAATACATTTCCCATTTGAATAACATGGGGGTTTGGCGCGTTTGACATTCAATTTTTTTTCTCCTAAGCAAGTTAATATACAAAAATGAAAGATACATATTTTTGTAGGAAATTAAACGTTTTAGAGAAACGGTCTCTTATGATTTTTTTGATAAATTTACTGGTTTAAAAGTTATTAAAGGTTGAAGTTAAACTTATAGTGATTTGTTTAATTTTTTTACTTTGATCGTAAAATTATCATTATTTTAATAAACGTGAATTGTTTATTGCGAAAAATATTTAATTTCAACTGTGCTATCGAAAAAATTACTGTCAAATATTCAGATAACTGAATAATAATGTGACTGACGAGTTAAGTTCAAAATTTGGAAATCTATTGGGAAAAACGCAACAGATTAAATAAACTTTTTGCATACTAATTAACACTTCGTTTTATTGAACATTCTTTGGTGGCATTTGGAAATTGTTTTTTATACTCACTCTCTTAAAACGAATTACTGAAATGCACTGCGAATCAGTGGATATACACTGGAAACCAACTATAAATATATCACTGATTGAATTAGTTGTATATTTATAGCAGAGTAAATAGTGACTATCCACTAATTTGCAGTGAATTTCACTAATTCATTTTGAGAGAGCACTAACGATTTGAATAACATATTATTTTTTATTTTCGTCCTTAAGGTAGAGCATTAATATATTCTTCAGTCGATTGAACAGTTTTCTCCGCAGTATCATTTTCTCTAAATTTGAAATAGTGGAAATCACTGAAAAATAGTATATAAACACTATTTTACAACTATAAGTACACCACCTGGTGTACTTATAGCTGTGAAACAGTAAGAAGTCACTGTTTCAGATGTAGGGAGTTGACTACTTCCAGCTATTCGAAAATTAAAAAAAAAAAAAAAAACATTACCAAATGCTACCAAAGAATGTTCAATAAAACGAAGCGTTAATCAGTATGCAAAAAGTTTATTAAATCTGTTATATTTTTCCCGATAATTTTCCAAATTTTGAACTCAACTCGTCAGTCACATTATTATTCAGTTATCTGAATCTTTGACAGTAATTTTTTCGATAGCACATTTAAAATTCATTATTTTTCGCAATAAACAATTCACGTTTATTAAAATAATGATAATTTTGCGATCAAAGTAAAAAAATCAAACAAATTACTATAAGTTTTTCAACCTTTAATAACTATTAAACCAGTAAATTTATCAAAAAAATCGTAAGACACCATTTTTCTAAAGCGTTTAATTTCCTACAAAAATATGTATCACTTATCTTTGCATATTAACTTGCTTAGGAGAAAAAAAATTAAATGTCAAACGCGCCAAAACCCCATGTTGTTCAAATGGAAAATGTCTTTGCGGTATGGTTTAATCTGAATATTAAGGGCTTATATGGGTCTGATAATTTTTTTTTGGCCAGCGCCAAAACTTCTCGCTGTTTTAGAGCTCAAGGAGCTCGAAAACATTGTTGTGAATACATTGTCGATCTCTTCGAGCTCGTAAAAACTTTGGTATACCTTTGTTTTCGAAAAAAAACGTTCTTTACCATTTTTTCGACGCTTTTTATTGAATTCTAAAGCTAATCAGATTTTGAAATTGATTCATCTAGTCGTTTTTGAGAAATTTCAAAGAAACTAAAAAAATTTTTTTTTAATTCTTTCGTTGACTGTTTTTATTGAACGAATGAACCGATTTTGATGGTTGAGGTGGCATTCAACGCAGCTTATGATGTTTTAGAGCTGATTAGATTTTGGAATCAATCCATCGAGCACATTAAAAGTTATCTAAAAAAACATTTTTGAAAAAATTTTATTTTTGGAATATCGCCGAACGCACCTTACCGATCAAGCTCAATTTTTTTCGGCTTTTAGATATTGGCAAGCCGCGTCGAATGACACCTTGACGATCAAAATTGGTTTATCCGTTCAAAAGTTATTTACATATATACGTACGTACGTAGTAACTGTTGAGTCATATTCTATGATAAATAGAGATTCAAAATCAATAATAATAATATGTAATTTTTTTGTTTTTTAAAAAAAAAAAAAAATTAATATTTCAAACAATTATGAATATGAAATTTTTTTTCTTTTGCGTCAAGATATACCCGAAAAAGGCATTATATTACGCGACGAAAGTGCCATATCCTTTTTGATGTTTTTTCGAGGTATATCTTGATTTTGTCACAAATTTCAGATCCACCTCCACCGTCCATCTTACGGCATTAAATAAATTATATTATTATTATTTGAAATTTTTTTATCATGTGAAATTTTTTTTTTTGACAAGTTTTTGACAGGTAGATACCTGTCTGCTCGAAAGTGCTCGAAAGTGCTCGAAAGTGCATCGAAAGTGCCCCGAAAGAAACTTCCCAGACATACACACATACACATACATACACTCGGACATCATTGTGAAATTAGTCAAAATAGCTTCCTAGAACCTCAAAACGTCAAGATCCGACAGAAATTTGATTTTTGAAAATCGGACCGAAACCAATAACTTCCCAAATTTTTGAAAAATTTCAATTTTCTTAGCAGGAAGTTAAAAATAGTCGTTCCAAACAGACCACCCTAATAAGTATATAGACGCTGGAGACACCACGGCATTTACTACATAGCAACATAGCATAAAGTTTTAGTTCGACAATTCAAACTCGGTATTGCTGTGGAAAGTATATCAGATTTTTTTGCAGTCGAAATACGTTTACTTACTATAGGAAAACTAAATCGATAATACTTTGGATTCCGGGAGGAAGCATGCTTTTTCCTCAGTGTAGTCGTTTCAGAAACGTTTAAACTTTTAAACCAGTAAACGTAAAAGCCCCCATTATTGACACTATAAGAATGTCTGTGATTATTTGAATTTTTTCATCGTATTTTAAATTAATTAAATCAACTTTTTAGCATTGGACGTTTTAAGTGATGTCTCTACTTGTATATTTGAATTAATTTACTTAAATAGCAAGAAATCAAATAAAAAATATATTAATATAAAACCAACAAGTCGGGTATAGGTATTGCAGTGACTGGTACTTATAAATTAATATCACGTATACACTACAATGATAACACACTTATATTAGAAATAATAACACCACAATTAACAGCAGTAAAAGAAAGGCGAGAGAGATATAGTTTATTGATATACAGATGTATGCTGTTATGCTGTCAACATATGACTAACTGACTCTAGTCGCGCATCTATAAAACAAGAGAAGAAGGCATTTGTTTTCTAGTTATTCAAATATTTTAAAACATCAGTTTCACATTCGTTACAGTATTATTGACAGAGTAAAATAGTATCAGAGCTAACTATTGATATACCATGGGCCCCATTGTTGAAAGGTCTAATGCACATGCGCAGCAGTTTATAAAAAATGATTAAAGACCACCGTCAATTAAGTTCGAATTAATTATAAATATTTTAATTCAAAACGACAAAATACGATAATTACAATTAAAAATTCATCTAGGACAGTTTTATTTTTTTATAAATTCGACGATACTATTCTTGCTCCGACAATTTTTTATTCAATGTTTTATTTATTATGAAATTACTAGACAGCGTGTTAACATAAATATATCGATATGTGTGTTATGGAGGTTAAGTTACTTTAGTTTGTGGCCTGCAGTGTTGCCAGATTGGACTATTTACCGCCAATTGAGCTGTTTGAATTGTCAATTGGCAGTTAAATTTTATTGTTGGCGGTTAATAGCCATTTGGGCTATTTTGAATTTGTAAGTATAATATTTTTTTTAATAAAGTCTTCTTTTTGCATCAAAAATCTATATTAAGAAAAATTATTAATTTACTTCATTTTCTATTTATGACATTCGATTATTACTATCAAATATATTTCATATTTTATGTTTCGCGCGCTAAGACGTGCATGCGTAACTATCATACCAGCGTGTGATACGAACAAAAAATGAATAATTACGCATATTTTCATGGTAGATGTCTAAGATAGGAAGTCTGAAATAAACTATTTAAATGTGATAAAGCATACGGCAGGTATACGACTCAGCCATAAGCGACCCTATCAAAAATAAAACTCTACCCAATTGAAGTCAGCCGAATCATACCTTCCCAAAAAATTCCCGCTCCAATAAAAAAATCTACCATCTCAAAATCTCTACCAATGAAAATATCTACCATGATATAATTACTACCAGAAAAAAACAGAACCAAGTTGTATTTATGAATAAAACTCTACCGTTGGAAATCTCTACCTTTAACTTTAGAATGGATATTTTACAGACAATAAATTTATTTCTAATCGATTGGGAATTATTTGGGAAGATTTAGGAATATGACTCTATTATTTAGGACTAATTAATTAATGAGCAATTAGAATTTGGGATTTTTAAACTAAAACAGTTCAAACTTTCTTCCCAAATAGTTTACTATTAGCTAACGAAAAAGTCGTGTTAATTATATTTTCTGAAATGTGCACTAAACACTCAAACAATATTAAATATTTACTCATCAATTAATTAGTGCTGAATAATAAAATTATATTCCTAAATCTTCCCAAATGATTCCCAATTAATTAAAAATAAATTTATTGCCTGTAAAATATACATTCTAAAGTTGATGGTAGGGATTTCAAACGGTAGAGTTTTATCCATAAATGCAACTTGGTTCTGTTTTTTTTTTTCTGGTAGTAATTATATCATGGTAGATATTTTCATTGATAGAGATCTTGAGATGGTAGATTTTTTTATTGGAGTGGGAATTTTCTAGGTAGGTATGATTCGGCTGACTTCAATTGGGTAGAGTTTTATTTTTGGTAGGGTCGCTTATGGCTGAGTCGTATACCTGCCCATTAAAATAATGATTAAATGGCTATGATAGCTTAATAAATGTTGCTTTCAAAAAAAAAGTTATTCAAGTGTGACGATTAACCATACAATATTTTATTTTATAGTTGATTCAATGTAAAAAAAAAACGTTGATGTATTTTATATTTATAAGTAATAATTTATAATAAAACTATCTTTTTTTTTTAATTATTTGCAATATTTTTATTATTATATCATCGATAGTTCAATTTTTTATATAGTAAAAAAAAATATTTAAAAATCTAGTCTTTTTATTTTCCTCCACGATTGGGCTATTTTTGGGCTACTTCAACGCCGCTCATCGACGGGTTTTAGAAAAATTTTTCTGGCAACACTGGTGGCCTGTCGCTAGTTGACACACGTGAATTTTTATGCATCGATTATTGACACGCGCTATTTTTTAATGATAATTAAGATTTATCAGTCTAAATCAATGATTCTGGGGTTATTTAGACTATAAATAACCTGAAACAATTTTTTATGATACACTTACATTAGAACTGTATAGGGAAATCCGTTTCAAAAAATACGATCTCTCTAAACGAAATTGTTAAGAAATTTCAAACATTCTAGCGATGGTGGCCTACTCGGGAAAATAAATTTTTTTTACAGCGAATAGTTTATACCTAGAAATAAAATTAAACTATTTTTCCGTTTAAAAATATCAAAAAATCGATAAGAAATATTGAGCAATCTGATCATTCATACAGTTAATTAAAAAACTAATATATAAAAACAATATGTCAATAATGGGGACCTGTCAATAATGGGGGCATTTACCTTATACACGTAAAAAAAATGATGATGGAGTTAAATTTACGACACCAAACTAGTAATAATTAAACTACACTTTGTGTTCATCGTAGCGTCTAATGGAGTAGCATAAATGACACTCTATAAGATTAATCTCTACTGTAGTAGTTATATTTACTATTCGACTGGGGTAAAAATTTGTAGGCCCAGTAACTACTCAATGTAGTATGGAAAATTCATCCTGTGGTTTCTTTAACCACACAATTTTATAAGATTTAATTGGTATTACTATTTTTGAAGTACGCACTATTACATAATTTGTAAAATCTACTCAAATGTGAAGTAAAATGTCTGAAAAACGAAAATGACCGCGCCACCTTAAACTTTTTGACTCCACTGTGTGGTTGTACTAGCTCCACAATTTTAGTTGAAGTTACTACATCTTTTAATGTGAGGATTATAACCTTTAAAATTACGTGCTTGTTATTTATATCAACAAAATTATATACTCAATGGAACTCTGTTAGTAATATAAGAATTTATTTGTCATAAAGATCATTCCAAATGAAAAATAAATATCGTGACGCATAGAAAAAAAAATCGGTCTGTCGGTTGACCCTGCGGACCAGCCCCAAAACTTCCCGCGTATTTCGAGCTCCTTGAGCTCGAAAAATTGTAGTAGGTACATTTTCGAGCTCTTCGAGCTCGCAAATACTTTTGTATGCCTTTGTTTTCGAAAAATAACGTTTTTTACCATTTTTTCTACAACGATATCTCTCGAACGAATAAACCGATTGAGACATTTAAGGTGGCAATCGACGCGTTTTATTGAGTTCTAGAACTGATCAGATTTTGAAATTGATTTATCGAGTCGTTTTTGAGAAATTTCCAAAATACTAAAAAAAATTTTTTTTTTTAATTCTTTCGACAACGGTTTCTCTTGAAAGAATTAACCGATTTTGATGTTTGAGGTGGCATTCGACGTGGCTTATGAAGCTTCAGAGCCCAGTTCATTTTGGAATCAATCCATCGAGAGCATAAAAAGTTATCCAAAAAAAACATTTTTGAAAAAAGTTTATTTTTGGAATATCTTCGAACGAGCCCTACCGATCAAGCTCAATTTTTTTTCAGCTTCAAGATATTAAAAAACTGCGTCGAATGACACCTTAACGATCAAAATCGGTAGATCCGTTCAAAAGTTACAGATATTTACATACGTACGTACGTACGTACGTACATACATACATACATACACTCGGACATCATCGTGAAATTAGTCAGAATAGCTTTCTAGGACCTCAAAACGTCGATATCTGTTGGAATTTCGATTTTCACAAATCGGACTGAAACCAATAACTTCCCGAATTTTTGAAAATTTGCAATTTTCTTAGCGGGAAGTTAAAAATAAAATTTCTTTACAAATAAATTATTAAACACCTAAAAGTTATTTTTTAATAATTTCAAATTATCACATACAAAGTTCCCTATATGCAATACGTCACTTATCATCTTCACTTGATTTATAGTAAAAAAAGTTAATTTTTTACTTTCAATTATAGGTATTATATGATCTATTTTAACTTGAAGTTCTAAATTACAAAAAATTTTTTTTTTTCAATAGCAAATTTCTCTAAAACGAAACACACAATTTTATTCATTTCTACTAAAAATTTTATTGATCAATAATTTTTAGTATTGTTAATTAAAGTAAATTTGACTGTAAAGCTGTTTATTTTTATAGATTTATAAATCTCAGAAGTAAAGAGTTTTCGTTGAATTTCTGCTCTGCTATAAATTTGTAACCTTTTTGAGTCTATACTCAGTAATTCGAATAGATGTAACTCATTATCGTCTAATTAATGATCAACGACTTGCCCCCTACGGGAAAAAATCAGCATGCATGATCAAGCATGATTCAGGCAAGACCAAGCATAATCAAGGATAGATCATGCATGAATTCTGCACGATCAAGCATGATTCATGCAGTAATGTCTGATCAAGCATGATTTATGCAGTCATGTCTGATCATGCAAAAAAATTGGTCTGTCGGTTGACCCTGCGGGCCAGCCCCAAAACTTCCCGCTGGTTTCGAGCTCAAAGAAATCGGGAATATTAATGTGACTATATTTTCAAGCTCTTCGAGCTCGAAAATCATATTGCATGCGATTGTTTTTTTATGAGTTTTTCAAACTCTAACAAGTTATGCTTTATGCTAAAGTTTAAAAGTTTAAGAATCGAAAATCATTAATGAACAAGCGGTATTTAAATTTTAATTCCCGATTATGTTAAATAAAATAAATATGTTGATGCAGAAATCAATGTCAGTGATCAAAATCAAGATTTAAATGAGTTTTGTCTTAGGTCAGAGCAATAATATATAAAATATCCGAGAAATTCATTAAAAACTGTGTTTTTTCAATTTTTTCGTTGATAAAATGGTTTAAACTAAAGAACAAGTTTGACGGCATTATACGATGATCAAAAGAGACCATAAAGAGGAAAAGTTTGTAAGATTTTAGACACATTTTAGTACAGTACATTTTGATTTTGGTGGAAAAAATAACATACAATGTTATTTTTTTAACTTTTCAACACTGATATTTTTTGAACTAATTAACCAATTTTGACGTTTGAGGTGTCAATAGGCGCGTTTTATTGAATTCTAGAGCTGATTAAAATTTGAAAGCGATCGATTTAGCCGTCTTGAAGATATTTGAAAAAAACCGTTTTTTACCATTTCTTTCTCCAACGATATCTCCCGAACAAATTAACCGATTGAGATGTTTAAGGCGGCATTCGAGGCGTTTTATTGAGTTCTAGAGCTGATTAGATTTTGAAGTCGATCGTTCAATTCATTTTTGAGAAATCAATAAAAAACTAAAAAAAAAAAATTTTTTTTTTTCGTAATTCGCCAATATTTTCGAGTCTACTTGATCAAACGATCTGAAATTTTCAGGAAAGTTGACGGCCAACAAGCTCCTTCAATCGCTGCCTTAAACATCCAAATCGATTCATTAGTTAAAAAGTTATAGACCATTCACACACATACATACACACACACACACACACACACACACACACACACACACATACAGACACTCGGATATCATTCTGAAAATAGTCAGAATAGCTTCCTAGGACCTCAAAACGTCGACATTTGATGGAAACTCGATTTTCGAAAATCGGGGTGAAAACAATAACTTCCCGAAATTTTTGAAAATAATCGATTTTCTAAGCGGGAAGTTAAAAATGCACTTTAAAAATTTTGGGCGTGTGACATTTCGAATTTATTACTTATAAATCCATTTTGATATATTTAAAAACTCTTTGTGCAAACAATTTGATATAAATTTTTTAAACTTTTTAAATACCATGAAAATAATAAATATTTGAAAAATAAATTAAGGATAAAAATTAGAAACTATGATGTGGAGAGTAAGAACCACAGTTGTCGTTTACCAAGGAGTTGTTTCAGCCAACGACAGTAGTAGATGTTACCACAGTTTGTGTATCACAATAGGCTAGTAGTCATTACTAAATATGGAGTCATCCTATATATTTTTAGCCAGTGTAGTATATGTATCCTCAATTGTGGTCAATTCAACTAAACCTTTTTTTGCGTGTAAAATAGGCAAAAAATTAAAATGCAAGAGATTATCTCTGGAACATGTTAAGTATAACTAAAACGACGAAAAAAAATTAATGTTTTTTATCTTTTGTTGTCACTGTCCCATTAATCAACTTAACGTTTTCAAAAATGATTTCAATATCGTTTAAATCAAAATAAAGAATTTCTATTACAAGAAAATCTCTTATCAATTTGAAGCGCCATTCAGCGGAGTAAAATTAGTTTCATATTATACGACAGGTGATATAGATTCAGAATTCATTTTCGTACTTAAAAAAAATGGAAGATCGATGGGGGAATATACGGCACTAACAGAAGGAAATCAAATAAAAATATTAAAATCAGTGTTAAAACAAATTCGGCCCGATTATTCATCTCTAATATATATGTGAATCAAAACTATAGTTTATATGTACTTATATATGTAATATTTACATGAGCGATCCTGATGCCAGTTATTAAATTGAGGTTGCCATTGGGTTGAACCTGATGTAGTTTTGATAGAATTCGCCCAACATCGCTTGTTAAAGTAGCGAGTACTTCCACACTATAAGAAAATATTTTGTTATTAGTTTCAAATTAAAAAGGTTTCTTCTATATTTAAATTCAAAATTACATACTTTGCAAGCGTGATCAAACCCACATTATTTTCGGGATTTGCACGGGTCTTTGAATGACATACTAAATTAACAGCATCTTGTTGAGCTTGAAGCCGAGTTGGTAAAAAATCTCCATTTCTCATATAATCGCTGTTGTCGACACTATTAGAATAGGATTTCAATTATTATTAGAAAAACATCGAAAACAATACAAACATACAACATTTTTTTCTTCCGAAATAACAATAAAACATTGCAAACTGTATGAGTATTAATTTAATATTAATAATATTATAAAATTCAGAAATAATTTCCAATACACAAAATTTAAAAACTGAACAAAAAATGCACAAACATGTATATATATATATATATATATATATATATATATATATATATATGCATGTGTGTGTGTGTGTGTGTGTGTGTGGATAATTCTTTCAATTCATGATTATTTCTAAAACGATAAATTATAAAAAAAAAAAAATTTGACAAATTGCACCGATAATTTTTTTAGTTTTCTCAATGTGCATATTTTTAGTTTCATTTTTTTTTTGTAATTGATGTCGAAAAAAAAATCCAAAAATTGTTGATTGTCTGTCAATTTTAGAATCATTTTGATTCACGCAACTACAATTTGGAATTAAATTCAAAATTCTGAAAAAATCCTTGAAATATTCAAGTATCAAGAAATAAATCTAACACAACTTTCATAACCATACAAGTTCAACTTTGCAGTGTCACTCATGAGAAAATTTAAATGTTAACCATAACAATGACGTATTCAATAAAATTACTATTAGGGTGATTTCTCATTTTATGAAAATCAATGGATTTCAATAAATAATTAAAAATAAAGTTGAATATAAAATTAAACCATTTGAAATTTACCATATCATTGTACTTTCAAGCACCATTTTGGAATCTTGTTTTTTTGATACTATGCAATACTTCGCCGTGAAGAACAGAAGTAAAATAAATAGAAAAAAAAAAAAGCCAGACGACCACACTCAACTACTACGTGAGCTAACAAAGCACTGAAATCTGAAAGTAAGTCAGATTATCGGAGTGCCATAGAGAAATTCTTAGTGTTATGTCTTCAGGGACCTCAGGTGCCTCCACCTGTTAATGATTAGTGAATTTGAGATACATAAATAGGCGCGCATTTAAACTCCATTTGAAATTTATATATTAATACTTATTGCGTTTTATCAACATTTGGTCAATAATTTAGATAATAGATCGTCGTGGCACATACTTATTAAATTATACATTTAGATTATAAAAAATTGAACGAATAGTTAAACAAATTTTTATTTTATATTCAGAGAAATATAAATACAATTTGAGTAGTCTTACAACGTTTCCTGTCACCCGATACTTAAAACCTAAACAAAACACACGCATAAAAATCATGAATAGGCCCTTGTTCTATAGTTAACAGTAAATATGGTTATAAACAAATGTATACTCTATAAACAAATAAGAAAAGGAAATATATAATAAATAAATGTTATAGTTGGATTAGCGAGAGTTTGCGTTTCGGATATTTTCGGTTTTTACCCCCACCATCTAAATTTAATACCTAAGGTATTGTGTCTAGATGGTGGGGGTAAAAACCCGAAGCGCAAACTCTCGCTAATCCAACTATATTTATAAATGAAAACCATATCACAAGAACTTAACTATTATTATTAATATATAGTTCTATATTAAAATAAAGAGTGATTCGTATAATGAATAAATTAATAGAAATATTGAAATATAGCATTAGAATAATTATAATGATGTTTCACGATAAATGATAATATCAATTGTATCGAATAACTAAATATAGAATAATTATAGAAGAATACACCTCTGATAGTCTAGAATATTTAACTGGAAGATTGTATCCAAGTACAGGAAAATAGAATGTAAATAATATAAGTAATTAGGAGACATAGAATGGATAAAGTAAAGAACGTAAATGTATAAGCTTATATCTCAAATTTGTATTAGTAGAAAGTATAAATGTATAAGTCTATTTGGTAAAGAACTAATATATATATATATTAAGGTGCTCCATTTAAAACGAATATTTTTTTTTTTTAGCGGACACAAGAAAATTTTGTTATTTATGTTAAAAGAAAAATTCCCTGAAAATTTCAGCTCTTAATTTTAATTTTAAGTACTTCCTATCGAGCATCAAAGTTTTCCCATTTAAAAAGCATGTAAATCGAATAACTTTTCTTTAAAATTACTATAACTTGACTCGATTTTGAGCTATCGTTTTGAAACCAGTTTTTATTTGTAGAGTATTTATTGCTTTTCAAAAGTGTATACGACGGTTTTGGTCTAACTCGATCCACGTCGATTTTATCAGCTCCGAAAGACAAATTTTCCCTTTTTTGATTTATTTTTGTTAATAGTGAAGAAATGGTTCATCTCACAACAAATATGCATAGGACCAATCTTCCCGATGAAAAAAGTTTTTGTCTAATTATATATGATTATATATGTTCATATATATAATCATATATGATTATATATAATCATATATGATTATATATAATCATATATGAAGTTATATATAATCATGCATGATTATATATGGGGTCATATATAATTATATATAATTATATATGACCCCATGCATAACTAGATCTGATCATACCTGGCTGTTATTAGCCCATATATAAGTCTATATATGATCAGATCTAATTATATATAAGTCTATATATAATTAGATCTGATCAGATCTGAATATACATGAGTCTATATATAATTAGATATGTTCATACTTGGCTGGTATAACTCCATATATAACCATATATAAGTCTATATATGATCAGATCTAATTATATATGACTCTATATATAATTAGACATGATAATACTTGGCTGTCAACTCCATTTACTACCATATATAAGTCTATATATGATCAGATCTAATTATATATAAGTCTATACATAATTAGATCTGATTAGACATGACTGATACAAATCCATATATAATTAGATCTGATCAGACATGGCTAATATAAATTCATGTATGGTCGTGCATAAGTTTATATATGATTGGATCTGATCAGACATGACTGATATCAAGTTATATGTAGATATATATATATATATATATATATATATATATATATATATATATATATATATATATATATATATTACATAATATGACAATTTTTTAATATAAATGTTATTAAATTTTTATTTTGTCAACTATCAAATAAACTTAAATCCCCAATACTTAAAAAATGTTCAAAGGTTTCGGCAGCAATTTAAAAGTATTAATCGATATCGATTTATATACGAATATTTATAAGTTTATAGATAAATAGATTTGATTATTTGTATCTAATGAATTCTATTGTCATTTATGTACAAAATCAAATTCATTATTAGGTGCATTATTTACGTATGATGTATTGACTTGATTATTTGAGTCAAGTAATGCCATAAACTTTCCTTTATTGTAAGTTCATAACAGACTAGAGGATCAGACTACAATCCAGCGATCACCAAAGTTAAGTAGCATCGGCGTAGGTTATTGATTGGATGGGTGACCTCGTAGTAAAGTGGTGGTCAACGAATAGTAATTTTTTTTTTTTTTTTTTATTTAAATTTAATCAATATTTATATTGATGAAAACAATAAATTCTAATTAAATTACTTAATTAATAATTTAAAGGTATTCGAAATGAGATTCTAAAAATGACTATATTCATTCATGCATGATCATGTATAAACAGATCTGATTATATGTAATTAGACCTGGCCAATTTTTGGATCCAATCATATATAGATGATTATGCATAATTATATATGATTAGACAAAAACTTTTTTCATCGGGTTTTAGGAAATTTTATGCTCTACAAGATTGCTCATGACACTTATATTGCTAAAGTCCACTGTTCATGAGATACATGAATTTTAACATTTTACAATAAAAAGATTAGTACCATAATAAGCTAACAATTTTTTTTATTGTAAAATGTTAAAATGCACGTATCTCATTAACAGTGGACTTTAGCAATATAAGTGTCATGAGCAATCTTGTAGAGCATAAAATTTCCTAAAAGATTGGTCCTATGCATATTTGTTGTGAGATGAACCATTTCTTCACTATTAACAAAAATAAATCAAAAAAGGGAAAATTTGTCTTTCGGAGCTGATAAAATCGACGTGGATCGAGTTAGACCAAAACCGTCGTATACACTTTTGAAAAGCAACAAATACTCTACAAATAAAAACTGGTTTCAAAACGATAGCTCAAAATCGAGTCAAGTTATAGTAATTTTAAAGAAAAGTTATTCGATTTACATGCTTTTTAAATGGGAAAACTTTGATGCTCGATAGGAAGTACTTAAAATTAAAATTAAGAGCAGAAATTTTCAGGGAATTTTTCTTTGAACATAAATAACAAAATTTTCTTGTGTCCGCTAAAAAAAAAAAATATTCGTTTTAAATGGAGCACCCTAATATATATATATGTATATTGTATGAGCATGAGTGTGAACATGAGAGTAGTGGGGAGAAGTTGGAGAGTGGAGGTCAGAGATCTCTCTGTCGTCTGATGTAACTACACTTCTCTCCGAGAACTTTTTACGAACACAACTGTTATTACTGATCTAATTTTATCCATACTTTATAATAAAACTCAGTCTTCAGATAAAAGTTATTTTATCAATTACATCTATCCTTATTCATAACTTGATTATTTCATTAAATAATAATCATAATCATCATCATCGTAGTCAACAATAAATTTATTCATTATTTTAAATTCACAATTGGTCCCGCGTGACAACGAACTGCCCACTGTCCAGGAGGTAGCGTCAGCTCCGACCATAGTGACCTCGCAGGACATAACAACAGAGATTTTAGTAAGCACACGATTTAAATTAAAGAAGTAGGGTGTGTCCGTCGTTACTCAAATCTAAGTACAGTTCCTATAAGTCTTCATCCAATAAGTCCCGGATACCTTCATTGACCCTCACTACAACCTCAATAGCCACTTTGACTACAAATTGTTATCAACTTTTAAATTCAACTTCACCAAAATCTACACGGCCCCTAAATCGAAATGTGAATTGTCTGCCAATGTTAAAAAGCCCCTGATAGCCAGTTGAGCATAACCAACTATCAAATTGAGCGTAAAGTTGACATCAAATTAAAGCCGCTATTTCACGTTGCAACCCTGATAGCCACACTCTAAATATAATTGCTCAGAAAGTTCTGCAGTGAAAAATTTACGGCTAACTTAACGACAAGTTTCTGATAAACCTTGGTTGGATTATACTTACGTACAAGTCAATGCAAATCTACTAACGTCATCTGAATGTAATTTGACAAAAAAACTTGCCGTCAATTTGAAGTGAAACTTTACTTTTAATCAAGTAAACGTGATTGTCTGACAGTAACACTTGTAGTCAAATTGAATTCAAACTTACAGACAATTTACTGTCAACTTAAAGGTAACTGCTTGCTCTCCAACAATTTTCTTTAAGATGCGGTAGTAGCTTGTAGTTAACTTATGGTTAGGGTGCCCTGATAGTACGAGTTGATCGTGAAAAAGTTGGTCATTCATTAGTTTCCGACCAACTTGACGACAAGTTGTTGACAACTTTAGCTTTTGCAATTTTTGTCTACAAGTTACCGCCAACTTTCTCAAAAAGTTGGCGCCAGTATGGAGCCGCAACTGGAATGCAAGTTTCTGAGAAAATTGAAAGGAAACTTACCGTCAACTTATGAATGCCAACTTTTGCCGGCAGGTATACGACTCAGCCATAAGCGACCCTACCAAAAATAAAACTCTACCCAATTGAAGTCAGCCGAATCATACCTACCTAGAAAATTCTCACTCCAATAAAAAAATTTACCATCTCAAAATCTCCAACTACCAATTGGTAGTTGGACTTCAATTGGGTAGAGTTTTATTTTTGGTAGGGTCGCTTATGGCTAAGTCGTATACCTGATTATCAGGGTTTTGTGTATAAATTTTCTTACCTTCTGAAATGGTAAGAATGAACATTACTGGGTTGTACAACTTTCATCCTAAAAGCTAGTTTGTCCAAATCGTATGAAAAGTTAAAAATTGTTGGACATCAGACTTGTAAACGATAATTATAGTTTGAAAGAAGTAAATATGTTCTAATAATAGATTGACGAGAAGTTATAGTAAGAATATCAGAGCTGGATGCAGTATTATTAAGTCATATGACTAGGTGCGATGACAAAACAATGATGCCAACTAATATAGAACGATGTAAACTGTATGGTTTTTTTATTTAAATATTAAGATACTTTAAACCATATTGTGATGGAGTCGGTATGTTGAAATTAGAAATTTATTTAGAACGATTATGGTGAATAAATCGTAAGCAATTGTAAAAATTATAGTATGGTTTAAAAAGTTTATGTCAATTATTTTAAAGAAGTTAGGAGTTGATGGAACAGTTGATATGTAAGAAAAATTAGCAATAGATAGGATCTCATTGAAACTCAAAACAAATTTGAATCAATGACAGTTTGGCGCGTAGTGATTGAGACGCATAGCTAGTTGTCGAGATTGATAGTTTGTTCTTTGCACAGAGTTAGAACGAAAGTGTGTAGGTATCTGGAAGCCTCCTTTGTGCTTACCTGTCGAATAAGTACCGACCGTCGTGATTGTATTTTGCTGATGATAAAGTAATTTTCAAATGATAAATCGAAGATAGAAAGAGACAGTAATATGACAAGTGATATAACTATCTCTTTCTATCTTTGATTTATCATTTTTTAAATTGCTGGACAAGTGTGTTAAAAAAAATAAATTTTTTTTTCTTGGATATCGACGGTTTCAAATAATGCGCCATTTTTTAATTTTCAATATCATGGCTATATATATAACCAAGATATGCTTGGTCAATTATTTTATTTGTCAGGTTTCTGCTAACTTTATAGTCATTTTAGGAACAGTAACTCGTGTTACTTTTGCATTGTTATAAAATCGACACTGAACATTAAAGATTTTCTCGTAGAAATGTAAAGCTTTTTCGAGAGTAGTAAATTCACGACGATCAATCATTTTATGATTGACAGTAAGAACTGGAAAAGCTTACGAGTATACTTGACTATTTGAAATATAAATATATGTTACGTCCTGGTTGATGTTTTGGCGCTGGCGTAGTTGAGCGGTCGATTTAAATTGGACGTAGTGAAAACTTATACATAATTATAAATAATAATTAAGTATGGGTTGAACAGCCACCATTTGGTGGTTGCAATAAACTGGTCGTTTGATTATATATATTATTTCATATATCTGAATCCGATTTATTCAATTATAAGGATATAATTTTGATTGATGTGAAAATATACAGTTGAATTAATTTATAAATTATTATTGTTCTCTTAACAATAACTTCGAGAGGGTGAGAATGAAGTTGTATTTAGTATTGAGCCTGACTGCTCTCGATAATTCTATGTTTCAGACTGACTTCTCTTGATCGAGAAAAACTAGAGTAGCTCTTATCAATACGCTTGGGCATCAGGCCCGCGCATCGATTCATATGGAGGGGTCATTCGAGATAACGCATGTTCTCGAATGATCCATTCTAATATTTATTGAAAATACTTAATTCTCACGATCTCTCCGCTTTTGTTACTAACAAATGAGTCACTTATCTATTAACAAAAGTTATCTTAAACAAAATAGATGTTTGTGCAGCTGCACGTCTCGAGGATTTACTCGAGGCGTCAGCGCTTATTTATATTTGATAAAATATAGAAAAATAACTTTATCAACTATTACTCATATCCTTAACTTTCAAATATCTTAAATAATATTATTCTATTATTATATTATATTATTTTATATAATTAATTAAATACTGTAGAAATTACTTGGTTATCGATATTCGATATAATTAGTTAGATTTCAGGTCGGTAATTAGAGAAGTAAATGCCCACGTCATCTGACGTACAGGCTGGGACGTAACATATATAACGTATTTATTTATATTTCGCAAATTATTAGTTAGTTATTAAATAAGGCATTGGGATTATCCATTCAGCTTCGCAAATTATTATTTAAATTTTCCATAAAATATTGTAGAAAGTACTGTCAATAATAACCATGAAGTATTCTGTCAATCACGTACTCTGAAAAGTTGATAAGCAAGCAAACAAATTTCTATGAGAGCGACGATCAGCAGATGAGAAAATTCGGCTTGATGAAAATATAACGCGCGCATGCGCAGTATATACCTTTGTCAAGTATAAAATTTAGAAATGAAAATGACTAAATAATAGTTAAAAATTGTTTTTTATGATAGGACCAACGCAATTAATAATTGGACAAGCGTTGGTAAATAATTAGGGACCAAATACGATAGAATCAAATTATAATTCGCTTTTGGAGGGGCTAACTAAACAGTAAATTTTTATTTAATTTTTTATAAATAAATAAAATTAGAACAAACAATTATTAATGACGAACATTCAAGGACAAACGACGGGCAAACGATTTATAATAATGAAATTCCAAAAAGGGGACATCCATTAATTACGTGAGCTATTTTTCGATCAGTTTAGACCCCCTCCCCCCCTTAGGTGAGATTTAGTGAGATTTACCTGGACCCCCCCTACCCTTAAGTGAGATTGACAGTAAAAATATTTTAAACTAAATTTATTTTTACTATTCGGGAAAATAATAAACCGTTCAGGTGGAGGTGGAGAGGGGGGGGTAGGGCAGGCAAAACGGGGTATCCTAAAATTTTATAAAAAAAAATTTTTTTTTCTTTTCGTCTAATTACTACAGATCCGATATATTTGCGCATTTTTACTCTACGTATGGCACCTGGAGCAAAATGGACCAGCCGAAAATTATGAAAAAATGATCCTTTCAAATTTTTTACGTCAAATTAAAAAAAATTTGATATATTTTCGAATTTTTAGCCTTACCCATAATATCTGGGGCCAAATGGACCAAGCGAAAATTACAAAAAAATTGAATTCAATGAAATTTGATCAACTTTCAGAAAAAACAGATAAAAATAACACTTTTTTTAAATTTTCACTCAATTCATAGAGACTCGTTTACTTCTTCGATTGAAAAAATTTACAATTAATAGCCATGAGATTTATATTTTATATAATAATATTAATAAATAATAATTAATGGCCATGGGATTTATTTGAGCGGGAAAAATAAACACTCAAAATAACTTTCTTTTAATATTTGTAATATTTTATATTTTTAGAAGTTGACGTGAGATTTTCGATTATCCTCCCCTCGGTTTAAATGAGATTTGGTGAGATTTCATTGGACTTTCCCCCCTTATTCTGAGCTCACGTAATTAATGGATGTCCCCAAAAGTGTCAAAAAAAATTTGAAAGGGGCCAAATTCAAGGAGCCACTTTCGCATAAGCACTACTTCATGGAGACTAGAGTCTCCATGCACCACTTCACGAGTCGTCATGGAACCGAAAAGACAAAATCCGCATCGCCATCTATGGAAAACGAACTGAATCCTCCTCGCCAAGTACGAAAAACAAATTGAATCCTCCTCGTCATTTCTGGAAAAAAATTTTATCCTCTTGGTCATTTATGGAAAACGATTCGTATCCGCATCGCTATCTATGGAAAAGTAATTGAATCCTCCTCGTCACAGATAGACACGACAGTTCACGAATGAACATGTACCCGAAAATGAAAGAAAAAAAGAACAGAAGGTCTTTGATAGCCAAGTTGGCGAGGAACTGGCTAATTAAATCTTAAAAATAAAGATGTAATAATGACTATTAAATAAAGGAACTTTTGTGATAATAATAATATGATTTATGTCATTTCATATTTATTGCATCATTTAATGGTTGAAAATTATTTTAAAAGATAATTTTAAAATTGTACATGAAAAAATTATTTTTATTCGTCTTTAAAATGATTACCTGTACAAGCTAAAACTGCAATATCTAAGTAAATTTTGGTAATACAATGATCGGTTTCTTTTATAGTTTTTATTTGAGAATAAATTATACTTGAAATTTTTTATCACAAACGCGTATATAGATACAAATGACCAAATTCATGACGGTTTATAATGTGACCGTAAATTTTGCATCGATTCTCAAAAAATGCTTTATTAAAAAATTCTGTCAAAAACGTCTATATAGAAGCAAATGACGAAATTTGTGACCGTTTAAAACGTGACAGTCATTCCAGCATTACATAATTTTTTTAAAATTATGTGACGGTCTCAAGACAATCTTATAACCGTGTCCTGACCGAAAATAAAAATAACGGTCAATTCCGCATCTCTACTCACGTTAACCATTCTGTACGTTGTCCACATGCCACGTTCTTCGTTCCTCCGTTTTTACAAATGTCTCGTTTTCCATTACCCGCGTTTTTTACGAACGTCTCATTCTCCGTTCCTCAGTTTCTACAAATGTCTCGTTACCCGTTCTTCAGTTTCTACAAATCTCATTTTAACCAAATGTTTGGGTTATCGAAGGGAACTTTACTTAGAAATTACTTTCATCAAAACAGACATTATACATTCATCACGTTCTTTATTTCTATACGTTTCTTCGAACGTAACTTTTATCTGTCGTTCATTTATTCATACATGTCGCTACACACTATTACTTTTGATGCAAGTGTGTGTTTACACGTAACCTCCGTTAGGCACAGATTGTGGTACCCACGGTTGAAAAAGAATAATTTTTCGCTCCAGGCTTTAAAGATGAGAATGTGTATGTGAATTTTCAAATTTTGTATAAGTATCCAACTCAGTGGTTCCACTACACTCTTGTTGGTGTTGCATTGCCACAGTGCTATACATTGTATTTACCCAGAACATGCTATGTTACGAAAAAAACTTGAATGTACTCAATTTATGAATTTCAATGTGTTTATTTTTAAGTCTGTGTTATCCTGCCAGCAGGATTATCGTTTTTTTATCATTAAATATTTTCTGAAAATTTAATTTTTATGTAAATTTATCTAAACCATTTATACAAACAATATACAATCCCTAATGTTTATGTTTAACTTGACTGGTGTAAATATCATAACCCAAAGAAATAGTACTATCATAAAGAACTCTAAATCTTGAAGGTAAAAAATAAAAATTGATAATTTGAGCAGGTGGCCAAACGATCCATTCAGCTATGTATAATTTGTGAGCTTTATTTGTAACTTCAGTTTTCAACTCCGACCAGTTTTTTTGTTCTAAAAAAGCTAATGTGAGAAAAAATATTCCTATATAAATTGGAGAACAAATAAGTTGATCTACAGCCACTTTTTTCAAAACAATCTTAACAGTTTTTCCGGGGAGCTTTGCGTCTAAAATTTTATACCAATAATGACAGAAAAGTCCAACGGACATTCCAGATATTGTCATATGAGCAGTTCGTTTTGGACACCAACCACTCCATTCATTCTGCAATGAAACATCAATTGATCTATAACCCTGATTAAGAAAAATGATTTGAAATGATTCAAAATAATTTAAACCAATTTGAATTGGGTTATATATAGATATACACTTAACCCTTCAGTACTCCCGTGTTTTTTAATGTCTCGCTTGCACTAAAACGAAATTCTATAATTTGAATAGTGTCCTGTAAGCAAAATGCTCATAACGGGAGTGCTGACGGGTTAACATGGATCAAATCATTTTTCTTAATCAAGGAAATTACTAATGCTATAAATATGTAGTCTTATTTTAGTATTTTGTACATACCTTTAAAATTTCGTAATGTTGCTCTAAAACATCTCCTACAGCAGAGAGTGACATAGAAATACCGACATTTGTATATACTAGATGTTTTGGAGAAAATAATTGCTCTTTAACAGAACTCATTCGAAGGGCAAACAATCTTAATCCTTTAGATACACTCATTATTTTCGATCGTGAAAGTTGATCTTTCAACAATTACATCAATTAAAAAAAAAAAGTAGTTATCAAGAAGTATGAGTTGTGATCATTTTAATTTTTATTATTAAGTATCTATTATCTGAGGTTAAAGGTCAGGAATACATTTCACGGGTAGCAACATCAAGATATAGTATAACCTTCCTTGCATAATGAAAATTTCACGTCAAAAAAATCACACCTGGTAACACTGAGAGTTCGTTCATCATTATTTATAGATGCAGTCAATTTTTAACTCGATTACTTAACTGAGTTCTATTTTTCATAAATGACTTACGGTAGTTTAGCATCCACAACTCTCCACCTTGAGCCTCACTTTTTTAATTTTTATTTAAAAGATCATATTTTGATGTACTTGTAAAAAAAAAATCAGATTTTTTTCCCACGTCATTTAAGAAATTTAATTAATTAAAATCATGTAATTATAGACGAGCTCTTTTGGTTGCCTTGATCTACAAAAAAAAAAAAAAATCACATTAGATAATTCAATACCTAAAGCGTATAATAAAATAGTTTCTTAATGATTAATCACACGGTTTCTTAAATTAGTTTTTAATTACTCTTAATTAGTTTTTTTTTTTTTTTGTTTACTAGAGAAAAATGGTGGCTTTATTGTGCGCGGTACATTTGAATTATTTACTGAGACCAATTTACTAAATATACGAATAAAATGAATTTAAAATCTATATACAGAATGTATAAAATGGTATTCCTGGTCTACTATATTGAATCAGTATTTTACAAAGTAATATTTATAGGTTATGAATTCATTTTTAACAGGTATGCGTTAATTATATCCTACTGATTTAGGATCTACTAAGTTTATTTTTGATATTCAATATATTTATTTTTCAATGTAATTCAAATAAAATATGTTCAATTGCAATAATAATAATAATAATAATAATAATAATAATAATAATAATAATAATAATGAACATATCTTTTAAAAATATTAACGCGAACACAGTTGAAAATTCATGTTGAGGTTACACTTGCGAATTTAAAAAGTAAATAAGCGTGGTATGTTAGAGATTGCGGTAACAACTGGAAGAAACTGATGACAGTATAATTTATAACTATTCTAGTACTAGTCAATATAATTTATAGAAATTTTATTATTATAATTATTTAATTTTAATACCTATTAGTTTTATCTCAATAAATAATATTATTAATAATAATAATATTTAATAAAAGCAGTTGCTTCGGCAGTGCGACGACTTGTCTCCGAATTTCAATACTCGATGCCAACTCTCACGAAGTATAGATACCAGGAGTCCGAACGTAATGTTAAAAGAATGACGAGTGTGAATGTAGCAGACATCAGACAAATTTAAAATTATTAATAAATAGAGTAAATAATCGATAAAATAAAATTTCGAAGAAATGCGCATTTAATAAATTTTGAAATTAATAAGTACATTTTTATTTTTTAAATTATTTACTCTTCTCATTTATAATTTTAAATCTGTCTGATGTCTGCTACATTCACACTTATAAAGAATGATACCAAATTAGGGGATCGGATTTTTGCCAGTAGAATGCGCTATTTTTCAAGAAGTACCCGTTTAAATTTACGCGGGAATTCTTGTTGCTACTGACAGTTCTGAAAAAAAATATTTTGAGAAACGTGGAATTACGTACAAGTTTTAGAAAATTTTTGGAAACTTTTGAAGCGTTTCCAACCCAACAATATCGAGAAATTTAAAAGATAATCTGCAAAGTTAAAAACATCTGATATTAAGGGGTGACGATAACCGATTTTCAATTTAATTTAATTTACGGACAAACAATAGAAACCGAAAATAGAGAGTTTTTAGCGTTTTTTTATATAACCTTAACAAAGAGCTAGAAATTTTGTATTTTCAAAAATTCTAATTCGTCTCCGAGAAAAATTGTTTTAAAATTCTCATTTACTTTACGAGTGCAACAAAGACAGTCCCGTTTATTTTTCTGAGTTTTCGGGCTCCTTGTTTCTTTACTTCGTGCTCTAAATATAATTGCTCAGAAAGTTCTGCAGTGAAAATTTACAGCTAACTTAACGACAAGTTTCTGATAAACCTTGGTTGGATTATACTTGCGTGCAAGTCGATGCAAATCTACTAACGTCATCTGAATGTAATTTGACAAAAAAACTTGCCGTCAATTTGAAGTGAAACTTTACTTTCAATCAACGAAACGTCATTGTGGTTGTACAACTTTCATCCTAAAAGCTAGTTTGTCTAAATCGTATGAAAAGTTAAAAATTGTTGGACATCAGACTTGTATACGATAATTATAGTTTGAAAGAAGTAAATATGTTTTAATAATAGATTGAGTAGAAGTTATAATAAGAATTTCAGAGCTGGATGCAGTATTATTAAGTCATATGACTAGGTGCGATGACAAAACAATGATGCCAACTAATATAGAACGATGTAAACTGTATGGTTTTTTTTATTTAAATATTAAGATACTTTAAACCATATTGTGAAGGAGTCGGTATGTTGAAATTAGAAATTTATTTAGAACGATTATGGTGAATAAACCGTAAGCAATTGTAAAAATTATAGTATGGTTTAAAAAGTTTAAGTCAATTACTTTAAAGAAGTTAGGAGTTGATGGAACAGTTGATATGTAAGAAAAATTAGCAATAGATAGGATCTAATTAAAACTCAAAACAAGTTTGAACCAATGTCAGTTTGGCGCGTAGTGATTGAGACGCATAGCTAGTTGTCGAGATTGATAGTTTGTTCTTTGCACAGTTAGAACGAAAGTGTCTAGGTATCTGAAGGCTCCTTTGTGATTACCTGTCGAGTAAGTCTCGACCGTCGTGATTGTATTTTGCTGATGATAAAGTAATTTTCAAATGATAAATCAAAGATAGAAAGAGATAGTTATATCACTTGTCATATTACTGTCTCTTTCTATCTTCGATTTATCATTTGAAAATTACTTTATCATCAGCAAAATACAATCACGACGGTCGGTACTTATTCGACAGGTAAGCACAAAGGAGGCTTCCAGATACCTACACACTTTCGTTCTAACTCTGTGCAAAGAACAAACTATCAATCTCGACAACTAGCTATGCGTCTCAATCACTACGCGCCAAACTGTCATTGATTCAAATTTGTTTTGAGTTTCAATGAGATCCTATCTATTGCTAATTTTTCTTACATATCAACTGTTCCATCAACTCCTAACTTCTTTAAAGTAATTGACTCAAACTTTTTAAACCATACTATAATTTTTACAATTGCTTACGGTTTATTCACCATAATCGTTCTAAATAAATTTCTAATTTCAACATACCGACTCCTTCACAATATGGTTTAAAGTTTATTAATACTTAAATAAAAAAAACCATACAGTTTACATCGTTCTATATTAGTTGGCATCATTGTTTTGTCATCGTACCTAGTCATATGACTTAATAATACTGCATCCAGCTCTGAAATTCTTACTATAACTTCTCATCAATCTATTATTAAAATATATTTACTTCTTTCAAACTATAATTATCGTATACAAGTCTGATGTCCAACATTTTTTAACTTTTCATACGATTTGGACAAACTAGCTTTTAGGATGAAAGTTGTACAACCGTCATTGTCTGACAGTAACACTTGTAGTCAAATTGAATTCAAGCTTACAGACAATTTACTGTCAACTTAAAGGTAACTGCTGGCTCTCCAATACTTTCCTTTAAGTTACCTTCAGAATTCGGCAGTAGCTTGTAGTTAACTTACGGTTAGAGTGGCTATCAGGGAAATTTCTTATTAATACCTTCGGTTCTTTTTTTCTTTCATTTTCGGGTGTATGTCCATTCGTGAACTGTCGTGTCCATCTGTAACGACGAGGACTCAATTCATTTTCCGTAAGTGACCTTTGACTAAAGAAAACGATTCATTCAATGGTGAATGTATATCTATATAGTAGTAAAATCGAATCGTTTTGAATGGTTTTGAACACTGATCTCTATACTAACTGGATAGCTGATACATATGGAAGAATGTCGAAAAAATAGGCCTTGACCGGAGCGAAGCCAGCGCCGCCGAATAGTTGTCAGGGAACTAATGGATATAAAAGCGCAGGCGTTAAATAAAAAAGGACATACATAAGGAAAGTAAAATTACGAGAATTTTACTTCGAAGTGTGGAAACTCATTTTACTAGAGTAATTATCGGCTTAAATAAAAAAAAATAATTATTGAAAGAGCAGCAAATGTAATTAGCATATCATATATTAGTCAAATATATATTATATCTTATAGTAGTCATAAAGTAGTAAATTAAATAAATCCAGCTTACGTAGAGAAAATAATTACAACATATAAAAAGCAAACTTTTTTACACAATTTTTATTGTTAAATATCCCAATAATAATATTTTCAGGTATATTAATTAATATAATAACACCTATTTAAAGTACAAAAATTCTTTTTTTCTTAAATAAAAATAATTTTATATAAATTACTGAAAATTATTTAACTTCAGTTGAACAGTCAATATGTAAAAAAATTCAATTTACATTGAAAAATTAAATAGATTACTTTTATAACTATTGTTATCATGAGGTTTAAAAATATTTTGTATAATACAGATTTATAAGTTAATCTTAGATAAAACGTGATTGCAATTTTATTTACAATTGAAATCGTTTTACTACAACTAAATATTAAATAACAAAATTTTTTTTTCTTTTCGAAACCAGGTCCAAAAGTTTAATTTAGATATAAGAATACGCCTGTGAAAATTAGAGCTCTTAATATTAACATTAAGGAGTTCCGCATCGCACTTTTCTATTTTCCATAAGGATAACATAAAAAAAATTTTTTTGGTGTTTTCTGATTTTTATAACTAGCTAATGATGCGCCGTAAGAAAAATCTGCAGACTTAATTTTGTAGAAAATTGAATGCTCTACAAAAAAAGTTTCTTATCATTTTTTGATCAATCCATCTGTTCAAAAGTTATTGGAGCTTGAAGTAAAATCAGAATACTCCTTTTCTTAAGAGCTTGGTATCAAAATAGTAATAACTAGAAAACAATGGGGAATTTTAAAAAACTTTATGATTGGTAATTTGTAAGGAATAAAATTGTCTACAAAAGAGATTTTATGACATTTTGTGATAAGTCTGATAGTTTCGTCGGAAAAGTAAAAAGATCTCGAAATTTACTATAAATTTGACTTCAAGCTCCAATAACTTTTGAACAGATGGATTGATCAAAAAATGATAAGAGACTTTTTTGTAGAACATTCAATTTTCTACAAAATTAAGTCTGCAGATTTTTCCTATGGCGTATCGTTAGCTAGTTATAAAAATCAGAAGACGCCAAAAAAATGTTTTCCATGTTATTCCTATGGAAAATAGAAAAGTGTGATGCGGAACTCCTTAATGTTAATATTAAGAACTCTAATTTTCACAGGCGTATTCTTATATCTAAATTAAACTTTTAAACCTGGTTCCGAGAAGAAAAAAAAATTTTGTTATTCAATATGTAGTTGTACTATAATAATTTCAATTGTAAACAAAATTGCAATCACGTTTTATCTAAGATTAACTTGAATCGTTGATTTGAAAAACCCCATAAGTCATCATTTTTACGAAATTGGGTTTTTTGCATTTTTGTGTTCTTTGGATATCCCTCCATCGAAATCAATCAAAATATGCATCAAATCAGCGTTTAAAGTTCAACCACGCGGGTGATAAATATCTCGTTTAGTTGAAAAACCCCATAAGTCAATAACTAATGGGGTTTCTCAAATAAACATACGATTTTAGATTTACAGAAATTATTTTCTTTTTGTTTTTTCACAGCAAAGTATATTTTAAATACAAAAAATAACTTTTAATTGAAATTGGCGCCTAAAAAAATTAATGATTATTATTATAATTTACGTATATTATAGTTCCAATATACAGTTTGTACTTCATTTTAGAAATATAAGAAATAATTGACGGAAAAAAATTGAAAAATGAACGATTTTATAACTATTTTTTCCGTTTTGTTGAGAAACCCCATAAGTCAATCAACTTTAAATCATTATTATTAATCGTAGTAATTAACAATAAAATTTTGAATCATCGAATCTTTTTTAGGGGTGTTAAAATTACTATTATTCATTATTGGTTTATGATTTTTATGCTAACGTGTCTCAAAAAATTGTTTTTTGCTTCTCCTGAAAAATTTACTATTTTTGACTTATGGGGTTTTTCAAATAAACGATACAAAATATTTTTATACCTAATGATAACAATAGTTATAAAAGTAATCTATTTAATTTTTTGATGTAAATAAATGGATTGAATTTTTTTACATATTGACTGTCGAACCGAAGTTAAATAATTTTCAGTAATTTATATGAAATTATTTTTATTTAAGAAAAAAAGAATTTTCGTACTCTTAATAGGTGTTATTATATTAATTGATATACCTGAAAATATTATTATTGGGATATTTAACAATAAAAATTGTGTAAAAAGTTTGCTTTTTTATATGTTATAATTATTTTCTCTACGTAAGCTAAATTTATTTAATTTACTACTCTATGACTACTATAAAATATAGGGGAGAGGGGGGCACCTTTGAACACTATTAACTTATTTATTTATTACTTTTAATGTGATGAATTATATAATATCTTTTATGTTTGAATCAATACATTGATTATTTATCTTTCATAGTGCACCTTAGTTAATTAAAAAAAAGTGCTTTATTGAAACTATATTGTTAATTTAAAAAAAGGTAATTTTGTTCGAAGGTGCCCCCCTAAGGGGGACACCTTTGAACAAGCCTGGGGTAGGTTTGAACAATCTATAAGATAACCACATAAATTATTATTATTACATTCATAGTTTTTATTACCGTTCTTATTTTTCATAATTAAGCCATTCATTTATTAGTTTAATTAAAATTTATAAAATCTTTGTAATAATGATAAGTTAACAAAGTTATATAATTATTAAATTTTTAACATCATTAACTGCACTAATAACTGAAATTTAATAAATCTAGCATATGAGACAATTTAATAACGTTAATCGTTAGACGTAGATCCCTGTTTAGAAAATCTCATAGAATCCAATAGATTCTTATACATTCCTATAGAGATTTTATAAGAATGAATGAGTTCTATGAGAAGTGCTATAGTTAAGTATAGGGCTTTATACATACAGCTATGAGAATCTATCGGATTTTTTAAGCAGGGATTGTTCTCAAGTATTTTTTACTAGAAATCGTGGCTAAATCTTAAGTCAGAAATCAATATAAAATATTTAAGATTAAAAACTTTTTTTAAATTTAGTCACAGCTTTATTAATTTTTTTGTTTCTCGATTGAGTTGCTTTCTTGACTACTTTACGCGATAGAATAAGGTACCAGCTGTAATATTATAAACATTTGCAGCATCTCTTAGGGACATCGTCTGATGAATTACATAGATTATAGCTTTTCATGCATCATTTTCATTATCACTGCTTGTCCGCTTTTTTTTTTATAATTTCTAACCATAATTAACCTTCAAATTAAAAAATTATTTAATAACCATGGATTACGGATCATATATTTTTTTTATAAATAAATTAAAAGGAAAGAAAATATATATTAATTATAATTACTTTGATTTATAAGTGTTCAAACGTGCCCCCCGTATCTTGTTCAAAGCTGCCCCAATAGCATACTTGACTTAAATAATTTATTTAAATTAATTGAAAATCAATAATATTGAAATGATTTATTTTCATTAGATAGTGAAAGACATGAAGATTAAGTGACACTTGATACATTTATAAATATATTATTATTTTAACTGTGAGATGCTTACATTCAAAAAATAAATATTTTAGAATTGCAGCGTAAATTCGACTATTCATTGTAAGTTAGGTTTAACGCGAAAAATGAAACAGTTTTTGATGGATACTAGTTGGCAGCTGTGTTGCTACCTTAAATTAAAATTCGCGGCTGGAAAGATCTTTTTTTTCTATTTTTAATTACCGTTGTTCAAAGCTGCCCCTGTTCAAAGCTGCCCCCCTCTCCCCTACTATATAATTTACTAATATATGATATGCTAATTACATTTGCTACTCTTTCAATAATTATTTTTTTTATTTAAGCCAATAATTACTCTAGTAAAATGAGTTTCCACACTTCGAAGTAAAATTCTCGTAATTTTACTATCCCTATGTATGTCCTTTTTTATTTAACGCCTGCGCTTTTACATCCATATTAGTTTCCTGACAACTATTCGGCGGCGCTACTGTATGCACAGATCGGTGACAATGGCGGACTATAGAATCAGCTGGCTCATCAAACTTAGCCCCCCAAAAAAAAAATTTTTTCTATTTTTGAATTTTCAATATCGCATATCGTTAGTTCGTAGTTTGTTCTTAATTGTTCTCTATAAACATTTGTTTGTTCTCGATTTATTTATTTAAAAAAAATTTATTAAAAATGTGCCCTTAAGTTAGCCCCCCCTATCCCATTTTTAATATTTTTTTAGCAATACGGGTCAATAAACCTCTGTTTATGATTGTTCATGTATAAACAACGTTTGTTCCCATTTGACATTGTTTATTTTTTAATTAATTAATTATTTTTAATTACTTGAATATTTGTATTCTAGATACTTGCACTGCGCATGCGTCAACTTTACGTTTAGACTTTTAGCGCGGTCTTTTTGAAAATTATAATGACAAGCACAGTCATTAAATTGAAGTTACAGGATATATTTTTACAAGTATATCGGTATAAACAATTGTGATTTATAAGCTAAAAATAATTATTATGAATTTTAACCAATACAAATCTTGTATATAAAATTCTTGGATAAATTATTATAAGCCAACAATATTTTGAGTGTATTTTTCAATTTTCTTAGCGGGAAATTACAAGAAACATTGATTTTCTTGTTAAATAAATTGATTTTTATGAATTCAAATTCGATTAAATTTTTTGTTCGATTCAACATAAACAAAAGTTTCCAAGAAGTTAACTTTGACACATGGACCACCAATAATGATTGTTTGTAAGAATTATACGTCGCTAATAAACTACAAGGTACTATGTAGAGACCTGATTATATATATATATATATATATATATATATATATATATATATATATATATATATATATTATAGACGGTGACACGCGTTAATATCCCCGGACAAAATATCCCCGACAAAATATCCACGACAAAATATCCCCCGACATAATATCCCCGCGACAAAATATCTCCAGACAAAATATCTTTATGACAAAATATCTTTATGACAAAATATATTTTGACAAAATATCCCTATCGTTGAATAATTAATGAAGTAATGTGTGAAAAAAGGGCACAATTTTATTGCAAGCGGGTGCATTCAGATATTTTTGTATTTACACACACACAAAATGCCTGAAAAAAGGGCACGTACTATTACACGCATTTATGTTAACATATTTTTGTGATCACACACACCCAAAACCTGTAAAAAAAATGGCACAATACCATTTTCCAAACTTGTGTTATTTTCTTTTCAAATTATTTAAAGACATATTTATATTTTAAATTTAAATTAAGCCGCGGTAAATTTATCTACACTTTTGCACCACTAAGTGTTGTATCATATATATATCCCAAGTGGCCAAATGTTAACTTTTTTGTATCGAAAAAGGTAACAAAAAAAATGTTAACATTTATATTGAGACGTAAAAAGGCGAATTTTTTTCAACAAATATCACTATTGATGTCCAGCAAAATGTTAACTTTTTTCTGTCTCAAAAAGATAACTTTTTGGTGACAAATTGTTAACTATTTATTGACATTTTCATAACGTAATGTCGACATTTTCCAACTTTTTGTTAACAAATCACAATGTGTTTTATGTTACCAAAAACATAACAAATTGTTAACTTTTTATTGGCAACAAATTGATGGAAAAAAGTTGACTTTTATTTAACAAATTAGTCTTAATTTAGTTGATTTAATGTTAACAATTTCAAGGATCATTAGAGGTTAGGGATGAAATAAACTGCGGGAAATTTGAAAATTTACAAATAAACAAACATAAATTTTAAAAATATTCGATCATGAAATGAAATATTTATTTTTTCTTGTTGAATATATTGAATCAACTAAACAATAACAAACAAATATTTATTTCATAATCGAATATTTTTAAAATTATTTTTATATTTATTTGTAAATTGTAATCACTCGCAGTTTATTGTGACAAATGTACTATTTTTTATAATTGGAATGCTTAAATTTATTAAAAATTTCTTTACAACACAAAACGGCTTATTCTATGTCAGGCACTGTTTTTTTTTGTACTATGATTGTAAAATTATTAAATTATTTTTTACTCTAATTAGATCTGGTTACAAACTCATAGGTTTTATATTAATAACAATAATAGTAATAATAATTGTGAGCTTAATAAGACTAGTTTTTGTGACTAGCACTGGTGACACAAACTTATAGTTTTATTTTTATCTGATAAGCTTACTTTTATGTTTTGAGTTGATTAATTTAGACTTAGAGAAAAAAAACTACATACTATTATAAAAAAAAGTTCTCTGAAAACAACTTGTAAATATAAAGACTTGTGAGTTAAAATTATTTGGCAACTGTTAGCTTTTTGGCAGAACCATTTGTAGGATCTGTATTTTTATTGCTCAGTCACTATCGCGTTGAAACCAGGCTTTCAGTTGATGTTCAATATCAGGTTTTGTAACAGACAAAGTGCTTAGTAAAATTTCTAAAAAAAAGAAAAATAAATCAAAATTAATTAATATAATAATTTAAATATAACACTGATATTATAGCCTTTTTAGTTGTAAATATTATATTTTATCTATAAGCACCTAAATTATTTTACTTTGGCAGTAGAAAGATCATCAATCAAAGGCTTCAGAAAGTAAAAGTTCGTCAGTCGCTTCACGTGTGATTGTATATGTTTAACATGCCACTCTTTTATGAATTCATAATTCATAATTGAGTTAACTCAATAAGAATTGCATCATTATCACCACTAGCGACTTGATTGTTTATATGGAGATTAAGTAACTGATACTCTGATCGGGTTACTGGTTGATCAAAAAAGTTAAGCCAATCAATCAATGGCAAAGGCTCACCATTTCCCTGATCAACAGCTTCTGAAAAACGGCTAAGATCATCTGAAACGTCTGAATCGCGGCTACTGTTATCGTCGTCATGGTCGTAGTCGTTATTGTCATTTTATAACAAATGTTTATAACAATTGTTATAAATATTATTGTTATTATTATTATTATTATTCAAGTTAAATAATAAATATTCTGGTAAAAGTATTTGTTGCGTACGTCGTTTTAGTTGTCGTGGTCCAAGCAAATCATGCGGTTTACGTTTCCGCTGTCGAAAATTTTCCATGATTATAAATAAAAATTTACCTTTTATGAACCGTTGAGTATTGTTAATCAATAGTTATAAATAATATTATAAACGATACCACAGTATTCTAAAGATAAAATAATTTCAGGTTATATTGTTCGCAACTTCGAGCGTTTATATATCTAAAATGACGACATGTAAATGTTAACAAATTGATAACAAAATAAAATATTATAATAATAGCAAAATGTTAACCCAAAGTTGTTGGAAAAATGTTAACAATAAAATGCTATCTTTTGAATAATACTAAAAAGTCAACATTTATATAACATTTTTTGGATGACAATTTATCAACATTAAAATGGTAACTTTTATTTATCTTCAGAAAGTCACCATTTATCACTACATTTTATGGTAACATTTTGCTAACTTTTTCATATTATATTTTGTTAACATTTTTATGATAACTTTAAGATAACTTTTAAGAGTTATCTTTTTCAAAAGTACTTTTTGTCACCATTTTATTAACATTTTGGAATAGCAAAAAGTTGACTCGGAACGGGCAACTAAAAGCTAACAAAAAGCGAGCCTGGCCACTTGGGAATCAGAGACAAGGAGGATTCAATTACTTTTCCATTGATGGTGATGCGGATTCGAATCGCTGGACATGCTATTTTTATCCTTAAAGGTTGTTAATTTCAGTATTAAAATATACCAGTCCGATATTATTTCCGACGTAGTTGTGAGAGGCGGACCCTTATAGCCACTTTAGCTTGAAATTGACGGCAGTTTGATGTTGAAATTACCTGAAATTTTCTGTCCGAATTTGCCGACAATTTGACAGCAAAAGTTGTAAATAAAAATTTACGGTTAATTTTTCTACAATATAAAGGTACCCTGATAACTAAGTTGATGAGAAATGGCGTCAAACTTACAGCTGCAACTAGACGCTAAGTTGGCCGCAAAAGTTGGTACTTCCAAAGTTAATAGATACTTTCTGAGAAAGTTGGTAGCACAAATTGGAAATCCAATAAATTGACGGTCACTTTTCGAGAAAATTGGCGACAAAAGTTGGCAATCATAAGTTTACGGAAAGTCGCCTTCAATTTTTTCAGAAACTTGCTTTCGAATTGCGGCTCTTCCCAGGCGTTAACTTTCTCAGAAAGTTGGCGGTAACTTGTAGCCAAAAGTTGCAAAATCTAGAGTTGTTGACAACTTGTCGTCAAGTTGGTCGCAAACTAATAAATACCAACTGTTTGACGAGCAACTCGTGCTATAAGGGTAACTTTTTATGGAAAAAAGTCTGTAATGTTCATTTTTACTATTTCAGAAGGTAAGGAAATTTATACCTATATAAAATTGTCTACAATTTGACGGTAAAAATATATTTAACAATTTTTCAAGTCAAATTAACAATAAATTGAGATAAAATTTGCGTGAAAATTGATGGCAACTTTTTTCTAGTCAACTTTTGAAGTCAATTTCCGTCTTAATTCGGGCAGTAAATTTACTTCAAATTCAATAGCAAGTTGCATACAAATTGTCGTAAAAAATGAAAAAGTCTGAAGTTACGGAAATTTGACGAAAAATTCAACGAAACTTTTGTTAGTAAGCTCTTGCTTAAGCAAATTGTGCTGTTAGAGGAACTATGAAAAAATATATCTATTATTATGGAGTACAATTAATTGTCTTTGAGTATAGTAGGCGCTGAGAATGATGTCTATCTACGAGTCTTAGCAAAAAAGTGTTTTAAATTAAGTAGAGCTGTATCTTTGCCTGCCTCGGCAGTTACTTTTTAATTGACAGCAAGTTGACGTCACCCGAGCCTATTATGGCTTTTTGAAGTCAACTCTACGTCATATTTTGGCTGTAAATTTCCGTTAACTTACATTCAGATCTGCTATAGGAAAGTAACGACCACTGCTGCCAGAACGCGGACGAAAAGTTCTCCTTCCCAACCATTACTTTATCATCACAGACAGTCTAAACGATGCTTGGGAAGGGGAACTTTTCGTCCGCGATCTGGCAGCAGTGGTAACGACCCTCTAAAGACCGCCAATATTGTATGATGATAATTAAAATTAGTTTTGTTGGCTCAAATCTCAAATTCAATTAACACGTGGTCCATATGAAATCATAGTTAATTAATAAAAAAAAATTAACATTGAAAAAATGATTATCAACATCGCAGCTAATTTTCGTATACACAAAATTGGATTATGTTTATTCATAGTAATCTTAATTTTGTTATATATTTACGCGATCCGCGAGTCACATAATTCAACATCAAATAAAAGTAATGTTAACAGTATTTCTTTAAAATCGCTACTGGCAGATTCAATTCATGCAGCCGAAATCGGAGGATTAGAAGTAGTTGATGTTCATTCACAAGCCAAAGTTTCAATAGAGATAAAAGGAAAAACAAAGGAAGGAATTGATGATCTTGTGACGACAGCTGATTATAAATCACATTGTGCTATGTATAAATACCTTTCAGTGTTATATCCATCCCTTACTATAATTTCCGAAGAACAATCTAAGGAATGTGATGATACTATAACAGTAGGAATCACGGGTTATACCCATAGTTTCAGAAATACTGATGTCGAGAATGATTTGATGGTTAATGCTGATGATATCACAGTATGGATTGATCCGTTAGATGCGACCAAAGAATATACTGGTAATATTTCAAACATGTTAGGTTTCCGATACATCAAGGTGATCTAAAAAAAACAACCTATTGAATTTATGGCTTTTAAAGGACCTATATGCCGAGAAAAAAATTCTCCCATTGGAAAAAATTTTTAGGTCAATTTTAACAAGTGTCGGCAACCATTTAGAATTTCCTATTTAAATAACACGTGAAAAAATAATTTTTCATTAAAAATATTATAAATTTCGAACCGTTTGAGATAAAAATTTGGCTCTGGAATATTCTTCTAGGTCATTAAATTTCCTAAAAAATAGTCCTGGGAGTCGATGTTCCAAACTCGATATTTCGTACACTTATAGGCCATCAAAGTCTACAGTAAACAGAATTATACAGTTTTAAGGCTCTATTATTAAAAATATCAATACTACGAGAAAGTTCTTGAAGTAAAATTTAATGAAGTAAATAAAAAGTTTGTTCTACATGTAGTGAATTTAAATCGCCAGCAATATCACATTCTAATAAATAATATTTTATTAACGCCAGCAATATCACATTGTAATGAATAATATTTTATTAACGATAAAAAAAAAAATAGATAGGACAAAAACTGGAATACAATACAAATGGAAAAGCTAAAACTCTATTTATTTTATGAACCTAGTATATAAATTGCATTTCTTACTTGCTTTATTAAATTTTAATCCAAGAATTTTCTCGTAGTATTAATATTTTTAATAATAGAGCCTTAAAGCTGTATAATTCTGTTTACTGTAGACTTTGATGGCCTATAAGTGTACAAAATATCGAGTTTGGAACATCGACTCCCAGGACTATTTTTTAGGAAATTTAATGACCTAGAAGAATATTCCAGAGCCAAATTTTTATCTCAAACGGTTCGAAATTTATAATATTTTTGATGAAAAATTATTTTTTCACGTGTTATTTAAATAGGAAATTCTAAATGGTTGCCGACACTTGTTAAAATTGACCTAAAAATTTTTTCCAATGAGAGAATTTTTTTCTCGGCATATAGGTCCTTTTAAAGCCATAAATTCAATAGGTTGTTTTTTTTAGATCACCCTACGATACATTCACACAAAATTTTATTTTCACTTCCATTAACCGGTTTTAAATAAATTTTTTCTTTAAGAACATTTGCTAGAATATGTAACCACAATGGTCTGCATTGCTGTCAGAGGAATCCCAGTAATAGGAGTAATTCATAAACCATTTGAACCTAAACAAACTTATTGGGCATGGGCTTATCATGGAGTGTCGAGTAATTTACGTAAAAAAGTAAAAGTAAGGAAAATAATAAATCTAAGTATAATACAATCTGCTCACAAAATCTCATAAAATCGGATAAATGGTCATAAATTCTCATAGAGGTTTCATAAGAATGAGTTCTAAAAGAAAGTGATAAAAGTAAATATTGTCCTTATACATATAGCTATGACACTTTGTCGTTTTTTGTTTTAGCAAGGTATACTTTTAAATAATGACGGAATATAGAATCACTTCTAATGCAGAATACTTATGGTTCATTCCACCAATGAAAATTTTTTTCGAGTGTAACCCCCGGATTTTGTCCGAATTTCTGGAGTGATTCTGTACATCCAAATAAAGATTCCCTGAAGAGTTGAGCTCTCAATAATAAGTACTTTCGTAGTAATGACTTTGAATTTTGACGATTTTTTTTTTTTTTCAACGTTTTGGTTTTTTTTTTTGTTTTTATAGTAAGAACATTTTCTATATAAAAACAAAAAAAAAAAAAAAAAAAAAAAAACGAAAACGTTGAAACGAAAAAACGAATTCGTTGATATACAATCATCTCTTCTAATTACATTTAGCTCTTCTTCTGTAGGAATGTCTTGATACATGATACCCACAGTGTCATGCAGTGTATCTTTACCTGTGCTTGTTTCCACAAATCTATCAAAATTATCTCATGCTACTCCAGATGTTAGTATTGAAGTAGATATAATGCCGGTAGGACATAAAAGATTTTTAGAAGTACAAGAATATGCTGCAGATGTTTCCAGATCTAGTATAGTCGTGTAATTGATAGAGTAACCTAGTCTGTTCAAAATATCTACAACTTTTCGACTTCCTGTCAGATTTTTTATCGTAATACCTAATATAATGTGTTTTCGTGGTTTGATTTTACCTAATGAAATGCTAAAAATTGAATTTTGCGAAAAACTCGAACACAATCTGTCAACGCGATTATTGCCTTGCTTAAAAATACCATTCAACGCAGTATTCCAAAATAAACTTAGCCATTTTGGGACGTCGCATTTTTCTTTTTCCAACTCTTCACTACTTATTGCATCCGGTAAAGCTTTTCTTTGTATTTTAAGAATATGTGCTCGATATTTCAAGGCAAAATCTTGAGCCTCTTGTTCGAACACTATACTTTCAATTTCTTCATCATCAATTGTCTCCATGTCTATTGCAGCAAAGATAATAAATGGTTTGTTTGAAATATTGATGAATGTAACTTTATTTTTTAATTGGCTGTGTATATAGTCTTTAATAGCATGTGTACTAAAATTAGTAGGTTCAAGATCAAAACTTCCATACATTTCTTTCAAAAAATCAAAAAAGCAAACTTTTAAATGAGCCAAAGATAATATTCGTTGATTCTTAATAACTTCATTTTGAATACAGTTTATAAATTTTTCACGAGAAAGCTTAAGACAATTTCTTCTCCATATCCAATTATCAGTCGATGGTCGATGCAGCATTGCCTGGTATTTTTTAAAATATTCCCAATGACAACTGTTATGATAACATAAGGACGTTTATATCAGAGAATACACTCATGTCATAAATTAAAGGAACAGAAAAATTTTAGAAATTTAATTTTCATTAGAAAATGTAAAAAAAAAATTTCAAACAAAAAAAAAAGTTGCAATTTTTTTTTTATTTTTTTAATTTATTTTTTACACTTTTTGGAAATTTTTTTTTGTCTTTTTCTTGCATTTGATGAGTAACGAATGCAAAAATTTAAAAAAAGTCGAAAAAAAATATTTTTTCATTTTGATTATGATTACACAATTAAAGGAACAAAACTTGTTCCTTTAATTGTTTTGCAAAAGTTTAATCAATCCACCCCGAAAAACGGCTCGATGGATCAATTTAAAAATTTGCAGGGTTATTATTGGGGGTACATTAAGCTAAAAAAGTCGCTGGCAACATTATTTTTTATATCGATATTTGCAGAATAGCGGTTGATTTACTAAAAAAACCCAAAAAAGTAATTTTTTTGTACTTCTAATGGATGTTAAAAATAAAAAAAATTTTTTTTTTTTTTTTAATGATGAAAGGGTCTTGTAGAGAATTTATTCGAGTTTTTAACGCCGCCCTTCAATTTACTGTGCGCTCATTGGTACCTGAAATATCGATGATCAAACCCAAAAGGATCATTTTTCGTTTGAAGGCTGATATTTCAACGACAAGTTTTCGTACGAATCTACAAAAAAAATGCAAATTAAAGCTGATCAAATTTGCTAACCGACCTAATCATTGGTTTAGCTGAAAAAATTTTTTTGGAGCCCGTGGACTATCTTAAAGAAAAGAAAAAATTTAGAAAATTTTTGTCCCGCGGTATTTCTCATGTTTGCGCAATGTCTGAAGCTCTAAAAAAAATTTGATGAAAATGCGTCGAAACTAGAGATTTTAAGCTAAAAAATGCCTTTTTTTTATTTTTCGATACGATTATTTTTCACGAAGTTACAGCCTTACGAAAATCACTAAAAAATTTCTAAAATTTTTCTGTTCTTTTAATTTATGGCATGAGTGTAGATCAATATATTCCCCAAGAAACTGTGCGATAGCATAGAAATAAAATTTACAAGATAAAAAGTATCGTTTTATGAAAACCGAGTTTTCATCAGATGTCGACGTTTTGAGGTCCTAGGAAGCTAGCCTAGTCATTTTCAGAGTGATGTCCAAGTGCCTGTGTGTGTGTGTGTCTAAGCTTACTATAACTTCTTAACTGTTTCACTGATCAGAGCGGTTCTTGTGGCAATCAAAGACGTTTATTGGCCGTCAACTTTCCCAAAAATTTCAGATCGATCGACCAATTAAACTCTTAGGTATAAAATAAATGGAGAAAAAAATTTTTTTTTAGTTTTTTTATAATTTCTGAGAAATGACTCTATCGATTGATCCCAAAATCTAATCTAAATCAGCTCTAGAACTCAACAAAATGCGACGGTCGCCGCCTCAACCATCATTATTGATTAATTGGTTCAAGAGATATTGTGGGAGAAAGAAATACTCAAAAACAGTTTTTTCTCAATATCTTCAAAACGGCTGAACCGATTAATTTCCAATTTTAGTCAGCTCTTCAACTCAATAAAATGCGTCGATTGCCGTATTGAATAACGAAATTGATTTATTAGCTTTTAACCACTATGTAACGTAATGTAACTCATTTTTCAGTTTAAATAATATTGTCGACAAAAAAATTGAAAAAACACTGTTATTAATATTTTTTTCTTGCATAGTTCATGTATTAATGCTCTGACATGAGTCAGAACTCATTCAAATCTTTACTTCGATCATTTATATTGATTTTTGCCTAATTATATTTTCTTTTGTTATTATACATATATATTAAACATAATTGTGAATGGATATTTAAAAAATGCTCATGCCTTGAGGGGGATAGCCACTGTGAGGATCGAAAAAATAGGTGATTTTCGGGAATGTTTTTGACTGGGATAATAAAGGTATGACGGGGAACCTCTCCTCCTGGAGCGGAACCTGTCACTGTAGCGACCTCGTGAATGGGCGCCACTGGGAGTTTTTAACTTGGTCTTCCAGTACCGGCTTTGAATTAATTAATAATTAAGGAAAAGAATAGGAGGGAATTTATTACGAGATTTTAATCAAGTGAACTATTTATTCACAGTATTCACAATACACGAGTTCACACACACACGAGTCCCCTTGACTTTACAAACACGACTGAGGTACTTATGGAGAGTCGGGCAACCTGCCACGACTCCCGTTAAGTTTTACCTTTGGTCCTTGCACCACCAGCTAAAGGCCCTGCCTCCTTGGTTGGATTGATGTTAGGTTTTTCTGTTGACTAGGAAACGAGCGACCCGCCACGCTTCTTCAAGAACAAATTCCACAGCTAATTAGACTCTTAGTGCTGGCGCCAAGCAATTTGAGGTCTAGTGATAAGAGCAACCCGCCACTTATCACTGTCTTTCTAGGCTAGTTGACACTAGAGAAAGCTGCTGTAAACTGAAAACTTGGGCTAAAACAGCCCCTTTTATACCCACCCTGGGCCTACCCCTTCTTATCGAGGTCACCTGACCATTGACGCCGAGCGGCAAATTTCCCTTACCCTTGTCCACAATGTTTAAAGGGCCCGCTCGCGACTGAGAAACTTAACTAACTATGGTTAAATATATATATTTTGGTATATAGCGATGCTTGTTGACCAACGACTGTCGATCATTTTAATTATACTGATTCTTTATTGCTGCTAATTAATTTTACCCTATCACAAAGGAATTCGGGAATCGGTTTTTTTTTGTTTTATAAAGTATATATTGAAGATAATTCTCCTAAATTTTTATTAAAAAATATCGTGTTGTTATCAAGTTATAAGCATTTTTGTGGAGCACCAAAAAAATTTCCCCTACCACGGTCTCATCTCTAACTCAAAAACGGATTATCTAAAACGAAAAAACCAAACCGCGTTGTAATCTGTATGCAGGTGGTTATCGTTCCACGTAGGGGATTTAGGAAATTTGGATTTGAAAAAAAATGGCGACATATTAAAAATTTTTTCGTTTTTTTTTTCTCATTTTTTTGGATTCAAACAGCCTTAGAAAATCTGAAAAATCAAAATTTTCAAAATTCCCTACACGGAGAAAAAAATCTGATAATATTTTTTATTTTTCAAATAAAAATTACTATGTCGCCGAGGCAAACTAGAAACGGTCCAATAATATCGAAATTTTCCTTTAAATAAGTAAAAATTATAATCGCTTAATCCTATAAATTACTAAATTATAAGTAAAATTACTATGAGTCTTAGAGTACAAAACACAAGCATTCAATAAAATTTACTATTCGATTTAGTAAAAAATCTATTTTAGAATAAAACTTTCACAGAGACTGCTATTGAATTTTTACTAATCCAGATTGTAAAATTTGTCTTCTTGAGTGTAATAATACATTTTTTTTTCCAACGAGATATATATATATATATATATATATATATATATATATATATTGTTGGAATGTATTTGTATATTTATTTATGGATATATCTCAATTGTCATCTTAAAATCCGCCATCTTATTTTTTTTTGACCACGATGGGGTTCGAACCTACACCTTGCGAATAATCCAGTTCACATGCAAGCACGCTAACCACTTGGCTACAAGTACCATTCGAATTTCTCAAAGTATATGCCAAATATAAATAAAATACAACGAACTCGAGATTATATCTCACGTATTAAAAATTACAATCTCAAATAGTAATTTTTACCCGCTAAGTGACGATTCACATCCCTGATTAAAAAAAAGGATTTGATAGGATTAAAAAAATTGAAATTTTAGGATTTCCAGTATTTAGCAGGATTTGAAAGTATTAAAATTTTAATCCTTTTGAATCCTGTCAAATACTTTTAAATACTTTTTTTTTTATCAGGGATTACCGATGTTTTAAAAACTACAATACCTCAAGAAAATTTTACTTGATATTATAAATTTTTGAATACTCTAGTTTTTTTTACAAGGTTTTCAGTCATAGTTTTAAAATGTTATGAAGTAAAATTAATAATCTTACAAATTGTACTAATCGGCATACAAATGAATAAATTTTGCGAAACTCATATAAATATAACTTGAGTAATGTGTGACTTTTCTGTTGTTTCCAGATAAAAATCATTATCTACTCTATACTAATATTTTCTATTTTATCTACTGAATCTTACAGAATAGATAAAAATAAATATAAGTTTTACAGCAATTTATTGTTAATAAATTGTAATATTTAACTTCTACGATTACAAATCTTTTTAACTCAGAATTGTAATATTATCAAAAAGATTTTTGAATATTGTTATTTCCAGAATAATCGTTGTGAAATAATTATAGATTGTTACTATTCTTTATTCAATTTTTACTAATCTGCATTATAATTTTTACAAATCGTAAAATTTACAATACTGATTGTAAGAATCAATAAAAAAAATGTAACTTTCCATTATTAATAGTAATTTTTGGTTTGGATTGTAAATTTCTCTTCGGAAAATAATTTTTATTTGACGACTATAAATATCATCTAATTTTGAGCTCCGTTTTTTTCCGTGTACGTGCAACTTTAGCTACTGAATAGACGAATACGGGAAAAAAAAGTTGCGAATCGGTTCATATTTATGCAAATTACAGATGAGACCAGTTCAAAAAGAGTAGTTTCGAGAAAAACGCGTTTCAAGTTTTTAGTTAATGCAACGTTCAGTTGACGTGCTGTCACAAAAATGACTATAATGCGAAAAATATTCGGAATTTTCATATAATACTTTAGATATATATTTTTGAAGATATAAACTTTGATTTAATAAAAAAAAAAAAAAGTTTTTTTTTTTTTTAAATTTTACAGTGGCTATCCCCCTTAATTATCTTCGATTCTAAAATTTCATACTTTAACATAAAACGCAAATCTTTTGAGCGTGAAAAGCCCATAAAAAAGGAAAGCAAAGGTATTTTCGAGCTCGAAAATGTATTTATATTGATGTTTTTGAGCTCAGGGAGCTCGAAAACAGCGGGAAGTTTTGGGGCTGGCCCGTAGGGCCAACCGTTGTCCAGATTTTTTTTTTTTAAATGATTACGCGGCAACCGTAAGTCTAGAAGAATTTTTAATTTAATTAAATTAAATTAAATTATTATTTAATTAAATTAAATTAAATTATTTTAATTTTTAATTTTTAATTAAAAGATCTTGAAACTAGAGATTTCAAGCTTTAAAATGCTGTTCTTTTTGGTTTCGATACGATTATTTTTCACAAAGATACAGCTTTTAAAAATTTTCGAAAATTTTCCTGTTTTTCAATTTTTTGCATCTATGACAATGTTCATTTATGAGGCGTTCACTACAAGACGAGTACATGCGTTTTCGCATTTTCGCTAAGTTACTTTATTAATGTTTTACATTAAATATTAATTAACTTTCGTTGTTAAATGAACTTTACTTTTAACAGCGGATTAATCCTAAGTTATGTATTCCTTAATGATAATACCTATTTACTATATATTTGCGTGTGTATGACTTTTTATATTTTTTTTCTCTTTCTTAGTCAAAATCAAAAAAAAACATTGCTATCATTGTTTCACGATCTCACGCCGGAAGAGTCCATAATATTTCCAAGACAGTATTAGGTGACGATGTAAACATAATTTCAGCTGCTGGTGCAGGATATAAGTCTCTTGAAGTAGCTGTAGGGAACGCTTCAGCTTATGTTCATGTAACGGCTTTAAAAAAGTGGGACATTTGTGCAGGAGCAGCGATTATTAAGTATGCTTTATATTTTTTTTTCATTGAATTTCTTGAAATTGATGTAACACATAATTTATCAACTGAATCAATTACTGAATTTTGCTTTTTAAAGTGCTCTAGGTGGAACTGTGACGTCATTATCTAATGAAGCTATGGTAGACTTTAGATCTTCTGATTCACTAGTCTTCGATCGTGGTATTTTAGCTACCATGACAAATCATTATTGGTACCTGAATAAATTTTATAAAGCCTAAACATTGTTTATTCATGAAATAAAAGAATCATTTATTAATAATAAGTACGCATGGTATTATCTATTCGAAATGACTGGTTTGGAGAGATTGGAGTCATTGCAAATCTTAAAAATTCATATTTTGATAATCAATCAAAATTAAATTTAAATTCTTAATTTACATAATTATGTTATCATTCGATTTTGACAATTTTGAAAATTACACAGAAAAAACAGTTAACTTAAATTAAGGAAAATATTCTTAATTCAAGAAATTTTTTTTGATCGATTCGGAAAAAAAAAATATACTTGCCCCAAGCAAACAATTATCCTCAAAGTTTTATCTTGAATCAAAATTTTTTTTCTCATGTCAACATATTTTTACGCTTAAATCAAAAAATTTTCACGTAGTTCAAGAGTTTATATCACTTAAAGTAAGAGATATTTTTTTTAAAGCAAGATACATTCTTTTTTTGCAGCAATATTGCATTTTCTTGTTTAAAGAAAATAACATTTCTCGGAAAAAGTACTATACTTTTCATGCAAGTATTTTTGTATGCTCCGACCAAGAACACGAAAGTTGCCAAGAGAAAAAATTTCTTGGGAGAAAATATAGATATGGAAAAGGGAAAAGTCACTCGTGCTAGGCAGCAGCAAAAGGAGTAGTTTGGTGCTCGCCACGAGATCGCATCCAGCCACTTGTATTTTTTCTGGTAAAAAAGATATTATAAAATTGTTATATTCCGAATTTGAATACGATTTTCTTCGAGTACTCCTCTGTCATCTGACAGAATGACAAGTACATTTTTGGATTGTACTATAGAATATCCTGTAGTACACCATGACCTTAAAATTTACTATTAATGGTTACTTGAATAATTTTTCTCGAAATAAACAAACAAAAACATACGTTTTAGGTAAAAAAAAAGGCCATTCGGCAGCCGAAATGCAAGGTAGATTTTCCAATTTATCGATATACAAAGCTTCTTCATACATACATATCTTGTGATACATGTTAGGATATAGTCATGATATGAAATTAGGCTCATTTTCTAAGAGTGAGGGTAAAAAAGGACAACGACTATTTTCGATAGAGAACTTCAGATAGTTGATTTGACAAAACATTATATAGGTAATGTACCAAACTAACCTTTACATAAACAAAGTATAGAAAATCTAATTAGTATTAGATCGTAATTGTAATTGGTATTACGATGGCAAGACCAGTTATAATTATAGGACGTACAGATACGATTGAAACATCATAAGTAATAAAAGAAATACTTTTGAAATATAAAATAGCTGTGAAATTTACAAGTTATTTTGTGCAGAATAAAATATAACTGACGAAACTGGATTATAATAGGACATGCATAAGTTACGTGGAATGAAAACCATATTTTCATCTTTTTTTGATTCCATTAAAATTTTCAAGGCTATCAAATTATTGGAAGAAAAGGTCAAAACATAAAGTTTAAGGTCACAAATTAAAGCTTATTAGACAAGCTTTCAGATACTTTTTACGGAAATTTTCTTTGAGTATTAGTTTTAAAATGATATGGGCTTGAAAGTGTTAAAAAACTGATTTTTTCGAAAAATCGTGAAAATTTCAAACAGCCATAACTTCTAAACTAATTGACCGATTTAGCCCATCTTCGAACTTAACCGTGATAATCGTCTATAGAATAAGTGTAGAAAATTTCATTAGGATCTGATAAGAATTGTAGGCGCTATCGTGATGACAAAACTGCGTTATATACTGTTACGTTTTGGGCATTACCCCAAATTAATTAAAAATAAAAAAAATTTTTAATTATTTAATTTAATCCAGGTTTGGCCTCGTTAGAGTGTCTATAGACCCCTGGTGGACCGTGGTCGTCGATTATTCGATTAATTATTAATTTCTATTATTTTTCGTGATTTTAAAATATTTTTTCGATGCCGGTTCCAACTCCATATAATTATTATATTTATAGTGACAGGTGAATGGATGGAAAATCGGTAGGAAATTTGAAGGAAACCCGAACTGCTGTTGAGCGCTCAGGGTTATAGGATAGGGTGGAACAGCTGATAAGCGCTCGCCCCTGGGTAGTAATAGGGCTATGGATAGGCCATAGTGTAGGTGAAAATATTGGGGTGCCAATTGGCACCCCACAATAAGGTTAAATTAATTTAGAAATAATTATGGAGTTTATTAACTCTATAGAGAACAGAGGTTCGAGCTCCATGAGCTCTCTCGAAGGACTGACTATTAAGTCGTTATAAAAAATATAATAGAGCCAACAGAGTTGACAAAATGTTGACGCTGCATCTCAGGTTCCCTGTGAGAGAATCGTCGTGGTCCGGGTCTCATGCATCGTCATCTGTTTTGACTACCCGCGAGCCACGGCGACTCTCTTATCATAACCGATTTCCGTTACATTGTATAAAATTATTTTATTAATAATGATTAATTTAATTTAATCAATTAAATATTACGGGAACGTAACAATACCATATCAATATATACATATACACATACATATACATTTTTTAGCGAATGGTATTTTTGAACCCTACTCAACTAATTATTGTAGGTTCTGATAAAATTCCTTGAAAAATCGGCCATGAGGACAAATACAATAGATTTTAGAAAAATCTATCTAAAAAAAAATAATCGACACGTCAACCTTTCGGAGAGAAAATACATTCTTGACTGAAAAAATTTTTCATGTTTTATTAAAGAAGTAAACTTTTTGAGCAAGAAATCTTTTTTCTTGGCCCACCCGGGTAAAAAAAATTATATATAATTCAATATAACTATATATAATTCTGTATAATTAAGTACGATTTATATAGAATTATATATGATTCATATAGAATTATACAGAATTATATATAACGCTGAGAAAAAATCACAGATCATTATGTATAATTATATATAGTTATTGGACTGCCAAATGAAATCGATACTTTTTTTTTTCGGTCCCATACGAAAATTAGGTTGTGTCAAAAATTTTTTTTCTCGCAACTTAATGTTCTATAACTTATTAAATATAACTGATTAAAAGATGTCCAAGGTGCCATTTTGTAGGAAATGAAATTCTCTACAAGAGTAACTTTTGATCAAATGAAAAAAATCAACCACTTTTTTACTGCAGTCATTTGAACCTAATTTTTTTTAAGAATTTACATTTATATTTATTATAAAATGCTTATAAAACGATGTTACTATGTATGAAACCCATTGAATTAAATTTTTCTAGGAACCTTTATGATCTAAAAAAATAGTTTTCATACTTGAAGTAATAAAACTGACATTAAACTATTGATATTAACGATTTTTCTAACAATACTTTTCTCTCGTTTTGACGTATTTCGCATTTAATCTTTCTTTAATTTTTATCTGCATTAGAATATCGTTCATAATTGTGATTTTGAGATTCTCATACCGTTTATCAAAAATTATTATTTTATTGATAAATAAAAGTATACATTGTTTATGATAAGACAATTGTATTAATACCCATAAAAATTCAATTATAGGAAAAAGTGATCTTCGAGTGTGCAAAAAATTTTCTTTCAATTCTGTTACTAGTTTTTACCCGACTAAAATTTGCATGAAAACCTGACGCGAGCCTTATCAGATTAACCTTATTTCAAATAAGGTCCCGATCAGGATATGCTGACGAGGAACTGATGTCGATGTAACACTCAAGACCCATAAGATTCTTAACAGGATTGCCTTACCAGGATATCCTTATCAAATCCTTATCAGGGTTGCCTTATTAGTTATTAATTTTAAAAAAATATTAAATTGCGAAAAAAAAAATAAGAGATTGTTAATTCGATCGGGAATATTATCTACCCGATGAAAAAAGTTTTTGTCTAATTATATATGATTATATATGTTCATATATATAATCATATATGATTATATATAATCATATATGAAGTTATATATAATCATGCATGATTATATATGGGGTCATATATAATTATATATGACCCCATGCATAATTAGATCTGATCATACCTGGCTGTTGTTAGCCCATATATAAGTCTATATATAATTAGATCTGATTATATATGAGTCTATATATAATTAGATATGTTCATACTTGGCTGGTATAACTCCATATATAACCATATATAAGTCTATATATGATCAGATCTAATTATATATGACTCTATATATAATTAGACATGATAATACTTGGCTGTCAACTCCATTTACTACCATATATAAGTCTATATATGATCAGATCTAATTATATATGTCTATATATAATTAGATCTGGTTAGACATGACTGATACAAATCCATATATAATTAGATCTGATCAGACATGACTGATATAAAGTTATATGTAGTTATATATATATATGTATATATATATATATATATATATATATATATATATATATATATATATATATATCTATATATATATATATATATATATTTATTACATAATATGACAATTTTTTAATATAAATGTTATTAAATTTTTATTTTGTCAACTATCAAATAAACTTAAATCCCCAATACTTAAAAAATGTTCAAAGGTTTCGGCAGCAATTTAAAAGTATTAATCGACATCGATTTATATACGAATATTTATAAGTTTATAGATAAATAGATTTGATTATATGTATCTAATGAATTCTATTGTCATTTATGTACAAAATCAAATTTATTATTAGGTGCATTATTTACGTATGATGTATTGACTTAATTATTTGAGTCAAGTAATGCCATAAACTTTCCTTTATTGTAAGTTCATAACAGACTAGAGGATCAGACTACAATCCAGCGATCACCAAAGTTAAGCAGCATCGGCGTAGGTCATTGATTGGATGGGTGACCTCGTAGTAAAGTGGTGGTCAACGAATAGTAATTTTTTTTTTTTTTTTTTATTTAAATTTAATCAATATTTATATTGATGAAAACAATAAATCCTAATTAAATTACTTAATTAATAATTTAAAGGTATTCGAAATGAGATTCTAAAAATGACTATATTCATTCATGCATGATCATGTATAAACAGATCTGATTATATATAATTAGACCTGGCCAATTTTTGGATCCAATCATATATAGATGATTATGCATAATTATATATGATTAGACAAAAACTTTTTTCATCGAGTATTGTATTGAGGGCATTAGTTAGAAGAAGTAAACATTTTTTTTATTGACGAAAAAAATCCTGTTGACTGCTGGGCTTGAAACTGCGTCCTTCCGATTCGAAGTCCTTGATGCTATCCACTGCGCTGATATACATATGTGATCTTGTAAGGATAGATATTATATTGACTATGATGTCAAAGAATAACTGATGAAGAAGTAAAAAATCCGTTTTGTAATGATTGACGTGATTTTTATATAATAGTCATGCGTACTTTGTTTAATTTTTAGCCTGTAAATAAAATATTTAAAGGGATTGAATAACTTTTTTCTGAATAAAGATATCCTGATGAGGACCTGACAAGGAACTTGTCAGGTTTGCCCTAATAAGACAAACCTTATATTAACCTGACAAGGTCCTTTATGGTGCTTCAGGTTAATGAGGAAAAAATTCGAGTCGTGATAAGAGCTTATGATTTGTCGGGAGACCCTATTGCAAACAATCTAGAATTTGCTTACAAAGAGCAGCAACAACTTGTAGTAGGAATTATTTAATTAGTTTGTTTGTTTATTAATTAATTGATTAGTTTGTAGCAGGTACAGTTGATCTTTGCAATAGGGTTTTCTGACAAATCATTAGTCGGGTAAAAACTAGTAACAGAATTGAAAGAAAATTTTTTGCACACTCGAAGATCACTTTTTCCTATAATTGAATTTTTATGGGTATTAATACAATTGTCTTATCATAAACAATGTATACTTTTATTTATCAATAAAATAATAATTTTTGATAAACGGTATGAGAATCTCAAAATCACAATTATGAACGATATTCTAATGCAGATAAAAATTAAAGAAAGATTAAATGCGAAATACGTCAAAACGAGAGAAAAGTATTGTTAGAAAAATCGTTAATATCAATAGTTTAATGTCAGTTTTATTACTTCAAGTATGAAAACTATTTTTTTAGATCATAAAGGTTCCTAGAAAAATTTAATTCAATGGGTTTCATACATAGTAACATCGTTTTATAAGCATTTTATAATAAATATAAATGTAAATTCTTAAAAAAAATTAGGTTCAAATGACTGCAGTAAAAAAGTGGTTGATTTTTTTCATTTGATCAAAAGTTACTCTTGTAGAGAATTTCATTTCCTACAAAATGGCACCTTGGACATCTTTTAATCAGTTATATTTAATAAGTTATAGAACATTAAGTTGCGAGAAAAAAAATTTTTTTCGGAAAATTCTTATTTACGCGAGCGCTAACTGAAAAATGGTCATATTGAGCTGAAATTTTAACACGATTTTTTTTTTTTTTGACACCCTAATTTTCGTATGGGACCGAAAAAAAAAAAAACGATTTCATTTGGCACAGTCTTATAACTATATATAATTGCATATAATTATACATGATTATATACAACGCTGAGAAAAAATCACAGATGATTATACCTTTTCTTGGCCCAAGGTGTTTTTTTTATCCAAGACGTTTTTTTTTTGGAGCAATAAATGTTTTGTCTTATGGCAAGAAAAAGTTTCTTGGCCCAAATGAACTTTTTTTTTGTCCAAAACGTTGATTATTTGGAGTGAGATGACTTATCTTCTTTAGCCAAGAATTTTTTTTTCTTAAACCAAGAAATTTTCAATTTCACTTCAAAAATAAATTTTTTTGAAGCAAGAGAATTTACTGTCTTGAACTAAAAAAGAGTTTTTAAATCAAGTGTTTCATTTTCATTGAATCAAGAAAGAAAATTTGGAAGATTATAATTTTCTTGAGTCAAGTTAACTGTTTATTCTGTGTATCATTCAAAATAGCGCATTGTATTTTAGACTTATTTATTTATGTATTATTCAATCATGGAGCAACGCTCCTTGTGATCAAAACCAAAAAATACATTAACATTAGTTTTAAGTACAAAATATAGAACCAGATAAAGACATCGGCATAGTACATTAACTCTAATACAATCATTTTACACTAGAGCGTACAAATTATCCCATAACAATACAGATTGCACAAGTTAGTAGAATTATATAGATCGCAACAGTTTAGGTCATTAACGTACACTAGTCCCAAAAATTAAGGGATAGAACAAAAATTCGAAATTTTTGGGTGATTTTCAACATGCTGTAACTTGGTGAAAAATGATCGTAGAGTGAAAATAAAAAAAGCAAATTGTACCCTCAAGTTTCTAGTTTTCAGATCTGGACCTCAAATTTTTTTATTATGCACGATTCCGGAGTAATCTTAAGAAAACCGACGAAAAAAAATTTTCAAAATTTTTGCTCGACTTTCAACAAGTCTATGGGCTTCAATAAAATTTGTTGGATAATCTGACCTTATAACTCTTTTAGGAAATTTTATGCCCTTTAATTTGACGGCCTAAAAAAGGCTCTACGACGATTTGGCGCCGAGTTAACATTGATCAAAGCAAAAAAATTCATTTTGGCTTCGATAATCAATAACTCCGGACGTATTGGTCGTACAGAGAATGAAAGTAGGGTTTTGAAAACTTTAAAACATTTTCTGTAAGACAAAGTTAGTGGCTTTTGATGGTAAAATTTTTTTGAAGCGATAATGTTTATTAAAAAACAGGTAAAAATTCGCATAATTAAGGATATTCGGAAATCTTGCTATACCCATGCAGGAGCTGCCAGAGTTGAACAACGGGGCCCTCCTTGGCCCAGCACTGGGGAACCTAGCTTTGGCTCACCTCTATTGGCCCGGGCTTGGGCCAGGACTGGGTAACCCAGCCTTGGCCATCCAATGGCAAGCCAGATTTGGGCCAAGACTGGGTAACCGAGCCTTGGCCATTCAATGGCAAGCCATGCTTGGGCCAGGACTGGGTAACCTAGCCTTGGCCGACCCAATGATTACCCGGGCTTGGGCCAAGACTGGGAAACCCAGCCTTGGGCGTTTAATAAGTAGATCATATAAATGAATCTGTTCAACATTGGTAGGTTCGTCCAGTAGTTACCGTTCGGGCCTAGCAATCACAAGGACGGCAGTTCGCGCCCAGAGCCCAGCAGAATTTTCACCGAGTTTTTTTCACATCATTTACCTCCCTTAGATAATTTAAACGTTAATGATCATAAACTCTACGAGGTTAACAATAATAAAATTTTTTTATATTAAATTTATTCGTTTCCTCGAAGCCTGGGCCAAGCCTGGCAAGAAGCCTGGGCCAGGCCTGGCAACCAGGCTTGGCCCGAGATTATCATCCCAGACTTTAACCAAAACTGGGCCAAGACTGGCTTACAAGCCTGGCCCAAGGTTCTACAAAGTTGGGGCAAGACTGGGCCAAGCCTGGGCCCGTGGTACTTTCCTCTCTGGGTAACTCTAGATATAACGGATGAACAAAGGATATCATCGTTTTTTTTCAACCTCAAAGTGTCCTGAAAAAACCCTAAAAATTTCAAAGCGCTGCGATTTTTCTTTCTTAGTGTCCCGAAGCTTTAAACTTATCGATTTTGCCAAAAATCACCATAATTGGTAGTTTCTCGGTTTTTGTTCATTTTTTCGATTCACAAAATATTTTTTCATCAATTCTGTCAGAAGATGTTAAAATAAAGTTTCTGTAAAAATTTGAGCTCTTAATATTGGTATTTAGAGGTCGCGAATCATAATTTTCTATTTTCTATTTAAATAACATGGGAAAAAAAAATTCTAAGCTTGGAATTTTATACCTTGGCAATGGCTCATTGTACAGATGAGCCCAGGATATTTTTTGTAGGGAATTAAACGCTCTACAAAAAAACTCTCTTTTCATTTTTTGATAAATACGTCTGTTGACAAGTTATTGGAGCTTGAAGTCAAATTTATAGTGAATATTGAGATCTTTTTACTTTTTCAGCGAAACTATCAGACTTATCACAAAATGTCATGAGGTCTTTTTCGTAGAGAATTTTATTTCCTATAAATTACTTCTTATAAACTTTTTTCAAATTCTGCAAAACTTTCTATTTATTCCCATTTCAATATCAATCTCTTAAAAAAAATAGTGTTCTGATCGATTTTAAGAGCTTAACATTAAAATGTAAATAACTAGGAAGTTATGCGAAATTCGATAAAAATTTATGAAAGATGATTTGTCGAAAATAAATTTTTCTACAGAAGAGATTTTATGACATTTTGTGATAAATTTGATAGTTTCGTCGGAAAATTGAAAAAAACTCGAAATTTACTGTAAATTTGACTTCAAGCTCCAATACCTTTTCAATAGATGGAATTATCAAAAAATGATAAGAGACAATAAATTTAATTAAAAAAAAAGTTTTTTTTATTATTATCCTAGTAGAGTTCATGATTATTAACGCTTAAATTATTTGAGTGAGGTAAATGATGTTGACACATTTCGATGAAAAATTCTGCTGAGCCCTGGGCGCGAACTGCCATCCTTCTGATTGCGAGGTCTGAACGATAGCTTCTGGACGAACCTAATAATGTTAAGCGGATACTTTTAAATGATCTACTTATTCATTCTACTACAACCACTTGCTTTGATGAAATATGAAGAGCAATTTAATTAATATTTTCGATTATTTAGAAAAAAAAAAAATAATCATAATTTCCTACTGTAACAGAGTAATTTTTCAACCTTGCTAAGTTTGGCCCCTTTATTAATTTATCTTAATAAGGGCGCCACAGGAAGATAAGACTCAGCCTTCCAGAACCGGAGATGTAATTTTGAAATCAGGGTCGTCGAATTTTACAAGAGCGAGGAAGGATGAGGAATTAAATTTAATTATACACAATGTTTAACTAATATAATTATCAATTTTATTTATCACAACAATTATACCCACCGGGTTTTTACTTTACTTATAATTTATTAACAAAGTTTGTCCACCGGACTTTATACTCTTACTACCTAATTAGTCCCCTGGACTTTTGTTACACTAAATTATTTAAAAGAAAACTATTTAGTCCCCTGGACTTACAATAAATTTGGCCACCGGCCTGATCCCCTGGATCAATTATTTTGACTGAGTCCCCTGGACTTTTACAAATATTTTAAAATAAAAATGGCGACTTGCCAGATTCCCTGGATCTTAAATTAAAGTTTCATTCCCCTGGAATTATTTTATCTCTCACACACACACACACATTTTTATTTAATCTACTGTTCACCGAACTTAACTCACACACACACACACACACACACACACGTTTTACGATATACCGAATTACCCTTTTTTACTCTTTTTACTTAATCTCAATTCACTACATTTATTTATTATTAATTTTCCACAATTAAATCATATTTTAATTTTATACGTTAAATTATCAACACGTTTTCATTTCACGTAAATTTTCCTTTGGATTTATTTATACTGCGAAAACTTACGTGAAGCCGATGATTGGACTTTGGACTCCTGTTCTTGGACTCTGGACTCAGGTTCGGTTCTTCGCAGTTGACTCACGCATTTCTTATCCAAATTCAATTTTCGTAAGCTTTACTTGACCATTTATTTAAGTGAAATAATTTTATAATTTATACTTAATTACTAAGTTCTTATTGTACTAAATTAAATTAATATTTAATTCTGGATTCCCTTCCGAAAATGAAATTTTATAGAAATTAATTTAATAGTTAATTCTGGCTTTTCCGCCGAGAATTTATTTGACTAAACTCGAGGTTAATGTTTACTTTATTTCTTTACAATAAATTCTGGCTTTCCCACCGAGAATTAATTTACTCACAGCACTACTATGTTAACACTAAACTTTGCACTTGTCCACCGGATGTTACTCTTGGAGCCTATCTGTGGTTCCTTGGTCTTCACTGGGCTTCCGGCCTCATGGATCCGGCTCGCGGCAGATGGATGTCTGTTCAGCTTGTCGGCTCGACCGACTCTCCCCGATTTTGCTACTGTCCTGTGGTTATATATTTTTAGCTCGGCCATTTTCGGCAACTTCCGGAAAACGGCCTCCCCACTTAATTAATTTTGGGACAGAAGTCCGAGCTTCTTCAATTAGCGCACCATTAACTGACCAGCCGTGGAAAATCACGATTTTTCTTAATGATAAATTAGATTTTATCCCGTTACAGTACTATTTTATTATAATTACATAATTTTTTTAAAGTTATTATCTCGCTCTACCACCATTATTGAAAATTACATTTATTATAAAAATGTATGTATTTTTTTTTATTAGATTAATTTTTATATATAAAGTTACAAAATTGCGATTATTGATTGCAAATAATAACGAACTAAAAAATATTTTAATTGTTAGTTGTAAATAATGGACGGCAGTTCGCGCCCAGGGCTCAGTAGAATATTTCATCGAGATTTGTCAACATCATTTACCTACTTAAATAATTTGTCAAGGTCTGATGGCAGGTCGGATTATGCCTGAAATGAGAAATAAATTAAGACCCGACCAGGCCTGCATTTATTGGTTCGGCATTTTCAAAACTGCGAGGGTAATTATTTAAGAAAGGCTTCCGCATCACATAATCCGTCCAACAATTACAAAAAAAGATTTTTTTTCTTCAATTCATTAATTAATTCCGTGAAACAGTGATCATTAAATTTGCAAATATTTCAATTTCCGTTTGAGTTAGGAATTTTTTCTTTGAAACAAATGTAAGAGCAATGCTTTACCAACTACGCTACGCAACCGATTGGTGCTACCAAGTTTACTTGTCTAATATAAAGTAAGCTGTTGCGTGAAGAATGTGACTCGCAATAAAGCTTTTCGCTACGGATGAATCCGGCGTCATTACTAAAGGGTACCGAACTTAAGGTAGTGAGAGTATCGTTCTTCGAAGACTTCAGCTAGTTTGAATCGCTCCGGCTACTGCCGCTATATTTCGGTGTTGTGAGCATGCGCGCCATGGTTTACCGCTTTCTTTTCAACAACATGACAAGTGAAGCCGAGTTTAACCACCATCATATATCAATCGCTATTGTGTAGCCCGGCGCATCGTCTCATGCTTTATCTCACGTTACGCTATCGCTAATTAATTTTTGTAATACCAACCACGAAAGTTAGATTTCCTACCAACTATAGCTAAGTCACTTTTCTTCACACACGTTAGGATAACTTCTCACTCTTGATGTGTCTTCTTTTATCCTTTTGGTTATCGTCCCAATTGGGCCACATACCAGAACTCTCTATGTGTCTCTACATTCGGCAGTGTGACAACATTACTCCAGAGCCATCTGTTCTCCAAAGCTGTTCTTAGACTACCAGTTTTGTTTTAAAACTGTACTCAATTCTTTTTTTATTCAAAGACAACTTTATTCAATGACAACTGTACTCAATGGTTCAGCCAGTAAGAGAGCAGGCGTCGGTAAAAGAGAAGTATGTAAGTCTGTCATTATCAAATAGTGCTGAGTAAAGATTTTGAAATTATCTCCGTATTAAATTGAGATAATGAAATATAATTTAAATCGTATATAAAAAATAATTAATAAACAACATTTATGTAACAAAAATATTTAATGCATAGTTGTATTAATAGTGCTATAATTATTATAAGTCTATAATTATGAATTGATTTATATTAATGTCTTGATTTAGAAAAAGTTCTTTATGTTAAATTTATAATAGGTATAATCTATATAAGGAAACATTTTAATTGTTAACAATAAATTGATTAATTTTATAAATAAGTTTCAGAATAATTTTTTTTTAAATATAAAATTGTGTTATTAAACAAAAAATGATGATGGTGATTAAAATATTCCCAATAATTAGACCGTACATTAAAGAAAGTCCTTTTGCTCCAGTGGAGTCGAATAAAGTGTTGTATCTAATATTTGATAAATTAAATTAAAATATACATGATAAATCATAAAATAAACAATTAAATCATCTGCAAGCATTCAAATCGCAAAATCGCGGGAAAATTAAAAAAAAAATTAAACCAGAAAATTGGTTTGACTCATTTTGATCAGCTGATTGTTACTTGTCAGTTATTTGGCAGCACTGTGATTATAATGCTCTTATTTACATTCAAAACAGTCTAGCTTACTTAACCCTTATATGTTGTTGCACATTAATAAACTTTTTCAAAAAACTTTTAAATGTCTTGAATATTTTAGTAAAATTTATATAAATGTGTTTAAATTATTTTACATCAAGAAAAAATTTAATCTATTCTGTTAACTATTTTAAATATTATATGAATAATTATTAAAAAAAATTTGAGAAAATTATTATTATTATTATTATTATTATTATTATTATTATTATTATTATTATTATTATTATTATTATTATTATTATTATTATTATTATTATTATTATTATTATTATTATTATTATTATTATTATTATTATTATTATTATTATTATTATTATTATTATTATTATTATTATTATTATTATTATTATTATTATTATTATTATTATTATTATTATTATTATTATTATTATTATTATTATTATTATTATTATTATTATTATTATTATTATTATTATTATTATTATTATTATTATTATTATTATTATTATTATTATTATTATTATTATTATTATTATTATTATTATTATTATTATTATTATTATTATTATTATTATTATTATTATTATTATTATTATTATTATTATTATTATTATTATTATTATTATTATTATTATTATTATTATTATTATTATTATTATTATTATTATTATTATTATTATTATTATTATTATTATTATTATTATTATTATTATTATTATTATTATTATTATTATTATTATTATTATTATTATTATTATTATTATTATTATTATTATTATTATTATTATTATTATTATTATTATTATTATTATTATTATTATTATTATTATTATTATTATTATTATTATTATTATTATTATTATTATTATTATTATTATTATTATTATTATTATTATTATTATTATTATTATTATTATTATTATTATTATTATTATTATTATTATTATTATTATTATTATTATTATTATTATTATTATTATTATTATTATTATTATTATTATTATTATTATTATTATTATTATTATTATTATTATTATTATTATTATTATTATTATTATTATTATTATTATTATTATTATTATTATTATTATTATTATTATTATTATTATTATTATTATTATTATTATTATTATTATTATTATTATTATTATTATTATTATTATTATTATTATTATTATTATTATTATTATTATTATTATTATTATTATTATTATTATTATTATTATTATTATTATTATTATTATTATTATTATTATTATTATTATTATTATTATTATTATTATTATTATTATTATTATTATTATTATTATTATTATTATTATTATTATTATTATTATTATTATTATTATTATTATTATTATTATTATTATTATTATTATTATTATTATTATTATTATTATTATTATTATTATTATTATTATTATTATTATTATTATTATTATTATTATTATTATTATTATTATTATTATTATTATTATTATTATTATTATTATTATTATTATTATTATTATTATTATTATTATTATTATTATTATTATTATTATTATTATTATTATTATTATTATTATTATTATTATTATTATTATTATTATTATTATTATTATTATTATTATTATTATTATTATTATTATTATTATTATTATTATTATTATTATTATTATTATTATTATTATTATTATTATTATTATTATTATTATTATTATTATTATTATTATTATTATTATTATTATTATTATTATTATTATTATTATTATTATTATTATTATTATTATTATTATTATTATTATTATTATTATTATTATTATTATTATTATTATTATTATTATTATTATTATTATTATTATTATTAAAAATTAGTACATATTGAAAAATATTAGTGCATTAGATTTGTGAATGTATATTCAGTCTCAAGTATGTGTTTATGCGGCGTTGCCAAATGTTTTGACTCAATTTTTATGTCGACGAGTCTTAAATTCTATACAATTTTTTGAAGCTTATATCTCAAGAAATTTCACGGTAAATGATCTATAAATGACAGAAATTATTGTGAGAAATAAATCCTGTGTTACATTCTGGCTACTCCATTTATTGGGCAGAATATTTTTAAATTGACCAGGCTGACGTCGTTATGGTGTCCATAGACCCCAGGTGCGTCAGCTGTTGACCTTCTTTTATTTTATGCAAAAATGTTTTACTGACTTACCATGGTGACGATTAGCCCCATAACTCGGCCCAAATAATCCCTTGATGCCTCCTCTGAGTGTGATCAAGACGAGCTTTGAAAGCCCGGTTCCTCCGCAAGGGAAAGTAATTCCAATTTGTCGATCACACCTCAAGAGCTCGAAGGCTCAACAACACAAGAGTTCGAAGGCTCGACACCACACGAGCTCGACGGCTCAACAATGCACGAGCTCGAAAGCTCAACATTACATGAGCTTGAAAACTCAACAAGAACTTTCTCAGACTTAATTCTCGGACGACCTTTGGCGAGGTCCGCGATGACACCTCGAATCTCGCGACCGAGCTGTACTGCACATCCTGACCTGCTTCATCGGCCTCGAAACATGAATTATGGATTCGGAAAGGAAGCGCTTAGGCTACCGGTATCAGCGCCTAGAGCAGGTGAGAGTATTAGGCTGCCGGTAGCAGCGCCCAAAGTTAAATACGGAGTGCGTATTTTAATAAAATACGGGTATATATTTTACCTCAAAGTCCGAGTGACAGGATCAAGCCAGCAGGTTTGTGTAGAGTTCTTGGCTCTACTAGATCTTGTGATCAACTGACTTGATTCTGTTGCTCCTTGGTATTATACATTATCAAAAGTGTTAACGTTGCATCTCAGGTTTCCTATGAGAGAATCGTCGTGGCCCGGGTCTCATGCATCGTCATCTGTTTAGACTATCTGCGAGCCACGGCAATTCTCTTATCGCAAGAGATTTCCGTTATATTGTTGGCCGTGAAAAGAAATAATTTCGCCAACAAAGTAACGATTTATAAATTTATTATTTATTTATGATTCTAAGAAGTGTCGAACCGTTTATACGCTCACCGTGGCGAATAAATAATTCGAGACTTCAAAAAAAATTTTCGAAAATTTTTATTTAAATTTAATTAGAGCCAGAAAGTAACATCTGCATGCTTGAAAAAGCTAATTTTATGTTTTTTTCAATCCCATCTAATCAACAAATTACGGTATAATTCACAGAAAAGTGCCAATATCTAACTCGTACACAAGATTCTGACGGAATTTGTTTCTTTTAAAAATTTCATTTTAAAAAATATGCAAGGTAAAGTATAATTTAAATTCTACAACAGCATAGGTTATAACTTAAGCTTTTATAAAAAAAATTTAATTTCATCATAATCGAAAAAATTTTATTTTCTATTGGTGGCGAAAGGAGCTCTTTAAGGCGACTATTCATTGATCTTATTTATTGTCTGCGGTCAATGAAATTCATTCAATCGCAGCGTGCTCTTCAATGCATTTGCTGGGACAACGCATCACAACTTTTATACATGAATTTTCCTAGACACATACATTACTACTTTTATAATGAATTCAAGAGTTGCATTTGCTTAAATATTTTTTGTCATTAACGACAAGTGTAAAAACTCTAAATAAAGCCTAGTTTATTATCTTTTCCATTTCAGTATAATAATTTTTATTTGTTAAGACACCACACCACACCAGATTCCATTAATGTAATTTGTTATTTCGCATAAGTTGACTCTATTTTATTGTCAAAAGCGGGAAAAAAACGCTTTAATTAACATAATAGAATAAACCAATTAAATCAAATGAAAAGGTGGGAAAATTCTCATTTCAATATGTATAACATTCTACTATTTTATTAATATATCATATAATAATATACATTACGAGCGTTTCATGTGTAAACTTGAAGATTTTATTCTGTTTTGTTCAATTTTTTTTTATAGAAAAAAAATTAAATGAATATTCGAAAAAATCAAATCAAATCAAACCTATGATTACACATTAGATATAAATTTATCACATGCATAAGTTATTGCATCATTGATTGTCATGAAAATAATCAACTTTGGTTTTGCCGACACGTATTGATCATACTTAGATATACTTTCAAAAATTGGTCCTGAACATCCAGTTAAACATACTAAAACATCAATTGAAGAAAATTCGTCATAAAGTGCGTGTAAAATTGCTACACCACTAGGATCAATGTACGTTAATGCACTGAAGTCGATCACAATACACCGTAAGTTTTCGTTATTTTCTAGATTCAAATCATTTTGATACGGAGATTTCTTTTTTGTTTCCTTTTTTCTTGATTTAAATTCTTTCTGTGGATTTATGTTGACATGCTTGAAAATTTTTGATTTAAAATAATTTCTATTGGCGAAATTTAAACCTCCACGATAATGAAATATTTTGATTCCTGGTAATTCAGTAGCCTGAAAAAATCATTCATTTATTTATTACAAAAGAAATTTTTATAGACAAACAGTTAAAGAAGAAAACTTACACCTCTGTATTTACTAATGTCCAAATATAACTCAGTGTTTGGAATCCGACCAAGTAAACACGCATAAGATTTCATACTTAAAAATAAAATAGTTCCTATTGACGTTATTAAACCGATAAGAAGTCCAAAGTCTATACCAATTATTATTACTGTTACAAGTGTCACCATCCAGACTATACCATCTAATCTACTCAATCGCCAAAACCCAAGGAATTGTTTTGCTTGTAACAGCATCCCCTTTAACGATACCTGAAAATATTATAGTTATTTGAAGTGCAATTTTAGCCGTGCTATAAAACATTTTAGTGATGCGTCATGTATCATGCATTATACATGGAGCGTTAAACGTTACACGTTATGTGCATGTATTTGTCTGCATATGTGTTTCCTAGTATACCAAAATGAGCAAATGTTCAGTTCAGTACTTATACTACCGAATACCGTAGAGTGTATATTGCACTGAAAAAAAATTTATCAGAGCCGACTAAGATTTATTTAAGCCAAAGATATCGTATATTTGGACCTGGCTAAATAAATATTGAAATGTGAAAAAAATCTTATATATATTTGAGTAATTTAATTGCGTGAAATAAGTGATTTATTTTTGTCTCATAGAAATGATCCGTTGAATCTCGTGAGCGTTGAATTCCATGAGTCCTTTATTTAATCAATTACTAAAGTCCTGATGTGGGAAATATATAAATAGTTCTATATTTTTTGAGCTTGATGAGTTCTTGAATTAATTAAATTTATTATTTTCAATTATTCTCTCGAGATAAGCACAAAATAAATTAATTACTAAAAGCACGTGTTTTTAATTTGAATCGGACGTAACGAACGACAATGGCGTCGGTCTTCTTGCCACGGGGCAGGAAAAATATAATGCGCATGCGTCGCACTGCATATGCTCGAGTTCAAATACTGTGGCTAATAAGCCCAATAAGTGCTGCCTCTTATTGTTGTAATTACAACTGCGTAATTGCAACAGAGTTGATGATTGATGAATTCTTGAGTACATGATTTTTCGTGGTGAGCGTGCCGATGGACCAGTTGAGTTATTTATTGCCTTCTTGAGGTTCTGGTCCCACTGGTAACAGTGCGAGCTTCGTGATTGGACGAATGAGTGTAGAGTTCAGAATTTTAAGTGTAGCAACCCTGGTCAATCCGTTTTTTCCAGGGTGGAGGGCGATGAGACGAGCGAGAAGTCACATGGTTGGTGGAAACCTTCCGTCAGTGAGTAGCACAAGTGTCCCAACTTGATTTTGATTAGTCGGACGTGCCACTTGGTGATTGCCAGCTGTTTTTAAAGATAGCTTGTAGACCAATGATTCCAGAACTGTTAAGCATGTTGTTGTAGAAATTATCATTTGGACGATCAAGAATTGTTGGTATCGATGAGTGCAGGTTTAGGAATTATGTTGAGTGATCGTCCAATTAAAGTGACCAGGAGTGAGTGCGTCAATATCATCTGGATCATCTGTTATTGGCTCCAATGATCTTGAGTTCAGGATAGCTTCAACCTGCGTAAGAAAGGCCGTAAATTTTTCAAACGTGAATGAAGATACTTCTACTGTTCGAGTGAGGTGGTGTTTGAGTGATTTAACGGCAGCTTTCTACTTTGCATCCATACGTTAGTGAATTGAAATGCCAAGTAATACTGTTCACAGAAATATGATTTAGTATATTCCTTGACTCTTGAGTTCCTTGAGTGGATAGACGGATGATGTCATTTTCAGCTCCTTTCAACGTCGTTCCACAGTCGTTATTGAGTGCTGTGCAGACACCTCCTGAGCTGGTGAATCTACGGAGTGCTGCGATGAACCCACTAAAGGTGTAGTCACTAACTACCCCTAGAGGTGTTGTTGAAGTAAAGAGACAGACAAAAACATAAATCCAGCCCTTGTATGTTTTTGCACCTCTGCGTCTCCAATTCTGAAGTAAAATCGTACCAGCATAGTCGACTCCAGTGTGTGTGAATGCCGATGATGGAATGACTCTTGGTAGCTGGCCCATGAGTTGTTGAGCTCTATCGGCACGATGTTGTGCGCATTTGATTATAATTGAGCGTACTGGTTGTCTGCCGCCAATGATCCAGTTCTTTTGTCGTATGATTGCTAGTCTAAGTTGAGTACCACTATGCATGCTACACTGATGAACATTAGAGATGATAAGCTTGGTGAGTGCCGCATTCCGTGGTAAAATAGCAGGATGCTTACTTTGGTCTTGATTCGGAGTATTTCCCAATCGTCCACCCACTCAAATAATGCTGTCGGTGGCAATAAATACAACTAACCGAGTAAATGGATGACTATTTGGCCATGGTGCGTGTTTGGAGTACATGTTGATCTCGTTTGCAAAATAAATACGTTGAGTTTCTTTGATACAGAAGAGTAAGATCACGTCAAGTGGACCCCCCATTTTCCACTTGATCATGAAAATTAAGTTTATGTATTTTTTTCTTATGTAGTCACTATGAAAAATTAAACCCTCAAACGATTTTTCAAAATTTTCATTTTAACAACAATTTTTTTTACAATGAAAATTTTAAGTACTTTTAATTAAAAAATAGATTCCAAAACAACCGTTAAAGATAAATTAATGAAATTTTCAGGATTTATTGTCAAATATCTATATTTTATAAAAATATTGATAGCTTGAAATAATTTATTTATTATCCTATTGTTAATTAACTTTTAAGTAAACAAATGAAAATTTCATTGACTTCTCAGTCAACAAATGAAGTTTTTTTCATGGGTTACATGCATTATTTATTAAAGTTTAAGATCCCGAAAGAAAATTTCACTGCCCGCGATTAGTTTAAACAATATGAATTTATTTATCACCGCGCGCCGGTCGCTGAACGCTCTCAATACAGTGCGCGGCCGAGCTTCTCAGGCTCTATTGCAGCTTTGGTCCGTCACAATTCAAAGTAATATTTAAAAATATTATAACTGAACAAATTTTTTTTTTTTTTTAACAATATCATGAATAATACAACAAAATAATTTTTTATTATTAAACTGAAACAGGGAAAACTAACTAATAATTAAACTTAATTATTAATTAATAATAATTGTTTTTTTTAATAATTTATAAATTATTATTAAGTAATTATAGATACATTAATTATTCATTAAACAATAATCAGGGAAAACTAACTAATAATTGAACAATTAAACTCAATTATTAGTTAGTTTTCCCTGAGTGAGATTTTGAGTACTCTGGCAGTGTTTACTAATCATCATGTGAGCTGCGGTGAGTTCCAACCTTGGTATCGTTAATTGTTTCCACAGAGCTACCTTGGTTTTCGAGCAGGGCAGCGTAACTCTGACTCCATGAGCAGGTTTGTGGACTTTAACGAACACGGCAGCTGCCATTGCCAGTTGCGAGGCATCCGAGAATCCATGTATCTCGGTGTTCGAAAATGTGGACGAGTAGATCCATCTTGGAATATTGATTTCCGATATGAGCTTGAGTTCATTCTTAAAATCTCTCTATTTGTGCCGATGGTCGGCAGCCAATGGAGTGTCCCAGTTGCGTTTTTCAAGCCAAAGCTCCTGCATGAATACTTTGGTTCAAATAATGAGTGGTGCAAGGAATCCAAAAGGGTCAAATATTTGAGAAATCTCTGATAGAGTGATCCTTTTGGTGAATTTTTGGGTAGAGCATGGTAGTGTTTATGAAAAAATGTAACTGGTCTGAGTGTAAGGACCAGTATATGCCCAAAATCTTGGCGCTGGAGTCTGTATCCTCAAACTTATGATTCTTGATCGCTTCCACATGGTTGAGATGTTGTAATTTGTGATGATTGCTTTCCCATTTAGCAAGGGAGAATTCGACTGCTTTGTAGAGTGCTTCTAGTTGATCGGCAACTTTTTGAAATGAGTTCTAGTCATCAGCCCCACCAAAGATATTGTTGAGAGTTTATAACGTTGGGAGCAATAATTGGGAGCGAATAATGCAGATGTAATAATTATATAATACACTTTAATGAATAATTAACAATACACAAATAGAGTACGATCAGTATGTATGATAGGTGCGTGTAATATGAAAAGTAAGAGATACTGACGAGTAAAGAAGAATATGAGTTATACATGTGCAGTATTAGATATTTAGCTACTAAGTGTGTCTTTCTGTTGTCCTGATAACATACCCCCTCAAGACACACGTCCTTGTGTGTTGCGAGTCCAAGTCCTCTGAAACAATTTTTGTGCTGCACTCTTATTAATGCCTTCGTGAGAACATCGGCGATCATTTCTTTTTTAGAAACATGACTCAAACTGACTAGCTTGTTTTCCACAGTTTCTCTGACGTAGTGATGCGGAATTTCGATATGCTTCGTTTGTGCATAATAAACTGAATTTGACACTAGCTGCTCTGAACCACGGTTATCAATTAATAGTTTTGTATGTGAGTATTCTTATAGCTCGATATCTCTCAACAGTCCCCTGAAGTAGATAGCCTCCTTGACAGCCTTTGATAAACTCACGTACTCCGATTCAATAGATGATAGAGCAACCGTGTAATCCTTGTGGGATTTCCAACTCACAATGGCCCCTGCAAGGATGAACACGTACCAAGAGAATGATAGTCTGTAAACGTGCGTTTCTGATTTTACGACTTGAAAATCGAGCGCAAAATCTAACTGATTTTACGGCCATCTATTAGAATACTTTGTAAGTTAATTTACACTCCTCAGTCATTCAGAGTCATGTCAGAGGCCACCTAGATTAAATTCTATTCGAACTTAGACGACAGTGGGGTAGTTCCATTCCTCCAAAATTATCATATAAAAGGGCCAGCAAACACTTGTTCAAGGACGTATGCCCTGGCCATCACCTAGAGTGGACTGAGGACGCTTAGCGAGGTCCCTACTCTAGCACCAGGACTCATAACAATTTATTTGAGTCGGCCTAACGATAAGCTTGTTATATCTAATCATTTAGTCCAACAATCATTAGTCCAATTCTATTTCGGTCAGTCTGTTACCTGAATAATTTTATTTATTGAGACTTTTCTTATATATTAAACTAAATTATTAATTTTATTAGAAGTGATATTTGTTTTATTCGAATTAATTAAATGAAGAGATTTTGTGACTCCCTCGCCTGGCTAAAGAAAACCAAATTTGGTTATTAAGTGAGTGGGGTGGTTTGGTGTACAACGTCTGCCCGCGAGGATTCACGAAGAGGATCGACATCGAATCCATGGAGCCCGTGAAGATTTACCGAAGAGGATCGACGTCGAGTCCAAAAAGCCCGCAACCAATCGGAGACCGATATCACCAGTAAGTCCACGTACAACTACATAAGTCTCGAAAAATTATTCACAAACCTTTTTTTTCTCTTCAGCGTAGTATTTATTTTAATGAATTAGAAATCTTATTCCCCACGTCCAATAATTCTTTGTGCATTCTAATAATAAATTAATTTCATGCTGGACGCTAAATCTTAATTAATAAAGTATTAAATAAAATTAATAAAAAGGGAAATTTCTATAAATATATATTTGGGGAATTTGGTTAAATAAAATTTACTATATATAAGTTAATTGAGACTCTGTGTAAATTTTCTTATCACCAGCGTCAATTAGAATAAGTTCTATTTCTGCCGCGTGTCCAGTCAGAACGAGTCTACCTACATCCTGAGATCTATTTTCCCGTCTTCCGAACCAGCAATAGAACAATTTTTAATTTATATTTATATTCAATAATTTATTATAAATTAGTTTAATTTATTCGGGAAAATTCATTAACTGTGGTTCGTGGTTATTGGACACGGAATAACCAGGGCCCACCATTATAAGTCTATCCTTAATACATCAACCCCAGTCAGCATTGCAATATCCATGCATAGTAAACTTGTTTTGGTATTAGTCTAAGAGCCGGACCTACTTCGACCTTCACCGATCCTGCAACCTAATAAGATATAATTTTTAAAACGCTTACATAATAGATAAATACGCCTATAATAGCTTGCCTAACAAAATCCTGACCAGGATATTTTTAAATAAATTATTAAAAATTAAATTTTTTTTAATATTTTACCGTTCTTGCAACCTGTCAAATTATACTCTAACCGACAGCAAATAATGCATAGAATATGCCGCGGTAGTCTTGCCTATCCATTTCTTGACCAAACTACCTGGCAAGCGGGTATAAACAGGTAAGTCAATATAAAAAACTCCACTGATCTATGAACCGCTTGAATTTTATACCAAAATGTAGTTAATTTTATAACAAACACGATGATATAGGATTGCCTACAAAAACCTGGTCATTAATATCTATTGTCAGACTTTGAAGTTTAAAAAACGGAGCAAACAGTGGTGCGCGAGAGAGAAAGTTGAGCGGCAAAAGTCCGTGCGTTAGAAGAAGACATAACATGACAGTTGTGCGTGCTGTATTCCCGAGATATAAACTACTGCGCATGCTCTGTCTCATACTTCTTATTATTACTCGGAATTATTTTGGAGCAATCGACAATAAAATTTATTTATTTTATAATTATAGAATATTTTACTTATATTCATAATTACATTAATTATATCTATAATTATAATAATGTTAGTAAATATATAATAAAAAATATATCCTAATTATAAATGAGAATATATATATTAAGTTTTTATAATTAACTTTTAACTAAGAAATCTTAAGTATAAGCAACGGAAATAAAAAATTAATGAAAAAAATAATAATAATATTTAATAAATATTTTTACAAATTACAAATGTAATAAATATTATTATTATTATTTTTTTCATTAATTTTTTATTTCCGTTGCTTATACTTAAGATTTCTTAGTTAAAAGTTAAATTATAAAAACTTAATATATATATTCTCATTTATAATTAGGATATATTTTTTATTATATATTTACTAACATTATTATAATTATAGATATAATTAATGTAATTATGAATATAAGTAAAATATTCTATAATTATAAAATAAATAAATTTTATTGTCGATTGCTCCAAAATAATTCCGAGTAATAATAAGAAGTATGAGACAGAGCATGCGCAGTAGTTTATATCTCGGGAATACAGCACGCACAACTGTCATGTTATGTCTTCTTCTAACGCACGGACTTTTGCCGCTCAACTTTCTCTCGCGCACCACTGTTTGCTCCGTTTTTTAAACTTCAAAGTCTGACAATAGATATTAATGACCAGGTTTTTGTAGGCAATCCTATATCATCGTGTTTGTTATAAAATTAACTACATTTTGGTATAAAATTCAAGCGGTTCATAGATCAGTGGAGTTTTTTATATTGACTTACCTGTTTATACCCGCTTGCCAGGTAGTTTGGTCAAGAAATGGATAGGCAAGACTACCGCGGCATATTCTATGCATTATTTGCTGTCGGTTAGAGTATAATTTGACAGGTTGCAAGAACGGTAAAATATTAAAAAAAATTTAATTTTTAATAATTTATTTAAAAATATCCTGGTCAGGATTTTGTTAGGCAAGCTATTATAGGCGTATTTATCTATTATGTAAGCGTTTTAAAAATTATATCTTATTAGGTTGCAGGATCGGTGAAGGTCGAAGTAGGTCCGGCTCTCGTACTATATATATCAACCCGAGTTCTCTTATCCCAGCCAAATATCTTTGAACACGCTAGGCTCCAATCCAACCCTGTCGTCTTGGCTGATTGACGAACTGAGCCAATCTGGACACAGTATTTGCGATGTCAGGTCGTGTGCCCGCAACCAGATACATTAGCTCTCTGATGAGTTCTCTGTAGGGATGATCATCAACAGTATTGCTTTCATCAGATTCATCATTATCTTTCCTTGTAATTTAGCAGATGTAAACACTAGGCTAAAATCATTCATTTTGTACTTATCGAGCAAATTTATGATGTATGTCGTTTGAGTGATTGATACATACTTCCTCATTTGGTTGATTTCCAACTCTAAGCAATGTTTGGCTGGTCCCAAGTCTTTGATTTCAAATTCTTCTTAAAGTTTACATTTTATCTCTTTAATCCATTCGATGTCTGAAGATGCAACCAAAAAATCATCTATATAAACCTTCAATAACAAAATTTCTCGTCCTATTATGGCATGATGTAGACAGATTTCAGCGCCCTCAGGTTGTAACCCGATTCCTTTTAGTTCTCTTGATAATCTGGCATGCCATTGCCGTCCTGCCTGCTTCAGACTGTACAGCGCTCTGTTCAATTTACAAGCATTCCCATCTCTCTTCATGCATTCTAGCATCCTAGTAGCTTCAACCTTGATGTCCTCAGAAGTTTGAGCATTTTAATAATTTCCAGTAGCGTGTGCAAAAACACCTCGCGAATCCTCATGTATACAATTCCATCCAGTTTGCCGTTTAGATATGCGGTAACAACATCAAATTGTTTAATTTTTAGACCAAGTTCAGCTGATAAAGATATAGCTTTTAATATATTAAGAGTCTCATTGACTTCATCCGGGCCATTGGAGCAAATGTGTAGAAATGTGTCTACTTAGGTGTTGCAGTACTCTTAACCTTTGTCACTGTAAAGACACTCAATTTTCTTTCCGGTCGCACACTCTACATGAGCCTGATACATTTTTAGCGCGTTCAATGTGCCACTCTTTTGCCTGAGAAAGGAGACCTCACACCACTTTGACCGATTGTCCACAAACGTAACAGATACTTGGCTCCACTTGCTGATTGATTACCAAACGATCAAACGATATCAGGATGTACTATTTCAAGGACGTCTTTGCTTCTTTGTTCACTCGTTGGAAACGGCAATCTTGTCATTTTTCCGCGTAAACAGACTTCACATTGAGACAAGGTACTAGCTTTACAGGTATAATTATGCACTTCGTGATCTGACTGAAAACTCGGGCTGAATCTCTGGCGTTTAAATGATCTAGTCGACAATGCCACTTCACGACTTCTGAATCAATCTCACCATCAGCGATATCAGCTCCTGCATTTTATTCAAGTAAGTAGCATGAATTGCCACATCTTTCAGCTGTTAGTTTCACATTTCCATCTACACCTGTTATCATGGCTGAATCTCTTCGAAACAAAACTTCGTGATCATAGTTGGTGATCTGAGCAACTGAAACTAGGTTTGATCTTAGCTCAAGTACAAATAAGGTATTTGAAAAAGCTACAGACCTGCGATTATGCCCGTCGTTGACTATTAAATTGACAGCACTTTTTCCTTTGATTGGGCTGTTTGCCTGACTAGCTAAGTTGATAACACCACTAGTGATCTCATTTAATGACTTGAACAACTTCTTACCACCCCATAAGTGAGTAGTGCATCCACTATCGAGTATCTGTGGCCGATGAGCGGTCAAAGATTTATTGCGCTCGATATGATGAACTGCAAACGTGTCATCACTTGCTTGCGTACACTGTTTGCTTACATTTGTATTCTCATAATTCTCAGGATTTGGTAGCTGTATCGTCGCTGTTATACACTTAGGTGCCTTGTGCCTCTTCCTGCAACACTAGATAACTCATATGCAGCATTCATCTGTCTCTTTGATTTCAAGCGTCGTCTAAACCATTGCGATCGTCTCGAAGCACTCTTCCTTGATTCTTTAAAGGAATACAAAGAACTTATCCACATGGTGGAATCAACTCAATCAGCAACAATCGAACCAGCCTACTATCACCCCCATCATGGAGTCTTAATGGAGAGCAGCATCACAACCAAGCTGCGAGTAGTTTTTAACAGTTTAAAACACACCAGCACAGGTCTTTCACTCAACGATGTGCTTCACACCGGTCCAAAACTGCAGCTTGATATCTTTGTACTTCTAGGAGTTCGTACTCATAAACTCATCTTGATAACCAACATCACGAAGATGTTTAGGCAGGTTTTGGCCAACGAACGCGATTAACGACTTCAACAATGATTCTGGTTCAACGAACAAGGCCAAATAACTCCATACAAACTCACCATGGTTGCCCTCGGGACTCGACCAGCTCCATATTTGGCTGTTTGTGCTCTACTTCAACTGAATGAAGACGAAGGACATCGATTTCCACTTGCGATCACTCCACTCACCCACAGAAGATATGTTGATGATATCTGTTAGAAGAACAACAGCAAGACATACTAAGTAGCTAAATATCTAATACTGTGCATGTACAACGGCTCATATTCTTCTTTACTCATCAGTATCTCTTACTTTTCACATCGTACGCACCTGCTATACATACTGGTCGTACTCTATTTGTGTATTATTAATTATTCATTAAAGTGTATTATATAATTATTAAACCTGCATTATTATCTTCCAATTATTGCTCCCAGCGTTATAAACTTTCAACAGATTTTGGGCCCAGGCTCAATATTGGAAAAAGAATAAGTAAGATTCTTTTATAAAAGTGAAATAGTTACCAAGTGCTTTTGTTCTCGTTTCTAAAATGGCGTCAAGATCGTTGGGTGTCACTAAAATTGAGCTTTTGTGTAAGAACAAATATAAAGCGTGGAAAATACATATAGAGGCATTGTTAAACAAAAATTATCTATCAAAATATGTGAGTGGTGACAAGAAACTTCCTGATCTCACTGAAGCAGAGGCACAGAATACGAAGGCTGTACACTTAAGCCGACTAAGAAAGTTAGCTAAGTTAATTAGTTAACTAACCGATCAGCTTAGCTAATTTTTTATAAGCTATTAAATGATTTTTTATTCACAGACAGGTTCAAAAAATAATACTGATATTTTTTTTTATTATGAAGAAAAAACGGTGGTAATAATGGCTATTACATAATAGAATATATATACACTACCGCTCAAAAGTATTTGGCCACCTGCATTGTTCATTATATTACAAACAATATATCTATTAGAACAATATTATAAGGTTTATACAAGAATTAATTTATAATTAGCAAAGTGGTTTTAGTACACAAGGCTGTAAGTTACAAGGCACGTTGTAGAAGAAGGATGATGGAGAGAGCGTCGTTAAGTCGTCGTGACCGCTCGGTGGTGACGTGGCAGCCTCGCTGCATAAGACGAATTTTCCCATTGGCTTAAAAGCGCGCCAACGGAGTAGTTAATAACGAATTTTCCTCATTGGCTGCCGAGCTCTCGGTATAAGGCGAATTCTATGACTGGCCGGCTAATATAAGACGAATTATCTGATTGGCCGGCTTGTAGAGAGTTCTTATGGCGTCTTGACACGGTCATGAGAGAGAAATTGTATGTGTCGGGCCCAAATAGCGAGTAAACCGGCACTATTCTGACATTGAAGTCAGTAGCGAGTTCGGCAGCTCCCGGACGTAGCGGAAATTTATGAAGCTTATTTAAATTAAATAAGCTCGTGACTGAACAAAAAGTTTTTAACACATGATTTCAATTACGCGCGCTTTTTAATTTTTCAATATAGATGTTTATTTGTAAATTAGTTGGTTTTTTTGCCTGTATGCTTCTTATGTGCTGTGGTATTTTTTTTTGTAGAATTGACATTTCATGTTTCACAAAACTTTTATTACTCTCATACATTTGAAAACTACAGTTCAAAGATTCAATTGAATATTTAAAAATCTCATTACTATGTAATCACTTTACACTAGTTACGAATGGTATTGCTAGATGTAAATATTGTCCAATTGAGTACAATATAAAAAAGACAACAGCATCACTAAGATATCATTTAAAGAATAAGCATAATGTCAAAATGCAATCAGTGACATTAATTGAAGAAATGGAATTTAATTCACGGTAAGTTTTATTTTTTTTTTGTACGGAATTATTTCAGTTGATCGAATTTAATATTTTTTTGAAACTTAAAACATCAAATTTTTTCAATTTTTATAAATATAATAAATTAATATATGATTGATGTTTGTAAAGTACGTATTTAATTTTTTATAAGTTCCCGCTAAGAAAATTGAAAATTTTTTAAAATTGGAAAGTTATTTTACATTAAAATAAACGACATTGTTTATATCCTATAGAATCCTAAGGCAAAAGTAATCACCATGTAACTTGTAAAATATATAGCGATTTGTTACTGTATTCACACGCAGAAGGTCCAGGATTCTCGTGATCCTGAGTAAAATTGTTATAAAAGGTCGCTTAGAAGTCTTATATGAATCAGTGCGTAACGATTCGTGATTCCACATTAGGAATCGTTAGTAAAACTTTGAGATAAGGCTCCCTACTTAAAAAATCTGGTAGATTCTTATAGCTGTATGTATAAGACCCTATACTTAACTGTAGCACTTCTCATATAACTCATTCATTCTTATAAAATCTCTATCGGAATTCATGAGAATTAATTGGATTTTATGAGATTTTCTAAACATGGCTACCTCACAATTGAAAAGATAACCCAAGTCCTTCTCTCTTTTATTTTTATTGGCAACTACTGATGTTTCCTCAAAATTTTCATTGATCGTAATCTTTAAAATTATTTTTTGACCGACTAGCGATACTTTTGAGTTTCATAAGCTATAATCTTGTATCTGAAACATATATTAAAGAAAAGTAAATTCAAGATAATTCAATTTATTTAAATATTTTTCTTGGTTCAAAAAAATTTTTTTTTTCAATCAACCTATTTTTTTAATAGCGTATAAATGTATTGAATAATAATTATACGTAGGTTCCAGAAAACAGGCCAATGCACTCACGAAATTAAGGTCTTCGTCCAAAAATCGAGCTTCCAATTATTCTTGAAATGCTTCTTTAAGTAATCGAATTTGTGGAAAGTCGTTCTTATCATCATGTTTAAAAAAGTTATTTATCATCGAATAAATAACTGGCCGTACCATTCAAATAGTTGAGTCAGATTGACCGGACATGACTGTTGTTGCTACTTCAAATGGTTTTTATATTCTGACTAGAGCTTTCAAACAATTCCATTCTAAATTGCTTAGAAGCAATTTTTTAGACATTGCTTTATTTGCGAAATTGGGATCTAGCAATATACTTTCTACAGCTTGGCGTTGTTGTAATAGCCGTTCAAGCATGTCATAAGCAGAGTTCCAACGTACTATGCAAGAACTTATTAAACAATGTTCATGCAAATTATGTAATTTCTGAGCATCTTTGAGAGCGTTTGTTGCTTTATATTGTCACAATATGTAAATATCGCGGCAGTCTCCTATCTGGTTGGTGAGCAACAGGGGGCAGCACACGCTACTCACACGTCTCATCCGATAAATTATTATTATTTTGTTTAGATGTAAGATTTTCTTTTAACTATTGTGTCGATATTATATAATATATATCTTAGGTGTAAATTAAGTATGAGTCAGAAAATTTTACTGAATTATTTAAGCATATATTGGGATTTTTTTAGTGCTGGACAAAATAATTGCGCATTTGATTTATATGCTCATGATTATTTGACTGGTTGACGCATGCATGCCGGCGCAAAGTTGGCATTAATAAATTTATTTATTATAAATAAATTTATACGTTTTGTGCATAAACCACTGGGTGATTTAGTATTGAATCGTGGTAATAATTGATTATGAAAGGGACAATTTTTCATTTAGCGTCGGAAACGGGTCAAATTACACAGCTTTAATCATTTGTTATGTTGGTGGTGTCGTTAGAAATAACCTGCGACAGATATATATCGCCACTGGTTGAAGTGAGATATATGACAAAATGGCGCCGGCCGAGGTGCCGGCATGAGATTCACGTGCTGCCATGGTCAGACGTGGGATAGTCTCCGTAAGAGTAGCGTGTGTGCTCTTGTTGATAAAAAATGTTATAAATTTGACGCCATTCGGTATTTTGAGTAAATAGTATAAGTCCATTGGCATTATTTGAATGTTTTTGGAGAAATAATAATAAAGGAAATACATGTACCGTATTAAATTTTCAATCAGGGGAGTTGATTAATTACGTAAACTGTCAGTTTTGAGCTAATACATTGGCGTGTAATTTGTTCCCACGTTGGTGGCCAGTTGTTCATCTCATAAGTGTGAGTGAGATAGCGTATAACAACTGTTGCAATTTTCATAATCAGAAAATTAAGTGCGTTGTTGAGGGGCTAGGTTCATAGTGCTAGTATGTTCCAGAAGTTACCAGAATGTATTAGCTATACTAATGACCATTGCAGACTTACATATAGTGGTTAGTTCTTACCAGTACACCATCCTAAACGGACGTGTATCTTGTACCTACATATGCATTGTAATATACGTAGAATATACTTAACATTATAACCACGAATATATATATATCTTATTAATTAATAACCTGCCCGTCCTGATCATCAGGTTATGGGCCCAGATAACGCGGGTATCCCATTGTAAAAATCGAAGCAGTTATTAATTAAATAAAGAAGTTATTTAAAAGCATCGAGAAGTTTCGATAGCGTACAGTGGCGTGGAATGCGTCATTGTGAGACACTAGGCGTAAGAGCTCGAACATTTTTGGTGGGAAAACCGTTGTGCTGTGACTAGTGTAAAAAGTTGACAGTGTCGATTTTTGTGGTTGTTAAGTGATCAGAGAAAATGGCTCTTTCAATAAAAAAAGACCCCCTTACCAGAGAGAACTACCGTCCGTGCAAAACACAGATGAAGGGTATTTTCATGAGTCATGAAACGTCGGAGTATGTCGTTGTTGAAAAAACCAAACTAACAACAAGACCAGAAGATATCGCGGCGTGGGTCAAGTAGGACAGAAAGGCGATGACAGATCTTCTGATCGCGTTGGGGACAGACGAGACAGCAGCGTACGATGACTTGGAGACGTCGTAGGAAATCTGGGATAAGATCAAGGCGACGTATGAATCTGGGAGACCGACGCGAAAAGCGTACTTGCTGAAGAAGTTTACTTTGTCGAAGATGACAGAGGGGGATGATGTGAGGAAACACATCACCGAGTTTATAAAGACAGACAGCTTACAAAAATATTACACAGTGTTTAAGACATCGATAGAAACACAGAAGGAGTTACCATCACTGGACGAACTCAGGGTAAAAATTCTGGAATACCAGGAGGGACATGCAGAGCAAAATGTCGAGCCAGCACAAGGAGCAATGTATTCGAGGCAAAATCAGAAAAAACAACGTGGACAATAGGGCGGAAAGTTAAAGGCGTCGAGTTCCAGGGACGAGAATTTTTGGCGGGAAGTCGAGTGTTTCAAGTGCCATAAGAGATGGCATATCGCAAAGAACTGCCCAGAAAGAAATAGAAGAGAATACAACAATGCAAGAAATACAAATGAGTCATCGTTAAGTACCAGTAAACAGGCAATGTACAGTAGTAGTGGTAACGCGTGTTGGTGTATAGACAGTGGTGCGATAAGTCATTTATGTAATAGTATAGACAAGTTCAGTGAATTTAAGCCTAAATGTTCGGAGTTGAGCCTGGCAACTGATAAAAACACTAAAATATTGGAAACGGGAAACGTTTCAGTCAAAGTGTCAACCGGTAAAAGACAATGGGACATTGGGTTTAAGAACGTATCATACGTACCAGATTTGAAAATGAACCTATTCTCGGTGGCACGTGCCATAGACTTTGGACCCATAGTGACCTTCCGGAAAACTAAAGCGGTGGTGATAAATAAAAACAATGGTGTGATTATGCGCGCGAAGAAACGCGGGAATCTGTACTTTGTGAACAACATTAAAGACAGTGTTAGCAATGCCGAGACTAGTGAAAAACTAGGGCTAGTATGTTCTAGAAGTTACCAAAATGTATTAGCTATACTAATGACCATTGCCGACTTAGATATAGAGGTTAGTTCTTACCAGTACACCACCCTAAACGGACGTGTATCTTATATCTACATATAAATTGTAATAAACGTAGAATATACTTAAAATTATAACCACGAATATATATATCTTTAATTAATAATCTGCCCGCCCTTATCATCATGCGTAATTGTTGATTCCCGTGAAACGTAAATCACCAAGACAAAGTATTAATTATTATTTTATTATAATCGAGTATTAACTGCGATAAGTAATTGGATATTTTTTTTAATAATGTTTATAGTTATTAGTTATTATTTTTACTATTATCAAAAGTTATATGCGATAACTCTTCGATTGGGTTTTCAATAATTACTTATGATTATTATTTATTATCTTCTTAGTATTAATTATTATATGCGAAACATATTTAATTGTTATTATTTACAATTATTGATTATTATTTGTTATTATTTACAAATTATCACTATTATTTGAGATTATTGCGTTAAAAATTTTGCACATATAACATATTTATGATTTAATTTTATCAGTAATTATCATTTATCATCATGTGCGATTATTATTGATTTATACGTATTACCTACAACTTATTATTGTTTTCTTTGCGATTTTGCGACATTACACATACACGTATTATTTGTAAGTGAGTATTATTATTTGCATTTATTGTGTTCCTATCTGTGATTATTTATTATTTGAGGATACTATAATATGATAAACAATTAGCGATTGTTATTTGCGAGTATAAATTATTAATTTTTTACAACATTTGTTATTTATGATTTAAAATATATTTGAGAGATAAATGATCACCAACCCGGTATTTATTTGATTTTTTTGAACTGTTTAATTAAATGCTATCTCTTTCTTGATAATCCTATAACGTTCTCCTCTATTTTACGCGACCCACAGCGGAGTGTGGGTAGCGCTCAATAGCCGTTATGGCTCTCCGTTGGATGAAAAACTGAACAATAAAATAATAACACCAAAAAGTCCCACTTGAAGATATCCTGAATCTCCCTGGACCCGCAGCTCTGCTCAGGCTGGGTTAGAAATCCTTGTTGGGCGCCAGTTCGTGTGCCCCACGAACAAAATTCAAAAACCAAAATAAACCAACGGAGAAATGAAAATAAAATAAATGACAGGGTAACGATTTCAGATTTTAGGAAAAGGAAGCAAGAAAAAGATAGTAGTAATGTAAATAAATAAAATTTAAATTAATACCGGGTTGATGACCATTTGTTTCCGATATATTTTAAATAATAATTAAATGCTCATAAATGTATCGCATAAACAAATAAACAATATCCAAATAAAATAATAATAGATCACTTACAAAATACTACGGTATGCGTATACAAATTGAGAAAATAATAATAACAAATCGATAAATATCTTAAACACCAAATATGTTCTCGCATGTAAATAATGACATCACTCGCATGTGATATTCACAAGCTAAAACTATAGTCTCACGACAATCCCTAAATATTTCAAGTAAATGTTTCGTACAATTAAACCACGGGTGAATGTTATACACTATTCACAAAAATAATAATCGCAATATATTAATATAATAATAATACTCAAAATTAATAATAATTACATAAAACAATATCTAGAATTTCTGGTATCACTCACACGTGATAAAACAAAATAATACTAACGCAGTAGCTAATAATTATAGTAGTAAATAATAAAGAAAAATAACCAAATATTTATCACAATCAGTAATTGGTAATGATAAACTAATACTGACTCATTTCACTTATAGTATTAGTATTTACTGGGCATAATATAATCACGCATTTCATCATATGCTTATATAAAATATTAATACTCAATATTCACTATCTCTCTTACTCTTATGAGATATAACAAATGATCACCAACGCGGGAACAAAATTACACGCCAATGTATTAGCCAAAAAAGTACTTACAGATTACGTATTATTCAACCACCTTGGTTGCGCTCTAATACGGAAAATGTATTTTTCCTCTATGCTATTACCAAAACTCAAAAAATGCCAATGGATTTATATTCTTATTGAAATACCAAATGGCGCCAAATTTATAATTATTATAATGTAACAGAGCACACACGCTACTCTTACAGAGACCACCTCACGTCTGACCATGGCAGCACGTGAATCTCACGCCGGGACCTAGGCCGGCGCCATTTTGTCATACATCTCACTTCAACCAAATGGAGACATATGACTGTTGCATGTTAATTCTTTATAATACCACCAACATAATACATAACTGTGGCTGTGTAATTTATCCCGTTCCCGACGGTAAATGATCAAGTGTATCCTTCATATTTAATTCTTAATATAAGTTATCGATGAATCAACCAATGATTTAATCATAAACTATTAAATTTATTTATAATAAATAAATTGACTGATGCCAAATATTGCGTTGACGCGCATGCGCCAACTAATCAAAATAATAACAATAATAATAAGCATATGAATAAAATGCGTAATTATTCTCCCAGCGCTACAAAAATTCAAATTCATACTCAAATTACTCAGTGAAATCTGCTGAGTTAAATACAATTTATACCTAAAATCAATAAAAGATTATTAACGCCGTAATTAAACAAAATCTTATAAATAAACAAAATAATTATAATAACAATGGGTCGGATGAGGCGTGTGAGCAGCATGTGCTGCCCCCTGTTGTTCACCGACCTGATGCGAGACTGCCGCGATATTAAAATATCGTGACAATCCTTTTCCTAATCTGAAACTGCTCTCCTGTAATTTTAATTTCATTTCCATCTTTCACTTTGCATTTTATTTGAGTTTATTGTTCGTGGAGGTGTACGAACTGGCGCCCAATTCGGTTATCTAACCCAGCCTGAGATGAGCTGTGGACCCAGTGGAGATTTTTCGACTCTAGGGGAAATTGTGTGTATTTCTGGTAGGTTAATTTTCAGTATTCATCATCGGAGGGCAATAACGGCTATTTTACACTACCCACACTCCACTGTGAGTTGTGCGAAATAGTAGAAAACGTTGTAATATGAATGTTTAAGTGGCCAGCAATTACGGAAACTCTTTGAAAATATTTTCAATATGTCCAAAGTTACAGAACATGAATTCCATAACTCGTCTATGGGATGTACTGTAATAGTAAAGAATAAGTTTGATGAACAGGCTGATTCATATAAGACTTCTAAGCGACCTTTTATAACAACTTTACTCAGGATCACGAGAATCCTGGACCTTCTGCGTGTGAATACAGTAACAAATCGCTATATATTTTACAAGTTACATGGTGATTACTTTTGCCTTAGGATTCTATAGGATATAAACAATGTCGTTTATTTTAATGTAAAATAACTTTCCAATTTTAAAAAATTTTCAATTTTCTTAGCGGGAACTTATAAAAAATTAAATACGTACTTTACAAACATCAATCATATATTAATTTATTATATTTATAAAAATTGAAAAAATTTGATGTTTTAAGTTTCAAAAAAATATTAAATTCGATCAACTGAAATAATTCCGTACAAAAAAAAAATAAAACTTACCGTGAATTAAATTCCATTTCTTCAATTAATGTCACTGATTGCATTTTGACATTATGCTTATTCTTTAAATGATATCTTAGTGATGCTGTTGTCTTTTTTATATTGTACTCAATTGGACAATATTTACATCTAGCAATACCATTCGTAACTAGTGTAAAGTGATTACATAGTAATGAGATTTTTAAATATTCAATTGAATCTTTGAACTGTAGTTTTCAAATGTATGAGAGTAATAAAAGTTTTGTGAAACATGAAATGTCAATTCTACAAAAAAAATACCACAGCACATAAGAAGCATACAGGCAAAAAAACCAACTAATTTACAAATAAACATCTATATTGAAAAATTAAAAAGCGCGCGTAATTGAAATCATGTGTTAAAAACTTTTTGTTCAGTCACGAGCTTATTTAATTTAAATAAGCTTCATAAATTTCCGCTACGTCCGGGAGCTGCCGAACTCGCTACTGACTTCAATGTCAGAATAGTGCCGGTTTACTCGCTATTTGGGCCCGACACATACAATTTCTCTCTCATGACCGTGTCAAGACGCCATAAGAACTCTCTACAAGCCGGCCAATCAGATAATTCGTCTTATATTAGCCGGCCAGTCATAGAATTCGCCTTATACCGAGAGCTCGGCAGCCAATGAGGAAAATTCGTTATTAACTACTCCGTTGGCGCGCTTTTAAGCCAATGGGAAAATTCGTCTTATGCAGCGAGGCTGCCACGTCACCACCGAGCGGTCACGACGACTTAACGACGCTCTCTCCATCATCCTTCTTCTACAACGTGCCTTGTAACTTACAGCCTTGTGTACTAAAACCACTTTGCTAATTATAAATTAATTCTTGTATAAACCTTATAATATTGTTCTAATAGATATATTGTTTGTAATATAATGAACAATGCAGGTGGCCAAATACTTTTGAGCGGTAGTGTATATATATTCTATTATGTAATAGCCATTATTACCACCGTTTTTTCTTCATAATAAAAAAAAATATCAGTATTATTTTTTGAACCTGTCTGTGAATAAAAAATCATTTAATAGCTTATAAAAAATTAGCTAAGCTGATCGGTTAGTTAACTAATTAACTTAGCTAACTTTCTTAGTCGGCTTAAGTGTACAGCCTTCGTATTCTGTGCCTCTGCTTCAGTGAGATCAGGAAGTTTCTTGTCACCACTCACATATTTTGATAGATAATTTTTGTTTAACAATGCCTCTATATGTATTTTCCACGCTTTATATTTGTTCTTACACAAAAGCTCAATTTTAGTGACACCCAACGATCTTGACGCCATTTTAGAAACGAGAACAAAAGCACTTGGTAACTATTTCACTTTTATAAAAGAATCTTACTTATTCTTTTTCCAATATTGAGCCTGGGCCCAAAATCTGTTGAAAGTTTATAACGCTGGGAGCAATAATTGGAAGATAATAATGCAGGTTTAATAATTATATAATACACTTTAATGAATAATTAATAATACACAAATAGAGTACGACCAGTATGTATAGCAGGTGCGTACGATGTGAAAAGTAAGAGATACTGATGAGTAAAGAAGAATATGAGCCGTTGTACATGCACAGTATTAGATATTTAGCTACTTAGTATGTCTTGCTGTTGTTCTTCTAACAGATATCATCAACATATCTTCTGTGGGTGAGTGGAGTGATCGCAAGTGGAAATCGATGTCCTTCGTCTTCATTCAGTTGAAGTAGAGCACAAACAGCCAAATATGGAGCTGGTCGAGTCCCGAGGGCAACCATGGTGAGTTTGTATGGAGTTATTTGGCCTTGTTCGTTGAACCAGAATCATTGTTGAAGTCGTTAATCGCGTTCGTTGGCCAAAACCTGCCTAAACATCTTCGTGATGTTGGTTATCAAGATGAGTTTATGAGTACGAACTCCTAGAAGTACAAAGATATCAAGCTGCAGTTTTGGACCGGTGTGAAGCACATCGTTGAGTGAAAGACCTGTGCTGGTGTGTTTTAAACTGTTAAAAACTACTCGCAGCTTGGTTGTGATGCTGCTCTCCATTAAGACTCCATGATGGGGGTGATAGTAGGCTGGTTCGATTGTTGCTGATTGAGTTGATTCCACCATGTGGATAAGTTCTTTGTATTCCTTTAAAGAATCAAGGAAGAGTGCTTCGAGACGATCGCAATGGTTTAGACGACGCTTGAAATCAAAGAGACAGATGAATGCTGCATATGAGTTATCTAGTATCTGGTCATAAAGTATTGACCCAAAATTTAAAACATGAATAACTTGTGTTTAAACAATCGCATTAAAACGTGAAATATATAGATCAATAGATTGAAGTTCTACTCATATCTAAAAACTCATAAACTTATAAAATTTTTACCTGATATATCAACAATTGAAGGCTGAAACACGAAGTTTTTGAGGGGTATAAATTCAAGCATTAACTTTGATTGTTTATAACTTTGTAAATAATTGTTCTGTTGCGTCGCCGATTTTTTTGGTGTATAGTAGATCGTTTCTTAATAAAATTTATGGTAAAAAAATGTTTTTGTTTTATAAATTATGGCTTTAATTTATCGTCACAGACTATCTCGGGATTTAATTAAGACACGAATTTCATTGAAATTTGTATTTACACAGAATGCGATTCTGAATATTTTACGTGAGCGATGACTGATGCCGATCGCAATTTGTGTAAATCATAAGCTTTTTTGATTTTCACGCAGGTGTTCCTGACCGCAGTTAACCCGTAGAGCTTACTATAATTATCTATTGTCATCATTTTTGTTACAGGCGTCCAACTCATAAAAATTTGGTTTCTATACCTGTGAGACTCATAGTTTTTCCTTTTTTTCGTTTGTTTACCAATGTCGCAGATTTATTTCGAAAATTTCTAAAAGTATTGGCTAAATTTTCTGACCATAGTCCTTCTAATGGACAATACAACGAAATACAGTTTCCCAGGTATATTTCAGTGAGTACGCCTATGGACTACGTATCATTTTCAAAAGGCTTTCATAATGTTTTTGCAGAAACACCCTGCATCTAAATTTTGTCTTACAGGCATCAGGTTGATGATTTCTGAAGCAATTTGAGCACATCCGTTTGTTGACGATGACTTGAGCACGTTAAGCATTGTTGCGTCCCAAGAATTGAGTACACCTCACAATGAAGTAGTCTCCCTTACACAAATCACAGGGATATTGTGCAGGAGGAAATTCCTTCTTGAGAAATTGAGTACCGAGAGTAGATGTTCTTGAAGAAAGTGCTTGATTGGAGCTTGGGTGCTTGACGATGAGGGTGAAACAACTGCAGCAGCGTAAGAAGCTGTTTTTCCAGCTGAGTACGGTGGTTTAGACGTAGAGGCCTGTTCCACTCGTTCTTGAGCGCGGGCACGACTTACAAGAAACTCGTTGAGCATATTGAGTGTTGGGTACTCAATGGAAGCACCCATATTGATCTCCCACAGCTCCTGGTTGTATGAGTCCCACTTGGATATAATCAACTGAGCTAGCAATGGAGTCATATCTGAGTTCAATTGCACATTCAATGCGTTAAGTGTGTTGATTGCCTCCGTCACGGTGCTTAGGAGGTAATTGAGTTGCTTAGATGAGTGGTGAGTGAGGTGAGTGTATGCATGTGTAAAAGCTTGTCCAACTGAGCACCGATGAGAAGATGAAGGTTGTTGTACTTTTCCTTGAGTTGACTCCACGCAGGTACAAATCGGTCTCTGCACATTTGTTCACTGGCGAGGTTGAGTGCGGCTTGTCCTTGAAGATGGCCCTTCAAGTACTGAAGTAGTTGGACGGGAGCAAGTTCCTCAGCATTAATCACTATAGAGGTGATAGAGTCCCTGAGTTTAGACCAGTTCTCGCAACTCCCATAAAACTTGGGAATTGCGAGTGCTAGTAAATAAGTTGGAGCTCTGGTTGAGTGCACTAGCATTGGAGCAGCTGCGGGAACTGTCATTGAGATGATGAGTGCGATGAGTTTTTCTTTTGTGGCGATGTATGAACGATACGCTAAATCGTATAAATCGTCTTTGATATATGAGTTCTCCAGGAATTCCTTGGTACAGTTGATCGCCAATGAATAATAAGTACAGTTGAACTAGTGCCATTCACTTTCAGCTCGATACCAGGGAAAATCGATTTCTTCGATAGAGTGCGTTTTGCCCGTAGTTTAGTTAAGTCTCCATCAGTGGGTTCACCACAATCGATGATGCTAGATTCATTGAGTGCTGATATTTCATCGACGCTGATGGTAGGAGTAGGCAGGTGTTGTTTTGGAGGACACTCAGGAACCTCTGAGGTCTCGTCCTTGGGAGGATTCATTGAATCGTCATCCACTAAGTTGAGCTCCGTAACCTGTAATGGTGTATATAAGTGCAGCTGCCCAATGATGAATACTACCAACACAACCAACCCACCCTCCGGCTAGAAGTACCATAGAGTGTTGGATAATTAAAATAATAAATACATGACAGGGCTGGTTAGTGGTTGACATGGAGGAAAAATACGTATATTTAAAAATATAAAAATATTTTTGTTTATCACAGCACATAATATCACTGGGTTATATAATTAAAATCGTTGATTAACATTACTTGCTAATACTGATATAATTCGAGCTCAGAATGATGTATAAATTCTCTTTAAAGTGAATAAGTGAGCTCGAGTATTTGATTAAAATTATCTAAATTAATTTGTTATTATGTAAATAGTTATTATTATGATCACCAAACGCGTATATATTAAGCTTATTAGGTTCTCGAGAAAATTGATCACTGAATTTAATTTGGTATGATGTATATGTGCACCTGTAATGGTTTCCGTGTGGATCATTTCTTGAAAAACATGGCTGTTGACCGTTGAATTCCGTGAGTCCTTTATTTAATTAATTACTGGAGTCCTGTTGTGGGAAATATATAAATCATTATATATTTTCGGAGCTTGATAAATTCTTGAATTAATTGATTTATTGTTTTTAATTATTTTCTCGAGATGAGTACAAAATAAATTCATGACTGAAAACACGTGTTTTTAATTTGAATTGTACGTGTAACAATTGGTTTATCTGAGTCACCACTCAAGCGTACCTTAAGTTAAAAATTTTTCTTTTCATTTCTATAAAATTAACTTGGAGAATTCAAAGCACACTCACCAAAATATAATAATACATGGGGTTATGTGCATGCGTGTATGTATATGTTTATATATACATATTATATGTATGTGTGCCGTCTATGTACGAATACCTATGACGCATTTTGGGTTCGCTCTGAATTCCCACAGAAAAAGTATGTGAGTAGAAACGGTCAATTCACAGGAGTGAGAGAGATGAGAATAGAAGCAAACAACTAGGAAAATAGTATATCTCTTTCCCTCTATGCACAGCTGCACCGTGAAGACCGGTCCCTTAAGAAGAGCCCACTGATTCAATGTTTTCCAGATGTCCCACGCGAGGATTTCTTCAAGTCTTTCGCGGCCGCGAGTCCTTCGTCATCATAAATGTCGTTGTAAAAGTCTTAATAAATTTATCAAAGTATTTCCTTGTTTTAGTTCGACTCAAATTTTTACGACTTTTCCAGCTAAGACATCGGTTACCAATAGGTCCCACGGTTACAGCGGATCCTTTATATTTCTTTTCTATCGTAGAATTTTTCTTGAATATTATTTTTACTTTTATTTAAATTGCATTTCTCAGAAGTGCCTAAAATATTCGTAATAAACGTCGTCATATATTTTATAGAGACGTTGCTTTTGAAGAATCCCACGGTTCCCCGCGGATCCTCACTTTCCCCTTTCCCATCATAGAAAAATTTTTCTCTCAAATTTTTAATTACATTTCTCAGACCCACTTAAAATATTGGTAATAAACGTCACCATATATTTTATACAGACTTTATGTTTGAGCAGTCCACCGCGGACTTTTTTTTCCATCTACATCCGGCTACTACAAAGTTCCAAGAACTCCCGTACTAAACATGTCATTCTCAGCTGCCCAAAAATCAAACCCTTCTATATTATTTTTGCTCTTTGTCTTTAACCCACTCTTTGTTTCATACACAAGGCATATTCGGCCCCAATTTTCTGTCAAACCTTTCATATATAAACCCAGAAAAATTATCGAAGTCAGTCCTTACTTTTACTATTGAAACCCTTGTCGGATCTATCCGCGAGTAAGGCTCACTGAGTTGATTTCAACGTTCGTTCTCGTGACGCTCCACGCCTAGCCAACCAGGAGTCCTAGATCAATAATCAGAATTCGATTCTTTTATTTTAAAATTAAATATCTACAAGGTCATTTTCAAAATTCATTTTTACGGAAAAGAAATTAAATTCGTCAACTCCGCGACTTGATATTTTATTCTTAAAACCGTTCCTCGTGAAGTCCTACGCTTAGGCATCCGGACTCCTAGGTTGGATACCTAGCATAAAATCTTTTAAGCTCACACTAAAATTAACTAGACTCCTTCACGTGATATCCACCGTCAAGGCAACCGGAGTCCTTGTTCGGGAATAGTTGATTCTAGTGATAAATCCTAAAATCATTATAAACTCACTCGAAACCCAAGCCGGTTCATCTGTGCAGCGTGCAGTGCATTTGTGTGAGACGGATTCAATCTGTGAATCCTAATTACATAAGACTATCGTAAGCATTGTAATATATTTATGCGCAAAATTTAGATTGGTCAATTTGGAGTGAGTGTTTACAAGTGTATCAACCCTTCTGGGTAAGTCCATCATTATAATATTTCTTGTAAAATTTAAGACAACAACATACCATACATGTTTTTTTTATACCTTTGTCTCTTTATTTGCTGTCTTTCTTCTCCGGCATTCAACTGCTAGTAATTTAAGTCATAGTCAAATATAAGTAAGATAAAGAAAGAACACGGTCTTCTCGAGGGTCCTTATTCACCGACCCAACATCTCTCTCGCTCACAAATTGCGGACCTACCCTAACGCCATGCAGGTCATTGAACGGGACGGTCTATAGTACTTCCGTTCGGTACGAATAGACAAACGATACGGAATTATAATATCCTAAAATCAGCCACATGAAGACAAATTCCTTGGTTGGATAACAGAATAAAAATAATTTCATACTTTAATTTTTTAATTAATAATCAGTGCCCAATCACTCATATGTTCTCACACTAACCACGTGACGTTCAATCGAACTCCTTAGCTAGGTTATAGAACGAAGTAATTTGGTATTCCGATATTAAATAATGAATTAAAAATAACCCTTTCGCCCGTCGCCTTCACTCACTTCGATCGTGACATACGTAATGAAAGATAATAGCGTCAGTCTTCTTGCCACGGACAGAAAAAATATAATACGCATGCGTCGCACTGCGCACGCTCGAGTTCAAATACTGTGGCTAATAGACTCAATTAGTACTGCCTCTAATTGATGTAATTACAACTGCATCCAAATTTCGCAGTCGGCAATTACGTAGCACCTATGTTATAGAAATGTTAATTTGTTTAAGAGAAAAACATGGACAAAGTATCTATTTACTGCACTTATGCAACATCGATAGTACCGTTCGTCGACTTGATCGTGATAGAGAAAAAAGGTTAGACCTCTCTTAATGCTTACAACAATAATCGATGCTAAAACAGATTTTGGCAACGGTTCAAAGAATGGTCCAATATATAACAGTATAATTAAGAGAATTGAACAAGAAATTATACTAGCTATCTGAGTTTTTCCACCAACAGTTTGTTGAATTAATGATCTACTCAGAGATGCAGAAACTGGCATACAGGAAAAAATTGATCCAAATATATTGCTTAAACCCTACAAAATGCATATTCGTTAATTTAAAACGCATTAAATAAAAAAAGGAAAGACCCCTGGAGATAAGAATAATAAATCGGCTCTAAAAAGATATTTTAATGGTATGTAAGTTATATTAACCCTTCGTCACACGCGCTATGAGCGTGGCACCGCACTTTTTACATTTTCATAGTTTTTTATGGTTTTTACCAAAAAAACATTCCTAAAAATTTTAATGCTCTTTTTGGACCTTCTAGAAGGGATGAATATTAATAATAATTATACAGTTGTCTTAGAAATTTCATAATTATATATTTTTGAGGAGCATCCCGTGAATGCGGCGCCGCGCCGTCCGGCGCGTGTAAGTACCAGATCGCAATTCAAATTGCGCTGTTGCCAAGTCGTTTTCCCGCTCTTAATATACAGTTGTAACCAAAGCAACTTAACCAATAATTGTTAGTAACTGAATATTATTAAAAAAGGTTGGTATTAAAAAATATTTATTTAAATTTTTAAATTATAATATTATTTTTTTAATTACATAATTACTGAAGTTGAATAAATAATATTTTTCAATTTGTAATATTAATAAAATATGTAATTATCTGTATGATCCTAAAATTACTCATGTTTAATTTAATGTAAAATTAAATGAAAAATAAAACTATTTTCTAATAATAATATGCGTGAATATTTATTGGATACTTGGCAACACCGCACGAAATTTAACACGGCGGCGCGACGCTCATCGTGCGTGTTACGAAGTCGGGTAAAAACACGCGTGTGACGAAGGGTTAAACTACAAAGTTTCTAAAAGCTTCAGGCCACTATGTCAATTAGTTGGAGGGAAGAAAATAGTAAGCTCAAGAAATCCTCAAGCCTATACTTTAAACGCTCATCTAAATTTTACGATTTAATAATTCTTACAATAAGAATATGGTACATGCTAGGAGGGATAAAAAAAAAGAGGGAGAGATCAGACCAAATAAGAGACAGAAGAGGATGAAGTAGAAGTTGAAATCTTATGCCAAAAATAAAAACTATGATTATTATTTAAAAGCACCTTTATGCGTCAGAATATTGAATCTAAGTACCAAACAAATATATTTAACCTAACCAAATGAAATAGTGCTCTGAAACTTCAACAAATTTAATACTTTGATATTATTGACATATCTCCAGTATATCACTAAAATATATACTAATGTAAAAAATTAAAGGAACAGAGAAATTTTGAGTGATTATCGAAAGTCTAACTTTGTGAAAATAATCGTATCGAGATCTTAAAGAAAGCATTTTAAAGCTTAGAACCGCTAGTTTCACGAACTTTTGATCAATTTTTTTTAGTTTTCCGGTTATCGCGCAGTCATGAGAAATAGCGCGAGATAAAAATATTTCAAATATTTTTTATTTTCAAAACGTTTTTTCAACATGGACCAGGGAATTTTTCCTTTTTTAACTTCCAACTAAGAAAATGGAAAATTTTCAAAAATTCGGGAAGTTAATGGTTTCGCTCCGATTTTCGAAAATCAAATTTCTATCAGATGTTGATGTTTTGAGGTTCTAGGAAGTTATTCTGACTAATTTTAAGATGATGTCCGAGTGTATGTATGTGTTGTGACGTTACATTGTCGAAGAGGTGGACTTGGCGGTAAAGTCAGTGTGAATTTGTGTGGATGGTGAGTTGAGAGTATGGAGTATACGTGTGCGGTAAGTTGAGAGTGTGGAGGTCTGTGTGATGGAGCGTGGATTCAAGGAGGAATGTCTAGCTGTGTTGCGGATAGTGGCCAAGATAACGTGCCTCCCGACCAGTGATGACGACTAGGCTGAGGCTTAGCCCTCGGGGTTGGCGTGGTGATCGCGGAGGAGCGGCTGAGATGTTGCTGCCCCTTCGTGTTGGTACCCGGAGTTAGCTGGGGTACGTTTATCTTTATTTAAGAATGGCAGGCCTCGTTTGCGATGCTCGAGGAAGCCAAAAATTCGCTAACTCCAGATATCACGGAGAGTGACATTGCGAGAAGACCCGTGAGACTACAACTTGTATGTGGTGGGAGAAGAATGGATGGAGAAGCGAGAATGTGAGAGTGACTGGAAACTGGTAGAGTTTGCGAAGGAATAGAGTGGGAGATTGGAGAAAAGCAGTTGTGAGAAGACCATGGGGTAAGAGAGTTGAGATTAGGAGTCGCTCGAGTACGAGTGGACCCAGTAGTCGAGTTTGGAGTTGGAAGCGAGGTGTGGTGAGTCGGAGACCCGCCAAGGTGGGCCTCAACCGCAACCCTTGACTGATGTCGTTTTCTTCGGAGCCTGTGTTTTCGGGTATTGTGCTCTGGGAGCCGATTGTCGTGATGGTTGTCGTTCCTAATTACCGCATTATTTATTTTATTTTATAATTTATCTGGAAGTGTGTTAAGTTTTCGTGATTCGTCGTTCTCGAGAGGCTTCCGATGTCATACTCAGGTATTTATTTGTTTGATGGATCGAGAGTACTAGACCGCGGGCCTTTTGGGCCCTCCGCATCACGCTCGCTTCATATTTACGGTATTTTATTTGGTTCCTTTTGATTATTTTATTTTGATATTAATGCAATTGATCGGCTTCTCCCGCATCATCAGAACCGTGACCCGCTTATACAACCTAGCATACTGAGCGCACCAGGACATGCCACTACCACCACTCGCGTCTTTCATCTCCAAAAGATTTAAATTTTAGGTTTTAATTTACGTGTACGTTTAGACCGGTTGCCGCTACAGGGAAAATAAAAGTCGGCTGGCGCCCGTCAGAATCCGGAGGAGATGAGAGGAGTGACGGGTGGGCGAAATGTAACGTAGCCCGATTTGGTTTAATTGAGTACTGAGTAATTAAGAAATTTTTTTTAGTAAAGAGTTCGGTGTAATTTTGGTGAGTTTGATTGCGTATAAGAAATATTACGTTACAGTGTGTATGTACGTATGTAAATATCTATAACTTTTGAACGAATGAACCGATTTTGATCTCCAAGGTAGCATTCGACGCGGCTTGTTAATATCTAAAAGCTGTAAAAAATTGAGCTTGATCGGTAGGGTGCGTTCGAAGATATTCCAAAAATAAAATTTTTTCAAAAATATTTTTTTTTTTATAACTTTTAATGTGCTCGGTGGATTGATTCCAAAATCTAATAGGCTCTAGAACTCAATAAAACGCGTCGATGCCACCTCAGCCGTCTAAATCGGCCAATTCATTTGAGAGATCGTTGGAGAAAAATAGTAAGAAACGGTTTTTTTTTTCGAAAACAACGGCATGCAAAAGTATTTTCGCACTCAAAGAGCTCGAAAACAGTGAGGAGTTTTGGGGCTGGCCTGCAGGGTCAACCGATAGACCGATTTTTTTTTTGCTAAATCAGTGCATAGGTCAGTTGGCAAATTTATTCAGCTTTAATTTGCTTTTTTTTTTAAGCCATGAACGACAATTTGTCTCAGAAATTCAGCCTTCAAAAATAAAAAAGGATCCTTTTGGCTTTGATCATCGATTTCAAGGCTCGAAAAAAAATCTGTCTATCGGTTGACCCTGCAGGCCAGCCCCGAAACTTCCCACTGTTTTCGAGCTCAAGGAGCTTGAAGACATTGTTGTCAACACGTTTTTGAGCTCTTCCAGCTCGAAAATGCTATTACATATAATTATTTTTTTATGAGCTTTTCAAGCTTTAACGAGTTACGTTTTATGCCAAAGTTTGAAAATTTAAGAATTAAAAATCATTAATGAAGAAGCGGTTTTTAAATTTTTATTCCCGATTATGTTCAATGAAATAAATGTATTTAGGTAAAAATCAAGAAGAGTGATCAAAATCAAGATTTGAATGAGTTTTGACTTAGATCAGAGCAATAATATATGAAATATCCGAGAAAAATATTAAAAAATGGGTTTTTTCAATTTTTTACTGATGATATGATCTAAACTAAAGAACAAGTTACATGACATTATATGATGATCGAAAGAGACTATAAAGAAAAAGAGTTGGCATGATTTCCGACACATTTTAGTACATTATATTTTGATTTATCCGGAAAAAATAATATTTTTTCTGTTCCTTCAATTTTTTGCATTAGTGTATATTTGAAACCGTTTCATCATCCGTATCACTCTGTGGCCTTTAGAATTAAATTATATTTATTACATTACCATTGCAAAAAGCTCTTGGTTTGAATCAATATTGTAATGCAATTTTTGTGCAAATATTAATGCCATTGATAAAGTCACTGTGTAAGATACCATTGTTATAGCTATACAGTCGACCATGACATTTCCTATTAATTCAATAGTAGGTAGCTCAGGTTTTGGAAGTCTGCGGAAATATCAAATTTATCATGAATTAATTGAATTTCAAGTTATAGATAAAAGTATCAACTTACCCCGTTGGAATATTACCAACTGTATCAATCATATATTGTCCAGGCAAATCAAAATACTTAGAGACAATAGTTCCAGAAACAATCGCAATTAATTCGATTGGAAACGGCATATTGCATTTCTGTTCAAGCCATGGCTTAACAGATAAAATTAATGTAATGTAAATTCAAAAAGTTCTTAACAAAATGTACGGATCATTGCGATTCTAATAAACCTGAATGGAAATATTTTTTTTATTTGCGGAAAAAAAAATTCTAATTGTGGAAATTTAAAAATCGTAAACGGACAAAAAACGCCAACTGTATTCTAAGCTAAAAATAATAGATAAGATACAACTGGTAAAAAAGATACCTAATCGTTCTAATAGTGACATCATCAACGGATCAAAAAATATTTTTTGGTTACATGGGCGATAGGAAACGACCAAAAATATCGAAGTAACTCAACGAGCCATCTTGTGACAGAATTTATCATCATATTAATTCTTACACTTATCGACTTCTCTCACATTTTCAACAAATAAAACAATCTTACCAAATAAATAAACGCAGATTTATAACCTGCCATTTATGGGCACTAACTTTAGTACGGTAGACGCTCAATAAAGCTTACACTCTCGGGGGTAGTGTAACTTTTTAAAGCAGATCTTGAGAGGCGTGGTAAACGATTTTGTATAGCCAATAGCCAGTGATAACCTGCATTCACTAAACACCTAAATAAAACTTGTATTTGTGCTTATTCCCGCGAAATTTGAAAATGTATGGAAAATTAACAAAGAAGGAAACAATGAATTATAATCTATTTGTTATTATATTATATGACTAATTATTACCAATAATTATTAAAAACAATTATTAACTACGTTCTACAGTTATATCGCATTTTAATGCTTCATAAAGGTTAGGCTATGTTTTTATTTACTAACCATGTCAGACTTCTAGCTTACCGACTCACATACATTTACCACACTATTATAAAAAAGACCGCCCATTACTAATTTCCCCTTAATTCCTTCAAAAAAACAAAATAAAGTGGGGGACTCATTAGAGGGAAAGGTAACTTTTGAAAGCATAACTTTATTGAGCGTCTACTGTACATTTCAAATATCTGTCACAAAAACTAATGTATTTATCTAGTACAATCGAGTTTAAGACGCTCGTGTGTTGGTACCCTCGCCTTCTGCTCGGGCACCAATCTTCACACCTCGCGTCTTAAACACGATCACATTTGTTGCGTAATTAGAAACTATATTTAAATTTAAATATAGTTTCACTTCCGCAGATAGAGGCAGCACTTACTGGGGCCTCGTTCATAAATTTAAACTTGATCATGCGCAACTCAGCGCATGCGCATCTCCGCTTTCCTGCTTCGTGTCGAGAAGACGGCCGCCATTTTCTTTCGCATACGTACGTTCAACAAGTAACACGTGTTATAATTCATCGTTTTATTTTGCGCTCATCTCGAGTAATTAATCAAAACTATCAATTAAGTGATCATTAAGCTCAACAAAAATATAATTATTTTTGTAATCGTGGGCACCAGAGCTCATTAATAAATTAATAAAAAACTCAAGCATTCAAGTGATCAACGACCACGTTTTTCAAGAGGTTATTCCAACGGAAATCTTTACAGGTGCTTATTTATTTCATAAATAATTATATCCAGTGTTCATAAATATAAAAGAGTCAATTTATTATTAATTAATTATCAACATGCTCAATATTTTTAATAATATAACAGTAAATTCTCGCTCGGTAGCCTCTGCAATCATGCTACCACGTGTTCATACAATAAATTCAATACAGTGCAATTTATTATAAACTCATAAATTAAATTAAATTCAGTGATCAATAACATTATTAAACAATGAACTCAATTATTTATGTAATTTGTGCTATTACAAATAGTAATCCAAGTGTTCAATAATTTAACTTCGCTCGGTAACCTCTGAATTCATGTTACTTATTCTCATGACAATTTTGCGATCAACTCAGTGTTCACTTACACTCAAATCAATTATTTCAATTATTTACTCGAGATTAATTTTACTCTTTGCATTCATTTAATTACGTAATCATGAGCTCAAAAAATTAAACAGTATTAATAAATTAAATCAACGATTTAATTTTGTAACCCAGTGATATTATGTGCTGTGACAAATAAAAATATTGTTATATTTTTTAATATGCGTATTTTTCCAACATCCCAACCACCAACCAGTCCTGGCATGTATTTATTTAATTATTATTACAACAGCATTCGATAGATAAACCACTATTTAAATAAACTGTTATGATTTTAACACTGAGAGAGAAAATTAGCTTTACAAATTAAATTTTAGTTGCTTAAGCAATGACTTAAGTTTCTATGCAGGAAGCTGATCAAAAAAATTCTCCAAAAGTGAACGGTTATAGAAATCAAGGATTCCTTGTGATAGCCACGCAACTTCGTTGCGAGAACCGTCTTTGATTCTAAACTATTTTCATATTCATAGACTTGGAAGACTTATAAGTGCGCACAACTTAATCGCCCACGTAGCAGTAAAATATAGTCAAAACTAGAAATGAAGATTGTGAGAATTTTAATTTTTGACTTCAGTAATTTTTAACTTCCCGCTAAAAAAATTGTAAATTTTCCAAAATCTGAGAAATTATTGTTTTTACCCCGATTTTCGAAAATTGAATTTTCATCAGATGTTAACATTTTAAGGTCCTAGGAAGCTGTTCTGACTATTTTCAAAATTATGTCCGATTATCTATGTATATTAGGGTGGCCCGAAAAAACCGACTATTTTTTTTTCGATCGCGCATGAAAATTCGTTGGTTTACGATGTTTAAAGAAGCCTCTCCAAAAATCAACTCGATAAAAAATTTTTAAGAGGTCGCCTTAGAATTTTGAAAATGTCCAAAATGATCGACTTTTTTATTTGAAATTTTTTCTTTTTCGTGGCAATAATAGTTTGTATTTGTGAAATCATGACTACGCTGAAAATTCAAACCCAAAAATTAAATCCTTAAACCTCGCTTAAAAATTTTGAATATTTCCGAGTGCTGTTTTCTGAACGTTTTCAAGCGACCCTTTAATATTAATAATAAAGCTTCACAATTTTTTCACCATCAATTTGAATGAAAATATAACCCGAGAAATAGAAATAATAAGTTATTTACATACTTTTTTATTTTTTAATTCAATTTGTAGGTTTTTTCGCTTATTCAAAACTTACCAAACTTTATTGTTTAAGACTGTCCTGTATATTTTTGATTATGCAAAAGTTATATTTCAGTGCAACGACAATAATTGAGTTATAAAAAAGTACAAAAACTAATTCAAACTATTAGTTACTTATTACCAGTTAATATTCAAAATTCTTGAGCGCCGTGTAAATATTTAAATTTTGGGCTAAAATTTTTAGCATAGTGTTGGATATTCAAAAGTGTATGTGTATACTAAGTTATTTCTAGAACATCCTATATTAGCTGTGACTCATCAGCGCATTTACAATTATTCACTCAGTCTGTAATCAGATGCCAAGCGACTGGCATTGTCTGTATTCACGTTGTAATCAATAATTATTATATTTCTTTACCAATTTACTATTTATTATAAATAAACATTTAATCCAATGGATATTCTTTGGGACATTATTTCATATCCTTCACACATAGTCATGATTTTACAAATATAAACTAATGCTGCCACGAGAAAGAAAAAATTTAGAAATAAAAAATCCAAATTTCAATCATTTTTGATATTTTCAAAATCCTCTTGAAAATTTGTCGAGAATCGAAAAAAAAATCAGTCTATCAGTTGATCCTGCGGGCCAGCCCTAAAACTTCCCGCTCGATGAGCTCGAAAATACTTTTGGATGCCGTTGTTTTCGAAAAATAGTATATTGCACATCTAGGGAAGTAAAGTAAGAAATGTCTCAGATCACATGTAATTGTTGGCCGAGGCTAAGCCGAGATCAACAAACATGTGATCTGAGGCTTTCTTATTTACTTTCCAAGGTGTGTATATTATTTTTATCACCTCCGGGCGGAGAGCGTCAACTTTCATCCCGCTGTGTAAAACGAAGTTGCCGCTTTCCGCCTCCGCCGAGAAGAAAAATAGTATACACACCTCGGGAAGTAAATAAGAAAGCCTCAAAACACATGTTTGTTGACCTCGGCTTCCGCCTGGAGGCGAGAAAAAACGTTTTTTACTATTTTTTTTCCAAAAATATTTCTTTAACGAATTGACCGATTGAGACGGTTTAGCTCTACTTTCGATTTTTTTGAAAAAAAATTGTTTTCATTCCTAATATCAATTTGAAAAAACCCAGAAAAATGGCCATTTTCTGATTTTTTAGTCAACTCATCGCTACTTTGTAAATATCGATAAAAAAAATAATGTTGACAGGTGATTTTACAGCTTAATGTACCGTTTGTCCGGGCCAATTGCTCAAAGTTTTATAAAACAATTAAAGGAACAAGTTTTGTTCCTTAATTTGTGTAATCATTACCAAAATGAAAAAATTAATTTTTTTCGGATTTTTTTCCATTTTCACGTTAGTTATTCGGTAACTGTAAGGTAACGAAAAAAAAATTTTTTTTCCAAAAAATGAGATAAAACAAGAATTTTTTACTTTTAGTAGATTTTATAAAAATCTAACTGTTGTATTTGTCCTCATGACGCAACTTTTCAAAAATTTTAACATTTTCTATCTATTTGAGTTAAGTAGGTTCCAAAAATACTATTAGTGAAAAAGTTTATATATGTATTTATATATATATATATATATATATATATATATATATATATATATATATATATATATATACGATATAACGCGCGGTTCTCCCACGATAGCGTCCACAATTCTGTACCGATCTTAATGAAATTTTTTTTGCATATTCCTTAGCTTAAAAGCTCGGTTCAGTTCGAAGATGAGCTCAATCGGCCAAAAAGTTTAAAAGTTATAGTCGTTTAAAGATTTTTTAATTTTTCAAAAAATTCAACTTTTCTTGATTTATCGTTAAATAACTCTTGATCCTAAAGAGATAATCTATTTTTGGTGATTTAATCTTTATGTTCATTCGATTTGCTTTAATTTAGGCTATGTTGCTTACTCTTTTGATAATTTTTTCTAGTACTTTGATGAATCTCAAAATTTTCAGAAAAATCGAAAAAACTATTTTTTTTTTACTTTCTCATTTAATAACTATCAAGTAATTCATAATAGTCGAATTTTGTTAATATTTTTATGTAGCTTATTTAATGAGCTTTATATTTCAGTACTATTTTTTTATATTCAACGAAAATTACCTATTTATTTATTGAAATTTAGCTGATGCATTCGTTCTTCCACTTTTCAATAAATTCATGTAACTGTTCCAATTCTGATTACTGCCGTGTAACACTTTTAAAATCTCAACATTAAAGTATGCATAAAGTATTTTTTCAAAATTGACAAGCATAAATATAATTGATCTTATAAGCTTTAGATGAACCTTTAAACGCCACCGTCTACCTTACAGATTTAAATAATTAAATAAATAATGAAAAATCTACTTCCATTTCGGCTGCCGAATGGTCTTTTGTTTTTTTACGTTTTATTCGGGGGTTTTTTTTTTTTTTTTTTTCGTTTTTCGGAAAAAAATTTTTTTTGATTTTGAATTGGGAAAAGGTACGAACGTATGCCTGTATATAAATATTTTATAACTTTTGAACGGATTGTCCAATACGGTTTTTTGAAGTGACGTTTGAAGCGGCTGTTTGAGCTCGAAAACAGTGGTAAGTTTCAGAGCTGGCCTGTGGCGTCAACCAGTTGACAGATTTTTTTTCATTCTTTCTTAGAAATTTTGAATCTTCATGAATCGTTTTTAATCGTAATATAATATTACAATTTCTGGTCCCGCATAAAGATTAAAAACGGTTTGAAATTTCAATCGTTTTTAATACTCTTCAATCATCAATCGATGATTAATGAGTATTTTAAACGATTAAAACATTTTTAATCATCATTAATCGTATTTTCTAATCAGGGTGAAACATCTTACATATTTCTGTACTTAAATAAACATTCTATTGTTTGCTTCGCTTTGACCAATGTGATTGTGCAGTTCTTACTAATATAAATGTATTCTTATCAATTAATACTAGTTACCCATCACTTACAACTTTGATAATGATCAATGCGAATTCTTTAAGTCTATTATCTTTTACTTAAAACATTAATAATATATTTATATTTACTATAGTTACCTTGAATAATTCATTATTGATCATCATAATAGAGATAGTTACAGCTGATACGATCAAAGATGCATAATTAGAATAATTCAATACATTACATATATCTATAATCGTCTAAAAAAAAAGTAATTTAAAAACTAAACATATTAGAAAAGTCATTAAAAACCGTTCGTAATTCACAAAATATTTAACTGCAAGTTTCGTAAGCACACTAAAATCATGCTAAGTTGAGTCAAGTGAAAGTAGTGTAGTAGTGCCGTGACTACATATCCGCAGACAAAATAGCCACACGACATAATATCTGCGGACAAAATATCCGCGGACAAAATATCCTTAAAAAAAGTTTATAACAGTTAGCTATTCCATGAGAATTTTTGCGTTGAGCCGTGAGCACAGTTGCTGTTGGTTCAAACGTCTATGTTCACTTGCCGCAACACAATAAAATACTTAAACAGAGATATTTCTTTTAACTGTTGAAGTCAATGACTTATTGTAGTATTACTCTATAGTTCTAATATACAGTATCGTATTTAATTTCTATTAAATATGCTTATTCTCCTTTTCCTAGTTAGTTCTGTACAATAAATCAATCCATTCGGACGTAATCTTATAACTCTGCGTAAAGCTTATTTTCACCAGTTATCCTGAATCCCTAACATTAACTTGTGACGGGGCAGCGAGAGGTTTGACTGCTCAAATCGGTCGCGCCATTTTAGGGAGCCCCTAAATTCACACACTACCCTTATCGACATATATATTCGCTTTCCAGTTCACCGAGACTCCGGAAGAGGCCCATGGATCAGTATGCCACACATTATAGACGGCAGTTCAGACGAGGTCACGTGAATGACCCCCTCCTAGATTTTCGGGTATATAAGGGCGAGCAATTGGCAATTAATTCATTTTAGTTCTCAGTTAGTACACATTTAGTACACACTTAGCTGGGAGGTGTAGAGAAGGGCTGAGGACGCCTAGCGAGGTCCTTACTCTACACTCTCCAGCCCACCAAGTCCATACCTCTACTATACTATTTGTACTAGTCAAGTCTAGTCAATTTGTTGTAAAGTTGTCCGTTAATTTATTGAAAAAGTCTAGTCAGGTTATTTGTTGTAAAAATCTAGTCAGTTAATAAATTGCATTTTAAATCTGTGTGATAAAAGTCAGTGCCGTAAGTTCGAGTCGTCGCCAAGAGTCTTGACAAAGGATCAATCAAGTATGATGCAGTCCACGCTCAGGATGCCCTACGTCTTTTACAAGATCATCGATGTAAGTCTACATGCAGTTAATTATAAGTTTGCCAAACGCGGAGTTATCTATATTTAGGATTTTTGTTAAATTACTTTTTCTTTTAATTTGTTGAACATTACATGTAAATCTTGGGATTTCATTTATAACTTTGCGATAAGAAGTGATTAAGATAAATAAGTTGAGCTGTTAAATTTTATCACAAGAAATAGTAATATTGTAGAAGACAAATCATTCAAATTAATTATATTACTCATGAGATCAGACCCAGGATCTCCTATTTACGCACTCCCTGATTAAACAACTGAATTCGATCGAATTAAACAGAATTAAATTTTTAATTCTATTTAATTCAGATAAATTCTGTTAATTCAGTACCTAACAAAAATAAATTCTGTCTAGTTCGGTAAAAAAAACCAGAATTTGTCCAAATTAAAACGAATTTAAATAATTCTTTTCGATTTAATTTTGATTAATTCGAAAATAATTCTCCAATTTCTGGTTCTGAATCCGAATTAAACTGATTTAAAGCGAATTTGAAATTTTTAAATCGCTTTTATTCTGTTTAATTCGTTCAAATTTTTACTTCAGTAGAATTCTGTTTTGCAGAATTCGACAGAATTAAAATTTTGAATTCAGTTATTTAATCAGGGCTAACTATAATAATTCCTTCATATGTTTCTAATCCCTGATTAAGAAAAATGATTTGGAATGATTCAAAACAATTTGAAATGATTTAAAACAATTTGAATCGACTAATATATAGATTAGGGTGCTTCATTTCGGAGCAACATTTTTTTTTTGTGCGTGTGGAAAAAAATTTTACGTCGATTACAGACCTAGCTCATTGAAAAATTCGATTCTCCCATTTAAATAACACAGGAAAAATTTTTTTTTTTAACTTTGAGTATTTTTAACTCGTTAACAAATCAAAAAATCAAATATACTAATACATATTGTTGTAGGAAATTGAACGTTCCGCAAAAAAGGTCTCTTATCATTTTTTGATAAATCCACCTGTTCAAAAGTTATTAAAGCTCGAAGTAAAGTTGGAGATTTTTTTACTTTTCCGACGAAACTACCATTATAGGAAGAAACAATAGGCCCAAGCTTGGCCGAGGCTTGGCGCAAGACTTATTAACTCTAGGGAAAGCTTGAAATCCAAGCTTGGCCCAAGTCTGTCTAAGCATCGAAATGATAACACCGAGCCAAGCTTGAGTGACAGCGCTGTGCCAAGACTGCATCTAAGTATTGGCCCAATATCGAGAGCCAGTATTGTGCCACGACTGTTGCTAAATGCTTATTAAAAATAAATTATAAAAAAAAAAAAAAAAAATATTAGTAGACATGTGCGTGATGGTAACATATGAAAATAAATTTGTACACAGCGAAATCAGGAGGATAGATGAAACTAATTTTTTTTTTTGCATTTGCTGGGTCTCGAACCTGGTCCTTCAAGGCTGGTAGACAAGCGTCTTATCCACTAGGCTGCTACGCTAGTCACAGAAGCCAGAGGTTTTTAGGTACCATTTGTTATTTCAACTGGTAAACCAAGACTTGTCACTTGAGTAATGGCTGAACCTTGTCACAAGACTGGCAAACCAAGGCTTCCCTAGCGGTTTTGACGACACCGTAGAAACGTGGTGCAAACACGGCGTTTCGACGGTGTTAACTCCCTTACAGTGTTTCCACAGTGTATCGACGGAGTTACGACGGTGTTTTGATGGTATACGGGCGGCGTTTCTTGTGCAGTTACGAGACAAGATTTCTCTCGTGTTTTCTTCGAGTTTGGTTGGTGTTCGCCCGGAGTTTCCACTGTATTTTTTTGGACTTTCGTCGGTGTTTCGCCGGTGTTTTCGTGAAGTTTTGTCGGTGTTTCTCTGGAATTTTGTTAGGATTTTTACGGAGTTTCGTCGGTGTGTCATCGGAGTTTTAGCGGCTTTGACACTTGGAGTTTTGTCGGTGTTTCTCCGGGGTTTTGTAAGGGTTTTTACGGAGTTTCGTCGGTGTGTCATCGGAGTTTTAGCGGCTTTGACACTTGGAGTTTTGTCGGTGTTTCTCCGGGGTTTTGTAAGGGTTTTCACGGAGTTTCGTCGGTGTATCGTCGGAGTTTTAACGGCTTTGACACGGAGTTTTGTCGGTGTTTCTCCGGGGTTTTGTAAGGGTTTTCACGGAGTTTCGTCGGTGTATCGTCGGAGTTTTAACGGCTTTGACACTTGGAGTTTTGTCGGTGTTTCTCCGGGGTTTTGTAAGGGTTTTCACGGAGTTTCGTCGGTGTATCGTCGGAGTTTTAACGGCTTTGACACGGAGTTTTGATGGAGTTTTTGCGGAGTTTTGAGAGTGTACGATCGATATATTCTTGAAATTTTTTTGATAGATTCGCGGCTATCCAACGGTATTAAGTATATCATGTAGTGTATAGTAGAATTTGATTATGAAAAACGTTATTTCAAAGTAAATGATATTCTGTTTTTTAATTGAAAAATTTATTTAACATAAGAATAAAGTATAAATTATAGAATGCATATGTCTGTAATTATGAGTAAATCTATTTTTTAATTAAATTTTCATCACATTGGTTTATATTAAATAATTTATTTGATTAAAGAATAATCGATGACTTAGAAGTGATACCCTGATAAAACATTGCTTACACCTATGTACTGTCGTTGTCAAGGTACATTTACATAATGTACTAAATAACCTCAAATTCATGATAAAAATTTGCTAAGTAAAGTGTTGTGTAATTAAACATAATAATAACTATATAATACAAATAATTTTATACGAATTCGTTTATATATAATTTATTACTATGCTAAATTAGTGTAATAAATAGTTTATTATCGTGATTAACAAGTAATACCATAAATAACAATTCTGTGAAAATTAATATTTCCAAAGGTATAAAAGACTTGATACTATCGTGGAAATTCAACTGTGGGCGATCAGAACAAATATTTATTTTAAATTGTTTATTTTATAATGTGAATTAATTAATGATGATAATTAATAAGTGATAATATTAAATTGTAGCTATAAGTGAATAGTAACTGTCATTAAAATTTTAAACTATTCAAATGGTTTAAAGTATTTCATTACTTTTATTAAAAATTAATTTTTAACAATTGTTAATTTTATAATAAAAGTAATTAATTGAATTTAAACTTGTAATTTGATTATATTAATTTATTTAATATTATTTCTTAAATAAATTTGTATGAATTTTTTAAATTAAATGAAATTGATTTATTTATATTAATCTCTACTTTACTATATATTTATGTTAATTTAGTAAATTCATCTACGTATTAGTTTGATTTTATAATTATAATTATCATTTTAATATTCTAACGTATAACCTAAAACTTTAAATTGTTAATGACATCTAAACAATGTAAAAAATTTGAAGTCCACGGTGTGGTGTGAATGATTTGGTGTTAAAATTTTCAACACTGCCGGTGTAAAAGTCACACAACGCACAGTGTTAACTTTTAGGCTGAGTGAATTAGAACGTTCACACCACCGATAGTGTAAATGTTCAAGTTTTTTATTTCAAAATGCCATGAGTATGCCTCACAAACTCTAAGTTACCACTACCAAAATGACGAAAAAACCCTCAATATACTCCGCAAAAACCATGAGAAACTACCATAGAAATTCCGAGCAAGCCCAAACTCTACTCCGCGAAAACACCGATGAAACTCCAAAAGAACACCTACGAAATTCAGCAAGAACACCGACAAAACTCCGTGTCGTAACTGAACACAAAAATACTGCGTGTCTACCATGAAAATGCCGTCAAAACTCCCTTGGTGTACCAAGTTTTAATCGAGTTTTTTCCGAATTCTTACGGTGGCCCTAAAAGCGCGAGAATCCGTAAAAACTCTGACTAAACTGCGAAGAAACACATTAAAAACTCCCACAAAACACCAAGAAAACTGCATGATAATACCGACGAAACTCCAAGAGAACACCTATAAAACTCTGAGAGAAAACCAACGAAAGTCAGTAAAAACACCAACTAAACTCCGCAAAAACTCCGTGTCGTAGCTGTATACAAATATACCGCGTTAATGCCATGAAAACGCCGTCGAAACTTCCACGTCACAGCCAGTTTCGCTCGAGTTTTTTCCGAATTTTTACAGTGGCGCTAAAAGCGCTAGAATCTGTAGAAACTCCGACTAAACTGCAAGGAAACACCCAAAGAACTCCGATAAAACACTAAGAAAACTTGGCGATAACACCGATGAAACTCCAAGAAAACACCAACAAAACTCCAAGAGAAAACTGGCAAAACTCTTCAAAAACACGGACAAAACTCCGTAAAAACTCCGTATCGTAATTGCACACGAAACGCCACGTTTATACCGCGAAAACACTGTCGAAACTCCTTCGAAACACCGAGTTTCTGTCGAGTTTTTTCCGAGTTCCCACGGTGGCACCAAAACCGCTAGGGTTGTCACTTGAGTATTGGCTGAACCGTGCCCCAAAACTGGCAAACCAAGGTTTGTCAATTAAATATCTGTTGAATCTTGGCCCAAGACTGGCAAATCAAGGCTTGTCACTTAAGTATTGGATTAATCTTGGCCCAAGGCTGGCGAACTGAGGCTCGTCACTTGAACGTTGGTCGGATCTCCGACCAACCTTGGGAGGCCGAGCCTCGGTAGCCTAGTATTGTGCCAAGACCGGCCCCGTTGTCAATATTTTTTTCCCTACAAGGGTATCAGACTTATCACAAAATGTCATACAACTTTTTTTATTGAAAATTTTATTCTCTACAAATTATTATCAGTAAAGTTTTTTCAAATTCCGCATTGTTTTCTAGTTATTTTCATTTTAATTTCAAGCTCTTAAAAAAGCGGTTCTGATTGATTTCAAGAGCTCGACATTGAAATGAAAATTACTAGAAAACAATGCGTAATTTGAAAAATATTTACTGATAATAATTTGTGGAGAGTGAAATAGTCAACAAAAAAGATCCTACAACATTTTGTGATAAGTCTGATAGTTTCATCGGAAAAGTGAAAAGATCTCCAACTTTACTTCGAGCTCTAATAACTTTTGAGCAGGGGGATCTATCAAAAAATGATAAGACCTTTTTTGTAGAGCGTTCAATTTCCTACAAAAATATGTATTAATTAGTCTATTCGATCGATTTATTTGTTAACGAGTTTAAAACACTTAAAGCTAAAAAAAAATTTTTCCTGTGTTATTTAAATGGGAAAATCGAATTTTTCAATGAGCTAGGTCTGTAATCTGCATAGAATTTTTTTTTTTGCGTACAAATCTTGGGCCGAAAACAGGCCGAAAGTTGAATCGGCCTGTTTTCGGCCATATTATTTTGTTTTAAATAAAATTATGGTACTTAAAAAAAATTTCATGCAACTCAAAATAGAACATAAAAAAAATTCAAATTGTGGAACTTAAAAATATATTTCAAAATTTTGTGAAAAATTATGTTTTCAATTTATAAAGTGTTTTAGTAACTCACTAAGTTATAATTTTATACAAGACATAGTGAAAACATTTGATTATTTAGTCGTTAGATTGAAATAATTTTTATGGGAATAGTTTATATTTTGGTGCAATATAAAATTTTCTTTCGTGGTGTCATTGATGTAAGTTATATGACACTTCGTGGCTGAGTGAAAATATATTAATGAGCAAAAATGAAAAATCGATTTCTTTAACTTTATTCGAGCAAAATTTTTTATTAACAGATTATAATTTTAAACAGTTATTTTTCATGAATATATGTAAAGAGAGCTCGTAATTATTCCGTAGTCAATGTAAATGTCTAAATATCCTCCACAAAAAAAATTTATAAAAAAAATATGTTAAAATATAAAAAAAAAAATATATTTTTCATATAAAAAAAATATATTAAAAAAAGTTGGAGAATCCAAACATGCACAACTCATTTGCTCATTCAATAATAAAAAACATTTTCCTAAACAAAAACGACTCAAAAATAAAAATCTGAAAAACTTTTGATCCTACAGGCCAGCCCCAAAACTTCTCGCTTTTTTTGAGCTCGAAAATTTTACTGTGAATACACTTCTGAACTCTTTGAGTGTAAAACTATTCATTACTGCATCGGGTTTTATTAGCCCGAAAAGCCCAAAAAAAAAAATCGGTCTGTCGGTTGACCCTGCGGGCCAGCCCCAAAACTTCCCGCGTATTTCAAGCTCCTTGAGCTCGAAAAGCTGTATAAGATACATTTTCGAGCTCTTCGAGCTCGAAAATACTTTTGTATGCTTTTGTTTTCAAAAAATAACGTTTTTTACAATTTTTTCTACAACGATATCTCTCGAACGAATAAACCGATTGAGACGTTTAAGGTGGCAGTCGACGCTTTTTATTGAGTTCTATAACTGATTAAATTTTGAAATTGATTCATCGAGTCATTTTTGAGAAATTTTCAAAATACTAAAAAAAATTTTTTTTTTTAATTCTTTCGACAACGGTTTCTCTTAAAAGAATTAACCGATTTTGATGTTTGAGGTGGCATTCGACGCGGCTTATAAATCTCCAGAGCCCAGTCCATTTTGGAATTAATCCATCGAGCCCGTAAAAAGTTATCCAAAAAAAACATTTTTGAAAAAAGTTTATTTTTGGAATATCTCCGAACGAGCCCTGCTGATCAAGCTCAATTTTTTTTCAGCTTCAAGATATTAAAAAACTGCGTCGAATGACACCTTGACGATCAAAATCGGTTGATCCGTTCGAAAGTTATAGATATTTACATGCGTACGTACGTACGTACATACATACATACATACACTCGGACATCATCGTGAAATTAGTCAGAATAGCTTTCTAGGACCTCAAAACGTCGACATCTGTTGGAATTTCGATTTTCACAAATCGGACTGAAACCAATAACTTCCCGAATTTTTGAAAATTTGCAATTTTCTTAGCGGGAAGTTAAAAATAGCCTTATTTTACACTACGAAAATTCAAATAATCAAAAATAATTCGGAAGAAGGAATTATTTCTTAAATTTTTTTTTACGATTATTGTTTATGAAACACAAGGTCCGTCAGGAATAAATGTAAGTAATTGAAAAGAAGTTTTAAGTTGGATGAAAATGGAACAGAAAACGATTTTTTTGATTATGTTTAATTTTATTGAATTTTCGTCGCCCAACCCAGTAAACATATTGACGTAAATTTGACGTCAGAGTGATTTTACGCTATGTCATAATTTACGTAAGATATAAGTCACGAATGAGTCAGGTGTGACTCATTATTTCACACTTTTTTACGTAAAATTATGATGGAAAACTAATAACGTATATGTGACGTAAATGTGATGTCTGTGTGACATTCCATGACGTCAGTATGACATATGGGTGATGTCAAAATCATCAATCCGGAAAAAATATTTTTGAAAAAAAAAAAAAAAAAAAACAATTAAATACCGAATTTTTTATTTGATTATTACCGCGCGAACGCATTACAAATTCAGAAACACGAATTGATAGCACTAAATGATGAAAAAATCCTGAGCGTCTGCTGGGTTCGAACACGGCTCCTCTTGGCTGGTAGTCCTGAACGTTGATCCCTGGTCCACATCACGAGAGTTCAAGTCTTGTGCTTAATTGATGTATTTAGAGTGAAATGCCGGTAATGACAGAGTTCATAAGTTTTCGTGATGGATTTTTACAAAATTTAAAAAAACTCCATGAACTTATATGAAATTTTATAAAAACAATGTTTGTCGGCCTCAATGATAATTATAAAAAATTATATAAAAATTTATTAAGTTTCTTCAAATTTTTTAATTTTCTGTTGTGATGTGAAATTTGAAAAACTTCTATAAAATTTTGCGAAACATTAAATAATTTCACAAAATTTTATGAAATTCAATCGATTGAAAAATTGCAATACTACACTTTACAATCTTAATATCAAAAAAGTTCAAACTGTCGTCACATTTTCTTTTTTATCCTGTGATGATATCCTATGATATTTTCGGTATATCATCTAAAAAAATAAAGTTACCTTTTTTATGCTCATGCTAATGTTTTAATCTAAAACGTCTGAAATTTATTATCGAGTTTATCAATTACTTTGGCCCCAAAAATGTTCGATATTTAGTTGTTATTTTTACACATTTACACATTTTTGAAAATTCATTCTATGATTGTTTTATTTTAATAAATAGATGATAAAAACACTATGACTCAGAAATTACATCAGAATTGCATAAAATACTGACTTGTCACTGATGTAAAGATATGATTTAAGAGTGACATCCATATTACGTATAACCGTGACTTTGCTACTGACGTAAATGTATGATTTTAAAATTACGTCATTATGACCCTGGCGGATTCGTGATCACTGTTAAATGATCGTAAAACGACGGTCGAAAGACCGTAAATGTACGGTACCGACAAATGACCGTATATCGACCGTAAAAGAAGCGTCATTTGATGGTGAAAGACAAGTGCCGTTGTGAAAATTCTCGACAGTAACTGTACAGTTGATGTTTTGTATGTGCACTGTATTTCAGCTGTCTAGCGCCCGTAAATCGACGGGTAGTGGACCGTCTTTCTATGGTCATTGGTAAGTATAGGGATCGTCAAAAACCGAAATCTTGGCGGTTCATTTACAGTATTGAGTGAGTCAAACACTTGTCAATCGAGCGTATAGTGTCGGTAAGTGAGAAACTTTTCGTTAGTGAACTATCGATTAGTTGTCGGTCAGATTTTTCATTTTTTAAATGTCTCTAATAACCAGTGATAGACTCCAAGTATACTGCAATTATTCGTGTCGAGAAAAAATCTAAAAAACACTTAAATAAAAAATTTTTAGTCATTATGCAGTGAGGACTTCAAATATTAATGAGTTTAGATAAGATAAACAGAGATACAGTATTAGTAAATTTATTAATTGTTAACAACAGCAGATGTTACCCTATAAACAATAACATAATTAAGTATAGTACAAATAATATAATCAATCATTTATTAATGTCTTCAACTATCTAAAGTTCATTTGTATCCAAATAAATATATACAAATAACTTGTCATTTCGAGTGAATGATTCAGCACAGTGGTTAACACGACAGACTTCGAATCAGGAAGTCTTGGGTTCGAGTCCATAAGTCGGCGAGGTTTTTTTTTTTTTTTTTTCATGGCAGTTATTGCATACATATAAATCACTATATAAAATTATACTATATTTTTTTTCCCGGGCAGTCCCATGAATTTCCAAATTTTACACCTAAATGCGTGTAATTAGAGAATTAATCTACCGTAAATTGAGCGTAAAACGTCGGTCAAAATGCAGTGCAATTATTCACATATGTTTGTACTTTCGGTATCCACAGTCGGTAAATCAACTATTATGACATTGGTGATCGAGGCTCATACTATCGTTCTTCAGCGATATATAATAATCGATTAGATGGTGTTATTGCCGTAAGTGCTGAAAAATTATATGGTGAAGATTTTTCACAACTGCACTCGGAAACGATCGTCAAATTACTCCACGCAGTCGAATGTTCGACGGCGAAACTTACGACGATTTAACGTCAATAAACGGTAATTTTATCGTGCCGCTGAAACCGCTAGGGTCGATATACACACTGATAAAAATCGTGTTTTCTTCCGAAATACGCTGCGTACTTGGCCTATCCGAACTTGAGTCAACTGAATTTCAATTGATTTAAAAACATGGAAATTGAAACAAGTTCATAGGGAGATTTGAATAAAAGACTTTACGGTTTTAGGCTTAATATAGAAATATTTCTGTCAAAAACGATGTATTTGATGAAACCAAATGTGAGATTACAGTAAAAAATAAGAGATGGAGCTGAAGTCGTCTATGCATGTGATAAAAACAACTATGAATTTGAAAAAAATACTGTTTTAAGGTAGTTTGGCACTCGCATCCCAAGTCAAAAAAACGACTTTTGTTTTTTTTTTTTTTTACAAGTAATGAAACAACTGTTTTCATTAATTATCATTATAATTAATATTAGTAATAATTAAGACAAAATCAATATGTATTAAAGTTAAATAATTATAATTACAAAATTTACATAAATTACATTGATTAGAACTAAAATAGTTCGAGGTTATACCAACTGTCATAAATTTTTTACAGTTGGTACCATAATCTCTCTAACATGTTATGTTTATTTTTACTTTTTAAATAGGTAAACATAACCACTACATAACAAATGTCAACTGGATTTATGTAAATAATTTATTTACATTATTTACTGTCTTTAAATTAATTATATTTATATTCAATAAGTTAGTATCTCAGTGAATATTTCAAATTTAGCGCGCACAACGAAGCTGCCATTTTTTCCCTAGTAAACATGAGAGAAAGTAAGTGTCCGTCTATAAACAAAGACAGATAGCTAATCATCATATTAAAAAATTAATTTAAAAAAAACCGTATGGTAAATCATTCTGAAACTTTTTTATTATACGCTTTAGAAATCAAATTATCTAATAAAAAGTTTTTTTTTGTGGGTCAAGTTTGTCAATTTTTTACAAATTATTGATTTCCGGTAAAATTGAATAAGGACAACCATAAGAGCCCGTGTATAATCACATGATTTCAATTAATTATATCTCTTAAACGACGTGGTAAAAAATTCTGATTTTTTTTTCTCAAGTACATTTAAGTATAATTTTTCAAATAAAAATAAAAAAAGTGGGGGTCAAGTTTGAGAGCTGTGGGTGCCAAACTACCTTAAGTTGATGGAAATTATTAATTTCTTTCAATCAATTTTGTAAATGTTGTTGATGAAAAGTTTTATGCAATTATCTTAACTTACTTTTTATTTTCCTCAATATATTATAGTGGTGAGTCAATCATATGATTTATTCAATAATAATACAAATGATTTTGAAATAATTGGATACTTTCTGGCCACAAGGAACTTGTACCACTGACTAAATTTTATTTCATTTTTATATGACTACTAATTTACTACCTGCAATGTACTTTTGTAATTGAAGAAGTTAAATATATCATTGATTGTGTGTATCCAGAGTAAATGAATACATACTGAAAAAAAAAATTTACAGGAATTTATTATTTTTAGAATATTCAAAAGCACACGAAAAAAAAAATATTGCGCTTATCGCTCACCAACGGAGAGCGACAGTTGTATCGTGATTAGTACTAAATTGTTACTTGATTTTCACTATATATACATCAATATGAATGAAACACTAGATACTTATTATAATGATCCTACGGATTGTGAATATACTTAAATGTATAGTGATCGTCAGTTAACGTATCCATATCATACCAAAACGGATCGTGATTATCGCGATCTACTTCTCAAGCGCTACCACTCATAACCAAATTATTTAGTAAAAAATTTACATCGATTACTTACGTATATTCTATTACTTGATTACATTTCTTCATATTAAATAATAATTTTTTATTGCGCTTATTAGAATTATTAACATGTAATTATTAATTCCAACTAAAAATAAAATTGTAATGAAGTTAAAGTTAAAAATTTATCTATTTTAACCTCAAATGTCTTTATGACTTCCTCAAATGATCTTATGATTTCGGAATCCGCCTGGATCGCGATAATCACGATCCAATAGACCAAGACTTTCCGTATACAACGTATAACCAACCGAAGAGAGTGAATATCACGATACCGTTGAGTGATGAGCACAATATTTTTTTTTCCGTGCATGAATGGAATACAAAAATCACTTTTTCTTTTATCTAAAACATCCCTCGTAAAAACCGATTATAAAAAAAATATAGTAAAAATACATAAAAATTATATAAATATATATAAAATATGTGTAAAAAATACATTTCTAATAGCTAACTTTCGGCCGATTTTCGTATATATTTTACATATTTTAAATGTAACTCAAATATATTAAAAAAAGGATGGAAGGAGCAAAACGGGGTACTTAAGGAAATACTAAGTTATTGAGAATTCGAATATTGTAAATTTTTTTTAGGTAGATTTTTTTAAAAATCTAATTATTGTATTTGTCCTCATGGTCGATTTTACAAGGAATTTCGTCATAAACTATCATAATTAGTTGACCCTGATTAAAAACTCCGATTGAATCTGATTGAATCTGATTAAAACTCAATCAGAATTCTATCAGTTTCAATCAGAAACAAATTTCCAATCAGAAATGTTCGGGAGCGTTCGAGGGTTCTGATTGAATTTCTATCAGTTTCAATCAGATTCTATCAGAAAAAAATATTTAGTATTTTCTGATTGAAACTGATTGGATTTTCTCTATCAGTTTCAATCAGATTCAATCAGAAAAAAATTTTAATTTTCGATTATTTTCCGATTGAATCTGATTGAAACTGATTGGATTTTTCTCTATCAGTTTCAATCAGATTCAATAAGGAAATAATAATTTTTAAAAAATTATTTTCCGATTGAATCTGATTGAAATTGATAGCGAAAAATCCAATCAGTTTCTATCAGATTTAATCAGAAAAAAATAATTTTTGAAAACTTTTTTTCCGATTGAATCTGATTGAAACTGATAGAGAAAAATCCAATCAGTTTCAATAAGATTCAATAAGAAAATAATAATTTAAAAAAAATTATTTTCTGATTAAATCTGATAGAAACTGATTGGATTTTTCTCTATTAGTTTCAATCAGATTCAATAAGGAAATAATAATTAAAAAAAAGTTATTTTCCGATTGAATCTGATTGAAACTGATAGCGAAAAATCCAATCAGTTTCTATCAGATTTAATCAGAAAAAAATAACTTTTGAAAACTTATTTTCCGATTAAATCTGATAGAAACTGATAGAGAAAAATCCAATCAGTTTCAATCAGATTTAATCGGAAAATAATTTTTTTAAAATTATTATTTTCTGATTAAATCTGATTGAAACTGATTAAATTTTTCTCTATTAGTTTTAATCGAATACAATGAGTGAATAATATTTTATTTTTAAGATTACTTATCATGTTTTTATTAACTCGCTCTCATGTATGTCTGTCCGGTCGCGCGGAGATAAATGTTAGCTCGAAACCTAGCAATTTTTATAATGCTGTCAACAACCTTGAGACAGGAAATGAAGCATAAAAAAAATTATTATACTCATACGAAACTTTATTATGCTGTATCACAATACTTACTACGCGCGAGAGACTTATCGATACACTGTAAAAAATCGGGAGTGAATCCGGAGTGAATTCGGAGTGAAATTAAATCCGAATTCACTCCGCATTCACTCCGTCACTCGGAGTTCCGGAGTTTTAAAAAAAAATCACTCCGCATGCGGAGTGAATGGGGAGTTTTTTTTTGGCGGAGTGACGCGGATTTTATGTCACTCCCAATTCACTCCGGTCCGGAGTTTTAATACCTAAATTAATTTATTTCAATTTATATTAAGCCGTTAAATAGCGTGTGTGTTCGGGTGCGCAAATATGTGCACATGTGCGAATGTGTGCAAATGTGTGCGTGTGTGGCAATGTGTGTGAGTGTGCAAATGTGTGCGTGTGTGCAAATGTGTGCGTGTGTGGCAATGTGTGTGAGTGTGCAAATGTGTGCGTGTGTGCCAATGTGTGCGAGTGTGCAAATGTGTGGGTGTGTGCGAATGTGCGCGTGTGTGCGAATGTGTGTGCGTGTGTGCGCGCCTATTAGCTGATCAGTAATTTTATACACGAGTTTTTACTTCGATTATATTAACTGGAGTTATATTTTATTAATTATATTCTTAAAACTCCCCTCCGGAGTGAATTTCACTCCGGAGGAATTAAATTAATTAAAAATTATGTACTCCGCGAAAACTCCCCTGTGGAGTGAATTTCACTCCGAGCGGAGTGAATAATTAAAAATTCATTCACTCCGCATTCACTCCGGATTTAATCCACATTCACTCCGCGAATTTTTTACAGTGTAAACTTTAATAACAATTACTTTCATACGTTATAATAATTCTGATGCGGCGTAACAATTTTTCGTATAGGTAAAATAATTTTTTGGATACTTCACTTCCTGTTTTAAGAGCAGCACAATAAAAATGGCTAGGTCTCGAGCCAACATATTTCTCCGTGTAGAATATTCTAATTGATTTTAAACTATCTTCCTGATTAGCTAGATATATTGCTAAAGTTTCTAGTAAAAATGAAACGAGGCACTGGCTAGCACCTCGTTAGCGTCGCTGTGGAAACCTCAAATTTCTCATGATATAAAAAAATTTAGTGCTCCAGATTTAGGCCTCAATTTCTCAAATGACGTAACCTACGCAGATTCCCTCACTTTTTTTCGTTAAAAATAAATACTTTGGACGGGGAATCTCAAAAAAAATGACCCAAAAATAAATAATTAATTACCAATTTGCAGAAAAATTACCGGAACCTCTATAAAGTATAATGAATGAAAATGAATATTTATTTTTATTTATCTCCATTCAAAAAAATTTAATGGTTACTATGAGAAAATAGTTAACTGAAAGAAAATTTAGTAGGGGAGCCTGGGGCACAAATGCCCCCTTCCCCAAAAATTATAAAAACAAAAGTTTTTTTTATATCCCGTCAAGTTATGACCTTTGTAATGTTTTTATCATATTTTAGGCCAATATGTGATATGTGGGGTAAAATGGACCACTCAAAACAAAGAAATAGTAACGAAAAAATTAACTTGACGAAAAATAAAAAAAAAAATAATAATTTCGTTACAATTTTTTTTCGAGTGTTCCATTTTGCTCTGCACATCACGTATTGATCTAAAATGTAACAAAATTAGTATAAAGGTCATAACTTGACGGAAAAATTGAAAAAAATAATTTTTTTGAGTGGTCCATTTTACCCCACATATCACATATCGGCCTACAATATGATTAAATCATTATAGAGGTCATAACTTGACGGAAAATAAAAAAAAAATTTTTACCTAATTTTTGAGGGGGGCCTTCGTGCCCCCGGCTCCCCTATACATTTCTTCAATTAAAATACAAAAATTTATTGAAGACAAAATGTTTGATTTTGTATTCTATATTATTTCGGAAATTAAAAAAAAAATTTTTTTTGAGACCTACTAAAAGTTTGTCCAGGAATATATAAAAGCGAATAATAATAATAAATTAATCAATTTATTTTATTTTTACACATAAATTTTTCTAAGTACTCAGATTTTTTTTTAACTCGAAAATTTTCCAAGTTCAGAAAACGGTAATTTTTTTTTGAGGATTTTGAGAGCTCCGTTAGAAGTCAAAACCGATGAAGAGTTTGCATTTAGACTTCATAGATTTAGAGTGCCAATATTGTATTATTTTCCGACCGGTAGATAAAAGATCAAAGGAATTGAATTTTTTGAGGTCCAAACTAGAATTTGTTTTTTGACTCGGGATATTATCTATGAGATAAAAGTAGTTTAACATTGGACAGTTTAAAAATGGTAAGTTTAATATAGTATAAATCTTTTTTACTTTAGAATCTTCTACTGTTAAGTTATAGCAATTTAAAAAAAAAAGTTATTTAATTTACATACTTATTAAATGAAAAAATTTGATAGTCGAGAAAAAGTACTTTAAATTAAATTCAAGAGCTAAAATTTTCAGGGAATTTTTCTCAATATAAACGGCAAAATTATCTTGTGTTGGCTAGAAAAAAAAAATTTTTCGTTTCAAACAAAACGGATTCAATTAGAAAATAATAATTCATTTATCGATTATTTTCCGATTGAATCCAATTAAATCCGACAGAAAATTTTCAATCAGTTTTAATCCGTTTCAATCGGAAAATAACAATTCAGATAATATTAATAATTATTAAAATTTGGGCAGATATGAATTTCATTTGTCATGAATTCAACAATTTTTGAAGTATCAAAGTATAGAATTCTATCGGTCTTTCCAATTTAATAAATTTTATAAAAAGTGAAAACAAGCATTTTTCAGGATTATGTATAAACTTTTTTTGAAGAACTGTATTGATTGAATTAAAACTATCACAAAAATAAAAAAAAAGCATTAATAAAAAATTATATATACATTAGGTTGGTTAAAAAAAAAATTTTTTTTTTAGTATCCAAAAATTGAAAGTATACCTAAAAACCAAAATTTCTGTACCAATTCAAGCTCTTAATAATAATACTACGGTTTGCGTCCAGCCGTTTTTATCCATATTTACAGAGTATTTAAATAACACGGGAAAAAAACTTTTTATATTTTAGAATTTTCTAACTTATAATCTAATCAACGAATTATGATGCACGATAGATATTTTTGTAGGAAATTGAATGCTCTACAACAAAAGTCTCATCATTTTTTGATAAATCTAACTGTTCAAAAGTTATTTGAGCTTAAAGTCAAATTTATAGTAAATTTTAAGATCTTTTTAATTTTCCAGCGAAACTATCAGTTTTATCAGAAAATCTTATAGAAACTTTTTTGTGGGTAATTTCATTTCTCAAAAATTATAATGAATGAAGTTTACCAAAGTTTTGCTTTTTTTTCTAGTTATTCTCATTTCAATATCAAGTTCTTAAAAAAATAGTTTTCTGATTTATTTTTTATAAATTCTAAAATATATTTTTTGTATTTAAACTTATATTTTTTAAATAAATTTTTTCATGGGGGTGTTAAACGCAAGGATTTCCGTATGCAACTAATAGAAAAAAAAGTTGCTTGAACCCAGAGAAAAATTTCTTAAGAGAAAAGATATATATGGAGGAGAGAAAATTCATCAGTCCTAAGCAATAGCAGTAGGAGTAATTCGGTTCTCGCCACTAGATAGCGCCTACCACTTGTGTAGTGTCCCTGGTAAGAAACTTCGTTCAGACGTATTATATTCCAGACTTGGAAGCAATTGTAACAAGAGCACTCCTCTGTTCTTTGACAGAGTGACAAGTACAATTTATGGTGGTAATATAGTATATTCTATATTACTTCATGACATGCAATCTAATTGTTTATATAGATTCAACGTAGATTTTGAAACATTCGATTTTTTGATTTTCTACCGTTTAATAATATATACAATTATTTGTCCCGAGAATCGGTAATTGTTTATTAATTTACAATTGAAACCTTCCGAAAATATCCGATTAAATCTGATTGAAATTCAACAATAAATTCTGATTAAATCTGATTGAAACTGATTGAAAGTCAATCAGAAATTTCCGATTGACTTTCAATCAGAATTCTTCGGAAGTTTCCGATTAAATCTGATTGAAACTGATTGAAAGTCAATCAGAAATTTCTGATTAAATCTGATTGGACGTTTTCAATCAGTTTCAATCGGAGTTTTTAATCAGGGCGAGTAGAGTTCAAAAATACCATTCGTTGAAAAATTTATATATGTATGCATATATATATATATATATATATATATATATATATTTATGTAATAGAACCGACTTTTGAGGACACGATTGCGTCTACAATTCTTATCCGATCTTAATGAAACTTTCTACCCTTATTTTATGTGTAATTACCACGGTTAAGTTCGAAGATGGGCTGAATCGGTCGATTAGTTTCGAAGTTATGGCTGTTTGAAATTTTTACGAATTTTCGAAAAAATCAGTTTTTAATCACTTTTAAAGTCCATATAACTTTAAAACTAAAACTCATAGATAATTTTTGTAAAAAGTATTTTAAAGCTTGATTAATAAGCTTTAATTTGTGACCTTAAACTTTTTATTTAGACCATTTCTTCCAATAATTTTCTAACCTTGAAAATTTTAATGGAATCAAAAAATGTTGAAAATATTGTTTTCATTCCACACAACTTATGCTTATCCCATTAATATCCAGTTTCGTCAGTTGTATTTTATTTTACACAAAATAACCTGTAAATTTCACTGCTATTTTATATTTTAGAAGTATTTCTTTTATTACTTATGATGTATCAAATGTACCTCCAATCCTGATGATTATCACTGGTCATGTCATTACGATAGCGCCCACACTTCTTATCGGATCGTAATGAAATTTTTCACACTTATTCTATAGGCGATTACCTTGATCAAGTTTAAAGATGGGCTGAATTGTTTGAATAGTTTTGAAATTATGGCTGTTTGAAATTTTCATGATTTTTCGTAAAAATCAGATTTTAATCACTACTAAAGCTTATATAACTTCAAAACTAATATTCATAGACGATTTCCGTAAATAGTATCTGAAAGCTCGTCTAATAATCTTTAATTTATGACCTTAAGCTTTATGTTTTGACTATTTCTTCCAATAATTTGATAGCCTTGAAAATTTTAATAGAATCAAAAATTGTTGAAATATGGTTTTCATACCACATAATTTTTGCATTTCCCATTATAAAACAATTTTGTTACGTGTATTTTATTGTGAACAAAATAACCTGTAAATTTTACAGCTATTTCATATTTTAAAAGTATTTCTCTGATGATTTATGATGTTCTAATCGTACCTGTACGTTCTATAATTATAACTGGTCTTGCCATTGTAACAGCGATTATAATTATGATCTAATATTAATTAAATTTCCAATACTTTATTTATGTGAAGGTTAGTTCGGTACATTAACTATATAATGGTATGTCTAATCAACTATCTGAAGTTCTCTATCGAAAATAATCGTTGTCCTTTTTTACCCTCACTCTTAAAAAATGAGTTTAATTCATGTTTAATTTATGACTAATTGAAAAATCTACCTTCCATTTCGGCTACCGAATGGCCTTTTTTTTCAATGATATCCAAAGTAAATATTAGAAAAAATTTTCAGAGGCCATTAAAAAAAAAAAATTTTCATTTTTGCGGGCCAAATAGGGTACCTTCTAAAAAAAGTTAAAAGAAAAAAAAATTTCTGGATATTAAATAAATTCGGTTACATTAAATTTTTTTGTAAGTAATTTACATAAAGAAAAATTACATTTCACATAATTATTAGATGCAAGCGAAAATTAAAAATTTTTCAATGGTTTTTATCATAAAACAAAAGTCATTAACATTTTTTGACTGACACTTTCGATTTTCGAAAAAGTTGAACAAAAAAAATTCAAAACAATGGTCACTTACATTTACAAAAGTAAATTTCGAAGGGTTAAAAATATATAATTTTTGTTTTTTTATGAGATTTTGGCTTATGTATTTACGTTGTTATGGCTTATGTATTACGTACGCTTGACATCAAATTTACATCACATTGTTACGTAGTAATAAAGTCATTATTGCACTGATAAAAAGAAACCTTTGAGTCAACTTGGTGTGAGTTGAGCCAAATACGCCACGACTTTAAATACAGCGAAACACGCTACGACTTTGGCTGAAAAGCCATACGTATTTGGAGGGAATTATCTACTCAAATACATGGCGTACTTGTGAACATATCATTTGCATTTGCGACGACTTTTACGCACTCAATTAAAAAATATATGTAATTGAGTCAACATACTAGAGACTTTATTCCATCTACTTTTGCTTTTGTTTCTAGAATACTTAAATTTAATGTAAAAAATGATGATATTCTATCTATTTTTTTTTAATTTGAGTAAACTTACATTCAGTCGTAAGAATATAATTTTATTTCAACTCGATTGCTTTATATCTTTCTTCTAAAACACCGTAAATTGTACGAAATCCATATAACGTCACTTCAATTTATTCAAGTTGTCGAGTCATTAATGGTCGATCTTGCATCAAAATAATACTTTGTAGACTAGAATGGAACCAGAGTATTCAGAGTAAATGAATACTGAAAAAAATTTTTTTTTAAACTTACCAAAATTTATCATTTTTAGATTATTCTAGAGCATTTATTGAAAACAAAAATTATTTTTTTTTTATTACCTGAAACGTACTTTATATATCTGGATTATAAAAAAAAATTATCCAAGGGAACAAAAATAGACATTATTGTCACAATGTAATATAGAATATACTATATTACCATCAAAAGAGGCACTTGTCACTCGGTCGGACGATAGAGGAGTAGCCGTGCTAGAATTGTTTATAAGTATAGAATATAACAACTCTGAAATATATATCTAACCAGGAACAACACAAGAGGTTGCGTGCGATCTAGTGGTGAGCACTGAACTACTTCTACCGCTGCTTATTCGAGTTCGGTGCTTTATGAAAAACATTTATAAAAAAAATATATTAAAAATATATAAAAAATACATAAATATATATATAAAATATGTATCAAAAATGAATTTTTAGTTGCTAACTTTTGGCCGATTTTTGTATATATTTTAAATGTAATTTAAATATTTTTAAAATAGATTTTAAGGCGTATAAAAAATACATGCTTGAAAATATATAAAAATTATATTAATAATATATTTCAAATATATAAAAAAATATAATTATGAAAATATGAAAAAAATATTTTTAATTTAACCAACAACATAAGAAAAAAAATATAATAAAATTATATATTTTTTATGTATTTGAAATGTATTTTCTTTATATTTTCGTATATGTATATTTTATATATTCTAAGATACAGAGAAAGAGGAAGCAAAATAAAGTACCCCCAAAATCTCATAAAAAAACAAAAATTATATATTTTTAACCCTTCGAAATTTACTTTTGTAAATGTAAGTGACCATTGTTTTGAATTTTTTTTGTTCAACTTTTTCGAAAATCGAAAGTGTCAGTCAAAAAATGTTAATGACCTTTGTTTTATGATAAAAACCATTGAAAAATTTTTAATTTTCACTTGCATCTAATAACTATGTGAAATGTAATTTTTCTTTATGTAAATTACTTACAAAAAAATTTAATGTAACCGAATTTATTTAATATCCAGAAATTTTTTTTTCTTTTAACTTTTTTTAGAAGGTACCCTATTTGGCCCGCAAAAATGAAAATTTTTTTTTTTCAATGGCCTCTGAAAATTTTTTCTAATATTTAATTTGGATATCATTGAAAAAAAAAAATTTACAATATTTGAATTCTCAATAACTTAGTATTTCCTTAAGTACCCCGTTTTGCTCCTTCCATCCTTTTTTTAATATATTTGAGTTACATTTAAAATATGTAAAATATATACGAAAATCGGCCGAAAGTTAGCTATTAGAAATGTATTTTTTATACATATTTTATATATATTTATATAATTTTTATGTATTTTTACTATATTTTTTTTATAATCGGTTTTTACGAGAGATGTTTTAGATAAAAGAAAAAGTGATTTTTGTATTCCATTCATGCTTTTGAATATTCTAAAAATAATAAATTCCTGTAAATTTTTTTTTTCAGTATGTATTCATTTACTCTGGATACACACAATCAATGATATATTTAACTTCTTCAATTACAAAAGTACATTGCAGGTAGTAAATTAGTAGTCATATAAAAATGAAATAAAATTTAGTCAGTGGTACAAGTTCCTTGTGACCAGAAAGTATCCAATTATTTCAAAATCATTTGTATTATTATTGAGTAAATCATATGATTGACTCACCACTATGCTATATTAAGGAAAATAAAAAGTAAGTTACGATAATTGCATAAAACTTTTCATCAACAACATTTGCAAAATTGATTGAAAGAAATCAATAATTTCCATCAACTTAAAACAGTATTTTTTTCAAATTCATAATTGTTTTTATCACATACATAGACGACTTCAGCTCCATCTATTATTTTTTACTGTAATCTCACATTTGGTTTCATCAAATACATCGTTTTTGACAGAAATATTTCTATAGTAAGCCTAAAACCGTAAAGTCTTTTATTCAAATCTCCCTATGAACTTGTTTCAATTTCCATGTTTTTAAATCAATTGAAATTCAGTTGACTCAAGTTCGGATAGCCCAAGTACGCAGCGTATTTCGGAAGAAAACACGATTTTTATCAGTGTACCTTCTTTAAACGATACATTATTATTACGATTGAAAAGTAAACCGATTCTCGTTTCAATTGGCTCCCGGATATGCTAGATAATAATAATGATAATAAAAAACAAAAAATATGGCAACTATATTTTTTCGTAAATTATCAGTTTTTGATTTATATTAATTATAATGGATCGAAAAAGTTTTGAATAGTGGTTTTCATAAGGGTTATTCTGTTTAAAAATTCATGTGTAATAAAAAAAAAATAAATCAATCGGTTGTGTACTTTTTTAGTTAATGTGTTTACCAACATCCGTACATACTGACGGACATCACAGGATTTGTTTATATTTTTTTTTTTTTTTTCAATCATTATTTTAAAAAAAAAAGACTTGAAATTGTATTTCTTTTATTCATTAATAAATTATCTTTCAAATGGCCCGATGAAAAAAGTTGTTGTCTAATCATATATAATTATGCATAATCATCTATATATGATTGGATCCAAAAATTGGCCAGGTCTAATTATATATAATCAGATCTGTTTATACATGATCATGCATGAATGAATATAGTCATTTTTAGAATCTCATTTCGAATACCTTTAAATTATTAATTAAGTAATTTAATTAGGATTTATTGTTTTCATCAATATAAATATTGATTAAATTTAAATAAAAAAAAAAAAAAAAATTACTATTCGTTGACCACCACTTTACTACGAGGTCACTCATCCAATCAATAACCTACGCCGATGCTGCTTAACTTTGGTGATCGCTGGATTGTAGTCTGATCCTCTAGTCTGTTATGAACTTACAATAAAGGAAAGTTTATGGCATTACTTGACTCAAATAATCAAGTCAATACATCATACGTAAATAATGCACCTAATAATGAATTTGATTTTGTACATAAATGACAATAGAATTCATTAGATACATATAATCAAATCTATTTATCTATAAACTTATAAATATTCGTATATAAATCGATATCGATTAATACTTTTAAATTGCTGCCGAAACCTTTGAACATTTTTTAAGTATTGGGGATTTAAGTTTATTTGATAGTTGACAAAATAAAAATTTAATAACATTTATATTAAAAAATTGTCATATTATGTAATATATATATATATATATATATAACTACATATAACTTTATATCAGTCATGTCTGATCAGATCCAATCATATATAAACTTATGCACGACCATACATGAATTTATATTAGCCATGTCTGATCAGATCTAATTATATATGGATTTGTATCAGTCATGTCTAATCAGATCTAATTATGTATAGACTTATATATAATTAGATCTGATCATATATAGACTTATATATGGTAGTAAATGGAGTTGACAGCCAAGTATTATCATGTCTAATTATATATAGAGTCATATATAATTAGATCTGATCATATATAGACTTATATATGGTTATATATGGAGTTAGACCAGCCAAGTATGAACATATCTAATTATATATAGACTCATATATAATCAGATCTGATCAGATCTAATTATATATAGACTTATATATAATTAGATCTGATCATATATAGACTTATATATGGGCTAATAACAGCCAGGTATGATCAGATCTAATTATGCATGGGGTCATATATAATTATATATAATTATACATGACCCCATATATAATCATATATGATTATATATAACTTCATATATGATTATATATAATCATATATGATTATATATATGAACATATATAATCATATATAATTAGACAAAAACTTTTTTCATCGGGGGTATGAATTTAAATCTTGTTGAGTATATTTGAACGAGTGTAAAATATTTCTTTCGTGCGTGATTCAGCTCGGATCGAGAAAGCGTTAGTAGAACACATTTCATTGCTTCGCAAATGAGTTGTGCAATATATAAAATATGTATAAAAAATTTATTTAAATATATAAAAATATATCTTAGAATTTAAGGGGCAGAGACAGCCGAGCGGTTCGCGTGTGAAGCGGGTGATCATCCAAGTTAAGCAGCATCGAGCATGATCGGTGCTTGGCTGGGTAACCGCTTGGTCATGCGTTGGGCTCGATCGGAGGTCTCTGTCCGTTATAGTATAGCGCTTGAGTATTTCAAAATGACGATTTTTTTTGCACATTATGAAAATGGCCGCGAGTTTGCGTCCCATCGAAATCGTCAGATTAGTGAATAAGAGCTTTTTTTTGGTGTACTTAACACTCCCCCGAGTGGGTGATCCATCGCCATTTTGGGTCTCAAAACATAATGGCGCTCACAAAAAGCTCGGAAATTAGTGAACACTAGGTGACGAATGAGGGCAAATGTATATAATAGCTTGTCTCCAATTCTTAGTGATTATAAGTGGAGGTAGCTCGTATGGACTGGGAAGAACTTGCACCCCACCACTAATCCTAAGCAAGCAGTTGACCAGAGCTGAAGTCTGGTACCATGGGAGACCCATTCCAAGCCCCGCTTCGACCAGAGTCTCTCTATTTCCTGAGATGGGAGGAGTGTGGGTCGATTTGAGGTTGGAGTCGTGGTGGCTGTGCGTGAGGCACCCACATGCACTGCATGCCTAATAGGTATGCTAATGTGAGCTTATGCTCATATTTCGCTTTTATAATATTATGGTGGAAAATAGGCGATTACGCAGCGCGAGTGTGCCCAAAAGGGTGCGGTATCGGCCACCCGTCAAACGGAGGTGGTCGGTTCTTTAACCGTCCCGTTACATTAATTAATTTGTACTTAACACTCCCTTAGAAAATCTGACGCGCTCCATTAAATTTTTTTTTTTTCATTTTCAACCCTTAAATACAACCACCCGCATCATGCAAACGATCAGATTAACATACGTACATTATTAAAAATACGTAGGGCATTGATGCTATCAATATCTGATGCGCTCGAGGATGTCCATGCAACACTTTTTTTTTACATATTTAAAAATCTATAGCCGCTTCCCCCACCGATGTAAAGGTATATATCATATAACATTTTTTCCTTCTTATCATCTAAGCTTTGCATCCCAATAGGTCTCTACGATGCTCGAGTAAATCCCCATTTAGCCTCGTGGGCTCCCCTACTATTAGGCGCGGGCTGAGGAGCTAGTGATCGGTAAAATAGGAATTTTACTGACCACTAGAGCCTCACCCAAACCGAACTGTGCTGGCAATTGGTTTTCTCTGTGGTTTCCTTTGCTCCTATACCCTCACAGCTAAGGTGGGGGAGGTAGGATATCATCGTAATGATATAGTACAGTCTAAGCACAAGTCGGGCCACAGCCGCACCATGAAGGCAGAAAAAAAGAAAAACAGTTGCGACATAAAGGCAAGCAAAAAAAGGACTCTGAGGGGCGAGCCAAGTGAGGAGAATGTGTATCAGCAGCTAACCAACTGTGAGAAAAACAATAGTAATGAATAAGCAAGCTGCAGAGTGGTGAAGTGCAACGGAGGCGCAAGAAGACGCAGAGAGCACATGGGTGACAGTGGAAGGGCAGTCAACAATGTATGTGAGGCAGAATCAAAATAAAAGAGCGCTAGTTAAATACAAAAAGAAAAAAAAAATAGCAGAGAACCTAATGAACAAAATGTATAAAGTTATAATTATAACTGAACATTGCAAATAAAATTTATCTTAGAATATATAAAAATATTTCAAAAATATATTTTTAAGTTAATCAAAAACATAAAAAAAGAAATAGAAAAACTCAATATAAAAAATATACTTTTAATGCAACCAACAACCTAGTTAAAAAAAAATATTTTAAAAATTGTATAAAAAATATATATTTTTTTTAAAAACTTTTTTTATTTTTTTTTTTTCGTTATTGATTAACTTAAAAATTGCTTTTTTATATAATTTTTTTATATTTTCGCAATTACATTTTTTCTAGATTTAAAATATATGACTAATATATTTTTTTTATATTACCATACCTATAGTTTTTTGTATTTCTATACATGTAATTTTTATATATTCTAAAAAAAATTTTCAATATTTTTGAAATATATAAAATATATACGAAAATCGGCCAAAAGTTAGCTATTTAAAATATATTTTTTATACGTATGTTATAAATATTTATATATTTTTGATATATTTTTTTTATATGAAAAATATATTTTTTTTTTATATTTTAACATATAATTTTTTTATAAAATTTTTTCATGGGGGTAGAGTCTATATACTTTTTAAACAATTTTATACATAACTATATAACCAAAATTACACATATCACAATTACTGACATACCGGATTTTATAGCACACGAAAAAAAATAAGAATTATTTCTGTTATTACTAATAATAGATTTTTAATTATATTTTGCTGTTTTAAAACTGATGTATTCTTTCAATCTCATGTAGCACAAGTAAACTTAGTAGTCACTGTCGGTAGCGTAGTAGATCCTACCAACCCAGCAAGCTACAGGTCCATAAGTCTGACCCCGAGTATAAGTAAGGCATATGAAATTATTATCAACAAAAAAATCGTCAAGCATTGCGACACCACCAACATCATTCCCAACAATCAGTTCGGTTTCAGATTCCGCCACTCAACAACGCATGCGATTCACAAACTCCTGGCTGACATAAACGATCTGATCGGTAAAAAATTCTTGGTAGCAGCAGCATTATTGGACTTAGAGAAGGCATTCAACTCTGGATGGATAAAAGGATTAATATTTGTCCTGCATAATAAAAAATTTAAACGTTGGCTTATTCTCCTCATTCTGGACATGCTTACGGGCAAATCATTCGTCAATTGGGACGGAAATCAAATATCAACAATAATATTTTATATCATAGAAGGCTTCTAACAGGGTCCGGTGAATTCACCGGTTCTCTTTAATATTTTAACATGTGAAATAATTAACCTCTATCAACTTAACCAAAATAACAAGACTTTCTCAATGGCCTTTGCAGACGACACTATCTTTTACGTAGCTGATAAAGACCCGGACAAAACAAAAACTCCCCTCGCAACCTTGAGCTCGCCGTGAAAATACCGTGGAAACACTGTGCAACCTATGCAGTTTCCACGCTGTTTCCACGGTTGATTTGTTCCATTTTTCCACGATATTTCCACGATAGTTTTTCGCTGGGTCCACGGTGTTTCCATACCAAATCTACGGTAAAAACACAATGAATAATCACCGTGATTTCACGCTGAATCCACGTTCGTTACACTTTGAACCCATAGTTAATCCACAATGATTTCATTGTGCTTATGTCATTGATCCACAGTGAAAACACGATGTATTTACGATGGGTTTGCAATTAGTTTTTTCAATGATTAAACGAAGAATCCACGGTAAATTCGCGGTGATTATGTAATAGTTACACAGTAATAACATCGAGAATTCACGATGAAAACTCGATAATCTAACAGTAACAACATACTGTCTATGAGAAATTAACATAAAAAATCAATTGTGTGGCATCTACTTAACTGGGAAACTCTTATCAATATTATCTGATTGAATAATTAAAAAAAAAGCGCTTATGAGAGCTTACCTATAACAGTTAAATGAGCATCTTATTTATATTTATATCCAACAATTTCTATTAAAATAAATAAAAATGTCTTTAAATATTTTTCCAATTATTTGATTTCTTTCCACTCAATATCAAAATTATTAGGATTTTTTTATTTTTTAACTGGTTAAATTTTAAATTCTAATTTAAAATTATAAAACGAGCAAGTATAAACTATTAAGAATTAAATAATTCTATATAGTTACAATTTAGCGATGTATATATAAGGCTTGGCCAAAAAACAACTTATTTTTTGAAGTTGACTTCTTTTGGCGCGTTTAGTAGAGAGTAAAATTGAGAGCTGCACGCGCAAGCGTACCGCAAAAACGACATGATGAAGTTGGCCACCAAATATAATTAAAAGTGAATATTTATTTTACTGACTATTAGGTTAACTCGTATACAGAATAATCGCAAGTTATCCAACAAAACATGTGGTTATATTTGGAATCGATAGAAAAGCCAATGTACGAAAAACATTTCATATACATTAATTATAAAACGTGAATTATTTATATAAATATAAATATATTATCTATAAATGTTTCCTAAATTATGGTGTAAAAAACGTATCAGTGATAAAAAATTTGTTAAAACTTTAAGTGTTTTAAAAATTTGAGGTTAATTTTTTTAAATAGTGTAAAACCTTTAAAAGTTTTAAGTATTTGAATTTGATTTTATGTAAGTATTATTTTTAATAAGTTAATGAAATAATTACTAATTTAAGTAATAAGTAATTGAATATTTCATAATACATATTTATTTTTAATAAATAATTAAAAACAATTTTCATTATTTTTAATGAGTAATTTAAAAAAATTTCAACACATTGTTACAAAAAAAAAATCTATGCATATATATATTGAAAAAAAGTAATAATAAATAAATAAATTTTATTGTTTTGAGAAGAAAAAATCGGTCTATCAGTTGATCCTGTGGGCCAGCCCCAAAACTTCCCCCCCATTTCGAGCTCCTTGAGCTCAAAAAATTGTTGTGGATATATTTTCGAAGCTCTTCGAGCTCGCAAATACTTTTGTATGCCTTTGTTTTCGAAAAATAACGTTTTTTACCATTTTTTCTACAACGATATCTCTCGAACGAATAAACCGATTGAGACATTTAAGGTGGCAATCGACGCGTTTTATTGAGTTCTAGAACTGATCAGATTTTGAAATTGATTTATCGAGTCGTTTTTGAGAAATTTCCAAAATACTAAAAAAAATTTTTTTTTTTAATTCTTTCGACAACGGTTTCTCTTGAAAGAATTAACCGATTTTGATGTTTGAGGTGGCATTCGACGTGGCTTATGAAGCTTCAGAGCCCAGGTCATTTTGGAATCAATCCATCGAGAGCATAAAAAGTTATCCAAAAAAAACATTTTTGAAAAAAGTTTATTTTTGGAATATCTCTGAACGAGCACTACCGATCAAGTTTATTTTTTTTTCGGCTTCAAGATATTCGCAAGCCGCGTCGAATGGCACCTTGAAGATCAAAATCGGTTTATCCGTTCAAAAGTTACAGATATTTACATACATACATACGTACGTACGTACATACATACATACATACATACACTCGGACATCATCGTGAAATTAGTCAGGATAGCTTCCTAGAACCTCAAAACGTCAAGATCTCTTAGAAATTCGATTTTCGAAAATCGGACTGAAACCAATAACTTCCCGAATTTTTGAAAATTTGCAATTTTCTTAGCGGGAAGTTAAAAAACATATAACAATAAATTTTATTTTAAAAGAAAGAGAAATAATTTTTTTTTTGCGAAAATAAAGAATTTCATTCAATATTATAAGATTTTAGTAAATACATTAATTTTAGAGTTACGTTACAATTATTTACAATTAAGAACTGTAAATAAATAAATTACACTCAATAATTTTATAATATTTTACCCCTTTTGTAACGAAAGAAAAAAAAATATAAATTAAAAACAAAAAGTAAATAAATGAATTTTATTTTAAAAGAAAGGGAAATAATTTATTTCTGCAAAAAAATTAATTATTTCTCTTTCTTGTAAAATTAAATTTGTTATTCTATATTTTTTTTTTGTTAGAACTTGTTAAAATTGTCTTAAATTACTCATTAAAAATAATGAAAATTGTTTTTAATTATTTATTCAAAATAAATATGTCTTATGAAAATATTCAATGATTTATTACTTAAATTAGTAATTATTCTATTAACTTATTAAAAATAATACTTACATAAAATAAACTTCAAATACTTAAAACATTTAAAGTTTTTACACAATTTTTAAAATTAACTTCAGATTTTTAACAGACTTTTAAAGCTTTGACACAATTTTTATCATTGATAAATTTTTCACACCATAATCTCGGAAAAATTCATAAATAATATTTTTATATTTATATATATAATTCACAATTTACAATTAATATACATGAAATGGTTTTCATAAACTGGCTTTTCTGTCGATTTCAAAAATAACCACGTGTTTTGTAATAAGTATGATAGTTTATAGTGATAAGTATGACAGTTTCGCCGGACAAGTAAAAAGATTTTGGAATTTACTACAATTTGACTTCAAGCTCCAATAACTTTTGAACAGATGGATTTATCAAAAAATGATAAGAAATTTTTTGTAGAACGTTTAATTTTCTACGAAATAAGATCTCATAGTTCTAAATGAAAATTATGAAAATCTAACTTATTATACACGTTACTCAGACGTAAATAATGAAATAAAGATATGTGGTGTTAAATCTAATAAAATATGTTTTAGTTGTAGAATGTAATTATAAGAATAACGATTACTGATATTAGTATATTGACTACTGTTTAAGTTATTTAATGATTTAAATTTAATCTAATTATTGTAATGTTTAGCATTATCAATATAATTAATATTATTATAAGGCTATTTTGTAATGTTTTTATGTTTTGAAAAAATAAATTATTCATTGAATGAAAGCGTATTTGTAATCAAATAATGATATTAGTATGGATATCGTAAAAAAATTGGAGTTTAGCTACTCAGCGGTGTATGGCTGCTTGAATTTCATTGAATGTTTCTACCGTGAACTTATCGCATAATAATTGCGAACACGTTGAATTATCATTGACAAACTTCTACTAAACCGTGGTACATTTAGCGTATTTTCAGCATTACTACACCATGTGTTTGTCGTGGAATGACTGTGGGAACACCGTGGAAACACATCAGAAATATTGGGGAAACGTAGTCAAATTGCTATGGAACTACTGTGGTTTCATCGTGGAAAAATGGAACAAATCCACGGTGTTCCCACCGAGCATTTATGGTGAGTCTATTGGCAGTGTGCGGAGTATAAGGTGGGGACAATCGAATCGATTGCAGCGCTCGCAGTGGATGAAATACGCGTTAAATTGCACTTTTCTTGTGAATAGTCAAATGAAAGCAGTGTTAAAAAATGAGAACAAATAGTTGTTATATTGTTAATTGCAAAAATACTGGCAACAATAGTAATTGCAAGTTTTGCATATTTTTATCCATGATATTCATTTTTGGCTAAAAATTACTACGGAGAATTTTTTTAATTACAAATTTTTAACACAAAGTTTTTTAAATTATTGATTTTTGAAATTTTAAATTGCAAATAATTGAAATCACTTTAATTTATTTACTTAATGCTAATTAATATTTTTAAATTCGAAAAAAATTGTAATCATGATTATTTTAACTTATTTGTTATTATGACCAGTACTGTTGTTATTGTTGCTATTACTAGCTAACCTTATATCGTTCAAAATAATGTTTATTTTGTATTTATTAAAATTGTTTATACTTAATTTTTTGAGCACAATCTGATTAATTTTTTTCTACGTTTCAAATGTAGTGTTGCACATATATTTCGCGATCTTTAAATATTTTAATTATTTGTTTATAAAAACATGCCGTATTCTCTCTGTGCTTTTTGAGGATGACTTAATGCGGTCGACAAATGTCGTTTTCGTCGCGCACCCAACCAATAGAGTTTCCACGGTGTTTCTACGGTGAGCTCAAGGTTGCGAGGGTTGCAAATATTGTAAACAGTTTTTAATATGTCCTAGTTTTAAGTTATTTATTATTCAACAGCTTCAGACGAGTTTTTCTATAGTCTATTTTTCCCGTTATCTTTAATCTCTATCAAAGTAATAATTATCGTATTAATTCCAGTCATATTAGTGAATCAAAACTCAAACAGCTTTTGGCTGACCATCTACGCATGTGAGTGCACGCCAGTGCCCAACAGCTACTAAAAACTCGTAGTTTAAATAAACATAAGTATTTTTTAAGTTATATTTCTACTTATAATTAACATGTAAAAGACTAAATGAAATAAACTTTAAAAAAAAAAGTAGCGTAGCCTAGTCCTTAATGCGTCGGTCTTTCGTGCGTTAGGTTCTGGGTTCGAATCCCACTAAAGCGTGCGCGGTTAGCTGATAATTATAGCGTTTTTTCTCGAAAAAAAAAAAATTTCTACTAAATTTAATTTTTTAAACGTCAAATTTTATTTTTACTCCGGCTATGGTTTTTTCGACATGCATTCAAAAAAAAAATTGTTGCTCCGAAATGACACACTCTAATATAGATATACACTTAACATGGAGCAAATCATTTTTCTTAATCAGGGATGTACAAACACATATATTCAGTTGTTCAGATTCGTTAAATAAAGAGAATATCAATTAAATGAATAAAATAATACTATAATAAAAAGAATTATAATATAAAATAAATTCATTACATCATCCCTCCTATCCTGTAACCAAGCTGCGGACTAGTGATGCGCAATCGAAATTGATTAATCGAACAATCGATGTTTTCGTTTCGATTGTCGATTTTTTTAAATTGATTGTAGGCCTTTCGATTAATTGAAAACATCGATTTTTTGTAAAATTAATTAAAAAAAAATTTGTTTTTCAAAATCATTAACTCAAACATTATAAAAATTTTTTGACTAATACAGGCAAACAAATAATAAACAACTTAAGCGAAATTATTAAAGTTAGATATCTATTTATAATTTTATTGATCAAAATTTTACGCTATTTGAAAAATTAAAAAATAATCGATTTTGACAATCGATTTTTATTCAAACGATTCTACAACTTTAAAGTTGCGATGAAATAATCGATTTTTTACAAAAAAAAATTATTAATTAAATACAATACTCCATTTATTAAGAAAATATTTTTTTTTTCTGAACTGTTTTTTAATGAAAAGTTTAAATAAAAAATTATTAAACATAAACAAAGTATTTTATTTGTTATTATTTTAAATATAAATGACCATATGAAAATTTCATACTTCGAAATACAAACTTATATTTATACGCGGTGATATTCAACTTTAAAATAAAATTTCGAAATCGATTTTTCAAAATAAATTGTTAGATGGTCGATTGTGCAACTTTAAAGCTGTGAGCAAATAATCGACTGTCAAATAATGTAAATAATAATAATTTTGAATTTGTGATTTTGGACCCATATTCGTTTTTTTATTTTGAACAAAAAATTATAAAATCGATTCTACACAATCGATTTTTAAGCTATCGATTCTGCAACTATAAAGTTGGGAGAGAAAAAAATCGGTTTTTTTTTTTTTAATCGATTATGTCAATAATCGATTGTTCAGAAACGATTAATTACCACAATCGATTGTCTTCAGTCGATTCTATTCGATTGTGAACAATCGAATAGTTCTTTCGATTTCGGCAACAGTACTGCGGAGTGCGGACTCAGTCATACTAGGTATTTCAGAACCCAGTTGCTCATTATCGACGCAGCCGGACAAGGATTTTTCGAACTTCTTGGTACGAGGAAGCAAGGGCATACCCTTACCAACTGAGTTGAGTACTTTTAATTCTTGACTAGAATCACAGATCATCTCGATTCAAAATTAATTATTCTTGAAGAAAGAATATTTTACTCTTCGAACAATTGATTATATTTCGCGGCAAAATATTTACTTTTCTTACTTTAAAAAAATATTTCTTTATTCAAGAAACACATATTATATGGGCTGAATAAAAAAAAATCTAGGCCCCTGCGGGCCAGCCCCAAAACTTCTCGCTGTTTTCGAGCTCAAGGAGCTTTCGAACGGAGCTTCCGGTTGAGATGTTCTTGGCGGCAACCGAAAGCTTTTATCGAGTTCTAGAGCTGATTAGGTTTTGGTGTTGATCGATCCGACAGACTTTCAAAATTTTTTGTAAATCTAAGTTCAGAAGAAATCTTTCAAATGTCGCAAGAACCATCTAAATCGGTTCATTTATTGAAAAGATATGAGATGTTTACACACACACACACACACACACACACACACACACACACACACACACACACACACACACACACACACACACACGCACGCACACACACACACACACACGCCCACACACACACACGCGCATCTTTCTGAAAATATCAGAATAGCATTCTAGCACCTCCAAACCTCGACATATAATGAAAACCCGATTTTTTAAATCGTTGATTTTCTTAGCGGGAAGTTAAAAATCTTATGCCAAGATGATAAGAAAATTTTGTTTTTGAACTAAGAAAATGTTCGTTCTCATTCAAAATTGCAAAAAATATTCTCGCAGTAAGAAAAAATTTCTTGTGCCGAGATATCCTTTTTTTCTGCACGATTTTTTTGGTAGAGATTTCATCATGGTAATCTTGTTCATTGAGACAATTCTAAACATGGAAGATGTTTCATTCGTGAGAGAATTTTCCAGGTAGACGTGCTCGGGCAGACCTTGACTGAGTAGCCCTCGCGGTTTTGAGAATGCCGTGAAAATACCGCAAATATTCGGCATTTATGCTCATGCCGTAAATTTACCGATATAACTTGGTATTATCATGGTTAGATTGGCCAGTTTTTTTGCTATAGTTATGCAGTATATTTACTGTACTTAAACTACAAAGTTACTAGAATACTACAGTAAAATTACTATAAAAATGCCGAACTTTTACCGAAAAAATGCTGTGTACAAACCATAATAATACGATAATTTTATCATAATAACATCGTATTTTTTTGGTAATGATATCGTAGTTATCCTGCAATTTTGCCAGATTTATGCTGATATAATGGAAAATCGTAAAAAATTTAGTTTAATTTTTTGTTGGCATCTGCATTTAAAATGATTGAAAATGTGTAAAGTATAAAATTTTTTATTTTATTCTGTTAGTTCACACGTTTCTAATTCAAACAAAAGAATGTAAGTGAAAATAGTTATCCGGGAAAATTGATGTCTTCAATTTTCTTAACATTATTGGTATCAATATTAATATTTTTTATTTATTTTATTTATTTATTGAAAAATACCGTCAATAGGCCGTTTGGCCTGTTACAGGTTGCCGTGTAGGCACAACACAATACTATACATTTAACAAACTTAATATTAGACTTCCCTTTCCACGCTAAGTAAATTATATATTCATAAATAAGGTTCAATACATCATACATGACTCTGTCAATAAATATTAGTAACTATTAGTGCTTCAAATACCCGGCCCGTCCAATTACGTAGTTCTACTGTACTCTTGATTATTCCCACATGATGAAGGCTCTCAGCTTCATACAGTTAGCCATGAAGTAGTGCAGCTCAAAGGCTTCTTTTTTGTCACTTGGCTGGATTATAAACACCATGGGCTTGGTGAGATAGCTACTTGGCCGTACAAGTTTGTAAGCGGGGCACGATTTCACGAGATGCTCGATTGTCTCCAACTCGCCTTGGTTGCAAATTGAGCAGACCAGCGAGGTGTCGACGCTGTAGTTAATATTATTACAGCTTATTTTAACTATCCCACTGCCCGACAGACGAAGTTGCGCTAAGAGTCTTTGGCACTGAATTGGCAAGTCCCAATGCAGGTAGTCGGCCTTGTCCCTTGCTGTGGATTGAAAAAGACTAGAAAAATACGTGGCACTAGTGGACACTATACTGCAGCTGTCTCTTTGGTATTGTTGCTCCCGAAGCGATGAAATAATTTGGGAAGAGGACACTTTAATCACGTTGCCATTGGGATTCGCCAAGATGTCTCCAAACCCAGCCTTCAGAACAACACTTTTAATCCCCGTGTACCAGTTGTACTTTGACAGATTATTCTTCCGGCCGTCTAAGGCAATCAGCTGAGTCAGGCATTTCTTTGGATATCTGGTACTAGGAAGCTCAGTGACTTTTGCCCAAAAAAACAGGGCTCTTTTAACGATTTGCAGCTCCAATGACTCGGTGCCCGTCTCGCGACGTACTAGGTAACTCGCAGTAGACTTTGGTAAAAATAGTAGACTCTTTAGGAATTGACGTTGGACTTTATCCATTTCCTCAGCATGTCTCAGACCCCAGATCCCAGATGCATACAGAGCTGCAGCTGATACTAGCGAATTGAACAAGATACTCCGTTGTGACCAGACTGAACATTTACTTGCACTCAGAATGCTCCACATCGCGCTAGCCGCCGTCCTCGCCCGCGTTGTGAAGTGTTGCACTGCCCCATTGAATAAACCTGACACAGTGAACGGAACACCAAGATAAATGTATTTCTTTACTATCTCAATGGGTTGTCCATTGTATCTAAGAGTGCGGAGTTTGGGTAGCTTGCCCGCTTTTTTAAATACCATCGCCTTAGTTTTTGCCACATTAACCGTCAGTTGGTTGATACTGCAGTATTTCTCGAATGTCTGAAGGAGATGCTGCATTTTGACGATGTCCTCTGCTAACAGTGTTGTGTCGTCAGCGAAAAGAAGAATCAGCATTTGTTCCGCCACTTCATGGTGACCGTCAGCTTCAAAGAAGGTTGTAATGTCGGCAAGAAGCAGGATGAAGAGCAACGGACTCAGGGGGTCGCCCTGGAGCACACCTTCCGTTGTGTCAATAAACTCAGTAAACGTCGTTGGACTGATTTTCACTCGGAACATCGCTTTGTCATACAAGTTTTTGATCACTCTTATTAACTGGCTGCTCACTCCAAGCTCGAAGAGCTTGCCCCATAACACACTGTGCGCAACTGAGTCAAAAGCCCTGCGGAAGTCGATGAAGACCGCGTATAGGCGACCTTTGGGCTTAGATAAAGCGACCGCTATTTCGGTCCACAGTATAAATATGTTGTCTTCACAGGAGCGAGCTTTCCTGAAGCCGTTCTGTCCCTCTGGTAAGACCCCTGCATTTTCAGCCCATTGATATAGTCTGCGAGCAATCAAAGTTGTGAAGATTTTCGCCCCTGCATTAGCCAGTGCAATGCCGCGATAATTGAGAGGATCGTACTCATCGCCTTTCTTGTGAAGCAAGACTATGTCCGCCTTGCACCATTCTGGAGGCACCTCAGCAGTTGTTAGAATTTTATTAAAGAGCTCGGTCAAGTATTGTATCCATGAATTTGGCAGAGATTTATAAAATTCAGCGGGTAAACCGTCTGGTCCAGGGCTCTTGTTGTTCTTGGCTTTCTGGATAATGCTGGCCACCTCCCCCTCGGTAACTTCTTTATCCAAGAGCGGATGTCTACAGTCTCCAAACACCAGGTCCTCCACAATCCTCGGGGGCATGTTGCTATTATAGAAGTCCTGCCATTGATCTACCGTGATAGGATTTGTGCGCTTATTTCTCGATTTATATTTCCCTATAGTTATCCAGAATGTCTTCATGTCTCGTGTGTTAGCAAGATCTTTCTGGGCAGCCTCACCGAACTCTTTTTTCGCTTTGCGGATTGTGCTGACATGATTATTCCTAGCAGTGAGATAAAGACTTTTTGCTGACTCGTCACCCGTGTTGTGCCACGCTTTCCTCGCTTTGAATTCCTGTCTTTTTGTCAGGAGGCATTTTCGATTGAACCAAGGCTTCTTCCTCAACAGTGCTCCTCCCTCTTTTACTGTAAGCAGCATGTCCGCTTTTCTCGCCGCTGTTTCAATTGCTGATGATAAGCACTCCAACATTCCATCGACATCTAAGTCATAACGCGGTTGGATTTTCTCCAACTCATTTTGGTACTCCGCCTCATTATTAATTTTCCATTTGAATATCCTGTGATCCGTGTTAGGGGCACGCGTAATTGGATTTCTACTACTCCAATCACACTCCAGGGTTGCCGCCACCGGCCAATGATCCGACATGCCAATATTTGCAATGTAAAAATCTGTCACCAACTCCACTCCTTTCCCATTGACCCAGATGTGGTCTATAACTGAGGCTCCTAAACTACTAACAAACGTCTCTCCTCCAATGAGGTCAGAGTATGAACGACCATTCAACACCGTCAGACCCAGCTCCTCCAGCGAGTCTACCAGAGCTGCTCCGTTTTTATTAACAATAGGGTCCAGTGACATTCTGCGTCCATTCAAATATGGCGTACTAATCATCTCATCGTCTAGCTGGTTGCTGTCTCCAATCCTAGCATTAACGTCTCCTCCCACTACAATCGCACAATCCTCTTGATTGACCCATCCTTGAAGAGACTCTTTAAGCATGTCTAGCCTCTGTTGGTAGAATAAATTTTTTAGATACACACTGACAATAATAATGTTAGTCTCGTCGACTTTTCCTTTTATCGCGATCCACATGGTATTCGACTCCAGAATGCTCACATTTCTGACCCGTTCCGAGTGGTAAAATAAAGCAAGACCTCCGCTAGCTCTGTCTACAGCATGGTCTTTAGTTGCCAGTGATTGAATACACGTCATATGCTTCAGGAAATGAGGTGTTTTGAATAGAGCTGTAGCCCAAGTCTCTGATATGCCCAGGACTAAACATTCTGGAAAAAAATCATGGAAGTCACTGGTGTCGAGATCAAAAAGGTTACTTACTCCTCTAACATTCCAAAAGGTGATGCAGGAGCCCCGCCTACTTCGTGTGTGGACGTCATGCTGGCGGATGCAGCTCCTACTAGCGTAGGGCTGAGTTGAGTTTGCACTGTGCGAGTCCTCGTTGCACTCCTGTACTTGTTCTTCCGAGTCGTGTGTAGAGTTGGTGCTACAACTAGCTGCTCGCTCCTCTGCCGACGGCAACTCGTCCGCGGGAATCCCCGCGGAAGAGTATGGGTTTGCATAAGTGTCGTTCAGTTCTAAATTGTAGATCGGGTGCCGCGCTGAAGAATCTGGATTAAGATTATTATTATGTCTGATTACATTGGTGCTACTACTTACAAAGTTCTGAATTGGAAATGTGTCGTGCCGTTCGCGGACTTGGATCCGGTGCTGTTCAGATGGGTCATATTTCTTGACTATAGTATCACTAGTTATCTTGTGATCACCTGCGGAGTATGAATGTAGGTGCTGGGTGTCGGAAGCGTGAAGTAGTACGAAGTGAGCCTGGAGCTGTGCTGATGACTCTGGGTTAATGCTGGCGGAGTGAATTGCTGATTTGGCTACTGCCACTGGGCGCTGAGTCACGAAATGGCACTAGACTTTTCCCTTCCTCCCATACAAATTTTGCATCATTTATTTCCAAGGTCCTGAATTTAACTCGTACTTTGTTGCCTTTGCTGGATTCGTCATTGGCTATATCCCGAATCTTTCTTTGTATTTCTCTCTCGTTGTAGGTTAAGTCGCGATTGATGGATATTTTTGTACCTCTCAACTTGATGGCTTTGTTCTTTAGGATTTTATCTCTGCCTGATACCGACGCCATCGTGATTAAAGTGTGACTAAGCTTACCTTTTATGGTCACTGGGGCCACGCACTCTACTTCCTCGGTCACCCCCAACTTCTCCGCGCACAATTCAATAAACTGCTCTTTATTTACTTCGTGGTCGATGCCTCGCAAAATTAGATTTTTCTCAATAGCTTTACGCTCTCTTCGTTCTTCATTTTTCTCCAATTTTGCTATTCGTTCTTTGAGAATGTCGTTCTCAGATTTGCAGAGTACGACGTGAGAGTGGAAGTCGTTCTTCAAAGTTGCTAGATCGTTCAACGTAGATTTAATATCCTTGATATCCTCACCAAGGTTTTCAAGTTTCTCTAAAATTATGGACGTGGGGTCGCACGCTATCTGGAGTGTACTCTGCAGTGTACTTTGCGAGGTCTTGGCGCCTCTAGTCAGGCCACCCGCTTTGCCCACCCCCCTTGGGCCAGTCATTTCATCGATTTTTAAATTTGGCGCTGGAAACAACGTAGCTGAACTGCGCGGTAACTCCCTAACCTCACTTCCAATCACTATCAAGTTTTTCTCCAATTAACTCGTAATTCGCAAGGAAAAGACGAAATTCAAACGTCCGTGCAATATTTGCCACCTGAGACACTGGAATCACACACTATTTCCAGCCGACTTTAGTCAACAACTCTCTTTGACGTAGAAATAGCGGACACTTTTGCACACACGTCTATACACCACCATTCGCAAACCGGAAGTCGTATCAATATTAATATAATTAACATCTTCCTTCAAGTAAGTGATTTGGCACAGTGGTTAACAGATCAGACTTCAAATATTAAGGAGTCGGGATCGACCCCACGAGAAGGCGATTTTTTTTTTTTTTTTTTTTTACATGACAGTTACTGTATATATAATTTTATAAAGTTATATATAATTATATAAAATAATATATAACTAAATAAAATTTTACATAATATTACACAAATTTTTTTTCTCGGTAGGACGGTTTGATACTGCAAAAATGCCGAAAATATACTATAAATATGCTGTATAATTACGGTTTTAATGCTGTAAAAATACTGTATTTTTTATGTTTTCCCGAGTCGAAATTCAAGTTCTGTTTTAATTGTAAAAGTATTCAAATCCTTTGTAGTTCAATTTGCCGCTTCCCCAAACGCCTGTTTTGATTGTATAAGATGACGCAGACTAAAAGTACAACCAAACCAGACCTACAAAATGCTCTTTAATCGTAAACATTACCCACATTTTTATTATTGTTATTATTTTTCTAACATTTTCTACAACGAAACCAGGCGTAAAATAATAATAATAATAATAATAGTAAGGATAATAATAATGAGTATGTAAATAGTCTTTGAAATCTGCGGACGCGGGTTCGAGTCTCACTTTGAGTCACTTTTTTTTTTTAAATAATAATAATAATATTAATAATATTAATAATAATAATAAATAAATAAATCATTATTTTATAGTATATTAAAATAATCACAAAATATTTAAATAATAATAAAATAATTATAATTATAATTATTACTAATACTAATAATATTCTTGTATAAGATTCTTCCCAATTCAATATTTATGATAATACCCGTGGATACTATACTTAATACTAAAAACTAAAAAAGTTATAAATTCCAAAAGTGCACACCTCAATCGCTCATTTTATTTTTAATTATTACTTTTATTTAATAAAATTAGTTTTTTTTTTAATATGAATTTTTCTATTCCCCTTTTATATTGTTAATTTTATTTTTTTTTTACTTCTTATTTTCAGTTTAATTTTTTTTTTTTTTGCATATTTCAAACATGAAAGCGCTGAGGGTGCTCTATTGTCGCTTGGTTTTTTTATTTATTCTAAATATCCCGCGTTTTTGTCTTAGATCTCCTCTCCCTTAAATATTCGACCCAATGGACTGTCATTTGTAGAGGCGTGGCTTACGACTCGGTTATATGAGCTTACTAAAGTTTTCGCTCGCATATCGGTTGCGTAGCGTTGCGGTTAGCGCATAAGACTGGCGAGCGTTAGGTGATAGGTTCGAATCCCGGGAGTTGCGATTTTTCGTCGATTATTTCTTTCTACGATAATCTTAATTTAATTAATAGCATGAGTGTACTGAGTCATAGAATCTAATAAGATATTCTGCCTCTTTCAGTTCCTACCATCAGAAGTTTCTCGAACTTCAGAATAAAAATATTTCTACGTTAAAATTTTTTTTGTATTTGAGCCAAATTTAATTATTTCATTATGCATATTTATAATTTTATAATAATTATGATTTCATAATTAAAACAGTGGTGTCGCTTCTAACGTGTTGACGTGTTTTTAGTTTCTTTATTTTTTTTATAATAAATAATTATTATTTTTATTGTTATTATTATTAATAATAGTAATATTATTTAAAAACAAAAAAAAAATAATAATGGGCCTGAGTGGGATTCGAACCCGCGCCTTCAGATCTGAAATAATATTAACATTATTATTGTTATTATTATATTTAATATTATGATTATTCAACGTCTGGTTTCGTTGTAAACTTGGTATATTGGGACAAAACTCCTCGAGTTACAACTAAACCAGACGTACGCTGATACAGTACTCAATAGCACAAGGTCTGTTTTGATCGTACATTTTTCTGGAATTAAGTCGAGAAAAAATTACAACGAAAACAGAACTTAGATTTCGACTCGGGTTATTACCCTGAATATTCTGAAATAATTTCGTAAATTTTTGATAATAGTTCGACAAAAAAACTGGCCAAAATAACTTAAATAATACCGTATTTATGCAGTATTTATACTGTGTAATTCCGGGACTATTTCGATATTTCCGAAACCGCGAGGGAGAGTTTAATTTTCAGTAGGGACGCTTATAGCAGAATTATAAACACACCAAAGATAATCCAATCGATTTAATAGGTGTGATTACAGAAGACTATAAAGATTAATTCAAAAGAGCGTCTCCACACTTATCGAGTGATTTACGAACGGTTAAATATGATCTGTACTTACATATACCAATTTGAAATGAGCTATTTTTCGTTTCGGTAGTTTTAGACCTAGGAGATCTTTTATTTGATATATTAACACATAAATGGCTGCACCTGTTGTAAAACCACTAACTAAACTTTTACTCAGCAAAGAACTTATTATGCCCAATCTTAAAATAAACATCACCAACTAAAAAACAAAAAGAATAATTTTTCTAATTTCTGTAAGGTGTTGTTAATAGGTACATTACCTGTATTATTCCTACAGAAAGAGTTACGGCAGTTGCTACTTGCATGGGCGAATAAGCAGTAGGTATAGTATGATTGTTAATGATTTCAGAAGAATCAACCAACGTATTATTACTAATGGAAGAATTTACTGAAGTGGAATAAGATGCAACGACTTTTCCAGTCATAAGACATACAATTGCAAAAGTTCCTAAAAATAAATACGTATCATCTATAAAATCTCACTAAACATATTTTAGAAAATTTTAACCTTTACTAACCCATAGAAACATGTTTCGAAGTTCCAAAAATAAAATAAATTAAAACCGGAAAAAAAGCCATGTATATGCCAACTATTGGCGGAACGTTTCCCAATAACGCATAAGCCATTCCTTGTGATATGTGCATTATAGCCACTGTAATTCCAGAGATTATATCTGATAATACGTAGTCTCTCCATTTATATTTTCTTATCCAATAAGATACCGGCACAATAGAACTTAGATATGATTTAAAATTTTTGGATTTAATTGATGATAATGTATTATCAATAACTGAAAAATATGACAATTGATAATAACAAATTATTATTTAAAGGAAAATCGGTGATAGCTAATTCAACATCTAATTGAACGAAGATTCAATTTTTCTACTACACCCCGATCAAAGAAAATGATGTACTCAATGATGAATGTATAACTAAATACAGTATTAAAATTAAATCGTTTTGAATCATTTTTTTAATCAGGGCAACTGTCAGCTTTTGTGTAAACTATTCGTCACCCGTGGATACTTTCTCTAATTCAAAATTCCGAATTAATCTCTGATTAAACAAAACGATTCACTCAATCATGAATGTATATCTATATAGTAGTAATAAAAGTGCCCTTATTAAGAAAAATAATTTAATCCATGCTAAATGTATACCCGGGAAAAAATGATTTTGCCTAATTATATATAATCAATTATCTATAATCAGATCCAAAAATTGGTCAGATCTGATTATATATAATCATGCATGAACGAATATAGTCACTTTTAGAATCTCATTTAGAATATGTGTAAATTATTAATTAAGTATTTAATTAGGATTTATTGTCTTCATCAATATAAATGTTGGTTAAATTAAAGTAAAAAAAAAAAAATTAGGGGACAGGTGCTGCAGTTGTTACAAGGGACCGTTATAACACTCAATGAAAATCTATTAAAAAAACTAAAAATTATTATTATTCTTTCTTTAACTTGTTCAAATAGTAAATTATTGATTAGATCAAAGTTTCAGTTATTAATCTTGTTCCGATATTAAAATATTGAGAATTGTTGAAAATACGCGTGAAAACTTTTTTTTGTACACTTTACAATTTTTTTAATAACAAATTTGTTTTCTAATGTTATGATGTGAGACTTGTATTCATACTTTAAGGGACGTATCAAGAGTATTGTATAATCGAATTTTATATCAATTTACTGATTTTTGTTATTGTAATTAGATTTTTATTAATAATTCTGCGTGAGGGTCAGTTGTAACACTTGAACGAGTAGCGATTGTAACACTCAGAGTCTTGTATGGGATCTGCACAAACTGGATGCGCCACAAATTTACTCGGGGATAGTGTAGTTTTAATATTTATAAATGTTTAATAATTTATATCAAAGATACAAATATATGTGCTACTTTAAGTTCAAATACTTGACTTTATGAGTTAATTAAGTATAAAAGTATGTATTAAGACTGAATAATAAAAGCAATTTTATGAAAAATATCTATTTCGTTCCGTGTTATAACTGCCCCTGCACTGTGTTACAACTGCAGCCCACGCGCGCTGCCATCTTGACCCCTGACTTTAGTTACATAAATTGATTTTTTAATAAGTTAACATTGACTTTTTACTAATCAACCAAGTCAGTCACATAAAAGATACGATCAGCTAACTTTCTGACAGTTTAAGTTTACTATCTTAAAAATCCGGGCGTCGGTTGGTCCTGCGGGCCAGCCCCAAAACTTCCCGCTGTTTTCGAGCTCAAGGAAATCGAAAATATGAATGTGACTATATTTTCGAGCTCTTCGAGCGTCTCCGAATCTTATTGCATGCGATCATTTTTTTATGAGCTTTTTAAACTCTAACAAGTTACGCTTTATGCTAAAGTTTAAAAGTTCAAGAATCGAAAATCATTATTGAACAAGCGGTTTTTAAATTTTAATTTCCGATTATGTTCAATAAACTAAATGTATTGAAGCAGAAATCAATGTCAATGATCGAAATCAAGATTTGAATGAGTTTTGACTTAGGTCAGAGCAATAAAATTTCCGAGAAAATGATTAAAAACTGGGTTTTTTCGATTTTTTTGTTGATAATATGGTTTAAACTAAAGAACAAGTTTGATGGCATTATATGATGATAAAAAAAAACCATAAAGACAAAAAGTTTGTAAGATTTTAGACACATTTGAGGACAGTACATTTTGATTTATCTGGAAAAAATAACATAGAATGTTATTTTTTTAACTTTTCAACGCTGATATCTTTTGAACTAATTAACCGATTTTGACGTTTGAGGTGGCAATAGGCGCGTTTTATTGAATTCTAGAGCTGACTAGAATTTGAAAAAGATCAATTTTGCCGTCTTGAAGATATTTAAAAAAAAACGTTTTTTACCATTTCTTTCTCCAACGATATCTCTCGAACAAATTAACCGATTGAGATGGTTAAGGCGGCATTCGACGCATTTTATTGAGTTCCAGAGCTGATTAGATTTGGAAGTCGATCGTTTAGTTCGTTTCTGAGAAATCAATAAAAAACTAAAAAAAAAAATTTTTTTTTTTCGTAATTCGCCAATATTTTCGAGTCTACTTGATCAAATGACCTGAAATTTTCAGGAAAGTTGACGGCAAACAAGCTCTTTCAATTGCCGCCTTAAACATCCAAATCGATTCATTAGTTAAAAAGTTATAGACCATTCACACACATACATACACACACACACACACACATACAGACAGACACTCGGACATCATTCTGAAAATAGTCAGAATAGCTTCTTAGGACCTCAAAACGTCGACATCTGATGAAAACTCGATTTTCGAAAATCGGGGTGAAAACAATAACTTCCCGAAATTTTTGAAAATCATCGATTTTCTAAGCGGGAAGTTAAAAAAAAACAAATGGATTTAAAAAAATAAATTTTTTTGTTACAACTGCAGCACCTCTCCCCTACTATCCGTTGACTACTATTTTACTACGAGGTCACCCATCCAATTAATGCCCCTCGTCGATGCTTCTTAACTTTGGTTATCGCGGAACCCTGATAAAAAAATCTAATTTGAAATGATTTGAAAATTCTAAATTATATCATATTGTATCATATCATGAAATTTTAATTTGAAATAATTCAAAATAATTTAAAATTATCGACTTCGAATTATTTTAAATTATAAAAATATGATTTGAAATAATTCAAAATAATTTAACATTCTCAACTTCAAATTATTTTAAATTATAAGAATATGATTTGAAATAATTTAAAATTGTTTGAATCTTCAATATTGCGAATCTTCCCGAATCGTTAAATCATGTTGCTTTCAAGTATAATTTCAAAAAAATCATTTTTCATTGTATAGAATCATGAACAAGGAGAATTTAATTAAAAGATTTATAAAATTATTTGGAATGATTTGAATCATTTCAAATTAGAAAATAATATCGTAATTTCTGGTTCCTCGAACAATTCAAAATGATTTGAAATAATTTGGATTCTCGAATCACTTCAAATTAAATTAAATTAGAAAATAATGTCGAATATTTCTGGTTTCTCCGACAATTCAGAATTGATTGAACTCTCGAATCATTTTAAATTAAATCAAATTAAAAAAAGGCCATTCGGCAGCCGGAATGGAAGTTGATTTCTCATTTGATTATTTCAACCTCTCAAATGAGAGTTAATAACAAAATAAATTTTTTTTTCGATATTCTCAGATTCTTAAGGTTATAAACTAAAAAAAAATTGTCAAACAATTTAAAATTAAAAGCAAAAAATTTAAGAATTAAAATTAGAAAATTAAATAAATTATCGGAATAACAAAAATTGAAGTTAAAGAGAATCTATTTATCTCCGAATAAGTATTCTGTGATTTTTCCTATAGGATTAATAGTTAATACAAAATTAAATAAAATGATTTGAGTTGAAATTTCGATTATGATAGATCTAAGTGTCATACTTGAAATCAGTTATAAACACTGTCAATAAAAAAAAATTGAATTTGCACACTTGAATTGAGATATTTAGATTTTATAAGTTTTACACAGCAATAATATGAATTCAATCAATTTCATAAATTTACTGATAAATATAGTAGTTAGGATTCTATGGAATCTATTAAAAGTAGGAGAACCAATGCAATAACAAAATTTCATTTAATGAGTCGTAAGATAAGAAATTTCATTGGTCTAGACACATATATAGGCATAAAAATGGAAGCTTATTTGAAGAGCTTTCAGATAAAATTTATAGGAAGCCGATAAGTTATAACATTCAAAAAATATTGAAGAAAGAATAAGTAAAAATCTGAATTTTTGACATTTTTTAAATTTTGAAATGCTATAACTTTTAAAGTATTCGACCGATTGAGCTCATTTTCCACCTTGATCAAGGTAGTCACCCTCAAAATATGTATGCCAAGTTTCAAAGCGATCGATTTAGAACTGTGGTAATAATCAGAGTCACAACCTGCATAAAATTAGTTTTTATAATATTTTGTAAATTTTTAAAACCATTTTTCTCTTCAAATAAGTAGTCGAATCGAAGAGCTACATAGTGAAAATTGAAGGCAATCGAGCGAGCTTTCAGATAAGACAAACGAAAATAAGCTATCTCTTTCCGTTTGAAAGTTACATCTAGTTAAAGCGGCAAATAAATTTTTTTTTTTAAATTTTACAAAATTTCAATTAACCATAACTTCTAAACTTATTGGCCGAATTGGCTCATCTTCGAACTCATCCAAGGTAATCGTCCATAGAATAAGTATACTAAGTTTCATTAAGATCAGTGTAGAATTGTGGACGCTATCGTTGGAGAACGGCGCGTTATATTATATATATATATATATATATATATATATATATATATAAATACATATATAAACTTTTGAACCAAATGTATTTTCTGACTCAGCTCGTCGAGCTGAGCTTAGTGGTAGCAAAATTTTTCGAAAATTCCATTATGAGGACAAATACAATAGTTAGATTTCTATGAAATCTACTAAAAATATCATTAAATTATTTCGAATAATTTTAAATTGTCCGAGGAACCAGAAATATGCGACATTATTGTCTAATTTGATTTAACCCTTTAGAGTCAGAGGATCTTGAAACGTCTACGTGTGAGACTAGTGGGGAGAGCGCGAATCGTCGAGTCCCGTGAGCTTGTATGAGTGACATGTGAGAGTAGTAGTGTGCCTGTGAGTACCCTTCCACTCGTTTGAATCTCGCGCTGCGTTCATCGACAGTACCGTAGTTAGTATTGTTGACGTGAGTCAATAGTCTCCGAAAGTAAGGTTAGAAAAATTAAAAAAATTTTTATACATTGCTATGTAATTGCAATGTTACTTAACTATATTTGTAATGTAACCAACTGTTGTTCTTACTTTGAATTTAAGTCCTTTGATATTTATTATTTAATAAATTAGAAATAAAAAATAAAATTATTTTTTATTTCCCGCCCAGGTAAAATTTTTTCTCTTATAATACGACCCTGTCACGTTTGCTTCGCGCTCTTTCTAATTCTATCGGGATTTGCCAGACTTAAGAGTGGGGTTTCAAGGTCAGACTCTAAAGGGTTAAATTGAAATGATTTGAGCGTTCAAATTATTTCAAATAATTCTGAATTATCGAAGGAACCAGAAATTACAATAAGGTAAAAGCCCCCATTATTGACACTATAAGAATGTCCGTGATTATTTGAATTTTTTTATCATATTTAATATTAATATAATCAACTTTTTTTGCATTGAACGTTTTAATTGATGTTTCTACTTGTATATTTAAATTAATTTACGTAAATAACAATAAAACAAATGAAAAATATATTAATTAAAAACCAACAAGTCGAGTACAGGTATTATTGACGGGGTAAAATAGTGTCAGAGCCAACTATTGACATACCAAGGACCCTATTATTGACAGGTCTAATGCGCATGCGCGGCAGTTTATAAAAAATTATTGAAGACCACCGTCAATTAGGTTCAAATTAATAATAAATATTTTAATTAAAAACGACAAAATACGATAATTACAATTAAAAATTCATCTAGGACACACTTTTATTTTTTTATAAATTCGACGACACTATTCTTGATTCGACAATTTTTTATTCAATGTTTTGTTTATTATGAAATTACTAGACAGCGTGTTAACATAAATATATCGATATGTATGTTAAGGAGGTTAAATTACTTGAGTTTGTGGCCTGTCACTAGTTGACACGCGTGAATTTTTATGTACCGACGATTGACGTCCGCTATTTTTAAATGATAATTAAGATTTATCAGTCGAAATCGATGATTCTAGGGTTATTTAGACTATAAATAACCTGGAACAATTTTTAATAATACACTTACATTAGAACTGTATAGGGAAATCCGTTTCTAAAAATATGATCTCTCTAAACGAAATTGTTAAGAAATTTAAAACACTCTAGCGAAAGTGGCCTAGTCGGGAAAATAAATTTGTTTTACAGCGAATAGTTTATACCCAGAAGTAAAATTGAACTATTTTTCCATTTAAAAATATCAAAAAATTGATAAAAAGTTTTAAGCAATGTGATTATCTATACAGTTAATTAAAAAATTAATAAATTAAAACAATATGTCAATAGTAGGGGCCCTGTCAATAATGGGGGCTTTTACCTTATTATTTTCTAATTTGAGTAAATTTGAAATGATTCGAGCGTCAAAATTATTTCAAATAATTTTAAATTGTCCGTTGAACCAGAAATTGCAATATTTTTTTCTAATTTGATTCAACTTGAAATGATTCGAGAGTTTAAATTATTTCAAATCATTCTAAATCATAAAATAATATTTCGTTATTTTTTAATTCAATATGATTTAAAATGATTTATTCTAAAGTTTATGCTCGAATGCAAAATAATTTAGTCTATTTGGAATGATTTAAAATGACTAAGAGTTACGTAATCTCAAATCATTCCAAATTAGGTTTCTAAATCAGCGGATTGTAGTCTGATCTTCTAGTCTGTTATACAATTATAATTAAGAAAAGTTTATGGCATTACGTAACTCAAATAATCAAATTGATACATCGTACGTAAGTAATGCACCTAATGATAAATTTAGTTTCGTACATAAATTAAAATAGAATTCATTAGATACACATAATCAAATCTAGTTACCTATAGACATAAATATTCGTACATAAATCGATATCGATTTATACTTCTCAATTGCTGCCGAAACCTTTGAACATTTTTTAATTATTGGGGATTCAAGTTTGATTGATAGTTGACAAAATAAAAATTTAATAACATTGATATTAAAAAATTGTCATATTACATAAATATATTGGACCTATATACATAATTAAATATTTATAGGATTCATATAAATGAAGTCTGATCAGATCTAATCATACATAGCCATATATAACTACATATAATTGCACATCAGTCATGTCTTATCAGATCCAATCATATATAAACTTATGCCTGACTATATATGTATACTAGGGTGGCGCAAAAAAACCGACCATTTTTTTTTTTCGAGTCTCTTATGAAAATTTGTTGGTTTATGATGTTTTAAAAAGCCTCTCCAAAAATCAGCTCGATAAAAAATTTTTAAAAGGTCGCTCACGAATTTTGAAAATATCAAAAATAATTAAAATTCGAATTTTTTATTTCAAAATTTTTTCTTTCTCGTGGCAGCAATAGTTTATATTTGTGAAATCATGACTACGCTGAAAATTTAGGCCCAAAATTTAAATATTCAAACCTCGCTTAAGAATTTTGAATGTTTCCGAGTGCTGTCGTTTGGACGTTTTCGAGCGACCTTCAAATATTAAAAATAAAGCTTCTCGATTTTTTCACCATTAATTAGCATGACGATGAATAAAAATATAACCCGAGAAATAGAAATAATAAGTTATTTACATACTTTTTAATTTTTTTATTCAATTTGTAGGTTATTTCGCTTATTCAAAACTTACCAAATTTCATTGTTTAAGACTGTCCTGTATATTTTTGGTTATGCAAAAGTTATATTTTACTGAAATGACAATAATTTAGTTATAAAAAAATACAACAACTATTTGAACTATTAGTTACATATTATCAGTTAATATTCAAAATTCTTGAGCACCGTTTAAATATTTGAATTTTGGGCTCAAATTTTCAACATAGTCATGATTTTCCAAATATAAACTATTCCTGCCACGAGAAAGAAAAAATTTTGAAATAAAAAATTCAAATTTTGATCATTTTTGATATTTTCAAAATTCGAGAGCGACTTCTTGAAAATTTTTTATCGAGCTGATTTTTGAAGAGGCTTCATAAAACATCGTAAACCAACAAATTTTCATGCGAGATCGAAAAAAAAAAATAGTCGATTTTTTCGCGCCACTCTAATGTATACATATGAATTTTCATTAGCCATGTCTGATCAGATCTAATTATATATAGACCTATATCTAATTATATATGGATTTATATCAGTTACATCTGATCAGATCTATTTATAGACCTATATCTGATTATACATGGGTTTATATCAGTCAGATCGGATCAGATCTAATTATATATAGACATATATATTAGAGTACTTCGTTTCCGGCGAAAATATGTTTTTTGTTGCTTATCAAGCAAAATATTGTTTTTTATGCTAAAACAAAAATTCCTGCCAAGTTTGAGCTCTTAATTCCAATCCTAAGTACTTTCCATTTGATTTCCAAGATTTCCTATTTTAAATACACGTAAATTAAATTACTTCTTTTTCAACTTTCTAATACTCAGCTGCGTTTGATGATATCGACGCGGTTTTGGTCGCAAATTGTAGGGCATTTGGTGTTCTTCAAAAGTGCCCATAGTATCTTAGCTGTAATTCCAGCTGTTTCACTGATGTCCGCTGAGAAAGTCATTTTTTGTATCAAATTGATCTTTATTGGCTTACAGAATGTAAACCAATGAATGCACACCAAAAATGTAAAGGAAATTTTATAGGAAATTTTATTCCCTCCAAAAAAAGTCCTGTAAGTCAAGTCGCTAAAGTCCATAGTTTCCGAGTTATAGTGATTTTAATAATTTAAAAAATATAATATTAAAAAACAAAATGACAATTGATATTTTATTTTTCAAATTATTAAAATCACTATAACTCGGAAACTATGGACTTCAGCGACTTGACTTATAGGACTCTTTTTGGAGGGAATAAAATTTCCTATAAAATTCCCATTTACATTTTTGGTGTGCATTCATTGGTTTACGTTCTGCAAGCCAATAAAGGTCAATTTGATACGAAAAATGACTTCCTCAGCGGACATCAGTAAAACAGCTGGAATTACAGCTAAGATACTATGGGCACTTTTGAAAAACACCAAATGCCCTACAATTTGCAACCAAAACCGCGTTGATATTATAAAACGCAGCTGAGAATTATAAAGTTAAAAAAAAAGTAATATAATTTATGTGTTATTTAAATAGGAAATCTTGGAAATCAAATGGAAAGTACTTAGGATTTGAATTAAGAGCTCAAGCTTGGCAGGAATTTTTGTTTTAGCATAAAAAACAATATTTTGCTTGATGAGCAACAAAAAAAATACTTTTGCCGGAAACGAAGCACCCTAATATATATATATATATATATATATATATATATATATATATATATATATATATATATATATATATATATATAAACTATTAAAATATGTATATATAGACTAGGATGATTAAAAAAATAATAATTTTTTTTTCCTTTTTCGTAAACAGGTTCAAAAGTTTCATTTAGATAAAAAAAAATGCCTGTGAAAATTAGAGCTCTTAATATTAACATTAAGAGGTTTCACATTGCACTTTTCTATTTTCCATAAGAATAACATGGAAACATTTTTTTTCGTCTTCTGATTTTTATAAATAGCTAACGATGCATCATAGGAATAATTGGTAGGCTATTTTTGTAGATGATTGCATGCTCTACAAAAAAAGTTTCTTATCATTTTTTGATAAATCTATTTGTTCAAAAGTTACTTGAAGTTGAAGTCGAATTCATATCAAATTTTGAAATCTTTTTACTTTTCCGGCGAAACTATCAGGCCTATTACAAAATATCATAGGACCTTTTTTGTAGACAATTTTATTCCCTAGGATGATTTTTATAAAGTTTTTTCAAATTCCGCATTGTTTTCTAGTTATTATAATTTTAATGTCAAGCTCATAAAAGAAAAAATTTTCTGATCGATTTTAAGAGCTTGACATTAAAATAAAAATAACTAGAAAACAATGCGGAATTCAAGAAAACGTTATTAGAATAACTCCTAAGGAATAAAATTTTCTACAAAAAAGGCCCTATGATATTTTGTAATAGGCCTGATAGTTTCGCCGGAAAAGTAAAGATCTCAAAAATTGATATGAATTCGACTTCAACCTCAAATAACTTTTGAACAACCCTGATTAAAAAAAAGTATTTGACGCTGAGGATTAAAAAGATTGAAATTTTAGGATTTCCAGTATTTAGTAGGATTTGCAAGTATTAAAATTTTAATCCTTTTGAATCCTGTCAAATACTTTTTAATACTTTTTTTTAATCAGGGAATAGACTTATCAAAAAATGATAAGAAACTTTTTTTGTAGAGCATTCAATCACCTACAAAAATATGCCTGCCAATTATTCCTATGACACATCGTTAGCTATTTATAAAAATCAGAAGACGAAAAAAAGATTTTTTCCATGTTATTCTTATGGAAAATAAAAAAGTGCAATGCGGAACCTCTTAATGTTAATATTAAGAGTTCTAATTTTTACAGGCGCCTTTTTTTTATCTAAACGAAACTTTCTAACCGGTTTGCAAAAAACAAAAAAAAAATTTATTATTTTTTGAATCACCCTAATGTAGACATATATAGCTTCTTGCATAGTTCCAGACATGATCAGATTAAATTATTTATAACGTCATGCATAATTATATATAGAGGTAGATATGATTATGTATAATCATACATAAATTTATATATAATTTTATATAATTTTATCTATAATCATACATAATTACATATATATAATTAGGCAAAATCATTTTTTCCCGGGTATCTATATATTAGTCGCTCAAATTATTTTAAATCATTTCAAATTGTTTCGAATCATTTGAAATCATTTTTGTTAATCAGGATAAATCGTTTTGAATTGTTTTTAATCGTTTCTTTTAATCAGGGAATATAATTCCGATTGAAATGAATCAAATTTAATCGAAACTCAATGAGAGTTCGATTGTTCTTTGTAGGATTCAAACAGAACTTTTAATTAAGATTGACAAACGTTGATTATCGCCTCTATGATTAAGAAAAATTATTTAATTCATGCTAAGTGTGTATCAATATATTAGTTGATTTAAATCATTTCAAATTGTTTTGAATTATTTTAAATAATTTTTCTTAATCAAGGCTGGTAATAGAATCGCCAAAATGTTAATTTTTGCATTGTTGCCAAAATAAAGTGGTCTTAAAAGATTTTGAAGAGTTTCGCTAAGTTTCATTCAAATAATATATCGACAAAAGACTGACAGTGAGCAGAAAAGTTGATCGACTTTGATCTCATACGATTGTGAGACCAACGTTGACATCCGGTATCTAATTATAAAAAAAAAAAAAAAATAAACTTACAAGAAGTTTTAGGTTTTTCACAATAAAAGTTATGGTGAAATTCATCTTGATAATAAACATGACGATCGACCATAATTTTCATTACTATTTCTGGTTGCGTTTCTTCATGGTCTACTTGAATAAATAAATTACAAAAAATAATTATAACGTCAATAAAATTACTAGACACCTAAATAAATATTACCTAATAAATTCATTTTGATGATTTTCTCTGAAGTTTTAATTTCATTAATTTTACTCCATTACATTATTTCTGAGAAATCGAACTGATTACTTTTTCCCCATAATGTTCCATGTGTTATGTCCTGAGAGGTAACTAAATGGGCTTGCAAACAAACAGTCAAAAGTAAAAGTTTCAGAACTATACCAACTTCAGAACATCATAGCTCCGAACGTAAGAAGTAAAGATGGTTCATAATTCCCTATGACGAATTATTACCTCGTCAAAAATGTAGAACTTCTAATCTTTGTATCAACACAAACTCAAATTTTACAATATTTATTCAATTGTAATAACGAATTAACAATATTCAGAAGAACAGTATTTCAAAAATTACATACCTCCAAAATATTAGAGCTACGAAATAAAATTTGCATTAATTGTATTTTTTACAGAATAGCATTTTTCAGAAAATTTTCGAAGTTTTGCTGACGATCGGTATTACAGACTTCCCCTACAAGTTTACCATTGTCATATGAGTGTTTTGGCGGATTGATCATGTTTAAAATTTGTAAGAATCGTGTTATTTATTTATCATATATAAATTTAAACAGTTCAATGTGCATTAACCCTTCGTCGGTCGCGTGCATTTTCCAGCCGAGTTAGGTCGCATGGTATAGAGGGTAGAGGCAGGTAGAGGTACCTCTACCCTCCATATCGCATGGTGAGCATCGCGCCGCCGTGTTAAGTTGAACGCGCTGTTGCCAAATTTCAAACTGCGAATTTTATACGTTTATCCGGAATTAATTTTTTTTTTTTTTTTACTAAGAAAATTGTTAACATTTATTGTATTTAAATATAATTATTAATATTAAATAACAATTAAATTGTAAATAGAATAATGAAAGCAAAAATTAACCTGAAAATCACTTCACTTTAATAGTTATATACCTATTCCACATGTGGTAAAACAGACTAAAATAGTGGCGGTAAAGAAACTTGGCAACAGCGCAGTTTGAAAAGGACTTGGGCATTTACTCGCACCGGGCGGCGGAGCGCCGCTTTCCCATACTTGGTTTCGAATATTAAAATTTAAAAATATTTTCCAAGTTTTTTTATGCTTGTAAATAGCGTTAAAATTTTTAAAATAGTTCAAAGAAGGAATTAAATTTTTTTCAAAGTTACTAATTCAAACAATTTTGAGAAAAAAAATGAAATGTAAAAAAGGCGGCGCCACGCTCATTACGTGACCGACGAAGGGTTAATGTCAAGCTTATAAAAAAAATAATCTTCTGATCGTTTTTAAGAGCTTGAGATTAAAATGAAAATAACTAGAAAACAATGTGGAATTCGAAAAAACTTTGTGGATAATAATTTGTAGGAAATGAAAATCTCTACAAAAAAGGTCCTATAATATTTGGTGATAAGTCTGATAATTTCGCAGAAAAAGTAAAAAGTTCTCAAAATTTAATATAAATTCAACTTCAACCTCAAATAACTTTTGAACAAATGGATTTATCAAAAAATGATAGGAGACTTGGTTGCGTAATAACATATCCGCGGACAAAATATCCGCGACATAATATCCGCGACAAAATATCCGCAGACAAAATAATCACACGACAAAATAACCACACGACAAAATAACCACACGACAAAATATCCGCGGAAATAATATCTACAGACAGAATATCCTCAAAATGAACATATCAAAGATATGAATTCATCAGATCAAAATTTCCATAGTTAAAATAACAGTAGATGATAGTTATTAAAATGATATTTTATTAACATTTATCTTCAATTCATCAAATACTTTTATGCGAAAATACACATGATTGATACATACATAAAAAGGTGTGAATTATAGCGCTCTTTTTTCACGAATTTTGTGTGTGTGGAATTACTAAAATATACCCACTCCTAAAATGATGTGAAAGATAGCGCCCGTTTTTCACGAATTTTTTGTATGCGCAATAAAATATCTACGGAAATATCTACGTAAAAGGAAGTTATAAAAATCATATTTTTTTTTTTTTAAACATTTATCATTTAATTCATCAAATACTTAATGCGAAATTACATATGATTATAAAAATAAGTCTTATTATCGTTGAATTTTTTTAGGAATATTTTGTCTACAGATTTTCTGTCCGCGGATATTTTGTCATGTGGTTATTTTGTCGTGTGGTTATTTTGTCTGCGGATATTTTTTTGCGGATATTTTGTCCACGGATATTTAAGCGTGTCAGCAGGAGACTTTTTTTGTAGAACATTCAATTCTCTACAAAAATATGCCTGCTGATTGTGTCTATGATGCATCGTTCGCTAGATATAAGAATCAGAAGACGCAAAAAAAAATTTTTCCATGTTCTTATGGAAAATAAAGAAGTGCAATGCGGAACCTCTTAAGGAGGTTCGACCGAATCTGATGTAAAAAACATTTTCTAACTTTACGATTTGAAACTTAGTATACATGTAAAGAAGTACTTTATCTATGTATTCTCAAAATTTGAATATGATCCACCGTCTAGTTTTTTTGAAAAAAAGATTTAAAAATGACGTTTTTAAAGTTCTTATACACAGGCTCTTATGACGGACAAGCTCCCGATATGACTTATTCGATTTTTTTCATCATTAACCTCCCAAGTTTAAGAAATGAAAAACCATATACCATAAACTTTAATATTTTGGGAATATGATAAGATTTTAACAATATAGTGTTACCGTTGTAATTATTTAAATAATTCAAGTTAAACTTTATTATTTAATTTCGTTCATCGACAGAGATACATATTATTGAGGGTTTGGCAACGTCGCGGAAGCAGCTGAGAGAAAAAACAAAGATAGAAATACATTAATAAGAGAGACGAGATTAGAAATTAATTTTTCCCGCTTTAATTTGAATATCGATGTGTAAGAAGTTAGAACGCGCTGTTGCCAAATCTTTTTATTAAATCATATGAGTCAAAAATAACCAAGTCATTTCATTGTTTTCTTTAATTAAATAAGTAATAAATATTAATTTATGAATTCGTTATGTTATTATAAATTAAAATAATGAATTTTTATAACTATTTGGAGAATTTAGCAAACAAAAAAATTCAAACACTACTTTGACTCACTAGTTGCGGTCGAACCTCCTTAATGTTAATATTAAGAACTCTAATTTTCACAGGCGTCTTTTTTCATCTAAATGAAACTTTTGAACCTGTTTGCGAGGAAAAAAAAAAATTTGTTATTTTTTGAATCACCTTAATATTATATATATATATATTAGGGTGTTTCAGAAAAAAAAATTTTTTTTCTTATGGTCTCAAAAGTTAGTCTTAGGTATAAAAAAAATCCTCCCAAGAGAGCAGCTCGAAATCTCAATTCTACTAAAAGCTCAATGAATACTTATTTTTCCATTCAAATTGCATGTAAAAAATATTTTTGTTTTGTTTTCTAAAAATTTTCCAAAAAAGCTCCTGATTGTTTTCTCCGGAGAACTAACAGAAAAAAAGTTATGAAGCTTTAAAGTATATTAAATAGTATAACTTCATGTTTCCATTATATTATTATAAACAGTTTTTTTAATAGAAATTTAAGTTTTTTCTTCTGAACTAATGTTATCTGTCAATTTTTTTTTGAACACATGGGAAAAATTTTCCTTACTTTCAGAACAGAATTTTTTTTTTAAATATAGATTCACCATATAAACATGTACACGTAATAAAATCCGGAAATTATCTTTACGTTAAGTTTTTCAATTCTATATTGTTTCAAGCTTCATAACTTTTTTTCTGTTAGTTGTCCGAAGAAAACACTTAAGGGCTTTTTTGTAGAGAATTTAATTTGCTACAAGACCACGTACTTTGATTTTTGAAAAAAAAATTTTTAAATACTTTTATTTATAAAAAACAAAAAAAAAATTTTTTTACACGTAATTTAAATGAGAAAATTAATATTGATTGAGCTCTTAGCAGGATTGAACTTTCAAGCTACTCTTTTGGGAGGATTTTTCTAATACCTAAGACTAACTTTTAAGACCATAAGACTTTAAAAAAAAAAAAGAAATGTTTATTTTGAAACATATATATATATATATATATATATATATATATATATATATATATATATATATATATATATATATATATATATATATATATATATATATATTAGACTGTTTCAAATTAGGGGACTATTTTTATTTTTCTGATGAACATTGAAAAATCAAAAGGGTATCTTAAAATATGGCGACAGTTAAAATTTGAGCTCTTAAGGAGGTTCGACCACAACTAGTGAGTCAAAGTAGTGTTTGAATTTTTTTGTTTGCTAAATTCTCCAAATAGTTATAAAAATTCATTATTTTAATTTATAATAACATAACGAATTCATAAATTAATATTTATTACTTATTTAATTAAAGAAAACAATGAAATGACTTGGTTATTTTTGACTCATATGATTTAATAAAAAGATTTGGCAACAGCGCGTTCTAACTTCTTACACATCGATATTCGAATTAAAGCGGGAAAAATTAATTTCTAATCTCGTCTCTCTTATTAATGTATTTCTATCTTTGTTTTTTCTCTCAGCTGCTTCCGCGACGTTGCCAAACCCTCAATAATATGTATCTCTGTCGATGAACGAAATTAAATAATAAAGTTTAACTTGAATTATTTAAATAATTACAACGGTAACACTATATTGTTAAAATCTTATCATATTCCCAAAATATTAAAGTTTATGGCATGTGGTTTTTTATTTCTTAAACTTGGGAGGTTAATAATGAAAATAATCGAATAAGTCATGACGGAAGTTTGTCCGTCATAAGAGCCTGTGTATAAGAACTTTAAAAACGTCATTTTTAAATCTTTTTTTCAAAAAAACTAGACGGTGGATCATATTCAAATTTTGAGAATACATAGATAAAGTACTTCTTTACATGTATACTAAGTTTCAAATCTTAAAGTTGGAAAATGTTTTTTACATTAGATTCGGTCGAACCTCCTTAATATTGATATTTAGAGGTGGCTATTGATAATTTTCGATTTTTTATTTAGTAACATGGTAAAAAATACATAACTTCCGAAAAAATCAAGATACAAAAAACCTATCCTCAAACATTTTGTAGCAAATTTATTGATCTACAAAAAAGGTCTTTTATGATTTTTGCATAAATTCAACTATTCACAAGATATTCGACGTCAAAGTTTAATAAAATTCAAAGAACTTGTTTTTGCTCGTTCTGAATTTTATACCATATCAACTAATAAGAATTCAGAAATTTTCGATATAGTTTTTTTATAGGAAATTGAATGCTCTACAAAAAAAGTCTCTTATCATTTTTTAATAAATCCATCTGTTCAAAAGTTATTGGAGCTTGAAGTCAAGTTAGAGTACATTTGCAGATCTTTTTACTCTTCCGGTGAAACTATCGGACTAATCATAAAATATCATTGAATCATTTTTGTAGGCAATTTTATTTCCTACAAATTATCTCTGATAAATTTTTTTTGAATTCGGCATTCTTTTCTAGTTATTTCCATTTTAATGTCGAGCTCTTAAAATCGATCAGAACACTTTTTTTAGGAGCTTGGCATTAAAATGGAAATAACTAATAGAGAATGCAGAATTTAAAAAAAATTTATCAGAGGTAATTTGTAAGAAATAAAATTGCATACAAAAAAGATCCTATGACATTTTATGATAAGTCCGATAGTTTCACTGAAAAAGTAAAAAGATCTCCAATTTTACTTCGAGCTCTAATAACTTTCAAACAGATGGATTTATCAAAAAATGATAAGAGACTTTTTTTGTAGAGCATTCAATTTCCTATAAAACAATTATATCGAAAATTTCTGAATCCTTATTAGTTGATATAGTATAAAATTCAGAACGAGCAAAAACAAGTTCTTTGAATTTTATTAAACTTTGACGTCGGATATCTTGTGAATGGTTGAATTTATGCAAAAATCATAAAAGACCTTTTTTGTAGATCAATAAATTTGCTACAAAATGTTTGAGAATAGGTTTTTTGTATCTTGATTTTTTCGGAAGTTATGTATTTTTTACCATGTTACTAAATGAAAAATCGAAAATTATCAATAGTAACCTCTAAATATCAATATTAAGAGCTCAAATTTTAACTGTCACCATATTTTAAGATACCATTTCGATTTTTCAATGTTCATCAAAAAAATAAAAGTAGTCCCCTAATTTGAAACAGTCTAATATATATATATATATATATATATATATATATATATATATATATATATATATATATATATATATATATATATATTTAAGTAACTCATAATATGCTTAATTTATTACATTATTAATAATTTAGTTGCTTACTTAATATTTAAGAAAAAAAATTTAATTAAACAGTTACGTTTTATTATAATTACAAGTTAAAATATATTATTTAGTATTGGAAGTTATATTTTTATCGCCAAAAATTATTTGCATTATAACAAAAATGTGCAATGTTTCATAATTTTTTCTAAAACGTTTTTATTAATGTTTGCGAAATTTCTTAGAAAGTAAAATTTGAAAATTTTTTTAAGTTATGTCCTTTCGGTATTAGCTATTTTTGGGCTACTCGAACGCCGATCATCGGCGTTTTTCGTTAAAACTCTTCTGGCAACACTGACCTAGTCAACAAATACTGTTCAGATATTAACTTCCTTGATGATCCCTTAGCAATTTTTATATCAAGGGTCAAAAACACCATACTATTTAACTAATACAAATATAATATCACCATTATCTACCTGTTACTTATTATTCATTACTTCTTATTTTCATTTTTTCTCTGCAGTGCAATTCTCAACTTTTGTAGTCATTAATGATGAATTATATCTATACTTAAAATATATTGTTATTATAAATCTATACAACCGATCGGTGTTTATGGTCAAATAAAATAAAATAAAATTTCCAATAATGGAAGAATGAGATTAACGTTGGTCTGCCGAATACAGAATTAAGATATTAGGTATTTATAGATTGTTTTTTTCTAGGAACTCAATGTATTATGTTTTTATCTTAAATTAACTATATCCGACTTTGATTTATTATTCTAGTTTCAGAAATGAAATTTTCACTTGAAGAATCAACATACATTTGTGAAAATGTGAATTCAATTATTTATGTACAAAGCTTTTACAGGATTTTTATAATTTTTCTTTTTTTTGCTCAATATAGTATCTTTTTTATTTTTGTTTTACAATATTTAATTTACTATAATATTCAATTACATATTTACAGAGAATACATTGAAATTAAAGTAAAAAAAAAAGAAATAAAATAAAATAAAATTTGTGTCTTAATGGTTGTTCTTGGCATCGTCAAAGATTTCTGCCTAAAAATAAATAGAGTGACAAGTACTAAAAATATATGCCATTCTCTGAAATCTATTTTTCGTATTCTCAGTGACTAAAAACGCTTGTTAGTTATCAAGTAATTTATTTTATCAATTTTATAATCACCACCAATTGAGTATTTATCTGTGACTAAAATATATTTTTTAAGCATAGTTTATTAATTGTAGACTATAATTTATTTATTTGCAATAAATTTATCTAATGGAAATATTTATAGTTACTTAATCGTACTTAGAACTCAATGTTTTTGTTACCTACAAATTGATTTTAGAAAAATTCATTAATTCATTGCTACGTCTGAACTTGTTTTAAAGATGTTACAACTAGGTAATCTCAGTTAAATAGCTGAGAAAAATTGTTACTTCTGTCAATAAGATTATGGAATCTAGTTATACTCAATGATAAGGGTCACAGAGCATCACGGTGCCATACCCATGTTTTCTTCGTGTGATCAAAACGGTGGGCAAGCCATTGTTGTTCTAGAAGTTGATATCGTTCTTGGCTAAGATATAAAGGTCTCCCTCGCCTATATTCGAATTCAATTTTTGTTATTATTTGTACGTCTAATATTTAAAAAGTACACTAACGCAAAAAATTAAAGGAACAGAAAAATTTTATAAATTTTTTAGTAATTTTAGAAAGGCTGTAACTTTGTGAAAAATAATCGTATTGAGATTTAAAAAAAAAAGCATTTTATAGCTTGAAATTTCTAGTTTCGGTGCATTTTAAAAACTCCGGTTATTGCGCAAACATGAGAAATACCGCGAGACAAAAAATTTCTAAATTTTTTTTTTTTCCGAAGAGCCAACGGACCGTGGAAAAATTTTTTCAACTAAACCAATGCATAGGTCATTTAGCAAATTTATTCAGCTTCAATTTGGCTTTTTTTAACCTCGTAAGACGATTTGTCACAGAGATATCAGCCTTTAAACAGAAAATGATTCTTTTGACTCTGATCATCGATATTTAGGGTACCAATAATCGCACAGTTAATTTGAGGGTGGCGTTAAAAACTTGAATAATTTTCTTACAAGACTCTCTCATTATTTTTGGAAAAACAAAAAAACTTTTTTATTTTTAACATCAATTCAAAGCATGTACAAAAAAATGAATTTTTTTGGGTTTTTTAGTAAATTAACCGCTACTCTGTAAATATTGATGAAAAGACTAATGTTGCCAGGGACTTTCTTACTGAATGTACCCCCAATAACCCTGTAAATTTTCAAATTCATCTATCGAACTGTTTTTTGGGGGTGGTAGATCAAAGTTTTGCTAAACATGTGAAGGAACAAGCTTTGTTCCTTTAATTGTGTAATCATAATCAAAATGAAAACATAATTTTTTTTTACTTTTCTTTCATTTTTAAGTTGGTTACTCAGTAAATGTAAAGGAAAGAGAGAAAAAACAAAAAATTTTAAAAAAATGTCAGGAAAAACATTTTCGACCACAAAAAACAAGTTTCAATTTTTTTGTTTTCTTTTACTTTTTTCATATTTTTAAAAAATTTTTCCACGGTCCGTGGGCTCTTCGGAAAAAAAAAAAAATTTAGAAATTTTTTGTCTCGCGGTATTTCTCATGTTTGCGCAATAACCGGAGCTTTTAAAAAATTTTATTCAAAATGTACCGAAACTAGAAATTTCAAGCTATAAAATGCTTTTTTTTTTTAAATCTCAATACGATTATTTTTTACAAAGTTACAGCTTTCCTAAAATCATTAAAAAATTTATAAAATTTTTCTGTTCTTTTAATTTTTTGTGTTAGTGTAATTTAATAACTTTCTATTTACGCACTTTAAATCTTTATCTTCTTCTTCGAAATCATCCAGGTAAAGAGAACCCCATAAGCAAGCTCTACGCCCTCGTATTACTATTATATATGTTGATGTTACCACTAAATAAATACCAGTGCCTCCACCACAATCAATTGAGTGCTGTAAAAAATAAAATTAGGGTATATGGAAAAAATGTAGGTAAGTTGTTTGAAATAAAAAAGAACTTACTTGAACAGCTTCTCCTACATTCTGTTGCTTACAACAAGTTTGCTTTAGGCAGACTATCGTTCCACATAGTAGACAGATACTGATTTCTGGAGGTACTAAATGACACTTGCAGCATTGTCTTGCATGATAGAACTAAAAAAAAACATCGAAATAAAATTCTATTGTTAACATATTTACATTTCAATCTACTGTAATATTACCGTAAAGAGTTTCTCGTATTCCCTAGGAAGACTCAGTAACTTTGGTGCCTGCCAAAATATATGTTGATCAGCTATAAGTCTTTTAGCAGCAATTTGACTTCTTCTATAAAAAGCAAGAAACTGATCGCACCACATTTGAGGAACTGCAATACCAACTTCTTCATTTTGCCAATTGAGTGCGACTGCTGCATTAAAACAATCCCAATCCATGCCTTCTGTTACAAGCTCGAGATAATAAACAAGTCTTACAAATTCATCCTCAGGTATTCGTATGTCGGGAAGAGATTGTGAATACAAATGATGACGTAAAAGTGCCGCGATTCGCAAAAATGGCAAACAGAGAGTTTGGATTTGTTGTTCAGTTGATCTACCTGGTCGATAAGATGGTTCATCTTCATAAAAGTCTGTTTGTTCAAAGTGATTAATAACCATGCGAATAATAGAGTCGGAAGACATCAATGCCGAAGAGGTATTTCGTTCAGGTAATCTTGTCTTTATACTTCTTTCACTTTTTGTTAAAGTACAGCTCACTTGAACAATAACTTGATAATATAAAAGATTATAAATTACTTTTACCACACTTGAAAAATATGTTTGATCGATATGTAGTGGTAAAAGAAGAATAAATTGAATAAGAAGTGCAGTAGGATCTCTAAGCAGGAAAGGGACTTCACGCTCATGCGGAGCTACTGCAAGCGGAGTCGCTAAATCTGAAGGTAATCCGGAGATGTACTGCCAAGTTTGATGTACTGGCCAGTTTGTCAAAACTCTTGCATGCATCGCTAATACATGAAAAAGTGCAACTATACAATCTCGTTTTGGTGTTAATGACACTGTTTCCTGTAGAGATGAACACAACGATCCACCGCGCTGAACAAGTTCTACTTCTAAATTAGTTCTTGCAACTGATGTGACAAAAAGAAACAGACTTTGGTGACTAGGTTGGCAGTTTTTTTGCTTATATTTTAAGTATGTTGAAGCCGTCATTTCTTCCATGGCTTTTCCCATTGCCATAGATAAGTTCGATGAAATTGGATTACGTTGAATTTCTTTGAGAAAGTTATTTAATTCAGAAAGAATTGCTGAAGTAGAAGTGTGACGGGACCGAACAATAGCAGAACATTCTCCAAGTTGAGGAGAAAGCGGGAGCACGGAGTTGGCGAGTTGACGACACAGAGGACAAAGGTATTCACCTCGCTCAACTGCAAGACTCTGTTGTCTTTGTTGACTTCTAAGAGACTGCCTGTAAGCTTTCAAACAATCTAAATGGAGATGATGACCACAAGTTTGTACATACACTCCACCTTCCCAACCTAAATTAACAGATAATAGCCACGAAAATGTATCAAAATGTTTGTGCATCTCATCAATTCGATAATCAAAATAAGCGCCTCGAGTGCTATTTTTTGGTATAGATGAATCATCATCAGAAGTTGGTAATTGAAGTCTTTCAGATTGTTGTCTCTCATGACCTATCACACTAGTTGCTTGGACTAAAACAACAAGTCCCATTGGTTTTTCGTCAGTACTTGAAGTTGTTCTATTACAAATAACACAATCATATTCTTTTTTACTAGTTAATGGATTCGATGTTTCACTGTGATCCCAATCCATACCAGATGCTCCCGCTTCATCAGTTTCCATCGCCTTTTTCATGAACTGTTTTTGTTGATTAGCAAAATCAGCCATAAGCTTTTGTTGCCTTTCTTTCGCTTTTTTTCGTTTTTCTTCACGTTCTCGATGTTCACGCTCACGCTGAGCATCTTCACAGTCTTTATTTTGAGGCCAGATTTTATTCCTAATTTCGGTTATATTTTGGTTTAAACTTGGATCGAGCCTCGAAATTTTTTTTAACAACTGACCAATAAAAAATGGGCCATCACCGATTCTCGATTCTAGGGGTTGCGATGTCATAAATATTTTGCTTGCACTGCTGCCTTCATCAGAAACAAAACTTGGAACTTCGTCTGGATTCCAACTATCAGGCACACCTGATAGTTGAGAATGAAGTTTTAACAGTAGAGAAATTATATTCTCTCCAGTTTTGGATCCAGCTTGATACATTTGTCCACTCTACAAAATTAAAAAAATATTTCAATTAATAGAAAATTCCCACTAATTTTGTAAGAAAATTATACTTTCAATTATGGAACCAATAGTTGAGAGCTCCTTTAATACTTAGTTTCTGAATGACTCTTACTTCTTATTTACTTAGATATTAAAGTATTGAATACCGAAAAAAAATTTAAACATCCCGTTATGAAAATTGACGATTTTCGAAAAGTTCAAGAAATTATTGAATTATCATGATATTATGCGAAAATCGAATTATTATGAGATGTGAACGTTTGAAAGTCCTTAGAAGCTATCCTCACTAGTTTCAGAGTGATATCCGAGTGTGTGTGTGTTTGTGCCTGCGTGTGTATGTGTTTGTAGTTTCTATATGTGGAACTTTCTATAAATTTTTAACTAATAAACCAATTTGAATGGTTTTTGCAGCAATCGAAAAAGCTTCTTAGCCGTCAACGTTTTCTAGAATTTCAGGCAATTCGATGGAATAGATTAGGGAATAATTAAAAAATTTTATTAAATATTTTTATTTAATTTTTTCAAAATTTCTTAAAAACGACGGCATGAATTAATTCCGAAATGTAATCAACTCTATAATTTAATGAATTGCGCCGAGTTGTGCAAAAACTATCTTAATCGGTTAATTTATTTGTGAAATATTTTTGGCGAAAGAAATGTTAAAAAATGATTTTTTCAAATATCAAAAATGAGTCATCCTCTTGGAATTATATTTTAATACACTAAACCTCAGTCTGACGAAAATTTGGGACCATTATGATGATTTAATTCTTAAAAATTCAAGTTTTTGTGTTTTTAAGCATCTGGAATTTGTTTCAGCTCTTGACAAGTTGTTTAATAATTTTTTAATTTTCAAATGTATTCTCCCAATAAAAACCAATTTTATACAATTGTATAAAATTGGATAGAAAAAATGGCCCGATCCAATTGTATACAATCGTACATAATTATATCTAATTGTATACAATCATATACAATCGTTTATAATTGTAGATATTTTGTATATAATTTGTATATAATCAAATACTGTAAATAAAGGTGATGCATAATTATATAAAATTTTTATATAATTATATAGAATTATATACAATCGTATATAATTCTATATAAAAATGCAAAAAACCCGTGAAAAATGAATCATACATGGCCATGCATGAATGCTCCATGCATGGCCATGTATGTAAATTGGCCAGACATGGCCATGTATGGCCATATATGACCATGTATGACCATGCATGGCCATGTATGACTATACATAGCTTGATACGGCTATACATGACTTGATATGACTAGGTATAGAAATTTTAACTAAATAAAAAAAAAATTTTTTTAATTTTTTTTTTTTTTTAATTATTTTGGCGACGCAGAGATTATCAGATATGCGAATAATTGAATTCCTAATCGGATTGGAAATTTTTAATTCAGAGAAAAAACGCTAGACTTATTGATAACACCACCCGCTTTAGTAGGATTCGAACCCGGGACCTTCCGTACGAGAGACCGACGCTTTGTCGACTAAGCTATGCGACCGACAGTTACAACGAAGTTTTCTTGTGCTACGTAAGATTGAAAGGATATAATCACTTTCGAAAAAACAAAATATAATCATCAATATGCTGTTAGTGATATCAAAAAAATTTTCTATTTTTTTTCACTACAACATCCTGTTTATAAGTAATTGTAATAGTCAGCTCAAATTTTTTTTATCTGTGAAAAATGAATCATACATGGCCATGCATGGCCATATATGAATCATACAAGGCCATGTATGGTCATGCATGGTCATGTATGGCTATATATGTCAGTGATTAGTTGAACATATATGGCCATGCATGGCCGTATATGGTTCATACATGGTCATACATGGTCATACATGGTGCATATATGGCCATACATGGAGCATATATGGCCATACATAGGCATACGAACTTTTTTAATTTTTTTTCTTTCATTATCTCATAAACAACAAGACCTACAAAAAAAATGGAAATGACAATTTTTTAGGAAATTTAATTTCCTACAAAAAAGGTCCCTAGCACCGAATCACTCAGATCGATATTTTCTGAGATATTAGTCAAATAAAAAATCAGTATTTTCTAAGATTTGATTCGACATTTTATGGGAATTCAATGCTACGTAAACTTCAATAATTAATATCTCAGAAAATATCGATCGTAGTGATTTAGTGCTAAGAACCTTTTTTGTAGAAAATTAAATTTTCTATAGAATTGTTATTCATATTTTTTCTGTAGGTCTTGTTGTTTATGAGATAATGAGAGAAGAAAGAAGAATTCTATGAAAAAATTTAGTTTAGCGGTCCGTACTACCCCACTCGTATGAGTTACGACTTCGCGATAATGGGTACTTTTGAAGAGCATTCAATTCTGAGAAAATCCCGACTTTGGGCGAGATGATGTCATAAAATGCCACGGAGTTACAGAAGTTTAAAACATAAAAACCCAAGTTTACGTGTATTTTGAATGGGAAATCTTCGCCTGCTCTGGGAAAGTACTTTATATTAATATCAAGGGCTTAAACTCTCAGGGAATTTTTTGGAGGGTATTTCCAACAAAATTTCGGGATGGGAGCGAAAAAAAAATAGTCGCTAAAAAAAGCAGTCTAATATATAGTCATCCATGACTATGTATGACCATGCATGGCCATACATGGCCTTGTATGATTCATATATGGCCATGCATGACTGTATTCAAAAAGTTCGTATGCCCATGTATGGCCATGTATGAACCATATACGGCCATGCATGGCCATATATGTTCAATTAATCACTGACATATATAGTCATACATGTCCATGCATGGCCATACATGGCCTTGTATGATTCATGTATGACCATGTATGCTCCATGCATGAACCATATAGGCCATGCATGGCCATGTATGTTCAATTAATCACTGCCATATATAATCATACATGTCCATGCATGGCCATACATGGCCTTGCATGATTCATGTATGCTCCATGTATGCTCCATACATGAACCATATATGGCCATGCATGGCCATGTATGATTCATTTTTCACGGCAAGAATAATAAAATTATATACAAATGTATATATTTTGTATACAATTATATAGAATTTGTACAAATTATATACGAATTATATACAAAATATATACAATTATATACGATTGTATGCAATTAGATATAATTATGTACGATTGTATACAATTGGATCGGGCTATCTTTTCTATCCAATTTTATATTGGATAAAATCTTTTTTCATCGGGCTTAAAAAATTTTTTGTAATACCTTCTTACATATGTTAGTCACAAATTTCTAACTTTACTTCTAGTAAAATTCTAATTTTTTACTTCTAATAAAAAATAGTTCTTGAATAATTTTTGACTTCCCGCTAAGAAAATCGATGATTTTCAAAAAATTTGGGAAATTACTGTATTCACTTTGATTTTCGAAAATCGAGTTTTCGTTAGATGTCGACATTTTGAGGTCCTAGGAAGTAATTCTGACTGTTTTCAGAATGATGTCCGAGTGCCTGTGTCTGTGTGTGTGTGTGTGTGTGTGTGTGTGTGTGTGTGTGTGTGTGTGTGTGTGTGTGTGTGTGTGTGTGTGTGTGTGCGTGTGTGTGTAAACTCTTTGTAACTTTTTAACTAATGAATCGATTCGGATGGTTAAGGTGGCAATCGGAAGAGCTTATTGGCCACCAGCTCCTGTAAGTTTCGAATCATTTGATCAAGTAAACTTGAAAATATTGGCAAAGTACGAAAAAAATTTTTTCAAGTTCCCGCTAAGAAAATTAAAAATTTTAAAAAATTCGAAAAGTTATTGGGTTCGGTTCGATTTACGAAACTCAAATTTCAATCAGACCTTGACGTTTTGACGTTCTAGGAAACTAATCTGACTAATTTCAAGATGATGTCCGAGACTATGTACATATGTATGTAAATATTCTGTAACTTTTGAACGGATTAACCGATTTTGATTTCCAAGGTGGCATTCGACGCGGCTTATTAATTCCTACATACTTTGAAGAAGTGAGCTTGATCGGTACGATGCGTTTGTAGATATTTCAAAAATAAAATTTTTTCAGCATTGTTTTTTTTTTTTTGATAACTTCTAATGTGCTCGATGGATTGATTCCAAAATCTATTCAGCTCTAAACCTTTACAAGCCGCGTTGAACGCCACCTCGACCATCGAAACCGGTTCACTCGTTCAAGAGAGATCGTTGTCGAAAGAATTAAAAAAGAATTTTTTTTTAGTTTCTTTAAAATTTCTCAAAAACGACTAGATAGATCAATTTCAAAATTTTATCAGCTCTAGAATTCAATAAAACGCGTCGATTTCCACCTCAACCGTCTTAATCGGTAAATTCGTTCGAGAGATATCGTTGGAGAAAAAATGGTGAAAAACATTATTTTTCAAAAACAAAGGCATACAAAAGTATTATCGAGCTCGAAGAGTAAAATGTATTCACAACAATGTTTTCGGGCTCAAGGAGCCTTTCAAACTCTAACATAAACCGTAACTGATTACACGGTGAAAAATTTACAGTCAAATATACTATGGGCGCAGAGTATCACCAAACTATAAGAAAACTGATACAAAATTTACAAGTGTCCCATAGTAAACGGTATGCACAGACTACACGATTGTGGCCTATGCGCATACGTTTACTATGGGACACTTGTAAATTTTGTACCAGTTTTCTTATAGTTTGGTGATACTCTGCGCCCATAGTAAATTAGACTGTAAATTTTTTACCGTGTAGAGCTTGAAAAGCTTATAAAACAGTAATTGCATTTAATAGCATTTTTGAGTTCGACGAGCTTGAAAATATATTCACAATGATATTTTCAAGCTCTTTGGGCTCTAAAACAGCGAAAAGTTTTGGGGCTGGCCCGCAGGGCCAACCGACGCCCAGATTTTTTTTTTAGTTTTTTATTGATTTCTCAGAAACAACTTAATCAATCGTCTTTAAAATCTAATCAGCTCTAGAATTGAATAAAACGCGTCGATTGCCACTTTAGTCATCTCAATCCGGTCAATTGTTCGAGAGACATCGCGGCAGAAAGAAATGGTAATAAACAGTTATTTTCGAATATCTTTCAAACAACTCAACCAAACAATTCCGACATCTAATCAGCTCTAGAACTCAATAAAATGCGAGCCAGCACCAAAACTACCCGCTATTTTCGAGATCAAGGAGCACTTTTGAGTGCCTTTGTTTTCGAAAAAAAAAAAAAAAAGTTTTTTACTATTCTTTCTCCAACGATATCTCTCGAACGAATTGATCGATTGAGACGGTTAAGGGGTGTGTATGTGTGTATATGTGTGTGTGTGTGTGTGTGTGGGGGGGGGGGGGGGTACGGTGTTAAATTTTCTAACTTCCCGCTAAGAAAATTGCAAATTTTCAAAAATCCAGGAAGTTATTGGTTTCAGTCCGATTTTCGAAAATCGAATTTCCAAGAGATCTTGACGTTTTGAGGTCCTAGAAAGCTATTCTGACTAATTTCACGATGATGTCCGAGTGTATGTATGTACGTATGTAAATATCTATAACTTTTGAACGGATCAACCGATTTTGATCCTCAAGGTGTCATTCGACGCAGTTTTTTAATATCTTGAAGCTGAAAAAAAATTGAGCTTGATCGGTAGGGCTCGTTCGGAGATATTCCAAAAATAAACTTTTTTCAAAAAATGTTTTTTTTGGATAACTTTTTATGTTCTCGATGGATTAATTCCAAAATGCACCGGGCTCTGGAGCTTCATAAGCCGCGTCGAATGCCACCTCAAACATCAAAATCGGTTAATTCTTTCAAGAGAAGCCGTTGTCGAAAGAATTAAAAAACAAATTATTTTTAGTATTTTGAAAATTTCTTAAAAATGACTCGATGAATCAATTTCAAAATTCAATCAGTTATAGAACTCAATGAAACGCGTCGACTGCCACCTTAAACGTCTCAATCGGTTTATTCGTTCAAGAGATATCGTTTGAGAAAAAATGGTAAAAACGTTTTCTTTCGAAAACAAAGGCATACAAAAGTATTTTTGAGCTCGAAAATGTATCCATAACCATTTTTTGAGCTCAAGGAGCTCGGAATGGGCGGGAAGTTTCGGGGCTGGTCCACAGGGTCAACCTACAGACCGATTTTTTTTTTCATTTTTAACTTCCCGCTAAGAAAATCGACGATTTTCGAAAATTTCGGGAAGTTATTGTTTTCACCCCGATTTTCGAAAATCGAGTTTTCATCAGATGTCGACGTTTTGAGGTCCTAGGAAGCTATTCTGACTATTTTCAGAATGATGTCCGAGTGTGTGTATGTGTGTGTGTGTGTGTGTGTGTGTGTGTGTATGTATGTATGTATGTAAACTCTTTGTAACTTTTGAACCAATGAACCGATTTGGATGTTTAAGGCGGCGATTGAAAGAGCTTGTTGGTCATCAACTTTCCTGAAAATTTCCGATCATTTGATCAAATAGGTTCGAAAATATCTGCGAATTACGAAAAAAAAAAAATTTTTTTTTTTAGTTTTTTATTGATTTCTCAGAAACGACTCATACGATCGACTTCAAAATCTAATCAGCTCTAGTACTCAAAAAAACGCGTCGATTGCCACCTCAAACATCAAAACCGGATAATTCGTTCGAGAGTTATGTTACGGCGTAACATGCGAAAATACAAAAATAACGTATAATTAAATAAATAATTACGAAATTCTTAGAAATTAAAATTTTAATATGTCAAAGATCAGATGAGTATAGAGAACTCGTTGATGTAAACAAGAAATACATAAATTTCCTTTTTTTTATTACTTATGAAGAAATAATGAACTAACTAATAAATTGAGCAATCAATTAAACTATGATAAGTACCCTAATACTTGCAACCAGATAGTACGACTTCCAAATAATGCCACGCGATGCTTTTCTGTTTTTGTTTATTATGGAGTCAAGGGTCATCACCACGATAACCTTTATATCTATGCGTCGTGGACACTACATTTAATTTACCTAGACCCTCTGCATTTTTTCTAATATCTACAAATCCAAATAAATACGGAATTCTATTCAAATTTTAAATAAAGTATAAACCAAAACTGATAACTACTAACAAAAACAAGGTAATAAACTCTATAATCAACCCCATTGACAGTAACACAATCGTAAATTATGCTTAACACGCAGTAGTAACTATTGCACCATAAGCCGAAAATCTTATTAATAATCAAATATTAATAACTTAAACACAATATCCCAATAACCAAAAGGGGAAAATAATAATAATATTAACTAACTACGCATTCTCGGACAACTATGACATATCGCATGGGAAAATATAATTATCATAACAATTTCTAACAGCCTAACTATAATAACTCGATTCACAGTCACCTGTATAACAACACTCATAACAACCTGTGGGTAAGGAAAAATAGAATCAGAGATTAGATAAAACCTACTATATCCACTACTGAACATTAGAGATCGATCAAGGAATCTATCAGTCGTTACCCCTTCTTCTTTCCTAATACAATAATGACTTACACTTTTAATAAATTAAATAATACTTCAAATTACAATTAAATAAATCCTTTTTAAGAACAATTCGTCGGTATTCCATTATTGAGAGATTAATAATAATTACAAATTAGTGAATATTAAAAACGGTTACAACCCCTAATCACTAACTATAGTCCTTAATATTTAAACAGCACGAATTGTTAATGGTTAAACATTCAATTTTTAATTATAATGAAAGATTTATAATTACTTATATTATATTGAAATAAAATCTCTTCCAATGACCTTGATCTAGATCAGTAAATTCTTTCAATCGTCTGATCATGACGCATCTTTTAAAATTATTATTGGTGTGACTTGTCACTGTATTTATCCCTAACACATTAGCATAACGATAGAAATATCGGTGTAACTTGTCACTGTATTTGTCCCTAACACATTAGCATAACGATAGAAATATCGGTGTGACCCTCTAAAAATCTCCTTTTGTGGTAAGATTCACGGCTCGTGACGTATTCCGTAGCTTTTTTACTAACACATACATAACTATATCTATGTTCTACCTTAAATAACTCGATAAATAATTAAAATAATAAAAAATTAAAAACACCATCATGATTCTATTATCCTTGTTAATTAATTAATTCTAATGAACTTCCAGATTATTTAATAACCATCCCATAATAATTAAATTTAAATATAACCTTTAACCTATTAATTTTAGGAAGAAATGACTATAACCAATCGAAGGATAATGACAAAAGGATCAATAATCAGTAACCATCAATACCATAAATCTAATTAATAACCCGTAATTAATAGATTAAATTAATTCCTATCTAATAACATGGGGTCGGATCTCTTTCTCGCACCCGTAGTTTCGACCATCGTCTCTTTTTGGGGGTCTTTGTCATTGTTCTAGAAGTTTCTACCCGAGATGATCACGTACGCCTTTTCTCACACCACACCCCTCCAATAGACAATTCTTCTTAATAACGTTGATTTTCGGTAACAAAATTAAAAGTAGGTCACGCGTGTTACCCCTTGCCTATGAATGCGACTATATAAACCGCCGAAAAATTACCCTCAATGCCCATTAATTATCAAGCTCTTGATTACGTATAATCTTATTATATTTAAATATTAAAATTTAATTTCTTATTTGAGTCGCTAACATTTAAATTCGGAATTTATATAAATTAAAGTAAATTATTCTAAATAAAAATAATTTCGATTTTCAATTCTTTTATTCAACATTATAAATAATTTATTTAGTTAAGTTATTTCTGTTGAATATTATTATTGTTTAAACATTATTTTTCAAATTCAAATAAAATTCGTCATCTTAAAGTGTATATTCAGACAGATTGTCAACTACCCAATATAAGTAAACCCCTTGTTTATTTTTACATCAACAATTCTCAACGCTCAAGATTTATAATTAATTATCAAGTCACCTGACAACAATTTATTTCGAAACGACCTTCAACCAACAACAATTTAATACGAATCTAATCTCATTCAACAATCTGGTCTCCAGCTCAGCCAAATCTTGTATCCTGACAACTTTTTGTATTGAATAAACCAACTGTAAGTTAAATTAATTGTTCATTTATCTAGTGATAAGACACATCCATTCACCTCGTACATCCTATTTCCGCATATTGACATACTCGACACTAAATAGCGAGGTCCCCGCTACCCGAGTAAATGGCTTAAGTGCTTTGACTCGAAATTAAGGGACTGAATAACGTGTGTTCGTCATCCAGGACGTAACAGTTATCGCGGGAGAAAGAAATGGTAAAAAACGGTTTTTTCTAAATATTTTCGAAACGACTGGCGCGATCGATTTCAAATTTTAATCAGCTTTAGAATCAAATAAAACGCGCCGATTGCCACCTCAAACGTCAAAATCGATCAATTAGTTCGAAAGATATCGGCATTGAAAAGTTAAAAAATAACATTTTATGTTATTTTTCCTGGATAAATCATAATATAATCTACTAAAATGTGTCTGAAGTCATACTAACTCATCCTTTATATGGTTACTTGCGATACATAATGTCATCGAACTTGGTTTTTAGTTTAAATCATAATATAAACAATAAAATCGATAAAACGTAGTTTTCAATATTTTTCCCGGATATTTCATATTTGATTGTATCTCACATGAGTCAACACTCATTTAAGTCTTCATTTGAATCCCTGGCATTGATTTCTGCCTGAATACACTTATTTTATTGAACATAATCAGGGATTAAATTTTAAAAACCGCTTCATTAACAATTCTTGATTCTTAAATTTTCAAACTTCAGCATAAGAGGGAACTTGTTAGAGCTTGAGAAGATCGTAAAAAAACAACCGCATATGATAGCATTTTCGAGGTCGAAGAGCTCGAAAATATATCTACACCACTGTTTTCGAGGTCTTTGAGGTCGAAAACAGCGGGAAGTTTTGGGGCTGGCCCGCAGGGCCAACCGACGCCCAGATTTTTTTTTATTTTTTAAAAAGAATGCATGGAATCTCAAGAATATTGTGTCAAAATTTCAAGTCGATTGGAGCAAAATTGAGAAAGCTGCCAGTATTTTTATACCTGTCGGTTTTTATACTTACCCGACCCGACCGTTTGTTAAGTAGCAGATGTTTCGCTCGCTATACAATACCTAATGTAACCTCCCAGTTTTACTTATAGAAATTTCAACGTAAATGCAAACGTGTTTATACTTGTACTGCAAATTTTGTCAGTGTGAGGTAAGCCGATAAAATTCGCTTATAGATTTTATACCAGAATTTTTAGTGTTCGAAATTTCAAAGCGTTTTTCCCACAACTCACGTTTTCAAAATTCGGTGCCCATAATAACTTGAAAACTACTGCACCAATCCTTTTGAAATTTGGAACACTAAGGTAAGTGACCCCTCTATCTGCCAGTTAAGTCTATTTTTTTTTTTTTCGAATTAAAAATTAAAATATAAAAAACCAATTCATGTATAAAACAGTGATAGAACCTTGAAGCTTATACATTTAACTTCAAATTAAAAAAAAATATATGCAAACATATTTATTAGAAATTAAATAATAAATGATAATAACTTCAATTCCTGATGTTTCCTCTACCGGCCTAGCTGTCTCCTCTATCTAATTCATTTACATCTATTTTAAATATTTATATTTATTTTGAAATATAACTTAATCAATTTGTTTATTTATTTTGACATTAAAAATTTAAATTGACTATTTTGCATATAAATGCTATTAACCTCAAAAAAAAAAAATAAAAATAATGTGGCCGATAATGCATACAGAGGTAATTTTCTTGTATCTATATTCGGCCACCCTATTTTTTTAATATAAACTAGGTAAAAATCGTTAAATTTTTAACTCCTAAAATTACTGTGAAACGAGCTGATAAGATTACGAAAAAAAATTGGCTTTTTATTGTTATTTTTAATTAGTAATCGGATATTAAAAAAACAAGAATACTTAACCTACTTGGTAAGAAATCACCAGAAATCGCATCTGACGCAATATGTTTTTTTTTTTTTAATTATAAAATGAATTGTTACAATAATCAAATTATGTTTAATGTAAACTAGATTAATTTTACTTTTTTTTTCAAACTATTTACGCATTAATACGCACTTATTGTAGAAATATATAGGGCATTCCATGCCAAATCGTCCTACCAATGGATTTTGCATCTCCGATTTGGCTGAAATTGGGTAACTTTTTTGTACCCCTAGAAAAAGGTTTCTATGAATTTTTTCAAATTTTTTTATCCAGCCAATCGGGAGATATGAATTTTTTAAGATTTCGAGGATTTTTAACTTCCCGCTAAGAAAATTGCAAATTTTCAAAAATTCGGAAAGTTATTGGTTTCAGTCCGATTTGTGAAAATCGAAATTCCAACAGATGTCGACGTTTTGAGGTCTTAGAAAGCTATTCTGACTAATTTCACGATGATGTTCGAGTGTATGTATGTACGTATGTAAATATCTATAACTTTTGAACGGATCAACCGATTTTGATCCTCAAGGTGTCATTCGACGCAGTTTTTTAATATCTGGAAGCTGAAAAAAAATTGAGCTTGATCGGTAGGGCTCGTTCGGAGATATTCCAAAAATAAACTTTTTTCAAAAAATGTTTTTTTTGGATAACTTTTTATGTTCTCGATGGATTAATTCCAAAATGGACTGGGCTCTGGAGATTCATAAGCCGCGTCGAATGCCACCTCAAACATCAAAATCGGTTAATTCTTTCAAGAGAAACCGTTGTCAAAAGAATTAAAAAAAAAAATTTTTTTTAGTATTTTGAAAATTTCTTAAAAATGACTCGATGAATCAATTTCAAAATTCAATCAGTTATAGAACTCAATGAAACGCGTCGACTGCCACCTTAAACGTCTCAATCGGTTTATTCGTTCGAGAGATATCGTTGTAGAAAAAATTGTAAAAACGTTATTTTTTGAAAACAAAAGCATACAAAAGTATTTTCGAGCTCGAAGAGCTCGAAAACGTATCTACTACAATTTTTCGAGCTCAAGGAGCTCGAAATACGCGGGAAGTTTTGGGGCTGGCCCGCAGGGTCAACCAAGAGTCCGATTTTTTTTTTAATGGCCATAACTTGGTGAAAAATTGTCCGATTTGAGTCGTTTTTAACTTCCCGCTAAGAAAATTGCAAATTTTCAAAAATTCGGGAAGTTATTGGTTTCAGTCCGATTTGTGAAAATCGAAATTCCAACAGATGTCGACGTTTTGAGGTCCTAGAAAGCTATTCTGACTAATTTCACGATGATGTCCGAGTGTATGTATGTATGTATGTACGTACGTACGTACGTATGTAAATATCTATAACTTTCGAACGGATCAACCGATTTTGATCGTCAAGGTGTCATTCGACGCAGTTTTTTAATATCTTGAAGCTGAAAAAAAATTGAGCTTGATCAGCAGGGCTCGTTCGGAGATATTCCAAAAATAAACTTTTTTCAAAAATGTTTTTTTTGGATAACTTTTTACGGGCTCGATGGATTAATTTCATAATGGACTGGGCTCTGGAGATTTATAAGCCGCGTCGAATGCTACCTCAAACATCAAAATCGGTTAATTCTTTCAAGAGAAACCGTTGTCGAAAGAATTAAAAAAAAAAATTTTTTTTAGTATTTTGAAAATTTCTCAAAAATGACTCGATGAATCAATTTCAAAATTTAATCAGTTATAGAACTCAATAAAACGCGTCGACTGCCACCTTAAACGTCTCAATCGGTTTATTCGTTCGAGAGATATCGTTGTAGAAAAAATTGTAAAAAACGTTATTTTTTAAAAACAAAAGCATACAAAAGTATTTTCGAGCTCGAAGAGCTCGAAAATGTATCTTTTACAGTTTTTCGAGCTCAAGGAGCTTGAAATAAGCGGGAAGTTTTGGGGCTGGCCCGCAGGGTCAACCGACAGACCGATTTTTTTTTTTCAAAATTCGTGTTTCTTGTTGAATTTTCTAAAAAATTTATGCAAAAGGGTACCCATGATGAATTTGATTGTTTTTTCATTTTTTTAAACTTAAAACAGCGATTTTAAGATTGTTTGTATCCTTCGATTTTTTTTTAAAAATTTTCAAAAATGTTACTCCACAAAATACGAATTTTGAGCCTGGTCTCGTAATGATATGAATAATTTGAAATATTGAATTTTCTTCTTACAATTTATTGTTTTCTAAATTTTTACACTTAGTAGAAAACTAGTTATGCATTAGTTTTATTTTCAGAGATTTTTTTTCCTGATGCTATACTATCCGACAAGATCTAATAGCCAATATTATATATATTATATTTATATTTATATTAATTTATTTATTCATTTAGGCTGACTTAATTATCAAAAAAGTTTCACTTCTATTGTGACCTTATGTCTGTGAGGCTCACTCGTTTTTTTTTTTTCTTTTTTTTAAATATGAATTTCTCATAATTTATTTTCTTTTTAAATTCTTATTTTTACGTACGGCACTGTTTGCCAGAGCTCACGGATACACACTAACGTAGATACGCACCGCCCGTTTGACAGGCTTTAAAGTGGGAGAAACGCCCAGAAGCGTTAAAGGGTTAAGCTCAAATTTTCACAGCTTATAGATATTAACAAGACGCGTCGAATGACACCTTAACGATCAAAATCGGTTCATCGGTTCAAAAGTTATAGATGTTCACATACGGCCGTACATACACATTTACATACACTCGGACACAATCGTGAAATAAGTCAGAATAGCTTCTTAGAACCTTAAAACGTCAAGATCTGATAGAAGTTATGTTTTCGGAAATCGGACCGAAACCAATAACTTCCCAAATCTGTGAAAATTAGCAATTTTATTAGCGAGAAGTTGAAAAACAATCATAACCCATCATTATCCCATTACGAGACTAGGCTCAAAATTCGTGTTTTGTGAAGTAATATTTTTGAAAATTTTTTTTAAAAAATCGAAAGATACAAACAATCTTAAAATCACTGTTTTAAGTTTAAAATAATGAAAAAACAATCAAATTCATCACGAATACCCTTTTGCATAAATTTTCTAGAAAATTCAACAAGAAACACGAATTTTGAAAAAAAAAAACGACTCAAATCGGACAATTTTTCACTAAGTTATGGCCATTAAAAAAAAAAAATCCTCGAAATCTTAAAAAATTCATATCTCCCGATTGGCTGGATGAAAAAATTTGAAAAAATTCATAGAAACCTTTTTCTAGGGGTACAAAAAAGTTACCCAATTTCAGCCAAATCGGAGATGCAAAATCCATTGGTAGGACGATTTGGCATGGAATACCCCATATAGACTTTTCGACTAACTAGCCGATAGAGGGGGCCTGGCCGATAGAGGGGTCACTTACCTTATTTCTGTACATAATTTACGAGATAACGCTGGAGAGCTTTTTTAGAATTTGTTAATAACTTGTACTTTTTAATAACAAAATAAGTCAATTTTTTCGCTAAAAAATCGTGTTGTTCCCCTTGAGTGTTCCAAAAAAATGAAAAATTCAAATTTTGAAAAACCCTCTTAGCGTTACCTGGAGAAAACTATTATCTAATGAAAAAACTTTGAACCCTTGATTTCAGATGATCCATAACAAAGTTATGAAGGGCACCGCGATCCTACTTTTTTCTTAGGCGTGTCCGAGTAATTCATGCCATTGCCGTATTTTTCGTTACAAAAAATTCTCAAAAAGATGTTTTTTTTTGTACGAATTAACCTTACCCCCCCCCCCCTCCCCCACCCTTAAGGTGGCAATCGATGCATTTTATTGAGTTCTAGAGCTGATCAAATTTTGAAATTGATTTATCGAGTTGTTCTTGAGGAATTGCAAAAAAAAAAAAAATGTTTTTTTTAATTCTTTCGTCAACGGTTTCTCTTGAACGTATAAGCCGATTTTGATGATTGAGGTGGCATTCGACGCGGCTTATAAACTTTTAGAGCCGATTAGATTTTGAAATCGATCCATCAATCACATTAAAAGTTATCTAAAAAAAATATTTTTAAAAAAATTTTATTTTTAGAATATATTCAAACGCACTCGACCGATCAAACTCAAATTTCCACGGCTTTTAGATATTAACAAACCGCGTGTAATGACACCTTAACGATCAAGATCGGTTCATCCGTTAAAGAGTTATAACTATTTACGTACGTGCGTACGTACACACATGCACACACTCGGACATCGTGAAATTACTCAAGATAGCTTTTTCTAGAACCTTAAAACGTCAAAATCTGATAGAAATTCGGTTTTCAAAAATTGGACCGAAAGCAATAACTTCCCGAATTTTTTAAAATTTTCAATTTTCTTAGCGGGAAGTTAAAAATTTGTGTTTTTATATGACTAAATGGATAATATATGGTCATGTATAGCCATACATGGGCATATATGAAATCACGCGGAAACTCTATACACGGAGAAAAAAAAATAGTTCTAATTCCTATGTAGAATGGTAACCATTACTATGTTACATAGAAACGCGGATTTTTTAGCGTCGAGAGTCACCGGGCAGAGTAATCCCCCCCATTCTATATAGTAACGGTGACTATGCTAGCATAGGACTGATTACCATTCTACATTGACGAGAGAACTATGTAAATGGACACCACTGCAATGTTACCTAGTAACGTTTACGATCTTTTATTTATTTCATTTTTAGTAAATAAGGTTATGACAAAACAAATAACTCTGGTTACTATAAATAGATATATGTAGAAATTGAATTAATCTATTGAAATAATTAAGATATTGCTCAAAAAGAAATATCATTTTTTGATAACAGATAAATAATAATTAAATAAATTAAAATATTTAATAATATACATCGCACATATACATGCATACCCATACACATAAGTTACTGCGCAAACGTCCGCGCATGTTTACTTCCTTGTCTCACTTATTAAACTGTAAGGACAGCTATTCCAGCATAGGACTCAGTACCATTCTACATAGCCCTGATTCCTATGCTAGATGGCGATTTTTACTATTTTAGTTGTTTCAATGTAGCATAGTAATCATTGCCAGAAAAATGGTAATGAGTCCTATTCTACATAGCATTATTTACTATTTTACAAAAAATTAGTCTGGTTACTATGTAACATAGTAATCATTACTATTTTTTTCTCTCCGTGTATGGCTATACATGACCATATATGATTTGTTTTTCCCGGGTATAATTAGATCTAATCAGACCTGGCTGATTTAAGCCTAGGTATAATTATAAATAAACTAATACACGATCAGGTGTAATTATATTAGTCTACACATTATTAGATCTGGTCAGACCTGGTTGACATAAACTTAAATGTAATTATTTATTATTATATTATATACTAGTTCATATATCATTATATATAGGTTTATGCATAGCCAGACCTGATCAAAATTTTTATTTTGAAAAAAAAAAAATTCTTTTGGCAATCACAAAAAGTGCAAAATGATGTTACATTCAAATAATTTTAAAATAAAAAATTTGTTACATTTTCCATGAGATATCTTGGTCTGCCCTGCTACTGTCTAATAATAAAATCATTATTTAAGTAAATTTGATGTTATAATGAGATTCGGTGAAATGAACAAATTAAGAGTATCGAGATATATTATAAAATTAATTTTTATTTTCTATTTATGGTAAATTGATTTGATACGTTATGTAATTCATATAATTATTATTACTTTCAAGACAGCAGCACAGGCGCACTGGGATTATTAGAGTTAAATAACATTGAGCATGGTTAGAAGTTGGATGGGTGGCCATTAGTATTAAAGCCGCGAAGTTATCTGTAATAATTTTTTTTTTTGTATTTTAATTGGTCATAGAGGATTAAGTATGGCCACATTATGTATTATACCCATAAAAATAACCAAATATTTAATTAGAAGTAATTATATATAATTAAATCTTGTTCCATGCAATTATATATAGTTATATATGAATATATGTAATTATACCTGGCTAATTTTCAGATCTGATTATGTATGAGATCATATATAATTACATATAATTAGACAAAATTTTTTTCTATCGGGTCACGCTAATCACTGTTACGTTGATCTTATTTTGCTTTAAAATTTTTGACCGATCTATTTACAGTAACGATATTTACATTTTACGGGTAATATAATGAAGTAATGCATGAAAACTGTAAATAAAGTATTCAGTATGTGCAAATCTAAGTAGCTGATAATCGTAGTTTAAATTTTTTTTTCAAAAACAATAGTTATCCTTGTATAAATATGGTATTTAACGATCGTATAAAACTTATGCTTGTCAATTATATCGACTTTTTTCACAAATCACATTATTCCATAATATTTTTAAAATTATATTCCCTACTGTTTTTTTTTTTTTTTTTTGTATAAAAATACGTGATCAATTAAGACAAACACCTACCTGGGTGTCTCTATTTACAATCTGTTGCTGACAATGAGACGTTGAAGGCACAATATCAGTCGAGGTAACACCAGCAGCACCAAGTCGTGGAAACAAAACTTGCAAAAGATCTACTTCATTGCTTGTAGCCGAGCTTGCTGTTCCACGCTGTGGCATACGGGAAAATCTCGATGATTCAGTCATCGGTAAAAGTCCTGTTCAAAATAAATGTAATAATCTAAGTAAGGCTTGTATTATAGTGCAACTTAATTTCTTAAGACACTGATATTGTAGACATTTCGCCTTGAGCATCAATAAATCGATAAATAGAAATGATGTAATCAATAATCACAATAATTAAAAAAAAAAATTATTTATTACCAAAAAATTTCTCGAATTTTTGAGTGGCTATTACTTGTTTTAAAATTTGGAAACTTTAATTACACAGTTGAAAATTTTGTGTTCTTGTGTATAAAAATTCAATGGTTGAATAATTTGTGTTAATTATTTGACACCGTCGATTGTAAATTTAACTAAGGTTGAATGTGTTATCTGAGGTTAACAAGTTTTATGTGTTAATAAATTTATGAGTAATCAATACAACACATGTTTTGTGTTAACTCAAATTTAACACAAAATAACGGTTGACTAAATTCCGAAAATTTATATAGTGTGAGGCAAGGATTTATTACATATTATTTTTGTTAGCTTAACGCAAAAAAATGTTACATATTATAGACAACATTTAATTTGCGTGGATATTAATACAAACATTGTGTTAATCAAATTCCATAATATACTGAAAGAGTAAAATCAACACAAAATATGTGTTGTTTGTCAGAGGACGCTCACTCTTCTCGCACGATTCATCTAGAAGTGCAACAAAAATTTGCTTTTTAATGGAATAGTTTTGAATTATTCAATTCGTGACTGTGAATTCTAGAATAAAAAAGATTTTCACTATTGTGTCCAGTAAATATATATTAATTTATTTAAATTATTCAATTTTATGTCACATCATAGCCTTAAAATAATTGAATTAATTATAATCTTCCAACATAACCTATAGAATCATCATATTGCTTGAAAGTTTATCATTTAGTATTTTTTTTTTAATTATTGTTCGTGACTTTTTTTTATTTATATTTTAAAAAATATTTTGTGAAAAATGAGTAAGATAACTATTATCGATGTTGGATTCTCTATACAAAAATCAATCTTTATTCTTATATATATTTTATTTAATATTTCTCTTTTACTAAATGTTCTGTTCGAAATATTATTTCGAACAGTGTTGCATTTAAGTCGTAGTACAAATATATTATTTAGTTTAGTTCAAAATATGTATATGTTTACTTAAGGAAAAGAAAGCTAGCATGGATCAAATTTTATGACCTTAGGTACTTGGGTCGATGAGAGATTGAGGCCCATGTTCCGAGTAAATGCAAGGCAATATGTTTTTCTTTCATTTGCACACATGTATACATATTTTGAACTTAGAGATCTTTGTTATATATAAAAGGAGGAGAGGTTGTTGGACCTCAGTGTTAAAATTATTAAAAGAATAATTCAGTCTAAGCTAAATCTCTTAAGAGTAAAGACATAGCCTAGAGCGCGCATATTTTTAATAAAAGAAATAATTTTGATTTGTTTGACCAAGTATTGTTTCATTCACGATAAACCATACCTGAATTCCCAACAGGTTATGGGCCCAGAATACGCCGTGTATTAAAATCGTGAAAAAGAATAATTAATCAGTTAAATAAAAAAAAAAAAAAAAAAAAACTATTAAAATTATAAAATCACTTAACTTGAACTATATTATTAAAATTTTTGAATTTTAATTTTTAAGTGTATGTGATTTTAAATAATCAAAATAATTAAATTAAAATAAACTATAAATAATTATTTTGAAATTAAAATTAAATTAATAATAACTTTTTAATACGCTAAACAATTATATTAAAAATAGTTATAAGCCTTAAATTTAAGTTTTACTTACCAAGTTTGTGACGAGTTTTTATTTAGTGATTAGTGCTGAGTTTAAATAATTTCATAATGGAAGGAAGAAGAAGTATTCCTCAATTTAATGGTGATAAATATAATATTTGGAAAGCAAGAATTCGTGCGGTATTGCGTGAACAAAATATATTGCACGTTGTGGAGGATCAGGTTCCTGAACAACCTGACGATTCCTGGAAAAAGGCTGAAAGAACAGCTCAAGGCATCGTATGTGAATACCTTGGAGATAAGTTTATCAATCTCATAAGTTCTACTAAAACCGCCCGGGAAATATTTGAAGAACTAGATGCAACATATGAGAGAACTAGTACAGCAACTCAAGTGACAACATTCAAAATGTTTGCTTCATTAAAATTAAAAGATAATGCATCACTTGCTGAACATTTTGAAAAATTTGATGCATTATATGATAAGCTGGTTTTATCGGGAGGACCGAAACTACCTGAACCAAGTCGGGTAGGATTATTGTTGGCATCTCTTCCATCAGCCTACCGAGCGGTATCAACAGCGATTGAAACAATGGCCGATACTAACATCTCCTATTCACATGTGAAACTGACACTTTTGGAAGAAGAAATAAGGATCAATGAACAATATAATGATACAACTACGAAAGTGTTAGTCGCAGAAGGAAATAATAGTGGTATCAGGAAACATTTTCCTCTAAATAACTTTAATCATCACAATAAAAAGAAATCTAAATACAGTCACGTACCAATGAACTTTAAGAAGTCATATGAATCAAATAAAGTTACGTCAAGTGTTAAGTGTCACCATTGCGGTCGTAAAGGTCACATCAAGAAAAACTGTTATTTTAATAAGAAGAACAATCAAGGCCATAATGACCGACAGAGAACAGTTCAAACTGTTCAAGTTATGAATCCCCAACAAACATCAAGGATTGCATTTATGGCTGGAGATTCGTATTTAAATAATAGTGATAAGAATAAAATTATATTTTTGTTGGACTCTGGAGCGTCTGACCACCTAACAAATAGAGCGGACATTGCTCAAAGTTTTGACGATCTTCAGAGACCAATAAAAATATCCGTAGCAAAAAACGGAGAATTTATTTCAGCTACGAAAAGAGGTTCCATTCAGGTAACAACCAATATGGGCATTCAAGGAATTATTGAAGAGGTCCTGTACAGCCCTGAGGTCCCGTATAATCTGCTTTCAGTGACAAAACTGCGAAATTCAGGCATGACAATTATCTTTGATCAGCAAGGTGTCACAATAAATAAAGGTGGTAAGACCTTAATGAAAGGTAAGCCCTCAAACAATTTAATTTATATTGACTTCACAATTGATAAGTCGGAAATAAATTCAGTTGCTCAAGTTTATAGTAGTAATAAATTAAATTATGAAATATGGCATGCACGGTTAGATCATATAAGTAAGGACAAATTTATAAAATTAAAAAGTCAAAATATGATTGAAGATTTAAGACAGATAATAGGAATCACACCTAATAATAATAATATATGTGAAGCATGTATAAAAGGGAAACAAGCTCGATTACCGTTTAATAGTATTAAAAATCGAGATCATGTTAAACGACCGTTATATATCGTACATTCGGATGTATGTGGTCCAATCACTCCGACGGCCTTAAATAATAAAAATTATTATGTCTTGTTCGTTGACCAACATACTCATTATTGTGTTGTTTATTTACTTAAAAATAAATCAGACGTATTTTCGATATTTAAAGAATTCGTTGCAAAAAGTGAAGCTCATTTTAACGTAAAACTAGTAAATCTATATATTGATAATGGTAGAGAGTATTTATCTAACGATATAAAAGCCTATTGTGCGGAAAAAGGTATTAGCTATCATTTGACAGTACCATATACCCCACAATTAAATGGTGTAGCTGAACGGATGGTACGAACAATAACAGAAAAAGCTTGATCAATGGTTGCCGGTGCTAGGTTAGATAAAATTTTCTGGGGTGATGCAGTTCTTACTGCAACATATTTAATTAATATTGTTCCGAGTAGGGCTTTGAAAGAATCTAAAACACCATATGAATTGTGGCATGGTAAAAAGCCTCAAATAAAATATTTAAAAATATTTGGTTCAACTGTGTATGACCATAATAAAACCAGTAAAACAAAATTTGATGAGAGATCATGGAAAGGAATACTGGTAGGATATGAACCAAATGGTTATAGGGTGTGGGATGTAGAAACTGAAAAATATGTAGTTGTTAGGGATGTTATTGTAGATGAAGTAAATTATTTGATATCTAGACCAGGTACAAATCCGGAAAGAGTTATGAGTAAAAACTCCATGAGCAAAACTGATCTTTCTGAAATATCAAAATCAGTGCTAGATAATGATAATTTTGATACATTATCGATCGATAACGTTCCGGATAAATCTGATAATGATAAATCAGATAGTGTATGTAAATCTGATAATGATAAATCAGATAGTTTAAATAAATCTGATAATGGTAAATCAGATAGTTTAAGTAAATCTGATAATGGTAAATCAGATATAGTAAATGAAGTAAATAGTCATAAAGATAATAAAATTCCTAAGTTACATAATAGGAATGAATCAAAAGCTGGTTGTAGGAGGAGTGATAGGATCAGAGGCCGTCCTCAGATTTCGTATAATGAAAATAGTTTACCTGATGATTGTATGCTATCCGCTCAATCAATCATGCATAAAATTCCTAGTTCGTATTATGAAATTAAAAATAGGAATGATCGGGTTGAGTGGGAACGAGCTGTTAAAAGTGAACTCGATTCACTTCGTGTTAATAATACTTGGACATTAGTACCAAGACCTAAAGATAAAAATATTGTAGACTGTAAGTGGATATTTACAATTAAGAATGATGAATTTGGAAATCCACATAAATATAAAGCTCGATTAGTTGCTAGAGGATTTAGTCAAGAATATATGATAGACTATAATGAAACTTTTGCGCCAGTTGCTAGAATTGCTAGTTTTAGATTTATAGTTGCATTTGCCAATCAGAATAATCTGTTATTGCATCATATGGATGTGAAGACGGCTTTTCTGAATGGTAAATTGAAAGAAGAAATTTATATGAAAATACCAGAGGGAGTCAAATGTGATAAAAATCAGGTGTGCAAATTGAACAAAGCTCTGTATGGTCTAAAGCAGGCTGCACGCTGCTGGTTTGAAGCATTTGAATCTACATTAAAAGAATTAAATTTCCAAAATTCTCCGGTAGATCGTTGTATTTATATCTTAGATTTAGGAGATGTCTTAAAGAACATTTATGTAGTATTGTATGTTGATGATCTAGTTGTAGCAACTGCAGATATAAATACTATGAATAGTTTTAAAGAGTTTTTAATGAATAAATTTCAGATAGTCGATTTGAAGGAAATTAGATTATTTTTAGGCATAAGAGTTACAAGAACAGATAATGTAATAACATTAGATCAAAATGCATACATCAATTCAGTCTTAAATAAATTTAATATGCATGATTGTAAGCCTGTAACTACGCCACTAGAAATTAAAATTGACTATGAAGGTTTAAATTCAGATGAAAATTATGATGCGCCATGTAGAAGTGTTATTGGTTGTATAATGTACTTAATGGTTTGTACACGACCCGATTTAAGCATATCAGTAAATATTGTAAGTAGATATATGAATAAAAACAATAAAACACTGTGGCAGTATCTGAAAAGAATTTTAAGGTATTTAAAGGGTTCTAGTAATATTAGATTAACATATACTCGTAATAATTATAAAGAAATAATTAGCGGTTATGTAGACGCAGATTGGGCAGATGATAAAAATGATAGAAAAAGTACAACTGGTTATTTGTTTAAATTATTCAATCAATGTACTATTTGCTGGGCATCTAAACGACAGGCATCTGTGGCAGGTTCAACATCAGAAGCTGAATATATGGCTCTGTATGAGGCTGCACGAGAGGCATTGTGGTTACGATCATTAGCGGAAAGTATAAGGATAGTTATATCAGGGCCGATAGTAATTTATGAAGATAACAATGGTTGTATTAGTATCGCGAACAATCCATCAAGCCATAAAAGATCGAAAAATATCGATATAAAATATCATTTCTCTCGTGACAAAGTAGAGCAAGGTTTAATAAAACTAATCTATATGTCTACAGATCAACAGATTGCAGATGCACTGACCAAGTCTTTGGCTGGACCAAAATTTGTGGAGTTCAGAACACAAATGGGCTTGGAATAATTTTAAGAATATATAAATATATGTATATATTATAGACTGTATAATTGAAATATTTAAGATAAATGGTCGGATTAGGTTTTTCTGGGTTTTCCTAATCCCTTTGCAAATTAGTTGGGCCATAATGTTCGCACCCCCAGATTGCGTGAAAGGATATGTCTTTACTTCATTCATTTTAGAAGTTAATTAATATATTGAGTTTATTGTAAAAGTATTATTTATAATTGGTATTATGATTATGTAAGCTAATTTAATTTTAATTTTTTTTTATTTAAAGATTAATTTTTGAGGGGGCGTGTTGGATTCTCTATACAAAAATCAATCTTTATTCTTATATATATTTTATTTAATATTTCTCTTTTACTAAATGTTCTGTTCGAAATATTATTTCGAACAGTGTTGCATTTAAGTCGTAGTACAAATATATTATTTAGTTTAGTTCAAAATATGTATATGTTTACTTAAGGAAAAGAAAGCTAGCATGGATCAAATTTTATGACCTTAGGTACTTGGGTCGATGAGAGATTGAGGCCCATGTTCCGAGTAAATGCAAGGCAATATGTTTTTCTTTCATTTGCACACATGTATACATATTTTGAACTTAGAGATCTTTGTTATATATAAAAGGAGGAGAGGTTGTTGGACCTCAGTGTTAAAATTATTAAAAGAATAATTCAGTCTAAGCTAAATCTCTTAAGAGTAAAGACATAGCCTAGAGCGCGCATATTTTTAATAAAAGAAATAATTTTGATTTGTTTGACCAAGTATTGTTTCATTCACGATAAACCATACCTGAATTCCCAACAATCGAAATTGTTCAATTTTTTTCAAAAATAAGAAATTTGCGGAAACAGAATATACTCCGTCATATTTCCAAGTTAAATTCAAGTTAAATATATGAGTTTAAAGGAACAAATGTCGTAGTAACAGATTTTTTTATGTAAAATTTTATAATTTTGAATCAATGAATAATTTATTTTCTAAAAATATTGGTTATCGTTATTTTCATCATCATGACCACTATTATTATTATTATTTTAACGAAGTACAATTGATAGAATTTCTATAATAACATTTTAAAAATTAATTTATGTTATATTTATATTTATATTTCAATTGTGTAAGTCAACTTTTCATTCTTCAACACTGATACAATGTAATTTTAACAAAGTCATTGAGTTAAGCTCAATGCTAGACGTTTGTTTCATTGACATTCAAGTCGAAATAATTAATCATTTGCGTTGAATTTTTAATCAAATACTTGAGTTCATTTGACGTGGTAGTTTGTTAAAACTATATTTAATAAAATGTATATTTAACATACTTTTTAAGTTAAATTTAACACAACAAGTTTGTTGGGCTTACATAAAACAAATTGTTAAATTTACAATATTTTTGTGTTAATCTATTCAACACTAAGCTTGTGATATTGTTTGACACAAGTATAATATGTTAACCCTTTCCCGGCTCGGAGTATCGGTGAGTCTAGGTGTGAGTCATGTGGGGATAGAGCCAATGAAAGTCCGTTATAAGGCTGTATGAGTGAAAGTTTAGATGTAGTAGTGTAGAGAAGCGCCCCCTTCTACCATTTTTCCGGCCCCCTCTCTCGAAAACAGACTGTAGCTCTCTCATTTTAAGAATAAGACGCACGATTCAGAGTAGGGATTCAAGGTCGACCGGGAAAGGGTTAAATTAAGGTAGTTGGGTCATGCAAGCAAAAATTCAAGAAATCTTCCAAATCTTGAATATAAGTATTTAAATGTATAATACACCCGCTGTTAAAATTTAGAGACGATTTACCGTGTCTAAAAAAAGATATTAGCAATTAAACTTTATGTTTTTTGTACATGTAGCATAGGAGAAGCGTGGGAAAATGACAAACTTTTGCGTATTTTTCCTTGACGGAGGCTCACCGTTTTAACGAAAAACTAATATAATGAAGAAAAATATATTTAGAACATTTAAAAAAAAAATTAGAATTATTTACCGTGTAGTTTGTATAAAAAATTAAAATAAATTACACATTTCGAGGATTAGTTTTAGTGGAGGGGATAGGAGAAACAGTCACGAGTGAATGAAGCGGCAACGTTGCAACGCGTAGAGAGCGCGAAAATTCAAATAGGCTAAATTCATATAATAAAATATCGGGAATAATGTTAGTGGATGAATAATTATATATGTTTCATTAATAGTTATCAATAAAATGCAGCTATTTATTTACAACAACAAAAATGAATAAATAAATTAATGAGTAAATAAATTAATTTAGGGTACATTTTGAAATGCGCTACAAGTAGCTGCAGCTTCTAAATTTAAAAAATTGAATGAATTAAATAATTAGATAATAGTTAATTGAAATTAGTTGAATTAGTTGAATCATATTGAAAATTATAAATTTTGATCGTGTAATAAATTTAAATTTTTCACTGCGTAATAAAAATTAAAAGTAAAAATCATCATAAAAGAAATGTTTATCACATGGCATAAATTACTTATTTATCAATCTTTTATCATATGTATGAACTATAAGTGAGTCTTGGCTGTACAAGGCGGGTAAGAGAATAAATATGCGACGTTGCCAGATTTTTAAACAGACTAATTTATCATAGTGTGAGCGTGTTTGTGTAGGAAATACAGTAGTATTGGGAATACAGTCCAGTCTAAAAAATTTGGACTATAACGTAAGCTCCGTAGGTACGCGATACATCGATGGTAATCCACAACTTTTTGACTGGACTGTAGGGATAGAACTACCTTAACACAAAAAATTGAGTGGACCGTTTGGACATGTGATTTGTGGTAAATTCAACACAAATTTTTCAACTGTGTATAAGGTAAGGAGGAGGGGGAGGGGGGATTCATTAGAATCTGTACCATTTCTTTAACTTCCTACCAAGAATATTGAAAATTTTCGAAAAAGGGGGGTAAGGGGGTTTCTTTAGTCCGATTTTAGAAAATCGAGTTTTCATTCAATATCGCACTGAGAGAAAAGTGCATAGTTGTGGTAACTCTGAAGTGACAAGTATAGATTAATAATAATCTCATGTAATTTCTGTAGTTACTACACTGAACGAAAGGTTATTTTAATTCAATATGAATTATCTTGAGTCAACAAAATATTTAAGAAAACGGAATATATCTTGATTGAAGTAAATTTTCTCTTGATATTAATTATTTTGATTTAAAAAATTATTTTTTTGACTCAAATGAGTTAAAGTTTTAAGTTAAAAATTTATTAGGTTAGTTCAAAAAGAAAAAATGATTGAAGAAAGTAAATTGCTATTGATTTAATATTTTCCTTTTCTTCATTCATATATAAAATTTTTTATTTTATGAAATTTAATGTCTCTATGTGAGGAGTCAAATTTCTTAAACCAACTAGTGCGTATTGTAAGAACCAAAAATAAAAAAAATTCAAGTCAGGAAAATCAAGCTCTTGGTTTCCGTCCATAGCAGCATTCGAATAACAGTGGCACTCGAGTTTATGCTGCTTCTCTACTTCGGATACCACTTTGTGTATACACGTCGACGCTCGAAGACCCTAAAAAAAATTAACGAGTCTGTTCACAGCTGGCTCCGTCAATGAGTAAAGGCTAATTCGTGAAAAAAACGCTTTTTCTTTGTACCTCGGCCGAAATTACGTACGTTCGGCCTCGAGTTCACGGCAGAAAGTTTAACATTTGTGCCGTACTGGGATTACTCGCGCGCCATCTATAACGGCGGGCGGAAAGAAAGTAACAGCAGGATGAAAGAATTTTTGTGCGCACTGTTACCGGTTACACCTATACTACTGTCACTTTGACAAGATTTGTTGACACTCTCGCTCATATTCATAACCTCAAAACTTGTTTACAAATTATTTAAAATTTATATGTCTGTGTTTTTGAAAAAGTAAAATTTACTAAAGATTAATAAAAACTAAAAACTTATTTTTAATAATTTTTAAATTTATTAATTTGAAAAAAGTAAGAAATTATTTATGATGCTTAAGTTAGCCGACGTCTAGTAATTTTTTGATTCTTTTTTTAAATGATAAATTATAAATAAAAAAATTATTTAAAAAATTATGCCTACAGTTTTTAAAATTTTCTACATGTGCTTATTTTTATTTTTTATTTTTTTGTGATTGATTAAAAAAAAATCCGAAAATTGTTAATTATCTGTTAACTTCATAATCTGAAGTTAATCTCAAAGTTTGGATAATTAACATTGCGAGTAATGAGAACTATACATTTTAAGTCACGTTCTTGATTCTAATAAAAAAAATTAACAGTTAGAAATGTTTGAAAAACTAACAGAAAATTAATGAATTTATCCTAAATTTAAAAAAAAGAAAGATTCATCATCGCATTATTGAGATATAGCAATGCAAAGTTCAACAATAAATAAAAAATATACTTGTCCATACATTGGACAGAAAGAATCTGACAACGCTGTACGCGAGTATGCATTGACTATTTGAGCGGTAAATTTAAACAGATACTCAGTACACTATTGGTTGGGTGCGCGACGAAAACGACATTTGTCGACCGCATTAAATCATCCTCAAAAAGCACAGAGAGAATACGGCATGTTTTTATAAACAAATAATTAAAATATTTAAAGATCGCGAAATATATGTGCAACACTACATTTGAAGCGTAGAAAAAAATTAATCAGATTGTGCTCAAAAAATTAAGTATAAACAATTTTAATAAATACAAAATAAACATTATTTTGAACGATATAAGGTTAGCTAGTAATAGCAACAATAACAACAGTACTGGTCATAATAACAAATAAGTTAAAATAATCATGATTACAATTTTTTTCGAATTTAAAAATATTAATTAGCATTAAGTAAATAAATTAAAGTGATTTCAATTATTTGCAATTTAAAATTTCAAAAATCAATAATTTAAAAAACTTTGTGTTAAAAATTTGTAATTAAAAAAATTCTCCGTAGTAATTTTTAGCCAAAAATGAATATCATGGATAAAAATATGCAAAACTTGCAATTACTATTGTTGCCAGTATTTTTGCAATTAACAACATAACAACTATTTGTTCTCATTTTTTAACACTGCTTTCATTTGACTATTCACAAGACAAGTGCAATTTAACGCGTATTTCATCCACTGCGAGCGCTGCAATCGATTCGATTGTCCCCACCTTATACTCCGCACCCTGCCAATCCAGCAACTGGTGAAGCATATGCGACGTTGTCAAATTATAATTTAAGAAAATGTTTAACAGCATTTGTGTATACGTATATATGAGTAGTGTGTAAGTAACCTTCTCAAGGGATACAGTATCAAATAAAAGTAATGTCTCATTTTAACTACAATCTAACCTACTCTTACCACGCATATGGCTCATAAGTTTTTGACAATAATGTAGCAGGACAACTATCTCAAATGCTAAAAATGAAAAAAAAAAATTTTTTTTTTAACTTACACAAAAATTTTCTAAAACAGAACAATATAGGTTAGAACGATCACCAAGTGAATAAATTGTTTACCTGCACTCCCTATACGACCGCCTGCAACTATCGAAGCTACATTTTTAAAGAAGACCAACTATTTAACCCTTTCTCGGTCGACCTTGAATCCCTACTCTTAATTTGAATCGTGCGTCTTATTCTTAAAATGAGAGAGCTATAGTCTGTTTTCGAGAGAGGGAGCCGGAAAAATGGTAGAAGGGGGCGCTTCTCTACACTACTACATCTAAACTTCACTCATACAGCCTTATAACGGACTTTCATTGGCTCTATCCCCACATGACTCACACCTAGACTCACCGATACTCCGAGCCGGGAAAGGGTTAATAACTTCGAGAGTTTTCCTCTGATCGACTTCAGATTTGGAGACTATATTCTTAAAATGTGTAGCTAAAAGAAAACCAAAAAAAAATATGATTATTAGCCTTTACCCCCCCCCCCCCCCCACCCCTCCCCCTAGTAAAGAATACAAATATATTCGTATTAAAATAACAATACGGCAATTTTTCAGATAAACATATAGCATTAATTACTGTTTTGTGATTTTTACTATACATTTAGTAATAAATAGTAGAAGTAATGCACTCATTGATTTGCATTAGTATTTCTTACTTCAGTATATTAAATATTAAAATATTAAAAAAGAACGGTGTTTTCAAAATGAGTTAATATCTTCTGAAACCGAGAGCTTGATTTTCTTGAGTCAACTAAATTGTTTTCTTATTCGAAGAAACTGAAAACCTTTAAAGCAAAAATTTATGTTTTTAAATGAAGGTTAAATTTATTTATTGAAGAGCTTTATATATTTTAATTAAAAAAAATTTTCTTTTACCAAGAGAAAATTTTTTCAAACAAAAAAGTAGGATATTGTAATTTAAGCATTTCTTTTTTTTTCTGTGTAGTACTATATTTTAGGACTATAAACTAGTTAAATATAGTAGTATCAACTTAAAATGATTAACAGCTTTTGCTTCATTATTCTAAATTTGAACATTAGTTTTCCAAAGTTATCTTTCCATAATAATAATTATAACAATATTTTATTATTTAATACATACACGTTTATCTTATTTTATCATGCCTTTAAGGAGGTTCGACCGACACTAGTGAATCAAAGTAGTGTTTGAATTTTTTGTTTGCTAAATTCTCCTAATAGTTATGAAAATTCATGATTTTAATTTATAATAACATAACGAATTCATAAATTAGTATTTATTACTTATTTAATTAAAGAAAGTAATGAAATGACTTGGTTATTTTTGACTCATATGATTTAATAAAAAGATTTGGCAACAGCGCGTTCTAACTTACACATCGATATTCAAATTAAAGCGGGAAAAATTTATTTCTAATCTCGTCTCTCTTATTAATGTATTTCTATCTTTGTTTTTTCTCTCAGCTGCTTGCGCGACGTTGCCAAACCCTCAATAATATGTATCTCTGTCGATGAACGAGATTAAATAATCAAGTTTAACTTGAATTATTTAAATAATTACAACGGTAACACTATATTGTTAAAATCTTATCATATTCCAAAAATATTCAAATTTATGGCATATGGTTTTTCATTTCTTAAACTTGGGAGGTTGATGATGAAAAAAATCGAATAAGTCATATCGGGAGCTTGTCCGCCATGAGAGCCTGTGTATAAGAACTTTAAAAACGTCATTTTTAAATCTTTTTTTCTAAAAAACTAGACGGTGGGTCATATTCAAATTTTGAAAATACATAGATAAAGTACTTCTTTACATGTATACTAAGTTTCAAATCTTAAAGTTGGAAAATGTTTTTTACATTAGATTCGGTCGAACCTCCTTAAAGCGTACTCTAAGTAGCTGTTTATCAACCTACACAATACCCAGCGACGGAGACACCCACGTGTATACAAATTTTTAAATAATTTGTTTAATTATTTAATTAAATTTACGCCAATCGACATTGAACATAAAAAAATAGAAACATATCAATTTAAATTCGAAGAAAAACATATTGCACCATATCGCTTGTATTAGTATTATTACACCAAACCAGTATAATCAGATAATACATATTATTTTTTTCACCACCGTCGAAAACGAGGAATGGGCTCCACCAAAGATGTTGATGTCAGTAGAGTATTGGTTTACCAGTCTACCGATCCTATTTTTAGGTCCATGATAAACATAATTTTTACCCGACCTATTAGCCAATAGTAACCTTCTGGTTCTCAGGTCAGACCGTGAGAAAATAACGCCAAAGTCAGTCAAAATTTCAGGTACATCTTTCAGCCTATTGATTACTTTAAAAAAAAATCGGTCTGTCGGTTGACCCTGCGGGCCAGCCCCAAAACTTCCCGCTGTTTTCGAGCTCAAGGAGCTCGAAAATATTAATTTGACTATATTTTCGAGCTCGAAAATCATATTGCATGCGATTGTTTTTTTATGAGCTTTTAAAATTCTAGCAAGTTACGCTTTATGCTAAAGTTTAAAAGTTTAAGAATCGAAAATCATTAATGAACAAGCTGTTTTTAAATTTTAATTCCCGATTATGTTGAATAAACTAAATATATTGATGCAGAAATCAATGTCAGTGATCAAAATCAAGATTTAAATGAGTTTTGGCATAGGTCAGAGCAATAGTATATAAAATATCCGAGAAAATGATTAAAAACTGTGTTTTTTCAATTTTTTCGTTGATAATATGGTTTAAACTAAAGAACAAGTTTGATGGCATTATATGATAATCAAAAGAGACCATAAAGAGAAAAAGTTTGTAAGATTTTAGACACATTTTAGTACAGTAAATTTTGATTCATCTGGAAAAAATAACACGGAAAAAAAAATATTGTGCTCATCACTCAACGGTATCGTGATATTCACTCTCTTCGGTTGGTTATACGTTGTATACGGAAAGTCTTGGTCTATTGGATCGTGATTATCGCTATCCAGGCAGATCTCGAAATCATAAGATCGTTTTCCTACAGTAACGATCCGTTCTGTTATGATAATGTCAAATGCCCATAAAAATTTGAGGTTAAAATAGATGAATTTTTAACTTTAACTTCATTACAATATTTTTTTAGTTGGAATTAATAATTACATGTTAATAATTCTAATAAGCGCAATAAAGAATTATTATTTAATATGAAGAAATGTAATCAAGTAATAGAATATACATAAGTAATTGATGTAAATTTTTTTTAAATAATTTGGTTATGAGTGGTGGCGCTTGAGAAGTAGATCGCGATAATCACGATCCGTTTTGGTAGGATATGGATACGTTAACTAACGACCACTATATATTTAAGTATATTCACAATCCGTAGGGTCATTATAATAAGTATCTAATGTTTCATTCATATTGATATGTATATCGTGAAAATCAAGTAACAATTTAGTACTAACCACGATACAACTGTCGCTCTCCGTTGGTGAGCGATAAGCGCAGTATTTTTTTTTCCGTGAACATTGAAAGTTAATTTTTCAACTTTTCAACGCTGATATCTTTTGAACTAATCAACCGATTTTGACGTTTGAGGTGGCAATAGGCGCGTTTTATTGAATTCTAGAGCTGACTAGAATTTGAAAAAGATCAATTTTGCCGTCTTGAAGATATTTAAAAAAAAACGTTTTTTACCATTTCTTTCTCCAACGATATCTCTCGAACAAATTAACCGATTGAGATGGTTAAGGCGGTATTCGATGCGTTTTATTGAGCTCTAGAGCTGATTAGATTTTGAAATCGATCGTTCAATTCGTTTCTGAGAAATCAATAAGAAACTAAAAAAAAAAATTTTTTTTTTTCGAAATTCGCCAATATGTTCGAGTCTACTTGATCAAATGATCTGAAATTTTCAGGAAAGTTGACGGCCAACAAGCTCTTTCAATCGCCGCCTTAAACATCTAAATCGATTCATTAATGAAAAAGTTATAGGCCATTCACACACATACATACACACACACACACACACACACACACACACACACACACACACACACACACACTCGGACATCATTCTGAAAATAGTCAGAATAGCTTCCTAGGACCTCAAAATGTCGACATCTGATGAAAACTCGATTTTCGAAAATCGGGGTGAAAACAATAACTTCCCGAAATTTTTGAAAATCATCGATTTTCTAAGCGGGAAGTTAAAAAGGACATGTCAGCCATTTGTCCACGACTCTTTAAGCTACAGATCTTAAATTGGTGGTATATGTCGCTGATGCTATTTGTGTTCTCTAACCGCATAAAGTAACGTAAACATTTACAAAATTTACGTTGAACCTTTTCAATACTATGAATATGTCGCTCAGTATACAGATACCAAACAATATACCCATACTCCAATATAGGTTTGACAAACGCTGAGAAGAGAAGTTATTAATGTGCTGACATTCTTGAACTCTTTACTTGCTCTACAGATGAACCCTATACTTCGATAAGCATGAAGCGTAATGCTATTAATGTATTCCGAAAAATTTTCTTTTTCATCAATTATCACACCAAAATCCTTGATAGTTTTAACCATCTGGATAACTTGTCCATCGAGCAAATAAATTGCAGGTAGCTGGTTATGTGACCGTGAGAAACAGATCACAGTGCATTTATTTAAGTTTAATGACCGTTTATTTTTTTTGCACTAAATCCCTAATTCATCAATGTCTTGCTGGCTGACACACTGGTCTCGTTTACTGCTAACCTCTCTATATATCTTCATGTCGTCTGCATATATTGATAATCCAATTTTAGATTATCACTAATATTATTTAGAAAAATTCTAAAAAGAACCTGTCCCAGATGCGATCCTTGCGGAACCCCGGATATGACATCAAATTCGTTTGATAAGAAACCATTGACTGGTACACGCAATCGCCTATTGGAAAGGTATGAACGTAACCACCCCAGCGCTTTAGATCTAACGCCGTAACGACTCAACTTTTCCAATAGTATACCATGGTTCACCATGTCAAAGGCTTTGCTGAAGTCGGTGTACAAAGCATGGGACTTCTTCCCTCTGCCCAATGAATTCAGAATGCAATTGACACACCCATATAAGTAGTAGATCTTCCACCAGAGAAACCATGCTGTCTAGTAACTACAATCTTTTTAAAGGCAAAGGTGAGTTGTGGTAGGACTATTTTATCTAATATTTTAGCTAACGAAGATTGGCAAATTGCAAATTGGCCTGTAGATGATCACGTTGTATTTATCACCGGTTTCATGGATATGGTTGATATAGGATAGTTTCCAAGCTGTGGGAAAATATCCTATTGCCACTGACGTATTAAAGAGATGTGTGATAGGTTTACGAAAACCCACAGCATAGTTTTTTAAAAAAATGTTTGGCATCTTGTCAGGCCCCGTACCTTTGTTAATATTTAGCAGAGACAGTTGACGATATACGTCGTCATACTGAACCTCAAACTCGGTAATATACGCCTCTAGAATATCATTGTATTTACAAGCCACTAGAAGGTCCACTGCAAGATCGTGTTGTAGGTCAGTAGGCGTTTTTTAAATACTTTTGAAGGAGGAGGTAAACAGATTACTGACTTCATTACTATTGCACGTGGAAATTTCATACCAAACAATAGTTGACGGTATTTCGACATCATTACGTCGCCTATTCTTCAGGAAACTCTAGAATTCGTTCGTATCATTCTTTAGATTGATTTCGACATCCACATAGTTCTGATAGCATATCATACTCAATTTTTTACACTCAGACCTCAGCTTGTTGAACAATAGATAATTACTGCGACTTTTCTTTATTTTAAAATTCCTATGCGCCGCTTTCTTTTGCTTGGTTAAAGATATAAGTTCATTGGAAAACCAGCAGGGATGATCTCTGTTCATTTTCTTGTGTAGTGGGACAAACTCAGCAATTCCGTTATTGACAGTATCATAGAACCATTCCACTTTATCATCAATAAAATCTATCTTGTATAGATCAATCCAATTAATTCTTAGAAAGAAGTGATTCAAGGCAATGTAGTCGGCAGTTCTAAATGCATAGGAAGGAGTATCATTGTGCTTAAAGTTGGAATAGTATTTAATCTGTACAGATATCGCTGGGTGATATTTATCCTCATCAACAACTGAAGACATTTTGTCAACAATTATATCAAGCTCACTAAAACATAAGGCTAGAATTCGACCACTTTCATTGTGGGCAGCGTTATTTTGGAGACAACCAGCAAGAAGAAATTTCTCATTTACCAAGAACACACAATCCATCTGCGGCAGGCTACTACAGAGATTGTAGTCACCCAACACCAGTATTTTATTATTTGGATATTTGGTTTTAGTATTATACATTCATGCCATAAATTAAACGAACAGAAGACATTTTAGAAATTTTTTAATGATTTTTGTAAGACTGTAAAAAATAATCGTATCAGGATTTTAAAAAAAGCGTTTTATAGCTTGAAATCTCGAGTTTCGGTGCATTTTAATCAAAATTTTTTTAGAGCTTCAGCTATAGCACAAACATGAGAAATACCACGAGAAAAAAATTTACTGAATTTTTTCTTTTTTTTGAGCTTCAATTTGACTTTTTTTAACCTCGTAAGACGATTTGTTGCAGAGATATCGTCTTCAAACAAAAATTGATCCCTTTGGCTTTGATCATCGATATTTTAGGTATCATTAATCGCACAGTAAATTTTAGGCCGGCGTTAAAAACTTGAATAAGACCCCTACAAGACCTCCTCATCATTTTTTGAAAAAAAAAAAAAAAAAAAAAAATTTTTTTTATTCTTAACGTCCATTAGTGTAGCGGAGTAAATTCGGTTAATTTATCGACCAACATCGAGATTTCTCACTGATGGTCACTTACTCTACCTGCAACCCTAACCAAGCATTTAGTTAAGTTTTTCAACTTGTCGCCGGGCGCGCTAATTGAAAATACTTGCACGCTAGGCCCAATCATAATCAAGTAAGGGAGGAGTTTTCCGATCATGGCCGAAAATTATCAAGCGAAATTAATAAAACTGCAAGACAGCAGCGGAGACGGAGCAGAGCCGGTAGGACGGGACAACCATCTAAACGCAAGGACACACACAGTTGTCACCGGAGCGACCGAACTAGACAGACGTTGTCAAAAGACCCGAGTCAGAGAACGAATATCAAGTAGACGCCAATACTCAGACGTCTCAATGATATATTAGATAATTATCGAATTGTGACTTGGTTGCCGAACGTATTGCGGAGTAGATATTTCCAGGCAGGTTGCCGGAAATATACCAGAATTTTCCAGGTGGATCGTGTAACCCACGCACCGGAAATTGTTGCTAGTCTAATTATAGTTGCTAGTGGATGTAAAATGAATGAAATTGAATATAAGCCCGAAATAAAATTAATAAATTGTCTCGATAAATGTATAAAAGTCTCACGATCAAAGTCACCGATAATAACTAAATAAATGAAGTTAAATTAGTTAAATTAATTAAGTAAAGTAAAATAAATAAATTAAATTAATAAATAGTCGTAATTATTAAAATTAAAATAAAGACAAAGAATTACTGTGATATAAAAGTACCCGATGGAGGAACTTTGTGGCAAGTAGTCATTGAGTAAGAGTCGAATGGAAAATGTGATGGAGGAACTTTGTGTCCAACGATATTTGAGTGAAAAGAGTCGTGAAATAATGAAGCACAAAGTCTTCGATTATAATTAAAAATAAAAAGGAAAATATAAAAAGGAATTAATGATTAATAAGGAAAATTAACATATATAATTAATTAATTAATTTATTATTGTAAAGTGTGACGGGAAAACTATATTAAAATCAGTGTGCGTGTAATTAAGTCCAGGAGACCAGAGTGGGTGTGTGTGTGTATTAATCAAGTAGATCAGATTTAATAGGAAAATTTTTGTGATATTAATTAAGGTTTCTCGAAGGTAAAGCGATTTTAAAATAATAATTTAAGGAAAGTGCCAAATGTACTTAGCTTAGTAAGGTCTAATAAGTTGCGTGTGTGAGTGTGTGAAGTCGTCAAATACTAAAAAAAAAATTTTATTTCAATTCTTTCGACAACGGTTTCTCTTGAAAGAATTAACCGATTTTAATGGTTGAGGAGGCATTCGACGCGGCTTATGAAGCTTCAGAGCCCAATTGATTTTGGAATCAATCCCATCGAGCACATTATAAGTTATCAAAAAAAAACATTTTTGAAAAAAGTTTATTTTTGGAATATCTCTGAAGGAGCCCTACCAATCAAGCTCAATTTTTTTCAGCTTTTAGATATTGACAAGCCGCGTTAAATGACGATCAAAATCGGTTTATCCGTTCAAAAGTTATAGATATTTACATACGTACGTACGTACATACATACATACACACATACACTCGGACATCATCGTGAAATTAGTCAGGATAGCTTCCTAGAACCTCAAAACGTCAAAATCTCTTAGAAATTCGATTTTCGAAAATCGGACTGAAATCAATAACTTCCCGAATTTTCGAAAATTTGCAATTTTCTTAGCGGGAAGTTAATAAATTCATGTCACTTATTGCTTGATCGTACAGTAAAACATCGTGTACTTTTTTCTGGGATATTGAACGCACTACAAAAAAGGTTGCTTACATTTTTTTATAAATCTCACCATAGCACAAATATTGAAGATTGAAGTTTGATAATTTTAAGACAAATTGGTTTTTTGCTTATGCATTTTTTAACTCGTGAACAAATGAGGATTTTGAAATGGGCAATGCATTCTTTGTAGGAAATTAAATGCTTTACACAAATGGTCACTTATGCTTAGTCGATTAAATTAAGCGTTTGAAATATATTTATCATCAAATTTTAATGCATACCGATCTTAACAGTTTGCAATAACTAATTCGAAAATTTTCAATTTAATGTATGACTTTTGAAGAAGTTTATACAAATTTAAGTTTTTACCAATAGAAAAATACTTTAAAATATATTTCCAGTTTATTTTCAGCCGTAAGCATGTTCGGCCCATTTCATAATCCTCATTTGTTCACGAGTTAGAAAATTCATAAGCAAAAAAACAAAATTGTCTTAAAATAATCAAACTTCAATCTTCAATATTTTTTGAATGGTGAGATTTACTATAAAAATGGAAAAAATTTTATTTGTGAGGATTCAATTTCCCAGAAAAAAGTATACAATGTGACCTATAAATTTTTTTCTCATGGACTGACGAAACAATTAAAAACTGTAATGCGGAGGGCCTTCTTATTGAAACTAAAAGCTCATTTGTTGTGAGAGTTTTCGAGAGGTGTCTGGAAACCAATTTTTCCGTTCAGCGAGTGAAAAAAAAAAATTGTCAATTTTTCTGACACACCCTAACAATTATAAAATCAGATCCATTGTAATACAATTTGTGATATAAAATCATACTTTGTTAGATTGTATTTGATTGCGAGCATTAAATACCTGATACTTTTTATGTGTTAAAGTTACGAAAAAAATATATCAGAGCTTTTTGGTAGGGAATCGAATTTTATATAAGACTATATGTATCGAAATTGGAATAAAAATTTTTGTAGAGTTTTATGCGGAAAAAATGAAAAAAAAATTTTTTTCATGTGTTATTTATATGGGAAAATGGAAAATCATTGAACGTCTCGAAGACTTGAAATATCGAGCCACGGTTTTAAGATAATTTTTTTTATACCTAGAAGAATCTCGATATATCTAAAGGACTTCGTTTTTTTTTGGACCATCCTAGTACTTATAGGTATAAAAGATTTACTTACTCGGAGAATGTGTATTGGGAACTAGTGCCATGGATTCTTCAACGGCCGGTGGCAAAGCTCTTTGACGAGCTGGTATTTCGTGGTCTTCAATGTTGTCACGCGGTACTTCATCTGCAGGTACAATAGTCAGGTCCCATTCAGCCAATGCTAATAAAGCCATTACATATAGAAATTATACATAAATTTCGGTTTAATAAAGAATATGAAATAGTAAGTATTTTATTTTCACGAATAAAATCTTTAATTAACCGTATCCCAAGTAACACATGTATGAGCAAGATTCTGATGCGTGCCTTGAGCAAAACCCTTTGTCACTAGTATCTTTTTCTACGTATGGGTCTTGCGCAAGGTCATGTAGCATGAAATCGTCATCAAGACTGCTTGTGCATGACTTGCTCAAGGCGTTGTACACAAGAATATTAAAGATATCTTAGATACGGTGCAGTTGAAAAATTTCTGGCGCATTTGTTGCACCAGTAATTTACGCCAGGTACTTATGCACGGCTTACGCGATCTGCTCAAGACTCAAGGTCAATTTTGCGCCTTGAGCAGATCTTGAGCAAGCCATGCTCAACTATTTACAACTAGTCTTTCTCCAGAATTGAGTTATAATCTTGCACGAATTTCTTGTGTAAGGCTTGCTATTGAAATCTTTCCACAATTATCTGCAGCAAGGCACATAGGCAGGAAAAGACACTAACGTCTATCGAACTTGAGACCAGACTTGCTCAAGCCTTGAACACGATTGTTATATGGGGTGATTTATCAAAGATTAAAATATATGAAAAATTGATATACGAATTTTTACACCAAGTACTTACTTTCATTAGCAGGTAACGCAGGTAATGATCCGGTCTCCATAGGAGCAGTCGTATTCCTATGTTCATTATCAGTTTCACCTAATAAGTCTAAGTCCCAAACTTCAGGAGATTCACCAATGTCCACATCAAACTCATCATTTAACATTAACGAGCTTTCAGTAATGTCACTCGCTATTTCCCAGTCTGAATTGTCTATGGAAAATTAAAAAATAAATATACCGTCAAACTTATTTGAACTTTTTGAACTATAGATAATGATTTCTTACTTTCAGGATTGTATTCAGAAGATGAATGAATAATCGTTGATCTGGGTATTACAGTTTTCAAATTTTCTACTAAACTATCTGTTTCATACCAATTACTAAAATCTGCATCTTTCGCGGCACAAGAAACACTACCAGTATAAGGACATAGAGGATTAGCCTGCAATAGAATTTGTTTTAATTATTTTTTATTTATTTTTTTTTTTTTTGTTTGAAAGTTTAGAAAAATTCAACTTTATTCAATGCAGAAACTTATTTTATTGCCATGACTTAGTACTGTAAGCAAAATGTCAAAATTTTTTTCCGTATACATGTTTATTAAACTGATAAAAAAAAAATCAGCTCTTTTTAACTTCCCGCTAAGAAAATTGCAAATTTTCAAAAATTCGGAAAGTTATTGGTTTCAGTCCGATTTGTGAAAATCGAAATTTCAACAGATGTCGACGTTTTGAGGTCCTAGGAAGCTATTCTGACTAATTTCACGATGATGTCCGAGTGTATGTATGTATGTAAGTACGTATGTAAATATTCTGTAACTTTTGAACGGATGAACCGATTTTGAACTTTAAGGTGTCATTCGACGCGGCTTTTTATTTACTATAAACACTGAAAATTTGAGCTTAATCGGTCGGGTACGTTCGGAGATATTTCAAAAATAAAATTTTTTCAAAACTGTTTTTTTTTGAATAACTTTTAATTCACTGAATGGATTGATTCCAAAATCTAATCCGCTCTTAAGCTTTGTAAGCCGCGTCGAATGCCGCCTCAAAAATCAAAATCGGTTTATTTGTTCGAGAGAAACCGTTAACGAAAGAATTAAAAAAAAAATTTTTTTTAGTATTTTGAAAATTTCTCAAAAACGACTCAATAAATCAATTTCAAAATTTGATCAGTTGTAGAACTCAATAAAACGCGTCGATCGCCACCTTAAACGTCTCAATCGGTTCATTCGTTCGAGAGATATCGTTGTAGAAAAAATGGTAAAAAACGTTATTTTTTGAAAATAAACGCATACAAAAGTATTTTCGAGCTCGAAGAGCTCGAAAATGTATCCACAACAATTTTTCGAGCTCAAGGAGCTCGAAATGGGCGGGAAGTTTTGGGGCTGGCCCACAGGGTCAACCGACAGACCGATTTTTTTTTTAAGTTATACGGAAAGTATTATTCGAGGTGATGAAAAAAAATACTGTTCAAGTTTAAGCTATTAATATTAATATTAAAAACCACCTCATCGCCTTTTTCGATTTCCCATTTAATTAACATGGGAAAATTATTTTTTAAAGTTTGGAATTTATTATCCACAAAGTTCTCTGAATTCCTGAAAGCCCTTTAGTTATTTGCATTTAAATGTTAATTTGTTTCAAGAAATCATATTCTGGTCGATCTATTTACTTATTTTTAAACGCAAATAACGAAAGAACTTTAAAAAATTTCGGAAACTTGATCAGAGATAATTTGTAGGAAGTGAAATGATCTACAAAAAAGGTCCGATGAGTTTTTTAAGATAAGCCTGATAGTATTGCCGGAAGTCAAATAATACTAAAATTTACTATGGATTCCCCTTTGACTTTGCATAACTTTTGAAAAATTAAATTTATCGAAAAGTGATAAGAGACATTTTTTGTATAGCGTTCAATTTTCAATAAAAATATTTATTGATTTTTCCGATACACTGATTCCCTGGTGAGTGGTAAAATTCCAAACTTTAAAAAAAAATTTTTCCATGTTATCTAATGGGAAATCGAAAAGGGCGATGAGGCGGTTGTTAATATTAATATCAATAGCTCAAACTTTAATAGCATTTGTTTTTTCATCGTCTCGAACAATATTTTCTGTATAATTTAAAAAACAAAAATTACTCTAATTATCAAAATAACAAATAATTTTAATAACTTACACTTTTTTTCGGAATATCTGAGGTAATTACAGCCATTTCAAGAAGATATACTAACAGGGCCACTATATGTTCTGAGATATTATGATCATTAACAGCTTTATAAAGGATCACAAAAGCCATCGCATGAAAAACTCGTGATTTAAGTACAACCCTTGGATCATCATATTCAGAAGATACAGGTGCAGGATTTCGAAAAGGTGGCCAAAGAGTCGAACCACTTTTAAGTTTAGTAGACTTGACATATTCTGTGAAACGATCCATTGACACTTGATAATCTCGACGATGAACAGCACGTAGTAAAACATAAAGAGGATCATAGAGTTCCTCCCATACTTGAGGTTTAGGTCCATACATGCCTTGTTGCATTGTGCCACTCGCTTCAAGATTTGGTGCCTTGTATTGTGCAACTTCTCCAAGGACTGGTTCAAAATCTCGATTAGGTGTTGTACCACATCGCTCTGGCATTAGATCCATCAGTTGGCTGTGAGTTTTATCACCCATACACAGTAAAGTTACCATTTCTAAATGGGAAACTTCTGAATCTGTCAGCCCAAGATTTGTTCTTACACTTATTAATGTGGCAAGGAATATAAGACAACTCTCCATCATTGCCGTATCATGTTCACCAATAAGAAGTACATTTTGCCGCGATCGTACAGTGCGCAAACTAAGCCATTCTTTCACATGGAATTTATCGATAACTGTTTTCAAAAAAATATCCGGTTGAAGCTTCATTGCACAAATTTGTAAAAGGTACAGATCGGCATCGACCATAGAGTTACAAAAGTTACATTGGATATATGTCATTGCTTGACCTTTGATCTGTAAACCATTGCGGACCCAGAGACCATTAAGAATTTCATATAAAGCCACTTGGACTCGTAATGGATGCATCATCAGCAAATGAAGCATATCCGTTGGTGGTAAAAGTTCTTCAAGAGTTACTCCTTGCTGCCGTACAATTTCACACATAAAAACTGCAAAGTAACGATGCAGAGGAATATGAAAAGATACATGTAATACATCACACACGTCAGGACTTGTAAAACCGATAGCATCCAACCAATCTTGAAGTGCTGTAAGACAGAACGATAAAGCCCGCCGACTTACTGATATACTCTCAGGACCACGAAGATGTGAAACTAAGGCCCACATCGGGTAAGCACTTGCTTCAAGTTCAGCACTAAATGCCGCATAATACGTGGTTGGCTCAAATTCCACGTGAGCACCCATTTCACGTTGATTAACATTCATACCTTGAAACATGGATAAAAAATCAAACCACATTTCTAGTAGCGCATCATCACTAAGAAATCGAACAGCTACAGGTTTATGAGATAAAACATTATTAAGATCTGATACAAGAGGCCAATAGCAATGCTCTTTCATAACTGGACGACCACAATCGACAACAAAATGAAAATTCTTGTTTGGAGCATGTAATGTATTTTCCACAAGAATTTTACTCATCATATATTTGAGGCTTATAACCATAACATGCAACAATTTAAGTTGATCTACCATACGCAATGCTAAACGTTCATTGCTAAACAATTGAACGCTTACATGAACAACACGATTACTAAGTGTATCTGGATCATTTGAACGTTCCAACATCATTGCGATTCTACTATAATGAAGAACAAATGCTTTGGTGAGAGCTTCTTTATAATCAGGATCGGGCAGCATATTAAGCAAAAGACAAACAAGCTTTTGTGGAAACTCATACGCAACAGTCCAGAACATAAGTTCTTCAAGAAACGTTGTATGGACTAAGTCCTCTTGAAGAGAAGGACAATCTTTATACTCATCAAGTGGTTCTGGATTCGGCAAAGATTTTATTGCGTCTTGATAAATATCATGACTTTCTTGACAATATCGGTCGTATTCTGCAATTCCTGTAGAATTAGTAGGATCCATGAGTCCCCGATATTTCTGGGGGCTGGTCAACACTGAAGTCATCACATGACGCATCAAAGCACCCATGTGATTGAGGTCAAGAAGCATCGTTAAATACGCATCAGCATCTTGAATTGCAACTCGGAAATCTGGAGCGCTGACTTTGCAATTTTCCCGAAGATGCTGTATTAGACGTAAAATCATACGAGGCATCATTGCTTCTGCAACACACATGAGATCTAGTGGAGCAGGAGATTTATCAACCACGGCTTTAGGTCCATGTCGGTCACAAAAACCTATTTCTTTCATTACAGACGTATCACCACAATCACATGCACCTCCTGCTTGACTAAGAAACATGTTAAAATCATGACGATAATGGTTTCCTTTTTTAAAACATTCCTGACATAATGCCATGCAGGGTGATATTCCACAAGTACGGCATCTGTATGCGACAAAGTTTGGAGTCCAAACCAAACCGCAGGTAGTCGCGTTATCATACAGTCTCACTGCAACGTATAAAATAATTACCATAAATATTTATTATTTCAACAAACTATTGAATTAATATTGAAGCAAAATACAGATATCATATAATAAACTTGATAATTTATCTACAAGTCAATTTAAAAATTTAAAATAATGTTGCTCACTTAATACATGCGTTTATTCAGAAAACCTTTACCTGTACTTGAAAACTCATCTGGAGTTCTTCCTCCAGCCATAAGCCATTTACACCAATCGATGGTTTCCCAATCATCAATAGGTTTTCCTGGATTTAATAAAGTATCCAGTAACTCATTAATATTCTGTTGTTTATTATCACCTGCGACTGAATTACAATATTGATCACGGATGTATGCAGCAGCTCCACGTTTCCCTTTGCTCATGAGCACCTTGGCTGAGCTGAATGTTGATGCCATGGTCCTCAATTATAACTGTTCTTAAAGTTATTATCACTTTACGTAACGGTAATTTTTATATGCCGGATAATTCTCATGGAATGTTTATTCCTAATGTTTTCACGTCGATGTAAATTTCCAAAATTTTGAATCCATTGCCCCATGTCAGTGATGTTTATTTTGATTCCAAATCACTAACTAGTTGAATAGTACTATCATCATCATCGAAAAATGACAAAAACAATTGATACTTAAATTTTATTCTCGCCCCAGTGGAAATATTTTTCTTCCGGAACTCAAAATAGTTTTTCTACGATTCGAATTAAATATTCTAAAAATTTCCGATAAAGTGTTAGTGAATCAGACGAATTTTTTTATAAATAATTTAAAGTAAGAGATAGTTGTATATTTAGACTTTTTCAGAAATCATATTCAAAGTTCATTAAAGAACTATTTGAAAGGAAAGTAAAAGTTTTTTAGAAATAGTAATAATTTCAGGATAGGTACTGTATTAAAATTAAAAACCAATTTAGCGCAACTAAGACTCGAACCTGAAGCGTCTTGACTGCGAGACCGAGCATTTCACCACACAGCCCTGTTTAGAAAATTTCATAGAATCCAATAGGTTCTCATAAAGTCCCATATAGATTTTATAATGAATGAGTTCTATGAAAAATGCTCTAGTTAAGTATAGGGCCTTACACATACAGCTATAAGAATCTATTGGATTTTTTAAGCAGGAAAGCTATTAAGCCCTAACATATAATTCGATTAGTTTCCTTATATAGATTGATAGATCAATCGATCGAAAAATTTAAAAAATATAGGTCAACAAAACTTGAAATAACAATTTTTAAATTAAATCTTATTAAAGTATTTTACTACAATTTAAAATTTTTGGAATTTCGGATTTTGACTCAATTCCTGATTTAAAAAACAATTTAATTTTAATACTATATAGATATACATTCATCATTGAGTAAATCGTTTTGTTTAATCAGGGATAGCTTAGATAGTACAGTGTTTGGTCTCACAGTCAAGAGGCTCAGGGTTCAACTCTCGTTCACGCCAAATTAGTTTTTTGTTTTGATATAGAACCTCTATTAAAAATCTTACTATTTCTAAAATACTTGTATTCTTCATTCGAATAGTCCTTTGAAAAATTCTAAATATATTTTTTGGAGAAGTCTATATATATATATATATATATATATATATATATATATATATATATATATATATATATATATATATATATACGTGTATATATAACTACTTCTGACTTTAAATATTTAAAAAAAAAATTCGCCCAATTCATCAACACTTTTTCAGAAATTTTAAAACTAAACAAAACTTAAAATTTTTATTCCGAATTATAGAAGAATTATTCTGAGTTTCTGAAGAGAAATGTTTCCACCAGGGCACTATCACGTCATGTTACTTGAAATCATTTGATCAAATATATCTTGTGAGTTGCAGAGGTGATAGAAACAAAAACAAAAATAAAAATTTTTTGAAGGATTACTTAAACTAAATGCCAAGTGCATTGTGTATACGTGTTGTATTTTAACCCACAGAGAACTTGTTAGACGGGAAATATTTCACGACCCACCTGTCCGAGAGACTCGACCGGGTTCTTTAACCTCATCCACGCAGACACAAAAAAACTGGATAGTGTGGAAAACTTTCGTGACACACCACAAATTTTTCTTCAGTTCAAAGCTGATTCTTTTCTCACTCTTATCTACAAGTATATTTGTCTATACTCTATCTCTTTCATATCTTTAAAAGTAACATCTTTAGAAATTTAATTCCTGCTTTATCGCCTGGTTCGGACAGGTTATCGAAGACGTGTAAATCGACGTTTTATAAGCGCCGATGACATCTAAAGGTCGAACGTTATAGACTCACTGTCGTTAATGCCTGACCTTCGCAACCCACCAACAGTTTCCACTATTAACTATCATGTCATTTGTATGTTCATAATTTAAAAAAATAATAGACACAGTATTGAAAAAGACATCATCAGAATGTTCCATAAAATGTCAGATAACGTAAAAGATAATCCAGATAGTCAGGGTTACTTGACAAAAGTTTCCTCCAATTTGACATCAAGTTACTGCCACCTTAAAATTTTCCAACCTTGACTACAATATAGTACAACTTAAAATATACCCTAATAGCACAGTTTGTTTAGCAGAATCTTACTTTACAAAAGTTTCCTTGGAATTTTCATCAAATTCCCGTCAAGTTCAGGCTTTTCCGTTTTTGACAACAATTTGTATACAACTTGCTCTACAATTTGACGTAAATTTATTACCCGATTTATAATGCAAATTCACTTCAAAAGTTTAACACAAATTGTCGTCAAAAACGGAAAAGCCCGTACTTGACGGACATTTGACGGAAAATTAAAGAAAACTTTCATTTGGGTGTTTTTCTACTAACAAAAGTTACCTCTAAATTAAGAAAAAATTAACCGCAAAAATTTATCTTTCCAACTTTTGCTGACATATTTTGCGGGTGCCATATACTTGTCCTAAAGGCGAATACTCAACTCTACTCAAAATTTCTTTACTCAAGCACAAAGACGACATCTATACTCAGTGACAACTATATTCAATGACAACTGTACTCCATTATATTTTTTGAAGCATCACATCTATGTTATGTTTATTCAAAGTCTTTTATACTCAAATACATCTTTACTCAATAATCCACAGATAAAAAAGATTGTCGATAATGAAGTAATTCATAGATAAGACTATTCGGAAAGCCGATAACGAAGAAAATTAAGAAAGTATTTAAATATTAAATAAAGAAAAATTAATTTTTAAAATAAAAGTAAAATGTTTTCATCAATTTTAATATCGATAACGATTTAAAAAAATTTTAAAAGAGCGTTTTTGTTAAGCTTTTTATTTATTTATTATTAATTAGTCATTTATGCTTTCTTATAATGTATTAGTCTGAAATAAATGAAAAAAATTTATTAAAAGAAAAAAAGTAAAATAAATAAAATGTTATTCATTAAATAAAAAATTTATTGAATATTTTTATATTTATTTAAGTTAATAATATTGCTAGTATATATACTAGCAATATTATTAACTTAAAGCTGAATAATAACAAAGTAGATTTGGAATACTAGCCCTTAATAAAGAAAACAATCTGATATAATAAGCTATAAAAAAAATAAATAGATTTTATATTTTACTATAATAAATATTTTTATCAATTAATAAGATAGTAGTTTTTAAAGCAATAAGAATAATTATAAGATTTTTTTATGAACCATATATTTATATTTTCATGTTTACTATCAAAAATAAAAAAAAAAAATGATAATATAAAAGGAAGTAAATTTAAAACATTCTTTCTTACCAAATTCCTTTTTTCGTTCCTGGAGAAGTTGTTTTTAAATAATCATAATTTAAATAATATCTCACAACTACATTGCGTTACTAATTCAAGGAGGGCATATTTTTATACGTCTATTTGGCTTTAGATAACGTTGTAAAGTCAAAAGGGCGTCAGTTTTTTTTTTCCATTGTCATTCGTTTTTTTAACATATGTAATCGCCAAAAAAATAAAAGTTTTGAAAGCCAAAAAAGCATATAGCTAAAATTATGCGAGCGTTTAGTTTAAAAACAAGAGACAAAAGGCAAAAAGACGTATACATTGTTTTCTTACTTATCAATTTCTAGGCTCGTTGCTAGCTTACACTGTAAGAAATTTTGGAGCTTAATATGTGTAAATGACTTAGTGTAAAAATTTAAGTGTGAAAATTACACCAAAATCATGTAAAATTTCGGTGGTGTGAATTAAAAATTTTTACACCGTCAATCATGTAAATAAATGGGTAATTTATGATAATTTTGCAGCCACAGGATTAGTTTTAAATTCGTAATAAGTATAATAATGTAAATATCGAACGGGTCAAAACAATTCGCCAAGCAAGAACAAGCGGCCACAACATCGACAAAATGCATTTCGATATCCCTGGTTAAAAACTCTGATTGAATCTGATTGAATCTGATTAAAACTCAATCAGAATTCTATCAGTTTCAATCAGAAACAAATTTCCAATCAGAAATGTTCGGGAGCGTTCATAGTTATATCTATTGTTGTAAGTAAAGTCCTTCTTCATTGTCACATATTTTTTTATAATTTTCTTTAATTAAGCAGCGACAATAAATAAATCTATTATTTTATAATTTAGAAGTCACATTAATTTCTTTGAATATTATTTTTACACTCGATTGCATTTATATGACTTAAATTTAAATATTCTTCAATCAATGAGTTTAATGCTTCATTTTTTATAGATTATATAAGTTTGATATTCCAGCGCAATCAATTTTTGATTAAATTTTGCTAGTTAATGTTAAGTACTACCTACTTAATCTTCCATAAATTTTTATTTAATGAATAACATTTTATTTATTTTACTTTTTTTTTCTTGTAATAAATTTTTTTTCATTTATTTCAGACTAATACATTATAAGAAAGCATAAATGACTAATTAATAATAAATAAATAAAAAGCTTAACAAAAACGCTCTTTTAAAATTTTTTTTTAAATCGTTATCGATATTAAAATTGATGAAAACATTTTACTTTTATTTTAAAAATTAATTTTTCTTTATTTAATATTTAAATACTTTCTTAATTTTCTTCGTTATCGGCTTTCCGAATAGTCTTATCTATGAATTACTTCATTATCGACAATCTTTTTTATCCGTGGATTATTGAGTAAAGATGTATTTGAGTATAAAAGACTTTGAATAAACATAACATAGATGTGATGCTTCAAAATATATAATGGAGTACAGTTGTCATTGAATATACAGTAAACTTATTGCATTTAGTACTCGTATGATATTCTACTATGTAACCATGGAGACTTTAGACAGGAGACCGAACTTAGGGTGAGCAAAATGAGACCAAAGTCATCATCGTACCTACTTCGGTACTTTCACGGGTGGTGTCGCACGCGTTAGGGGTTTAACTTTAGAAAAATGGGTAGAGGGGAAAGAAGTAAAACAGATTGTTACCGACCCGAAAGGTTTCAGTTAGTATGCATTTGACTGTCACACGTGAGAGTGTAGTTCTTGCTTTTAAGAATTTAAAAGAAGAAAATTGGTAAGTAAAATGTTTTAAATGTTAATTTTTTAATAACGATAAAATTATGCATTTTTAGAAAATTATAGCTGATGATAAGGTAAAAGCCCCCATTATTGACACTATAAGAATGTCTGTGATTGTTTGAATTTTTTTATCGTATTTAAAATTAATATAATCAACTTTTTTTGCATTGGACGTTTTAATTGGTGTCTCTACTTGTATATTTAAATAAATTTACTTAAATAGCAATGAATCAAATAAAAAATATATTAATTAAAAATCAACGAGTCGAGTGCAGGTATTATTGACGGGGTAAAATAGTGTCAGAGCCAACTATTGACATACCATGGACCCCATTATTGACAGGTCTAATGCGCATGCGCGGCAGTTTATAAAAAATGATTAAAGACCACCGTCAATTAGGTTCAAATTAATAATAAATATTTTAATTAAAAACGACAAAATACGATAATTACAATTAAAAATTCATCTAGGACACACTTTTATTTTTTATAAATTCGACGACACTATTCTTGATTCGACAATTTTTTATTCAATGTTTTATTTATTATGAAATTACTAGACAGCGTGTTAACATAAATTTATCGATATGTATGTTAAGGAGGTTAAATTACTTGAGTTTGTGGCCTGTCGCTAGTTGACACACGTGAATTTTTATGTACCGACTATTGACGCCCGCTATTTTTAAATGATGATTAAGATTTATCAATCTAAATCAATGATTCTGGGGTTATTTAGACTATAAATAACCTGAAACAATTTTTAATAATACACTTACATTAGAACTATATAGGGGAATTCGTTTCTAAAAATACGATCTCTCTAAACGAAATTGTTAAGAAATTTCAAACATTCTAGCGAAAGTGGCCTAGTCGAGAAAATAAATTTTTTTTACAGCGAATAGTTTGTACCCAGAAATAAAATTGAACTATTTTTCCATTTAAAAATATCAAAAAATTGATAAGAAGTTTTGAGCAATGTGATTATTCATACAGTTAATTAAAAAATTAATAAATTAAAACAATATGTCAATAGTAGGGGTCCTGTCAATAATGGGGGCTTTTACCTTATCCTAAATTTTATGTTATAGAAAATTGTCTTTACGAAAATGTCCCAAGTAACACTTTGCGCAACTCGATTGAAGAGGAAGCGCTTGTATAAGTTACCGCAAAATTCGGCAACTAGCAATTTGATGCTTCGAAAAGTGAAAAAAAACTCAGATATTTTTATAAATAATTTATTAACGACTTCTGATATGAAATCACAAAAGAAAAAAAAAAAATCTCACAGTAACTCTCTTGAAAATGACTCAAACGTCAATGGCTTCAGTTATGAGTATTTATTGAAAAATATTAATGAGATCCCAAAACCAGATAATTGGTTTTTTGTAAAATATAATACTTACGTACTTTTTTTTGATTTAAACCTAGAAACTTTAATTACGAGAAAAAAATAGCTATTAATAAATCTCTAGAAGTTGAATTCATACTTGATGGTAAAGTTTTACCATGGCTTACTTGTAAAAATGTGGAATCTCTAAACCAAGTAGAATACATTATAAATCGTTTCAACACCTTAATACTTTATGTATAAAATATAACGAAAAATACTTGAATGATAACATTTTCAATTGTAAACTACATAGTTATATACAGAATTGTATTTTTATGATATCTTTGGAATATAACTTTCCGAAGACTAAAACTACCTGTACATAATAGTTATGTTCATAACTACCATAACTTTTATAATTAATCTTCATAGAAGATCCAATTAGAATACATTACAAATTTTGTCGACACCTTAATACTTTATGTATAAAATATAACGAAAAAAAAAAATACTTGAATGATACCATTTTCAATTGTAAACTACATAGTTATATACAGAATTTTATTTTTATGATATCTTTGGAATAACTTTCCGAAGACTAAAACTACCTGTACATAATAGTTATGTTCATAATTACCATAACTTTTATAATTAATCTTTGTAAATGCTTTTTGATGATTAGTTATTAATTGCTTGTAAAATGATTTCTTAATAAAAAAAAATATAAAATTACGGTTGGTTAGTCATTTCTTTACATTGATGGTTATTAATTATAAAATTGTTTATTATATTATGTATTTAAAACTGAAAAAAATGTTCCAAAAATGGAGTTTTTTGGCAAGTGACATAACTTTCTGTAGTATAATCAGAAATGATCAATTAATTTATAAGTTATTTGACAGAATAATTTTGTATAAATGGTTAAATAACTTTTTGTTCAAAATTTTGACATTAAATTCTGCAGGAAAAAATAATTACTTGTTATATATTTTTATAAAAGAGGACCTCTGTCATATATTATAGTCAAATCAATTGCACAATTAAATAATAAATCAAATTTAGAGAATATTCAAATTTATTTCGCCATAATATTTTATACTTATATTATTTATTGCTATATTTTTCCAAACTTTAAAAGTCAAAAATGAAAGCAAAGTCAATAAAGAGCCTGACTTCGAAACTTTGAAACTATTGTTATTAACATAGAGGCTGTAAAATAGACAATAGACCTTTAGTAGGAGCCATAGAAATTTGAGTCTCTGTCCAGTTTTTTTTGATAATTTACAGAAATAGATGCTACCTGAGTCCATCGTTTGCCGAAACATCTGCCTAAATTTTACTCAAGTAGCTATTACTGTAGGTACATAATAAAGTATGCTGCATAAAAGAGATAGACAAGTTGTATAGTCAACTCTCCGTCTCTCTCTTTTAGCAGGCAGTAGGTGCTTATACTCGCACCGTCCAAATATTTCTAAAGCGACTATGTCCAGTCAAAACTCCGAAATATGAGATAACTCTTGAAAGTTGGTGCAAATTGGGTTGAAGGTCTATGATGATGTCACCAACAAATATCCCCCAAAATAAAACTCATCACACCGGAGGTTGATGAGAAAAAATAAAAACCTGCCCAAAAAAAAGATTTTTCGCTAATATTTCATAAACAACAAATAATTTGTAAAAATTTTTCAAACAAAACTTCTATAAAAAAAAATCAGATAAAAAAGTGGTAAAAATTTTTTTTCATATCTATAACAAAAAACACATAACAGATTTTTGAAATTTGAAGTTTAAATATACTGAAATTTTATAAGAATACGCCACTGAAATAGAAAAAGATGTGTACATATAGCTCTACTGCATACATTCATACCGCAGCTATATGTATACATCCTTTTCTACTTCAGTGGCGTATCCTTATAAAATTGAGTACAGTTGAGTTTCGAAATTTCAAAAATCTGCCACGTATTATTTTTGATACATACGAAAAAAATTATGTATACTTTTTAAACTTATTAGTAGATTCCATATAAATCTATCTTTTGCGTTTGTATATGTATATATATATATATATATATATATATATATATATATATATATATATATATATATATATATATATATAACGCGCCATGTTGCGACGATAGCGGCCACAATTTTTAACGGATCTTCATGAAACTTGGCACACTTATTCTATGAACGATTATCACGGTTAAATTCGAAGATGAGCAAAATCGGTCATCTCGTTTAGAAATGGTGGATAATTGAAATTCCAGAAATAACGAAAAATCCGACTTTTTCGGCTTTTTTCGTAAATAACTTTTTAACGGGTATATCTATCCTTATTAGATAAAAAGAATGTAATAGCCGATAGAAAAAGCTATATTTTATTTTTTTTATTTTTTGTTTTGCGATAATTGTTCCACTTTTAATAAGGGTTCAAACTCACATTATTGACTCATGTGGTTATGGTGATAATGCCATTGTTTATAACTTTGAAAATTTTTGATGGGTGATTATTAAATTGTATATATATGTAGAAATCTACTACCATTTCGGAGGACGAATGGCCTTTTTTTTTCTATACAAGTTTTGTTTGAAAATTCTTTAGGAATTTATTGTTGTTTATGGAATATTTGCAAAAAATCTGTTTTTAAGGAGGTTTTTATTTTTTTCTCGTCAACCCCTGGGCTGATGATTTTTTTTTTTGGGGGATGATTGTGGGGTCCATCATAGGCCTAATTATTCCTAAGTATATCACTAATTCAATCAGTGATATATTTGGGATTTATTCGCAGTGAATATTCACTGATATGCAGTACTTTTCACTGATTCGTTTTAAGAAAGCACAGAAATATGGGGAAAAATGGGCTTTCTTCCTGTTCTCTGAAAAACTTGAATGTAATTTATGTTTTAGTCTTGATCATGTAAAATTTAGTTAGCTTTTCTGTATTGAGAAAAGAATATCTATACTCATAAATAATATTTATTGGAATGAGTAACAACAGAAAATACGAACTTTAATGACTGTCGCCTTCCTTCATTTTCTTTTATTACTGATCCTTCATTTTCGAAAGTTTATTGAACATATCTATTAAGGGTCTAATGACTCATTTCCCTTTCCATCTTTTATTTGCTTTACCTTTCGTGTAAATTTCAAGTGCAATAGTTGTTACTTCGGCAATCTTAACTTGTGCACTCAGTAAAATTATTTCCTCTGCCTGTGAAACAACGTACATTTATAATAGTGTGAATTGCAAATAATTTTCCTTACTTAATTTTGAGTAAATTATAAATTGAAACACTCGATTAATACAAATTAACTAAAAATTTTAATGTTAATCAATAAATTTTTATTTTGAATTTCCAATTAATTTCTTTTCTTTTCTGCTGTGTTTTTGTTTTTTGTGCATTCATGGCTAGAGCAACAAAGTGTTCAGTTCCTGGCTGTGTAACTGGTTCAAAAAAACAACGTTCTTTTAATAAATTACATAACATCCAAAATAAAACACTTTTCTCATTTCCTAAACAGGTAAGTTTATGAACAGGATTAATTATTAATGAGAGTGTAAAATCTTCTGATATACTAATGATTTGTCGAATTGCGAATAGAACTTAAATTTATAAATTAATTAAGATGTAAAAGTACTGTAGACTCGCGATTTTTTCTAGTTTATATTTGTAAAATCATGACAATTCTGAAAATTTCAGCCCAAAATTTAAATATTTAAACAGCGCTCAAGAATTTTAAATTTGATAATATGTGATTAATACTTTGAATTAGTTTTTGTATTATTTTATAACTCAATTATTGTCATTCCACTAAAATATAACTTTTGCATAACCAAAAATATACAGGACAGTCTTAAACAATAATATGTCTTATTGTTATATTAACGAGCGAGTAGAGATTATTATTAATCTATTTTTAGGGTACTCCAATACGGGAGAAATGGGACAAATTTATAGGCTATAAGGCCAAAGATAATGAAGTTCTTTGTGAACTTCATTTCACAGATGATGACGTTGATCGTAATTTCACTGGAACAGTTGTAGATAAAAATTCTGTTAAGACCAATTATAGTTTTGCACGTAAAACAGCACGCTTGAAAGATCCGTTAACTGCCATTCCACGAATCTATTGTCCATCAACTGAGTGTTCGAAACATTGCATAGTAACAACGGATGGAATCATAGATGAGACAAGTAATGTAACTCATGATGTTACAGTTTCATTAATTTCAGAGGAGGAGGAGGAACAAATGGATGTGGATGAAATAACTAACAATGCAAATGAAAATACATTGATTGAAACGATTAATGATGAAGTACCTGATATTAATATAATTAACAATGAAGTCGAAGATATGAGAAACGAACAGTTGACATTTGATAATTTAATGAATATATTAATGAGCATCATTATTATACCTGTTGGTTGGTTAGTTAATAAAACAAATGATTACATTTCAATAATGCTAGTCCGAAAAAGTACTTTCGATATAAATATAATGTTATATATATATTCAAATCTTTCGGTAAAGGTAAATAATTAAAAATATTCTCTATAAAGCCACTTCATAAAAAAGTAGTAATTTATACATGTATAGTCTTTGGACACCACTTATTTTATTTCGTTTTAGATTCAAGTGAATACTAAATTTCATGATTTCTACATGAAAATAATTCAATCAATAGACGATTTAAAACAAATAATAAAGAAGCTACAAACAATTTTAATGTGTGATGGTACTGGATGTATTAAAACAACGTAAATTTCAACATTATATATTTGATATAGACAAATAATTCGAACTTTAATACTATTCATTAACATAAACTCTTAAAAAAAATTCTTTAATGATGTAATGACATTTTTGTTATAGCCGTTCACCAAATTGTGACTACATTGTGATCCCGAATACATCTTACAATAAATTTGGTAGAGTAAGATGTAAACACTGTAAAAAATTAATGTTAAAACTATCACGTGATGAAAAAACTAGGAAGAGATTGTTAGAAAAAAAAATATCTAGAAAAAATAAACTAAAGTCAATAAAAGCTAAGAACGATCGACTAAAAATTGAAGTAACTATAAATACAGTATATGCTCAATACTTTAAAATATATAATTAAATTACTGGTCACAAATAATGTCTATTGTTTTATTACAGAAAAGTAAACTAAAAAAACAAGTGGACGATGCACGAAGACAATTTGAAAAAATAAAATCTAAGAAAATAGAAGAAATATTGGAAAATCAAGTTAATCCTGCTCAAATGGAAGTGATAAAAGCATGTATAGCGGCTGCAAAGTGTCGTGATTCTCGAGGAAGGCGTTACAATCATCAATGGATATATGAATGTTTATTGATGAGAATAAAAAGTGCCAAACTATATGATCATATTAGAGAAAAAATATTTTGCCTCTACCACATGTCGATACATTAAATAAATATATTCAGAAAATGGGCAGCTCTTATGGTTTTAATGATGCAGTTTTTGCTCAGATGAAAAAAGGAATGGAGATGGCTCCAGAAGATAAGAGAGGTACATTCAAAATATGTTTATATAATTGATGTACAAATAATAATATTTTATTTGAACTTAACTGATAATACATAATAATAATTTACGAATAGGAGTAATACTTATCGATGAGATGAAACTGTCGGAAGGAATTAAATTCAATACAAAAACTTTAGTGTTTGATGGATTTGTTGATATTTCAAAATATACACCTGAGAAACAAGTTGGTGAACTCGGAGATCACGCTTTGGTCATGATGTTTCAACCATTTAGAGGAGCATGGGTTCAACCTCTGGCTTGTTTTTTAACACGAAGTTGTGCAAATAGTGTAACTTTAGAATATTTGATAATAGAGTGTCTCGCCCTGTTAGAAAAAAGCGGATTTTCCTGCGATGGAATAGTAACAGATGCAGCAACATGGAATAGAAGTGTCTGGAATAAGTTTGGTATTAGCTTATCGAACATTTCGGCTGAACACCCATGTGATAAAAATAGAAGATTATGGTTTTTTTCCGACTTCCCCCACTTAATAAAAACTTTACGGAATAAACTTATGGCTGAACCCTATTTTTATGTAAGTGCATAGACAATATTTTGTATTTTAATAGAAATAGAGTTTTCTTATTCTTTACTAATGTGGGATTATATGTATATATATTATATATATATATTAGACGCCGAGTGGTATCGTAAAAAAAGAACATTGGTGTAAGGTTGTAGTGGAACAAACCCAAAACAAAAATCCATATGAGATGCAGGTTGCGTACAGATTGACTCCTGAACACTTGAATCCTGAAGGTTATCAAAAAATGAATGTACTTTTAGCATACCAGGTACTAACTCAGTTTCAAGTATTTATAATGGCATACGAATCATCGATTGTCGAAATTTAAAAATTTTTTGTTAATATATACTTAAATATTTTATTTTTAGATATTCTCAAAATATGTAGCAGCTGCTATGCAATTTTTCTATGAAAAAATAGGAATGTTAAATGAGTGCAAGCCAACACTTGATTTTATTCATTATATAGATACATTAATTGAGATTATGAGTATACGAGATGCTAATAATGGATTGAAGCCAGGATCTAAAGAATATCATGTAATTTAAAAAACTATTAGCTTGAATAACTTGTGTATTTACTAAATTTTATATTTTTTCATTAGTTTCTTGAAGAATTCCTCCAATATTTAGAAAAATGGGAAGAAATTGCTAAAACAGAACCCAATAGTGCTTTCATCACAGAAAGTACATGCTATGGGTTAAAAATCTCTATAAAAGCAGTATTACAGTTGACAGAATATCTATGCGACATTCATGGCTATCAATATTTGATGACAACTCGGGTAAATCAAGATAAATTAGAGGTGAGTAAAATTATACAGATATGATATAACTATTTTTGATCCCACTGAAATGGTTTGTTATTTGCTCTATTTGAGATTATGATTTTTTATTTTTTTCAAAAGTAGTAAAAAAGAAAAAATTATTTATTCCAACCATTGCTAAATTTTCAGCGATTTTTCGGATTAGCTAGAAATGTATGCGGATCCAATGATCATCCAGATTCAATATTATTTGGACAAGTCTTTCGATTATTGTGTACTTATACATCATTAAAGCCTCTGAAAGGTAGTAATGTGTCAGGTGGAGAAATGGTTCATACTCTACTTCAATTTAGTGAACAAAGTTCTGATGATGTAAGTGGCCCTCAAAAAGACGAATGGTCAAAAATTCTTGATGGTATTCTGGAGAAAGAAGTTGATTCCGGAGATAATGAGCATGAAGAATATCTGCTTAAAAAAATTGAAATGCCCGCAGAGAAAGACATCAAATACGTAGTAGTATATGTAGCTGGCTACGTTTTGAGGAAAATTGAAAAGCGGAATAACAAAAAATGTGAAAAATGCATCGATTCTATTAAAGCCAATCCTGAAGACCATGATAATAGTTTATACTCAATGATAAACTATTTAAATAAGGGGGCTTTAATGTATCCCTCTCGTAAACTTATAGAACTGCTAAACTGTATAGAGCAAGAAATTTTAAAAGTGATGCAAACCAATAGAGTAACTAAGGATACATTATTTCAAATTTGTTATGCCGTTCTCGATAAAAATGAGTGGACTCAACTAGTTGGTTGTTCAAAACATGAAAAAGAGTTTACCAAATCGGTTATCACTTATTTTTTTATTTTACGCATGCATTTCATTGCAAAGCGATTCAATGTAGAAAACAGGGCAGCGCAAAATGAATCAAGGAAACACCGTAAATTAGCGAAACTCCAGTAATTTACATCAGCAATTCACGTATATAATTATCCTCAACTTAATCATAAAATTTGATTTGAAATTTAAAATGATCAATGAATATATCATTTTAATAGTTTAATACATAGATGTGTAAGGTCATACGTTTAATTATTAAAACAATTGATAAAATATTTTGATAACGCTTCGAATATATTGGGCGTTTCTTTTAAATATGAAATTCTAATTTATAATTTATAATTGTTGATCCCTGATTAAGAAAACTGATTTAATCTATGCTAAGTGTATATCTATATATTAGTCGATTTTAATTGTTTTAAATCATTTCCAATTATTTTGACTCATTTTAAATAAATTTTTTTAATCAGGGAATATATGTAAAATGTTGAACTATAATATATTTAATTTTTTTAAAAACTGCACCTAAAATAATAAACTGCAAAAAAAATTGCTCTGATATGAAATAAAAGATTTTATGAAATATATATATCTTTCGTTTTAAGTTAGCTTTTATCCATTGGTTTGACACAACTATGTACCTAGTTCGGAATATTTTACAAAAATATTGCTGAGGGCACCACTTACAGATATTCGAATATTTTTACTCGACGTTATGACTCCGCCTACTTTTTACTTTTAAAATTTTTCTCGGTTAAAGCCCTAACACCAGAGACCCCTGCAAGCAACTTGACGAGTAAACGTAGATCAACGTTTTGGTCTCATATTCAGCCGACTCGGGTCATAAGAGTTCGGTCTCCTTTCTAAAGTCTCCATGTATGTAACGATAAAGTCTTATATTCAATGCTCTACTGTGACTTGGTGCGATTGCAAGAAAGTACCAGTGACTTATAAGTGCATACATAATATAACGCAGTAAGTATTAATAACTTTTATTAAAAAAGTCAAGTGGATTATAAGTTGTTCGTAGTTGATATCGAACATACTTGGAGTTACCCTAATAGCACAGTTTGCTTGAGCAAAAGTTTACTGTACAAAAGTTTCGTTGAATTTTTCATCAAATTTCCGTCAACTTCGGACTTTTCCATTTTTTATGACAATTTGTATGCAATTTGCTTTTGAATTTGACGTAAATTTACTGCCCGAATCAGAATGCAAATTCACTCCAAAAGTTGACCAGAAAAAAGTTATTTTTTATTTTTGGGTAAATTTTAGGCCAATTTATTGTTAATTTGACTTAAAAAATTGTTAAGTATTTTTTTACCGTCAAATTGTAGAAAATTTTATGTATAAATTTGCTTACTTTATGAGATGGTACGAATAAATATCACCGACTGTTTTTTTTTTTTTTTTTCGTACAAAGTTACCTTTAAATTGAGCAAAAATTAACCGCTAATTTTTATTTTCAACTTTTGCTGTAAAATTGTCTGCAAATACGGGCAGCAGATTTCAGGTAATTTCAACATCAAATTACCGTCAATTTCAAGCGAAAGTGGCTATTAGGGTAGGTATATTTTGGTCTGCTGCAGCATTAATCTACTGACTAAATGTTGCCAACGCACTTGGTTCTTTTACTAATTGGCTATTGTCCCGATAGGGCCAGGTGCCAGAACGCATTTGGTTTCCGTTGTTGTTGGAGACTACGGAGGGTAGAGTACACACATTGTCATTAATGTCTGGCCCCCTGCTTGGTTAAGAATTTAGTCTGGGGGACCAGGCATTAATGACAACGAGTGTACATGGTCTCCAACAACGACGAGAACCAAATGCGTTGACAACATTGAGTCAGTAGATTAAAGCTGCAGTAGACCAAAATATACCTAACTCCAAGTTTCATCGATATCAACTACAAACACTTATACATATATATATATATATATATATAATCCACTTGACTTTGTTAATGAAAGTTATTAACACTTACTGCATTATATTATGTATGCACTTATAAGTCACTAGTACTTCCTTGCAATCGCACCAAGTCACAGTAGAGCATATTGAATATAAGACTTTATCGTTACATAGTAGAATATCATACGGGTACTAAATGCAATAAGTTTAAAGTTAAAAAGATTTTAAATCTATTGGGCATAATATCCGATTGTTATTATAATCATATCGCGTGCCAAAGGTAAAAGGGCGTATTGCTACGGGTTAGTAAGGAATTATGCTAAAAGGGCGCATAAAATTTTTTTTTTTTGCCAATAGCTTTGAAATTTTGCGAAACACCAAGATCTGCAAACAAAAAATTTGGGCTTTCTTAAGCTAAAAGGGCGTATCTCAAGACATACGCCCTTTTAGCTTTTGAAAAGTAGTGCCTAAATCTAAAAGGGCGCATAAAAAAAAATTCAAGTTTTAATACAAAATACTGACAAATAGTTTCACAAGACAAGTTAGATAAAAAAAAGCAGTCTTCTACACTGTTTTTTTTAATTTATTAAAAATAAAATAATTGAAAAAAAAAAAAAAAAAAACATTAAAATATCAAATTTCTAATTAAATAAAAAATTTTCATAACGATTATAAAAGATAAAAATTTACTGACTTTTTCTTCAATTAGTGTTTTGGATTATGGATTCGTTATAAATCAGAATAATATGAAAAAAAAAAAAAAAAATCCAAGGTACTTAATAATAAAGAAATAATTATTTTTCTACACAGACAGAAAGAATTTCTTGGCGCAAGAAATATTTTGTATTATGAATTGAAGACAAAAATTTTTCTTGGCTTAAAAATTTTTTTCTCGCCTAAAAAATTTTTTTCTTGTTTCCAGAAAATTTTTTCTCACCCCAAGAAAATTTTTGATTTCTTTAATACAAAAAATTTCTTGATTCAAGTAAAAATTTTTTTAGATCAAAAAAAAATTTTTTGCCCAAGAAATCTTTTCTTTCTGTGTAGAAACATTTTTAGCTTTAATATTGATATATAGAAAGTATTAGTTAGAATACACCTTTACGACTGCAGCATTTTTTTTTTTTTTTTTTTTTCATTTTTAGACTTAAGCTAAGCTTTTGAATGAATTTTTCAGAAAAAAAATTTATACGCCCTTTTAGCTTTTGGTCACAAAATTTTCAAATTATTCGGTTATTCGAAGTAAATACATCAAGACTTGACATCAATTTCCTTCCAGCTCTACTAGAAATGATAAGCGATTGGTATTCTTTAACACTGAAAGTAACTAGCTTTTAGGATGTTATGTCCTGAAAGGTTACTGGGATCGGAGCTGACGTCACTTTCTGGACAGTGGGCAGTTCGTTGTCACGCGGGACCAATTTTGAATTTGAAAACAGTGGATAAATTTATTGTTGACTACGATGATGATGATGATTATTATTATTTAATGAAATAATTAGATTATGGATAAGGATAGATGTAATTGATAAAATAACTTTTGTCGGAAGATTGAGTTTTATTATAAAGTATGGATAAAACTTGAACAGTAATAACAGTTGTATTCGTCAGAAGTCTCGGGGAGAATAGTCCAGTAAAATAGACCTTTTAATGCGAATTTTGAGATAAGTCGTTGCATTTTTGATATAAGTTACTTTTAAGTGTCTAAAAGAGAGTGGTAAAAGAATTTGTTCAACCACCCCCCGGGTAGGGTTGAAAAAAATTAAAAAAAAATGTTTTTACAAAATTTTGAAAAAACGGTAAGAGCTAGAAAAAAAAGTTCCAAATTAAAGTTGCAGGACTTCAAATTTTACATAACAATGGTCCTTTGGCTTTTTTGGCTGTTATTGAAATTAACAGAGTTAGGGAGGTTGGAAGCTAGGGGATGATCGTTACAGCTTTAAAAAATCATAACTCCTTGAAAAATGAAGATAATTAAAAAAATTTTTTTTTGTTTTATTCATAAAATTATAAACTTAAATCTCAGAGATATTTTTTTTTTTTAATGTTTTATAAAAAAGTTATAACAATTCAAAATTTTAATTATTTTTTTTTTTAACCACTCTAATTGATGAAAATATTTTTTTTTTTTTTTTTTCATTACTTAATTGAATTTTTACAAAAAAATTTTGACGTTGAAAATTTTTTTTTTACTTTTTTATTCCAAGCAGGTATGAATTTATTTACCTGGCGTTAATTTTTTTGTGGCGGCGACTTTGCTTTTACTACCGAGTAGCGTAGTGACCGCGCATGCGCTAGTAATCTGAATCAACGTATACTTGTGTGTCGTTACACGTACTTCAACATTTATGTCTGTATGATGTTGTAAGACGTTAACGATAGAAAGAGAGAAAAATACATAAATACAAAAATCGAATAAAGGATAGAAGTAATGGAAAAAAAAAAAAACAAATCTACTTATTCATTTATTATGACTAGACTTAACATACTCGCTTCACTCGCCTTCATTCTTTCAAAAATCCTGCCACTATCTCAGTCGACCAATTGACAACCGAATAAAATAGTCACAGACTGTAGGGTTACCAATCCTCCGGTTTTGATCCGGAGTCTCCGGAAAAACTAAGTTTTCTCCGGTCTCCGGTTTTCGTAGAATAGTCTCCGGATTTTTATAAGAAAAAAAATTAATTCCTTATAAATAAAAATTTAATTTATTTTATATACAAAAAAATAAATATTTAGGATGTCCAGACCATTACATAGATACCGCTACTGATGTAATTCTAAAACAGTTTGCGCTTGCGCTATAAATCTACTGATATTTTTTATCATAATCTAGTCTGACGAGTAAACAGAAACAAAGATTGGTGGAATAAATAATATTTATCTGTCAAAAATGTAGCCAAAAAGTATTGTGTTTAATTTTAAGTAAATATTTATTAAGGTTATTGTTTAAGTGTAAGTATACTTATGATTTACCGGTGTGATTCAGTAAAGTTTACTAATTTCTGTTTGTGAAATTAATTATACTTTGTAATCTCAATTTAATTACACCTATAAATTATATCATTTAATTCTTAGGTTGTGTTGTTATTCACTATTTAAAATATTCTAATAGTCAAGAATATTTTAATAAGAAAATTCGTTAAAAACCAAATATTAAAAAATTATTTATTTATTAAAAAATTTTAATTTTAATTAATGGAACCGAAACCCAAAAAACCTAGATATGAGACTTCATTTTCTGAACGTTGGAAAAAAAATTCTTTGTTTGCTGATTGGATGAGGAAAGTTGATGAAAAATCTGTCAAATGTGTATATTGTTCATCAACTTTTACTATTAAATGGGATGGAGAAGCTGCTTTGATGAAGCATTTGAATTCAGCGACACACAGAAAAAATGCATTAGAAAAAAAAAATAATAATTTGATCACTTACTACTCTCACTCAAAAACGATACCGATTGAAAATATTTATTTTTAATTGATTTCTAGTGTATAGTCGCAATTACGACCTTGTACACTTTTTGCCTTTATATCGCAAACTGCTTTACTTCTCCTCTGCCTTCCGTTGTGCGGCTGTGGCCCGACTTGTGCTTATACTGTACTGCATCATTACAGTGATGCCCTGCAACCTCCCTTGTGCAATGGAGGTGCAGTGGCTAGGGAAACCACAGAGAAAACCTAGCCAGTACAGTTCGGTTTGGGTGAAGCTCCAGTGATCGATAATATTCCCATTTTACCGATCACTGGATCTTCATCCCGCGCCTAGCGATCAGAGACCTTCGTTCGAACCCGACGCGTGGCTAAACGGTCACCCAGCCAAGTAGCGACCATGCTCGATGCTACTTAACTTCGGTGATCGCCCGAGCCACACGCGTGCCGAACGGCTGCCTCAGCCGCCTGTGGATTGAAAATAAAAAAACGCAAATAGAACTTGCTTCTGTATACCACGGTCTTCAACATCATCATAGTTATTTGAGCACCGATTGTGGTATAAAACTCAATTCTAAAATGTTCCATGATTCAGTTTACTCAAAAGAAGTTAGTTGTGGTAGAACGAAGGCTGAAGCTATTGTAAAAAATGTTTTGAGTCCCAAATCAATTGAACTAGTTTTAAGTGATATTAAGCCACTAAATAAAAATCCAATATACTTTTCTGTTGCTAGTGATGCCTCTAATAAAGGCAATCAAAAATTATTTCCAATTGCTATTCAATATTTTACCGTAAAAAATGGAATTCAAAACAAGTTAATGGATTTTTTTGAAGATCCTAAAGAAGAATCCAAAGACATATATGGCAATATTATCAATTTTTTAGATCTTTATAAATTAAACATCACGTTCGTTTCAGCGTACTCGGCCGATAACGCCAATGTCAACTACGGTGAACACAACTCCGTTTATCAAAAGCTTTCTCAAGCATCCCCAGGTATCATCAAATCTAATTGTTGTTGTCATGTAATGCAAAATGCTGGTCGTAATGCTTGCAAAGCCCTTTCTTTTGACGTTGAAACATTAGTTTTAAAAATTTATGCAGAGTTTGCCTCAAGTGCAAAAAAAGCCGATACTTTAAAAACAGTTTTTGAAGAATTTGATATGTGTTGCGTAATTAGAAACTATATTTAAATTTAAATATAGTTTCACTTCCGCAGATAGAGGCAGCACCTACTGGGGCCTCGTTCATAAATTTAAACTTGATCATGCGCAACTCAGCGCATGCGCATCTCCGCTTTCCTGCTTCGTGTCGAGAAGACGGCCGCCATTTTCTTTCGCATACGTACGTTCAACAAGTAACACGTGTTATAATTCATCGTTTTATTTTGCGCTCATCTCGAGTAATTAATCAAAACTATCAATTAAGTGATCATTAAGCTCAACAAAAATATAATTATTTTTGTAATCGTGGGCACCAGAGCTCATTAATAAATTAATAAAAAACTCAAGCATTCAAGTGATCAACGACCACGTTTTTCAAGAGGTTATTCCAACGGAAATCTTTACAGGTGCTTATTTATTTCATAAATAATTATATCCAGTGTTCATAAATATAAAAGACTCAATTTATTATTAATTAATTATCAACATGCTCAATATTTTTAATAATATAACAGTAAATTCTCGCTCGGTAGCCTCTGCAATCATGCTACCACGTGTTCATACAATAAATTCAATACAGTGCAATTTATTATAAACTCATAAATTAAATTAAATTCAGTGATCAATAACATTATTAAACAATGAACTCAATTATTTATATAATTTGTGCTATTACAAATAGTAATCCAAGTGTTCAATAATTTAACTTCGCTCGGTAACCTCTGAATTCATGTTACTTATTCTCATGACAATTTTGCGATCAACTCAGTGTTCAATTACACTCAAATTATTTACTCGAGATTAATTTTACTCTTTGCATTCATTTAATTACGTAATCATGAGCTCAAAAAATTAAACAGTATTAATAAATTAAATCAACGATTTAATTTTGTAACCCAGTGATATTATGTGCTGTGACAAATAAAAATATTGTTATATTTTTTAATATGCGTATTTTTCAAACATCCCAACCACCAACCAGCCCTTGCATGTATTTATTTAATTATTATTACAACAATATGGAATATCGAAAAATAATTCGTCACGTTTCAACCAGATGGTTATCTTTGTTCAAATGTGTAGATAGACTAATTATAAATTGGCCTGCGCTGAAATCATATTTTATTTCATTGGGTAAAACTGAATGTGGATCTGCAATTTGGAAATTTATAGGCAATGAGGATGAGTGTAAGGATGATTTATTACCTGAATTAACTCTACCAGAAATTTATATATACTTTGTACATCATTATATGAATATTTTGAATCAATCAATTCTACTACTTGAAACGAATAGTCTTACTAGTATAGATTTCCATAAAGTTATGGATCAATTAAAGTGTAAAATACAAAGTAGATTAGATAGTGGTTTTTATGGAGCTAAAATAAAACAAGCTCTACCTTACTTGGCTAATTTTCAACGAAACAAGTTTGTTTTTGAAGCCAATACGGTTTATCAGAGAACGTTAGATTATTTGAATAAATATTATAACTATGAAGAGAGCCCATATCGATATTTTAGTATTTTGAATCTTCAACAAGATATAATGTACGATGATATTATTAACCCTTTAGAGTCTGACCTTGAAACCCCACTCTTAAGTCTGGCAGATCCCGATAGAATTAGAAAGAGCGCGAAGCAAATGTGACAGGGTCGTATTATAAGAGAAAAAATTTTACCTGGGCGGGAAGTAAAAAATAATTTTATTTTTTATTTCTAATTTATTAAATAATAAATATCAAAGGACTTAAATTCAAAGTAAGAACAACAGTTGGTTACATTACAAATATAGTTAAGTAACATTGCAATTACATAGCAATGTATAAAAATTTTTTTAATTTTTCTAACCTTACTTTCGGAGACTATTGACTCACGTCAACAATACTAACTACGGTACTGTCGATGAACGCAGCGCGAGATTCAAACGAGTGGAAGGGTACTCACAGGCACACTACTACTCTCACATGTCACTCATACAAGCTCACGGGACTCGACGATTCGCGCTCTCCCCACTAGTCTCACACGTAGACGTTTCAAGATCCACTGACTCTAAAGGGTTAAATTATCCCAAAAATTATTTATCGACGTGAATGAAGATAATTTATTTGATGAAATTAGCGCTGTGAATTCAGTTCGTGAAAAACTATCACAAAGTGATAATCCTATTGATAAAAAATGGTCAGAAATCTTACAATGTACGGAATTGACTGAATTATATAAAATTATAAGTAAAGTCTTATCAATACCTATAAGTAACGCATTTGTGGAGCGAATATTTTCTTTAATGAATAATTTATGGACTGATGAACGCAATAATTTGAGTGTTAACATGGTTAAAGCCGAACTATGTACCAAAATAAATTTTAACATGACCTGTGATGATTTCCTAACATTTATTTCTAAACCTGAACAACAATCTATGTTAGACGCATGTAAAAAAAGTCAAAAGTATGATTTTATAAAAACTAAAAACTAGAGTTAGTTATATTTTTATATTAATAATAATATTATTTAATACTGTGATAATATTAATAATTTGTCAAGTATACAAAAAAAAAAATTTTTTAACTGCATAATTTATGTATTTATAGCTATGTGAAATAAATTAATTGACTGATAAATAAAAGCAATAAGCTTTTTTTTTTCTCTTCTAATTCAATTAAAATATTATCTCCGGAATTGTCAGCAAGATCTCCGGTTTTTGGAGAATTTAAAGTTGGTAACCCTACCTAGAGCTGACACACACACTTTTTTTTATAATCTAAATATATAATTTAATAAGTATGTGCCACGACGATCCATTATCTAAATTATTGACGAAATGTTGACAAAACGCAATAAGTATTAATATATAAATTTCAAATGGAGTTTAAATGCACGCCTATTTATGTATCTCAAGTTCACTAATCAATTAACAGGTGGAGGCATCTGAGGCACCTGAGGACATAACAAACTATTGAATATTTATATTTTGTTATTGATCAATTTACTTTTAAATTTGTTTGCATTTGTTACGTTGGCTACATTTTCATTCGGATCTCTCTTAGGGACCCTCCAGGAGGTGGCGTCAGCTCCGAGGCTCTAGTAACCTCCCAGGACACAACATGATTTCGCGCTTGAAGACTTTTAATATAACCGTGACTCATGGCCTACACCTTGGTATTGGCAATTTAAATCATAGTACTAGTGATAATTATAATAATAATAATTATTATTATCATTATTATTATTTACTGATACTTCATTATTAGCCAACAGCAATCTGGCACGTTGTAATAAAATGAAGTATAATAGTGGGAATTAGGTAAAATGATTCTAATTCATAGAATCGTATATTCCTTGAGGTATTAAAAATTTTTTTAAATCTAAAAAAGTCAATTACTTTAAAGCACAATGCAGTGAATTTAAAGATTTATCTAATTATTAGGAATTTATTTAACTTGAATTAAATAAATTTGTTTGCATTCTGATAACTTTTTCAGAGAAATTAATGGTTATGAAAAACCGTCTTTTAATATAGAATTCCTTTGACTATTGTTTGAGATGATAATTCACGAAATTTTAACTGTCAAGTATGTTTTTTCGCTACTTGTGTTTATTGAATATATTACTCAAGTTCTATGCTTAGAAGTAATTTATGCAATTAATGCTGGTGGGGAAACATTTACCGATAGTTTTGGAATTAAATACATACGAGATCCATTAATGGGGAAAGTTGGGACCGCTTCGGATTATGGAAAACAATTAATTATTGGCCGCATAAATCCTGTAGATCAAACTTTGTATCAAACAGAGCGCTATCATCATTCAACTTTTGGCTACGATATTCCTATCAGTGAAGATGGCAAGTATGTGATGATACTAAAATTTTGCGAGGTTTACTTCAACTCCCCAAATATGAAGGTAGGTGGAAAAGTTTATACTTTATTTTTTTGAATGAAAAACAGTTTTTTAATTGCACTACGCTTTTTTTTTCCTCCAGGTATTCGATGTTGTTTTGAATGGTGATCATACAGTCGTTACTGATTTGGATATTTTTGAGAAAGTTGGAAGAGGTGTCGCTTATAATGAGTACATTCCTTTCACAATACAAAAGGGTAAATTAATGTACAATAACGAGGAATCTGATATTCTTGGAGGAAAAATAAGGGTGGAATTTATTAAGGTAAACTAAAGTTTTACTGACCGATTATAATTTTTATTCCAAATTCTTATTCTATCAGTTTACAACTAGCAGCTTTTTCTCACTTACATCTTCCTCTAGGGGGGGATCTAAAAAAACCAACCTATCGAATTAATAGCTTATAGAAGACCTACGTGCTGAGAAAACAATTCTCCCTTTTGAATAAAACGCAAAAAAGTTTTTTCATTAAAAATATGATAACTTTGAACCATTTAGGTTAACAATCTCGTTCTAGAATACTGTTGTAGGACATTAAATTTTCTAAAAAAAAAGGTCCTGGTAGTCAAATTTCTAAACTCGACTTTGGTATACTTTAGGGTGGGTCAAAAAAATCGAATAATTTATTTTTGACTTGATACTCTGAAAAATAGGTTCGTAGACACCTGAAAAGAACTATCTCCAAGTATGAGCTCTTAATTATAACGGGAAGGTCCTCCGCTTTGCGGGTTTCTATTTTTTTCAAATAATCAGATAAAAAAAATTATTTCTCACTTCCAACTGATCAAAAGGATCAAAAGATATTCATAGTTGAAGTTTGGCTATTTTAAGGAAAATATTCGTTTTTGTTATGAATTTTTTAAGTTGATGAAAAAAAATTATTTCGAATTGCAGAACTCATGATTTTGTTGGAAATTTACTGCTCTACAAAAATGGTCTCTTATGATTTTTCCATTAAGTGAAGCCGTTACAAGATATCCAACGTCAAACATTAACGAATATCAATATTTCCAGTTTTTGATCAATAATTCGATAAATTTAAATTTAAATTATTAGTTTCAGGAAAATTTACATAAATTTGAGTTTCGATGGATAAAGAAATGTTATAAACAATTTTTTTAATATTGTTTTCAGTCTTGAGCTTGTTTGATTGCATTAAAACAAGAAATTAGAGCATTTTTTTTACATATAGCCAATGATTACGATAAAAAACGAAGAACAATTGCAGTACTTATTGCAAGTTGTCAAAGAACATCAAAAAACATATCCAAATTGTAATAAAGGAAATTATTTATAGTAATAGGGAACTATTAGTAACTAACTAGTAATAAAAAAGTTTAATACTGGTTTTTTTTCACTTGATTCAATACTTTTCATATTAAATTTGACAGAGAAATGTGTCATTCACTTTAAATTAAACTAATCATTGGCTATATGTCGAAAAAAATGCTCTAATTTCTTGTTTTAATGCAATCAAACAAGCTCAAGACTGAAAACAATATTAAAAAAATTGTTTATAACATTTCTTTATCCATCGAAACTCAAATTTATGTAAATTTTCCTGAAACTAATAATTTAAATTTAAATTTATCGAATTATTGATCAAAAACTGGAAATATTGATATTCGTTAATGTTTGACGTTGGATATCTCGTAACGGCTTCACTTAATCGAAAAATCATAAGAGACTATTTTTGTAGAGCAGTAAATTTCCAACAAAATCATGAGTTCTGCAATTCGAAATAATTTTTTTTCATCAACTTATAAAATTCATAATAAAAACGAATATTTTCCTTAAAATAGCCAAACTTCAACTATGAATATCTTTTGATCGGTTGAGTTTTTGAAAAAATCATAAGAGACCTTTTTTGTAGAGCACTCAATTTCTTACAAAGTCTATGTCACGGAATATTTTTCCTAGCAGTTGGAAGCGAGATATAAATTTTTTTATCTGATTATTTGAAAAAAATAGAAACCCGCAAAGCGGAGGACCTTCCCGTTATAATTAAGAGCTCATACTTGGAGATAGTTCTTTTCAGGTGTCTACGAACCTATTTTTCAGAGTATCAAGTCAAAAATAAATTATTCGATTTTTTTGACCCACCCTAGTATGTATGTATGTACGTACGTACGTTTATAATAGAGATGGGCAAAAAAATCGATTAATCGAACATCGATATTTTTTTCCATAATCGATTATTTTTTCTCGATGTTTTCAAATATCGATGAATCGATTATTCGATTTTTTTTTTTAATAATCGAAAAAAAATCGAAATAATTTTTTTGAATATTTCAAACAAAAAATGGACGTACTCTTAATTTATCTACTCTAACTTTTTGAATGTTAGCATCGACCATCCCTAATAGCCACTTTCGCTTGGAATTGAGTGTAATTTGATGTTGAAATTACCTGAAATCCGCTGCCCGAATGTGCAGACAATTTCACAGCAAAAGTTGAAAATAAAAATTTTCGGTTAATTATTCTTCAATTTAAGACGCGTTTTCATTTGTTTCTTTATTCGCACTCATCTGGATAAACGGTACTATCTCTGTTGCACTTGTACATTAAATGGGAACTTTGTCCAAGCTTTTGTCGTAAACAAATGGAAGTTATCAAAAAATTGAAGTGCACTTCGCTAGATCATAGAGTAAAGCATCGGGTCTGTGTCTTTATTTTGTGTTTAGAGCTTTTATTTCAGAGAAAAGCTGGGACAAAATTATCTGAAAACCGTTCTTAAAAGTCATTTTTTACGAAAATAAAAGTCGGTTATGTTCTTTCTTACCATTTCAGAAGGTAAGTAAATTTATTCATAAAATTGTTTGCAATTTGTGGGTAAAAATATACTTAACAATTTTACAAATCAAATTAACGATAAATTGACATAAGTCTTGCCTGAAAATTAAAAACAACTTTTCTCCAGTCAACTTTTCAAGTGAATTTGCATTCTAATTCGAGTAGTAAATTTACGTCAAATGCAATAGCTCGTTTAAATAAATCAATTTTTTTAAATGCAACTTCTGAAGAAGATTGAGGCTTTAACAAATAATTAAAGTTGAAAATATTTTTATTTTACTATGTCTAAGCATTTACTTTTATTTATATATTTATTTATTTAATAATTACCCACAATAAAATTTTATTTTAAAAATTTAATTTTAATTTTGGCGGTTCTTTTTTCATCACGTAATGAAAAAAAGAAAAAAACATCGATTTTTTTCGATTATTTTCGTCTATAATCGATTACACGTATTCGATTAATAGTTAAATCGATTATGTAAACATCGATTATTTTATTCAACATCGCCCATCTCTAGTTTATAAATATCTATAACTTTTGAACGGATAAACCGATTTTGATTTTCAAGGTGCCATTCGACGCGGCTTGCGAATATCTTGAAGCTAAAAAAAAATTGAACTTGATCGGTATAGCTCGTTCAGTGATATTTCAAAAATAAACTTTTTTCAAAAATGTTTTTTTTGGATAACTTTTTATGTTCTGGATGGATTATTTCCAAAATGGACTGGGCTTTGGAGCTTCATAAGCCGCGTCGAATGCCGCCTCAAACATCTAAATGGGTTGATTTTTTCAAGAGATATCGTTGTCGAAAGAATTAAAAAAAAAATTTTTTTTTAGTATTTTGAAAATTTCTCAAAAACGACTCGATAAATCAATTTCAAAATCTAATCAGTTGTAGAACTCAATAAAACGCGTCGATTGCCGCCATGAACGTCTCAATCGGTTTATTCGTTCGAGAGATATCGTTTGAGAAAAAATAGTAAAAAACGTTTTCTTTCGAAAACAAAGACATACAAAAGTATTTTCGAGCTTGAAGAGCTCGAAAATGTATCTACAACAACTTTTCGAGCTCAAGGAGCTCGAAATAGGCGGGAAGTTTTGGGGCTGGCCTGCAGGGTCAACCGACAGACCGATTTTTTTTTTCACTTTTTAAATTTCTGCTAAGAAAATCGATTATTTTCAAGAAATTCGGAAAGTTATTATTTTCACCCTTGTTATGTCCGCCGCTGTATTTTTAAATTAATTATCCGGGATTTCTCCCTTTGGTAGCGATAGAAAAATTTAACGAGCGATATGGAGGTTGCGGACAACAATAAAGAATACGAGGAAGATTTTAACTTCCTATATTTATTATTTAATGTGGGTTTTTCGAAGAGTGTGAACCCAAACGCCTTCGAGCTTGGTCAACGTTGCATTTATAAATCGATCAACAGAGAGAAAAGATATTAGAATTGTCTCTCACTTACCTTTAGATGATTCTTTCTTCTAACACGGTAGGCGTTTATCCCTCCAGAACTTTGCAGCTCACTCGGCCTCCTCCTGATGGATTTGGTTGAATGGACGCGGCTGGGGTTGTAGGATAAAGTCTTATGTGCTACTTTCGAATGAAACACTCAAGGTTGAAGTAGTGATCTCTAGTCTTTTTATTAACCGTTCAATTACAATATTATTTTATTGAACTTCACTTACACCCTATAACTTTTCACAATTTTAAAATATACAATTTTATTGTATTTTGCGTCTTTGTTGGGCCCGAAGGCTAATATGCGCAGAACTACGTCGACTCGAGATTGGATTACAAATTATATTTAATTTTGTATCACTATTCAATCGAACCGAATTTTTAATAGTTGTTTGAGAACTTTTATAGATAATTAGGATTCAGTTATTGACTTTTCAATGCAAACGCGGATTCCTGCAATAACTGAATTTAATAGAATTTTTATTTATAGATCTTACTGACTTTTCAACGCAAATGCGGATTCCTGCAGTAAGATTAAATGATTTTAATATAGATTTTTAATTTAAATATTCCTTATTGACTTTTCGACGCAAACGCGGATTCCTGCAATAAGATTCACGAAATTTTCGCGGTTTCGTTATTCGCGGTCCGTAGGTCTCAAGATCACGAGATCTGATAGTCAACTAAGGCCCTGAGCCATGTTGCTCAGGCTATTTAAAAACTTTTGATTGATGTTTGATGGGAGTAATTAAATTGTTGTCATTGGTGGAAAATGACGACAAGTTTTTATTTATTCGTCAATCGTTATTGCAAGAATCGTCGCTCTACTTTTATACACATAAATGGTGGTAAAACTGACGCTGCGTTTTCGCAGGCTTTTGTAAAGAGGAGTTTCATAAATTTATTTATGAAATAAAATAAATTAATAAAAAAAAATTAATTGGACATAACACCCTGATTTTTGAAAATGCAGAAGCAAAATTTAATTTAATCAGTGGCGTATATATGTGTCTAGACCAATAAAATTTCTTATCTTACATTGGTCTAGACACATATATAGGCATGAAAATGAAAGCTCATTTGAAGAGCTTTCAGATGAATCTAAGAGAAAGTCGATAAGTTATAGCATTCAAAAAATATCGAAGGAAGGTTAAGTAAAAATATGAATTTTTGACATTTTGAAAATTTTGGAATGCTATAACTTCTAAACTAATCGACCGATTGAGCTCATTTTCCAACTCGATAAAAGTAGTCATCCACAGAATACGTACACTAAGTTTCAAGGCGATCGGTTTAAAACTGTGGTAATAATCAAAGTGACAATCTTCATAAAATTATTTTTTATAATATTTTGTAACTTTTCAAAACCATTTTTCTATCAGAAAAAGTGGTCAAATCAATAAGATCCATAGTGGAAATTGAATGCGATCGTGCGAGCTTTCAGATAGAACAAACAAAAATGAGCTATCACTTTCCGTTTAACAGTTACATCCGGTTGAATCAGTAAACATTTTTTTTTTTTTTTTGAAAATTTTACAAAATTTCAATTAACCATAACTACTAAACATATTGGCCGATTTGGCTCATCTTAGAACTCATCCAAAGTAATCGTCCATAGAATCATAGAAATCGTCATAGAAATATAATATTAAAAAAAAAAAAAAAAATGACAATTTTTATTTTATTTTTTAAATTATTAAAACTCCTATAACTCGGAAACTATGGACTTTAGCAACTTGACTTATAGGGCTTTTTTTGAAGGGAATAAAATTTCCAATAAAATTCTCATTCACATTTTTTGTGTGCATTCATCGGTTTACGTTCTGCAAGCCAATAAAGGTCAATTTGATACGAAAAATGACTTCCTCAGCAGACATCAGTGAAACAAATGGAATTACAGCTAAGATATTATGGGCACTTTTGAAGAACACCAAACGCCTTACAATTTGCGACCAAAGCCGCATCGATATCATAAAACGCAGCTGAGTATTAGAAAGTTAAAAAAAATAAAAGTAATTTAATTTACGTGTATTTTAAATGGGAAATCTTGGAAATCTAATGGAAAGTACTTAGGATTGGAATTAAGAGCTCAAACTTGGTAGGAATTTTTGTTTCAGCATAAAAAATAATATTTTGCTTGATGAGCAACAAAAAAAATACTTTCGCCGGAAACGAAGCACCCTAATAAATACATATATAAACTTTTGATCCAAATGTATTTTCTGACTCAACTCGTCGAGCTGAGTTTAGAAATAGCAAAATTTTTCGAAAATTCCATCATGAGGATAAATACAATAGTTAGATTTCTATGAAATCTACTAAACAATCGAATAAAAAATTCATATTCGTTTGTTTGTCTGTTCAGTACAAATTTTTTATAATTTATTTAAAATTAATTTCTGGATGAGTTATATTTTTGAATATAGCTCACATCTGGATGATAGATAAACAAACACCATGTAACGAAAATACAATGAAAGAGATGGAAAGAATGTGACGACTAGGACCTCCAGAACCATAAATAGAATCATATATTCAAAATTTTTAGCTAAAAACAATCTATCTTTGATTTGTTTTAATATTTTGAAGTGTTAATCTTATAAAAAATGAGTTTGATATATTGGTAGGTAGAAATAGCGATTTTCTATTTCAGATTTGATTAAGTGAAAAGAAACTGAAATAAACGTGAAATTTGTCGTATGTTTCCGTCATTATCTTATTCAGGCCTTTAAAATCGATTTAAAAATTTCACTCACACAATACTAAAAAGTAGAAAGTATTTATCGAAATAAAAACAATTTTTAATATACCATGTTTTTAAAACGAACTAAAAAATATTAAATAATATTTCTCAATCTCATGAAAATTTAAAACCACATACAAATTCCGAGCTTCTTACAGATAATCCTGAAAAATTATAATTGTGAATTTTTAATAGTTATGAAAATACTTGTAAGATTTAAAACGAAAAACGTGGGGCGCATACAACAGATAATTGATGCATTAATAGTTCAACTAACAATTTTAATGCATTGCAAATAATATGGACTGATTTGTAAGTTTTTTCATTGACAGCTCTTCTAGCTCCACACTTCTTAAAGTTATCTGTTGCATGCGCCTCACGTTTTTCGTTTTAAATCTTACAAGTATTTTCGTAACTATTAAAAATTCACAATTATAAATTTTCAGGACTATCTGTAAGAAGTTCGGAATTTGTATGTGGTTTTAAATCTTCAAGAGATTGAGAAATATTATTTTATACTTTTTAGTTCATTTAAAAAACGTGGTATATGAAAAATTTTTTTTATTTCCATAATTATTTGTGGATATTTTCGCATAAAAATTTCTGGGAATGTTCTTGAAATGAAATTTAACAATGTACAAAAGGTTTAACTTAATTTACTCTTAATTGATTCACAAAAAAAGTGTTTTTTTTTTTCCACACCTAAAACCCTATAACCCCCTTAATAATATAGTCTTAAAACTGTATAATTCTGTTTACTTTAGGCTTTGATGGCCTGTAAATACCAAAAATCGAGTTTAGAAATTTGACTCCTAGGACTTGATTTTAGGAAATTTAATGCCCTACAAGAATATTCTAGAGCCAAATTTTTATCTCAAGCGGTTCAGAAGTTACAATATTTTTTTAAATATTTTAATGAAATAAAAATTTTCTGCGTGTTATTTAAATGGGAAATTTCAAATGGCTACCGGCACCTTTTAAAATTGAGCTAAAAATTTTTCCCAACGGGAGAATTTTTGTCTCGGTACATAGGTCTTTTTTAAGCCATTGATTTGATAGGTTGGTTTTTTTGGATCACCCTAGTGAATATGAATGGTGCAATTTCAGTATAAATTCAATCCCTAGCAGATTGGTTAAAACGACAAAGGTTTTTAATTTTTGTTTCGGTTTGTAAAAAGTTTTAGCAAAGTTCATCTTAAGCTTAAAAATTTATTTTAAACTGAAAATAGGAGTTAATCACATTAAAAGTAAATTAATCTAATTTATTTTTATGTTATAAACTGAGTAAATCGAATTTAAACTATTTTTAAACTGATGAAAATATTATACCTTCTCTAGCAGAGAAGTTAAGACATTCAAAATCAGTTTAATTCAGGTTTTAATCCAAGCCAAGTTTAAAAAGCGTTATTTCAAGCGTTATAATCTGTTTATAATTGCTTCAAGTAAAGTTTGAAACAGGTTGGTTCGTGTATGTAAATGACAAATTGCTTCAGTTTAAACGATCCAAAAACTAGTGGCTGGTAGACTTCGGATATTTCAGCAAGCTTCATATTTTCTCCTGTCACTCTCCCATACACAGAAAAAAAATTCAATAAAAGATACGATGTTAACATCATAATCGTGAATTATACTTTCATTACTGTCAATTTTCAATTATCTTGTTCAGAAATTAACATTTAACATCGTAATTTTAACAAAGCCTTTATGTATTAGAAAATAATTTTAAAAGTGACAACGTTAACATCGTATAAAGAACAAAAAAATCTGATAAAACGGTTGATCCTACGGGCCTGCTCCAAAACTGCTTCATTAATCCAGTGTTCTTTCGACAGAAATTGATAGAAATGATCAAGATAAAGAGTTACGTAAATTATGAATAAAACCAGCAAGTTAATATGTATATAAAACATCAAAAAAAAAAAGTTAAAAGCCGTGATTTTTCAAGAATTCGGTTGATGATATTATTTAAACTAACAAACTTATTACAATAAATTGTGTAGTGATTATCAAAGGCTATAAAAATAAAGGGCCGGTATAAGTTTTGAAACGTATGATTAATTGCATAATGCGCACTGATAGAAAAACTGTCTCGATTCAAGAAAAATTTTTTCTTCAAAATGTAATTCTTGTTTTAAAATTCTTAGTTGTTTTAATTCAAGAAATAAGTTCTTGAACCAAAAAATTAAAATTCTAGAATGGAGCAAAAAAAATTCTTTGTTTGAAAATTTTATTCTTTAATAAAGCACTTTTCGTTTTGAAACAAAATACTGAAATATTTCGCTTGAGAATTTCTTGCTCTTGGATTAAGATAGACAAAATATAGATTTAAGACATTACCAACTTGTTTCAAGATCGACACGAATTTTAAATTAAAATATTGATTTACTCAACTTGAAAAAATAACTTTTTTTTTCAAAATTAAAAATTGTCGAGTGATTTTTTAGGATTACATTTATTGACTTCAAATATGTCAACGAAAAATTTATTAAAAAAAAATTTTATTTTTCATTTCTATGAAAACATCTTCCATCAAGACATTACTACTTGAACCAAAAATTTAAAGCTCTTAAAATAATAATACGATATTTTTAGTTGAAGACAAGTGATCTTGCTTGAAGAATTTAATAGTATCGATTGAAGATAATAATCTTTAGAACCGAGAAAATCTAGACCAAGACAAAAATTTCTTGAAGAAAGATAATTAGCTACTTCAGAAATAAATTCTTGGCTAAAAAAAAATATACTTATTGAGTCAATATAAATTTTCTATCAGTGCGTTATTCGTGAAAAATACAGTAAATTTTAATTTTTTTAAATTTTTCATCGCTGACATTCTTCGAACCACCCTGATTGAACAAAACGATTTGTGACGATTTAAAACGATTAAAAATTTAATCATCATTAATCGTCATAATCGTCATGGTTTTTTACATTTAATCGTCCCTAATCGTCAAAAGACGATTTATTATTCTACGATTAAAAACGGTTAATGACGATTGAAATTTCAAATCGTCATCAATCATTTTTAATCTTCATGCGGAACCAAAAATTGCAATATTATTTTACGATTAAAAACGATTTGAAATTTTTAATCGTCATGAATCATCTTAAATCGTAAAATAATATATAGCAATTTCTGGTCCTGCATGAAGATTAAAAAACGATTAAAAATTTAATCGTTTTTAATCCTCTTGAATCATAAATTGATGATTCATGATGATTTAAAACGATTAAAACAGTTTTAAGCGTCACAAATCGTTTTGTTTAATCAGGGCAATTAACCGATTATGATGTTTAACCCGTCAGCACACGCAAGAAAATGGATTATAAAAATTAGTAATTGATAACTAAAAATTTAGATTGTGGTCACAATTTAATATCATTTCAAATAGTAATATCGTAGTTTTATTGAATATATTATAATAATCTTAATTTAAACATTGAAATTTGAAGTTTATATGTAAATAAATCATGCACATAAAAAAATGCTGGAGTTGAATTTACCACACCAAACTAGTAAAAATTGAACAACACTTTGTGATCGCCGCATTGACAACTGTAGTAACATAAGTCACAGTGTCTATGCTATTTCTCTACTATAGGAGTTCTGCTTACTACTGTAACGTCGTAAAACTTTTAGGCTCCACAACTATTCAATGTGGATCCTGGAAAAAATAGACGCGGAATAAATAGACTCCGAGAAAATGAATCAGCAAAAATAGACCAAAAAAAACGGATGTAAACATCTCATGTTTTTCATTAGGCAACTCATTTTATTTTATTTTATATAAGACTTTGTTCCTGGACTCTACCGAGACTTTTCCCCTGGATCCCTTAAAGGCGTCCTTTTTTCACGAAAAATATTAACAAGTGAATTGATGGCTACGTAACATTTGTCCCGAAGAAAAATTACCCGCAACAAAACACCCACAAACCAAATTACTCGCAAGCCAAAATATCTGTAATTAATATACTATCGGATAATACACTAACAACAATTATTGTTATTAAATCCAAATTTTGTGTGAGTAATTAAAAAAATGTACCTACACATAAAAAAGTGTGAAAAATAGCACCCTTTTTTCACGAATTTTGTGTGTGTGCAATTACAAAAGTATACACACAGAGAAATAGTATCGAAAATAGCACCCTTTTTTCATGAATTTTGTGTGTGTGCAATTAAGATAATATACCCACACATGAAAAAATGTCAAAAGTGGTACTAGCGAGTGTTTTGTCGCGAGTGATTTGTCTTCGGGTCAAAGATCGTGTCACCGAGTTCCGAATTGATAGATATTGAAAGGCATGATATCATCAAAGTGTAGGGCCGAGTATGAAGTTAACCTTGAAATCGGTAATAAGCTGATAAGTTGATTTGCCGGGTCTATTTTTCCAGTCTATTTTTTCCGGGTCTATTTCTTCCGGGTCTATTTTTTCCGGGATTATTTTTTCCGATTACCATTCAATGTAGTATAAAATACTTATTTTGTGGTTTTTCGAACCACACAATTTTAATAAAAAATTGGTATCTGTAACTACTTTTGGAGTATACAATACTACATTACTTGTACAATCTACTCAATTGTGTGGTAAAATGATCGAAAGAAAAAAATAACAGTTCCACCTACAACTTTTTTACTTTATTCTATGGGTAAACCTCGACTCGTGTCAGTGAATTTGATATTATAAATCATAATAATATATATAATTAAGAATGAATGATACATTTATTATAAATAAACGCAATTTTTAAAATCATTGCTTATTGGGTATCTGCTATTCATGGGAATTATAACTTTTGAAATTATGTTTTTTATATTTTTTATTAATAAAAATTAATACTTAATTATTCTAAGTTTATGCTTATACGAGAATTCATAGATTATAAATATATTTTTAAAATTATCCTTATCAGATATTGATGAAAAGTTGGCTTTTAAAATTTGAGTCCTAATTATTATAAGTTATTCATTAATAAATTCATTGTTATATCATATTAATTTGAGAAACTGTAAGTTCGAAGAATGTAAGATAAATTTTGATATTTTTATAACTTTTTCAATATCATAAAAAACTAATGATCGTTAACTAACAGATATTTAATTAATACATTAGGAATAAAATATATTCAACTACTATGTTGTGGAGTAAAAAGAACCACAGTGGTTATTTCTTATTTCTACTCACTGTAGTAAATGGTACTACAGATTATGTACAATGCCTGACATTAATTCATCCCGTCTTATGTTGCTTTTGTTTCAATGTACTTTTGCATTTTTGGCCATTTGAATTAATATTTTTGGGAATTAATGAAAATGGTTATTTAAAATTTAGGGAAAAATAATAAAAGAATTTAAGTATAAATGTACACTAATACAAATGGAAATATGTGAAATTAGAAAATGATTAAATTGTACAACTGTACATGTGGCCAACTGAAAAAAAGAAAAACTTTATTTTTGAACATACCTCCGGAAGGAAATATGTTAAGTTGGTATAATGAAAAAAAGTTTAAATAAATTTATGAACTTTTTTATTGCTGGAAATATGTAATTTAGGAAATTAATTTAATAGGTTATTTATAAAAATAGTTCATAAAGAAATTGTATAATTTAAAAAAAAGCAAAATTTGCTTAATGAACAAATGTAATCTAAGAAATAAATATAAATGTAAAAAAGTATCGATGATTAATTGAACAAAAGTCTTTATGAATAAATGAACATATGAATTTATGTAGAAATAAATTTATGGACAATCGAAAAGATGGAAATTTGAATTTTAGGAAAAGTACGAAAATGGACATTCGTATAAGTATCCATTTATAAAAATAAAATCTGTATTAATGGACATTTGGATAAATGGACTTATCTATTAGTGGAATTAACTAAATGGACATTTATAAAAATGGGCAAATGAGTTTTTAATATTTACTCTGTTAAAAACGATAATCAAATTTCCATCGTGGTCAGGAATTATTGAGTGTGTATTAAATAGAATGTATTTCGGAGGAACTGGGAGCTCGACTACCGAGACATCTTCTCCGAAGGTTCTTGAGGAAAACGATAAAATTTAAAATAGTTTATTAAATATCAGGCAGAGAGGTGTCAGGGGAACTGGAAACCCAACTATCAAGACATCTTCTCCGAAGGTTCTTGAGGAAAACGATAAAACTTGAAATAGTTTTTTAAATATCAGGCAGAGAGGTGTCAGAGCAACTGGAAATTCAAGTACCGTCATTTTCTCTGAAGGTTTTGAAAAAAAGTGTTAGGATATAAAGTAATTGATGAAATATTACACGGAGAGGATTTTAAATCTTTTCAAATCCCTTTTCTCATTCACGAATGGCTTACAAGGCTACATGAAGTTGACAATGATATACGATACAATGATGTATATCATTGTCAACTTTATCATTTTCCTCAGGAACCATCGGAGAAGATGTCTTGGTAGTTGGGTTTCCAGTTCCCCTGACACCTCTCTGCCTGATATTTAATAAACTATTTTAAATGTTATCGTTTTCCTCAGGAACCATCGGAGAAGATGTCTTGATAGTTGGGTTTCCAGTTCCCCGGACACCTCTCTGCCTGATATTTAATAAACTATTTTAAATTTTATCGTTTTCCTCAAGAACCTTCGGAGAAGATGTCTTGGTAGTCGAGCTCCCAGTTCCTCCGAAATACATTCTATTTAATACACACTCAATAATTCCTGACCACGATGGAAATTTGATTATCGTTTTTAACAGAGTAAATATTAAAAACTCATTTGCCCATTTTTATAAATGTCCATTTAGTTAATTCCACTAATAGATAAGTCCATTTATCCAAATGTCCATTAATACAGATTTTATTTTTATAAATGGATATTTATACGAATGTCCATTTTCGTACTTTTCCTAAAATTTAAATTTCCATCTTTTCGATTGTCTATAAATTTATTTCTACATAAATTCATATGTTCATTTATTCATAAAGACTTTTGTTCAATTAATCATCGATACTTTTTTACATTTATATTTATTTCTTAGATTACATTTGTTCATTAAGCAAATTTTGCTTTTTTTTAAATTATACAATTTCTTTATGAACTATTTTTATAAATAACCTATTAAATTAATTTCCTAAATTACATATTTCCAGCAATAAAAAAGTTCATAAATTTATTTAAACTTTTTTTCATTATACCAACTTAACATATTTCCTTCCGGAGGTATGTTCAAAAATAAAGTTTTTCTTTTTTTCAGTTGGCCACATGTACAGTTGTACAATTTAATCATTTTCTAATTTCACATATTTCCATTTGTATTAGTGTACATTTATACTTAAATTCTTTTATTATTTTTCCCTAAATTTTAAATAACCATTTTCATTAATTCCCAAAAATATTAATTCAAATGGCCAAAAATGCAAAAGTACATTGAAACAAAAGCAACATAAGACGGGATGAATTAATGTCAGGCATTGTACCATAGTATACTAGTAACTGTTACTAAACTTGTAGTTATCCTATATATTACTAGTTAGTGTAGTAGATGGAACTCCATTTGTGGTAAATTGAACTACACATTTTTTTACTAGTATCATAATTGAAATTTTAACTCAAATTATTTTATTCAATTTCATATTAAGTATTAATCCTATAGTAAAAAAAAAAAACAGAATACTTTTTCGTAGATAATTTGATTCTCTTTCATTTTTATTTTCGTTATTTAACTTAGCATTCCGATAATTTTTTTAATTTTCTAATTTCAATTCTTAAATTTTTCGCATTCAACTTTTAATTTTTTGCCAATTTTTTTTTGCTCTATAGCCTTGAGAATTTTTAAGGGTATCAAAAAAAAATTTTTTTTGTTATTAATGTTTATTTGAAAGGTTGAAAAAATTAAATAATGAGAAATCTACTTCCATTTGGGCTGCCGAATGACCTTTTTTTTTTTAGTTGTTTCCATTTTAATCTCGAGCTCATGAAATCAATTAGAACACTAATTTTTCAAGAGCTTGGCATTAAGAGTGTAATTGAAAATTGAAAAAATTTATTTTCAATATAATTAAAAAAAAAATGATCAATATCAAATAGTAACAAATTTTCATAGATTATTTGTAAATGTTGATTTAAAAAATTATTTGATGAATTACAAATAAACAGTAACTTCCCTATCAAAAAATTCCCATAGAATCCACTTAATTGCGACAAAAACCGCATAGAAACCAATACAGTCTATAGAATTCTATACGGTTTTTGTCGCATTTGAGTCGATTCTACGGGAATTTATGATTAGGGCTTATGTAGTTTCTGTTATTAAATCTTAGACAAGCTTGACTTATAACTGACATAATCTTCCATATGACTTCGATTAAAGTCATAGATTTGTGATAAAAGCATAGAACTCTTGCTTCATCGCACAGTGTTCGTGTCTCGGTGTCGGGTTGCAAAGCAATTTTTTTTTCTCAGAATATTTATAAGAAATCTAAAAGTAAATATTAAAATCTTAATTTGTAAATACGACTTGTCACTTTGTACTAGAGATAGTAGTAATTAATAAAGGATGGTAACTTAAAATTTTCTTCCAATTCATTTATTAATGATTATAAAATTATTAACAATAAGTCAAAACAAGATTAAATTCTTTGTCAATTAATTTTTATCATTTTACGCTTGGAGTAAAAGTTTATTTCGAAAACAATAAATACTGAGTTAACTGAACAATATATATATATATATATATATATATATATATATATATATATATATATATATATATATATATATATATATATATATATATATATATATATATACAATACTGAGTCTGGTTCTAACATTTTCACATAAATAACTGACTACATTTTCGACTAGAAAAATTTTGCAAAAAAGAATTTACAAAATAATCATCAAACCATTTAAAAAAAAAATATGCACTAGATTAAATTAATGTACAATCCGTTTAATGAACTACTATATAGAAGGTGCAAGTTAATCTTTCTTTCTTTTAATCAAAATTAACGAATTAACAAATAACACTGAAAAGCACAGTGAAATTTACTTAATTTCAGAGTTGATTTGCTTAGTTTTCAATCGGAAAAATAGTATAGTTATTAAAAGATAGTCAGTACGAAGATGACTGGGATGAGGTAAAGCATTTGACAACGATTCGTGAACAATATTATATCGAGGTGAATAAAAGCGTTATGTTAAAGTGAAAGATCGCAGTTGTGGTGAATACTTTTCTTTTGTTATTGGACCTTTTATGTTTTTACTCATGCGTTTTATTAACTCACATGCAGTGTCACCAAAGCTACGTGTATAATACAAACCATTAGAACACTGCTTGGACTGCTGCTAGTTTTTGATCACATTCTTCAAGTTACTGACCTTGATTTTGGATCGTTTCTTAATCCTTATTAAGCTTCCTATTTTTGGAAGATAGCCGCAGATTTTTTTCAATTACACAATTCAGATGGCGTTTCAAAACTTCCGGAGACAGTACGTAAGAATGATCCATCCCCGTGATCCAAGCCTCTTAATTTGTCAGATAATGATATAGTCCAAGCTGAAATAAATAAGTTAATTAATTACTTGAGCTTCATCATTTTTATACTTGACATTATTAACTTTTAACAGTTCCTGCAGTCTTACCTGTATTCTTTGAATTAATAGACTAAGGTACAATTGCGTCATGAATAGTCTTTTTTAAAACATTAAACAAAAATTGAAAATTTTGAGAGCTAACAATTATTGTGATTCACCTTTATAATGCTGTGAGCAAGCCTATGCAGAATTTATCAAAAGATCCTTGAGAAAAGTGCCTTGACCAGCGACTTGTACTGAAATTGTTACATGGGCAAGAGGGACAGAGGGTGTATATTTTAAGATACGCTTTTTTTGCATTAGTAACGCTATATATATATTGTTGCGGCAATGTTTTGCATTACTTGATTCTTGTTCAGATCTGATTATATCAATATATAATTTCGATATTTTTTTTTTCAGGGCTATCGAGATAATCCTAAAATAAATGCAATAGCTGTAATCAAAGGAGTTATCGATGGTATTTCATTTTATTACAATTTTTTTTAATACAATAAGAAAAGTTACACTCAACGATTATGTTGCAAAAGTGAATTTCACATTTGTAAGCATAAGCCGAATCCTAATATCAACATAACAGTTAAGCTTACGCAGATAACATCATAAAATGAAGTCATTTCAATTTATTAAGATGAATTAAGATACTGTTATTAAATTAATAACATACTGGCTGATGATTAAAAATTATGTTGATGTTATGTGCGATATATTTAAACTGTTTCCTGCTCATGAAGTTCATATCATTAATTTATACCTCTGATTAAAAAACCCTACTCACTTTATGGGGATTAATTAGACATTTTCAATCGAAACAAATAACATTTCCAAAGCTTGAAAATTATAATTGAGGCTCAATATGATGCAATCGGAAAAATTGTACTTACCCTGTTTAGAAAATCTCATAGAATCCAATAGATTCTCATAAATTCCTGTAGAGATTTTATAAGAATGAATGAGTTCTATGAGAAGTGCTATACTTAAGTATAGGGCCTTATACATACAACTTAAGGTGTTTCATATTTAGGCGGTATTTTTTTTTCTGTCCTACCTAAAAAACTAACCATTTGTAAAACAAAAAAAAAAATTCCCTCTTAAAAAAATTCTAAGTCAATTAAGGTCTTCACGCATCGAAAAATTTGATTTCCCATTTAAATAACACGGGAAAAAAATTTTTTTTTAGTTTGGAATTTTTTACCTCGGCAATAGCTCATTGTACGAATAAGTCCAGTATACATTTTTGTAGGAAATTATACGCTCTACAAAAATGGTCTCTCATCATTTTTCGATAAATCCACCTGTTTAAAAGTTATTGGAGCTCGAAGTAAAGTTGGAGATCTTTTTACTTTTCCGGTGAAACTATCAGATTTATCACCAAATTATATAAGGTCTTTTTTGTTGACAATTTTATTCTCTACAAATTATTATCAGTCAAGTTTTTTTATATTCCGCATTGTTTTCTAGTTATTCCCATTTTAATGTTGAGTTCTTGAAATCGATCAGAACCACTTTTTTAAGAGCTTGTAATTAAAATAAAAGTAAATAGAAAACAATGCGGATTTTCAAAAAACTTTACTAGTAATAATTTGTAGAGAGTAAAATTGTCAACAAAAAAGACCTTATAAAATTTGGTGATAAATCTGATAGTTTCACCGGAAAAGTAAAAAGATTTCCAACTTTACTTCGAGCTCCAATAACTTTTAAACAGGTGGATTTATCGAAAAATGATGAGAGACCATTTTTGTAGAACGTTCAATTTCGTACAAAAAAATTGTATTGGTCTATTCGATCTATTGAATTGGTAAAGAGCTAACAATACTTAAAGCTAAAAAAAAAAAATTTTCCCGTGTTATGTAAATGAGAAAAAAATATTCGATTTTTTTGAATCACCCTAATATATATATATATATATATATGTTGTAGACAGATCGTGAAATTAGACAGTTCGTGAACTGTCTAGTTATTTCATGAACTGCAGCCAGATCGTGCAATGGTCGATCAGTTACACGAAGTGTCTAAAATTTTTAGCCAGTTCATAAAATGCAATTAGAGGCCTTAGACAGATCGTGTAATGTTCCAGAATTACATAAAATGTCTAAATTTTTTATACAGTTCATAATGTGTAATAGCAGTTTTGCCGATTGTGTCATAAAAAAGAGACAACAAAAAAAAGATAAGATATTTGTTGAAGCAGCCCATGTTATTTATTTATACACAGAAAAAAAGGTTGACTTGGCTCAAGATAATTTTTGCCTTCATTTTTTTATTCTTAGGCTAAGTAAGTGTGTTTTTTTTATTCCGGGAACATTTTCTTCGACTAATATTATGAAAATATTGTATCAAGAATAATAAAATTTTCATTCAAGTTGAATAATCTTGGCTTAAGAATATTTATTTTAAGTCAAATTTATTTTGTTTCTAACCAAGTAAAAAACAATATCAAAACAAGATACTTTTAGTCCAGTAAAATAGACCTTTAAATGCGAATTTTTAGATAAGTCGTTGCATTTTTAATATAAGTTACTTTTAAGTGTCTAAAATTGAGTGGTAAAGGAATTTTTTCAACCGGCCCCCGGGTAGGGTTGAAAAAAATTAAAAAAAAATGTTTTTACAAAATTTTGAAAAAACGGTAAGAGCTAGAAAAAAAAGTTCCAAATTAAAGTTGCAGGACTTCAAATTTTACATAACAATGGTCCTTTGGCTTTTTTGGCTGTTATTGAAATTAACAGAGTTAGGGAGGTTGGAAGCTAGGGGATGATCGTTACAGCTTTAAAAAATCATAACTCCTTGAAAAATGAAGATAATTAAAAAAATTTTTTTTTGTTTTATTCATAAAATTATAAACTTAAATCTCAGAGATATTTTTTTTTTTTTAATGTTTTATAAAAAAGTTATAACAATTCAAAATTTTAATTATTTTTTTTTTTAACCACTCTAATTGATGAAAATATTTTTTTTTTTTTTTCATTACTTAATTGAATTTTTACAAAAAAATTTTGACGTTGGAAATTTTTAACTTCCCGCTTAGAAAATCGATAATTTTCAAAAATTTCGGGAAGTTATTGTTTTCACCCCGATTTTCGAAAATCGAGTTTTCATCAGATGTCGACGTTTTGAGGTACTAGGAAGCTATTCTGACTAATTTCACGATGATGTCCGAGTGTATGTATGTGTGTGTGTGTGTGTGTGTGTGTGTGTGTGTGTGTGTGTGTGTGTGTGTGTGTGTGTGTATGTATGTAAACTCTTTATAACTTTTTAACTAAGAAACCGATTTGGATGGTTAAGGCGACAATCGAAAGAGCTTTTTGGCCATCAACTTTTCTGAAAATTTCAGATCATTTGACCAAGTAGACTCGGAGATATTGGCCAATTACGAAAAAAAAAAATTTTTTTTTTTTAGTTTTTTATTGATTTCTCAGAAACGACTTATACGATCAACTTCAAAATTTAATCAGCTCTAAAACTTAATAAAACGCGTCGATTGCCACCTCAAACATCAAAATCGCATAATTCGTTCGAGAGTTATCGTTGGAGAAAGAAATAGGAAAAAACAGTTTTTTGCGAATATCTTTGAAACGACTCAACCAAAAAATCTAAAAATCTAGTGAGCTTTAGAATCTATTAAAACACGTCGATTGCCACCTCAAACTTAAAAATCGGATAATTTGTTTGAGAGTTATTGCGAGAGAAAGAAATGCTAAAAACTATTTTTTTCGTAATTAATGGCATGCAAAAGTATTTTTGAGCTCGAAGAGCTCGAAAATGTATTTACTACGATGTTTTCGAGCTCTTTGAGCTCGAAAACAGCGGGAAGTTTTGGGGCTGGCCCGCAGGGTCAACCGATGCCCAGATTTTTTTTTACTTTTTTATTCCAAGCAGGTATGAATTTATTTACCTGGCGTTAATTTTTTTGTGGCGGCGACTTTGCTTTTACTACCGAGTAGCGTAGTGACCGCGCATGCGCTAGTAATCTGAATCAACGTATACTTGTGTGTCGTTACACGTACTTCAACATTTATGTGTGTATGATCTTGTAAGACGTTAACGAAAGAAAGAGAGAAAAATACATAAGTACAAAAATCGAATAAAGGATAGAAATAATGGAAAAAAAGATATTCAAGTCTACTTATTCATTTATTATGACTGGACTTAACATACTCGCTTCGCTCGCCTTCATTCTTTCAAAAATCCCGCCACTATTTCAGTCGACCAATTGACAACCGAATAAAATAGTCACAGACGTGACGTAAAACAATACGACATCCGGTCATCAACTTTTTAGAAGAGGATCCTGCTAGTCCAAAAATGTAGGCGAAATAATAATAATATGAAGCAAATAATAACAATAGTAAGCAGCTACTGAGATACTCGGACAATTTTGTTTTTTTATTTTTTTGTAATTTATTCTTTTTTTTTAAGACTTAATTAACTTTTGAAAAATCGATTCGATAATATAGGTATCAATCGATTCCAAATTTCATGAAGCATCCAGAAAACCTATCGTTAAAAACTCGACTTCTAAAAAGTTAATTAATTATTTATTATTAACAAATGTGAATTAACTTTAAAAAATCGATCCGACAATGTAGGTATCGATCGATTCCAAATATCATGAATCGTCCAGAAAACCTATCGATAAAAAATGGATTTTTTAAAAGATAATTAACGTTTGTTAATAATCAATAATTAATTAACTTTTTAGAAATCGAGTTTTTATAGATAGGTTTTCTGGACGATTCATTTGAAATCGATTGATACCTACATCGTCGGATCGATTTTTTAAAGTTAATTTACATTTGTTAATAATAAATAATTAATTAACTTTTTAGAAATCGAGTTTTGAACGATAGGTTTTCTGGACGATTCATGAAATTTGGAATCGATTGATACCTATATTATCGAATCGATTTTTCAAAAGTTAATTAAGTCTTCAAAAAAAAAGAATAAATTACAAAAAAATAAAAAAACAAAATTGTCCGAGTATCTCAGTAGCTGCTTACTATTGTTATTATTTGCTTCACATTATTATTATTTCGCCTACATTTTTGGACTAGCAGGATCATAATAAATGAATAAGTAGATTTGTTTTTTTTTTTTTTCCATTACTTCTATCCTTTATTCGATTTTTGTATTTATGTATTTTTCTCTCTTTCTATCGTTAACGTCTTACAACATCATACACACATAAATGTTGAAGTACGTGTAACGACACACAAGTATACGTTGATTCAGATTACTAGCGCATGCGCGGTCACTACGCTACTCGGTAGTAAAAGCAAAGTCGCCGCCACAAAAAAATTAACGCCAGGTAAATAAATTCATACCTGCTTGGAATAAAAAAGTAAAAAAAAAAATTTCAACGTCAAAATGTTTTTGTAAAAATTCAATTAAGTAATGAAAAAAAAAAAAAAAAATATTTTCATCAATTAGAGTGGTTAAAAAAAAAAATAATTAAAATTTTGAATTGTTATAACTTTTTTATAAAACATTAAAAAAAAAAAAATATCTCTGAGATTTAAGTTTATAATTTTATGAATAAAACAAAAAAAAATTTTTTTAATTATCTTCATTTTTCAAGGAGTTATGATTTTTTAAAGCTGTAACGATCATCCCCTAGCTTCCAACCTCCCTAACTCTGTTAATTTCAATAACAGCCAAAAAAGCCAAAGGACCATTGTTATGTAAAATTTGAAGTCCTGCAACTTTAATTTGGAACTTTTTTTTCTAGCTCTTACCGTTTTTTCAAAATTTTGTAAAAACATTTTTTTTTAATTTTTTTCACCCCTACCCGGGGGCCGGTTGAAAAAATTCCTTTACCACTCAATTTTAGACACTTAAAAGTAACTTATATTAAAAATGCAACGACTTATCTAAAAATTCGCATTTAAAGGTCTATTTTACTGAACTAATATATCAACATCTCAAACCAAGAACTTTTTTTGTAGTCGAGTTGAGAAGTGCGTTTTCTGCGAAAAATCGTTAAACCACTCTTAAAAATATGGCGATTGGTGCATTGGATTTAGAATTTCATTCTGAGAAATGGGTGTTTTTTTTTTTTATCCGCCATTAAAAATTCCATTTGTTATAAACAAAAAACGAAGAGACAAAAAAGAAGTCTCCGTTTTTTAGCTATAACTTCAAAAGTATTAAAGATATCTGAAATTTAAAAAAAAAGTCCATTCGGCAGCCGAAATGGAAGTAGATTTCTCATTTGATTATTTCAACCTCTCAAATGAACGTTAATCACAAAATAAATTTTTTTTTCGACATTCTTAGATTCTTAAGGTTATAAATTTAAAAAAAATTGTCAAACAGTTTAAAATTGAAAGCAAAAAATTTAAGAATTAAAATTAGAAAATTAAGTAAATTATCGGAATAACAAAAATTGAAGTTAAAGAGAATCTATTTATCTACGAATAAGTAGTCTGTTATTTTTACTATAGGATTAATGTTTAATTCAAAATTAAATAATATGATTTGACTTGAAATTTCAATTATGATAGGTCTAAGTGTCATACTTGAAATCAGTTGTAAACACTGTCAATAAAAAAAAATTGAATTTGCACACTTAAAATAAGATATTTAGATTTTATGAGTTTTACACTGCAATAATATGAATTCAATCAATTTCATAAATTTACTGATAAATACAGTAGTTAGGATTCTATGGAATCTATTAAGAGTAGGAGGACCAATGCAAAAGCAAAATTTCATTTAATGAGTCGTAAGATAAGAAATTTCATTGGTCTAGACACATATATAGGCATGAAAATGAAAGCTTATTTGAAGAGCTTTTAGATAAAATTTATGGGAAGTCGATAAGTTATAACATTCAAAAAATATTGAAGAAAGAATAAGTAAAAATCTGAATTTTTGGTATTTTAAAAATTTTGAAATGCTATAACTTTTATAAAAATGAGCTCATTTTCCACCTTGATCAAGGTAGTCACCCACAGAATATGTATGCCAAGTTTCAAAGCGATCGGTTTAGAACTGTGGTAATAATCAGAGTCACAACTTGCATAAAATTAGTTTTTATAATATTTTGTAAATTTTTAAAACCATTTTTCTATTCGAAAAAGTAATCAAATCGAAGAGCTACATAGTGAAAATTGAAGGAAATCGAGCGAGCTTTTAGATAAGACAAACGAAAATAAGCTATCTCTTTCCGTTTGAAAGTTACATCTAGTTAAAGCGGCAAATAAATTTTTTTTTGAAAATATTACAAAATTTTAATTAACCATAACTTCTAAACTTATTGGCCGAATTGGCTCATCTTTGAACTTATCCAAGGTAATCCATAGAATAAGTATACTAAGTTTCATTAAGATCGGTGTAAAATTGTGAACGCTATCGTTGGAGAACGGCGCGTTATATCGTATATATATATATATATATATATATATATATATATATATATATATATATATATATATGTATATATATATATATAAACTTTTGAACCTAGTGTATTTTCTGACTCAGCTTGTCGAGCTGAGTTCAGAAATAGCAAAATTTTTCGAAAATTCCATCATGAGGACAAATACAATAGTTAGATTTCTATGAAATCTACTAAAATAGATCCTAAAAGAGGAGAAAATTTCAGTTTAATAAGTCTCGAATCCCCTCGTTGTAGCTCCATTATTTATAATTTTAATTTAACGTTGAAAGTTGGGCTCTGCGCGGCCGTTTCGGCGCCTGCGCGTCGTCGCCGACAAAAGTATGTAACATAAAATAATTTTTTTATAACATAAAATATTAATTTAAAAATCTGAATAAATTATAGTGTCATCTAGACACCTGAAGGAATATAGCCCCGCATAAAAAAAAATTTTAGCTCGATTTTTGTTTAAGTTATTTGATTGTTAGTTAACAAATTTTTTGGAGACTTGAGTTCTTATAAAATCTCTTAAAAATGTTTAAAAAATGAGTCTATAAATTTTTTTTTTCTTGGGAGCTCTTGTTATATGAATAATGAACAAGATTCCGTTGTAATAGTTTATGAAAGTTTTTTCATTTGTTTATAATGGTTTTTCAAAGTTATCAAAAATTGAAATATCCGGCTAATGTTATAAAAAAAATTTTTTTTCCGAAATCTGTAATTGTGGTTGTTTTTGTATTCATATATTGCGTTTAGTGGCTTGGCTAAAAAATCTTTAACATGAATTGTTTAAAAAATTTTTATAAACAAATAGACAAATTGAAAATTTTTGAAAAATTATTTTTTGTCATTCTGTTGTCTTAGTAAAATAATGATTTTTAAAAAAAAAATTTTTTCTTAAAAATATTTTTTAATTGTTAATAATAGTTTTTTTCATTTATCCACCATTTAAATTATTTATTAAGAAATCATTTTTTTTTTTAAATCATCATTTACAATTCTCAATACAATCATGAAAAAAATTTTTTTTTTTATTAAATTTCCATTGTTTATTTTATAAACAATTCGTTATAAACAAATTTCTACTTTCATTATATTTTTTTCCGTGGCTTGAAAAAATTACAAATACCGCCGTGTGCATTAAAGTTGTGAAAAAAATTTTTCTCTATTTTTTATTGAATTTTAAAATACTTTACCCCATCAAAGTTGAAGTGGTCAACTATTTTTTCAACTTATAAATTGTTATAACTTTTAAACTATTGATGATACGGTCTGAGACACTCAAGCTGATCTTTTAGACAATTTATTGATTTATATAATAAATTCTTTAAATGCTCGATATCTATTATGGTTCAATTTTTATAAGCATTTGTTTATAAAAAAAATGCATTACTTGAATTTTCAAATAATCATATCTTTTAAACTATTGAAGTTACGGCTTATATGATTCAAGACAATTTTATTGAGTAATTATTGAACTCAAAAATAATTTTTTTATATTTTTAGCTCCATTTGTTTCTCATTTTTTTGATTTATTCAAATTATTACACGGTTAAGGGTACGTTTTCTGGATCTTATTGACCTTATACTTTTACCTAACGCCAATAATTAATGTTGTTCTCGCGATTTTGTTTTAGTTTTGGAATTTTCAATTCATTACTTAACATTTGTCAATTCAAAAATTTTAAATTTTTGCCAGTAGTGCAGCCTGGAAGAAATTTACAGAATTGAATGAACTTTTCACAGAAGTGTCGCCCTGACAGTTAGCAAGTATAGATTTCCTGACTTAAAATATCTACATGTAAAAATCTGTTGTGTGTAAGAGTATAAATGTGTCAATAAGATCCATAAAACGTACCCTTAACCGTGTAATAATTTGAATAAATAAAAAAAATGAGAAACAAATGGAGCTAAAAATATAAAAAAATTATTTTTGAGTAGTTCAATAATTACTCAATAAAATTGTCTTGAATCATATAAGCCGTAACTTCAATAGTTTGAAAGATATGATTATTTGAAAATTCAAGTAATGCATTTTTGTATAAACAAATGCTTATAAAAAATGAACCATAATAGTTATCAAGCATTTAAAAAATTTATTATATAAATCAATAAATTGTCTAAAAGATCAGCTTGAATGTCTAAGACCGTATCATCAATAGTTTAAAAGTTATAACAATTTATAAGTTGAAAAAACAGTTGACCGCTTCAACTTTGATGGGGTAAAGTATTTTAAAATTCAATAAAAAATAGAGAAAAATCTTTTTCACAACTTTAATGCACACGGCGGTATACGTAATTTTTTCAAGCCACGGAAAAAAAATATAATGAAAGTGGAAATTTGCTTTTCTCGCCTCCGGGCGGAAAGCGTCAACTTTCGTCCCGCTGTGCAAAACGAAGATGCCGCTTTCCGCCTCCGTCGACGAGAAAAATAGTATACACTCCTCGGGAAGTAAATAAGAAAGCCTCAGATCTCATGTTTGTTGACCTCGGCTTCGCCGCGGCCAACAATTACATGCGATCTGAGACATTTCTTACTTTCCTTCCCTAGGTGTGTAATATACTATATAACAAATTGTTTATAAAATAAACAATGGAAATTTAAATAAAAAAAAAATTTTTTTCATGATTGTATTGAGAATTGTAAATGATGATTTAAAAAAAAAAATGATTTCTTAATAAATAATTTAAATGGTGGATAAATGAAAAAAACTATTATTAACAATTAAAAAATATTTTTAAGAAAAAATTTTTTTTTTAAAAATCATTATTTTACTAAGACAACAGAATGACAAAAAATAATTTTTCAAAAATTTTCAATTTGTCTATTTGTTTATAAAAATTTTTTAAACAATTCATGTTAAAGATTTTTTAGCCAAGCCACTAAACGCAATATATGAATACAAAAACAACCACAATTACAGATTTCGGAAAAAAAATTTTTTTTATAACATTAGCCGGATATTTCAATTTTTGATAACTTTGAAAAACCATTATAAACAAATGAAAAAACTTTCATAAACTATTACAACGGAATCTTGTTCATTATTCATATAACAAGAGCTCCCAAGAAAAAAAAAATTTATAGACTCATTTTTTAAACATTTTTAAGAGATTTTATAAGAACTCAAGTCTCCAAAAAATTTGTTAACTAACAATCAAATAACTTAAACAAAAATCGAGCTAAAATTTTTTTTTATGCGGGGCTATATTCCTTCAGGTGTCTAGATGACACTATAATTTATTCAGATTTTTAAATTAATATTTTATGTTATAAAAAAATTATTTTATGTTACATACTTTTGTCGGCGACGACCCGCAGGCGCCGAAACGGCCGCGCAGAGCCCAACTTTCAACGTTAAGGAGGTTCATCGGATAATCACTTTTCTTACAATATCATTCAATTTTTAAACACAAATACTTTTAAGTGTCCTGTATACGTAGGAATTTTTTAAAATAGTCCTTGCGGTACTAAATTTCGAAATATTAACAATTAAAAATCGTACATTTAACATGCATTCCCTATGTTGACCGTAGTTAAAGTGAGCATTTTATTAAATAACAATCATACTTTTCTTACAACATTTTTTTAAAAGCTGAAAATCATTAATTCAATTTACAACAAGTAATTTTTTTCAATAAAAACATAAACGAGCGGTATTCATTTTTTTGTAATCAATTTTTAAAGTTTGTTACTTTTAATGATTTTCAAGCTTTCTCCCATAACCTGACGAGTGAGAGATAGTGACTCGGCAACGTTGCAGTGCGCGGGAAATTCAAAACACAGTAGAAGCCCAACAGATTTAAATAATTACAAATTATTTTTTGAATTTAGAATTTTTTAAATTTAGAATTTTTTAAATTTAGTCGTGAAGTCATTGTTATTTATTATTCATTATTTGTTGTCTCCAACTACGTATAATCTTGAAATTATTCAAAACACTTTCTACAACACATGCTCAAGGGGAAAAATATTCTAAATTAGAATGCAACGTAGCCAAGTCTGAGAAAAGACACAATGGGATCATTTTTATACTTCTGCGCATATAAGAGGATGCGCGAAAGTGTACTGTATCTCAACCACTTCTTATTGTAGTTAGAATGTTTTACACGGGAGAAATCTTTCTAAAAGTTGCGAACTACTGCTACCGATGAACCTCCTTAAGGTAGTTGTTGCGTGGATTAATTTAATGTAGGATTTTTATAAAAATTTACCTGATTGTTCTTTGATTGACTACGAATCATATGAGACTAATCTGAGTAACATTGACCATCCCAATTTTATGAAAAACGATTTCAAAATATTGCTATTTTAACACAGGCTCTTATGGAGAATAGCGGTTTACGGGCAATGTTTTTTTAATACAATTAAAACGCAATGTAGGATCATTTTGTGTGTTATCGAAACTAAAATTATAAACCATATAAAAAAAAATGAAAATTATTGACCACGTCGTTTCTGAAATATAATTCATTAAACCTTGAAACTTTTTAAAAATTTCAAAGATGTACCACAACAGTAGTGCGATGTGGCAACAGCGCTTATATTATAGCCAAATAGGCGCGGGAAAATACAAACAGGCACATAATAAAAAAAGCTAACCAATGAATAAAATTAATTAATTATTCTACTATTAAAAAAAAATTAATCAATAATATCAAATTTTTGTAAATTTATGAAAGGCAATCGTTTTATAAATTTATTTTTTCAAACAAAATAAAATTAATTAAACATTTATTTTTTATTTATTCTAAAAATGAATAAATTGTTCGACATACAAATGCTCTCTTACTTAAAGATTTCGTTTATTGATAACTTTTCAGCGTTTATTATAAATTAAATAGAAAAATAATAAAATTTATTAATTTATAATAAGTAAACGTTCATACATTTCTAATAATTTAATAATAAATAGCTTAGTTTATTTTGACGGTTAATTTGGTTATGTATTACGACTACATTAATAAATATATTACGGAACACAAAAAAGATGCACAGTAACAGTGAACGGCGTTGCCACGATCACTTCTCGAACATTATGGATGTATGTGTATATAAACGTATTGATACTACTTGGATGTATGTAAGAGCATATGACTGTACTTTTACAAAAGTTTCCAATGAGCGGCGTTCAACTAACCGCTTCAGTTATGCTGTTCTTTTAATTCGGTATGCTATACTTTTGAACGTGACTACCTCGAAACAACTACCTTAAATTAAAATTATAAATAATGGAGCTACAACGGGGGGATTTGAGACTTATATAACTGAAATTTTCTCCTCTTTTAGGGTCTTTTTTTAAATTCCAGATATCTTAAATACTTTTGAAGTTATAGCTAAAAAACGGAGACTTCCTTTTTGTCTCTTCGTTTTTTGTTTATAACAAATGGAATTTTTAATGGCGGATAAAAAAAAAATACCCATTTCTCAGAATGAAATTCTGAATCCAATGCACCAATCGCCATATTTTTAAGAGTGGTTTAACGATTTTTCGCAGAAAACTCACTTCTCGACTAGACTATAAACGATGTGACTAAACAGTCATTAGTCACGAGAGCGCCTCTTGCGGAGGATGCAGCTACTATTTAAAATTTACGATGTAACATCGTACTTTTTGTAGCTTCCATCGTATTATAACAGAGGCAGCACTATAATATTTATTTTATTAAAAAGTAAATAGAAATATTCAAAATTTGGAAAATCCAAAAGTGCACGACTCATAATCCTCATTTATTATGAAATAATAAAATTAAAACATGAAAAATAATAATAATGAAATGGCGGGAGGCACGAGTAAATTTAAAATATATACAATTTTCTTTCATTAAAATTTCTTGTTTTTTTTTTTTTTTTTTTAATTAATTAATTATATTAGTATTTTTATTATAATTATAAGAGAACTTATTTAAAAAATATCTCGATTAATAACAAAAAAAATATATGTAAATAAAAAAAAAGAATTAAATTGAAAAAAAAAATTCAGGCTTACCAATTTGCAATAATACAAAAAAAAAACAGCTGTACTAAGACGGTTATCCGCGAGCGCCTCTGGTGGAATAAATATACGTGAAACGTATAGATATATCACCATCCATGTTAATTTTACATAGATATATATAGATATAGTTATACAGCCTTTTTTATTCTTTTATCAATTGTAATTAAACGACACTCAGTTACCTAGCCATTTTCAATAGGGGTTCTACAAATCGTTCAAAGAATTTTTTTAAAAAAAGTTTGATTTAATTACTGGATTTTTTCGCAAGTTATCGTGTCTACAGGTTTCATACTTGACGGACAGGAAATTTTTTTTTAATATTTTAATGTTTTTTCCGTTTTTATTAAACTAAATAAATTTTTGAGAAGTATGGAACTAATCTCCATTAAATGATCTTCAAAATAGTATGCAAAATATCTTAATTCCGTGAACCAACAAGGGTATAATAATTGAAATACTTGCCGGAGTGAGGCGAAAAAAATTTTTCGATCGTAAAGCACTCTCTGATGCTTCGCATCATGAGTCGTGCAATATACGAATAAATATAGTTTTTAAAGTGTAACTTTTATTTATTTTTTTTACGATGTTAAGTTGTAATTTTTGAAGCAAATTTAATCCTAAAAGTCTCTGTTAAAATTACGATGTTAAATAGCAAAAAATATAACCCACATAGTAAATTTTGAAACAAGATATTTTAAATTTAACGCAAATCAAAGTCTAGTCCAGGATTATGATGTTTACATCGTAAATTTCGGTAGAATTTTCTTTCCGCGTGGTCTGATCTTACAGATAAGGAAGTTTGGTTACAATCGGTGGAAGTAGGTGGATGTGGGTGGTAAAATGTGTGATGGGATACTTCTATCCTTTTTTAACACATTGTACGGCTTATTTGAACTCGAGATTGTGTTAAATGGCGTTACGTGCGTTTGTAAGCGACAATATTAAGAACTTTTCTAGAATATTCCAGAATATTCTAGATTGTTCTCAAAATATCAAGAATGATCTGAGAAATTTGGCAATGTATCCAAATACTTAGAATTATTTGAAATAATTCTTATTGATCTAGAATGTTCCAAAAATTTCGAAATTGATCAGAAAAGTTCTAAGAAAAATATATTTAAATTTTTAAAATCATTCAAAAATGATTTTGATCAGTCTTGAATGTTCTGGATTGTTCTAAAAATTACAAGACACATTTGAAATAGTTCCAAATCGCACTCTGTTGATTTAAATCAATTAACTCTTTAACACCCGCGCAATGAGTTTTTCTCTCACACTTGACTTCAAATATTTTTTTCTAAGTAATTTTAAATATAATGACCTAGTGAAATTTTTTCTATCTTTATAAAATTTCATGCTTTTTATGATTTTTGAAATTTAAAAACTATTTCGAACATAAAAAATATTTTCAAAAGATTTATTTTAAAAAGCCATGAGACTTATTCTCATTACGCGAGTAAAGTAAGGCGTAAATATTAATACGGTTCGGCTCAGTTCGGACAGTTCCGAATTTTTTCGGCAATCACCGCCATTTTTTTTCAGCCGTCACATCTGTTATTACTTAGATAATTAAAAAATAGAAAACAAGTACATTATAGAAAATTTAAAAATGAAAACAAGCGGAATATCCAAATAAATTATAACTACGTCATTACTGGGAAAGTGCATAGTGTTTTTGTTTTATTTAACTTAAAATTTACGATGCGCCGAAGCGTGAGACTTTTTATCATCACGCGGGTAATGTTTTACGTTGCTCTAACGCGGAGGCTGAAGGGTTAAAAATGCATCAAATTTGTTTTGAATGTTCTGGATTATTTTATAAATTTTTAGAATGATCCGGAAAATTCTAAAATATTTTTTAATTTTTAAAATCATCCAAATATAATTTTAACCAGTCTAGAATGTTCTGGATTGTTTTATAAATTTCTAGGATGATCTGGAAAGTTTTGAAATATATTTAAATTTTTTAAATCATTCAAAAATTATTTCAATCAGTATAGAGTGTTTTGGATTGTTCTCAGAATTTCGTGACACATTTTGAATGCTCCAAATTGCTCTTAGTTGATTTAAATCAATAAAAAATAATCCCAAATGATCTAGAATGTCCTGAAATGTTTTATAAATTTTAAAGGTGATCTGGAAAGTTCCAAAATACATTAAATTTTCAAATTTATTCAAAAATTATTCTAATCGATTTAGAATGTTCCTGGATTGTTCAAAAAATTTCGGAAATCATTTGGAAAGCTCCAAATTTCATTTATTTGCTTAAATCTCACAAAAATGATTCTAATTTGTTTAGAATGTTTTGGATTGTTTTGGGAATTCGATAACATTCTGTAAAATTGTCATATCTGTGTAAGGTAAAGCCCCTATACCCGCTCAGTACCATTAGTCGCTCACTTTACCTGTTTAAGGCGTTTTTTTATAATTTTTATAAAAAAAAATTACAATTAAAAATATTATCATTAATAAATAGTAATTTGTGAATCTAAATATGTTAAAATATGATGTATCAAATTACTTTATAATTGATTATAAATTTAAATTAAATGACTGTTTTCAAAATCGCGCTCAGCCGGGCAGTTTTTACTTTAACGTTCATTCGTTAGATTAAATTTAGGTTACGTCAAATTTTTTAAGAATTGTTATAACTATATCTTATTAGATACATTTTTAAAATTCATGAAATTTTATATTATGAAAGAATAAAGTAGTATAATTTATAAATTATTTTCGAAAACAATAAACTTATGATAGTTTAATTGATATTGTCTTTAAGCGACTATAGGGTCATGTGTTGATCAAGTAATGGTACATTACAACTTTTAGTGAGCGACTATGGGTACACTCAAGGACCTTATTTAAAAAATTAATAATTATCAATTATCAACATTATTCATCAAACTAAAATTTTATTCTAATACTCGAAACTTCAAAAAATAACTATAAAAAAAAATATGGTTTTTCATTTTATTTATTAATTTATATTGAGTGATTTAATCTTACTCAAATGAAAAATGAGTGGGTATAGGGGTTTTTACTTTAAATGTTTTAAATTAGTTCAAAATTATTTTATCGGTCTAGAATACTTTGGATTGTTTTAAAAATTTTGAAACATCCCTGATTTAACAAAACGATTTGTGACGATTAAAACTGTTTTAATCGTTTTAAATCGTTATAAATCGTCAATTGATTTTAAATTTTAATCGTCATTAATCGTTTTTAATCGTAAAATAATAAATCGTTTTTTGATGATTTGGGACAATAAAATCTGAAAATCCATGACGATTATGACGATTAAAGACGATTAATGATGATTTAATTTTAAATCGTTTTTAATCGTCACAAATCGCTTTGTTTAATCAGGGATTATGAAAAATTCTACAATATTTTCAAAAGTTGTTAATTACACGAATATGATCCGAATTAGTTCAGAAAATTGAATACCTTAATAAGTACACTACCAAAAAAAAACCCAGCGAAGCGGATGTTCGCAGCCAATATATACTAAATATAGATATACAAATACATGAGTAATCGGGTATTAGTTCCCTAATCGACTCTACTAAGTCTTTTACCTTGTGTTCAAAAATAAAAATTTAGGGAATTTTTTCGTTCTCAATTTTTGATTTGTTACATTTTAGAAATTTTTTTTTGTCAAATAGTTTGAAATATTGTAAAACAAAGTCGCATATTCTCAAATCGCTCTTTTATACATAGTTTGAATTACTACTTTAGCCTAAATTTCAGCCCGAATACTTGCATTTATTTTTTAGAAAAAATTCTTCTACTTTTTTTTATGCATATGAATATGTAATATTACAGATGTACCAAAATTGGGTCCAATACCTCCAGAACCTGATGAATACCATGGAAATCAAGAAGATGAAGAAGAATCACCAATAAAAGCCAGACATCCAAGTGGTCCTCGCACACCAGATCCATATTCAATTGATGATTCCTCAATAATGCTGCCTGTCTTTGTTGCTATTGGAGCATTTATACCTCTTTTGTTTTGTTTATGCAAACTTTAAATATTGTATGCCTAATGACATTCGTGATGCTATAGATGACGAGGATATAGTAAAAAATTATTATGCTTAGTTATAGACCGTTCTAATTTAAATATTAACAATATTCCATGCAATTTTAATATGCATTGAAAACAAACTATTTTTTATATCTATAATTGCTTTAAGTGAAAGAGGAAATTGCAAAGAAAAACATCCAAAAGTCAACTGAGTCATAGTAAACAAATATATTATAATGTACTTAATTTATTAAATTTACTTAATGAATTTTTTATTTATTTTTATGGATGAATAAGTGTATATGTAAATAAAAGAACTTATATAATATCGTAAGTATTTTAAGTTATAAATTAATAATATAATGATTGAGTTTATCAGGGTATGCTGAAATTAATAGCAATTTATAGACACGTGATAGTTGAAAATAAAAACCTTTATTATCAAATATGAATTATCTATTTAATGCTCTATATTTTTGTAAGCTTCTTTTTTTTCATTAAAACCACTTAACTTATTATCACGTGTTATCATAGATTTAAAGTACAAAATTCATAATTTATCAAACCAAAATCTTCAACTTTTTAGATAATCAATAGCAGTCATAAATATTTTTAATTCGTCCCAATGAAAAGTAAAAAAATTAAATAATTATTGATTTTGTATACATGTAGTCTACATTTTGGTGCTTGAATCTTAGACTAAAAGAATTGACTGTTGAGTCATTTACTTTATTAATGATTATGTCGTTGTTAAACAAAATAACTCTTTCAATCGTAATAAGCTTATTCATGTCATACAAAAACATGCGCTCACATGATTGTCAAACATTCAATTCATCGTTAATTTATGAATTTCACTACTTGGTTACAATAATGGCATGGAAGTGAATAAAAGAGTAAATTTATACAATACTTAGTTCTTTATAGAGTAGAAAAAGTGACTGTTAGATTATACACTTGAAAATTTTTTTAAATAAAACGAGACGATTAAAACACATTTTTTTCTTTTACTTGATTTTTTAGCTGCCAAAAAATAATTTCAATTTTAAACTTTTTTTTTTCTCTAAAAATATGTTAGATAACTTTTAAGATTACATTGAAGATTCGATAAAAAAGTTTGGAACTATGCTGATAATTTTATATTAATCTGAAATCATCATAAAAGATATCATACTGGTATTTTTTTTTTCTTAACAATTCGAGTTATTTAGCAACTATCGAACTTTAATAAAAAAAACTCCCGAAAAATTTTAAATTAATGGAACTCAACTAATTTTTTGTTACTTCGCTTATTTATTGTAATATTCACTAGCTTATTGTTAATTCCTATTAAGTGTAATAATATATTAATTATAATTAATGTATATTATTTAAACTAAGAAAAATAAGATGGAGAGAAAGATAAGCAGAGGGAAGTGATGAGTATAATGTGCATAGTTCACTTACACTCTTTTAGTATAATATAGGAGTGGGGGCAGATTAATCTAAAAATCAGCCTCCTCTCATACATCCGTAATATAATTTGTTGCTTTAAATTATTTTGAGGGGATAAAAGAAACCGTTCCTTCCATTTATAAATGCTTGGCACGACTGCAGTGGCATCAGTATATTCAGATTCACTCTTGAAGACTTTATCTAATACATTAACTATGGTACAAATTATTGGAAAATTCGAGCATGAATCGAGTGAGGGTTTGGAAGCGTACCTTAAAACAGTTGGTGGAGTTGAAAACCAAGAAGCTTCAAAAGCTTTCAGTCAAGGAAAACCAACTTTAGAAATCAGTCAAAGTGGTGATCACTGGATTATTACCGTATCCAATGAAGGTAAAAGTTCAACCACTAAATTTACCTTAGGAACTCCATACGACGAAACTATGCCTCACGGTCTAACTCTTAAAGTAAGTGTTTATTTATTTGTTTATTTGATTTTTTTTAACTATATAGTATATTGTGTGACAAGGGATGAAACAATACGATTTTAGACTAAAGTGAAGTTGACTGACATCACCCACAGTCTGAAATTGTGTATCATCTTGTTACACGCCATATTTTTAATGATTACTTGCATCGGAATTTCAAGACTCAGTCGTCTCGAATCGTTTCTTTTAATCAGGGGTAAGAAACAAGTTTATTTCAAACCGATGATGCAGAGAATTGTTAGAGAATGAGAAATCTGTGATTGACAGTCACTTGTTAAATAGTAAATAAGATAAACACAATTGTTTCTGCCTGCTGTATGAAGGTATTTGTGAATTATGAATTCGCTAGTAATTGTTTGCGGCATCGGCTTGAAATTAGCTTGTTTTGACTGGCTGTAGAGACACTGAAACTTCAAGTTTCGATGCTAGTATCATGAAAAAATAATTATTTATGATTGATCTTATTTTTCCAATAATTGATCGCACAAAGATTTTTATAATCGTAAAAAAATTTTCGAATTTCTTGCAGAGTGTAACTACACGGGATGGAAATAAATTTATCACTGTATCAGATCTTCCTGATGGTAATAAATCAATTCGTGTATATGAGTTTACGGATACTGGTATTACTGTTGTAAGTAGACATAAATTCAAAATTATAGATTATTTCGATCTATAACTCCTCATTGAAAACATAACTAAAATTATTAATTTTATAAATTATTTCAGCATTTATCGGAGAATAAACATGGAGTTAAAGCTGTTCGTACCTATAAAAGAATTTAAATGTGTACTATCAATATATTGATGTTATAAAAATAAAATTAACATCCAAATAAAACGTTAAAAAAACATTGATTTACTAATTTTTTTTGTATAAACTTTATTCAATTTATATTATTTTAAAATAGTTTAGAAATAGTAACGGAGTATCATTAAGATTAGAAAAAAGCGGCTTTTATAAAATAGACTATAGTTTGTAAATGTGAGGACACCCAGTTTTGTTTTATAATTTGGTTTTCCTTTACTCCACCTATAGTTTATCGTTTTTATAATATGAATACTTTTACAAACTGTTTTTTTTTGCTTTTAAAACTCATAAAAAGTACAATAATGATAATTTATTTAAACACTATTTCTCAATTCTAAACCTAGCTAAATTATAGATATAATAGTAGTGGCTAAAATTACCCAAGGAAATTAAGAATTGGAAAATTTGGTTTATCTTACAATAGTTATCAAAATTTTAAATATAAAAATCTGGCTCATGTTTTTTACTATTTATTTAATTGTGTTTGTAGTTTATTATTTTTTTTTTTTTATCAAATTATCGTTATCATTTGTGTTTATAAATAAAAATTTTTTTAATCATTCATTCTAAATATTTTTGAGCTCAGTATACTTGTATATGTAAGTAATAAAAAATCAAAATAGTCAAAATCGTAAGCAAGAGCTATAACTCTGAAGTTATTTCGTTGCTTATTGAGGATATTTTCATTTCATTTTAAAATGTATATTAATTATTTCAAAATACGGTAGATATGTACATAACAGAAATATCAGAGTTTTTAATTATTTTTATTTTTATTTTTTTCACTTACTTTCGCTTTCTCAAATTTTTCGATACACTATAATAGTGAAGAATAAAAAAAAAAGTGAGCTAAGTATTCATTTTTTTTTTTTTTTTTTTATTGTCTAACTTATAACGATATTGAAATTTTATAAATAAAATGAGGCAATTGTTTCATGGACAATTATTATAATGATGATTAAGAAAAAGAGAGAGAGAGAGAGAGAACACATGAAGAGTATAAAACTTTTTGGAAGTTTGAATTATAAATAAAAATATTATAAAAATGAATATCAGGAAGCCAACGAAAAAACTAAACAATCATGTCATTGTTCCCCATTATCGCTGTCAGTTATTTATGAGTATCTTGATCACAAATTGCTCATTTATTGAATTACTATAATTCATCAGGAATAATTTGTTGATTTTCTATAGTAGGTGTAAGTGACGAATCTTTTTCCAGTACATTTTCAATATTTGTAATCGTTGCTGTAGGTGCTGCTATAATTTTATTATTTTTAATCTCATTAATGTTATTCGATGGTTGAATTTTCGAAGTATTCGTTTTAGTTGATGTTTTAACATTCTTAGCAGTCGTGCGAGTGGATGACAGCTGTTTGGTAGCTGGAACAGCACTGCGTCTCGCTGTTGTCGATACTGTCGTAGTTGTGGAATTAGCGGTTGTACTATTTGTTTTTAAACTTGTAGTGGATGTTATGCGACTTGATATTTGCTTATTAGCGGTTTCTTTAGTATTCTTATCGAAAACTGCTGGTTTTGCCGAATTTAATATACGATTTTTAAGAACAGCAGAAGGAGCCGTTTTAGGTCTTGAAGTGATTCCAGTAGACTTTATATCCGTAGCAGTTTTTGATACTGGTTTAGATCCAGTGGTTTCTACAGAAGACTTTGATTTTGATGTCGTAGTAATACGAGTAGAAGATATTGATGACTTGACTAGAGGCTTCGAAGAGATTGCAGTTGTCTTCGGATCTCCATTAGTTGTAACAGTAGATTTTTTTTCTACAGTAGTAGTTGATGAGCTTTGAGTAATAGGAGGTTTCGATTGAGATATAGAAGTTGGTCGAGAAATGGACTTGGTTCCAGATTTTGATAAAGGTTTACTTGACGTTGACATTTTTAAACTATCGGTAGATGTTGGATTTGTAGCAACATTAGTTCCTGTTACTTTTTTTGTAGCAGTAGATAAAACAGTAGAACGAGATCCAACGCTTCCTGATGTCTTTGACAGAGCAGTAGACGTCAATTTTATAGATGATTTTATTGTTGGTGTTTTTGTAGCAGTTTTTGATGTTGGTTTATTAGACTTTGATTTCGTAGTAACAGTTGTAATATTTTTTGAGGCAACAGCTGAAACTTTTGTTTTTTCCGCCAATGGTTCAGTTGTTGTTATTTTATCTACACCTTCATTTAAATTTTCAATAACCACATTTTCTGTAGGAATATTTTGTAGCTCAGGTTTTTCGAAATGTTCTTCAGAATTACTTTTTACAGTATCTTCATTGCTTCCAATAGGATTAAGTTCTTTTTCTAAGCCAGTGAATTCTTGAAGTGACTCTGAAAGTTTCATCGATTTTTCTGAACTAGCTATTACATTTTCAATTTCTTTTTCATTAACTGAATTTTTTAAATCTTCAACTATTGCAGTTTCAGCATCAGTAGATGTATTGCTTTCTGAAACATTCAATATTGGAATAACGAGTTCGTTGTCTCTCTCTTTATAGAGATTTTGTGTATGATCTTCGTCTTCCATTGTGTGTACATCATTGTAAGCATTTTCTTGCTCCGTAATATTCTTAATATCCACAGAATCATGGGAAACTAGTGTTTCTGGGCCAGAGAAAGGATTTTCTTTACATTGGTTTGTTGAATCAACCTCTTCATTATCTTCTAATTTTTTATATTCACAAGAGGAAGTAAAAGATTGTTCTAATGGCGACTCAGACTGATTTTGTGATAATGTATGAATTTCAACATCCTCTAAAGTTACACATTGTTGAGACTCAAGCTGCTGTTTGGAAAATAAAGAATTTTCCTGATTTTTGTTGATATCTTCAAGATTTTCAGTAATATCCATAAAATCATTTGTCTTTTCTAAACACACTTCAGACAACTGCTCGTTTTTTAAATTCATAACGGCAATTTGTGATGTGATTTCATCTTCCTTATCAGTGGAAGCAGTTGATGATGTAAGTATTTTATTATTAGGATCTTCATGATCTGAAAGATTTTCTGAGTCTAACAAGTGATTAATCTCTGAAGACATTAGATCTAATTGTTTCGGATGGATATCTGATGGCATAAGAGTCTGTTCTTTTTCTTCACTAAAAGAATTAATATCGCACAAATCAGAGTCGTTAAGGTCATGGATAGCATTTAAATCAACAGGATTTCTAAGTAGATTGAATCCATCTGGACCAACAGACATAACCATTGGATCATTTTCGGAACCACTACATGTATCGGTGAAGGATCCATCAAGACCACTTGTTCTTTGAAAATCGGTGGTAAGAAAGCTGATATTTGATTCGTCGCCAAATTCTGCTCTTGTGGATGAAATTTCTGATTCATCCAAATTCAAAGTAACTTTATGTTTCTCATCACACTCCTCGATATTTTCACGAATTAAAGCATTGCCGTTTAATGACATATTTTCGTCTTTCTCTTCTTCAACTTCATGAGGGCGATGACTTGCTTCTTCTTTAAATTCTTTCGGGCTTGGTAAACGAATATCGTCCATCATTGATGTCTGTTTCAATGGTGAGCCGGATATAGGCATATCCATAAATCGTGTTGGAATCAAAGAAGGTGATGATACTGGTACAAATTCTGCAGCGTTTGGGTTTAATGAAAAGTCCATTTCTTCAGAATTATTGTTTAGAGCTGCGGAAAGTAATGATGTTTCGGTATTTTCGTTTATCTGAAAAATAAAAAATACATATTTAAATAAAAAACAAAAACAATAAATTCTTTATATTTAAATAAAAGTACCTTAGTTTTAACAGGCGGAAGTGAGTTTATTGCTCTCTCACTATCTATGGGGTTTTGGTCACATAGATCTTTATTATTTCCGATAGCTTCGGGTTCTATGATTTCACCAGCTTCAGTAACCACTGATGACACTTTGGGTTGCAAAGAATTTTCCGTATCTTTATTTGGTTCAATTCTGTAGAAGTTCCATTCATCATCTGACTCGTCGCTATCACCTACATTGTCCACATTTATCAAATTCTGTTGTTGCCCTGAAAAAAAAAAAAAAAAAATATATGTATATATATATATATATATATATATATATATATATATATATACATATAGACTTATCTGTCTTTAAAGACTGTATTATTCAAAATTACTCTTCATAAAGAGATAATGAAGTTTGACAAAAAATTTAAATATAAAATACAAAACTTTAATTTCATATCGCTTTGACATTTCTCATAAAATAAAAAAAAAAAAATTCTAGTCAAAATAAATGAAATAGTGGCTAAAACTAACGAATTGTCATTAATATGTTGGAATGCACTTGGGACACTTGCCAAGAAAAGTGCGTCGAGTGTGAACGAGAATAATATGGTAAAAGTAAGAAAAGCTAGCTAAGACTAGTAGCATTGACGGATGCGCGCATGAGCGACGTTGCTACAAGAGGAATGGGCGTATCAAGCCGTCATGCAGAATGGATGAAACCGTGTTGGGTTGCTAACTTAACATAAGTCGTAAATTCTCCTTTTTTACTCAGTACATCGATCCTTGCTGAATTAATATAAGTTTAAAATAATCTACTAAAATATTTAATACTTAAATTATTATTATTTACACGAATATATTGTAAAAAAGATTTTTCAAGCAACAAATTTAAAATAAAATAAATCATAAAAGCATATTTTAGAGTAAACTAACAAATAAAGTAGCAAGTTTTAATTATGAGTAATTATTGATAATATTTTCTTCGTGAAAAAGTTTTTTTGATATTATTAAACTATTGTCCAAAATTTTGTTGTTGTACACATGAAACTTTTAAAATGGTATGATGTATTGATAATTAATATTATGGGTGTAAATGTAGCAGACATAAGACAATTTTTAAATTACATACAAAAAATTAAATAATTAAGTTGATAAAATAAAAACAAAATGCATGTACTGATTTTAGGATTTTCTAAAAACCCATTTATTAATTGCTTTGTTAAAAAAATTTTATTTTATTATTTTAAAATTTTAAAAATTGTCAGATGTTTTCTAACTTTACTGTAAAGCTTTCAAGTTATCAGTATAGTCAGTTGGCGTAAAAAAATAAATCTTATTTAACAATGATCGAAAGTTTGATTAAAACTAATTATTAATTAAAATTTTATCAATAAAAAAATGTATTATTTATATATTATAATAATAAATGTACTATTTATTATTTTTAATGATATAAATCATAAAAAGTATACAAAATTAAATGCAAGATGTGCAAAAAAGAGATGTTAATATGGGGTTAAAATTGAAATCCAAGCACGAAAGAAAACAAAAATGATTAAATAATTTTTTGAATCCATGTCAAAATTAGTTCTAGTCTTATAGAAGGAAGAAAATTAAGTAAATTTTATTTAAGACATTCTTTAACGATAAATATACAACTACATTGCAACGAATTCCTTCGCATATTGAAAGCATGTTATGAATCATCAACCCCTCTTAAATTCTCACTCAGACAGTCTAAAAACATAGCCTTAAAAAGCTTAGTACAGTTATAAGAGAAAACGCAATACTTTTTTTAATTACTGTCTCTAGAACAAATATTAAAACTTGATTATAATTTTTTTTCCATTAACTGCAAGTACACTCGTCGTAATCAATGTCTGGCCCCCTGTCTGGTTTTGAATATAGAGATTGGGAGGTCCGGTATTAATGACAACAACGAGTGTATGTCAATATTTAGATCTTTTGAAAAAATTTTATGGTGCATAAAAATGTTTCTAGGATGTTTGAAAGATAAAATTATACAACTACGGCAAATATAAAAAATTGTATCCACTTTAAATTCTCAAATTCAAAACTTTTTGAAACATAAAATAATAAAAATAGTTTTTTCACTGATTGCTAAAATTTTTCTAATAATATAAATATTCTTTCTCTTTTGTACTCTTTTTTACTATTTTTATCCGTTTTGTAAGAATTAAAAAATTTGTTAAGATACTATGATCGAAAGCCTTAAATCCTACCTTAATGATTATAATACCTGATATAACTTGTTTGTTCACTTATCACATAAATTGTGACAATGAAAAGTTTTAAATAAAATCTATTGCAGAATTATATAATGGCGATTGAATATAAACCAATATAAACGTTCAGTAGCACAAAACTTTGAATGGTCTCACAGTAAGTTTTAAGACGACTACTCTACACTATACTCAATCACCGGATACTTAACTATTGAGAAAAGTATACATGCATCTCAGTGACTAACATGCGCAAAACGATAAATCATTAAAATATGTGCGCGCGAAATTTAAATTTTGTTAAAATTTAAAAAACTTTATCTTTTCTTTATAAAAATAGTGATTCTTTCAATTAAGTTAATTTTACAATATTAACAATGATATGTTGTGTTTGATAAAATTTTGATTTAAAATTTTGTCGAAAAAATATTTGATTTAATCATTCTCAATACATTCTGAATAAAAAATAGTAAAATGTTAAATAATTAGAGTACTCTATATGTGATTTCGATAAGTGCAATTTTAAAATAATTTTGCTATAATATGCCCTAATTAGTCGAAGAGAGTTAGAGATGTATATTTATTAGGGTGTTTAAAAAAAAATATCAAATCTTTTTTTTTTCTCGGAAACGGGTTCAACAGTTTCATTGTGATATAAAAATACACCAGTGAAAATTAGAGCTTTTAATATTATCATTAAGAGCTTACACATCACACTTTTCTACTTTCCATAAGAATAACATGGCAAAAAATTTTTTTTGTGTCTTCTGATTTTTATATAACTAGCTAACGATACAACGTAGGAAAAATCTGCAAACATATTTTTGTAGGAAATTGAATGCCCTACAAAGAAAGTCTCTTATCACTTTTTGATAAATCCATCTGTTCAAAATTTATCAGAGCTTGAAGTCAACTTAGAGTAAATTTCGAGATCTTTTTACTTTTCCGGTGAAACCCTGGTCCAGTTTCTGACCTTTTCAACTTTTTTCTTACTTACTTAAAAAACTATAACTTTAAAAAAAAATCAATTTTTTCTTAATTTTTAGTAATTTATTCTGAGCCTAATTAATGGTAATTTAAAAAACAGAAAATATTAACTGATTAAAAACAAATATTTTTCTCGCCTCCGGGTGGAAAGCGTCAACTTTCGTCCCGCTGTGCTAAACGAAGATGCCGCTTTCCGCCTCCGTCGACGAGAAAAATAGTATACACTCCTCGGGAAGTAAATAAGAAAACCTCAGATCACATGTTTGTTGACCTCGGCTTCGCCTCGGCCAACAATTAAGGTAAGTGACCCCTCTATCGGCCAGGCCCCCTTTATCGGCCACTTGGTTGAAAAATCGATATTTTTCCACAATAAGTACGTATTAATGCGTAAATAGTTTTTAAAAAAAAAAAGTAAAATTAATCTAGTTTATATTAAACATACTTTGATTATTGTAAAAATTCATTTTTTAATTAAAAAAAAATAGTAGTGTGTCAGACGCGATTTCTGGTGGTTTCTTATCAGGGAGGTTAAGTATTCTTGTTTTTTCATTAACCGATTACTAATTCAAAATAACAATAAAAGTCCGATTTTTTTTTTGTAATCTTATTAGCTCGTTTCATAGTAATTTTAAGAGTTAAAAATTTAATGATTTTTACCTAATTTATACTAAAAATAGGGTGGCCGAATATAGATACAAGAAAATTACCTCTGTATGCATTATCGGCCACCTTAGTTTTATTTTTTTTGAGGTTATTAACATTTATATGCAAAATAGTCAATTTAATTTTTTAATGTCAAAATAAATAAACAAATTGATTAAGTTATATTTCAAAATAAATATAAATATTTATAATAGATAAAAATAAATTATATACATCCAATCAGCTAAAATTTTATCTAAAAGGTGGCCGATAGAGGGGACAGCTAGGAGGCCGATAGAGGGGACAGCTAGGCCAATAGAGGGGAGATCAGGAATTGAAGTTATTTTCATTTATTGCTAAATTTCTAATAAATATTTTTACATATATTCTTTTTTAATTTGAAGTTAAATGTATACGCTTCAAGGTTCTATCACTGTTTTATACATGAATTGTCTTTTTATATTTTAATTCTTAATTCGAAAAAAAAAATACGCTTAACTGGCCGATAGAGGGGTCACTTACCTTACATGCGATCTGAGACATTTCTTACTTTCCTTCCCTAGGTGTGTAATATACTATTAGCCATAAGTGGCTGAAGAAGCTATTTTTTAAGCAGAGCCTAAACACTTTATGTTAGGAGGTACGACGATTGAATCTGTGCAATAATTATTATGAATATAAAAAAATTTAACTAAAAATAGATGGATAGATCAATAATTAATTAAAATTTATTTTAATACATTTATAAAACATATTAAAATGAGTTTTGTTGTTAAAATTTGAGGGTCAATATAGTCATCCCGATGAAAGCTTGGGATTTTTTTTCCCACTAGTTCTTTCCCCCACCACCATAATATTAGAATAAGCATATGCGTAAAGCAACTAAAACCAACATTTAAAGAGTGGGAGAAGAAACCCTGATGGGAAAAAAATCCCAAGCCTGTGATGCCAGAACGTGGGATTTTTTTACCCCTTCCCGTGGTGAAATAGCATGGAGTGTAATGGCAGGAGGGGGTAAAAAATCCCACGTTCTGGCATCACTGTCCCAAGCTTTCGTCGGGATGACTATAACTAGGCTCAATTTTAAAGGTATCATGGAGTTGTTGACCCTAAAATTCTTACTGTGAGCAAGGTTATCTGTTTAATTACATGTCTATAAAATGTCAAAATATCAATATTTATGGTTTTCTTAATTTATTTTCTACTATTATACATAATACAGTGATAGATTAACATTTAATATTCATTTTTAAAAATAAAAGATCATAATTAGATCTTAAAAGTACATATTCATGGAGTGATGAAATTATTGTAAAAATAATGTCAATTTCGATAGTATTTAAATTGTTATGACTCTTTTAGTTGAATAACATTTTTATTATGACAAAATTTATTTTTTCATTGTTTTTTTATTCAAGAGTTGAAAAAAAAAGACAACGAGCTACGGTGAAAAATAATGAGAACAGGCGCTAGCCAATGTGACTTTAATTATTTATATTTTAAATATTGAAAAACCACGTTTTTGTTATAATAAATGTTTAATTTATTTATCTAAATAATAATTTTAGTTTATTCAAACTTAGTAAGTATTTCATAACCTAAACGCGGTTTGTATCATTTGAGGGCCAGAAACTAGGCCACTGTGAGGGTCAGAAACTGCGACCTGAAAAATTCTGAGGGTCAGAAACTGAGTCTCTGAATGTCAATTTTTAAAACGTCAATTTCAAGTATTAATTCAATTTAAATAATTATTTTACGCGCATGACTTAATTTGACAAATCATAAACTAGTTGATAGAATTATTATTTTTCTTATTAAACCAAATCTTACATTAATTATTATAGTATAACTCCAACCGGCACTCTAAAAAGGTCACCCTGTTTAAAAGTATTGATTGAAAAGAATTAAAAATGATGAAATTCGAATTCTTTTTAATAATTTCAATTCTTTTGTTTGTATATATATATATATATATATATATATATATATATATATACATATATATATATATATATTATGGTGTCCGTTATTTACCAAACTGATTTTTTTTTTAGCGACGGCCCCTAAATTTTTCGTTTATGGCCTAAAAAAATTATCACACCCATATATAAGCCCTCAATATTCATATTAAACCGTGCCCCAAAGACAATACATTTCCCATTTAAATAACATGGGGTTTTGGCGCGTTTTACATTTAATTTTTTTTCTCCTAAGCTAGTTAATTTACAGATATCCGAGGTACATATTTTTGCAGGAAATTGAACACTCTACAAGAAAGGTCTCTCATGGGTTTTCAATAAATTTACTGCTTTAATAGTTATTCAAAGTTCAAGATAAACTTATAGTTAATTTTTGATTTTTTCATTATGACCGCAAAATTATAATTATTTGTGACTTTATGTATGTATGCGCGTGTGTGTATGTATGCGCGTGTGTGTATGTATGTGTGTGTGGATGGTCTATAACTTTTTAACTAATGGATCGATTTGGATGTTTAAGGCGGCAATCGAAAGAGCTTGGTGGCCATATACTTTTCTGGAAACTTCAGATCATTTTATCAAGTAAACTCGAAAATATTGGCGAGTTACAAAAAAAAAATTTTTTTTTCTAGTTTTTTATTGATTTCTCAGAATCGAATTGAACGATCGATGCCAAAATCTAATCAGCGCTAGAACTCAATAAAACGCGTCGAATGTGGCCTTAACCATCTCAATCGGTTAATTTGTTTGAGAGATATCGTTGGAGAAAGAAATGGTAAAAAACAGTTTTTTTCACATATCTTCAAGACGGCTGAATCGATCGTTTTCAAATTCTAGTCAGCTCTAGAATTCGATAAAACGCGCCTATTGCCACCTCAAACGTCAAAATTGGTTAATGAGTTCAAAAGATATCAGCGTTGAAAAGTTAAAAAAATAACGTTCTATGTTATTTTTTCCAGATAAATCAAAATGTACTGTACTAAAATGTGTCTAAAATCTTACAAACTTTTTTTCTTTATGGTTTTTTTCGATCATCATATAATGCCACCAAACTTGTTCTTTAGTTTAAACCATATTATCAACGAAAAAATCGAAAAACCCCAGTTTTTAATCATTTTCTCGGATATTTTATATATTATTGCTTTGACCTAAGCCAAAACTCATTTAAATCTTGATTTCGATCACTGACATTGATTTCTGCCTCAATACATTTAGTTTATTGAACATAATCGGAAATTAAAACTTAAAAACCGCTTGTTCATTAATGATTTTCGATTCTTAAACTTTTAAACTTTAGCATAAAGCGTAACTTGTTAGAGTTTGAAAAGCTCATAAAAAAACAATTGCATGCAATAAGATTTTCGAGCTCGAAGAGCTCGAAAATATAGTCACATCAATATTTTCGAGCTCCTTGAGCTCGAAAACAGCGGGAAGTTTTGGGGATGGCCCGCAGGGCCAACCGACGCCCGGATTTTTTAAAAATGAAATTATAGTTTATTATGTAGACTATCATTTCTCATAAGCATATAAGTTAACAAGCGATAAAAATTTTTAATAAATACGAAATTGTACAACTGTATCAAATGGTTCATCTCCTTTGCTGGGGTAATGGAACCACTAGCCGGGGACAATTGAACCAAGAGTATTAGAACCACAAACGAATGTCTTTAATAAATAATTTACTATTCATTACAGCTTAAAACTAAAATTACAACATTTCTAATAATATTGATTATTTATATAACATTATATGTTGTAAAAATCGCTTTTAAAACTTTTGTTAATATAATCATTTTTTTTATAGTTTAATTTAGCTTTTTTTACATTTAAACAAGATGCACGCGCATGCCAGATACTCACAGTGCGATTCGTGCGGTTCAACCGTCACTGAGACTACTGGTTCAATTGACCCCATCTGATTTTATTTAAATAATTAGTAAAATAAAATAATTCAAGAACTATTTTACTAGAAGTAAAGTTAGAAATTTATGACTAATATATGTAAGACGGTATTACAAAAAAAATTTTAAGATTACATTTGAAAATTAAAAAATTATTAAACAATTTGTCAAGAGCTGAAAAAAAGTTCAGATGCCTAAAAACACAAAAACTCGAATTTTTTTTAAATTAAATCATTATAATGGCTCCAAATTTTTGTCAGACTGAGGTTTGGTGTATTAAAATATAATTCCAAGAGGACGACTCATTTTTTTATTAGTTTCGATTTTTCAAGCTTACTGGTTCAATTGCCCCTTGGTTCAATAGACCGCCTTCTCCCCTACATAAAATATTCCAGTAACAACACTCGAGTATAATACCGATTCGACAAGATGTATAAGATACTATTATTTATATTTTTGGCTGATTTTAGTCTTCGAATGACTTCAAGTAATTTGCTTTAAAGTTCACGGAAATTGTTAACAGTGTATTGATTAGTGTGCATGAGTGTTTAGAATGTGCACTTTTGCCTTCTTAAATTTTTTTTTATTCTTACTGAATAAACCAATCTATCAATGCATATAGATGTTTTTTGGAAAATCTTAATTTTGTACTAATTCGAAAGTTGTGCTGTTTATATTTGTCACAAATTTGTTAGAGGTAAAAATTTAGTTGACTTTAAAATACAGTGGAATTCCATTAACTCAGAACTTCTATTAATTTTGACCCTCATTACGAACTACTCTGGCCCCGTCCGATTCTATACATTTGTATGTGTCTGTGTATATTTATATATACATAATTCATGTGATGTAAGAGCGCATGCATGTAGTTTACTTTGTAAAGGAGAAGGAACATTCGATAAGTCGGAATTTCCGCTCTTCCGTAGGCTAACTGGCTCAGTTAATGGGATTCGACTGTATGAAAGTTCCTAATCGTAGACTGCCTAGAGCAAAGTTCTATTGAATGAAAAGATTTATTTAAAGTTTTGAATTAATGATTCAGTTTTTTCATTACAATGTATATCCATAATTTTTAAAAATGATGGAATGTTGAAGTATCACATGATTAAACTTTTGAATTATGCATAAGACCGAGATTGTTTGAAAATAAATAAAAAACATTTAGAGCAGTTAATTATATTGTAAATAATGATTATACTGTAAAAAATGTGCGGAGTGGATGTCTTTTTATTTATTCACTCCCCTTCGGAGTGTAATTCACTCCGAACGGGAGTTTCGGAAAATATTAATTATAAAAAAAATTACTAATACATATAGTGAGTTCAAGTCTTTGACATTTTGACATTTATGTTTACGGAAATAATTACGAGCTCCCTTTCTATATATCCACGTGAAATGATTTTAAAAAATTATAAGCAGCTGATAATAAAAACTTTTATAAACATGACTCCACTGAGTCACAAATTGTCATACGACTTACATCAATCATACGCGGAAAAAAAGGATTTCTTGGCGCAAGAAAAATTTTTGATTGTGAAACGAAAACAAAAATTTTCTTAGGACTAGAAAAAATTTCTTGGTGCAAGAAATTTTTTCTCGCTCCAAAAATTTGTTTCTTGGTTCAAGAAAAACTTTCCTTGTCTCAAAAAAATTTCCGTTTTTAATTCATAAAGTAAAAAAATTTCTTAGCGGAAGTAAAAATTTTCTTGTGACAAGTAAAAAGTTTTTGCGTCAAGAAATCCTTATTTTCTGTGTACTACGAGATAACATTTCATATTGTAACGAAAAATCAAATATTCCCATAAAACCATAAAAACTGTGTGTCATTATAGCTATTCAATAATTTAATATTTTCACTATGTATTATATATAAATATATATATATATATATATATATATATATATATATATATATATATAAATATATATATATATATATATATATATACATTAGGGTGGCCCAAAAAAACCGACTATTTTTTTTTCGATCTCGCATGAAAATTTGTTGGTTTAAGATGTTTTAAGAAGCCTCTCCAAAAACCAGCTCGATAAAAAATTTTTAAAAGGTCGCTCACGAATTTTGAAAATATCAAAAATGATTAAAATTCGGATTTTTTACTTCTAAATTTTTTCTTTCTCGTGGCAGCATAAGTTTACATTTGTAAGATTATGACAATCCTGAAAATTTCAGCCCAAAATTTAAATATTTAAACGGTGCTCAAGAATTTTGAATATTAACTGATAATATGTGATTAATGCTTTTAATTAGTTTTTGTATTTTTTTATAACTCAATTATCGTCATTCCACTAAAATATAACTTTTGCATAACCAAAAATATACAGGACAGTCTTAAACAATAAAATTTGGTAAGTTTTAAATAAGCGAAAAAACCTGAAAATTGAATTAAAAAATAAAAAAGTGTATAAATAACTTATTATTTTCATTTCTCGGGTTATATTTTCATTCATTGTGATGCAAATTAATGGTGAAAAAATCGAGAAGCTTTATTATCAATATTCAAGGGTCGCTCGAAAACGTTCAAACGACAGCACTCGGAAACATTCAAAATTCTTGAGCGAGGTTTAAATATTTAAATTTTTGGGTAAAATTTTCAGCGTAGTCATGATTTTACGAATATAAACTAATCCTGCCACGAGAAAAAAAAAATTTTGAAAAAAAAATCCGAATTTCAATCATTTTTGAAATTTTCAAAATTCGTGAGCGACCTCTTAAAAATTTTTTATTGAGCTGATTTTTGGAGAGGCTTCTTAAAACATCGTAAACCAACAAACTTTTATACGAGATCGAAAAAAAAAAAATAGTCCGTTTTTTTGGGCCACCCTAATATATATATTAGGGTGATTCAAAAAAAGCGAATTTTTTTTTTTTTAACTTCCGACATTGAAAAGTTGGTTCTCTGGCACCTCTAGAAAATACTCACCAAGTTTGAGCTCTTAATATTAATAAGAAGATCCTCCTCATCACAGTTTTCCATTTTTTCTTTGGTACCTTATAAAAAACATCATATCTCATTATGAATAAATTTTTTAATTAAATCTTCATACATATTTTTGTAGAAAATTGGATGATCTACAAAAAAGATCTGATATGTGTAAGCGATTACTTTCACCATTTCAAAAATATCCGAGATCAAAGTTTAAAGAAATTATCAAAGAAAATTTTTTTTTTTTTATTTTCTACCTCATTGAAAAATAATTATTGTCAAATGAGCATGACATAGTTTTGTAGGAAATTTAACGCTCTACAAAAAAGGTCTGATGTACTTAATTGATTACTCCAACCGTTCAAAAGATATTTGTATTCAAACCCCAATGCTTTCTAATTACAATAATTTTTTGATAACTTTTTCAAATTTATCCATTAAATTCATGGATTCTAGAATTATTCATAAGAATTTCAGCTCATTATAATAGAGTTAAGCTATTCACTTCATATTTAACTTTTTTCCAAGTATATAATATTTTCTAATCAACTTTTATTAAATATTTTTTTTTTATTTATTTTTCCTTTAAAATCATGACTTACTATTTTTAACTGGTTCTTAAAAATTTAATTCTAAATTTTTTCCCCATAAAATTAATAATTGAATATACTTAATATATATATTTGATTATTAATTTATATATATTTAATGAATATATTCAATTATTAATTTTATGGGGAAAAAATTTAGAATAAAAATTTTTAAGAACCAGTTAAAAATAGTAAGTCATGATTTTAAAGGAAAAATGAATTAAAAAAAAATATTTAATAAAAGTTGATTAGAAAATATTATATACTTAGAAAAAAGTTAAATATGAAGTAAATAGCTTAACTCTATTATGATGAGCTAAAATTCTTATGAATAATTCTAGAATCCATGAATTTAATGGATAAAGTTGAAAAAGTTATTAAAATATTATTGAAATCAGAAATCATTGGGGTTTGGATACGAATATCTTTTAAACGGTTGGAGTAATCAATTAAGTATATCAAACCTTTTTTGTAGAGCGTTAAATTTCCTACAAAACTATGTCATGCGCATTTGACAATAATGATTTTTCAATGAGGTAGAAAATAAAAAAAAAAAAAATTTTTTTCGATAATTTCTTTAAGCTTTGATCTCGGATATCTTTGAAATGGTGAAAGTAATCGCTTACACATATCAGATCTTTTTTATATATCATCCAATTTTCTACAAGAATATGTATGAAGATTTAATTAAAAAATTTATTCATAATGAGATATGATGTTTTTTATAAGGTACTAAAGAAAAAATGGAAAACTGTGATGAGGAGGATCTTCTTATTAATATTAAGAGCTCAAACTCGGTGATTATTTTCTAGAGGTGCCAGAGAACCAACTTTTCAATGTCGGAAGTTAAAAAAAAAAAATTCGCTTTTTTTGAATCACCCTAATATATATATATATATATTTATATATATTATTTATTGAAATAATTATGTGTTTAATTAACAGCTATTTCTATTAAATATACATTTATTTAAGTACTAAAACGGCGGGCCGGAATGAATACAAATTGAAATAAAATTCATATTCACTCCCGATTTTTCACAGTGTACTGATTACATGTTTTATTAATTATATCAGAATTTGAAATATGATAATTACATGACTCTTAAGTATTCGAAGTTATTAACTGGATTTAGAAAAGTAGTGTAATAGTATTTTCTGGTTCGATTTCGCTTCGTTGAAGTGACAATCAGTGCATTAAGTTCAGTGACTGATACGGTTTAAAATTATTAAGGAGAAAGCTCTTCAAGCGGAAATCTGAGAACTTTAGAAAGTTGGCCATTAAAAATTTTCAAAATTATTAGAGATTATTGGTCCAATAAACAATATAAAATGATTAATTCCAGTGAGGTTTTAAAAAAATAAGTAGCAGTAAATTTAAATGACACTTCAATTAACGTAATAACAGAACTTTATGCTTAAATTTTCGTTTTGAGTTTCTTGTTCAATAGAATATCTCATTAAAAATTAATAAAATGCGAATGATAGTAGTAAAGAACTAAATAAAATCTTATTGAATTGCTTTTCAAGTAATAGTACAGAAAAAAACATTTTAAGATTCAAGTATTAGTAGATTTAAAAAAAAAAAAATAAAGAGTTTTTGAAAAGAATCAAAATGTAAATAGGTATTGAAGAAATAATTAATAACAGTTGTGTTGATTATACAAATTTTTCCTTTTTTAAATAGTGAAATTATTAAATAGATTTAAAAAAGTATAGTATACTGATAAAATTAAATAATAAAATTTTATAACTCACTCATATTCCTTGAAGATGAAAATTCATTTTTTTCAGTATTGTTCATAGCTAGATCACCGTCGGAATTTTTATCGCAAAAAAGTTCTCTTGAAACATTTGCAAGCGTACAAATGTTAGTTGCATCATCGACAGCATCAACGTTACTTTCAGGACCAAGATCTTCAATGTTTTGATCCTCATAAGCCACAGTTCCATTTTCTTGATAAACAGTTGGCGACTTTTCACATATAAATGATGCATTGAAAGCTGATTCATTTTTATTATATGGTTGTTGATTCATAAGCTCAGTGTTAACATCATATTGAGAATTAGCCTCTGACATGATCCGATTGTTTGTTTCCATGTTGTTTGAACGAACATCCGCGAGTAGAAAATTAGTATAAAAAGGTCTCGATACAATTTGATGTGGTGGCGTTAGAAATACAACAATTATGGTAATATTATCCGAAGATCCTTGGCTTTTCGAATAGTCTCCCAAATATTGGCTCACTGCCTCGAGGTTAACTGTAAAGAAAAGCATTTAATACGATTAATTTTTCATAAACATTCCTTCAAAATAACGATTATAATATAGACATATATGGAATCGTTAAAAAAGTATATATGTTCTATACGGCCGTATTTACTCATTACTCACTTTTTTTTTTTAACTAAAATTGAATTTTTATAATAAAAAAAAAAAAAAAGAGTATTAAAGTCAAATTAAATTTTAAATAAAATATCGTTTTTTGGAATAAAAATTTTTTAAATTATTAATTAAAACAAAAAAAAAGTCGATAAAACCAGTTTTTATTAACGATCCCTGATTTAGAAAAATGATTCAAAACAATTTGAATAGATTAATAGATAGGTATACACTTAGCATGGATTAAGTAATTTTTCTTAACCAGAGATGAAAAATGATATTGTTAAATAAAGATTAAGATTGAAAAATAAAATATTTAGTCTTTTTCGGTTGATAAATTTTTTTTTCTACTATATTTTTACAAACGAGAGCTTTGAAGAATAATAATACCGTTTTACTATGCCTAAAATCCGAACCCTAGATGGCTGTTTATAGACTAGTGACAAATTATTTGTCAAAACGCAATGAAGATGCCTACAATCTCGGCTATTGTAACGTAATAAAAATAAGCGTAACTATTTTTTGAGTTCTAACGAAATATTGGGCAATTAGAATTCCCTGTTGTTACCCATTGAGTAGCCAAGATTGTAATGCCGAATGTTTTTAACGTGGAGTTAAAACTATGACTTATTGAATTTGAATTTCCATTCAATTAAATCTACAACCCGATGAAAAAAGTTTTTGTCTAATCATATATAATTATGCATAATCATCTATATATGATTGGATCCAAAAATTGGCCAGGTCTAATTATATATAATCAGATCTGTTTATGCATGATCATGCATGAATGAATATAGTCATTTTTAGAATCTCATTTCGAATACCTTTAAATTATTAATTAAGTAATTTAATTAGGATTTCTTGTTTTCATCAATATAAATATCTATTAAATTTAAATAAAAAAAAAAAAAAAAAATTACTATTCGTTGACCACCACTTTACTACGAGGTCACCCATCCAATCAATGACCTACGCCGATGCTGCTTAACTTTGGTGATCGCTGGATTGTAGTCTGATCCTTTAGTCTGCTATGAACTTACAATAAATGAAAGTTTATGGCATTACTTAACTCAAATAATCAAGTCGATACATCATACGTAAATAATGCACCTAATAATGAATTTGATTTTGTACATAAATTACAATAGAATTCATTAGATACATATAATCAAATCTATTTATCTATAAACTTATAAATAATCGTATATAAATCGATATCGATTGATACTTTTAAATTGCTGCCGAAACCTTTGAACATTTTTTAAGTATTAGGGATTTAAGTTTATTTGATAGTTGACAAAATAAAAATTTAATAACATTCATATTAAAAAATTGTCATATTATGTAATATATATATATATATATATATATATATATATATATATATATATATATAACTACATATAACTTTATATCAGTCATGTCTGATCAGATCCAATCATATATAAACTTATGCACGACCATACATGAATTTATATTAGCCATGTCTGATCAGATCTAATTATATATGGATTTGTATCAGTCATGTCTAATCAGATCTAATTATATATAGACTTATATATAATTAGATCTGATTATATATAACTTCATATATGATTATATATAATCATATATAATTAGACAAAAACTTTTTTCATCGGGAACTCTATAATTTTAATTGATTTCTAGTGTATAGCCGCAATTACGACCTTTTATACTTTTTGCCTTTATATCGCAAACTGCTTTACTTCTTCTCCTCTGCCTTCCGTTGTGCGGCTGTAGCCCGACTTGTGCTTATACTGTACTGTATCATTACGGTGATGCCCTGCAACTACCCTTGTGCAATGGAGGTGCAGTGGCTAAGGGAACCACAGAGAAAACCTAGCCAGTACAGTTTGGTTTGGGTGAAGCTCCAGTGATCGATAAAATTCCCATTTTACCGACCACTGGATCTTCATCCCGCACCTAGCGATCAGAGACATTCGTTCGAACCCGACGCGTGGCTAAACGGTCACCCAGCCAAGTAGTGATCATGCTCGATGCTACTTAACTTCGGTGATCGCCCGAGCCACGCGCGTGCCGAACGGCTGCCTCAGCCGCTCTACAGCTCTATAATTTTCTCATATTCTTAATATTAGAAGTTTTTTTATCACCATGTCGTTAAACAACTATTTAGTCATCGCTTTTTAGGCAATTAATAAAACGTAAATAGCGCACATGAGTTAAATAAATTATGGACGCAACATGTAGTTTGCCAGAGGATGCTCACCTTTCTCACACGCTTTGCCTGGAAGTGCAATACGAATTCGCTTCAGTTAATTGACTTATTGTCATTGTTTTGTTTTATCCGTGATAGTGATTTGTAAAAAAAAAAAAGATTATCACTAATGTTTCAGGTAAATATATAGTGATTTATTTACATTATTCAGTTTTTATGTTACTTAATAACCTTAGAATAATAGGATTCATTATAATTATCTAACATAACCTATAGAGTCATCATATTGTTTGAAAGTTTATCATTTGGTACTCTTCTGTACATTATTGCTTCTAATTTTCTTTTTATTTAAGATAACAGACTCAGTACCCGGTCAGAGAACTAGTACCCGATCACTCCAAGTATTTGTATATCTATATTTAGTAAAATTTAATAAATATAGATATACGAATACATGAGTGATCAGGCACTTGTTCCCCGACCGGGTACTGCGTCTCTTACCTTCTATTACAAAGAGTATTTTGTGAAAAATGACGAAAAAAAAAATTTTTATTAAAACAGTTAAAATTTTTTTCAAAAATAAGATGTTTGCGGAAACAGAACATAATCTGTCATATTTTCAACCCTAATTAAGAAAAATGATTTGCTCCATGTTGAATGTGTATTAATATATTAGCCAATTCAAATTGTTTCAAATCATTTCAAATTATTTTGAATCATTCAAAATCATTTTTCTTAATCAGGGAAGTTAAATTTCAGTACAACGATGGAAAAGTGAGGGCCCAATTACCTATAGGAACAGCATAGATTATGATTCTAGTTAAAGGACGTTCCCACCGAAATCACTTTTCTTACTTAAGTTTGAAATCTGGAATTTCACGTTGAGCTGTTTCATGCATTTCTGTTTAATTTTTTGCACGCCTCATAACGCGAAGCGTTTGAGGTTGTGCTCTACTTTCAACACGTCAAGGCCAAGCAATTTTCTGGCCTTAAAATGACTCTATAACGTACATATTTCATTCATAGGATAAATATGAGTACACGTATATCAAGAATAGACTTTAGAGAACTTATTTAATGTTTTTTCAAGAACATTTGTTTTGTTAATTTAAAGAAAAAAAAAGTTTAAAAAAATTTTACTTGGACGTCCGGATGTCTGTATGTATGCACTTTTTTGGGATGTAGTCATGATAACTGCCGAAAAAATTATCGTATCGAAAGCGGTTTTTTTTATTTTGTTCAAAATTTTCTCAAGATAAACCCTTTCGATATTCACTATTGTAGTTTCTATAGTTTTTTTTTATATTTAATTAAAAGTGATGACTGATAGCATTTTTGTATACAAAATCCCGTATATATTTTTTCCGCTGGTGCTACCTCTGACGGATGTTTTTGCAAACATATATATAGATATATTCTGCGGTGGGCTTTTTACCGGTGCTGCATCCAAGCGGTTGATTTTTGCATAATTCTTTTTTAATTTTCCTTCTATTTTTCGACGTCAAATGTTGACGTAAACAGTGGCGTAATAGTAGCGAAAATTTTTTTTTGTTTTAATCTTTAATTTAGAAATACAAGTTATTTTGACTTCAAAATTAAGGTAAAAGTCCCTATTATGAGACAGTGTCCCCATTTATGATACAGAACTGAAATATACGATAAATAAAAAAAAGGCCATTCGGCAGCCGAAATGGAAGGTAGATTTTTCAATTAATCTATATAAAAAGTTTTATATATATGGTGGTTCGGCTTCACTCTGCGAGATGGCACTGCACAACATGCCTCTCGCAATACCTCGTCCCTACACCTATTTCAATATATAACATTTCCAACATGTTACTTCCAACTCGGCGTCTTAGGTGGGGTATACGATAGACACACCTAACTGAGGAGTCTCAGCTATCATATACTTAGACGAAACGCCTCTCCCCCACAAATATATTTTTCCTTCTCTCCTCTTCACATTCTCTCATTTGTACATACATCGCTCAATTGTAAATATTCTCATCTGTACAAAATTCCTTACACATTCATCATTACTCACAACGTTGCACTCTTTGGTATGTAGCGATTTAGGCAGGGATTGCTTCAATCTAAACCTAAAGAGTCGTCGCTACATATATACATATCTTGTGATACATGTTAGTGTATAGTTATGATATAAAATTAGGCTCATTTTTCTAAGAGTCAGGGTAAAAAAAGATAACAACTAATTTCGATAGAGAACTTCAGATAGTTGATTTGACAAAACACTATATGGGTAATGTACCAAACTAACCATCATGTAAACAAAGTATAGATAATTTAATTAGTATGAGATCATTATTATATTTACTATTACGATAGCAAGACCAGTTATAATTAGAGGACGTACAGGTACGATTGAAACATAATAAATAACAAAAGGAATACTTTTAAAATATAAAATAGCTGTGAAATTTACAGGTTATTTTGTTCACAATAAAATACAACTGACAAAATTGTATTATAATGGGAAATGCATAAGTTATATAGAATAAACACCATATTTTCAACATTTTTTGATACCATTAGAATTTTCAAGGCTATCAAATAAGTAGAAAAAATGGTCAAAACATGGAGTTTAAGGACAAATAAAGCTTACTAAACAAGCTTTAAAATACTTTTTACTGAAATTGTCTATTAATTTTAGTTTTAATGTTATATGAACTTTAACAGTGAATAAAAACTGATTTTTTCGAAAAATCCTTAAAATTTCAAACAGCCATAACTTCTAAACTAATCGACCGATTTAGCCCATCTTCGAACTTAACCGTCGTAATCACACATAGAAGAAGTGTAGAAAATTTAATTAGGATCCGATAAGAATTGTAGGCGTAATCGTGATGACAAAATTGGTTATATATATATATATATATATATATATATCTATATCTATAAAATGACAGGTCTTTTTTTTGAACGCGCATCACGTAAAAATTACTGAATATTTTGACATGAAATTTACACCACAAAATTTTGCGTGTTTTAAAGAAGGTTTTAAACTATATATTATTATGATTTTGATGATAAAAACTATATTTTTATAGATTTTGTTTTAATAAATTTTATTGATTATCGATTGTTCTTTTTCTTTCAAATAAAACAAAAGGACATTAATATACATGAATCTGTCCTTTTTGTGATATGATATAATTTTATTTGATTTTCTAATTAAAGTAAAAGTCCCTATATACGCTTAGTATCATTAGTCGCTCACTTTAACTGTTTAATGCGTTTTTTATAATTTTTATAAAAAAAAAAATTTCAACTGGAAAAATTAGTATTGATGAATAATTATATGTGAATTTAGATACGTTAAAATATCATGTATCAAATTATTTTATAATAGATTATAAATTCAAATTAAGTGACTGTTTTCAAAATCACGCTCTGCCGGGCATTTTTCGCTTTAACGTTCATTCGTTAGATTGAATTTAGGTTTCGTCAAATTTTTTAAGAATTGTTAGAACTATATCTTATTATATATATTTTTAAAATTCATGAAATTTAATATTATGGAAAAATAAAGTTTCATAATTTATAAATTATTTTCCAAATCAATAAACTTATCATAGTTTAATCGATATTGACTTTGCGCGAGTATAGAGCCATGTGTTGATCGAGTAATGTACCATTGTACATGACAACTTTAAGTGAGTGACTACGAATACACTCAAGAACCTTGCTTAAAAAATTAATAATAATTAATTATCAACATTATTTTTCAAACTCAAATTTTATTTTGATACTTAAAACTAGAAAAAACTAACAATATGATTTTTCATTTGATTCATCAATTTATATTGAGTGATTTAATCTCACTCCAATAAATAGTGAACGGATATAGATAAGGCTTTTCCCTTAATATTTTAAAAAGTACTGAAAATACTTATAATAATTATAATGATCATCATCAAATTCAATTTTTGGTTTAAAATACAAAAATTTTATTTTAAAAATATTATAGTAATTTTAATGTTGAGAAAAATTAATTGTTATGCAGATAATAGTTTTGATAAAAATTTTTTATTATATATATATATATATATATATATATATATATATATACTAGCTGTGAACGCCCGCTTCGCTGGATTTTTTATTGGTGGTGTTTCTATTTATATGTTAAATTTTTTGCTCTAAAATTTCGAAAATGATTTGATAAGTTCTAAAATATTTAAACGTCGAACATCCCTTCAAATTAATTCCGATAGTTCTAAACTATTTTTCGATCGGGCTATTCCGATTATTTTTGTATAACTTACGAATTTAAGACATATATTATTTAATTTAATGTATTTGCATTTACATAAATGTAAATACATACCTATATATATATATATATATTCGAAGTTTCTAGAATGTTATTTTCGGAACCTTGCAAAACATTCTAGACCAATTAATATCATTTTTATGAGATTTGAATCAACTATTTATAATTTGGAGCTTTCCGAATGATTATCCAAATATTCGCAACAATCTAGAACATTCTAGACTATTTAGAATGGATGTTGAGTGATTTAAATCAACTAATTGCGGTTTGGAGCATTCTAGATGTGTCTCGACATTTTTTGAAAAATCTAGAACATTCTTGATTAACTAGAATTAACCTTAAGTAATTTAAATCAACCAAATTCATTTTAAAGCATTCCACATTAATTAGGATTAATTTTCGAATAATTTGGAAAACTAATTTATATGTTAGAACTAAGATTTCAAGATTATTCCCAAAATGTCTAGATTATTCTTAAAATTTCTAGAACAATCTAGAATATTCACAATCAATCATAGATACATTTTCAAAGTTCATATTATTTTAACTTCCATCTTTCACACCCTCATAGTTATCAACTCACAACCATCCTGCTTAAAAAATCCGATAGATTCTTATCGCTGTATGTATAAGGCCCTATACTTAACTATAGCACTTCTCATAGAACTCATTCATTCTTATAACATCTCTATCGAAATTCATGAATATCTATTGGATTCTATGAGATTTTTTAAACAGGGCACTTCCTTGCACCATGGGAGACATGACTACTACCACATACAAACACTATTCGTTCGCAATGGTTAGATTCTACTTCAAATCGTACTATAGGCACAAACACCTCCTCTTTTATAATATATATAAACATATGATAATTTATATCAGTAATACAATTTTTATTGCCCGCGAAGCGGGCGTTCACAGCTAGTATATATATATATATATAAACTTTTGAACTAAATGTATTTTCTGACTCAGCTCGTCGAGCTGAGTTTAGTAGTCGCAAAATTTTTCGAAAATTCCATTATGAGGACAAATACAATAGTTAGATTTCTATGAAATCTACTAAAAGCGCTTATGAGAGCTTACCTATAACTGTTCAATGAACATCTTATTTATATTTATATCCAATAATTTCTATTAAAATAAATAAAAATGTCTTTAAATATTTTTCCAATAATTTGATTTCTTTCCACTCAATATCAAAATTATTAGGATTTTTTTATTTTTTAACTGGTTAAATTTTAAATTCTAATTGAAAATTATCAAACGATTAAGTATAAACTATTAATAATTAAATAATTCTGTATAGTTACAATTTAGCGATGTATATATAAGGGTTGGCCAAAAAACAACTAATTTTTTGAAGTTGATTTCTTTTGGCGCGTTTAGTAGAGAGTAAAATTGAGAGCTGCACGGCTTGCAGGCAAACCGTCAAAAGTAAAAATTTCAGAAGTATACCAACTTCAGAAACTCGTAGTTACGAATGTACAAAATAAAGATGGTTCATATTTCAGAATGACGAATTATCACCTTGTCAAAAACATCGATTTTCTAATCTTCATATCAACACATATTCAGAATTTACAATATTCATTCTTTCGTACTAAAGAATTGACAATATTTAGAAGGACAATATTTCAGAAATCCAATACTTCCGAAATATTTAAACAACGAACGCCAATTCTTCAGAATTACATTTTATACGAAAGACCATTTTTAATAAAATTTTCTAAGGTTTTCTGACAGTCGATATTACAGACTTCCCCTATAAATTTACCATTATCATGTGAGTGTTTTGGCGGATTGATTGTGTTTAAAAAATTTGTATGATTCGTTGTGTAATAATTATATATGAATTTAACGAGTTTAATTTGTATTAAATAATTAAATTGTATTTATTTAATTAGGATAGAAGTGCTATTTTTGGCCAGTGCTTTATTTTTAGACCTTTAATATTTTATTTTAATTAATGAAAAAGTATAAAAAAAAAAAACAAATGGTATTTTTACCCTATATGAATTATAAAATAAAATTTTAATTAGATATTAAAAATAATCGGAATTAATGTCCAATAGAATAAATTAATTATGCTTTAATCACAATTATTATTGAAAATATTGGACCTAATAAAACATTAACTTATATAAATATTATTTATAATAAACTTATATAATATTATTTATAATAAACTTATATACAACATTTAAAGTTTTTACACAATTTTTAAAATTAACTTCAAATTTTTAAACGACTTTTAAAGCTTTGACACAATTTTTATCACTGATAAATTTTTCACACCATCCCATGCAGGAGCTGCCAGAGTTGAACAACGGGGCCCTCCTTGGCCCAGCACTGGGGAACCTAGCTTTGGCTCACCTCTATTGGCCCGGGCTTGGGCCAGGACTGGGTAACCCAGCCTTGGCCATCCAATGGCAAGCCAGACTTGGGCCAAGACTGGGCGACCTAGCCTTGGCCATTACAATGATTACCCGGGCTTGGGCCAGGACTGGGTAACCCAGCCTTGGCCATCCAATGGCAAGCCAGACTTGGGCCAAGACTGGGTAACCGAGCCTTGGCCATTCAATGGCAACCCATGCTTGGGCCAGGACTGGGTAACCTAGCCTTGGCCGACCCAATGATTACCCGGGCTTGGGCCAAGACTGGGCAACCTAGCCTTGGGCGTTTAATAACTAGATCATATAAATGTATCAGTTCAACATTGGTAGGTTCGTCCAGTAGCTACCGTTCGGGCCTAGCAATTAGAAGGACGGCAGTTCGCGCCCAGAGCCCAGCAGAATTTTCAACGAGTTTTTTTCACATCATTTACCTCCCTCAGATAATTTAAACGTTAATGATGATGAACTCTACGAGGTCAATAATAATAAAATTTTTTTTAATTAAATTTATTCGTTTCCTCGAAGCCTGGGCCAGACCTGGCAACCAGGCTTGGCCCGAGATTATCATCCCAGACTTTTACCAAAACTGGGCCAAGACTGGCTTACAAGCCTGGCCCAAGGTTCTACAAAGTTGGGGCAAGACTGGGCCAAGCCTGGGCCCGTGGTACTTTCCTCTCTGGGATAATCTAGGAAAAATTCATAAATAATATTTTTATATTTATATATATAATTCACAATTTACAATCAATATACATGAAATGTTTTTAATAAACTGGCTTTTCTGTCAATTTCAAAAATAACCACGTGTTTTGTAATAACTATGATAGTTTATAGTGATAAGTATGACAGTTGCGCCGGACAAGTAAAAAGATTTTGGAATTTACTACAATTTGACTTTAAGCTCCAATAACTTTTGAACAGATGGGTTTATCAAAAAATGATAAGAAACTTTTTGTAAAACGTTTAATTTTCTACGAAATAATATCTTATAGTTCTAAATGAAAATTATGAAAATCTAACTTATTATACACGTTACTTAGACGTAAATAATGAAAAAAAGATATGTGGTGTTAAATCTAATAAAATATGTTTTAGTTGTAGAATGTAATTATAAGAATAACGGTTACTGATATTAGTATATTGACTACTGCTTAAATTATTTAATGATTTAATTTTAATTTAATTATTGTAATGTTTAGCATTATCAATATAATTAATATTATTATAAGGCTGTTTTGTAATGTTTTTATGTTTTGAAAAAATAAATTATTCTTTGAATGAAAACGTATTTGTAATTAAATAATGATGTTAGTATGGATATCGTAAAAAAATTGGAGTTTAGCTACTCAACGGTGTATGGCTGCTTGAATTTCATTGAATGTTTCTACCGTGAACTTATCGCATAATAATTGCGAACACGTTGAATTATCATAGACAAACTTCTACTAAATCGTGGTACATTTAGCGTATTTTCAGCATTATTACACCATGTGTTTGTCCTGGAATGACTGTGGGAACACCGTGGAAACACATCAGAAATATTGGGGAAACGTAGTCAAATTGCTATGGAACTACTGTGGTTTCATCGTGGAAAAATGGAACAAACCCACGGTGTTCCCACCGAGCATTTATGGTGAGTCTGTAGAGTTTCCACGGTGTTTCTACGGTGAGCTCAAGGTTGCGAGGGTGTAGTTCAATTTACTCGACATGCGGTTACGTAAAAATAAACGGTATATAACCTAAAATTTGTATAAATTATTTTTAAAAATCACTTATTGAGTTATTTGTATATACTAAACATGGTAATTATTTACAAATAGGGTCCACCCATGCTGGGTCATGTTAAATTTTTTTTATCAAATTAATCAATTTTTTTTTAATTGCTCATTGTTTTATGTACTTTAAAAAAAAATACATCAATATTATCAAAAAAGATAAAATAGAAATTTTATCCAAAAACATGAAAGCCAATTTTTTTTCCAACTTTTAAAGACAAAAAAGTTACCGAAATCTTTTTTTTTTTTCTAACGACATTTTTTTATCATAAATGCGTCGTAAGAACAAGCAGAATAAGAAAAAATTAAAAATTGTTAATTTTTGGGTTTTAAAAAAGTCAGATGATTATTTATGAGACGCTTTAATAATTGAATATACACACAACAGATTAACCTCAAAATGGCGAAGTAGCGGGAAGTGCTCCTTCTGTAGTACTCTCAACTCCCGCCTGGAGTATTTGTTAAAGCAGTGTGCAGCAGAATTAACCGCAAGATAGGAGTAAATTCAACTTTTTTTTTTTTTTTTCCTTATTGGCTATCGTCCCAATTGGGCCACGTGCCAGGAGTAAATTCAACTTATTAACCCTGATAACACGAGTTGGTCGTGAAAAAGTTGAACATTCATTAGTTTCCGACCAACTTGACGACAAGTTATCGACAACTTCAGCTTTTACAACTTTAGGCTACAAGTTACTGCCAACTTTCTCAGAAAGTTGGCGCCAGTATGAAGCCGCAACTGGAATGCAAGTTTCTGAGAAAGTTGAATGCAAACTTACCGTCAACTTTCTCAGAAAGTGATCGTCAACTTATTGAATTTCCAACTTTTGCCACAAACTTTCTCAGAAAATGTCTATCAACTATTGGAGGTACAAACTGTTGGCGGTCAACTTAGTGTCCAGTTGCGGCTGCAAGTTTCTCGTCAGTTTCTCGCCAACTTGGCTGTCAGGGATAACTTAGTAAAATTTGTCTCATATTTAGTAACTTTTATCATTTATGTGGTATTTTTAACTGCAAACATATTTACTGCAACCTTGTAGTAAATGATACTACATATTATTTTCCGTGATATAAACTCTCGGAATTTAGTCAACCATTATTTTGTGTTAAATTTGAGTTAACACAAAAAACTTGTTAACCTCAGACAACACATTCAACTTTGGTTAAATTTACACTCGACGGTGTTAAATAATTGACACAAAATTCAACCATTGAATTTTTATACACAAGGACACAAAATTTTCAGCTGTGTAGATAGTAATTTTTATTACTAAATTTTCTCCGTGGATTGATACTCAGTACTCTGATCCTTTTGGTCTATTTATAAATAAAATATATCTACCAAAACTGTGGGCTCAAATTATCTTTCCGGACATTTTTATGTTGTTGGATGTCCTGTTTTACTAAGTACTCACAGCAGCATTGGTGTGATCCCAAGTGGCCAGGCTCGCTTTTTGTTAGCTTTTAGTTGCCCGTTCCGAGTCAACTTTTTGCTATTCCAAAATGTTAATAAAATGGTGACAAAAAGTACTTTTGAAAAAGATAACTCTTAAAAGTTATCTTAAAGTTATCATAAAAATGTTAACAAAATATAATATGAAAAAGTTAGCAAAATGTTACCATAAAATGTAGTGATAAATGGTGACTTTCTGAAGATAAATAAAAGTTACCATTTTAATGTTGATAAATTGTCATCCAAAAAATGTTATATAAATGTTGACTTTTTAGTATTATTCAAAAGATAGCATTTTATTGTTAACATTTTTCCAACAACTTTGGGTTAACATTTTGCTATTATTATAATATTTTATTTTGTTATCAATTTGTTAACATTTACATGTCGTCATTTTAGATATATAAACGCTCGAAGTTGCGAACAATATAACCTGAAATTATTTTATCTTTAGAATACTGTGGTATCGTTTATAATATTATTTATAACTATTGATTAACAATACTCAACGGTTCATAAAAGGTAAATTTTTATTTATAATCATGGAAAATTTTCGACAGCGGAAACGTAAACCGCATGATTTGCTTGGACCACGACAACTAAAACGACGTACGCAACAAATACTTTTACCAGAATATTTATTATTTAACTTGAATAATAATAATAATAATAACAATAATACAGTCGGACCTGCTTATAAGACTATATTGCTGTCTTTTTTATAAATCAGGTATCGCGATAGTTTGAGAGAGAAACTAATAGTCTTATAAGCAGGTCCTACTGTATTTATAACAATTGTTATAAACATTTGTTATAAAATGACAATAACGACTACGACCATGACGACGATAACAGTAGCCGCGATTCAGACGTTTCAGATGATCTTAGCCGTTTTTCAGAAGCTGTTGATCAGGGAAATGGTGAGCCTTTGCCATTGATTGATTGGCTTAACTTTTTTGATCAACCAGTAACCCGATCAGAGTATCAGTTACTTAATCTCCATATAAACAATCAAGTCGCTAGTGGTGATAATGATGCAATTCTTATTGAGTTAACTCAATTATGAATTATGAATTCATAAAAGAGTGGCATGTTAAACATATACAATCACACGTGAAGCGACTGACGAACTTTTACTTTCTGAAGCCTTTGATTGATGATCTTTCTACTGCCAAAGTAAAATAATTTAGGTGCTTATAGATAAAATATAATATTTACAACTAAAAAGGCTATAATATCAGTGTTATATTTAAATTATTATATTAATTAATTTTGATTTATTTTTCTTTTTTTTAGAAATTTTACTAAGCACTTTGTCTGTTACAAAACCTGATATTGAACATCAACTGAAAGCCTGGTTTCAACGCGATAGTGACTGAGCAATAAAAATACAGATCCTACAAATGGTTCTGCCAAAAAGCTAACAGTTGCCAAATAATTTTAACTCACAAGTCTTTATATTTACAAGTTGTTTTCAGAGAACTTTTTTTATAATAGTATGTAGTTTTTTCTCTAAGTCTAAATTAATCAACTCAAAACATAAAAGTAAGCTTATCAGATAAAAATAAAACTATAAGTTTGTGTCACCAGTGCTAGTCACAAAAACTAGTCTTATTAAGCTCACAATTATTATTACTATTATTGTTATTAATATAAAACCTATGAGTTTGTAACCAGATCTAATTAGAGTAAAAAATAATTTAATAATTTTACAATCATAGTACAAAAAAAACAGTGCCTGACATAGAATAAGCCGTTTTGTGTTGTAAAGAAATTTTTAATAAATTTAAGCATTCCAATTATAAAAAATAGTACATTTGTCACAATAAACTGCGAGTGATTACAATTTACAAATAAATATAAAAATAATTTTAAAAATATTCGATTATGAAATAAATATTTGTTTGTTATTGTTTAGTTGATTCAATATATTCAACAAGAAAAAATAAATATTTCATTTCATGATCGAATATTTTTAAAATTTATGTTTGTTTATTTGTAAATTTTCAAATTTCCCGCAGTTTATTTCATCCCTAACCTCTAATGATCCTTGAAATTGTTAACATTAAATCAACTAAATTAAGACTAATTTGTTAAATAAAAGTCAACTTTTTTCCATCAATTTGTTGCCAATAAAAAGTTAACAATTTGTTATGTTTTTGGTAACATAAAACACATTGTGATTTGTTAACAAAAAGTTGGAAAATGTCGACATTACGTTATGAAAATGTCAATAAATAGTTAACAATTTGTCACCGAAAAGTTATCTTTTTGAGACAGAAAAAAGTTAACATTTTGCTGGACATCAATAGTGATATTTGTTGAAAAAAATTCGCCTTTTTACGTCTCAATATAAATGTTAACATTTTTTTTGTTACCTTTTTCGATACAAAAAAGTTAACATTTGGCCACTTGGGTATATAATAATAAAATAATTTAACGGCGACATTATTTTAAATGAAGGCGGCTAGTTTGAAAAATTTTTAATTATCAACTGTCAGTAACATAATTTTTTTGCATTAGCTTTCGATATTTGTAGAAAAAAACCTTATTGAATATATTTAATAGATAGATTTTTTGTTAAATTGTAATCAATAAATAAAAAATACAACTGGCCAGTCCACCAGGTCAATTGGTATACTTATCTCCATGTCTATTTTGTTAGATTTTTTCTTAGTATATAAATCATGATAATAGTTTAAATTTTTTAACAATGGAAAATAAACTCTCGTAACTTTGTATTTAAATAATGAGAAATCATAACTTCATTTTGTAAAACGTATCTTGAAGTTTACGACGAGATATTTAATATACTTTTCAACAATGTCTTAAGGTAGTTGTTGCGTGGATTAATTTAATGTAGGATTTTTATAAAAATTCACCTGATTGTTCTTTGATTGACTACGAATCATATGAGACTAATCTGAGTAACATTGACCATCCCAATTTTATGAAAAACGATTTCAAAATATTGCTATTTTAACACAGGCTCTTATGGAGAATAGCGATTTACGGGTAATGTTTTTTTAATAAAATCAAAACGCAATGTAGGATCATTCTAAAAATTTTGTGTGCTATCAAAACTAAAATTACAAACCATATAAAAAAAAATGAAAATTATTGACCACGTCGTTTCTGAAATATAATTCATTAAACCTTGAAACTTTTTAAAAATTTCAAAGATGTACCAAAACAGTAGTGCGATGTGGCAACAGCGCTTATATTATAGCCAAATAGGCGCGGGAAAATACAAACAGGCACATAATAAAAAAAGCTAACCAATGAATAAAATTAATTAATTATTCTACTATTAAAAAAAAATTAATAATATTAAATTTTTGTAAATTTATGAAAGGCAATCGTTTTATAAATTTATTTTTTCAAACAAAATAAAATTAATTAAACATTTATTTTTTATTTATTCTAAAAATGAATAAATTGTTCGACATACAAATGCTCTCTTACTTAAAGATTTCGTTTATTGATAACTTTTCAGCGTTTATTATAAATTAAATAGAAAAATAATAAAATTTATTAATTTATAATAAGTAAACGTTCATACATTTCTAATAATTTAATAATAAATAGCTTAGTTTATTTTGACGGTTAATGTGGTTATGTATTACGACTACATTAATAAATATATTACGGAACACAAAAAAGATGCACAGTAACAGTGAACGGCGTTGCCACGATCAGTTCTCGAACATTATGGATGTATGTGTATATAAACGTATTGATACTACTTGGATGTATGTAAGAGCATATGACTGTACTTTTACAAAAGTTTCCAATGAGCGGCGTTCAACTAACCGCTTCAGTTATGCTGTTCTTTTAATTCGGTATGCTATACTTTTGAACGTGACTACCTCGAAACAACTACCTTAAGTAAGTCTTACTAAGTTTAGATCAAATTTTATAATATTTCAACAGTACTTGAGTGTTTTTCGTGACGTCGCAAACATCCTTTTATAAAAAGACATAATTTAAAACGAATCAGAATGAAATTTCATTATTGAACTTTTTTTTGTTAATACATTGAAAAAAATCGAATCGAAACTAATAACTTCCTTTTTTTTTGAAAATTTTCAATTTTCTCAGCGGGAAGTTGAAAAAAATTTAAGTGAATGTACTTAATAATTTTTTGTAATTATAAGTTGAAAAAAAATATGCATTATATTTATTATATCATTGTTTAAAAGAAAATATTTACATGATGGCCACATTTCTACACTGTTAAAAAAATTGTTTGAATTTTCAAAACATTGTATATAACGCAATAAATACATACATTTGTGCTTGAAATTTCATTACTAATTTCATATAGAATTTAAAATACATGCTTTTGAATTTTCAAATCAACACTTTGGATTTTCACTGAGAGAAAAAAATACTGTTTTCAAGTATCTGCGTGCTTGAATCGTACCGAGTAAATTATTTGTTTAATCTTAGTAATATTGTACTTTAACCAAGAATATTTTCTTAAAATAAGTATAAAAATTCTTAAATCAAGATAATATTACTTGGTTGGAGTATATTTTTACTATAATTAAACAAATATTTACTCGGTACGATTCAAGCACGCAGATACTTGAAAACAGTATTTTTTTCTCTCAGTGTTCAAATACTTCGTTTTGAATTTTTAAATACAATTTTTTTAATATTCAAATATCTTGCATTTAATTTTCAAATACTTTCTTTTTAATTTCCATATAGATGTATATGAAAATCTAAAGCGTTTATTTAAAAATTCAAAAGCGAGTATTGTAAATTCTATACGATCGTTACAATAAAATTTCAAACACAATTGTATGTGTTTATTGCGTTATATACAATGTTTTGAAAATTCAAACAATTTTTTTAACAGTGTCTGGTTACATGGAAATTAAAGACTATTAGATATGTTAAGTAACAAAATGTTTATTGATAAAACTTCACAATTTTGTAAGCTGTCATCAATTTCTTATAAACAACATTATAATTTTTTTTTTTTTTTATTAACCATTGTTATAATATAATTTAACATAGCGGGTAATTATATTTTTTTTCTTAAACATTTCAAAAAGTAGAAGTTAAATAAATATTTTAGAGTTAAATCACATTTTAATATTTAAATCATTATAAAACTGTATTATGTTTATTAGCATTATGCTATATCACATTTAATACTGTAAACAGTACATATACTGTCAATGATGTTCAGTTCAGTCACAAGTTTTATTTACTTTATATTATCGAGGAAATAAAAACTTTACAACAATAAAGTCTGATGTACACCGCTCACATTACTCAAATTTATTATATATTTAACTAATTAGTATTAAAACACAATCTTTGATTACTGAACGCGCAGCACGTCACGCGCAGCAATTTCATATAAAAGTATTTGAATTTTCAAATAAATATTATGAAATTTCAAATGGAATTATTAAAATTCAATGTGTCTTAGAATTTTCAATGCTTGCTTTGAAAATTTAAAGAATAAGTATAAATTTTAAGTACGTTTATTAATATTCATATTTTTTTTCTTAATTTTAAATACCAGCTTGATTCTTAAATTACGTACATTAAATTTGAAGCTTTTTTTATTGAAAATACAATTCAAACATCTAGTTATGAAAATTCAATACCTTTTGTATTGTAATTTTCTAATTATTTTTTACAGTGTAGAAAACCTGGAAAAGTCAGGGAAATGTCAGGGGATTTCATGACAAAGCTGGAAAAATTTTCACTTTCTTTTTTTTTTTTTGACTGAAAAAATCCGATAAATTTTTTTTTTGTCGAATTTTAAGGTGAATCCGGCAAGTAGTTTATAAGTTATACGCAAAAAACCAAAAACAAAAAAAAATTTTTATTTTTATTCTCCGTATAACTCGTAAACTACATGAACGATCTACCCCAAAAACTAATCAATTCTAAGTTTTAGTGAACCCTTTTGATTGCTACTAAGTACGTTTAAATCGGTTGATTCGTTCTAAAGATATTGTCGGACAAAAAAAGTTCACACACACACATACACACATACAGCCACACACACGCGTCCATCCGGGAATAGTCAGAATAGCTTCCTAGGACCTTAAAACGTCAACATCTGATAAAAATTTGATTTTCGAAAATCGCACCGAAACCAATAACTTCTTTTTTTTTGAAAATTTGCAATTTTCTTAGCGGGAAGTTAAAAATCTGGATATTGGTTGGCCCTGCGGGCCAGCCCCAAAACTTCCAGCAGTTTTCGCGCTCGAGGAACTCGAGAACATTAGTGTAGATATATTTTCGAGCTCTTTGAACTCGAAAATGCTATCACATGCAATTGTTTTTTCATGATCTTTTCGAGCTCTAACAATTTACGTTTAATGCTGAAGTTTGAAAATTTAAGAATCAAAAATCATTAATGAAGAGGCGGTTTTTAAACTTTAGTTCCCAATTATGTTCAATAAAAGTGTATTGAGGCAGAAATCAATGTCAGTGATCAAAATCAAGATTTAAATAAGTTTTGACCCATGTCAGAAACAATAAAATATGAAATATCCGAGAAAAATATTAAAAACTGCGTTTTTTCAATTTTTTTGTTGATAATATGATTTAAACTAAAAAACAAGTGAGATGACATTCTATGATGATCGAAAGAGCCCATAAAGAGAAAGAGTTGGTATGATTTTGGACACATTTTAGTTCATAATTTTATGATTTATCCAGAAAAAATAACATAAAATGTTATTTTTTAATTTCTCAACGCCGATATTTTTTAAACTAATTATCCGATTTTGACGTTTAAGGTAGTACTCGGCGCGTTTCATTGAATTCTAGAGCTGATTAAAATTTGAAATCGATCGGTTTGGCCGTTTCGAAGATATTTGGAAAAATCCTTTTTTTACCGGTTTTTTCTCCAGCGATATCTCGCGAACGAATGAATCGATTTGGATGGTTGAGGCGACAATTGACGTATTTAATTGAGTTGTAGAGCTGATTAGATTTCGAAGTTGATCGTTTAAGTCGTTTCTGAGAAATCACTAAAAAAGTAAAAAAAAAAAATTTGTTTTTTTCGTAATTCGTAAATATTTTCGAGTCTACTTGATCAAATGGTCTGAAATTTTTACAAAAGTTGATGGCTAACAAGCTCTTTTGATTGCTACCTGAACCGTCCAAATCGGTTCATTATTTACAAAGTTAAAGAGCGTTTACATCCGCACACGCACGCACACACACACACACACACTCGGACATCATTCTGAAAATAGTCCGAATAGGTTCCTAGGACCCCAAAACGTCGACATCTGATGAAAACTCGAGTTTCAAAAATCGGGGTGAAAACAATAACTTGCCGAATTTTTCGGAAATCATCGTTTTTCTTAGCGGGAAGTTAAAATCACTTTCACAATTGTTTCGACAACGGTTTCTCTTGAACAAAGCAACAGATTTTGATGGTTGAGGTGGCATTCGATGCGGCTTTTAAAATTTTAGAGTTGATTAGATTTTGGAATTAATCCATCGAGTACGTTACAAGTTATCCGAAAAAATTTTTTGAAAAAATTTTATTTTTAGAATATCTCCGAATATACTTTACTGATTATACTAAATTTCTCACACGTTGTTGAAATTAATAAGCCGCTTTAAGGTAGTTGTTTCGAGGTAGTCACGTTCAAAAGTATAGCATACCGAATTAAAAGAACAGCATAACTGAAGCGGTTAGTTGAACGCCGCTCATTGGAAACTTTTGTAAAAGTACAGTCATATGCTCTTACATATATCCAAGTAGTATCAATACGTTTATATACACATACATCCATAATATTCGAGAAGTGATCGTGGCAACGCCGTTCACTGTTACTGTGCATCTTTTTTGTGTTCCGTAATATTTTTATTAATGTAGTCGTAAGACATAACCAAATTAACCGTCAAAATAAACTAAGCTATTTATTATTAAATTATTAGAAATGTATGAACGTTTACTTATTATTAATTAATAAATTTTATTATTTTTCTATTTAATTTATAATAAACGCTGAAAAGTTATCAATAAACGAAATTTTTAAGTAAGAGAGCATTTGTATGTCGAACAATTTATTTATTTTTAGAATAAATAAAAAATAAATGTTAAATTATTTTTATTTTGTTTGAAAAAATAAATTTATAAAACGATTGCCTTTCATAAATTTACAAAAATTTAATATTATTAATTTTTTTTTAATAGTAGAATAATTAATTAATTTTATTCATTGGTTAGCTTTTTTTATTATGTGCCTGTTTGTATTTTCCCGCGCCTATTTGGCTATAATATAAGCGCTGTTGCCACATCGCACTACTGTTTTGGTACATCTTTGAAATTTTTAAAAAGTTTCAAGGTTTAATGAATTATATTTCAGAAACGACGTGGTCAATAATTTTCATTTTTTTTTATATGGTTTGTAATTTTAGTTTTGATAGCACACAAAATTTTTAGAATGATCCTACATTGCGTTTTGATTTTATTAAAAAAACATTACCCGTAAATCGCTATTCTCCATAAGAGCCTGTGTTAAAATAGCAATATTTTGAAATCGTTTTTCATAAAATTGGGATGGTCAATGTTACTCAGATTAGTCTCATATGATTCGTAGTCAATCAAAGAACAATCAGGTAAATTTTTATAAAAATCCTACATTAAATTAATCCACGCAACAACTACCTTAAACGCCACCTCGAATATCATCTTGAAATTAGTTAGAATAGCTTCCTAAAACTTCAAAATGTCAAGATCTATTGGAAATTTGATTTTCGAAAATCGGACCGAAACCAATGACTTTTCTTTTTTTTTTTTTTTTGGAAATTTTTAATTTTCATAACGAGAAGTTAAAAATATATTTGATAAATTATGAGATAATTTGATTTTAAACGGTGATTAATTAAATTTTTGAAAAAAGAAAAGAGTAGACTTCGATAAATGTAGTTTATTTTCAGTCATTTTCTTGATTTCAACTGCCGGGTGTCATTTTTAAAAATATAAAACTTATTTATTAAAAACTCAAATAAACATAGAACTACACGATTAATTCTGGTAAAAAAGTTATTTTCATCACTGTTTTAATACTGTTTCAAAAAAATATTTTCGAAAACTAAGTAAATCTTAAAAAGTTGTAAGACTTATAAAATGATATTTGCTAACTATCGAGTTAGGAGTTAGAGTACAAAAACACCTCATACCTTTATTAAAATAAAGTCTTCTTTGATCCACCAGGGACAATATATTTATTACTTCGTTATCCAAGTCACTATTAATAGAGAAAAAAAGAAAACATAAAAATCAAACTACTTAATATAAGGAGTCTATTGTGCACCTTCAATAGTATGATTCGTGGTTTCGAATTATAACGGGTGTGGTAACGTTCTACGTATGACTGCCAACTGATTTATACACGAACGAAGCTACCGCTACGTGACTCAGCGACACCCCCATTTTATTTTATCCTCTGTCCTTTCACTCATTCATATACTCTACTCTTTCTTTCCCACTTTTATTTTTTCTTTTGGCTTTACTTACTGAGTCAAAATGTTTCATCTTTATCTGTTTAACATATATTATTATATTTTTTACATTTTTCTATTGAGCAAACCCCAACATAAATTACGAAATATAATAAAGGCGTTTAATTGCACTAAACAAACAATACTATTTAAAAAAAAAATGATAAGATTTAAATAATTTAATAATCTTGGTCAGTCAAAAACTATGTGTAGTTATTATTAATATAATAAAAATTTGATGTCAAAAGTAGCTGAATTCTTAATTCGATTATGGAAGAGATTAAATTAAATAAATTTTAAACTAAACAATATTACGAAGAAAGTTCAATTTTTTAAATAATGAGTATTCTGACACGATTAGTTAGTCACCTGTTAATGTAATCTCTACATAAAAACCGATTTTTCTTGTGAAACAATCTTTTTATAAAATTTTAAAACATTTCATAAAATTATACAGACAGTAATTATTTAAAAAAAAATTTCCAAATATTGAAAAAGAAAAAAAATTGTAACTAGATTTTATACATTGTTTCGATGGATGAGGACATTGGTGATGCGAATTAGGTACGTTTTTATTACCCGATAAAAAAAGATTTTATCTGATTATATATAAGTATATATGAGTATATATGATTATATATAAGATCATATATAATTATATATAATCATATCTGGAATTATATATGATTATACATGGTCATACATGGAATTATACACGGAAAAAAAATTCTACTAAAATTTACGATGTTAACATCGTAATCGTGGACTAGACTTTCATTGGCCTCAATTTTTAAATGTCTTATTTCAAAATTTACTATAGTCTTTGTTAAAATTACGATGTTAAATAGTAAAGTATACAATCTACATCGTAATTTTACCAAAGACTATAGTAAATTTTGAAATAAGACATGTAAAAATTGACGCCAATGAAAGTCTAGTCCACGATTACGATGTTAACATCGTAAATTTTGGTAGAATTTTCTTTCCGTGTATATAATCATATATGAACCTATATATAATTAGATCTGATCAGGTCTAATTATATATAAGTCTATATATGATTAGATCTGATTAGATCTAACGGATGAAAGCTGGGTATAATCATGTATAAGCCTATATATGATCATGTCTAATTATATATAAGTCTATATATAATAAGATCTGATCAGATCTAACTGATGAAAGTAAGGAATAATCATATATAAGCCTATATATGATCAGGTCTAATTATATATAAGTCTATATATAATTGGATCTGATCAGACTTCAATGATATGAAATCTATAAATATTTAATTACGTATGGGTAGGGGGGGGGCAAAGCGGGGTACTTAAGAAAATACTATGGTTCCAAGGATTAAAATACGCTAAATCCTTTTGTTTTTAATGATATGCGAAGTAAATAAACAAAAATTTCAGTTGCCGTTGAAACAAAAAATTTTCACTTTGGTGGGCAAAATAGGGTATCCCCTAAAAAAGGCCCAAAAAAAAAATTTCTGCATATTAAAAAAATTGATCAAATCAAAGTTTTTTTGTGAGCAATTTTTATAACGAAATATTACATCTTACACGATTGCTGGATGCAAAAGCAGAAAAAAAACTTTTTACTGGTTTTTATCTTAAATCAAAAGCCATTAACATTTTTTGACTTAAAGTCGATTTTTGAAAAAGTTTAACAAAAATATTTAAAATATTACTTAATTATGTTTACAAAAGTGCTTTTGGAATAATTAAAAAGTAAAATTTTCTCTTATGAAATTTTGGGGGTACCCCGATTTACCTACCCTACTCCTTTTGCCACGCCAAATCGGACGGTTTGAAAAATTATAATTTTAGATTTCCTTGATTTTTTTTTATTTTTGTACTCATCAAAAAACTCTTTTTCCGAAATTTTGAAATTTTTTTGATCACCGGTTCAAAAGATATCGAATTTTCAAGAAAACCGCTCTTTTTATGGTTTATTACTGATAACTTTTTAGGGAATGGTTTAAATCAAAATACTCATTGAATAAAAAACTATCATTTTCCCATGTACTTTTAGAAAAAAAAATACAAAACAATTAATACAAGTGTTTTAATACGTGTTTTTTTATTTTTAAAATTTAAATTGCATTTTTTAAAGTGAGTGCATATTTTGATTTTCTTCAAAATTTTTTACAGTAAACTACTACTCAAACCACAACTTTTTAGGCTGGTCTGGTCATGGGTTCTCAATAGCTACTATTTTTTTTCGATTTTTGAAAATTGAAAAAAAATTTTTTTCTCTATTTTCTCAAATTTTATCACTGGTTTCTCGCTTTCAACGTATTTTGAAAAACTTTGTGTATATTTTTTATCATAACAAGCATAGGAAATTGCAAATAATTAAAAAAGAATACGCGAGAGATTTATGATAATATTTTTAAATTTAAAATGAATGTTTTTTTTGTATACTGTTATTTATCCAAATAAAGAAAATATTTATGGCATGTGATTTTAATCCTAAACAAGCGATCTACCGACAAAACTTACCAAAATAATATTTAGTACCGATTACCAAATATTTTTTTGGTGGAAACAAATATTAATTTTACCATAATGAGATTTAATTGAGATAAAAAAATGATTTATTGAATTATAATAGATTATATGAATGGACACAAAATATTTTTTTCTCCTCAATAAGTGACTAAAAATTTTGTTACTAAATCCATTTAGTACTCAGTAATAATTCCTTCTATCAGTGCAGGAAGTTGCATTGAAAATAATCATTAGTCTTTTTTAATTATTAACAATTTCTTATGCTTGTTATAATAAATATACATGTATATATAAAAAATATACATGAAGTTTTTCAAAATACGTTGGAAGAGAGAAACTAGTGATAAAATTTGAGAAAAAAAAATTTTTTTTAATTTTCAAAAATCAAAAAAAAAATAGTAGCCATTGAGAACCTACGACCAGACCGGCCTAAAAAGTTGTGGTTTGAGTAGTAGTTTACTGTAAAAAATTTCAAAGAAAATCAAAATATGCACTCACTTTAAAAAATGCAATTTAAATTTTAAAAATAAAAAAACACGTATTAAAACACTTGAAATATTTTTTTTGTATTTTTTTTCCAAAAGTACATGAGAAAATGCTAGTTTTTTATTCAGTGAGTATTTTGATTTAAACCATTCCCTACACTGAGAGAAAAAATCAGTAACTGCAACTATAAAAAAATAGTGATATACGGATACAAATATTTTTTCTTAGTTACGATAGCAAACCAATTTTAGTTAATATAACAATTAAATTTAGTTACTGTAACTATATTGTAGTTAATTCAACGATTTAATTGTTAATGTAACTGATTAAAAGTAGTTATGTTTAATTCAGAGAAGTCATTCAAAGAACTAAACCCTAATCGTTAAATCAACTGAGATTTTTTACTAAACATAACGAAATTTTTAAAGTTGCTAAAACTATAAAATAATAGTGAATATTAACATTATTTCATAATTATTTACACAAATAATATTTAGCTACAGTAACTAAAGTAGGATAGTACGGCTAACCACATATATGTAGTTGTGAGGACAACTAATTTTCATTTATCAGTATGATGAAATTATATTTGATCTAACAAAAAAAACTTAGTTGTTGTTTCCATGGAAATTTAGTGGATTTTAAGGAAAAAAAATTATTTTTTGTTTACAATGTTAGTTTTAATGATTTGTTAGGCTATTTTTTTTTTTTTTTTTTGAGGCTTTCAAGTTTATTTCATTTTATATGATTTTTTTTTTTTTTTGATGGGAGGTTGCTTATGTATATTTTTGTCAAATTTATTTGACACACGCACTTAAACTTATAAGTTTAACAACCTTCCTATGCTTCTTAAATAATTATTTCGCAGTCGCCCTAAGAAGGATTCGAACCTACCCTGGTTAAAAAAGAGAATTAAAGAGGATTAAAAAAGCACACATTTTTAATACTACTTAATACTCTCTAATACTCTTAATTCTCCGGAGAATTCAAATCGAAACTGAAATGAATCCTTTTTAATTCTCCTCCAAATTTTTATCATTTTAGGATTAAAAAGAATAAAAAAGGATTAAATATTTTTAATACTAACTAATTCTTTTTAATTCTAAAATAATATTGCAATTTCTGATCTCGCGGAGAATTCAAGAGGATAAAAGAGGATTGGAAAAAGTTTCATTCTAACTAATCCTTTTTAATTCTAAAATAATATTGCAATTTCTGATCTCGCGAAGAATTCAGGAGGATAAAAGAGGATTGGAAAAAGTTTAATTCAAACTAATCCTTTTTAATTCTAAAATAATATTCGATTTCGGATCTCGCGGAGAATTCAAGAGGATAAAAGAGGATTGAAAAAAGTTTAATTCTAACTAATCCTTTTTAATTCTAAAATAATATTGCAATTTCTGATCTCGCGGAGAATTCAAGAGGATAAAAGAGGATTGGAAAAAGTTTAATTCTAACTAATCCTTTTTAATTCTAAAATAATATTGCAATTTCTGATCTCGCGGAGAATTCAGGAGGATAAAAGAGGATTGAAAAAAGTTTAATTCTAACTAATCCTTTTTCATTCTAAAATAATATTCGATTTCGGATCTCGCGGAGAATTCAAGAGGATAAAAGAGGATTGGAAAAAATTTAATTGTAACTAATCCTTTTTAATTCTAAAATGATATTCCATTTCTGATCTCGCGGAGAATTCAAGAGGATAAAAAAAAGTTTAATTCTAACTAATCCTTTTTAATTCTAAAATAATATTCGATTTCGGATCTCGCGGAGAATTCAAGAGGATAAAAGAGGATTGAAAAAAGTTTAATTCTAACTAATCCTTTTTAATTCTAAAATAATATTCAATTTCTGATCTCGCGGAGAATTCAAGAGGATAAAAAAAAGTTTAATTCTAACTAATCCTTTTTAATTCTAAAATACCCAGGTAGGAATCGCCAAGGCTGACAATAGGCCGAGTCTTGGCCCTGTTGTCACTTGCCAAGCTTCAGCAGCTGACCATTGGCCCAAGCCTCGGCCAGGGCTTGATCCAATGGTTTGATTACGTTAAGCCAAGTCTTGGCAGCTAACCATTGGCCCAAGTCTAGGCCGAGACTTGGCCCATTGGTTTCATTAAATTAAGCCGAGCCTTGAGTAGTGACCATTGGTCTGAGCCTCGGCCAGGGCTAGGCCCGATAGTTTAATTTTTGTCAAATTGAGCCTTGGCTGCTGACCATTGGCCCAAGGATCGGCCCAGGCTGGGTCCGATAGTTTAATTTTTGTCAAGCCGAGCCTTGGCAGCTGACCATTGGCCAATGCCTCAGCCTGGGTTAAATTATATTTTAATAGTAAAATTATCAACTTTACATGTATCTATATATATGTATATAGAGAAGACCAGGGCATAACCGTCTACCGAGTATACGATTAATATCAATAATTTTCATTTAATTAGTTATTGCTATGTAGAAAACTTTAGTTAACATGAAATTTTTATTTTTGGCGAGCAAAATGGGGTACCCTTTAAAAAAGTTGAAAAAAAAAATTTTTGAAAGTTGATCAAATTTCATTAAATTCAAAATTTTTGTATGTAATATACATAAAGAAAAATTACATTTCACATCATTGGTTTAATAAATTGTTTCTCCTCGATTATCTTACTTACTAATTTTTTTATTTAATAAAAAAAAAAACAATTCTATACTTTTTATTTGTCATTATTATGAACCCAAGAAACGTGATTTTTGATTTTTTAGATTACAGATTATTTTGCATTATTTCAAAAATTTTATCAATTAAAAAATGAAATATTATTTCCGAATATTTTTAGTGACCGAATTTGCCCCGGCTATAGAGAATCAGCCGAAAAATGGATTAATATATTAAATTTTTTTTAATTTAACGATAAAAATATGAATCATTTTTTCAGAATTTTCGGATGGTCCATTTTGCCCCAGGTGTCATGCGTAGGCCTAAAAATGCATCAGACAATTTTAAGTTCATTAAATAAAACTACATTTCATCTCATCTTTACGATCTAATATTTTTGAATTAAATTGTATTTAAACAATTTAACAAGCAAAAAAATCATAATTATCTGAACATCAGATTTAGCACAGTGGATAGCGTCCCAGCCTAGTAATCAGAAGGATCTCAGTTCGAACCCCGGTAGCCCCCAAATAATTTTATTCGTTATTTCCCATTAATTCAGTAATTAGTTAATTACCCTCTAATGTAATGTCGATAAAAGTGTGATCAAACTTTTTTTTAATTATATTTATTAATTTAAATAATAATATTTTAGATCGAGCATTGGGTGAGCCGTGGATTTTTTGCTCCCCGAGGTTTGACCGAGGCTTGGTTTTTTGTTTCCCAAGCCTTGGCCGAGGCTCAATTTTTCGTTTCCTAAGGCTTGGCCCAAGCCTAGTTTTTTTGTTTGCCAAGGCTTGGGGACATTGTTATCATCCTAGGCCTGGACCAATCCTTGGCCCAATGCTTAGCCAAGGCTGGTGCCAAGGCTCGGAACTCTGGCATGACGACTGGCCAATGCCTGGTCCGAGCCTTGTCCAATGGTCCCTTCCTACCAGGGTAATATTGCAATTTCTGATCTCGCGGAGAATTCAAGAGGATAAAAGAGGATAAAAAAAGGTTTAATTCTAACTAATCCTTTTTAATTCTAAAATAATATTCAATTTCGGATCTCGCGGAGAATTGAAGAGGATAAAAGAGGATTGGAAAAAGTTTAATTCCAAGTAATCCTTTTTAATTTTCAAATACTGTTCAATTTCGGATCTCGCGGAGAATGCAAGAGGATAAAAGAGGATTGAAAAAAGTTTAATTCTAACTAATCCTTTTTAATTCTAAAATACTGTTCAATTTCGGATCTCGCGGAGAATTCAAGAAGATAAAAGAGGATTGGAAAAAGTTTAATTCTAACTAATCCTTTTTAATTCTAAAATAATATTCAATTTCGGATCTCGCGGAGAATTGAAGAGGATAAAAAACGATTGGAAAAAGTTTAATTCCAAGTAATCCTTTTTAATTTTAAAATACTGTTCAATTTCGGATCTCGCGGAGAATGCAAGAGGATAAAAGAGGATTGGAAAAAGTTTAATTCAAACTAATCCTTTTTAATTCTAAAATAATATTGAATTCCTGTTCTCGTGGAAGATTCAAGAGAATAAAAAACGATTGGAAAAAGTCTATTCCTCAATAATTCTCTTTAATTCTAAAATAATATTCAATTTCCGATCTCGCGAAGGATTCGAGAGAATAGAGGAGGATTGGGAAAAGTTTAATTCTAACTAATTCTCTTTAATTTTTAAATAATATTTCAATTTATGTTTTCGCGGAGGATTCAAGAGAATGAAAGAGGATTGGAAAAAGTTTAATTCTAACTAATCCTTTTTAATTCTAAAATAATATTGCAATTTCTGATCTCGCGGAGAATTCAGGAGGATAAAAGAGGATTGAAAAAAGTTTAATTCTAACTAATCCTTTTTAATTCTAAAATAATATTCAATTTCGGATCTCGCGGAGAATTGAAGAGGATAAAAGAGGATTGAAAAAAGTTTAATTCTAACTAATCCTTTTTAATTCTAAAATAATATTTAATTTCTGATCTCGCGGAGAATTCAAGAGGATAAAAGAGGATAAAAAAAAGTTTAATTCCAAGTAATCTTTTTTAATTCTAAAATAATATTGCAATTCCTGATCTCGCGGAGAATTCAGAAGGATAAAAGAGGTTTGAAAAAAGTTTAATTCTAACTAATCCTTTTTAATTCTAAAATAATATTCAATTTCGGATCTCGCGGAGAATGGAAGAGGATAAAAGAGGATTGGAAAAAGTTTAATTCCAAGTAATCCTTTTTAATTTTAAAATACTGTTCAATTTCGGATCTCGCGGAGAATGCAAGAGGATAAAAGAGGATTGAAAAAAGTTTAATTCTAACTAATCCTTTTTAATTCTAAAATACTGTTCAATTTCGGATCTCGCGGAGAATTTAAGAGGATAAAAGAGGATTGGAAAAAGTTTAATTCTAACTAATCCTTTTTAATTCTAAAATAATATTCAATTTCGGATCTCGCGGAGAATTGAAGAGGATAAAAAACGATTGGAAAAAGTTTAATTCCAAGTAATCATTTTTAATTTTAAAATACTGTTCAATTTCGGATCTCGCGGAGAATTTAAGAGGATAAAAGAGGATTGGAAAAAGTTTAATTCAAACTAATCCTTTTTAACTCTAAAATAATATTGAATTCCTGTTCTCGTGGAAGATTCAAGAGAATAAAAAACGATTGGAAAAAGTCTATTCCTCAATAATTCTCTTTAATTCTAAAATAATATTCAATTTCCGATCTCGCGAAGGATTCGAGAGAATAGAGGAGGATTGGGAAAAGTTTAATTCTAACTAATTCTCTTTAATTTTTAAATAATATTTCAATTTATGTTTTCGCGGAGGATTCAAGAGAATGAAAGAGGATTGGAAAAAGTTTAATTCTAACTAATCCTTTTTAATTCTAAAATAATATTGCAATTTCTGATCTCGCGGAGAATTCGAGAGAATGAAAGAGGATTCGAAAAAGTTTAATTCTAACTTATTTATTTTTATTTCAAACTAATGTTGCAATTTCTGTTCCTGCTGAAAATTCGAGAGAGTTGTATCCATAACAAAAAAAAATTATTTTTCTTTTTAACTTTAAAAAAACAAAATAATAATAAATTGTAATTTTATATATAGAAAAATTTTATTTTGGGAAAAAAATAATAATTTTATACGTGAAATTTTATTTCCTTCTATGGAGAAATTTATGGAAAAAAAGTATTTAAAAGGAAAAAGGCAACGGGAAAAAAATGTAAGAGTGATCGTGGGACTCTCGCCGGACCGACAATCCGGCGGGAGAGAGTAAGTGAGCGAAAGATAGTTCTGCGCTCACCGCTAGAGCGTGTGGGCTTCTTGGATATGGACACTTATAGTAGAAGTGTTAAAAGCGCATGCAGTGAACGTTATTGTCAGTCAGCACTCCACTGCTACCAAGTGAACTTTACGTAGCAGAGTGCGAAGTACCTACTGGTAGTGGCGCAGTATACCCTGCACCACGTACTAAATATATATATATATATATATATATATATATATATATATATATATATATATATATTCCTTGGGAATAGCTATTATTCTATTCGAATTCTCTGAAGGGAAATAAAAAGTATTGGAAATTTCTAAAAATGAATCCTCCTTAATTCTATTTAATTCTCTGAAGAGAATTAAAAAGTATTGTAAATTTCTAAACATGAATTCTCCTTAATTCTATTTAATTCTCTGAAAATAATTAAAAAGTATTAAAAATTTCTAAATATGAATTCTCCTCAATTCTATTTAATTCTCTGGAAAGAATTAAAGAGTATTAAAATTTTCTAAATATGAATTCTCCTCAATTCTATTTAATTCTCTGAAGAGAATTAAAAAGTATTAAAAATTTCTAAATATGAATTCTCCTCAATTTTATTTAATTCTCTGAAGAGAATTAAAAAGTATTAAAAATTTCTAAATATGAATTCTCCTCAATTTTATTTAATTCTCTGAAGAGAATTAAAAAGTATTAAAAATTTCTAAATATGAATTCTCCTCAATTCTATTTAATTCTCTGAAGAGAATTAAAAAGTATTAAAAATTTCTAAATATGAATTCTCCTCAATTTTATTTTAATTCTCTGAAGAGAATTAAAAAGTATTAAAAATTTCTAAATATGAATTCTCCTCAATTCTATTTAATTCTTTGAAAAGAATTAAAAAGTATTAAAAATTTCTAAATATGAATTCTCCTCAATTCTATTTAATTCTTTGAAAAGAATTAAAGAGTATTAAAAATTTCTAAATATGAATTCTCCTCAATTTTATTTAATTCTCTGAAGAGAATTAAAAAGTATTAAAAATTTCTAAATATGAATTCTCCTCAATTCTATTTAATTCTCTGAAGAGAATTAAAGAGTATTAAAAATTTCTAAATATGAATTCTCCTCAATTCTATTTAATTCTTTGAAAAGAATTAAAAAGTATTAAAAATTTCTAAATATGAATTCTCCTCAATTCTATTTAATTCTTTGAAAAGAATTAAAGAGTATTAAAAATTTCTAAATATGAATTCTCCTCAATTTTATTTAATTCTCTGAAGAGAATTAAAAAGTATTAAAAATTTCTAAATATGAATTCTCCTCAATTCTATTTAATTCTCTGAAGAGAATTAAAGAGTATTAAAAATTTCTAAATATGAATTCTCCTCAATTTTATTTAATTCTCTGAAGAGAATTAAAAAGTATTAAAAATTTCTAAATATGAATTCACCTCAATTCTATTTAATTCTCTGAAGAGAATTAAAAAGTATTAAAAATTTCTAAATATGAATTCTCCTCAATTTTATTTAATTTTCTGAAGAGAATTAAAAAGTATTAAAAATTTCTAAATATGAATTCTCGTCAATTCTATTTAATTCTTTGAAAAGAATTAAAGAGTATTAAAAATTTCTAAATATGAATTCTCTTCAATTTTATTTAATTCTCTGAAGAGAATTAAAAAGTATTAAAAATTTCTAAATATGAATTCTCCTCAATTCTATTTAATTCTCTGAAGAGAATTAAAGAGTATTAAAAATTTCCAACTATGAATTCTCCTCAATTCTATTTAATTCTCTGAAGAGAATTAAAAAGTATTAAAAATTTCTAAATATGAATTCTCCTCAATTCTATTCAATTCTCTGAAGAGAATTAAAAAGGATTAAAAAAATTTTTAATCCTCTTTAATTCTCTTTTTTAACCAGGGTAGTACCCTACGCACGCAAGACCGACAATGTACCGCTACGCCACACGGCCGACGAGTAGTCATAGACCTTAGTTAACTTATAAGCCAAGCCTACAAGTACTCACTTCGTTACAGCAACAAAATTAATTTAGTTACGGCAACCATTGTTTTCGCTCACAAATTAACCTTCAGGACTTGAAAAAATTCACATATCACACTAAAAAAAAAAATTTTGATTATAAAACAGAAGTTCATGTCACGAAACTCCGTATCGACTGACGTACACAAATTTCGGTTAAATTTTTTTGTCTTATAAATTTTGGGCTCAGAAACTTAGAACAATTTAGACTTGTCAAACTTAGAAAAATTTTAAGTTTCGGGACTGAAAAGATTTCGGTGCTCAAAAAAAAAATAAAAATAATAACAATAACAATACTTGTCGAACGCAAATTCAACGATTTATATGTAGATCATATCGAAATAATGTATTATTTTAACCCCGAAATTTTTTCTAAGTCCCGATTTTAGTTTGATTAAGTACCAAATAATATTTGATTTAACTAGTTAGTATTTGTTGTAACCACAAAACTTTTATTGTAGCGATAACTAAATATAAATAACAAACTAATTTTAGTTACTTCAACTATTTTTTTTAAGGTATCTGAACAATAAATAATTATCATAACTATTTAAATTAGTTACACCAACTAAATAAAAATAGTTAGATACAACCATGTAAAATGTTTTACTACTACTATCTAAAATTGTTACATCAATAGCAAAAATATAGTGATATACGGATACAACTTTAAAAAAATCGTTGAATCAACTATTTCGAAATAGTTAAAAATATATAGTTGCTGCACTGAGAGACATTTTTATTACGTAGTAATAAAATTTATTTGTATCTAGTAAAACACGTATTATGGTCATGCGCAAATAAAAAGTTTACTAAATACGAATAAAAATTTTATTAAAATCCCGTTTCAAATTTTATTAGTATTTAATACGTGTTTATTAGTATCGACTACGTGTTTATTTATATACTAAATGAATTAATATTGTGGATGATTAATAAATAAACATGTGAAGTCTAAAAATTCGTTATTCCATAGATGAATTGAAAATGAAAAATTTTTTTACAGATAAATTTATTTATTAGCAGTAAATAATATCAAAATATTAACCCTTCAGAACATACGCCTCCCGTACCACAGTCATTGCTATCGTGATGAGAGAAAATTTCACGCCTATTGCGCAAGCGCCAAGAGCGAAATTTAAAAAATATTTAAATAATTTTAGGTTATATATCAAGTAAAATAAAACATAAAATATTATTTGTTTGAATACTAAAAATTAAATAATAATTCTTTATAAATTATTTTTTATAACTATAATCATTTAGAAATTATTAGATTTTTTATTTTGATTAAAATACTGGTATACAGGTACACTTATTGTAAACAACTTTTAGAATACTTTTTATTTGTATATCTATATACATTTAAAATGGTGGCTAGATACCACGGAGACAGCCGAAATGAAACGAAGTAATACGAACAGCAATTTTTTTTGTGCCTGACTTAACTCGCGCGATGAGAGAAACTCTCACAGTTAATGAAAAAATAATTTTTTTTCTTTATTTTTCAAGTTTAAAAAATTTTGTTTTTTTAGTATCATTTAGAGCATTAAATTTTAGTAAGCTAAAAAAAGTTCAGGGGGTCATTCCATTTTAATTTAGAAAGAAAAAAAAGTTTTAAAGAAAGTGTGAGAGAATCTCTCTACACGATGGTTCTGAAGGGTTAAAAGTTATCCTTAGATTTGACGTAAAAAATATTAACTAGGTTAGAATCTTAAATTTTAAACTTCGGGCGATTTTTGAGACGTGGATATTTTTTTTAAAACACATAAATTATAAAATAATTTTAATTTTTTGATAAATACTTTATTCTTTATAAGTTTATAAATTAATTTCAGTATAGTTCGTCAAACAACAACATTTTGAATTTTTGAAGTTAGGTTAAGTTCATGAAAAAATAATAAACACACAAATCATATCGAAAAAAACATTATTTTTCTTGAAAATTTTCCATTATTAAACGTTTTCCGTACATACTTCACAAATCTTTTTTTTTTTTTTTTTTTTCAAATTAACAGCAGTCAAATTTGACACTTTCATACGAATTAAAGATGGCCGCCATAAAATAAAGCTTGCGGTGATTTTAGTAAACACATATTTGTATCTAATGAAATTTTATTAAATACTAATAAAATGTTATTTTTGATAACATTTTCATTTATCTCTCTGCAATCGAATTTATTATTATAAAATAAAATTCATACTTATATGTAATTAAAATTTATTAATATGTAGTAATGTTTTAGAAAAAATTCTAATACGTGTTTTTATTACTGGGGAATAAATTTGTCTCTCAGTGTGCTACGATTTTTTTTAGTTAGATTGAGTACCAAATCCCTCGCGGACTTGGAATCACTATGAAATTATGGTGAAATTCCGGTGAGATTATAGTAAAAACATTGTGAGATCATGATGAAACTACGGTGAAATCACCATGATTTTGTGCCATTCGGTCACTGTAGTTTTATGGTGATCCCACAGTGGTTCGATAGTGGTTTCACAGCAAATTCACAATGGATTCACAGTAAACTTACTGTGAATTCACTGCAAGTTCACTGTAAATTCACAGTGAATTTACAGTAAATTCACAGTGAATTTACAGTAAATTCACAGTGAATTTACAGTGAATAGACACGGAGAAAAAATGGAGTAAATTTTAATAAAAAATATGAAACTAATTTTACTATCCCGTTTAGTAAATTTTACTATATTAGAATGAAGATAAATTAAATTAAATTTTTAATAACTTTTAACTTTTTATTATTAGTGCTATCTCATTTGGATTATTTTTGTTATTTATGTCATCTGTATTGGTGTTTGTGTCGACTTTTATTTTTAATAAATTACTCGTTTTAACCGAAATTCGAACCCTGATCTCCCGCGTGCGAGTCCTTTCCTATGTCTAACGGCCTGATGTATAGTTTGAACAAAAGTTGTTGAACTTGTAATACATAGTTGTATCTGCTATACCTACCAAATTTTAACTTTATCTATACATAGTAGAATTTAATATACAGATAATATAATCATGTTATAACAAAAAATACATTACATAAGATAATTTTTAATATCTTCTATTGTAATAATTGCCAACCAGTTAATTTCACGCAATGTTTTGTAATAAATAAAATACAGAATGTATTTATTTATATCTGTTAGTAAATTTTACTTCAATATTGTAGTTTTTACAATATCTTTTTCATCGTGTACAGTGAATTGACAGTAAATTTTTGGTAAATTCACACTCAATATGCAGTAAATTAGCAGTGAATTCACAGTGAATATACAGTGGATTTCCTGTGAATTTCTTACTATTTTATTTGTAAACTTTGAAACTGATAATAATAATAATAATAATAATAATAATAATAATAATAATAATAATAATAATAATAATAATAATAATAATAATAATAATAATAAAGCCCACGGTGCATGTTGTGCGGCCAGCGGGGATTTTGTTTACCCCGTGGCGCATCGTGGGCTATGTATGTCAGCCTACCATCTGCTGACCTACTAATCGCACAACAACCTTCGCATTAGGTTAACTCCCTAATGTGAAGTATACCTGAGTTCAAGACTACTCTGAACCCAGAAGTGCTCCCCACAACCTGCCCTTCTCGGATGAGGGCAACCCACTAGCTGGGCGGAGCACCGAGATTCCGAACGATGACGACCTTGGCGACCAACGGACTGCATTTAGGTGGACGGAGGAATTACGAGCCGATCTCCTGATGTGCTATAATAACAGTGAACCGGAGCGGAGAGGCTACATGGCTAGGATGCATGCACTTTGGTGCGATATGCACCCTAACCATAGCCAATTCTCACAACAACATCTCCGTGATTATGCCTCTCATCTTCGGCGTACACGAAGATCACTGTTGACAAACAGACGGTTATCTCACCGTCTGTCATTTCCAGCACAGCTACATCAGGAGAGACGCCGTTCTTCCGAAGACACCAACAATGAATTTGACACACGGCAAGTATGTGTCTCTAGAAAGACACATTACCCAAAACATCTACTTGACACGGAAAACCACGAACTGTCTGCTCGGATTCAGGAAGATTCTACATTGCTCACCATCAATCAAGCTGTCTATAATGCTGCTTCTTCACTCTTACCTCCAGCGAGGAGAAATATTTCTTCTCCTGAGGCTAAGATGAGAGGACGCATTGGGCAGCTTTCACTGAAGATTGATGATCTCCGGAAACATGTCTCCCGCATTCAGTGTGTGATTGACTTTGTAAACACTCGTAAAGCGTTTACACAAAAAGTCCGCCGTATTGCGGCTCAACTACGATACCAGCATCACACACTGAATAAGGCGAATCTTCTAAACATCAAAGAAGGTTCCCTTAACAGGTTGCGGGCTCTAGTGACTGCCAAAAAGTCACTAGAGAAAAAGCTGAAGCGGCTTACCGATAACTCTTTGTTTCGGTTAAGTCCTTCGCGCTTTCTGACACCTAAGACATCTGTTTCTGGCGATCCCCCATCCATCGAGCGTGTAGAAGCTTTCTGGTCCGAGCTGTACGGTGACCAACCGAACGTGAATCGTGACACTCCAGCTCTCAACGACTTCGAGGCATTTCGTCGACAACATCGTAACGACAATGCTGATGAAGAGAGCCCTGAAGTCAGCGTGGAAGAAGTTCGTTCAGCTCTGAATAATGGTAAGAACTGGGCTGCTCCGGGTCCAGATGGCATTAACCTGTTTTGGTGGAAGAAACTAACTTCTACCCATAGTCATCTGGCCCGGATTTTTACAGCGTTCATCAGAGGTAATGAACCCATTCCATGCTGGCTTGTAGAAGGGCGAACCGTGCTCATCCCGAAGAAAGGAGACTTGTCTGACCCGAAAAACTACAGGCCTATCACCTGTTTGAATGCGGTTTATAAGATTTTCACCAAAATCTTGAATAATCGCATTCTGCAGGAGATAGACCCTGTATGGCAGCAGATATACGAACAACGAGGCAGTAAAAGAGGCCTGTCAGGTTGCAAAGAGAACCTGTTAGTGGATCGATGCGTCATTCAAGACGCGATCTACTATCAGCGCAACCTGTCAATGGCCTGGATTGACTACCGCAAGGCATTCGACTCAACATCTCATGAGCTTGTTCTCTTTTTGCTCAAATGCCTTGGGGTCAATCGCAATACAGTGGGATGCATTCAGCGTACGATGCAGCTTTGGCGAACACGGTTCCACATTTCATGTGGTAACGACAAACGTGTAACCGAAGTTGTACAGTACAAACGAGGAGTCTTTCAGGGAGATTCTCTGAGCCCTCTGCTGTTTTGCATCTCACTGCTGCCAATATCTGTTGCGCTACGCCGCACCCGTGGATACTCAGTGGGTCCACCAAATGATCGAAAATACTCGATCACCCACTTACTCTACATGGATGATCTGAAGGTGTATGCTCCTGATGAGGAACACCTGCAGACATCCTTGAATATCGTAGGAGAGTATACACGGGATGTCGGCATGGCTTTCGGGTTGGACAAGTGCGCGGTCGTTAATCTGGTGAAGGGTAAGTGTTCCGATGTGCGTGAAGATATCGAGTTAGTAGATGGGAGCGTCATAGACCATCTTGACGCCGGAGAGTCGTACAAATATCTAGGGATTGACGGGAGTCCTATGCAGGACGTCTCGAAAATCAAAACGACTCTCTGCAGCGAGTATGTGCGGAGACTCCGGAAAATCTGGTCATCAGAACTTTCCGGGAAAAACAAAGTCTCTGCAACGAACATGCTTGCTGTCCCAGTACTTCTGTACTCTTTCGGTGTCCTGAAATGGGCCCGAAAAGAGCTCAGAGATCTCGATATCAAGACACGCAAAGTAATGAATATGCATCGGAGCATGCACCCTAAGTCTTCAGTCACCAGATTATACCTTTCCCGGCACATCAGAGGGAGAGGTTTACAGAGCTTGGAGTGTCTGCACGATCGTTTGGTTTTGGGTATAACATACGAGGTTGTCAATTTCACAGCAGATGAAGACGACTTCCTTATGCAAATTGTTCATAGTCATGAAAATAGGCATAAGGGAGCGTTTTTATATAAGGCAGCAATGTACGCGGCAAAATCCCTCGGTCTTGGAAGAGTAAACCCGCTTATTGAACTCCCTAAGGAGGAATTTAAGACGGTCATCAGGAATGCTGAGCAACAAAAACTGCTTAGTACGCACATGGACAAGTCCATGCACAGCGTGTTCTTTAAACACGTGCGTGATCATGGCTTGTCCACACAGCTGACGTTTTCCTTCCTTAAGTCAGCTGGCCTGATGTCCGAGACCGAAGGATATATTTTTGCCTGCCAAGATGGTGTTATTAACACTCTCGAATACCGTGCTAAAGTACTCCAGATGCAGCTACCCGACACTTTGTGTAGGGTTTGTAAACAGCATCCAGAGACGCTTATGCATCTTTTGTCAGCATGTCCTGTGCTGGCGAGAAATGCATACATCCAGCGCCATAATGCTGCTCTGCGAGTACTTTATTACCATCTTAGACACACGCACGGTATCGACAAAACACCAGTGCTGCCTTATCTGCCAGGAGATATTCCGCAAGTTGTTGAGAATGAGCGTTGCCGAATTTATTGGAACGTGCCATTCGCAACAACGCGGAAAATCGACCATAATAAACCTGATATCGTGCTCTTCGATAAAACCGCTCGTAACATTTATGTTATTGAGTTCTCAGCTCCGGCTGAGTATAACATCACGGTTAAAGAAGAGCACAAACACGAGATATATCAGGATCTCCTGTTCAAAATTGGCAAACTTTACCCAGGTTACCGTGTCAAGCTTGTCGTACTCATTGTTGGCGTCCTAGGAGGGATGAAACAGTCTTTTGTGTCTGCATTGGCTAAAATCCCAACTTGTTTATCGCAAGTTGAGTTTTTGGCATCGCGGATGCAAAAGGCTGTGATACTCGGATCCCTCCGTCTCCTGAGGCAACGGAACTTGGCCTGCTGCGCATGCTAATCATCTTGTTGATGAAGCATCGCAGCAGTAACGATTTGGCGCTCAGGTGAGGCCCTCGGTAGAGTCGGACTACCGGGGATAACCCCCTGAGCATTTAACAAAAAAAAAGAAATAATAATAATAATAACAATAATAATAATAATAATAATAACAATAATAATAATAATAATAATAATAATAATAATAATAATAATAATAATAATAATAACAGTTACGAAATCTGAATTAAAATTATTTTTATAACTTATTAAAATTGTTTTTAAAAAGGAAAGCTGCATATACACACAGCCATACAGACGTCACACGGGAAATGATATAAACAAATGTCCGGGGCCTCCTAACCTCGCGTTCTAATGAAAACTCAATTTTCGAATATCGAGGTAAATGAAAGAAATTATCACTATACCACTCTAAAGCTACGATTTGACGACTGTGATGTCAAATCACCATAAAACTAATGTTAAATCATCCTAAATGTACTGTGGAAGCATGGTGAAATCATCATTAATTTATTGTAGAATCATGGTGAAATCACCATTAACTTACTGTGAAATCATTGCGAAATCACCATTAATTTACTGTAGAATCATGGTGAAATCACCATAAATTTACTGTAAACTCGCAGTGAAATCACAGTGAAATCACTACTAAGTCACAATGCCAAAATGGCACAAAATCACTGTGGATTCACTATGAAATCATCGTAAACACACCACGAACTCTCGGTGAAAATGAATTCACTGTGATTTCACTGCGATTTCACAGTGATTCTAAGTCCGCGAGGGTAACTTTGTTATGAAATTTTTTTTATTTCCTGGTGAAACCTCAAAAGTTGAAAAATAAAATTTTATTGGAGAATTTCAAGTGATTACCATCCAAGGAATTGTTATTTTTTCTAAAAAAATAATTTTTTTCTTTCATTGACGATATTTTTTACTCTTATGGACCTTTTTTTTGGTACTGAAATATGACAACTTCAAAAATATGTAACGGAGTAAAATTAATAAATTTAAATGAATTGAATTTAAATTTTCATTGAATTTCCCGCGGTTGGTTAATTACCAAAAGTCGATTATCCCCGAAACCCTAGATTATCGACTGGTCCCCGGAAACACCAATTTTGGGGGCTTGTCCTCCCTCCCCTCCTTCCTTATAACCTAATAAGAGTAGGAAAATTCACGAAAATAGTCGAGGGGGTCGTAGACTTAGATATTAGGGAGTGCTCGGGGTGATTCGGGACACAGTCGGACGGACTGGCACAGCGATCAGACGCACATCTGCAGACGGCTAAACACCAGGTAATTATAAGAGTTTTGGGAGAGGTTATGTGTGGAACCTTCCAGAAGCTTCGAGTATTATTAATTAATTAAATTATTGTATCCGGTGGTTAGCCGATACAATTCTAATTATAAAAACTAATTAGTACTGAACTCTTCACAGATACAAAAAAAAAAATCTGGGCGTCGGTTGGCCCTGCGGGCCAGCCCCAAAACTTCCCGCTGTTTTCGACTTCAAAGACCTCGAAAACATTGGTGTAGATATATTTTCGAGCTCTTCGAGCTCGAAAATGCTTTCATATGCGGTTGTTTTTTTACGATCTTCTCAAGCTCTAACAAGTTGCCTGTTATGCTGAAGTTTGAAAATTTAAGAATCAAGAATGGTTAATAAAGCGGTTTTTAAAATTTAATCCCTGATTATGTTCAATAAAATAAGTGTATTCAGGCAGAAATTAATGCCAGGGATTCAAATGAAGACTCAAATGAGTGTTGACTCATGTGAGATACAATCAAATATGAAATATCCGGGAAAAATATTGAAAACTACGTTTTATCGATTTTATTGTTTATATTATGATTTAAACTAAAAACCAAGTTCGATGACATTATGTATCGAAAGTAACCATATAAAGGATGAGTTAGTATGACATCAGACACATTTAAGTAGGTTATATTATGATTTATCTAGGAAAAATAACATAAAATGTTAATTTTTTAGCTTTTCAATGCCGATATCTTTCGAACTAATTGATCGATTTTGACGTTTGAGGTGGCAATCGGCGCGTTTTATTGAATTCTAGAGCTGATAAAAATTTGAAATCGATCGCGTCAGTCGTTTCGAAAATATTTAGAAAAAACCATTTTTCACCATTTCTTTCTCCCGCGAAAACTCTCGAACGAATTATCCGATTTTGATGTTTGAGGTGGCAATCGACGCGTTTTTTTGAGTACTAGAGCTGATTAGATTTTGAAGTCGATCGTATGAGTCGTTTCTGAGAAATCAATAAAAAACTAAAAAAAAAATTTTTTTTTTTTTCGTAATTCGCAGATATTTTCGAATCTGTTTGATCAAATGATCTGAAATTTTCAGGAAAGTTGATGGCCAACAAGCTCTTTCAATCGCCGCCTTAAACATCCGAATCGGTTCATTGGTTCAAAAGTTACAAAGAGTTTACACACACACACACACAGACACACACACATACATACACACACTCGGACATCATTCCAAAAATAGTCAGAATAGCTTCCTAGGACCTCAAAACGTCGACATCTGATGAAAACTCGATTTTCGAAAATCGGGGTGAAAACAATAACTTCCCGAAATTTTCGAAAATCGTCGATTTTCTTAGCGGGAAGTTAAAAAGGGGGTAATTTGGTTGGAGAGAAGGCGGGAAAGAAAGGAGGAAAAGAATTCGGAGACACCGGGAAATTGGCGGAGAACCGGAAGGAAAATTTTAAGTGCACCACGGGAAACGCAATAAAAGGAGGTAAATAAATTGTCGGCGGTTAGCCACAATTTATCAATAAATTGATTTAAGTAATTAATATTCGTGGGCAGTAGCCATTTCCGGGTTGTTAGACATAAGAATTCTCGGCAGAAGCCAGAATTTTCTAATAGTTAATTTACGCGGTTCGTCGGACAAAATTCTCGGCAGAGAAGCCAGAATTTTTGAATTGTTGTTAATAAACATTAAGAAGTAATTTCTCGGCGGGTAGCCAGAAATTAGAATAATAATAAATGAAACTTATATTACAATCAATGTATATAGTAATTAATAAGAATTATAATTATAATTAATAAGACTGGAAACTTTACTCTGTGATCTAGTGCTGTGAAAAGTGATAACAAAATTTTTTATTAATTATTTAAGATTGAGTAAATTATAATGTCAGTAAAAGAAAATTAAAATCGTTAGAGAAAATATAGAAAAAAATGTAACGAAAAGAACAGAAAACACGAAATAGAGAGAGACAACAATAGACGCGTGAAACAGAGAGAGATAGCGTCGGTCGTTGGCGTCAGTAAACTCAATCACTAAAATATTTCATACTAGGAAATTTATAAAGTAAAGTCGGGTTTTGGTCTAAGTAAAATTCGAAAAGAAATTGAAAGAAAGAAATTTTGAATTGTAAAAGTTACAAATTTTGGAAATTACAAAAATAAGATATTAGAACAAGATTTGGTGTGTGTGTGTGAAAACTAAAGTCCTGGGGACTCAGAATTAAATCGTGTGTGTGTGTGTGTGTGTAAAGAAATAAATTATTCCAGGGGAATTTTTAATTTAATTATATAAGTCCAGGGGACAAAACTATTTTAAAATTAATTAGTGATCCAGGGGATCTGGCAAGTTGCCTAATTTTGTTAATAAAGTCCAGGGGACGAAATTTAATTAAGGATCCAGGGGATCAGGCCAGTGGCCAGTTGTTATTAATAATTGCAGGGAAATTTTACTTAATAAAGTAATTAAAATAGTCTAGGGGACTTAGATGGTAAAAGTAAGAAATTAAGAAATTAATTATATGTACGATAAAGCCCAGGGGGCAGTAATTTTAATTGATAAATAAGTTTAATAATAATATTAAATCATAATATTGTGTGATAAATAAAATTGATAATTATATTTGACTTCAATTAGTATTGGATTATTTAACTCCTCAATTCCTCACTCTGTAAATATTTCAACGACCCTGAATTTTTACAACATCTCCGGTTCTGGAAGACCGAGGTTTAGCTTCCAGTGGCGCCCTAATTAAGATCTATTAATTAAGGGGCCAAATTGAGCAAGGTTGAAAAATACCCTGTTACAAATACAATAAGTTTAAAAGTTATCTTCAATTGATACAATGTGATAATTTAAGAGCTATCGATTGTCGGTCAAAAAGAATGGGCGTCACAAAATTTGACGAAAATGAATATTCGGTTCTCAACAATTAAAGTTTATAATTCGATGAAAGAAAAATTGGAAGATCGATTTACAAATGCAAAAACAATACCAGCGACACAAAAAATCCATAAAATTTCACCATTGGAAGATTGTATGGTGCAAGTTAAGATGTTTTCTTCTTCAGAAAAATATTTAAATCACGGTACGATTAAGAAAAGAAGGGAATCATCCAGGAAAAAGAGATAATTAAAATAGGTGTAATGTTGAATTTAAGAATCAAGTATTATGTTAAATAAAAGAAATATAATTTGAACACATACAAAAAAATGTTTTTAATTTATTTAAAGATGTTAAGAGACGGTGAATTTATTTAAGAGTATGAAAAAGTCCTCTTTTTTACTTTTTTAAAAAAAATAACAATTTCTTGGACAATAATCACTTCAGATTCTCCAATAAGATATTATTTTTCAACTTTTGAGGTTTCACGAGGAAATAAAAAAAATTTCATAACAAAGTTATATAAAATCAACAAACATTCAACAACAATTTTTTTATAATCGAGAAACAAAATTATACGCGATTGCTCAAGGAGCTCGAAAATATTAATTTGACTATATTTTCGAGCTCTTCGAGCTCGAAAATCATATTGCATGCAATTGTTTTTTTATGAGCTTTTCAAATTCTAGCGAGTTACGCTTTATGCTAAAGTTTAAAAGTTTAAAAATCAATAATCATTAATAAACAAGCTGTTTTTAAATTTTAATTCCCGATTATGTTGAATAAACTAAATATATTGATGCAGAAATCAATGTCAGTGATCAAAATCAAGACTTAAATGAGTTTTGGCTTAGGTCAGAGCAATAGTATATCCGAATATAAAAAATCCGAGAAAATGATTAAAAACTGTGTTTTTTCAATTTTTTCGTTGATAATATGGTTTAAACTAAAGAACAAGTTTGATGGCATTATATGATAATCAAAAGAGACCATAAAGAGAAAAAGTTTGTAAGATTTTAGACACATTTTAGTACAGTACATTTTGATTTATCTGGAAAAAATAACATTGAATGTTATTTTATCAACTTTTCAACGCTGATATCTTTTGAACTAATCAACCGAGTTTGACGTTGAGGTGGCAATAGGCGCGTTTTATTGAATTCTAGAGCTGACTAGAATTTGAAAGCGATCGATCAAGCCGTCTTAAAAATATTTGAAAAAAAAAACGTTGTTTACCATTACTTTCTCCAACGATATCTCTCGAACAAATTAACCGATTGAGATGGCTAAGGCGGCATTCGACGCGTTTTATTGAGTTCTAGAGCTGATTAGATTTTGAAGTCGATCGTTCAATTCGTTTCTGAGAAATCAATAAAAAACTAAAAAAAAAAATTTTTATTTTTTCGTAATTCGCTAATATGTTCGAGTCTACTTGATCAAATGATCTGAAATTTTCAGAAAAGTTGACGGCCAACAAGCTCTTTTAATCACCGCCTTAGACATCTAAATCGATTCATTAATTAAAAAGTTATAGGCCATTCACACACATACATACACACACACACACACACATACATACATACAGACACTCGGACATCATTCTGAAAATAGTCATAATAGCTTCCAAGGACCTCAAAACATCTGTTGAAAACTCGATTTTCGAAAATCGGGGTGAAAACAATAACTTCCCGAAATTTTTGAAAATCATCGATTTTCTAAGCGGGAAGTTAAAAAGTTCCCAAACGGTCAATTTTTGAAAAAGTTCTGGCATTTTAACAAAAAAAGAGCGGTTTTTTTTTAAAATTCATAACTTTTTTTGGGTCGGGAAAAAAAATTTGAAAAAATTCTGAAAAATAACTTTCGGGGGGTAGAAAAACATAGAAAATTTTCAGCGAAATCAAAGGGGGTCAGCTAAAAAATTTGTCGATTTGACATGGAATGACCCACATACATGATGGTATAATTACTAACTGTTTTATCATCTGTTAAGATTTTTTTTTAGCTCGACCTACAGAGGAAAAACCACCACTTGCGGGGAAATTCGAACAAAAAAACGAATAATAATGAATGAAATCGTACACAGTAAAAAAAATTGTGTATCTGTGTTAAAAACGGTCCGTGTTAAAATTTTTGTGTTGATTATTTTGTGTCAAATCAACACAATTCTTTGTGTTACTTTAAAATTTTTAATTGATTTACTTTTTAACACTTTAAAAGTGTTACTTACACGGAGAGAATTTTATGCTAAAAGTTACCATCACACTCGCACACACATGTACACAGACATGCACACACTTACCCACACACATACACACACTTACCGCACACACGCGCACACTTACCCGCATACCATTACCCGAATTCATTCACACAGATCCTCGCGCACACCCTCGCACACTAACCCGCACAAATGTGCACACACATGCGCACACTTACTCTCACATACTCACACACACCCTCGCGCACACATGTACACACACGCACGCTTACCCGCAAACGTGCGCACACTTACCCGGCATTCGCCCGCACACACACACACAAACACTCATGCACACACACTTTCTTAGTTAAAAATTTTTACAACTTTGAATGGAAATAGTTAATAGTATAATAATCGATATTATCAACATTTATTAAGTGTTACTTTAAAATCAACACAAAAAAAGTGTTGGAATTTTAACACAAATTTTGTGTTGAAATTCAATACAAATAGTCTGTGTTGAAAAATAACACAAATATTGTGTGTACCGTTTCTGACACACAGATTGTGTTGATTTTAACACAATATTTTTTACCGTGTAACCGTGAAGCTTCAAACAAAATATCACCCGTGAAAAATGAATCATACATGGCCATGTATGAATGCTCCATGCATGGCCATATATGGCCATGTATGACCATATATGACCATACATGGCCATACATGGCTTGATACGGCCATACATGACTATGTATAGAAATTTTAACTAAATTAAAAAAAAATTTTTAATTTTTTTTTTTTTTTTTATTATTTTGGCGACGCAGAGATTATCAGATATGCGATTAATTGAATTCCTAATCGAAATGGAAATTTTTAATTCAGAGAAAAATCGCTAGGCTTATTAATAACCACACCCGCTTAGTAGGATTCGAACCCGGGACCTTCCGTACGAGAGACTGACGCTTTGACGACTAGGCTATGCGACCGACAGTTACAACAAAGTTTAATTGTGCTACGTAACGTTCAAAGAATATAATCACTTTCGAAAAAGCACAATATAATCATCAATATGCTGTTAATGATATCAAAAAAATTTCTTATTTTTTTAACACTGCAACATCCTGTTTAAAAGTAATTGTAATAGTCGAAAAATTAATCATACATGGCCATGCATGACCATACATGGAGCATATATGGCCATACATGGACATATATGAATCATACAAGGCCATGTATGACTGTATATGACCATGCATGACTGTATTGAAGAAGTGTGTATGCCCAAGTATGATTCATTTATCACAGGACGAGCATTCGAAGCATGCATTCCGGTGAAAAATGAATCATACATGGCCATACATGGAGCATATATGGTCATGCATGGCCATACATGGAGCATATATGACCATTCATGGACCTACCAACTTTTTTAATATAGTCATACATGGCCATATATGAACCATACAAGGCCATGTATGGCCACACATGGTTTTGTATGACTGCATATGGCCATGCATGACTGTATAGAAAAAGTTTGTATGCCCACGTATTATCATATATGAACCATATACACCTATGCATGGTCGAGTATGATTCATTTATTACAAGACGAGCGTTCATGGCGTGCATTCTGGTGAAAAATGAATCATACAAGGCCATGTATGGCCATACATGGTTTTGTATGATAGCATATGACCATGCATGACTGTATTAAAAAAGTTTGTATGGCCATACATGCTTCATGTATGGTCATATATGCTTCATGCATGGTCACATATGCTTCATGCATGGCCATATATGCTCCATGTATGAGCCATATACGGCCATGCATGGCCATGTATGATTCATTTTTCACGGGCAGTCAAATTCCGTTATCGATTTAATTTTATCATATAAGATAAAAGATAAAAAGTTCGTTCGCTATTAATAGTAAATTAATAGAATAAATAATAAATGACTGCCTGTTTTTTATTATCATTAAAGTGAACAAAATAATTGCATGTCTTAGGCGTAAACGCTATCATTTACGCATTTTTATTGTTTTATTGCGCTTAAGGCATGCTCATTTGGATTTTCCAAACTTTTTGTTCTCTTATATTTTTATCTCTTAAAAGAACTCATTTATTATTTATTTTTATTGATGTAAGATTTTAACTGGTTGCTATGACAATGCTGTAAAAGTTGGAACATCTTAAGAAAAACATAAACTCACTATTCCTAGTCATGCTGCTCCGATAAAATAAGTTGCCTGAATATAAATGGATCTTGGAACAAGGAAATTTGTCAGATAAAATAAACAATTAATAAAACTTTTCAAATAATAATTTACTGACGATTTTTTTTTTTTTTTTTAATTATATTTAGCGTATCGCAAGATCAAACTGTTATTATATGGAAGTGGAACATTGATAGAAATTTAGTTGGTTGCATCCATATCCCAGTGAACACATCAACGTAACAGGGATGTCACATTTATAGAATGAAAACTTTCGGTTACGTAAAATCGTAAGTCACAAGTACATCACACCTTCATAACATGTATATCACAATTTCACACTCATTTACGTAACATTGTTACGTAACATAGTAAACGTAAATGTGATATTAATGTGACGTACATGTTACATTGGTGATATAGCGGTGATGTTATTTGAATATCATATTTACATAACATAGAAGTCATGAAGAAATATAAATTTTACGTTGAGGATATATAACAGTGACCTCTAAGTGACCTCATTTTCTATTAAATTGTACAAAGCACTTTTATGTGCTAGAAATTATAATTGCAATAATAAAAAAAATTAAAATCATAAAGAAAAAATATAAGAGATATTAATATTCGATTTATTGGCTGAAAAACATACATACATTTTTTTATACCAAAGTATATTTCTTTTTAATAATTATTTAAAAATCTCCAAGTTCTTATTTTTGTTTATTTTTATCAATACTGAAATATTTTGTTTTTATTTAAGTATCGTCCCACATGGGCCGATACGACAAAAATGTATTCGTTGAACTGGTTACCTCGAATGTGCATTCGATTGGGGGATAAAAGGTGGATCGCATGTATCCTTAGAGGAACAATTTGCGCGCCCATGAATATCTTAGCGGTGGATTCCTGAACTACTAAATATTTATTGTGCAGCAACTGCATGCACTCACGTCAGACACTTTATTAATTTTTTCCGCCTGCTTGTAAATAATTATTTAAAAATTATTTTTATCGTTATTTATTTGTATTTAATTTAATCAATAAGAATAATAACAATAAAAATTAAAAAAACCATAGAAAATGTCCAATAATAAAATAAATATATTTATAAGTAAATGAAAATACAGATGTAAATTTATATAAATTAATAAAAACGTTTACTCCATCGATTCGACATAAACCTCAGCGCGTTTCAATGTTAAATATTATTTTTTACATGAATAAAATGCAAAAATATTAATTATTACAAATACACACTTTTTATGCATAACCCTTTTTATCACAATGCCGTCGAAATACTTACATCATTTTAAAGTAAAATTTTTTACAGAAATGTGATGACATTTTTCGATGTAAAATAAATGTAACTATTTTTTATGTAAGAGTGATGTAACAGTATGAACATATCCGAAACATTACATTGTGATGTAAATGTGACGATAAAATAGAATCACCAAGATTCTGTCACTTATAAGTCGATTTTGTTACGTAATTTTGAGGTAATGTCTAGAATGTAAAGCTAATGTTAATATAAGATATAAATATAACGTCACATTAAGGTCACCAATGTGATATCACTCGGTCAGTAACATGCATGTAATCGTAATGTCACATGTATGTTATAAATTTGACGTACCATTTACATTACAATTTATATAATCAGAATGTAAAATTTACGTTGACTTTGTTACGTTACATGTTCTCTAGATGTGATATCACTGTTATGTTGGTGTGTTCACTGGGATATGCCGAGATCATGACCAATCTCTAGCCTGTTAGACAACTATGTGGATGGTGGAGTCATAGCAACTGTATCCTGGGACATAATGTTAAAAACTTGGTCGAATTTTGATGGGGATCAAAACGATAAAGAAGATGGTGAATCGAGGAGCAAAATAATGAAGACAGATCGTGGAAAAACTAAGGTACAATCTATATTGTTAAGAAAATAAGAATAATTTTTTGATTAAAAGTAGCACATTTGGCTTTGTGAGATCTATAAGATAGCAATTTTAAGGATGTTTTTAGACCTATCGATAAGGCATCAAAATGCTGACAAAAAAATCAGAAATAAATGACATAAAAAAAATATCTACTTAAAAGATTTGACACAAACGACGGCAAAAAGTAAATTACACATAATTATCAAATGAGTCATCAGAACGACTCAATTAAAATCACTTCTTTAGAACGGAAAAAAGATCATAAATTTTCTATGACTCCTAGAACCAATATCTCTAAGTCTTATTTATTTAAAAAAAATTGGCTTTGAGACAAAATAAAATTTGTCTTGTTCTTTTCAGAAACATCTTTATGATACCTTAAAGTTGTCTTAGTGTTACGTGGGTATGTATCTTTGTATACTGTAAATAAATTACACATTCGCCTTAATGAAACAAAAAAAAATTTAACAATCGAACCTCGAAACAATTGTAAGTTTCAAAAGTCTCTTAATGTAAAATGGTGAATGCTCTTTTTTATATAAGTGTTGACTAATATTACAATAACTATTAACAATGAGATATCTAAGAACTAACGTTAGTCCGAAAAAACCGCGTAAATTGGTTGATTGGCTTACTGATAATAATGATAAACGTGGGAGACCATTTAATAGACAAATGCAAAATACAATTTTTAATGCTAATGAATTTATGCAGCAAGAAAAAAAACACGGTGCTCCGATCATCCCTTTATAGCGCGTGAAGTAAATTTTACTTTAAAATCATAATTTTAATTGAAAATATTTTGTCATCTTTACATTTTTATTTTGTTTTCCTACACAGTTGTCTATATATTTATAGATTACTGTGAAATATTTTCTAAATTTTAATTATTATGAAATTATTTGTCTATTCTTTTTTTTTTAACTTATTGGTGAGAGATTAGCGGCAGCTATGAAAATTTCAAAAAACACAGTGACCAAACATGTTCAAGCTGGGAAATCCGAGGGTATATTTCATACACCAGGAAAAGAAAGACTTCACGAGGCGAAAATCCGGAATATTTCGGAAGAAATGAAGTCCGAAATCAGTTGTATCATTTATGAGTTCAGCAAACAACGAATTTGAACACTGATGGCCGTAGCGTTGAATTTGTTGTCACAGATATATACACAAATAGTTTCAATAATGACTATTATCTATTTGATATAATCAAATGTTTACATGAGTCTCAGAACTTTCAAACATGAATCTCATAATTCTGGTTTCATATTTATTGGGGATAAAGGAACTGTCTCAAAATAGTAGCGGGTACAGATCTTTCTGATTCATCTTTTTATATGTTTAATTGGCACTCTGTAGATTCAAATAATAAACCTGATAATTTGGATTCAGATTTAGCTTGACTTTTTCGGTGTGGAAATGCGTACTCCTTGGCAAATTTGCTTACTAAATATTAATCAACGGAAATCGTGGTTTTCGATTCATCGAATTCAATTTACGATAAATAATTAAATATTCAATTATAAATTATTCATTATTAGTTGACTAGTCATGTAACAACGGTTATAAAAAACCGACCGTAAAACTAAAAAAAAAAACCTGGTTTTATTAATATTGTTGTCATGTTAAACTTTGGTTATTTTATAAATCAGTAATATAAAATAAGTTTTTAACGAATAAGTTTTATAATTTAAGCAATATTAATTATAAAAGAGTTAATAATGCTAAAATAAATATTTTTTTTACTTCCACGATCGAACCAATTATTTTAGACTGATTTTATTGTTACGTTCTGGCTCTAATTAAATTTAAATAAAAATTTTGGAAATTTTTTTTTTGAAGTTTCGAATTATTTATTCGCCACGGTGAGCGAATAAACGGTTCAATACTTCTTGGAATTATAAATGAATAATAAATTAATAAATCGTTACTTTGTTGGCGACATTATTTTATTCATCACCATCAATGTAACGGAAATCTCTTGCGATAAGAGAATCGCCGTTGCTCGCGGATAGTCTAAACAGATGACGACGCATGAGACCCGGGGCACGACGATTCTCTCATAGGAAACCTGAGATGCAACGTTAACACTATTGATAATGTATAATACCAAGGAGCGACAGAATCAAGTCAGTCGATCACAAGATCTAGTAGAGCTAAGAACTCTACATAAACCTGCTGGCTTGATCCTGTCACTCGTATTTTAAGGCAAAAATGTATATCCGTACTTTACCAAATACGCAATCTTATTTTAAACTTTGGGCGTTGTCACCGGCAGCCTAATAATCTCATACCTCATATTGGGCGCTGCTACCGGCAGCCTAATACTCTCAACTGTTTTGGGCGCTGATACCGGCAGCCTAAGCACTTCCCTTCCGCATCCCAAAAATTCATGCCGAGAAGCCGAAGGTCAGAAACTACGCAAGAAAGGGATTATTTGGGGATTATTTGGGCCGACTTATGGGGCTCATAATCTCCACCATGGTAAGTCATTAAACTTTTTGAATAAAATATAAGAAGGTCAACAGCTGACGCACCTGGGGTCTATCGACACCCTAATGACGTCAACCTGGTCAATAAAAATTTTATTCTGTCTAATAATAAATAAGCCAGAATGTAACATTATTTAACCCACAATCATTGTTTATAAAAATTAACCTTAACGTTTTCAATATTACTAACCATGTGATTAATGGTAATTCATATATTTATATTCCAAGTATTATCTATAATTGAATTGTAAACGAGTTTAAGTGTACTGCTTAAAAATATTGCGTTGAGACTTATGACGCACCAGGTGAAGCGGTTGAACACAAGATTTTAAAGTAATGTAATGGCGGCGTCTTATTCCTTCGTTGCCGCTCGGTGATAATGTGTGCAGCATGGCTGCACTAGCGAATTTTCTCATTGGCTTAAAAGCGTGTCAACAGGGTGTAGTTAGCCGACAATTTCCCTGATTAGTCGGCTGGTAGCGGAGATCTGTAAGTCTAAATGCATTGAGTGAACTAGAATCATTGGCAAAGATTAAAAATTGGATTTTTAGCAGATGTCTGAAAAAAAAGTTTCAAATTCTGTGTTTTTTTTTGTATTTTTTCGTGAAAAAAAAAATAGAAACACTCCGAATTTTTGGATGATGCTAGTTTACTCGATGCATTTAGGCGTACAGATTATAACGCCGATTTTTTTTTTTCAGATTAGCCGATGAGCCGGAATGGACCCGTGAAAAATGAATCATACATGGCCATGTATGAAAATTGGCCGGATATGGCTATATATGACCATGTATGATCATACATGGCCATACATAGCCTGATACGGCCATATATCACTTGATATGACTATGTATAGAAATCTTAACTAAATTAAAAAAAAAAATTTTAATTTTTTTTTTTAATTATTGTGGCGACGCAGAGATTATCAGATATGCGAATAATTGAATTCCTAATTGAAATGGAAATTTTTAATTCACAGAAAAAACGCTAGACTTATAAATGACCGCACCCGCTTTAGTAGGATTCGAACCCGGGACCTTCCGTACGAGAGACCGACGCTTTAACGACTAGGCTATGCGACCGGCAGTTACAACAAAGTTTATTTGTGCTACGTAAGATTCAAAGAATATAATCACTTTCAAAAAAGCAAAATATAATCATCAATATGCTGTTAGTGATATCAAAAAATTTTTCCATTTTTTTAACACTACAACATCTCGTTTATAAGTAATTGCAATACTCAACTCGAATTTTTATATATATACCCGTGAAAAATTAATCATTCATGGCCATGCATGACCATACATGGACATACCAACTTTTTCAATACAGTCATGTATGACCATATATGAACCATACAAGGCTATGCATGGCCATACATGGCTTTTTATGACTGTATATGGCTATGCATGACTGTATTAAAAAAAGTTTGTATGGCCATATATGCTTCATGTTGTCTCTCGGGAGAAACCAAACTCCTAGAGAGCGCGCCCCCAGGTGGCGGATAGGGGAATGCCCTCACCAGATTTCCGGCGGGTAGGGGTGAAATAAAATAACTCCCGCGGACCAAAAGAAGTGCGAGGAGGAAGGGCACCTCCATAAAACTACCACAACCAGTATTGTGATGAAATGAGCATTGGACTAAAACAAAT